>CM051460.1:214770741-217270741 GCA_028095005.1 Rhynchospora pubera | reverse complement strand
TTAGTGCTAATCCTGCCTGCTTTAGGTTAGTTTTAGATTGTTATAATAAAAGAAGGGATAATAAATAAATTATATGCATAAAGTACAATTTTGAACATAATTGAAAAGTTGGGGTCTCATTTGCATAAAAACATCAGAAACATGTATGAGTAACAAATATAAGGCTCACTGAACATGTAAAGGACATTTCAATTTTCTCTTTTCTTTTTTGAAGAAAAATCAGAAAATTACATAAGTGGCATAAGTACATCTATACAAAGTGTCAAAAGTGATGTTCCTCTTATATTGCATTATAACTCTTGCAACTTCTTTCATGCAACTGAGGCAATTCATAACTAAAATTCCATAAAACAGTGAATACTTTACTTAAGATACAAAAGTGAAAAGTATAATAAATGTCAAAAGTATGGTGCTCACTCCCTGTGATGTTTTGGACATACAAAATAAACTCAAACTGATTGGAATTGAGTGTCAAATCAAACTCTGTTGCTGTAAAACCACTTACATGCAAAACTGAAAGTTGAATAAAAGTGTATAAAGCACAACTTCAGCCTCAATGCCTCTTACAGCTAACCACAAAGCCTCAAGCGAAATCAAGCACACAGACAGGCTATATTTGACCTCCTAAAGCTATCCACCGCATCACTGGTACCAAGGAACTCCTCTGTAAGCCTCACAAATGGAGCTCAGTCCTGCTTAAAACTGCACCGAAATTTCTCAGTTGGAATCATCTCCTTCCAAGCGTTTCCACGACAAATTGAACCTACCATCGTCCTTAAACGACTTTCAAGAGTGTTTAAAACCTCCCTCTGGCAAAAAGAAGGAAGCAAGAAGCTTTGAACGCCATTAATGGCAACTCGAAACCTCTCAGGTCTCACAAGACTGCACAAGTCCTCGCGGCTTCAATTAATTGTATCAATGTGCTCTCCTTAGTCCCACGATCCCAACGCACCAAGCCTCAATCAAAATGGTGGATGGAGTCGCTGCAATTTGGCCGGAGAAAAGATGGGGTCTAAATTGCAAAAGTGCCAAACTCTGGCGGAGAAGATGGATTCAAATCCGTGTTCTTACGGATCCTCTGTGGCGAAACCTCTTGCGGCGGGTCATTGACGTGACAGTGACTCGTCACACTAAAACAGATTGATTTAAAATAAGTAAAATAAATAGGTGCCACGTCAGCAGACAAATCAGCAACACGCCAGCACCAACTCAGAGCCAAGTTGAAGCCATGTCAAGCCCCTGTGCACACGTGGACCAATCAGAAAATTCCACATTAGCAGAAAATTTGAAAATTCATTAAAAATAGTAGGAAACTCAGAAAAATGCAAATAAAATATTCATAAAATTCTAAAAATCTAAATAAACCAAATCCACTGATATTTTGATATAAAAATCTGTCAAACTTGTGGTCTTTTATATTTTTGAAGTATTTTCCATATTAAACAAATTTTATAAATTTCTAAAATAACATTAAATAAATTTTATAAAATCTCAAAATGATTTCAAAACTCAATTAAACTCTTTTAACAAATTTCTAAAAAATAAATGTTGATATAATTTTGAAAATAAAAATGACTTTAAAATGAAATGTATTAAATAACAAATATATTTTTTTAAATTAAACATAATTAAAAATATAAAAAGAAATTTCAAAAGTCTAGAATTAAATATAAAAATAAAAGGAAATCGTGAAAATAGTAAAACCCAAAGAGAAATTTGAGAAATTAAAAGTTCAAACACGAAATTCGAAATCAAGACCAAAACCTCTTCAATTAAAAGAATGAAATCTCTTCAGCAAATCGAAGTGGACTCCAAGTGGTTCAAAAATCAGAAAGTCTCACAAGTGGTTCAAAATAACCCCGAGAAAACCAAATCCAAATCTAAAGGTCCAAAATAGCCTGGAAAACCAAATCCAAATCCAATGGCCTAAAATAGTCTTGAAAATCGAATCAAAACCCAAGACCCAAAATAGTCTTGAAATCCAAACCAAATCCCGAGGCCCAAAATAGCCTAGAAATTCAAACCAAATTCCAAGGCCCAAAATAGTCTTGAACCCAAGTCAAATCCCGAGGCCCAAAATAGTCTCGATAAACCCAAATCCAAATCCAAATCCTCCGAAGGCCCAAAATAGCCTAGGGACCGAAAAAATAATGCCCCAACATCAAAATCAAAACTAAAATCATCCAAATGTCCTTAATTGTGTCCCGTTAATTAGGTTTGGTACACCAATCGAGTCCGGTTTAAACTAAAAGAAATAAACCCAAAATAAACTCAAGATAAACGATTTTCCTAGCCTTTACATGTAATTCTTTCAATCCCTTAATCAGAGGTTCTCGTGAGCGATCACGGGGTAATTAACAGTAGGGGCTTGCGCCTACTGGAAAGAAAGGACCCGCTAAATCAAGAAACTTCTTTAAGTAGCGACTCTTTATAGGATTCTCTTGTGTTGAGAGATGTTCGCTAAAGAGATCGAAACCTTAAGGGAGGTGAATCTAAGGCTATGTTCCCATTGTTCTTCGAGAAATTCCTTCGAGGAGAATAATGACGAAAAAGCTGCGACACTCAGAAAGAAAATAGGTCTACACCGACTGAAGGATGTCCAATAATATCAAAATGAGGGGAAGCATTATACACGCTGTACTTTTTTTCCTTATTCAAGTTTTTATTCCAATGGATTTTTCTTGGTAAGTTTTTAATGAGGCAGTATAAATGATCCAGAAGTATCATATTAATATTGATCCTAAAATATCATATTACTAGTGTATAATGAAAGATGAACAAAGGAGCAGTGTTATAAATGAAATTATATATTGATTATCCATTTTCATTATTCCTATTAATTGTATGAGATCTATAACATTAATTAGAAAATTTATTTTTACCCTATAAATAGAGGATGTATACTGTAATCTAAATTAAACATTGAAAAATAGAAATACAGAACACTGAATTTAATCTTTCTCTATCTTTGTCTCTTGCTCTTTTCATTTTTTTTTTACAACATACGGTGCATTTTGACTGTCGATCGGACCAGAGATTACCTGCTCCAAGTAATTCCGAGGTCAAATCTCAACCACGACAATAAGGCGAAAAACACCACACCAGTGCACCACACAGTCCACACTCGAGAGTCTCGACTCTCGAGTGGTGAGTCATCCTCTCGAACTTATGGAATTTCAATGGACCGTCTCAAGGAAAAACCAGCCCTGTTAAGATTGTGAGGTCTATCACAAATTCCGATATGGATAAACGGTTCAGATCAAAAGTTTTTTATTGAACCGTACTCTTTGATTCCCGAGGTAGAAAAAGCAGCTCTTCTGAGTTCTGACTTCTCAGTCCGCCAAAGAAAACTCACCAATAATAGTTCTTTTTAGCTCCTTGGCGTTGGAGATGAGCGCTCTCCAAATCCAAACGCTCCTCCCGCCTTCTCCAACAGCTACTCCCTTCCAATGGAAAAAACCACCACCGACACGTGTCCGAATCCACGCCGCTGCTTCCACTTCCTCTCCAGTGGATTGGGTGAAAGCTACTGACGTCCAATTCTTCCAATCTGACACCCGCCCCATCATGCTCTTCGACGGTAGTTTCCTTCTTTACCTCTTTTGATACTTATTTTTTGTTTGTTTTTTTTTTTCTATTACTTCCTCAATTTGCAATTTTTGATGATGGCATGTTCAGGTGTATGCAACCTCTGCAATGGAGGTGTCCGGTTTGTACGATCCATCGATCCCAACAGGTCTGTTCCTTGTCCCTCTGCAATTATTCAAATATTGTATTGAATTGTCCTTCTAAATTGTTGTCACTCCTAAATAATGTCAATTGAATTTTTTTGTTTCGGTTTTATCAGAAGAATAAGGTATGCGCCTCTACAGGGCGAATCAGGTCGAAAGCTTTTACAGAGATCAGGGAGGTCGCCAGATGATATATCTAGTGTTGTGTTGGTTGAAAAGGATAGGTACTGTTCAATTACTGGTACAAAATATTTACTGTTTTGCTAATAATCTGGCACAAATACAATACATAATTATGTTCTTTTTGGGAGAGTTGACTAAGGATTAATTAAACAACAAATACAGTGTGTATATATATCAATGAGGGGAAAGTAGGATGTGAAGAAAGGAGACATACCAAATAGGTATATATAGTTTGGTACCATACCTGACTGGTACGTTGGTAACGACCGGATTTACCTTAATCGTAGGTCGTACATAAAATCAGAGGCAGCGCTAAGAATAATGGAACACCTCAACTTACCGTTCCCTCAGCTTGCCCTGATGCTGAAATTCGTTCCTTTGTAAGTTGTAAATTAAGTTCAATTACACATTTACAACAACTGTTTGTTCTCTTTATCACAGTAACATGACCTGGAGTTTTGTTGTGGATACTCAGGTTTCTGAGAGATTTTGCATATGACAATGTTGCAAATAATCGTTATGAAATATTTGGCCGGTCTGAAACTGAAGCTTGTGACCTATTATAAGTTGTGGGCTTGTGGCATTGAGTTTACTAATACTGTAGTTATATAGGGAATACTTGTAAATTTGCTCAGTGACTGATCATAGTTAGTACGTGTGCTGTGCTCTATTTACAAAAGTTCAATTATGATGAATTATGTAGCGTGCATTGAAAGGCTTCACATACGGTTTGTGCTTGTGAGGTGTTTGAGAAATAACAAGAAAAATGTGAAGTGTGCTTTTGAGACGGTTGTTGTAAATGCTTTATATAGACAATAAGATTGTCAAGTTTTGCATCTCGTGTGTGCTAGTGAGTGCTTCATGGAAAGTATAAATTATGAATAGCTAATTAATAAATCAAATTGCCTTTTGTCACTTTTTTTTTCCGACTGACAAAGAATCTTATCTTAAAAGCAGAAGAAAGTCAATTCCAGTTTGAAATAGTGATCTGTTGACTGTTATCCGGTAATCGTACACAACTACAAAAGCTCCTATTACTATAGTAGTTCACATAATAATTGCAATTGCATCTTGCAACATAATTTCGAATATGCATATAATCTATATAAAGAAGTAAGAAATTAAGGATGCAACGAAACTCCCTTTTATGTTGTTTTTAAACTGTATACTGAATTTTGGACAGCATGATAGTTACTGCCTTACTGGGGAGCAGTAAGGTAACGTTAATGTTTTCGAATTTTCATTTTCCATTTTTTAAGAAAAGAAATTGAAAGGTAATAAATTGAACATATGTGATGTACTACTTATTTGATACATTGGTAGGGGTGAAAACGGAGCGGATAATCCCCGCTCCGAACCGTATCCATATCCGCAAAATAGCGGGTTCGGATAATACTATCCGTATCCGAACGGGTATGGATGCGGATTCGAATTTTTTTAAACGGATATGGATACGGATATGGGAAGCAATGTTAGTGCGGATATATCCGTATCCGTATTTCTATACAAAACGGGTATCCGTTTTGTATATGGCAATGAACACTTTTTTAAAATAACATCATAATTGACATATATGCATAACTATTTCAATTATATATATAGCATCATAATTGACGATTATTTTTTTTACTATAAGATGATGCCAATTTTTGTATAAACTTGATTAAAGTTTGCTTTTTGTGATTGTCTCAATATGTGCGAATAAATTTTTTTGTTGTTGTCTTTCTATATATTTTTTGAGTTAATTCTATAGTAGTCATAAAAAAATAAACATTACACTCTTCCATTTGAATATTATTTTTTGTTTAATAAAATTAATTGAGCAAAATATTATCCGTATCCGACAAAATATATCCGTATTCGTATCCATATCCGACAATATCCGAACCGTATTCGTATCCGTTTAATATCCGCGCCGTATCCGTATCCGAACATATCCGTATCCATATCCGAATCTAAAAAAAATATGGATACAGATTTGGTACGATCACTATCCGCTCCGTATCCGCCCCGTTTTCACCCAGTAAGGCAGTAACTATCATGCTGTCCAAAATTCTTTCTTAAAAAATGTAAATATTTGCATTACGTTAGCATAATGTATAATTTTAATGTAAAAATATAAATTTAATATAATTAGGATTCATAGATACAATTTCTAAACCGAACTTTGATACCAGTTGTTCATTTAAAAATAAAAATCATTATAAATGATTGCGATTAAAGTCTGGTTTAAAATTTGTATCCATGGAACAATTTTAAATTTACCGTATTTAAATTCTATATATGTTTCGAAGTACAATTATGATTTCACATTTTTGGAGTACCGGTTACCATTTCTCAATTCCTGTTCCATGGACGACGGGTTTTACAAATTTATATGACCAAAACCTCATTTTGTTAAGGGAATACCAACAAGGAATTCATTAATAAATTAAAATGCAAGTTAAAAAAAATGAATTATATCGATAGAAGATCTCATTTTAAAAAATTTTCAGTGCATTTTTTTCAAATATCTTGAAAAAGAAATATGAATAAAAAAAAGTGTTCATTTCAGTCCCAACAAGTGTTTCAATTCGATCAGAAATAATGAAATTTACAGGTCACAACATAAAATTGTTCATTTCAAAACAGAGCAACATATTACATAATTTATTGCTTGAAAAAGAATTATGAATACATTTCTTGGGTGCACAGCAGTTCATCTAATTAATCATCTGTGCATTCGAGTAACTAATCCAAAAATATATAAATAAAATAAAAATAAAAGAGTAACCGAGCTAAAAATATTCAACGGATTACAATCTTAATTTTAATTAAAGTAAATAGAAGGAATGATGGTTCCATTTGTTATGCCATAAGCATTTTGACTTGTTGCATAGGCCGTCTGATCGTCTCCAATTCTAGTCAATGTGACATCATCAAATACCAACTCTTTACAGGGCACAATTGCACTGCACTCTAGCTTGATTGCAACTTTCTCTGTCGTCGTTCCATGGATGTCTCTAAATACTATGTCACTTACAGCTACATCAGTACTTACCTGGAATATGACTTTTTCTTAATGAAATCATGTGGAAGATTACAAGCAATTTTATTGCTTTAATTATGAATTAAATGTGTTGTTAGCAGAAGATTAATTACCTCAAACGACGTATAATAAGTCTGATCAATAACTATGGGTGTAGTAACATTGGCCATGCTTATGCGCTCATACGTGATATTTCTTGCATAACCTGATCCTCCCTGTGCAAGAAAAGAGCAACACAAATATAAATGATGTCGCTGAAATAGAAAGACCCCACAAAAAAGATATGCGACAGCATATAAACAAAGTGCAGTACCTGCCATGTCTTAATCCTTGCGCCGGTAAGAGCATTATAAATGGTAGAGTCATGGATGTTAATCCGTTCTACCGCTGCAACTGTGTTATCTTTCCCAAGGCTTCCAATGCTGTTAGTGTTATAATAACGATAATGATTCTTACAAATCATAACAAAGTGCATATTTAATTTGGAACTGTAACAACACAATTGCCTTCGATGTGTTACCTGATGCCATGACCAGGCCCACAGCTAATCCTGCTTATGTCGACATTATAAGTGTTTGTTAGGATAGCAATGCAATCATCCCCTGTATAATGATTGCAGATTGTCATGTACTTGTCAGATCTCACATACGACACTGATATGAATTTTGTGTTAGAATTATCATCATTAAGGAAAAGCTATAATATACCAGTTCCAATAATGCATCCGGTAATTTGCACATTCTGGCAATCTTGCATGACGATACCATCAGTGTTGGGGCTATTGCCTGGAGCCGTGATTGTAACCGCATGAATGGTCAAATTTGTGCAAGAGCTAAATGCCAAATGCTTGTTTGGGCTGTCTTTTAGACTTATATGTCTCAGCACTAGATTAGAACAACCTACGAACTCTAACAGCTGACATGGATGAACACAAAATCTGAGAGGGTAACAAGTAATAACAGATAAATGAAAAACCTTTATGAAGATTTGAGATGAATGCTTACATAAGGCCTTGTGCATCTCTGCAAAAAGAAAAGAATGGCAAGTTCAATTCAGCGCAAGAAAAAAAAAGGTTATTGATATTAATCTGGAGAGCATTTTCTTCTTAAAATTCTTAAGAAAAAAATAAAATTAATGGTGCTTTCATAATTGATTTGTTCACTTACAGCTTTATTGTAGCAATCCCACCAAATTTCACCTTGGCCATCAATTGTACCGGGACCATGGAAAACGAGGTTGTTAATGGCATGAAATGTGATGAGATTTGTCATCTCTGTAGTCCAGATATAGTTTGGTGCTGTTATATTTCCATCGACCTGCAATATGCTAAGCATATTGTAAATTGTTTATCACCACTTTTCTTATTATACGATTTCACTCATTCTAAATAAGTTGTTGAAACATATTATGAATGAAGTCAAAGGAGCTCAATTGATACTACTCGACAAATACATATGTGATTTCTTCAAATTCATCATGTTATTACATGTGTTTAGTTATTTGCTTATTTTTAATGAAGAAAGTTCTCTCTATTCTTCAATATATATGCCTGATAAACATGAAATTACCTTTATGTGAATAGTGTTGGATTTACAGGGACCTTCTAGACGAATTTTTTTTATTAAGAAGATTTTCCCTGATGGAATGAGCAAATGTGGAGATCTTTCATCTTTACATACAGCACCCCATGCTTGCAAAAATGCCTTTTCGAAACAATAACAAAAAAAAAAAAAAATTAACAATTAGTTACAACTTTAGGAATAACTAGAATTTTTTAGGAAGACTCAAGAGTCAAGACTTATTCCTTCAATTACGTACAAACAACAAATTTGGCCGGATTTGATGATTTTTTCTCCAAATAGCCGAAAGGTTTTCTAACATAGTTGATGTTTAATTCAGTAGCAAATAACAAGCATCCCTAATTTAATGTTTATAGAGAAAGAAAGAAAGGATACCTGAGTATCATCTGTAACGCCATTTCCTGCAGCTTGATAATCGATTACATTGTAAGTTTTTCTAGCCACGGCGAATTTTATCATCAAAGATAAAATGCACCACCAAACTAATGAGATAGCCACCTTCAAAAATTAATCACAAGAAAAAAAAAACCAAAATTAAATTATGACAGAGGGGTTTATTAAAATTGCAAGAAGATGAATTAATGATTATATCATGATATATTATATCATTACACACACACACCATGATTAATTTGCTTTAAATTGAAGCAGCTGATATGCGCTTTCGAGTGTAAGGATAAGGATAACTACTAATGTGAAGGACAAGCGTCTTGTATACAACATATATATATATAGAAGCCAACAGATTCACATTAATTTTTTAATTATTGTGATTGCACAACAAATTAGGCATAGATGTAATGGAGAATTAGCATATATTTTTCATAGCCTGTGCGTAGCTGGGTATAAAAAAGCTTCCCAAAGAGAAGAGATTGAGACTTAAATTCGGGAGAAATGGAAGGTGCTCCCCGTTGACTGCTGCTGTCTACTACTTCTGAAAAATAAAAGAAATGGAAGGTGCTCCGGCGCAAGAACCAAATTACAAATTAGTCTGAACAGGATTTGCAAAATTTATGAAAAATGCGCCCCTATATTGATCAAGAATTTATTACATATTACCTAAATTCGGGAGTTGATCCGGGCAACAATCAAAATGATTCGAACAACAATGTATTAAGTGTTATAGACAAAAATACCCCCATCATCTACCAATTAAAGATTCCATTATATGTAATTCTCTAATATTATCATAATAGCTTTCTTTAATTGTGTTTTCCTTATTAAAATTTATTTGTTCCATACAAAATGAGCTTCTGTTGACATAATAGTTACTTTGGAAAAGATCATAAGAATGTATATTAGACATAAAATTTTGATTACCTTTATTTCAAACATAAGAATGTATATTAGACATAAGAATAAGCTTCTGTTGACAAAATGAGCTTCTGTTGAATTACCTTTATTTCAAACATAAAATTTAGTTGTGTTATTATTTTATGCTATATTAGACATTTTATTTTGTCAAAGATCATAAGAATGTATATCACTTACATTACATGACATAATAGTTACAAATGAAAAAAAAAAATTTATACATCTTTTTTACATTCATACTATTTAAATAGAAATATTTGAAATAAAGGTAATTCAAAAGCTAAGTAAAATAATAATTTTTGGTTGACAAGTAAAATATTAAAACTCCTCTTGCCTGAAAAATAATTATTATTTAAAGAAAGAAACGGGGAAAAAAGATGACGATTGTTATATATATGAGGGTAGTATCGGCAATTTAAAAAATTATGTTGTGCCGATCATGTCGAGTGTTGTCCGGATCAACGCCCACTAATTCACCTTGATAACTTTCCTTTAATCTAGCCGGTACAAAATATTGCCTAAGAACGCACAGTCATATTTTCATTTTCCTAAAGTAACTGTTTCATTGTTTGTACAGTTATAGCATAAACCAGCAATTTGGTCACAGTTCGCTAAAGCTTTCTTCGGGTGGAAACATGATTTTGGCATAGAGGGAGCGAGGTCGGTTACTAAAAAAAAAAAAAAAAAAAAAATATGCCACATAAAAATTAGAAATTAGAAATACGTCATCACTAAATGACAAAATATTTTTATGCCATCATTAAATACTAAAATCAGATTTATGCCATGAGTCATTTATTAAATATACCACCATAAAATATTAAAAATAAAAATATGCCATTATAAACAATGAAATTAGAAGCATGACGTTGTAAAAGAAAAAAAAAGTTTTATGCCATTATATAACAATAAAAATCAGTTTTATGCCTTATAAAATTGCCATTAGAATCTTTAATTTTGTCACAATCTATTGCATTTTTTTTGTTAATGGCTCAAAATAAATTTATTGATTGACGACACTATATTCATATAATTTTCTTCTTTTCACGTTTATTTTCATGTATATGTTAGTCCCTTAAAACGAATCATTTGTTAAGCTGCGAATTTGAATTTTGTGGTTAACAAAAAAAAAAAATTGCCGAGTGGTAAATCAGTGTTGGTCCTTTTTGCATTTTTTCACTAATAAAAGAATTGTTTATTCCAAAATTTTAGAATTGTTTATTCCAAAATCAGTGTTGGCTGTACTGTCCAGCCAAATGCTCGGCTGTAGAGGATGCCGATCCATCAGTTTAGTACTTTTCACTATGCTCCACTTTTTACGCTTTCGTATTCCGATAAAACTTACATATCTATAAATTTAAATTTAGCGATTGACTTTTCTAAAATTGATACCAATCAATAATATCTTTATTTTTGACGCCTGTACGTAGAAAAAAAAAAAAAAACAAATGAGGCTTTGTTGGGGTTTCATTTCTAGCTACCCAATGTCAACGATTTAGTATTATACTTCTCTCGAAATCATAAAACTCAAGATGGCTTCGTTGAAAATTGAATATTAAAGAATTATAATAATATATGAAGATCTTATATATACCGATACTAATTATTGAAGTGGATCTTTTACCACTGCCAGGATTTTTGAATTGATGGGACTGTGTACTGAAACGACACAAGACAAGGTCACAAGCAATGAAAAAGATATTCTATCAATTGAAAATATTTGGTTAAAGCTCAAATAAGATATTCCTATTTCTGGATTAAAGAAAATAAGCACAGAGTTTAAGGAATCCCATACGCGTACAAATTCATAGCTTTGGGAAGAAAAGCTAGGTCCGAATCCTAAAATTATCCTTGTTCGGCCTTTGTGTTAATTAAAGTTAAAACCCGAGGAGAGAGAGCTCTGAAAAAGGTCGAAATATATTTTCCAAATATAATTACTCCTATTATCCATTTTACTATATATCCTATGACCTATACATACGAGGAAACATGTCGGTTGCGAAGGGTGGGATCAATTGGAGAGTTTACAATTTACAAACGATCCCTTCGCCAGTATTAAAAAGGACGACAAAGGGAGACGAAAATCACATCCCTTTGTTTTTTTTTTCTGTAACTTTATAATACTGGTACAACAAAACCTTACTACTCTTGGAGAGAAGATGATTGATGGGGATGTCCACTGGCAGGAGAAGTACGATTACAAACAATCAGGCGGCTTCCATTGGAGCAAAATGCTGCACAATGGTACAGTATCTCTTACAGCGACGACCTTACCAAGAAAGAAAAGGATCAATTTTTGAAGGTTCCGGTAAGCGATCTCAACAAGTTCTGCGGCGAATATCATGCACCATGGTTAAGAGATATGATCACAGATGCGGTTCTATTTTTCAAATTGCACAAAACATGGGAGGTCTACATCTGCCCAAGCCCCGACTGCCTTTGTTGGTTTATCGATGATGATTCTCTTGTTCAGCACATGAAGCATGAACATTGTAATGCATGGCCCATCCTTCAGCAGAACCTGATTGGTGAACAGTGGTCTGCTAAGACCCTTAGTGGTACAGCGTGGAAAGCGTGACAGCTGCCTTGATGTTGATCACCTTTTTTTTTTTTTTTTTAAGAAAAATAGGGATCAAGCCCCTATCTTATATAATACTAGCAGTGCCCGCTCAATGTGCTGGCAGACTTCAAATGCAAAAAAAATATTTTTTTGACATGAATATAGTTTGATAATTGTAATAACAAAATAAGCATAAAAATCTAAATACAACAAAAACATCACTGATTATAATAATAAACTGATTCAACTCTCTAGGTCAAATCGAAAAAGAATGATATATATAACCTGAGATACATGTTTTTCCTAACACTGATTTTACATTTATATTCAAAATTTTCTCAACAAACAATTGTTCTATTAATAGCCTATGGTGAGACCAATGCCTCATGAATTACCTTTTCTCTAAGAGTCTTATGAAATCCCATCACACTATCTGTTGTACCAACCTGTAAAGCATAAAAATAAAAACATTAAAATCTAGATTGTTTTTTTTTATCCTTCAAATTTATTATGAGCCAAAATGCACACATTTGTTTCATTTCAAGTTTATTAAATATCAATCATGTGAGGTGACACGGTCAATGCCATTAGAACTTGAAGCCCATTTGTTTAAAAAAGTAATGCATAGAAAGAGAGCATTAATAACCAGAAGATTTGCATGGCAGCTTCAATTTTTCACAATAACAATTCAACATAACAGTTATTTAGAATTTGCATCCTTGATAAGATAATAACAAGAAGATTTTTGAAACGGCATTATTTGTGTTTATTATTCTATGGCATCCCTGAAAGAGATAAAAATTACCTTGATTTCAATAAAAAGAATTTGCTGCTCAGTTGCTGCTCGACAAAATCACCCTGTAAGTCATGTAAGCCATGGAATCTGAGGTAAGAATGACCCAAAATCACATTAGCAATAGCTTTACATATAAAATAAGAATTAATAGACTAAGCCATGAAAAAGCATTAAAGCAATAGCATCAGCATGCTTCTTATTTTTTTTTTTTCCAAAAGCTCATTTTATACTTTTTAGTTCCATATGAAGATCCATATATCACAAGGAAAAGAAACAAAATAATAAAAATGCTTTAAGAATGGTAATAACATACAAGAATAGGTGCTATACGCTGAAGAAATGGCATCAGTAGTTTCTTTGCTACCCATGCATGGAACACTTGCAATAACATCTCCAGTGGTAGGGTTTAGTACCTGATTAAGAAAAGATAAATGAAGAAGGATAATTTCAGCCCTAACAAAATAGTAGTAAACAATAAGAACATATTAGTCATTAGTCAGTAATTAAAGCAGCTAAAATCACAAGCTGAAGCATAAGGAGAGTTCAACATATATTCCTTCTTGGAATATCCTCTTTTTCTTTTCTGATATCAAAATGGTACATTGACATAGGCCATTGTTGTATTGGCTCCAATTCCTTCTGCCATTAGGTTTTTCTGTTTATTTCTGGTGTATAAATTTTGAGTAACAAGTCTTGTTTTCCTAATATATTTTGATCTACTCGTACGCGAAAAAAAAAACATATTCAAGTGAAAATGATCCTATTAGTTAGTTGTTGTACAAGCAGATCGAACTAATAAGGAACAATATGTTTGATACATATAAGGTGATGTTCCAAGACATAACATTTCAAATAGCCATCTCCAATTCAAAATTGTTCAAACAATTAAAACAATTCATCTAACCGTCTCAAATCAAGTCCCCAAAAATTTACATATGCTCAGTTTTATCTGATAGTATGACTGATATGAAACACTATTTTATCTCCAAAAATTCAATCAATACCATCATTTTTTGCTAAAATGGAGAGGCCTATCACATATGCTCAGTAATTAAGAAACATATTTACAAAACAAAAATGACCTCGATCTTTTTCCCATCGTAAGAATCAATCCATTTGCCTCCGACAAGATCCTGAGTCTTCAACAGACCTGAGTTTCTGATTCGATCAAGCGCCGCCATTGACTCCGTGCTCATCTACTATTTTGAGAAGGAAAATGTGTTAACAGCAAGCTTTTAAAAAACTCCGTTTTTTCCGTTTTATAGCCGAGATAAAAGGAAGTTACATCCCTCTAATATCAAATATGGATTATTGATTTTGTTAATCTACTATGATTTACGGTTCAGATTCAAATATGAGACAAAAAAGTCGACCTTCTATTCTGACTAGGCGCTGTGAGAGATCGATTCCGCACAGGGGCAATTTTTTTTCTCCGTCTTTTATCCTACTTTGCGTTGGAATAAATGGAAAGAGGAACCAGCGCCGCTCCGTAAAATTGTTGCTAGGTTTTCATAACTCTCTCTCTCTCTCTCGCCGCCACTCCCTATCTCCATGCGCAAGCTAGGTTTTTTCATAACGCAATTTAATCTAAATCCTTCTCTTTCTATTCTCTTCTCTTCGTTGATTGAAGGAATGGCAACGACGTTGGTCAAAGTGGCGTTGTTCGGCGGCGCCGCCGTCTACGCCTCCTTGAACAGCCTTTACAATGTCGACGTCGGTCACCGCGCCATCGTCTTCAATCGCATCCAAGAGATGGTCTTTGCACCGTCTGGAGGCGGGCTTGATGAGGGGAGCTTGTCAGTGAAGGAGCGGGCTAGAGAGAGAGGGCTCGGGGTTACGAGGTACGAATGGAGGCCGAGGCGAGCCGCACGGGGACTGCACGGTGGTATCATTGTCCCCTTGGCGAGAGCTTCCCCACACAAATGCACTGTTAGATCTATGTGTTGTCGCTCTGTGACCGCTGCTCTCTCCATTGTCGGCGCGCCCTTCATTTACGTAAATTCATTCTTAATTTCATCATTTTTATCGTCTCCTTTTAAGATTATTGTTATTAAATCTTGATTGTGGACATACCAAATTGCCCACAAAGTGTTCGAGAAAATTTCCCAGTACACTGGTGAATGGAACATGAGTACTCTCTTGTTAGTTATTGCCATTGCAGTGTCTGGACCTGCTAAAGTATACGTGATACGTCAATTTAAAATGTTTTCTTTCTTAAATTGTCTTAAACAGGTAAAGCAGAAGCATCGAGATTCTGACCGGTGAATTTTTCCCTGTGTCGAAGGCAGCAAGGCTGGGGAGTGGATTGTTGTTGATTCTGGTTAGTACCTAATTTGATGATGTGGTTTTGTTATTTCTCATAATTAAGATTTTTCAGCATGGAACATGTAACATGTGATTGACTCATTTGGGTATCATGCCTCAATTGATATATTGTCCTTTGTCTCTCTTTATTGTGTCATAGTGATAGCTTCATTTTCTTATAGTGATTGTCATTTTCAGCAAACATGGTTAAACATAATTGGATTTCTTTTTCTCATTGTTAGGTAGATCAATACAATATAATATGGTTCTATAAAATTTCAGGTACAATTATTGTCCATGCACTTGATGAGAAGGCAAGGGCATACTATAATTTGGAAAGTCTCTGGACCAAAGAGGCATCTGAAAATGTACCCGGCCAGGTTAGTTCGAAAGACCCTTAATTCTTAGTTATTTATGTTTCAACATGTGAAAATGAAATAATTTTGTTTCACATTTTTTCCGAATTTGTGCTTCTGATGTGTTCAGAAGGTACATATTTCTTCCTACACCAAGTTGATGAGAGAATGACACTTGAAGTTTTTTCCAATTGAATAATGTGGTAAGTCCCTAACATTTCTTCGCATTTCTGTGCATTTTAGGATTTGGAGAATGCACTTGCGAAAAGACGCAGGAGTTTTCATTTTCTATTTTGTTTTTTCTATTTAAATGCATTATTTCCCATGGGATTTTTGCTTGCTGCATTAGGCAATCTGAATAACTAAATCTAGAATTTTGTTCCCAATTTATGATTAGAAACTGATTTAAAAGAGTAAGATGTGCTAGCCTAATATCTAAATTGATTTGTCAGATTAATACGATTGATACCAAAGAGTACTATCCAAATGGAGTACAGATATGCCAACTCACTACATCGAATTTTCACTATCCAAATGCAATTCTTACAATAACCATTTTACTAAACTAAACATTAAAATTTAGTTTGTTGTTGCCAAATTAAACTTGGGATTTAAGCTAGAAGTTGAGTGTGATGAAGCACTGAGGCAGTAATGTTGGGTATATTTGGAGAACTGTGATGTGATATCACTTGATAGAAATGCGAAGTATGAGAGTTGCTAATGCATTACTGGGGATGTTATTGCAAAGGCCTGTATAATAGTACGAAAACGTAATTGTATAATAGCACAAAAAGTATGAGAGTTGCTAATGCATCACTTTCAACATCCTCAGCAACAATAAGTAGAGGCTTTTGTTTCTACAGAATAAGCATAAGGTCTTACTCTATGTATTTGAGAGCATCGTTCTTTTTTATATGTTGTTACAGTTTTCGTTGTGTCTGAGGTATTTTTTGTTGTTTAGGTTTTGTGCTGCCAAAATTTTTGGGTTTTGGGGGAGAACATAGAGCCAGATTGCATGATCAGTGGCGATGGTGAGGTGAGATTGGTTTACTAAGCTTAAGCGTGAATCTAGCATCTAATGGATGTCATTAGTAATTTGGGTGGAAGTTCAATTATGGCCTTTAACACTCAAAAGTCCTAAATTTGTGCCACTTTGTTGCTTTTTCCCATTTACTGGACAGTAGTGTGCCTATCTGAGAAAGACAAATTTTGACAAGAAATGCTTTAGTCACATTGTATTTTCTTTTACCAGTTCAGTACCATTCGGCAATCAGACCTTCTAAATTCTAATCCTTTGATCCCAGTATAATTAGCTGTATCTTGAAATTTTCTTTTATTTCCCAAATGAACAGGATGCAATTGGAGAGCTAGAGCTTAATCATGAGTATAATCTAATGCAGCGATCTGTGAGTTATTTTGAAAATAAAATACATGTGAGCACCTCTTTTCCTCCTAACAAACCTATTCAGTAATAGTTTATATTCCTCTGTGTATTTCCTAAAAGTGATGTTCACTCAAATAATCACATCCAAATTAAGCCCAAACATATATGTGCTAGGGCCTAAACTAATCTTGGATGCAATTGAACCTTAAGTAAGACTGCAATCGTTTTGAATAAGTGAGTTCATAAATATATTCTTTACTATATAAAAATCTTAATATAGAAGATTGTGATCAAATGAATTAAAATGAATGCAAAATCGCTTCAAATGCTCAAATACACTCAGAATCTGTAAAATATGTAAACTATGTGAATAATTACAATGTATAATCGAATTATTCTGAATAATTTAGCTGATAAACACATTCTAGACTATATAAAGATCTTAAATATAGATTAACATGATCAAAACACTTAAAATGAATGCAAAATATCTTGTAATGCTTAAATATACCCAAAATTTTTAAAATCTGGATATTTTTGGCGTAATTACAATTATAATCCAATCGTTGTGAATATAAAATCGATTGAAATATCATAAACATATTCTAGACTATATAAAGAGTTTAAATGTTGATTCTTGTCATCAAATAACTTAAAATGAATATAAAATCAATTAAAATATACATATTATGTGAATAATTACAAAGTATAAACCAATCTTTTTGAATAATTGGCCTCATAAACATATTCTACACAGTATAAAGAGCATAAATATAGATTATTGTGATCACATAACTTAAAATAATGCAAAATCGCCTGAAATGCACAAATATACTTGAATCTGTAAAATATTCAAATTATGTGAATAATTATTATATATAATCCAATCGTTTTGAATAAGTGAGTTCGTAAATATATTCTAAACTATATAAAGAGTATAAATATAGATTATTGACATCAGATGACTTAAAATCAAAATGCAACATCGATTGAAATGCTTAAATATACTCAGAATCTGTAAAATCTACACATTATGTGAATAATTACAATGTATAATCCAATAGTTTTGTACATGTGTGCTCATAAACATATTCTAGAATATATAAAGAGTTCAAATGTAGATTATTGTCATCAAATAACTTAAAATGAATGCAAAATCAATTGAAATGCTCAAATAAATTTAGAATATGTAAAATATGAATATTATGTAAATAATTACAATGTATAATCCAATCGTTTTGAATAATTGATCTCATAAACATATTCTAGACCATATAAAGAGCTTAAATATAGATTATTGTGATCAAATAAGTTAAAATGAATATAAAATCGCTTGAAATGCTCCAATATACTCAGAATCTTTAAAGTCTACACATTATGTGCATAATTAGAATGTATAATCCAATTGTTTTGAATAACTTAGTTCAGAAACATATTCTAAACTATATAAAGAGCATAAATGTAGATTACTGTGGTCAAATGACTTAAAATGAATGTAAAAATCGCTTGAAATGCTGAAATATACTCAGAATCTGTAAAATCCATACATTATGTGAATAATTACAATTTATAATCCAATAATTTTCAATAAGTGAGTTCACAAACAAATTCTAAACAATATAAAGAAGTTTAATATTAATCGTTGTGATCAAATGACTTAAAATGAATTCAAAATCACTTAAAATGCTCAAATATAATTAGAATCCGTAAAATATGCATATTATGTGAATAATTACAATGTATAATCCAATCGTTTTGAATAATTGGCCTCATAAACATATTATAGACTAAATAAAAAAGTATAAATATAGCTTATTGTGATCAAATGACTTAAAATGAATGCAAAATCACTTGAAATACTCAAATTTACTCAAAATCTTTAAAATCAACACATTATGTGAAATACTCAAATTTGCTCAAATATTCTCAGAATCTTGAAAATCTGCACATTATGTAATAAATTACAATGTATAATCTAATGCTTATGAAAAGTTCATAAACATATTCTAGACCATATAAAGAGCATCAATATAGATTATTGTGATCAAATGACTTAAAAATGAATTCAAAATCGCTTGAAATGCTCAAATATCTCAGAATCTGTAAAATCTGCAAATTATGTGAATAATTATAATATATAACTCAATCGTTTCGAATAAATGAGTTCATAAATATAGATTATTACCATCAAATGACTTAAAGTGAATGCAAAATCACTTGAAAATGCTTAAATAAACACAGAATCTGTAAAATCTGCATATTATGTGAATAATTACAATGTATAATCCAATCGTATTGAATATGTGAGCAAATAAACATATTCTAGACTATATAAAGAGTATAAATATAGAATATGTTCATCACATAACTTAAAATGAATGCAAAATCAATTGAAATGCTCAAATAAACTTAGAATCTGTATAATATGCACATTATGTGAATAATTACAATGTAAAATCCAACCGTTTTGAATAATTGAGCTCATAAACATATTTTAGACTATATAAAGAGCTTAAATTTAGATTATTGTGATCAAATAACTTAAATTAAATTTAAAATCGCGTGAAATGCTCCAATATACTCAGAATATTTAAAATCTGTACATTATGTGCGTAATTGCAATGTATAATCCAATCGTTTTGAATAACTTAGTTCAGAAACATATTCTAAACAACAAAGATCATAAATATAGATTACTGTAGTCAAATGACTTAAAATTAATACAAAATCTTTTGAAATGCTCAAATATACTCAGAAATTGTAAAATCCGTATATTGTGTAATATAGATTATTTTGATCAAATGACTTAAAATAAATGCAAGATCACTTAAAATGCTCAAATATACTTAGAATTCGTCAAATCTGCACAATCTATAAAAAATCTTTTTTTTAATAATTGACGTCATAAACATATTCTATACTATACAAAAAGCATAAATATAAATTGCTGTGATCAAATTACTAAACATGAATGCAAAATCACTTTAAATGCTCAAATCTGTAAAATCTTCACAATATGTGAATTATTACAATGTATAATCCAATTGTTTTGAATAATTGAGCTCATAAACATATTTTAGACAATATAAAGAGTGTAGTTATAGATTATTATGATCAAATAACTTAAAATGAATGCTAATCGCTTGAAATGCTCCAATATACTCAGAATCTTTAAAATCTGTACATTATGTGTGCAATTAAAATGTATAATCCTATCGTTTTTAATTACTTGTATTATAGAAACATACTCTAAACTATATAAAGATCATAAATATAGATTACTGTGGTCAAATGACTTAAAATGAATACAAAATCGTTTGAAATACTCAAATATACTCAGAAATTGTAAAATCCGTATATTATGTGAATAATTATAATGCATAATCCAATCGATTGGAATAAGTGAGTTCATAAACATATTCTAAACTATATAAAGAGCTTAAATTTCAATTATTGTGATCAAATGACTTAAAATGAATGCGAAATTGCTTAAAAATGCTGCGATATACTTTGAATTTGTCAAATCTGCATATTATGTTAATAATTACAATGTATAATCCAATCGTTTTGAATAATTGGCCTCATAAACATATTATAGACTAAATAAAAAGTATAAATATAGCTTATTGTGATCAAATGACTTAAAATGAATGCAAAATCACTTGAAATACTCAAATTTACTCAAAATCTTTAAAATCAACACATTATGTGAAATACTCAAATTTGCTCAAATATTCTCAGAATCTTGAAAATCTGCACATTATGTAATAAATTACAATGTATGATCCAATGCTTATGAAAAGTTAGTTCATAAACATATTCTAGACCATATAAAGAGCATCAATATAGATTATTGTGATCAAATGACTTAAAATGAATTCAAAATCGCTTGAAATGCACAAATATCTCAGAATCTGTAAAATCTGCAAAATATGTGAATAATTATAATGTATAACCCAATCGTTTCGAATAAATGAGTTCATAAATATAGATCATTGCCATCAAATGACTTAAAGTGAATGCAAAATCACTTGAAAATGCTTAAATATACACAGAATCTGTAAAATCTACATATTCTGTGAATAATTACAATGTATAATCCAATCGTATTGAATATGTGAGCTCATAAACATATTCTAGACTACATAAAGAGCATAAATATAGAATATTTTCATCACATAACTTAAAATGAATGCAAAAGCAATTGAAATGCTCAAATAAACTTAGAATCTGTATAATATGCACATTATGTGAATAATTACAATGTACAATCCAATCGTTTTGAATAATTGAGCTCCTAAACATATTTTAGACTATATAAAGAGCTTAAATTTAGATTATTTGATCAAATAACTTAAAATAAATTCAAAACCGCTTGAAATGCTGTACATTATGTGCGTAATTACAATGTATAATCCAATCGCTTTGAATAACTTAGTTCAGAAACATATTCTAAACAATAAAGATCATAAATATAGATTACTGTAGTCAAATAACTTAAAATGAATACAAAATCTTTGCTCAAATATACTCAGAAATTGTAAAATCCGTATATTATGTGAATAATTATAATGTATAATCCAATCGTTTGGAATAAGTGAGTTCATAAACATACTCTAAACTATATAAAGAGCTTAAATATAGATTATCATGATCAAATGACTTAAAAATGAACACAAAATCGCTTAAAATGCTCAAATATACTGATAATTTGTGAAATCTGCACATTATGTGAATAATTACAATGTATAAACCAATCTTTTTTAATACTTGACCTCATAAATATATTTTAGACTATATAAAGGACATAAATATAGATAATTGTGATCAAATAACTTAAAATGAATGCAAAATTGCTTCGAATGCTCAAATATACTCAGAATCAGAAAAATCTGCACAATATGTGAATAATTACAATGTATAATCTAATCGTTTCGAATAATTGAGCTCATAAACATATTCTACACAATATAAAGAGCTTAAATATAGATTATTGTGATCAAATGACTTAAAATTAATGCAAAATCGATTGAAATGCTCAAATATATTAAAAATCTTTCAAATCTGAATTATATGTGCATAATTACAATGTATAATCCAATTGTTTTGAATAAGTGATATCATAAACATATTCTAGACTATATAAAGAGCTTAAATATATATTATTGTGATCAAATAACTTAAAATGAATTCAAAATCGCTTCAAATGCTCCAATATACTCAGAATCTTTAAAATTTTCACATCATGTGCTCAATTACAATGTTTAATCCAATCGTTTTGAATAACTTAGTTCAAAAACATATTCTAAACTATATAAAGATCATAAATATAGATTACTCTGGTCAAATGACTTAAAATGAATACAAAATCATTGGAAATGCTCAAATATACTCAGAAATTGTAAAATCTGTATATTAAGTGAATAATTACAATGTATAATCCAATCCTTTTGAATATGTGAGCTCATAAACATATTCTAGACTATATAAAGAGCTTAAATATAGATTATTGTCATGAAATAACTTAAAATAAATGCAAAATCTCTTCAAATGCCAAAATATACACAGAATTTGTAAAAAATCAGCAAATTATGTGTGTATGCAATGTATAATCCAATCATTTTGAATAAGTGTGTTCATAAATAAATTCTATACTACATAAAGAACATAAATATAGATGATTATTATCATATGATTTAAATTGAATGGAAAATCGTTTGAAAAGATCAAATATACTCAGAATCTGTATATTATGCACATTACGTGAATAATTACAATGTATAACCCAATCATTTTGAATTATGAGCTCACAAACATATTCTAGACTACATAAAGAGCTTAAATATAGATTGTTGTGATCAAAAGACTTAAAATGAGAGCAAAATCGCTTAAAATGCAAAAATATACTCAGAATCTGTAAATACTTACAATGTACAAAACCAATCTTTTTGAATAATTGACCGCATAAACATAATCTAGACTATACAAAGAATATATATAAATTATTGTGATCAAATGACTTAAAATGAATGCAAATCGCTTAAAATGCTCAAATATACTTAGAATACATTTTGTTAATACTTACAATATATATAAATTATTGTGATCAAATGACTTAAAATGAATGCAAATCGCTTAAAATGCTCAAATATACTTAGAATACATTATGTGAATATATTAAAATGAGAGCAAAATCGCTTAAAATACATTATGTGAATACTTACAATGTATAAAATCAATCTTTTTGAATAATTGACCGCATAAACATAATCTAGACTATAAAAAGAATATATATATATTATTGTGATTAAATGACTTAAAATGAATGCAAATCGCTTAAAAATGCTCAAATATACTTAGAATCTGTAAAATCTGCACATTATGTAAATAATTACAATTTATAAACCAATCTTTTTGAATAACTGACCACATAACATATTCTAGACTATATAAAGAGCATAAATATAGATTATTGTGATTAAATGAGTTAAAATGAATGCAAGATCGATTGAAATGCCCAAATATACTCAAAATCTTTAAAATCTGCATATTATATTTGTAATTACAACGTATAATCCAATTGTTTCGTAAAAGCATATTGTAGACTATATAAAAATCATAAATATAATTTATTGTGATCAAATGACTTAAAATGAATGCAAAATTTCTTGAAATGCTCGAATATACTCAAAATCTTTCAAATATGCACATTATGTGCATAATTACAAAAATATAATCAAATTGTTTTGAATAAGTTATATCATAAATATATTCTAGACAAAACAAAGAGCTTAAATATATATTATTGTATTCAAATCACTTAACACGAATGCAAAATCGCTTGAAATGCTCAAATAACCTCATAATCTTTAAAATCTGCACATTATGTCAAAAATTACAATGTATAATACAATGCTTTTGAATAAGTGTGTTCGTAAACATATTCTAGACTATATAAAGAGAATCAATATAGATTATTGAGATCAAATGACTAAAAATGAATTTAAAATCTCTTGAAATTCTCAAATATACTCAAAATCTGTAAAATCTGCAAATTATGCAAATAATTATAATGTATAATCCAACCATTTTGAATAAATGAGTTCATAAACATATTATAAACCATATAAAGAGTATAAATATAGATTATTGTCATAAAATAACTTAAAATGAATGCAAAATCGCATGAAATTCTTAAATAAACTCAGAATCTGTAAAATCTGCAAATTATATGAATAATTACAATGTATAATCCAATTGTTTTGAATAACTGGTTCATAAAAATATTATATACTATATAAAGAGCTTAAAAATAGATTATTGTGATCAAATTACTTAATATTAATGCAAAATCGGTTGAAATGCTCAAATGTACTCAGAATCTATAAATTCTGCACATTTTGTTTCTTAATTACAATGTATAATATAAACATATTGAATAAGTAAGTCCATAAATATATAGTCTATATAAAGAGCTTAAACATAGATTATTGTGTTCAAATGACTTAAAATGAAAGTAGAATCGTTTCAAATGCTCAAATATACTCAGAATCAGTAAAATCAGCACATCATGTGCATAATTACAATGTATAATCCAATAGTTTTGAATAAGTGAGTTCATAAACATATTCTAAACTATATAAAATGCATAAATATAGCTTATTATGATCAAATGACTTAAAATGAATGCAACATCGCTTGAAATGCTTAAATATACACAGAATCTTTCAAATCTGCATATTATGTGCATAATTACAATGTAAAATCCAAACGTTTTGAATAAGTTATATCATAAACATATTCTAGACAAAATAAAGAGCTTAAATATATATTATTGTGATCAAATCACTTAAAACGAAGGCAAAATCGCTTCAAATACTCAAATATACTCAGAATCTTTTAAATCTGCACATTATGTGATAAATTACAATGTATAATCCAATGCTCTTGAATAAATGAATTGGTAAACATATTCTAGATTATATAAAGAGCATTAATATAGATTATTGTGATCAAATTACTTAAAATGAATTTAAAATCGCTTGAAATGCTCAAATCTACTCTGAATCTGTAAAATCTGCAAATTTTTCGAATAATTATAATGTATAATCCAATCATTTTGGGTAAATGAGTTCATAAATATATTATAAACTATATAAAGAGCATAAATGTAGATTATTGTCATCAAATAATTGAAAATGAATGCAAAATCGCTTGAAATACTTAAATATACTCAGAATCTGTAAAATCTACAAATTATGTCAATAATTACAACGTGTAATTCAATCGTTTTGAATATGTGAGCTCATAAACATATTCTAGACTATATAAAGAGCTTAAATATAGATCATTGTCAACAAATAACTTAAAATGAATGCAACATCAATTGAAATTCTCAAATAAACTTAGAATCTGTAAAATATGCACATTATGTGAATAATTACAATGTATAATCCAATCGTTTTGAATAATTGAGCTCATAAACATATTCTAGACAATATAAAGAGCTTAAATATAGATTGTTGTCATCAAATAATTTAAAATGAGTGTAACATCAATTGTGCTCAAATAAACTTAGAATCTGCAAAATATGCACATTATGTGAATAATTACAATGTATAATGCAATTGTTTTGAATAATTTAGCTCATAAACATATTTTAGACTATATAAAGAGGTTCAATGTAGATTGTTGAGATCAAAAGACTATGAGATCAAAATCGCTTAAATTGCTCAAATATACTCAGAATCTGTAAAATCTGCACATTATGTGAATACTTACAACGTATAAACCAATATTTTTGAATTAATTGACTGCTTAAACATATTTTAGACTATATATATAGCATATATAGAGATTATGGAGATCAAATGACTTAAAATGAATGAAAAATCACTTAAAATTCTGAAATATACTAAAATCTGAAAAATCTGCATATTATGTGAATAATTACATTGTACAAACCAATTTTTTGAATAATTGACCTAATAAACATATTCTAGACAATATAAAGAGTATAAATAGAGGTTATTGTGATCAAAGGAGTTGAAATAAATGAAAAATCACTTGAAATGCTCCAATATACTCAAAATCTTTAAAATCTGCACATTATATTCGTAATTATAATGTATAATCCAATTGTTTTAAATCGGTGAATTCGTAAACTTATTGTAGACTATATAAAAAAGCATAAATATAGTTTATTGTGATAAAATAACTTAAAATAAATGTAAACTAGCTTGAAGTGTTCAAATTTACTCAGAATCTTTCAAATTTGCACATTATGTGCATAATTACAATGTATAATCCAATCGTATTAAATATATCAGCTCATAAATATATTCTAGACTATATAAAAATTTTAAATATTAAGAAAAATTTAAATGTCCCTTATAGAATGTAAGATAAATAATTTTACAATTATTAAAATATACTAAAAGGAGGAGAAAGCACCTCTAATGATATGTAACTAAGTACATGCACTATTGAATATCAAGACATGATATATATCAAATTCAATATGTTACTTGAAACTTTAGGCAGGATTTAATATACTAAAATAAACTCACCTAATTCTAAACTAAATGGGTCAACGAACATGATAACGGTCATGGTAGTGACAATTGCCTTTTGTATAAACCCAATTCCTTGTGCATCCATTTGTACCAACCACTGTACCAACTAAGAAATCAACTCACCAAAATTAACAATCACCATAACAAACATTATTTCTTCCTTCTCCTCACTATTTTGATACTAAAACCTACCCTTGTACCAATGTCTTTCCTTGAATGCAACTGGTATCAAGCCTGTACTTGTGTCATACCAGCCCTAATTTCTCCCACGTTTCTGTACCGCCATACCTGATCTCAAGTGGTCCTACCAATATATAACAAGACACCTAAAATCAATATGAATTCACTCTCTCACCAACTGACATCTTCTATGCCAAAAGATCTGATCAAAATTGACAAAAATCTGAAAAAATTAAACAAATTAGCCATACAATTTCTAACTTTATAATAAAAAGAAAGACAAATCACATTATTATTAATTCAAATTAGAAAAAAAAACTCACAATAGAAAAATTGATGCTTAAAGCAACAATTGATGTGTAATTATTTGTTGACTTATCATATAACACGTGTAGCTTTCTGTTTCACAAATACATGAACCCAACATGAGGAATTAATGTAGTGAAGTTTGCACAAAAAATATATGAAAAATATTCAATCATTTAAATGCATTCCCTCAACAATTCATGGCTGCTTATCTCATTTTTGTTTCTCATTGTTAGCTTCAAAGTTTTTCAAAAAAATAATAAGAAAAAAGAAATTAAGTTACCTAATTGTAAGAGATGAATATACTGAAACCACCATCCAAAAGATGATTGTTTGGTTGTTCCTTCAAAATCAGCAGCACACAATATAAAAGAAATAAAAGATGTCCTGCAGTTGAAATCACTCCCTTTTTTCCTCAGTTCAGATCTGAAATTGAAGAAAATACCAAGGAACAACCAAGAATTTCAAACCTCCCAAAAATATAGCACTAATAGTACCTGGACTCAGTTTAGATTTGAAATTAAAATATCGATAATCGATAACCTAGATAAAAAGAAAAGAGAAGAAGGGTCATTTTTTCACAAAATTTCACAGATAGGGATGACCTATGCAGTAGATATAAAATTAATGGAGAGTGCGACAATAATGACGGTTTTGATACCAATTTGATTTCTCTAAGCACTATATAAGAAAAATAAATAGTATTTAAATATAGCTTTGAAGCACATTTAATACAAAATAATAATGGCAGCATCAAAGATTCTCTTGATTTGTGCATCTATCCATGGTTGGTAAGAAAATGAGTTGTCTTGCCTTAAAAATTTTGAAATTAAATTGAAGGGTCAACGAAACTAAAATTTGATCCCATATATATCATATATCATATAAATATACTAAGTGGTACATACTAGCCAACCAAATGATAAAGTAACGGCATCAGTACTAAATGGACCTAAGAGTTCAATTTCTTTAAACAAAACTGAATCATATAATAAGATTTGTAGGAAAGGTAATAAATTCAAATTTCTAAAATAATAAAAGCAAGAATGTGAAAAATTATTGAATCTCAATCCTTAAATCTTCCTATCATAAAATAAAATATATGAGAAATCACATCTTATAAATAGCATGACAAAATCAAATACAGTCTAAATATCATTGGTTGGGAGTAAATAGTCAGGAGTCAGGAACACAATGCAACAACCCTGAATCACACATAAAAATAAAGAATCACAAAGAGGATCGCCCAAAAATAATTCAACTATTTATGTTGCCATGTCAAGTATTTAGATTTTTATTTATTTTTTTTAAATTTCCAGTCCGATATGGTGTTCAATTCGAGGGGTGTGAGAGGCTGATGAATTGTGTGCGCCAAGTGGACTTTATTTATTATTATTATTATTATTATTATTATTATTATTATTATTATTATTATTATTATTATTATTTGGTGTGGGGGACCTCTCATGAAAAGAAACAAAAACTCCCAACCAAAAATTTGAGACGTAAAATAAAAACAAAGACCTAGCTACAAAAATAAACAGAAAATGCGAAAAATGTATAAAAATAGGTAAACTAGCCTTGTCATAATCAATCAAGTGGGATTTGTGCATCTAGCCATGGATCGCAAGAAACAAAATCTATCTCGACTTGAATTTCTATATGAGGCGACAGAGAGAGGAGAACTCGCATAGGCCATGGAGAGAAAGAGCCACTGAGACGGAGAACCACCCGGAAAAGGCAATGGAAGAGGTAAAGAGATGATGAAGAGTGGCGATGAAGAGAGAAGGGCGCCAGCAGGCAAAAGAGAAATGGGGTAAAACCTATTCCAAGGAAAATGTAGAGAGACCATGGAAGAGTGAAAAAATCATAATACACGATGGCAACATTTGCCATCGTGTGTTATGACGTAACGGGTCTTCACCGGTCTAGTATAATCTGACACATACAAAGTTATATATGAATACGCCACAAAATATAGGCTGGACTATATTTTTAAATTTCAATATGGGTGTTTAATTAATTGAACCAATGTCAGGTTCATATATCGCAACTTTGCCATCGGTGAGGTTCTTCATATTTATTAATAGTGAATAAATAAACACTATCTAATATTGATTGTCTATTAGGGCGTGTTTGGATGCAACGGAATAAGCCTTGAATAGGAAATAAAAATAAGGAATTTCGGTTTGCGTGCTTATCCATATTCCTTATTCTTATACCATGATTTTGTTAGTATAGGAATAAGAGCCCAAATTCCTTATTCTTGTGTTGTTTGGGTTACACAAGAATAAGAATAAGCACGCAAACTGAAATTTCTTATTCCTATTCCCTATTCCCGGCTCATCCAAACACACCCTTAGATAATAATAAATAATATGAAAGAAATCATAAACCCCTTAGTGATATGTATTTGGTAGAATTTAAATAGGAGGTACCACACGGTCCACACCTAATAAAAAAAAAATTAAACATACGGATTAATCTTCAATCACCAGTTGTAGTAAAAGTCATAGAAATTCATTAAAATCCAAAGGCTTCCTTATGTCAGAACAGTTCGATTGTCCTTATAAATTTTACCTCTCGAAGAAAATGATAGTCTGCAAGAGGTTGAAGCAAAGATGCTCCTGCAGTCGATGTTGCTTCCCTTAGTCCTCAGTTCCGATCTGAAATTGAAGGAAATACCAAGGAACAACAAAATGTTATAAACCTTGTAAAAATATAGCCCAATCGTACTTAGTCTCAGTTCAGATTTGAAATTAAAGGATGAATAACGTAGACAAAAAAAAAGAAAGAAGAAGAATTGCTCACAAAGTTTCACTTTTTACATATCCATTTCTTGTTATTGCTTATAACAATAGCACTATTAATCGAAAAAATATTATATATAGCTCAAATACATAGTTTATTATTTTTTATCATACTCTAATTTTTTCAATGTTCATATTTATAACATTGCTTTTCAGCCCCTAATTTCTAATAGACTTCAAATCCAATAAAAATATCTGTGATTAAAAGAAAATATTATACAAATAAAAAAGAATGCAAACAGAAAAAAAATTAAGCAATCAAATTAGATGAATAAACACATGAATGACGAGGCAAGAAAAATTGTACCTGACAACAGTTGTAGTGTCACTAACATGAAGCCCATGATCTTGAACACCCACCTCTAAGTCAAAATATGTAAAATTATAAAAAAAATCACTGAACATAAGAAGAATAAATAACATTTGAAAATAGGAGTTTAATTTTGTAGAAAATGCATCACGACAGTCATCAAGGTCTACCATGATTACTTGTTAAATCTGGTATAATCACTAAATCGGTTTCTGAAACCTTTGGTTCCTTATGCTCACAACACTTGTTAAACATCCAGCAATTCACCATTGTAAACTAAGGCATGCATGTGCTAAGAAAGATTTCAGCATGCACCAATGAAATCATTATTTTTAATTCAAACTGATTAAATAGTTCTCAGATATATAACTGTATTAACTCAAGTTAAATTGGTTCATATTGATTGTTTCTCAAAATTAATATAAGAATAGAGCGACAGAGAGAGAAGGAAAGAGAGAGAGAGAAAGAGAACTGGAGTTTGGGATTGGAACGTGATTGGTGGAGTTGCAGACGGAGAAATGACCGCTGTTGGGATTGGAAAGTGGATGACTGAGGCGTGAAATTGGAGATGGGTAAGCAGCGGTTGAGTAAGATTTGATCGACAGTGGAGATGGAATAGAGAGGAGAGGGGATCCTTGACGTCAGCCTTGACCTCTCAACCAATCTTGATAAATGATATTTCGAAATTTATTTTGTGTGATGCGCGGAAGTGGAAAGAAATAAAAATTATTAATGTACTTGCTTCAAATGTAACAATCTAATTGTCTATTAGTTATTAACATATTAATTGAATATTTTAATCATATATTTTCTCATTATGATAAATATTATAAATTATATATTATATATATAACGGTACGGGAAAATAAAGGGTACGAAATAACATTACCCATACCCTTACCCACTAAATTAACGAAATTTTTTTTTTACCCATACCCATACCCGATAACTTAACGAAAATGAAACCTTACCCATACCCGTCTTATCGAATATGATATGGGTAGGGTAAACGGTTAAAAGGGTACCGTTGACAGCCCTACTTCAGGATTTCATGTGGCAAGTTAAAAGAAGGAGATCCAAAGACGGAGATAAACCTAGAAATAGGTGGACAGATCAGATAGTCTAGAAATTTCAAAGTTTCTGAATTTTTGTTTAGCTCAATTTTTATTTAATAATAATATTATTCATTCAATCATAGGCTTATATTTCTGAAAATTTATCTTTAAAATTTTAATTTGTTGCCAATTTTATTTTACCTTAACATTAATCAATTTATTGAATTCAATTTTAAAAGTTTTAAAATTACTGTTTTCACATAAATAATAAAAATTAATTAAAAATTTCAATCAAAGAATGTGTATAATCAACGTTTAGATATTTGCAAATTACAATTGCTATTGCAGGAAGAATTATTTATTTTTTGATCGAATACTTAGCTTTGCTAAAATTCATATAACATTTTTAAAATATATTTATAGAAAATACAAATGATATCTAAAATACTAGGCTCAAAATTAATGACTCAATTGTTTATACGCACTTTTTGCATTAGATAAAGAATCCAAATTAATTAACTCATGAAAATTGTAAGTGATGTATAATAATAAAATATCAATAATTTATATAATGATACATGATAATTTTTTATAATAACAATGATACAACATTAATATTAATAATAATAATAATTCATATCACAATTTCTATAATTAAACGTAATCTATTTACAAAATTAAATTAGATGACTAATATGTACCACTAGCGCAAATGGTGGCATTTTGGCATAAAAAAAATACAATTATTTATATTTCTTGAATATGACCAACATGTAAGAAACGTCATATATCGTAAATAATTTAAAGTCACAATTACTTATATAATTCCATCATAATGAATCGCAACATCTTATAAGTAAACTTGAGTGTTTAGGTTCTTTGTAAGATAATATGTACGATCTATTCATGACAAAAAGAAATATAGTATGTGTGTTTTATTCAAATGAAAAAAAAATTGTATAATCCAACTTCACATGACAACAGTATAATATTATTGCATGGAAAGAAAATTTTATTTTTCATTGCTATGTAATCATTCATTATGTGATATAATGTGTATTGGAAAAAAAAGAGTACAAGTTTATCATACCATTAATTTTGTGAAGTGCGTACACAATTATTACATTTGTCCAAATATATCCAATAAAATATTATAAAGTGCATTACTTAAATTAACTTCTTTCCTAATTATTCACAAATTAAGTCAGTTATTATCTTTATTTATTTATATGACAAACAAAAATAGAAAAATTCATCCATTTTAACCAACTGCACCAAAACTTATAAAATTGGCACACAAATTTTAGTAAATGAGAAATTTCAATAGAAACTTCTTTGTTCCTCTGCAATCTAAAATCTTAGCCGTAAGATTTGAGAAGTTCATCATCCACGACCCAAGCATCTAATGTAATTTTTCCACTCCAAATCAGCTTCTATAATTAAGAGTTCTTTCTACAATCACGACTCATGAGAGTCAGTTTAAAAATTTCGAAAAAAAATAATTCATTTTTTACCCCAAATCAGTTTTGCCCCAAATCAGTTCTCGGCTCTCGCCCCATGTCATTAGCTCCCTCGAAGCTCATTTGCCATCGCTTGATATGGGTAATTTTTTTTCTTCTTATTTTTAGGTTATCTTTATCTTTACTATCGATCTTTGTTTTTCTATTCGTAAATTAAAATGATTTTTAGTTATTAAAGCCTTGAAACTCGATGACAATCAACCATAAAATGCTTCGAATGATTCACTTTTGAAAAATACGGAGATGAATATACCTTCTGATTATTTTATTTTTTTATCTTTTGTTGAGATTGATTTTATGTACAATACAAAATACAAAATCGTAAGACAAATAATTTATGATTTTCAATTGTTTATGATGTTTTATATAAAATGAAAATTATTTACATATAAATCATAACCTGTTTAATCTGAAAATCCGTAAAAATCTGTAGATAAAATTTTATATGGGTTGGATTACGGGTGTGTCAACTGAAAATTTTTTTTAACTTAGTATAATTGAGTTGGATTGAAAGATTGGTTGAAAAAAAATAAAAAGAACTTGTCCGTTATTCAGCCCTAGCTATATCCTATTAACACAAATTGACGAACACACATTTGTCCTTATTTATTAGTACTAGATTAATTATTTTTAATTTTTGATATTTGTACTAGATTAATTAACCTTTCTGGTATCAAACGAACACAACGACAACAACGAGGAAATGTCTCAAGAGGGCACATGCTAGCAGATATGGTGAGACCGTGAGAAAGAAACTAATACATAGCCCAGGCAGTAGTTTGAGATTGCTGATTCTAATCAAGGTGGCAATAACCGAAAAATTGTAAAATAATATTAAATTAATATAATATATTAAAAATAATATCAATATAATAATATTTTTTTAAATAATATCACAAGATCTGGAATTTCGACCGCAATTACGAAATTCGAATTCCGAATTCGAATCTTAGCTAAACCAATTTTTTTTTCCGGATCCCGGATCCCGAATCTGTGCAGTGAAAAGTTATATCCTTTATGAAGGGACCAAACAGCTTCACAGAGGATAGCAAAGAAGGCCGGGCTTTACGCTGGCTTTCGTCACATGACATGATTGCATCTTAGCTTTCTTTCTTTCTCCTCTGCTCTGGGAAATCTCCTCTTCATCACCTCGTAAATGCAAAGCTTGATTACATTACCTTTTGGTAAAATAACCCTAAGATCCTCAAAAGCGCATGAGGTCATGAGGATCCAAGAGAACATTTTTACTAGTACCACCCTAGTTTCTTATGACTCCGTTTGGATGCAAGAAGAAGAAAAGAAAGAAAGAAGAAGGGAAGAAAAAAAATTATAAACAATCTAAATTCTTCACAAAGTTACACACTTTCCAATACTTTTTCTCATTTCTTCCCTTCTTCCCTTCTTCCTACACCTATCCAAACGGAGCCTATAGTATTTTGTAGGCACTTTTTCAACATAGTACTACCGAGTTCACTCGAATTTTGTTGTTGTCCATTTATGTATTTTTTTATATTCTAACCATCCGATTTATGAGCTATAACGAATAAGTTGCATCATATGATCATATCAAAAAAGTTCTTTAAGATATTCAAACCATGCATCTAATATGTAGAACAATAAGAAAATTTGTGATGCATGCCACTTTGGGAAAAAAAAAAATCTCATTAAACTGATATGTGCCTGGTTACAACAAAGTCTATAAGTTTGTTAAAAATAGTTTGAAAGACAAAAGTATATTTTAAACATAATTAACATCGTTGTCTTTTGTATGTTGGATAAACTCAAAATTTTGTATAAAATTATTAATTGAGAATTTATTCCGGACAAATTAGCCTGCTTATCAATTGAATTAACTTTTCATTGGAAAATGAAATTGTATAATTAAATCCATTCTTTCCACTAGTTTACCGTTATTCCTTTGATTAATTTACCCAGGAATTAAATCTGAAATTTATGTGTTGGCCAATAACGTTTTTTTTTTCTCCATTACTAATTCTCAATTAAGTCATTAAATTTTGTTATGACTATTAGCCGTTGCTTTTCATAGGCTATATATATATTGATGTTTCATTTTTCATCAAATAACCAACCGAAATAAAATATATTGAAGTTGAGACAGAAAAGAAATCTCATCAAATTCCAGTCTCAATTTTGCTATTCCTCATAATAATTTTCAATTTGATTTGAATATTATTCCTATTGATTCTGCTGGATATTGTGGAGATCTCTCATCAGTCAGTTCTCCGATCGTACCCTAAGGAGTGACACCTACCCGAATTATCTTGGTTGTGGTTCCTCTTGCACTTTGAGACTGAATACGCTTAAGAACAGCGCCTAGCGCGATTCGGGTAAAACCGTTTTGATTACTTATTTTTATTTATTTTATGCTATCCGAATTTATTTATTTGATTTTAAACCAACATTGTATCAATATTTAATATGGTTTATCATGTTCATTTCAAACCTTTTTATCATATTCATTTTAAAATTTATTTTCTTTATTTATCGTTTGCAATTATTTTTCCTTTTCACCCAAACGAACACACGGTAATTGGATGTCCTATTTGCACGGTTTAATTAGGATAAACTGAAAAAACAAGGAATCATGTTGTAAATGTGTAGATGTGGCAGTAAAGAATAGAACGAAATCAGAAAGGTCTTAAATGATCCGTGCAATTTGGTAAAATTCCGATCTTAGCTAAGGTCAAAATCCGGGATTTCGATCTTTGCTAAGTTCGGAATCCGTGATTCCGTAATTACGGTCGGAATTTCAAATTATGATCTTGTGATACTATTTAAAAAAATATTATTGTATTTATATTATTTTTAATATATTATATTAATTTAATATTATTTTAAAGTTTTTCGGGTGGCAATGATGCGATGTCGGCCTAAAAACGCAACATCAACAACAATGGCCCACAAATCGATCGCAACATCGACTTCATGAAATTTGATGATAACAAGTCTGAGGAAGTTTACGTAAGTCTAATTTGTTATGCTTCTTTTTATTATTTTTTGCGGTATATGTAATTTCCAATAAATATTATGTTTTGGTGGTCATTTCAACTTTCATGGTCTTATAGACTATCTCGTACACAATTATGTACAAGCATTTACAAGATTTAATGAGGACGGCTAAGAGAACCTATAGGGGTGGTGGTATTATTTTTTTTTTATTCCTAATACCCCTCGGTGCAAGGGACAGATTTTCGTTGAAATTCTAAAACGGAATGGATATGAATAAGTTCTAATTCAGGGTGTATGTTATCAAATCCAAGTGATACAATTGGATATAAACATGGAGAATGGAGAGACAACCAATAACTAAGTTTTAAGTTCTGCTGCAACACTACTTCAATGACTACTCATGAACTAATAACTTGAGCACTCGATTAAGTAGACATGAATCCTAGGCCTAGCTAGATCCTGATTAACTTAATAACTGACAAATCTGGTTCCTACGGAACCATGAAATGAAGGGAATGTGGTCTATAGTACTCAACAACAACATATTGGATGTCATCAAGGTAGATTTATGAAATTAATATCACCTTTCACAAATCGGAAGATACAAATATTTATCAACCTCAATTCAGGAGAAATTTCAAATAGTGTTAAATTGTCATGTATACTCAACTCCAACGCAAGGAAACTATGGAGCACAACTTTACAATAAGCTAAAATAATCATATATATGTCAATATAATTAGTCATCATCCAAAAGATCTAATCACTGTATCACTCGATCACTAGCTCATGAAGTAGAAGTCAAATAGGATATGGTAGTTTTGGTTTAGAAATATTCAATATGAATATCATATTGATCAATCAAAAACCTACTTATGTACCAACATGGCCACTTTTAATCATCAAACTAGATTTTCTTGAATTTGAAACATGTGATATATACAATTATGTCCAGAGAGAAAATTCACCATGCCAATATTGCCCAACTATTTAAGTTTGCTGTTTTATACTTTTTTTATATTAATTGTAATGATATTTTAATTCGGGTGTAGAATAAGAACAAAGATTGTTATTTTAGTACCAAAGTAACAATAAACAATGGTTTAATAAGGTACATCACCATCAACTTCTGTCTATTGGCAAAACAAATTTATTAGATAGAACCTTCCATTACATCAAACTTCCATTATATAAAATGCAGTTAAAATACAATTATTCTTCTACTAAGCAATTAGTAAAGATATGAAAAATTCTTGGAGCTAATTAAGGGTTGATCATGACACAGCTCTAACAATTGTGGAATGGATAAACTTTTAATAGAAAGTTGTGGACATTCTCATGGTTGGGCCAATGATTGGGCAATGTTTTTAACCAAGCTCGTTGCCAACTAGCAACATAAGAAAGCGTGAAAGGGAATCAAATTATGTCTCAGTTCTAACTCAACAAGGAGGCAATATCAATTACACAACTAAAGAGCTCACAACTATGCTCGAGGAAAAGATTGTTTACTAAAGACATTGCTCAACGTGATAGACAAGGAGCAGAAGAGATTTATTGACGTGACATACAAGTAGATCAACATGAAAATTACAACACTTTCCTAATCCATGAATTTGTACAAACTGAATGGGCATCCTTTGCCCACATAACGTGTAAGGAACCTCTTTCTTCTTGGGTTTCGGATTGTTCTGATCTGACAAAGATGTGCATACATAACTGAAATTACATTTTTATTAAGGATACATGTAGGAATTTAACAACGATAACGGGTATCCAACTTGATTGCATTTGATGAAACTATGAGTTCATGTACTTAATAAGATTACATGGATCTTGATTGTTAGGTTTAAACATAGAACAAAAAATCAAATAGTATTACTAATGTACCTAGTATGAATTTAATTTTTTTAGTTTTCATTTTTTAAATATTATTTGTTAATATTTTATTCATAATTTTTTAAAAATAAGTATAAGTGGTGAGGATGGTGATGAGCCTTATAGCAATGAGGGTGCAGCTGGCAATGGAGCTGCACATAGCAATGTTGAAAACCACAACGTCTACAATAACTTTTTCGGTGGTTTCAATTTCAGTACACAATTGAATAGTGCAAATTTGGATATTTAATTGATAGATGTTGGACTTGTTTTTAGGTTTTTAAAGATATTTATGGGAATATAGGAATTATAATTATTGGCAGATATTATGCACAATATCATAATATCTGCCAATAATTATAATCCCGTAAATCTCCATGAAAACCTAAAAACGAATCCTACATCTATCGATTACATATCCAAATTTGCATTATTCAATTGTGTACTGAAATTGAACCCGCCGGAGAAGTTATTGTAGAAGTTGGTGTTTTCAACATTACCATATGCCCCTCCATTGCTAGCTGCACCCCCATTGCTATAAGCCTAATCGCTAGCTGCACCCATTATAATTATTTCAAAAAAATATCATGAAGAAAATGTTGACAAATAATATTTAAAGAATACAAACCGAAGAAATTAAATTCAAACCAAGTACATCAATAATACTATTCGGTAATACTATTTGATTTCTAGTTCTATATTTTAATCCTAACAATCAAAATCCATGCAATCTGAATAAGCATATGAACTTTGTAGTTCCATCAAATGCAATCGAGTTGGATACCCATTATCAGCTATTAAATTCCTACATGTACACTTAATAAAAATGTGATTTGAGTTGTGTGTGTACATCTTTGTTAGATCATAACAATTCGAGACTCAAGAAGAAAGAGGTTCCTTACCCGGTATGTGGGAAAAGGATGGCCATTCAGTTTGTACAATTCCTAGATTAGGAAAGTATTGCAATTTTCAGGTTCAGCTATTTCTCTATCACGTCATGCAATCTCTTCAACTGCTTATCTATCACGATGAGCAATCTCTTCAGTAAACAACCTATTCCTCGAGTATAACTGTCCTCTTTAGATGTGTATAATTGGTATTACTCCATCTTGAGTTAGAACTAAGATTCAATTTCCCTTTCATGCTTTCTTATGTTGCTGGTTGGCAGCGAGCTTGGTTCAAAAGCATTGTCCAATCCATAGGCCCAACCATGAGAATTTCCACCACTTTCCATTAAAAGTATATCCATTCCATACTTGTCAGAGTTGTCAGGATCAGCCCTTAGCTCCAAAAATTTTTCCTATCAATTGCATTTACCAATTGCTTAGTAGAAGATAATTGCATGTTTGCTGCATTTTATATAATGGAAGATTATGTCCAGTAAATTTTTTATGCCAATAGATAAAAGTTAATGGTGATGTAACTTATTTAAGCATTATTTATTGTTACCTTGTAATAAAAATATTCTTTTTTTATTCTGCGCTCTAATTAAAATTTCATTACAACTAATATAGAAAAGTATAAAACAACAAACTTAAATACTTGACGAATATTGACATGGTGAATTTTCTCTCTGGACACAATTCTATCACTTGTTTCAAACTAAAAAAAAAATCTAGTTTGATGATTAAAAGTGAGCAAGTAGGTCTTGAGATTAAATTATTTTCTTTGTTTCATTAAATCCCCATGGCATCTAGACTCATTCTCCTTAGAGCTAAAATCTCCTGGCCAGTTGATCATTAACATCAAAGAATGCCATCCTGAGATCAGATTTGCTTATGTTGGAATTTGTTGGGAATTTGATGTTGATATGTCTTTGAAGGGGTCAAGAAAAATCAAGGGCAAATTTGATGTTGATCTGTCTTTTATCAGTTGTTTAGAATAATGTGTATAAGGTTTGCTCCAGAAGAGAGTATGGAGCTGAGTTTAAGCTTGGTATTTCTTGTTTTGTGTAAGTTTCATTTTGTTAAGAAATGGATTTTATCAGTTGTTAAGAAATGGAACAGATGGCGCTTCTTCCTTTTTTTTTCAAAAAAAAAAAAAATAAATATTGAACTTCCATGAAGCGAATCAATGCGAACTTCCATACAGAATTGCACGTTATGTCCTTTTATTTAACAAAACTTAAGCATATAGTTTATCCTATGAAGGATGTGGTTTTTCCCAAATACATAGCATCTCTCTTGGCTCTTGAATCTTGACAATGAACTTAAGATGTATGATGTATCCTATCATACAACCATCAGCAAGTATCCTTTTCTCACTGACATTTTGTACATTTGTAGCTACCCCTGCATCATCAGATTAGAAAAGAATCATAAATAAGTTAACTCATAATTTTTATGCTATAATTTCCATTTGTACTCCTTGAACAGGAGAGAACAGCTCCATTATGCTTATAGTGAGAAATGCAATGAAGCCTATTAACCACTAAGCCTCAATTTTCCTCAATTTGATCAATTGTCTGACTTTAACCATGCTTTTCTTTCATCGAATTCAGACCTAACAAACTAAGTGCAAACTGATATTGAATAATCCGTAAATGATCAAGTATCTCAACTACAAAGCTAAAACATAACAGATTAGACAGTCAATAGTCAATACTAAGACAAAATTGGCCTTGCTTAGCCTAGTTATGATTGGAGTCGGTACAAGAAACATATAGAGGCAGTATTTGGTTAACAAAGTTGATATACTGAATTACTGATGCCACAACGTATATCACCATTAACTTATTAGTTGTGTGGATTGACTTATTTGACCAGTTTAATCGAGTTTCATTTATATTCTCAGTGATACCAGGGAGTCCCACCCTATTGGATCAGAAATATAATATTTTCAATTGATTGCATTTTCCTAAATAATAATTCTATTAATGTGGATAATAACTAATAATAATGTCAAAAAATATATAAATCTGTTAATGTATACAACAACTAACAACAATATGAACTAAAACTCTGTTAAAATACATGATAATACATAATAAATATATTAAACAATCTGAAATAAAAAATTTATTTATGTGCATAACAAATAAAAACGATCTAAATAGTAACTATGCTAATGTGCATATATGGCAACTAAAATGTCATCTGTAACTAAAGACTGGGAGAAACAGGAGCTGTGGTTGTGTAAGCAGCAACTTAAGTACATTTTGATCCAATTGTTCTTTTGTAATAAATATTGAGAATTTATTCGAACGATTCGTAATGGAAACATAATACATCAATTTATACTACAATACTCATGCATTTACTTAATTGAACTCCATACCAGAAGAGAACCACAGACCTTCTCATCCTTGTCCATATCACAACTTACAGCACAACAGAAAGAAACAATATTTCAATAGAGAGCCGGGTTAATTAAAACAAACAATTGAGCTAGCTACTGATCAACCAAATGCATCATAGATTCATAGTACTTCTTTGGATTTCTGTAAAATGCGCAAGCTTGGGACGATCTTTCCATTAGTTTTACCATAGGCATTTTCACATATTGCCGAGACCTTCCTGTCCTGTCCTTCTTTGTAGAGAGCAATGTTGCTGAAGGTCACACCTCTACATGGTGAAGTTGGACTGCACTCTATCTTCACCGCCTCTGTCTGTGTCGATGTTCCATATTTATGAATCTGATGTTACTTATAGCCACTGCTTTTTGCTGCATATTTTATTTTTTACTATTAAGAATCATTGGAAAAAAAAAACTAATTTGTGAGTCCGTTGTTGTTCTTTTATATTAGCAGGTATCAAATTCATTATTTTCAGATCCAATCACCTGAAGTGTCCGCTGAAACATATAAGATTGATCAATAACAATGGGTGTATCAACATGGGCAACTTTTATGTCTTCAAATGTAATATTCGTTGCATATCCATACCCTCCATGTAGAAGGAAATAAATTGAAGCCCGATCAAAGTTATCAGAATAGTGACAGCAGAGTATATAATTACAAAAGAATTATTACCTGCCATGTCTTAATCCTAACACCATTCATAGAATTAAAGATCAGACAATTGGAGACATGAATTCGTTCAACGTTTGCTTCTGTGTAACCACCTCCAAGGCTTCCTATGCTGCAAATGAACAACTTACAGGGGCCGTTTGGATCGCTTAGGAATTTAGAGAATTTGGGAAATTTTCTATTCCTAGGCTTAAATTTATTAAGAAGTGTGTAAATTTGTGAAGAATTTGGATTGTTTATAATAAATTTATGCTAGGAATATGAAATTCCCCAAATTCCCAATAGTGAATTTCCCAAGTGTAATTAAAGGCACATAACTGTATATAAAAAAGCACCATATTGGACTTGCACGCATTTAATATATCAATTAATATTTTTAGCCATCCAAACTTTACGTACATTAATTGTATTTTATAATATATCTTATGGCTGAAATTTAAACTTGAGAGCAATAAAAGAAATCCTGAAAAAGGTATTTCTGTCATGTGAATATAAATATTAATAGATGAAAATATATAGTTTATATTAAATGTAAAGATCTTGAGATTGAATGACTATTTCTTACTCGATTTAATACTAATATTATAATGATATTCCTACCTTTTAAAAGTCAGATACTTAAAAATGAAAAACTTAGATACACGCTAGAAATACTCTATACAAAAACTATTATACCTGATCCCATGACTGGGTCCGCATGTGCATCTATTTATTTTAACATCATAGCTGTCCGTTAGAATTGCAATGCAATCATCCTCTGTATAATAAATTAATAATGAAATATATTAATGATAAATTGAGATGCTCGCTTTAAATTTTCAATTAAATGAAGAAAACAATTAAAGGAAACACTCACCGGTTCCAATTATGCTTCTGGTGATTTGGATATGTGTTGGGTGCTTTGCATGAGGATTCCGTCAGTGTTAGGACTGTCACCGGGTGCAGTGATTCTAATCCAGTCAACACTCACATTGGTATATTTGTTGAATATCAAATGCTTACTAGGGCTGTTTATTAAATGTATATCTCTCACAAAAAGATTTTTACATGTATCAAAGGCCAGTAGCTGACATGGACGAACAATAGAAGTCAGAAGGGAACCAAGATAATTGAGATAAAAACTAATTACAGTTTTGATTTTTGGAGTTTATGATGCAGACTTACAAAAGGCTTCTTGCATTGCTGCACCAAGAACAAAAAATTAAGGATACAAATGTCAGAGCTTTAACAAGGGAAGAAGTGGGAAGAAGGGAAGAAGGATACAAAAGGCTCCGTTTGGATAGGTGTGGGAAGAAGGGAAGAAGGGAAGAAGTGGGAAGAAGTATTGGGAAATGTGTAACTTTGTGAAGAGTTTGGATTGTTTATAATTTTTTTCTTCATTCTTCCTTCTTCTTTTTCCTTCTTCCTATATCCAAACGCACCCAAAGACACATTCATGAAACGTATATTTTAAAATAGCATTCTCAATTAGAAAAAAAAAAAATATATGTTCTAATATTGTGTTCTTACATTGCATTGCCACCAAACTGCACCTTGACCATCAATTGTACCACTTCCACCAATGTTGAGGTCATTGATACCGGCAAATGACAACAATGAGGTCCTCTCATTAGTCCATATTTTATTGGGTGCTGTGATATTCCCGTCAATCTGAAAAATCAGCAAATGTATTGTTGTTATCAATATTATTGTCATTTCTTCTTCATCAATTTTTACAATCAAATAGCATAATTTTTTTTTTAACTTCTAGATAATTCAAGTTATCCAATCTCCAAAAAAAAAAAGAAGGTAAATGTAGTCTTACAGGATATATCTCAATCAATTACCTGAACATGGATGTTAGATCTGCAGGGACCTTGTAGAATAATTTTGTTGATCAAGATTCAAGAAACTCTTTCTTGATGGAATTAGCAATCTCGGTGACCATTTATCAGCACAGACTGCTCTCCATGCCTCCAACAATGCCTTGGAATTAGCAAAGGGGACGTTTGGATACGTCCCAAATTCCGGGAATAAGCAATGATGTACGAACAATAGAGAAAGACAATAGAAAAATACGAACAAGAGAAATTTTGATTGAGATCACACAGATTCTCAAATAACAATGGCTACTGCCGAAAAATCACAAAACAATCTCCCCCGTTTCTTCGTTGCGGCTCCCTTTTATTTTGCTTTCATTAAGCAATACAATTTTGGTAATTATTTAGAAGGAAATAATTAGCCTATCCTTAACCTAAACATAACGGTAAAATAAAAAGTAAAATACAAGGCCCAAAAGCCCATATTGCATTCGGTCATTATTCTCCCCTCCTAAGAAAAAGATTCGTCCTCGAATCTGCCACTACATCCTCTGCTTCAGATGTCTCTTCCTCGCTATCAGTAATGTATGGGGATAAATCTGCCACATTAAAGGTCCCCGAGACATTATATTCACCCGATAAGTCCACCTTGTATGCATTGCCATTGATCATTTCAAGCACTCGAAATGGTCCATCGGCTCGATGTTGTAGCTTGCCATACCTGCCAGTTGGAAAGCGTGCCTTTCTCAAATAAATCCATACTAGATCTCCTTCTTTAAACACCACCTTCTTGCGATGTTTGTCTGCTCGCTCCTTGTACTTCTTATTGGATTTCTCAATCTGATCACGAACCTGTGAGTGCACTTGCTTGATGTGTTCAGCATGTTCTTCTGCATCACCACTGAATTGACGCTGGACAGACAATGGTGTGAGATCGAGAGGTGTTATAGGATTGAATCCATAAACAACCTCAAAGGGACTTTTTCCTGTAGTCCGGCTCTGTGATCGGTTGTAGGCAAATTCAGCTTGAGGCAAGGTGAGATCCCATTGGCGTGGACTGTCACCTACCAGACTCCTCAACAGGTTTCTCAGACTTCGATTGACCACCTCCGTTTGTCCATCAGTTTGGGGGTGATGAGATGAGCTAAATTGCAGCTGAGTGCCCATCTTGCGCCAGAGAGTGCGCCAAAAGTGACCTACAAACTGCGAAGCATCAAAGGTTTTGTTGCAAGCAATGAAGTGTGCCATTTTAGAGAACCGGTCTACCACCACCATGATTGAATATTTGTTTCTCTGAGTTCTGGGTAACCCGGGAACAAAGTCGAGGCTGACATCTTCCCAAGGAGCCACTGGGACTGGTAGAGGTTGATATAGACCCGTATTGGTCCCTCGTGTTTTGGCCAGCCTACAAGTCCTACATCTCCCCACAAATCGGGCTACATCTCGCTCCATCCTTGGCCAATAGAACTGGTCTTGCAACCACGCCAGTGTTTTATCAACTCCAAAATGGCATGCAAGTCCTCCAGCATGTCCTTCCGTGATAACTGTCTCCCTCAACGATCCTTTAGGAACACACAGACGATTATCTTTAAAAATATAGCCTTCTTGTCGGATAAAATGCTGAAAATGACCCGATTCGCATTTCTGCCAGATATCTGCAAAATCAGGATCATCTCCATATAACTCCTTGAATGCATCAAACCCGTTCACTTGAACCCGCATAGTTGTTATCAGTGAATGCCTCCGACTCAGTGCATCTGCTACCTGGTTCAACACTCCAGCCTTGTGTTTAATAGAGAAACTGAAAACCTATAAAAACTCAACCCATTTGGCATGCCTTGGCTTCAGCTTGTGTTGCCCATTGATGTATTTCAATGCTTCATGATCAGAGTATAAAACAAACTCTTTGGAAATGAGGTAGTGCCGCCAGTACTCGAGACTTCTTACTATGGCATAAAATTCCTTATCATAAGTAGAGTACTTGAACCTGACATCATTCAGTTTCTCACTAAAAAATGCCACTGGTCTACCCTTCTGGCTCAACACACCACCAATACCCACACCAGATGCATCACAGTGCACCTCAAAAATCTCCTCAAAATTTGGCAAAACCAGAACGGGTGCTTCAGTTACCTTTTTCTTCAGTAATTGGAATGTTTCCTCAGCCTCTTTGGTCCAAGTGTACTTGCCTCCTTTTATACAATCAGTGATAGGAGTAATGATAGTGCTGAAGTTACGAATGAACCCTGATATCATGGAGGTTTGTCGGTGTTGACCATCCTGTGATTGCTTCCACCTTGGCTGGATCCATCCGAATACCTTCCTTAGACACTATATACCCAAGGAATGTCACTTCACCAGAGAAAAAAGTGGCACTTCTTGGTGTTGATATACAACTTCTGCACTCGCAAGACCTCAAAGACTTGTCTCAAGTGTTGCAAATGCTGATCCTCAGAAGAACTGTACACCAAAATGTCATCAAAATAAACAACCAGAAATTGACCAATGAAAGGACGGAAAACCTGATTCATCAAGAGCATGAATGTGCTCGGTGCATTGGATAACCCGAATGACATCACCTTCCACTCATAGAGGCCATCTCGAGTCTTGAAAGCCGTCTTCCATTCATCTCCGGGTCGGATCCGGATCTGATGATAACCACTCCGCAAGTCAATCTTGGAAAACACAGTTGCTCCATGCAATTGGTCAATTAGATCATCAAACCGAGAAATTGGAAAACGGTACTTGATGGTGATCTTATTAACAGCTCTACTGTCTATGCACATCCTCCATGAGCCTCTTTCTTTGGAACCAATAAGGCTGGCACCGCACACGGACTCATGCTTTCCTGCACGTAACCCTTTTCCAATAACTCACGCACTTGTCTCTGTAACTCCTCATGTTCTTTCGGACTCATGCGATAAGCAGCTTTATGAGGAATAACAGCCCCTGGCACAAGGTCAATGCAGTGTTGGATATCTCTCATAGGTGGTAATCCGGACGGTAATTCCGCTGGTGCCACATCAGCGAACTCTTCCACTAATGACATGACCTGTGGAGGGAGTTCTTGACCATCATCATTAGTCTCTGTCACCACCAAGGCAAACACCTCACCTTTTTGCTCCACTTCCTTCTGGGATTCCACCTGAGATTGCAACTGACTCTTCGCCTCTTTTCGCAAATCTGAAGGACCGAGGGTAATGGATACACCATCTTTTTGAAAAGTGTAGGTGTTTTTGAACCCATCATGCTTTGTTCTTCTATCAAACTGCCATGCCCTTCCCAATAAAATATGACAAGCATCCATAGGAACCACATCACACCAGACCTCATCAGTATATTTCTTCCCTATTGAAAATTTCACAAGGCACCGCTTTGACACTTTCACCTCACTACCCTTCTTGAACCAAGACAACTTGTAAGGTTGTGGATGATTTTCAATACTCAACCCCAACTTCTCAACCATGATATTAGACACTACATTTTCACAACTACCCCCATCTATAATCACATTACAAACCTTACCTCCACTGGTGCACTTTGTATGGAAGATGTTGTGTCGTAGCCATAGCTCATCTTCACCAATATTAGCACTCAATGCTCTTCTAACCACCAATGATTCACCTGAGTCAGCATAAGTGATATCCTCATCTTCAGCTAAAGGGTTCTCATCATCATCCCCATAATCATCATATGTTGGGTCCACATCTTCTTCAACCAGTGTGACAATTTGCTTGTTAGGACAGTCAGCAATAAGGTGTCCTAAACCCTGACATTTAAAACACCGCCGGTTTGTGGAACCTCCTCTACTAGATTGTCCTTTCTCTGGGTAGGTTTTGGAATTTTGGATCTGCGTTGTTGTCGGGTTAGGTTTTGAAGGAGTTGCTCTTCTGTCTGTCTCAATTCCTGAAGAACGGCCCTGAAATCTAGAACCATTAACCCTTCTCTTCTGCTGTGATTCAACCTTCAAGGCCAACCTACATACATCCTCAAAGGAATAATATTGTTGTAGGTACACCACATCAGCAATTTCTGGTCTTAACCCGGCAAGAAACCGAGCAACAATCTGTTCATCCTCTTCCACCACACCACATCGCATCATATCAAACTCATTGGTGTACTGCTCCACTGTCAGATTTCTTTGCTTAAGGTTGTGATAATCAATAAAAGCTTCCTGTTTGTATTGGGTAGGTGGGAATTTGGTCATTAATTTCTTTTTCATCTTATCCCAAGTTCGGATCTTTGGTTTTCCTTCTCTAACACGCCTACTTTTCACATGTTCCCACCAGATTGAGGCATGTTTTCTCAATTTAATGGCTACTAACTTCACTTTCTGATCATCAGTCAGGTTCTTTACATCAAAAATTCGCTCAACAGTATGCATCCAATCAATAAACTCATCAGGATGAGATTTACCTTCAAACTCTGGAATATCAATCTTCACCCCAAGGTTTTGAAAGGATTGTTCAGGCTCTGGTCGAAATCTCTGGTTTCGCCCCTGATTTGGATTCCCCCACGGGTTGTAATCCTCCTCGTCGCCTGCTTCAGAAGAGTTGAAGGACTCTGACTCTTCCCCTTCTTCTCCGTTTGTAGAGCCCATCACTGCTTCTGCGAGTTGGCGCTCTAACTCTCGAATTCGTCTTCCCAACGCAGCAATCTCTAGATCTCGTTGGTCTCGGCGGCGCGGCTCTTCTTCTTCGAGGTTGAGGTTGACTCCACGACCCCGACCTCCTCGGCCACGACCTCTACCACGACCACGATTCACATCCGTCATCCTGGCTCTGGTACCAAATGATGCACGAACAATAGAGAAAGACAATAGAAAAATACGAACAAGAGAGATTTTGATTGAGATCACACAAATTCTCAAATAACAATGGCTACTGCCGAAAAATCACAAAACAATCTCCCTGGTTTCTTCGTTGCGGCTCCCTTTTATTTTGCTTTCATTAAGCAATACAATTTTGATAATTATTTAGAAGGAAATAATTAACCTATTCTTAACCTAAACATAACGGTAAAATAAAAAGTAAAATACAAGGCCCAAAAGCCCATATTGCATTCGGTCATTAAGCAATTCCGGGCATAAATTTTAATATAAACAATCTAAACTCTTCACAAAGTTACACATTTTCCAATAAATTTATGTCTAGGAATAGCAAATTCCCCCAATTTCCTCAATTCCTAAGCGATCCAAACGCCCCCAAAGAGAAGAACAGAGCGTTATTAAAGAAAATTTGGCTATCTGGTCAATCATTTAATCTGCCCATTTTTTAATCATATGCCCTGCTTTAAAATCAGTAATCAAGGTTGGACTTCTTTCATTTTTTCCCTTTTTTTTTTTGTGAAGCAGTTCAATGTAAAATTTCCTACGAATTTCATTTTTTTTTTTTGGAAAGGTTTATATCTAGCTAGAAGTGTGCTTGCATGTGTGTTTGTGTGAAATTTCCTACAAATTTCACTTTTTTTTAGATAAATTGGGGTCAAGTCTCCCAACTTATTTTTAAATTAAATGTCTATGAAATACCCTCGAGCTGGATTTCGAACCTGCGACTTTTCATTTAAGATGCATTGCTCTTTGCTACCAGACCAAGAGTTGGTTCTCAAATTTCACTTTTTTTTATCTCAAAAAAAGAAATGTATGTTTGTGTGATCACGTATGTGGCAAATTAAATTAGGGAAAGAGATGATAAAATTAGTATCGTCTGATTTTCCATCTCCCCGAGCCTTGTAATCAAGCACATTATATGTTTTCCCTGCCACAGCAGATTTTACGAAAAGAAGCTTTTTGATGATCATCTGCGTATGGTATAGCCCTGGATAACAAAAGACCTTTCCAAGAAGCGAGCTTCTTGTCCATTTTATCTAGAAGTGGTTGGAAGCAAGCTCGATCTTACTCCAGACAGTGGAGCTCTCCAATTCTTCAGCTTTTTTCTTTTTGTAATAGCTAGGTAGAATGAAGCAACATATATTTATATGCGAGGTTTGTATCGTTTCAATTGCTGTTCTATGAAAGATACACGCACCAAGATTTTATGTAAATCTTAGGATGATATTTTTATTTTTAATGGTTTTCCATTATAAGAATAACTATATCGTGCTTGGATTATTTATAATTGCGCATAACTAAATGTCCAAATCACCCTGAATTTTTTGTGCACCTATGAGAAGTATGAATTATGGAAATTATTGTACAGATAACCTCACTGCTATTTTGAGGCGGTTCACTGCTATTATTTTGACCACCAAATAATGTGTTCAGTCATCAATACTCTTTTACTCGATACTTTCAACAACCAGCATCCTTATTTTTATTTTATTATTACTATTATTATTTTTTTGTAATGAGCCCAAGGGCAATCAATTATCTCGTCCAATCATTTTTTTTTTTGTAACCAGCATCCTTATCTCGCCCAATCAATTAACAACTTACGGACGAACTGCCTTTTATAATGATAATAAAAAAAAAATTCCGGAAGAACTCTGCTGAACTCTAATAAAATGCTCTGATAAACTTTTAACGATGCTTTGATATTGAGATAAAACACTAAATAGATGATACGCTAGGTGACCATCATAATTCTAGTTTGAGTTTTAGAACATTTAAAAAACCTTGTGAAAATGCCAAAGGAAGATGCTACCACACTTGACATCCAGCCACATTGCGGACCCCTTTCAAACTGTGGTTGTAGTTCCTCATCACAGTGATCTCTTGATTATTCAGTATATCATCATGGCCAATAATTGCATTGGTTGCAAGCTATCAAAATGATAATCAAGATCTTATGAATTCAGATCCTACCATAATAAGGATATTTATAATACTCTGACATGAGAATAAATGGAAAGAAAAAAACACGATAGTAATCGTAATCTATACTAGAAATCATATACTATGTTCATTTCTTACATGATCATAAAATATTACAATGCACCAATTAATACAGAACAAAGGCAGCTAGAGCTGCCAATTGGAGTGACAACGGAGCAATTGTACAACAAATGCTCATCAAATGGAAGCAAGAGTTGCCTGCCGGCATTGGTCGAAGCCATACCAGACACCATTAGGGATAGGAGTGTCATAATAGAAGGTGACAGCTCGGCCTGATGGCTCGTAGATTTTGACCGAAGATGGAACCCATCCATCATAGCCACTTCGGTACAGGTAGAGGTAGCAGACACCATACCCACATGGACCTTGAAGCGTAAAAGTATCGGTGGAGCAACTTTCAAATGTGTCTGATGATGGATCATCTATCCTGGGAGCATACACCTGATTTTGTTGCATAGACAAATACGGATAATGAGTTTTGACTTGTTGCTGGTAATAAATGATGTACAGACCTATTAAGAGAAGGAACAGGTTTTATCTGGACAATAAACTCGTAATTAGAAGCGAGGCATGAAAGATACTATAAAGTGTTGGAGAGTAATCCAAACAAACAATTCCGCTATATCTGGAGGTGTCAAAATTTAACTTTCTTAGAGTAATCAACCCAACCCGCCTGAACCTCAACATACATATCTTATAAAGTAAATAACTAAGGCTGTGCTCCAGAAAACGCTTAATAAAGGAATGGAGAGTAGAGGAGAGGAAAGTTTCCTGATTTTTGTTACCCTCCGATTTGAGGTATACAAGTTTACTCTAAAACTTCTCTAATTTTAGCGCGTCTCTTCCCTCGCCTTCTCTTCCCTTCCATCGTGCGTGGAGAGTAAAATTACGGGCAGGTCGGTTTTGAAATTTCTTCCATTTCTCTCCCTTCCATTCCTTTACAAACGCTGCTCTGGAGCACAGCCTAAAACTAGCTAACCCAAAACCTATTAGACAAAAACCCAAAGGGGCCCTACCTGAGCTGACCAGAAACGAATTAGACCCAAATTCAAACCTGGACAGTCTAACCTATTGCTGACCCAACTGATGATGGAGTTTGACTTCAAAAAACTCAATTTTTCCACAAATCCAAATTACTTCAGACACAAGAACCCAAATACACTGAGACACAAAGTGGTATTGTTACAACAGAGACTTATATTAGTCCTTTTGGGTCTCTGTAAAAGTTAAATTATATTTCTTATTTAGTCCTTTTACAGTTTTACATATTAAATGGAAACTTACAAGTACGACCCTAGAGAAATATAAAATGACCAAGTATGAGCTGAGGGATTTTGACATGTACCAACCCAAATGACCTATACTCAAGACAATTGAACCTGAACAACTCCACTCCAAAAACAACTCGAGATCTGAAATGACCCGAAAGGTCCAAACCCAAAACGGTACAGTGTTTCCCTACTACATCAATGGATAAATTAAAAAAAAAAAATTTAGTCCGTAACTGGAGTCATAGATGCAATGCAGGGATTTAATGGCATGTGATCTGAACTGTATGATTCATACCAAAGGCACAAAACTGTGGCTTTTTAGGGGACTCTTTTGAGATTCGTGCAGATGCATAATTAACAGTCTAAATCACATGCTATAGTTTGAAAGCAGGAAAAGTGGAAAACTATGACAACAAATGAGAAGTCAGAAGTTATGGCAACAAAAAGGCCACTTATTCTAATGAAAATGTGTTCCTTTTATTTACAGTACAGTTACAAAATCACCAAGGTATTGGTTTTTCGAGACAAACTAAAACAATCTATAACCATTTAACCAAATATTACTTTATAATAAAACTATAGAACTCAAATATAAATTGGCCCATTAGGAAATTTCACTCCAATTGAACAATTGGAGCTAATTATAAATGTAACCATGGTTCAATCTTCCAATTCCATTCAATAAACTAAACTAACTGAATTGAAATCTTCATATCTGAGACCAAACATAAATCAAGGGAAGATTTGAGTACCTCATTGCGGTACCGATCGCCAAAAGCTATGCTGATAGCATCCCTGGTGTACCTGGGAGAAGAGCAGCTCGTTTTTATTTTGACAGTATACGAGCATCCGCTTGCCTTTTCACCTACCTATAACAACCACTCTTAGATCGACATTTGCGAAGAATGAGAGATCAAAGAGAGAGAGAGAGACCTGAGTGTCATGGATCTTGAAAGATCGGAGCTCTTGAGGTGTGGTGGGGAGAGAGAGATCGGCATCGGCTACTGAAGAGAGAACAAAGGAGAAGAGTAGTAGTAGGGAAAAGGTGGAAGTGAGAAGATTCGCCATGGAACTTTTCTCTAATTCCTTCTTGTTTTCCTTTTTGTATTAATAGTAATCTCCTCTGGTTACAGATGGCAAATAAATACTGGGGACAAGCCTTGTCACGTGATAGTGATCTGGTTAGCTCGGAAATTATCAAGGATTATGCATCAGTGCATCAGTGCCACTTGGCAGAGATTTCTCGATTGTTTTTAGTTCCCTAACAACTACGCACTAAATCCAGTACTTAACCAGATTAAACGTGTTTTTATTTTATTTTTATTTTATGAGGTTTAGGCATTGAGAGCGTGGAGGTTTAATTGGGCCTTGAACCATTTGAGGTCGATGAGAATTTACTTAAAAAACTCAAAATATCTAGTGGGAATGGTATGGCTTATTGGGCTGGATTTAACAACCCAATAAGTCTACTTGTAATTGCTAGATCTGGATAAGGATAACAATATTATGGACTTGTGATGGAATGAAAATTACTTGTGATGGTATGGCTTATTGGGCTTATTGGACTAGGTTATGACTTACGACGAGGTGAGTAACTGAGTATAGAGTTGAGGCTTTAAGAAATTAGAAGTTGCTTGCTATCATCATAGGAAGGTTAAATTATTCACATTCTTGTAAAACCACGCAATATTTGGACTCTTTGGTCTTATTTTTTGTGGATATCCTTATAAATGATGTCATTTCATGGTTGATAATGCAGCACGCCACCTTAGGTTGATGTAAAGGTCAGAGAACTAGGTCTCACTGATTAATATGAGCCACTATTTTTTTCTTTAAAAAAAAAGAAGAACAAACACTCAGATATTCACCTTAACAGAAAACGAAAAAATTTATATTCTTTTAACACAAGAGAAATGCATCAGGTAGAGAAAATGGTGTAGACAAAAAGAAGCTGGATTAGCCATAGTCATTTCTCCTATTTATTTATGCACAAAGTAGTTTACTGGAGAAAACAAGGAAAAGTAAAAGGCTGAATAAAGAGAAAGATAAGCAATATTGGCACTATGGAGCTGCGTGTTACAGCAGCAGAGCAAAACCATATCAGTACTTTGACAGATTTACAATAATCATGACAATATAAGGCGAAGAATTTTTCCCGAATGCTTGAAGGATTTCTCAGTCTCTTCGAGGCAATGATCCTTTTCCTCCCTTGACCAATTCTGCGTGTAATACCACAAGTCAGCACTATTATAGAATCAAAAGCAGAAAATGCAATTTGATGCTGTTTCAAAATCTCTTGACAACACTTATTTTTCCTTTTAATTGAAAAAAGATTATTCATAATCTTCAAGTCTACTCCATCCAGCTGGAAGCAGATAATATAAATAATATTCACCAATGCATCAGAAATGCAACATAGTGTATACCTTTGAAGTGAACTTCCAAGGGCTAATTTATGAACTGACACAATGCTAAACTGGGTCAGAAAACCAGACCAACCCATTAACCAATTATGTAGACCTCAAAACAGTTTCAGGTGAAAATTATCACCCCTATGCATTCCAAAGAAAAAAAAATCAAGAGTTCTGATTTAGACACAGGAAAAATTAGTCCATTCCACCAGGAGCAGTTATTAAAAAGAAACAATAAAAGAAAAGAAGATCTTACAGCAGCTACTTCATTAAGCTTATCTCGCACATTTTGCAACAACTTAGAGAGGTTTCCCTCCCATTTGTAGAATTCCAATTCCTTCTTATCTAATATCATCTCAGCGACCTAAACAAATGGGCATAAAGTCATTATAAGGCCTAGCTAAGAAGCAAGAAACTGAAACAAACAAAAATCAATTATAACAACTTAAATCAATGAAAAGACTCCATTTAAAGTATTCATGATTAGTTTCTTCAATAGAAAATGAAATCAAAATATGAAGCCACAGTGCTCAGAACAATGATATGTCCTTGACATGTACTATTCTAATCCTACAATAGAATATCAACTAAATATTATTGTGAGTTCTGACCACAGAAGTAATCAACACATCTTCAATAAATACACCATAATATCACACCAACAATTTTACTAAATTTAGAGATACAACAGTCAAAATTGCACATATTTCTTGAAAAACCTAATGGTAGACTTATTATTTTCATATAATAATGAGTAGTAAAAGCTAACCAGTCAAATTAAAAATGACTGGTTGTTTGTGTTTTCATATAGACAACTAAATAGCTTCATTATCAGTTTAGCCAACTGAGCAACCAACATGAAAGATAATTGTCTTATATTTATTAAACATCATGTGCTGATGTAAATGTAGCATGTGTTGGAGTTATGTCCTAGAAGTCAATAATTTAATGACTTAAATATTAGTTTATGTTATGGATGATATTTTATCATCTGTTCCTAGGTTTATTATTGACAGATCATTCAGGTTGAGGATCTGAATTGTAGATCTCTGTGGATCATTCTCTAGAATGACAATAATAAATCTAAACGGTCCATAATCTTGATAATTAACAAGGAACATTAATTATCATATAAGATTAGTATGCAAGTTAAGTGATGATTAAGTTCTACAAATCATATGTAAAGAGTTACCAACTTAATTGCATATGTATATGTTATGGAACATAGTACAGGACTTGACCCAATGAAATAAACATATGGATTGTGTTATGTGTCATTGTTTATTTCGTTATGATTTTGGTTCTAAGTTTGAGATGATTATCTTTTCCACATGAGGATAGGTTCTATAAATCTCGTCTACCGCTGATTCCCGTTAAGGGCTGCTATACGGACTTGATTTACGTTCTCTTGAATTGTGCGGGGAAAAGCTAATCATCAAGAAAACCGTATGTCCCTCATTAATTCACTTAGTGAGTGACGATATCTGTTTGGGCCCCTTGATGGAGTTGGATCGTATGCGCGCAACTAAACGATCAACTCTAGATCAAGAAACGTATAATCTGCAAGAATGACACATTCCTATCTTGGATTATACGATGATATCGTGAGACATAAGAATCAAAATAGAGAAACATATTTATTCTCTTATGCAGGATTTAAATACTGTAGCAGTACACTATTTATGCGAATTGGGAATCATAACGTGTTGCTAGATACCGCTTATGATTATTGGGATTAAATAACGATTTAATTCCATGGCCAACATAGCATAAATCCTCAAAGGGTCACACAAATAGGACATTAATCACACAGTGCATTATTTATTTATTCACAGCAGTAGGTTCTGTGGAAATATGATAAGATTGATTAATTAATTATATACCGTTGCGAACCGTTATAATTAATTAAGTCAATGGATCATATCGAAATAAATTAATGCATTAACTAATCCTTAAATAATTATTAATGAGTTAATAATTAATTTAGTTCAACACTTATCAATATAAATGGTTATATTGATTAATTGGGCCGTTATTTAAATAGCAAATATATAGCCCAATTAAAGAGCAAAGTTGAGGGACCTTAATTATATGAATTAATGGTCCAAATGAAGGGGTTAAATGGCCCATAAAGGCCCATTTCGTGGCTGCCCATTATGGTGGTAGGTGGGATGGCATAGTTGTAATTATGCAAGAGATCAATTAGGTTTTGTGCTCTATATAAGGACCACTTATGAGAGCCTCCACCTAGACTTTTCTCTCTCCTCTCTTCCTCCCATTCTAGGCCGCCACCTTCTTCCTCTCTCCCTCTTATTTGCTCATGTGTTGAGCTATTTTCTCTCCACTAAATCAAGGTTGTTGATTGATGCAAGAGAGAAAACCATAGGGATTAGGCTTGTTCTTTGGGTATGCTAGCACGTACCTTGTAGAACGTGATTAATCCTCCTTGGTGGACTCGAGGGCGGTTACGAGACGTGGTGGAGACGGTGGAGAAGGCACGCCATCGATTCCCATGCCTTGGTCGAGCCCCGCGAATACGATTTCGCGGGAGGTATCGATTTCTCCTCTTTCTCTTTGTGTCTATTGCTTAAAGTACTAGATCTCGTGTTGCTTGTGTTTTAATTGGATTAATTAATAGTAATTAGTCACAAAATTAAAATTGGGCAATTTCCTAACAGTGGTATCAGTGCACATGGTAGTACTTAAGCTATTTTGACACTTAATTAAGAGAAATTGGCTAATTAACGGATTAGTAGAGATGATGCGTTTGTTTGCTGTCTGGAAATGGTATTTTCTGTGTTGTTTCGCGTTTTTCGCTTTGATAAGTTCTCTGGAAGTTTTTTCCATCTACATGAAAGTTATAGATCTGTGGATTGTGATTCTTCTGGCGTTAGATTCACATTTTTCTGAATTAGTATGGATTTATTGTGAATAAAACGGCGACAGTGCGTAGAACCAGTTTCTGCTCGTACTGTCCTGTTTGAATGGCTTGAAAGATTTATATTTTTAATATAAGTACCAGTGTTCTATGGCTAGATTTAAAGAGAACTTGAAGCTCTTTCTGAGCATGTATAAATTGTTGCATGACTTGGATTAATTTGTGGGTTTTCAAGTATGAAAAAGAAGATCTCGTCAGATCCAGTTTATTGGGCAAATCGATTGTTCTAATAAACTGTACCAACTGAGAACTCCTTTAAAAATTCTGTTTAAATGGAGTTGTTCTATTTTGAGTTAGGATTCCAGGAAAATTAATTTCATAATTTTTCGTGGAAATTTCGACCTTCAACTAGGTTAAAACATTTCGATCGACAGTCTGTTCCAGTACAGAATTTGTTGATTGTTTAGTATGTAACTCGAACTTTTTGAACTGAACTTGGTGGTTTTCTTTTCATGGATAGTTAGCCTATAGATTAAACAAGTTTTTCTATGTATATTGTATATATAAAAACTGGATAGAAGGTAGTCTTACAGACCAAATGGTTGAGAGGATAAGCTGAAAATCTCATAACGGTGTTTCGTGCACTTGTAAGAGATTTGTCATTTTTGATTCTCCCAGATGGTTTAAGATCTCTTCTTGAAATTTTTACTGGTAATCACAATTATGATAAGGAGCTTAAGTAATTTATTTGAGAATTTTTGGAGACCTAAAACCTTTGTTTTTATTGGATTCCATTAGTTACGTTTTTTAATAAATTACTGTTTTTCTAAGTATTCAAATTAGTTGAAAATAATTAGAAAACTCCTTGTTTGATCTCCTTTCAGTTATGGGATGTTGAAAGAACTTTCTAAATGAATTTAAACAAGTTTTGTTGTTTAAAATTGAGAATTTGTACACGGAATTTACTTATGGCAAACAAATCGCAAAGATGCTTGAAAATCGTTAATTGGAAACAAAGTGCTTGTATGTGCTAACTTTGTTTTGTAGGTGGATGGTGGGTTTAGTATGGCTCAAAACTCAATGCCTTGTGGTTGTATTTGAATGCATGTGTGAATGTTTGTAATGCGGCCTTTGGTGCCATTAATTAATTAATTTGTTGATTAATTTTTGATGTAACTTGTGAGGCTTGCATGCCCCTAAGGTTAGGATGGGAATAGGATGTTTTCACATGTATTTTGTACCTTTATTTTATATAGGATATAGATCCTTATAGAATTTAGTGGGAGGGACAAGGATTAGATTAGTTTTGCTCCATGGACGATGTGGCGAAACTAATGCAAGCGGGAGCCATACAAACCCACAACTATGAGATGCTTATATGTGATTGCTTGTGATTGCTATGAATTGTCATAGGCTAGGTATGGGTGTATGCTTACACGACCACCAAACAAGTGTCATATGTTTGATAGTCCCAACTAAAACTCGATTAAGTTAAATCGCCCTCCTTCTCTCTATCCCCTTCACGCCGATTGTCACTCATGGCGCGGTCCGCCCAAGCGGACGTCATGGTTGCCAATTCGGTAGTCGGGGTGCAAATAGCTAAGATTTGCAAGGAGCAAATAGTGAGAGGTTATTTTTCGATGGACCCAACTAGAGTTTGGACATCGGGGCGAAGTTTGTAAATATACTTAGATATTCACAAACCAAGAATCATATGGAAAGATATGATTGGTTGGAGAACCTACCTTGTCTAATTAAGTAGGGTGACGTGCCATAGCAAACTCTACTTGATGAAAACCGTGATCTTGGAAAACCAACTACATTTGGGACATTAAATAAATGTAGTGGGAATTTTATTTGTTATAAATAAAACAATTGCATAAACTAATTGACCTTAAATTGATTTTGTTATAGATATTAAAATTGTTAATTTTGTTGCGATCAATCTTTGAAAATGAACAAACTCGTTTCTAAAAGTATTTACTTAAAGAAGTAATACCGATTCCTAAGACACGATCTTAGTGAAGAGAAATTTGAGTATGTCAATTCCCAAAACTTTCCTCAAACTACCCGAACGTAGCAACGCGATGATTGATTGACTTTTTGGTGAAAAGTTATTCAATAAAGCGTATGGCTAATATCCTCATTTGAAATTTCTAGACCTTTGAATTAGAGAATTCATATGGACTAGATTTAACTCGTACGCTCTTATCCACTTACTCAAGAAAGTGTTCTTGGAGAAAGTAGATATTAACTCCATCATTTATGATCGAGTATAAAAGAGTATGTGTTGACAAAGAGATTCTTCTTTTATAAAAAGATACATGAACGTTTCATTGGCTTACAAATCGAAAGATTTAAGTAGCTAATTGATAACTAGAGATATTGATCTCCGATATCAAGGATTATTGATATTGTCATACGATCTCTTTCTAGTATTAAAGGATATGACGTTACCTTTTACGCACACTTGTTGGTGAAAAAGGTAATTGGTTAAGTATTCAAGAAATACTTCACCAAGGTATGAGTTGAAATTTCGAGACTCTCATTTATGACCATACGTCACATGAGATATTTCATTTGCCGTTTATGGGAGGCATTTGAAAGGTTGTCCGAAATACCATGATTGTGACGATTAGAAATATTCTAATCCTAAAGTGTATTTGTCGTTCAAATACCTCACTATCTCTAATTTACACTAGTAACTTGATACTAGTTCATATGCTCGCATTTAACGAAATGTGTTAGCAATGAAGAATAAGAGAATGTTCGAGAGATGTAAAGTAAACTCCGTATAGGAAATGACTTGTTCGTCTAAGTCATTACCATTGATTACGTAGAGTTACCTTTATTAAGAGTTTGTTTAGAATTGAAGGTTGCATACCTTAATTCTAAACCTCTCAAAAACGTCTCCATTTCATGATGGATGATTATGTTTAGTAAAAAGACAAGTTCTTTTATTATGGATTTGTTTATATGATTTCATGCATCTTGATTGAATTTGCTTGAAATAGATAAGCAAGTTTTGAATGACAAATAGGATGCGTAAGACTTGACATAAAGTATTTGACTTTCATGTTATATATAACCGCTTAGTCACATACATAAACGAGAATCGTATTACGAGAGTCTCCGTAACGTAGAGCTCGTAGATTCAATTCGATTTCAAATCGATTGATATGCGAATCATGTTTGTTAAATGACAAAAGCGCCTTTAACCTACAAAGGTTTAAGGACAAGTGACTTGATTAGGACTTTTACATATCGATGTATAAAGACCAATAAGTACTTGTGCGATGAAAGGTTATTGATACTTTACTACTTAACCAACGATCATTGTAGATATTAACATATCTATTTGATAAGGTATAAGTAAAACCTTTTGACTAGTTCAAAGGAGTTCAAGTGTAAAGTTGAAAGACCGTTCAAGAGAAATAAAAAGTCTTACAATTAATCACGGTAAATAGTTAAGTCACATGATTTGAAATATTATCTAAAGAGTATGAAAGTAGTTTCACAAATCGCTCCATGAGGAATAATATGTCCAAGAGTGGAGGTATCGAACAAATTTTGTATAGTTCGATCGATAATAAATCAAATTGACTTATTCGACTCGTATTAGGGAATTATGTTTGAGGACAATATTGTTTACACTGAATGGTGTTCCATCGAAGTCTATTGAGGAAGATATCTTACGAGATTTTGATCTCTAAGTATAATGCTTCTTAAGATTTGGTGTTGAGAAGCTTATTTCAAGTATTGTTGATTTGTAAGCTTAAACCAAATAAGACACTATATATTTGTAGGATGCTTTATATTAAAAGGCACTACTTCCACGAATATGATAAGAACAAAGTAGTTGTTGCTAATCATAATGTAGTCTTGATGAATTGAAATTCTCAAGAAGAAGTAGTGGGAGTAAAGTGAGCATTAAAATAGTTTATGCGTCACTACAAGAAGTACTCTTATGGGAAACTTGTCACTCCATACATGGTACTTAGTGGGAGTTGAGCGAAACTTCATTCACAAGTTGTTTTGAAAGAAGTTTAATAGTACGCTCCTTCCAATGAGGACTCAACCATCTCACGAGTTGATGATGATTCGAGAAACTCATGGAATATATGAGGAGTCAAGAACTCGTTCGACAATTCATTGTGGAAGTAGTTCATGAACCTCAAGTACCAATCCTACAAAAGATCAACGAGAGTTGATTGCCTAAGCCGTTTGGTGCATTGGCTTCACGACATTCTTAAACTTAGCATATGAGAATCCGTTGATAAACAAAGAAACGATGGAACGATCCGATTCCACATATATGGTTTGAATTCATATGATCTTTAAACAAAATCTATGTATAACAACAAGGTATAGACCTTGGTTGATGTTCATGAAGGAGCAATCCATCAAGAACGTTTAGATCTTCAAAAGGAAAGATCGACATGGATAACAAATCGACTATGTACAAAGCGCGGCTTCTCGCTTGTAGCTATGTCTAAGTCGATGGCTAGTTGACTACGTACAAAGCACAACTTCTTGCTTGTGGCTATGTATAAGTAAATAAAGATCATTCTAGCAATAGTTGTATTTCATATATGTCGATATATGGAAAAACACATAAAACCGCCTTCTTCGTATGAATGAAGGAAGATGTTGTGCATTTGACACAAATCGAGGTTTTATTTAATGTATTGCTAAAAACATACGCATGCTTCAAGGATCCATTAATGGATTAAAGCAAGTGTTGTGGAGATTGGAATAAAAGTTTTGACAAGGAAGTCAAGGAGTTGAACTTCGTCAAAAAGTATCTTGTATATACAAGATATTCAGTGGAAGCATAATTGTATTACTTGTATTGTTCAAGATAACAATTCATTAAATTGGGAATAACATTAAGAAAATGAATATTGTCGAGATCTCTTTCGAGAATGCTTTCTCAAATGAGAACTTGGGCGAAATCACCTAATCCTAGGAAACAAATCTATGAAGATAGATTATGATGGATGTTAGGTTTGAGCAAATATGCATATATTGACGAAGTGTTCTAGAAACACGAAAGTTACACTCCAAGAAAGGATGTCTAACTGTACGTCACATGGCATGACTTGAGTGCTTAACTCGGTCTATTGCAACTCAATTCAAGAAAGTGCATGAAATAGTTCAAGCATTCTTTCATTATGAGTTTCATTTCGTACGCCATAATTATGCATATGCCCCAATGTGTAGTATCCAAAGGATATGACAAACAGTTGTCAAATGAATACAAGAGAGACACATTTGGACGATAATCAAGGATATCCTCGAGTACATTATGAGAAAGAGTGATATTATGTTATGTTTCATCTCTTAAGATGAAAGAATTTTCGTGTAAGTAGTTACACTAATAAAAGTTTTTCAAAAAGATTGATATAATCACAATTGAGCTACATATTTTGCTTTAAGGTGGAGTTGTAAATTTAGAAAGTGTTCTAAAATGGAATATTACAACCGTTTCCGTCACCAAAGCAAAATACATAGTAACTTGTGAAGCAATAAAAGAAGTTTATTTTGGATCGAGTTCTTAGTCGAGCTATTATGGTTCTATGCATCTCGAACCACAACTTACTCCTAAAGAACCCAATGTTACATTGGAGATTCAAATATGATCTAAAAACAATATCACTTGATATCATATGATGATGATCAAGAACATATATATAGTAGTATATATATATAGGGTCGAATAAATTTGGATAGGTTCGCGAACACAGTGAACGCTCTAACTTGACCTCTGCCTTGAGCAGTATACGAGATGCAATTATGCATCCATACGTGGTAGACGTATGAGTAACTAGCTTAAGCGTATTATTTATTTTGAGGTCCGAGACATGTATATATGTAGATATATGACATCGTTCTCAATTCTTCGTTGGCTAGAAGTCACTACTGATTGACTCTAGGCCAAGTGGGAGATTGTTGGAGTTATGTCCTAGAAGTCAATAATTTAATGACTTAAATATTAGTTTATGTTATGGATGATATTTTATCATCTGTTCCTAGGTTTATTATTGACATATCATTCAGGTTGAGGATCTGAATTGTAGATCTCTGTGGATCATTCTCTAGAATGACAATAATAAATCTAAACGGTCCATAATCTTGATAATTAACAAGGAACATTAATTATCATATAAGATTAGTATGCAAGTTAAGTGATGATTAAGTTCTACAAATCATATGTAAAGAGTTACCAACTTAATTGCATATGTATATGTTATGGAACATAGTACAGGACTTGACCCAATGAAATAAACATATGGATTGTGTTATGTGTCATTGTTTATTTCGTTATGATTTTGGTTCTAAGTTTGAGATGATTATCTTTTCCACATGAGGATAGGTTCTATAAATCTCGTCTACCGCTGATTCCCGTTAAGGGCTGCTATACGGACTTGATTTACGTTCTCTTGAATTGTGCGGGGAAAAGCTAATCATCAAGAAAACCGTATGTCCCTCATTAATTCACTTAGTGAGTGACGATATCTGTTTGGGCCCCTTGATGGAGTTGGATCGTATGCGCGCAACTAAACGATCAACTCTAGATCAAGAAACGTATAATCTGCAAGAATGACACATTCCTATCTTGGATTATACGATGATATCGTGAGACATAAGAATCAAAATAGAGAAACATATTTATTCTCTTATGCAGGATTTAAATACTGTAGCAGTACACTATTTATGCGAATTGGGAATCATAACGTGTTGCTAGATACCGCTTATGATTATTGGGATTAAATAACGATTTAATTCCATGGCCAACATAGCATAAATCCTCAAAGGGTCACACAAATAGGACATTAATCACACAGTGCATTATTTATTTATTCACAGCAGTAGGTTCTGTGGAAATATGATAAGATTGATTAATTAATTATATACCGTTGCGAACCGTTATAATTAATTAAGTCAATGGATCATATCGAAATAAATTAATGCATTAACTAATCCTTAAATAATTATTAATGAGTTAATAATTAATTTAGTTCAACACTTATCAATATAAATGGTTATATTGATTAATTGGGCCGTTATTTAAATAGCAAATATATAGCCCAATTAAAGAGCAAAGTTGAGGGACCTTAATTATATGAATTAATGATCCAAATGAAGGGGTTAAATGGCCCATAAAGGCCCATTTCGTGGCTGCCCATTATGGTGGTAGGTGGGATGGCATAGTTGTAATTATGCAAGAGATCAATTAGGTTTTGTGCTCTATATAAGGACCACTTATGAAAGCCTCCACCTAGACTTTTCTCTCTCCTCTCTTCCTCCCATTCTAGGCCGCCACCTTCCTCCTCTCTCCCTCTTATTTGCTCATGTGTTGAGCTATTTTCTCTCCACTAAATCAAGGTTGTTGATTGATGCAAGAGAGAAAACCATAGGGATTAGGCTTGTTCTTTGGGTATGCTAGCACGTACCTTGTAGAACGTGATTAATCCTCCTTGGTGGACTCGAGGGCGGTTACGAGACGTGGTGGAGACGGTGGAGAAGGCACGCCATCGATTCCCATGCCTTGGTCGAGCCCCGCGAATACGATTTCGCGGGAGGTATCGATTTCTCCTCTTTCTCTTTGTGTCTATTGCTTAAAGTACTAGATCTCGTGTTGCTTGTGTTTTAATTGGATTAATTAATAGTAATTAGTCACAAAATTAAAATTGGGCAATTTCCTAACAGCATGTTACTTGCAAAATTAGTAAATTACTGGTAAAAATCTTTAAAATATATATTAAATACAGGTCACTGCCACAATTTAGCAACATAACATTAAGGCAAGATATCAGATTATCAATCCAATATTTGGCCCAAAATGGAAAATGAAGCTTGCCAACAGTGAAATAAGTTATCTAAACTTGTAATCAGTCATACTCTACTAGTTGTATGATCAGATTAAGCAATCAACTCCAAAAAGAGACTAACCTTTTTACCAATCATTCGGCCTCCAGCAGTGTGAGCAAAATAGGTATTATAGAAGTGGCAAATGAAAGCTTGTGGGTCCTTCTCCGACAACTCCTCTAAATAACGTGCATATGAAATCCCAGGAGAAGAAGGTTCTGGAATTTCATGGCCCTGTTCCTTGAACCATTCCAAATCCTTTTTCAATGCCTCTGATCTCTCCAGTCCAGTGTTCCTAAACTCAGCATCTGCAATTAGAAAATGATTGTTTAATTAAGCTTCAGATTACCTACAACACCTAAAGACCACTCGAGTTTAACCTTCATGAACTAATTAACTGTCTTTTGATAAGGATACATCATTTGATATAACAACTAATCTTATCATTACCAGTAAACTTCAAATATGTAAATGTCAGCTTAAGTTCCATTATACTTTAATTAAAAGAATTAATTCATACTAACATTTCTGAACTAAATTCCAAAATGGGCCAAAAACCCTCGAATAAAGATCATGGATTATCTTTTCAAGTATTTATCACACTACAGCTGTTTAGCTCTATGAAAATAAATTAGAAAAATCCACTTAAAGCATAAAAAATCAACACGAGAAACACACATGAGGGGTGTGGAGCTTTTTCAACAATCGCCTCCAGCGTGTCATAAACAAGCTTACTATCCACAAGGAAACGGAGATATCCATTAATAGAAGGTTCCCATTTAACAACTGGAGGGCCTTCAGGCTCCTTCTCTCCTTCCCTAGACTGGTCTCTAGTGTGCAATTTCATAGCGACAGCTCTCATCTCATCCACGAAACCTCCTTTCGATTGCTTCTTGGGCATCTCCGTCGTAGTCGCCGCCACAACCACCGTGTGTCTCCGTGTAGAAGAAAGAGTTAACTGCGAAGAAAGACTCGAGGTTTTCTTGGAGAAAAGGAAAGAAGATGGCGCAGGAGTGGACTTGGGAACTCTGTTGGGAAGCTTGATGGTGGAGAAAGAGTGTGACTGAGATAAGGGAAGCGTAGACGCCATGGCTGAGTAGAGTTGTAAATTGGATAACAACTAGGGTTTGGTGAGAAAAAACAAAGAAGAAATTTGAAGAAATTGGGAGTGAATGAAAGAGAAAGAGAGAGTGAAAGATTACTACTTTCCAATTTTTGAACAAAGAGGGAAGAAATTGCTTGTAAGCAAGAAGGAACTTGGGAACTAGAGAGTATGGGAGCAAATGACGGACCATGTCTAGTAAAAAATTATTAAAATATGATGCCAGAGACGAGAGAGGAATGACGCCTTTGGGCCTCGTGTTCTCCATAAAATTTGCATGGACCTGGATCATCGGTGCAGGAGCATGAAGCCCAATGTGATGGGAATGGTTAATGTCAGAAATTGTATGATGATGTGGTGATCAAGGTGTAAGAATGTTAACACTTTCGGTGCCTTTCCTGTTTATGTCTCTTCGATTTTCGTGCAGGTGGGACACTCTTAAGTCACAGAACTTTTTTTTTTTTTTTTTTTTTTTGAAAGGATAAGTCACAGAACTGAAGCCCTGTACGGCCCATACTATAGGAAGAAACGTTGAGCCAAGACTTTCCCATACCTCGATGCTGCTCTCAGCCGTCCAGTTCCTTCTGCAAAAGTGTTATCCGAGACTGTACAGAACGGGAGATATCCGTTCCTCCAGATGAAATCCGTTTTCATAGATAGCCATCTATCTAATTTGGGTACGGGTGCGGGTATCGTATCCGATTCGATGCGGGTGTGGGGATACGACATTTTTCAAAAAATGCGGATACATCTGTATATATAAAATAATTAAAATAATATATTTTTGTAAATAAAAATAATTTATATATTTTATTACTATAATGTTAGTAACAGTATATAATCTTTTAATTTGTATCGAGAAATAACAATATGATGTTTTTAAATTTCTGGTACATCAATTAAGCATAATAATATATACTAACTAGTGGGCTTTGTAGACGTTAATTATCATATATTGTACGATACTTGCATAATTTTTTAAATCATTAATAGTGCCATATGTTGTACTTGTATATCAATAATTTATGATGATATAATAATATTGCGCTTATATGAGAGGTCATCATATATTGTAATTTGTACTAGTATAATTGGATATGTATTTAGGGAAGCCATCTTCAACGGACTACGTCAAAATAGTCAGGTTCAATTGTCCGGTTTTGAACTAAGTTTTTAGTCCCACAAGGGAAATGGATGCTGTGTAGAGAGAGTATATATATGGTGTGAGCTGCACTGTATATAATAATAAAGTTGGTTGAATTGCACATGGCACTGTGCGCGGGTGTGTATGGTGCATGCCAAATTTGTGCGTGGGGTCCTCTGGCCCTTTGCATATATACTATTTAAAAAATAAAAAATATCAATATCCAATAAATTAAACATTCCTGGATCAAATACGACGTTCCTTGATCCCGATACGCGTAGCCTTGACCGTATCCAAGGGTCAAATTGAACCAGTATGGATACGCCAATCCAGTGCGAATCGCACGCGAATCCGCGTGCGAATCGCACGCGAATCCGCGTCGGATACGGAATACGAGTGTTTTCAGGGTATCCGAGTACCATAGATAGCCACGTTGAAAATGAAATTATTACAATATCCAGCAAAATACTATTTTCAATTTTCATAAATAACCTCGTTGAAACTGAAATTATAAAATAGTTAAAAAAACATTTTTTTTATTTACTTAACTAGCCATGTTGAAACTGAAACTATAAAAATATTAGCAAGAACTTTACTTTTCTATTTTCATAATCGAGCACGTGGACAAAAAATTTAAAAATAGCCACCAAAATCATATTTTAAATTTTCATAACTAGCCACGAATAAAATGAAATTATGAAATGGCTAGCAAAACTGTATTTTCAATTTTCATAAATAGCCACGTGGAAACTGAAATTATAAAAATAGCAGCAAAATCCTTTTTCTATATTCATAATTTGGGCACGTGGACAAAAAAATTTATAAATAACCAGCAAAAACTGTATTTTCATTTATCATAAAAAGTCAGGTGGATAACGAAATTTACTTAGCCAGCAAACTCTATTTTCGATTTTCTTAAAAAATTATGAAATTAGCTAGCAAAATATTTTTCAATTTTCATAAATAGCCACGTGGAACCTGAAATTATAAAAAATAGGAGGAAAAACTTTATTTTCTTATTTTCATAATTGGGCATGTGGACAAAAAAAATTTATAAATAGCCAGAATAAACTGTAGTTTCTATTTTCATAAGTAGTGACGTGAATATGAAATTTACTAAAATAGCAACCAAACTATGCTTTGAATTTTCTTAAATAGCCACGTCCAAAATGAAATTATCAAAATAGTCGGCAAAACTGTATTTTCAATTTTCATAAATAGGAACGTTGAAACAGAAATTATAAAAATAGTTGCAAAAAACTTTATTTCCATATTTTCCTAATTTGGCACGTGACAAAAAAAATTTTAAATACCCAACAAAGCTGCATTTCCTACTTTCCTAAATAGCCCGTTGAAAATAAAATTTATTAAAATAGCCAGCAAACTTTATTTTCATAAATAGCCTCGTATAATATGAAATTACTAAATTAGCCAAATAAATTTTTCAATTTTCATAAATAGCCACGTCTGAAATGAAATTATGTAAATAGCCAAAAAACTCTCTTTTCAATTTTCATAAATAGCCATGTTCAAACTGAAATTATAAAAGCCGGAAAACTTTATTTTCCTATTTTCTTAATCGGGCATTTAGACAAAAAACATTTATAAAAAACCAGAAAATGCATTTTCTGTTTTATAAATAGTCACGTTTAATCGAAATTTACTAAAATAGCCAACAAACTCTATTTTCAATTTTCTTAAATAGCCACGTCTAAATGAAATTACTAAATTATCAAACAAATATCCAATTTTAAAAAATAAAGGGATATATTTCCAATTAGAGAATATTAGAGGAGTATACATCCAATTTACCCTAAAAATAGTTGGTTTTATCGAGTATATAATTGTAGAGACAATTCAAAATATGTTTAGTATATGGGTGTGTTTTATTTCTTTTCTGTTATGAGAATCTCATGAATTATTAATTTATTATATATGACATATTTTCAGATCCACCATCTACATGGGATTCCATGCATATAGCTCTTCGTCAAGTCAAAAGGCCATATATATATATACTAGCGGAATTTCGCGCGTTGCGTGAACTATCTTTTTTTCTTATTTTTACTTCTAAAAGTCTATGCATCTATTTTTAAAATTTTTTTGAGATGCTGTCAATTAAAAATATATACACAGTACAATAAAAAATTTTAAATGCTCATATATTTCAATACTTGCATGAATTCTCGACTATAAATCATTGATGAATTAAACAGTCGAATGATCAACAATGAAAATTTGAGTACGGGTAAATGATTACAATATACTAAAAAAAATAATCTTTTATACATATGTTAGAGATAATCTACATAAAAATATATTAATGGATAAACAATTTAAGTAGATTAGACCTGAAATCGATAGTTTTACGCATTAAGTAGATGTATATTGTAGATGGAAAGTGTGACTGTGCAAAATTTTAAAAACAAATAGCAAAATAGAAAATAAAGATCAGATCTAAAATCTTCATATAACGTTCACGTTGGAAACTATCAATCTATTTATTCCAGCTTTTAGAGCTAGCTAGATTAAACCTCACTACCTGCAAGAAACTTTAGCTAATATGTTGCAAAGTTTGTCTGTGCTACAATATTAAATAAGATGGTCAATCATATAGTATGTTTAGTTATTGCAATCAAAAGAGAAAGCTAGTGCACAAACATGTAGCTAAAATATGTTTTCCTCTGTTAAATGTACGAACATTTAAAAATGATTGTTAATCTCACACAATTTGTTATTCCCAACTTTATAAATGATTGCTTGTTACTGTAAAATATACAAACATTTAAAAATAACAGCCAATAAAGAAAATGAGTAAAAATGACCTCATCATGTACAGTGATAGACTGGATCTACTTGATTTACTTCATGCAAATTCCTTTTGACTCGATCAATCTAGGATTTAGAACTATTGATGCAAGGCTCAATGACAACTTACGTAGAATCATGTAGAAGAATGTAAACCCTGCAGCGCGACTTAATCAATTGCAAATGAAATGCAATTTCATTGTTCTGCAAAAGAGATGTTGAAGGCTGTAAATAATAAAAAAGAATAACAATGAATTGCGAAAGAACAATTTAATCAGATGTTACCTAATTACATGTCCAAGAGCCTGATGCTAACGACAACAGGTCAATAGATCTCAATTAATCAAATCAACTGAGTGGGCTGTAAACAAAACTGAAATGAATGAAAAGACATTCAAGTGTGAAATAAATGACAGAATGTAAGCACAACAAAATTTATATGAGATCGTAAAAATCAACCAAAATCACATTTTGATTTGTCCAGTGAGTATCATCAAGTTTGATCAAATCAGAACTACTCATGCATTTATTTTTATATTCCAAAAGTACCCTTTTACCAGATTGGACATATTTATAGGTGTATAAATTAATGACAGAAATTCGCAACAAATGAGCAACACAATAGCTGCAGTTGATCATTTAGGACATGCATTTTTATAACAGTTGTTCAATGCATACTTTGATTCTAACAGATAAATCGTAGTAATTTCTAAATTTTAATCGAAGATAAAATTTTTAATAACACATGTCCTGCTGAAGGAGAATAGAAGAGATTTTTTTTCACCTCGAAGACCTATAACTGAAAAAAAAATATTCTCATGGCATCTATTGTGTTCATTAAAACCAAACAAAAAGCAAAAGGAATCTGTTTTGAATTTACAATGTCTCTATCATTGACAAATTGAGAAATACTTAGTGGAGTGTGATAAAAAGAGAAAAAAAAGAAAGATATGCAATGAGTAAATGACATACCATTCAGTTTTAGGAGATCACAGTTAAAAGTTCTAACCAAATTCTCAAGTTTTGTAGGCTCTCTATAAAATAAAGAACAATGCAGTCAATAAGTATATGCACAAATTAAATATGATTTGCATGCACAGAAATCATCTCAAAGAAAGTTATTCTAGATACTAAAAGACCGAAAAAAATCCCTTCGCAACTAAATCTATTTATATACCTTTTGAAGGTTGTATAAATCTTTGTTTGATGGAAATAAACTTGGCTAAAGGACACCCAAAGGCAAGTAAATCTATAAGAATGACAAAATATGTAGAGCTCGGTGTGTATTAATAGGCAACACATGATTTCCTAACCTAACTGTTATAATAGAACTCTTATCATATATTTTAAAGTTTTTTAAATCATTGTTTTAATACATGGTCAATACGATACCTTTCAATCAATACGATACCTTTCAATAAGCTGTTAATATTGATTTATATAGTTTTAGATGAAAGGAGTTGATTACTTTAATTTTATTTTCCCCCTAATATCCTCGACACTCTTTCAAATATTATGGCCAGTAAACGAACTCAGTAAATCCCAATATAAAGGCAATATCTTTGTCATTGACATCCTATAAAATTCTAATTCAGGAATAAAGATAAAGTGAATATAAGTCACAAAGACAACAAAAAGATAAGTGAAGTTTTCACAAATAGAAAGGGCAATTTTTTAGTTCCATATCTATCTTAAATCTGTCAATGGATCTATTAGTATCCAAAAATCATGATTAAAATTGAAATAAAAGAAATAAGATACCAATATGATGGCATTGAACATAAATAAACAAATCTGGAAGAATATTCATGCAAGAGAAGCCATGAATCAGCAGGGGCTCCATTTTCAATATTTGAAGCTGAAAAGAAACCATAGAGAAGCTTAGCAAAGCAAAACATATAGAGACATGAAAATTAGGTAAACCCAATGAACTAATAGCATGGAAACAATGTCATAAGAAAATATAAAAATACATATCAACATGTCAAAAGTGGAGTATCCAATAGCATATGATCTCATTGTTGTTCCTTTGTCAGAATACATAACAGATAGTGCATTTTCTAGTAAAAATAATTGTCAGCAAACATTTTAGTACATGTGAGAGCCAAACTGAGCTTGCAGCACACTGCCAAGGAGGTAATAAGTATGATGAAAGTAAAAAGTAAATATTTTGATCATACATAATATAAAGATAACTTGGTGGGGCAGCAAAAGTACTACATTTTTGTGCCAATTATTTGTCCATCACAATGAAATGGAGTTTGAACACATTATTAATCAATTTTTTCACAAAGACATCTCACTGGATCGATCACACCCATGAACGAAGAAATACACAATCAACATTCTTTAAAAAATAAACAAACAATCAATGAAGTTCAACTGATGAACAAATGAATAACTACTTTGCCAAGCGAGCTTCATTTTACTGAACTTTAGCAGGACATGTGTTTGTCTTTGTCCTTGAAACAAACTAAATAAAAAAATATATATATATGACACGACTAACAGGAAAGCCCAATATGATATGAAGAGTTTATGAAATCAATCTCCAACAAATTGAAAATCGAGTACATCCTAAAAAAATTAACTGAATTTAAAGTTTAATAAATGCATAAAAATAAAATAAATTAGAGATAGTTGTGTTCCGATTGTCATGCCTCAGTAGAAAAGACATAAAGAGTGACACCCAAAACTGAAACTAATCAAAATAAAATCGTCTAGATCCTACAAAAGCCAGAGATTAAATTGTGTCCTTACATAATAGACCTTGTACTCCATCTCTCTTGCAGTGCAAAAGCAAAGAACTACTTTTTTTTTTGTCCAAACCCACCTGTATTTACAAATGTCTGGAAAAAAAAGAATAATAAGGAGCTAGTTACATAAAAGAGGAACAAATGGAGAATTAGAAGCTAACCACAAAGGCGTATAACACTCCAACCAACAAACCTGCAATGAAGGCAAAATAAAGCTGATCAGCACAAAACTGAAGAAAAATTAGAGAAATTTGGAAAAAAAAAGGGAAAATGAAACAAAGAACAAAATCCAACAGTGAATCAATATAACGGAAATGAAAATTGCAAATCGTCTATTAGAAACTGTGAAATTGAAAAGAAGAATAGTGAAATCATACCATATATATGACATAAAGAAACAACCAAAGATGCTTACATATCAAATCAGTGCATAAATTCTCATAGTTGGAAGCGCTATTAAACCATGGCGCCAGCTTACGAAGAGAGATTGTACGCAGATAAAATTGCAAATTGTGTTTTCTCCGTCAAATTTACCACCATCATGTCCTTATTGGGATCTCGAAACCTAGCAAAATAAAGAAACACAACAAAAGAAAGTTAACCACTGCCACACGCTGCAACAGGAAGAAAAGTAGAAAACACAAATAAGTTTATTTTTAACAATGAGGTCCCTGAAAGCTAATCTTATCATCAAGTCCCTCATTTTGTTTTATCTGAGCTCACCCAAACCTAGTTTTATGCTATGATAGTCATAGGCTCAGCATTAAAATTACAAAATAGAAAACTTAATTGAACAAAGAAAACCTAAAGCAAGGAAAGCTTCAAGGTCTAAAATTTTCATTCCTTTCCACTGCTAGAAATTGCGTTGTGTAAAAAGATGTCCTAAATTCTATTTTAAGTTTCAGTAACCGACAAAAAAAAATAACGACGCTAAGAAAATCAAACAAAAAGCTTAATAAGAAGGAAAGTTAGATTGAGAAAAATAAAGCAGGATCAGTTAAAAATTGTTTTTTTATATCATATTGTCTTCATTATCTAAAAGGAAAATACCTTAAATATAAAAAATAAATAAATGAAGGAACTGTGAGGTACTATACCAAAAAGGAGAATGTCAGATACCATGAGGACAATTAAATTTCAGGCTGAAGCAAAACGCAAGTAGCCAACAATTCCCATGCTCTTACGAAAGACACCTGTAATCGATAGAGAAAATAGCGAGGAGATCAAAACCCAAAGTGAAATCAAAGAAGCAAGGAAAAGGAAAATCAATTAAAAATAAGAAAAGAGGAACAGAAGCATGTACCCAGGAGGAGATCAAATCAAAGAAAATCTAGCAAATTATCTCTCGTGATTCACCTTGTAGCTGTGCGAACATTGATAAGAAAGAAAGAAAGAGAGACGCAGTGATGAATGAAGCAGAGAAATTGAGAGTGAGAGAAGGAAAAGTGGGTCGAGAAAGTACCAAGAATGGACTCGCAAGCGTTGGGCCACAGTGAGCCAAAACAAAACCAACGACGGGATCGGAGACACCGGTGCACAGACCAAGACCATCCATGGAAACTGCGTCCGTACGCGAGGCAGGTGGGAAGCCCATCTGCCCGGTCCTTCCAAGGTGTTTGTGAGAGAGAGAGAAGGAGAAAGATTAAAATACTCTGCCGATCGGAACTGTCGAGAAGAAAGCAGATCTAATGGATGAAAAGAAACGAATCCAACGGACAGGATCTGACGAACTCAATGGATGGTCCAGATCCGTTACTATTCCGCAACAGTGCTTATGAATAGTAACGGATCCGGATCTAATAGGCCAGGATTAATATATGTTTGAATGTAAAAAAGAATATCCGTTGTGTAAATTTTTGGAGTCAGCTTTTTTATTTAATTTATTTATTTACTTGTGATGCGATTGAACACAGAATACAAATTGTTTTCTTCTTTTGTTTTATCTATTTCTTTGTTGTTTTTGTTTTTGGTTTCATGGGTTGTTGGTAGTTAAGTTATAGTTGAAAGCATGTCAACATGCAAAATTCAGATGTCATGATTCAATTTGCATGTTTTTTTTAATCTGACCTGTTACTTGCAAGTGGAAAGAGAAAGTAATAAGTCTACATTAATGACTAATGAATTCTTACGAAGAATTTTAAAATTTTATTTCCATATCAATGATTTATATATATATGTTTTTCTCATTATGCATTGATATCAGACGTACATGTTGGTATTTTTTGGAAGACGAGGGAATGTAAACTTTTTTATTTCACTAACAAAACACGTCTATTTAAGTCATTGGTCGGGATGCTCAAAGTCCTGAAGAAAAAATAAAGACAATTTTGATGTTATGGTTCTTTTTTATTTTATTTTTGTATAATAGGTCCTACTTCAATATATATTTTTGGTATTATTATTCGAGATTTTTAAGTTGATACAAAAGCTTAACAATCTAAAACACATATCTGCTTTTCAACTTAACATTGTAAGGATTAGCTTGATTTGTTTATTGTGTGGATTCTTGATGCTGTAATTAATTAGAATTTGTAAGAGAAATATATATCTCTTGTGAAAATAAATAATAACTCAAGGATAAACAAAAGTACTTGGGAAAAGACATATCTCTAGACCCGAATAGCTTGAGAATCTTTAAATCTAGTAAAAAAACGCTATAGAAAATCCAAATAAATTCAGGTAATAGTACTATAATAATCTAAATAAAAACTAGTGGTCCAAAAACTCTAATATTCAAATAAATTAAATTATCCAAAAATCTTCTTAATCTTAATATAGATATAAATATTTAGTTATATAGAAATCTTCAGCCAAGGTAAATGTAGTTAGAACAATTAAACAAATTCAGTTCCGATAAATTCCAACGAAAATCTTATTTTTGTTAGAGGTAAGCGTCCTAAGCTTATTTTTCATTCAGAAAGCGTACAGAGGCGGTGATAAGTCCCAAACCGTCACAATCCTGACGAGCCCAAAAAAAAAAAACAGAGAAGAGAGATTGACAAAAAAGAACCAAAATTTTAGAAATTGGGGCATTCCGAGAATTGAACTCGGGACCTCTCGCACCCTAAGCGAGAATCATACCACTAGACCAAATGCCCTTTCGTGTTATGAGTTGACGCATTTCATATTTTATTAGGGAATTTATAAATTGTGGTCTTACGACATTAAATTATTAGATACAATTATACAATCAGTTAGTTTACATTGACGGTAGAAATGTAAAGTCTTATTAATCCGCTTTTTCAGCTATTGTGGTCATAGCAATGTAAGACTTTTTGCAAATGTTGCAAATCCAATGCAAAGATTATTACTAAAAATTCTCCATTACTTCAGTAATTTGATGCCTCCATTAGCTTTCTACAATTCTATTTGTCACAAATTAAAAAGAAGTTATTTTATTTTCAAAAGAATATAAAAAATTACACATTTAGTTTTATCAATTATTGAAGAATTGGTTGAAGGAAATGTGAGTTTGAAATTCTGGTGCGCCTTCAAAATTTTTCTAGTGTGAAGTTAGAAACTTCGAAAGCTTACAATTACCCAAAAAAAAAAAAAGGAAGAATAATTTTGTAAACAAAAATGCTTTTTTAGGTTTTCAAAACTTGCGTAGTTTTCTTTCTCTCTCTAATCCCGACGACACTCTTTCTTTTGTTTGAATCGTTCATCAACGAAGTTGGCAACAAGATGCGAGCTGGATGCATCCAGTAGTGCACTTCTGACATTAAATCGGAGGTGAAGTTTTTTTTTTGTAATAAATAATAAATGGCCTTGTCACCTACGTGTTTGAAGTTTCAAATAATAATAATAATAATAATAATAATAATAATAATAATAATAATAATAATAATAATAATAAATAAATAAATAAATAAATAAATAAATAAGTGGCCTTGTTTCCAAAAGTTCGAATTTGATTGAACAGTAAAGAAACTATTTTCAAGTACGTGGTGCAGTCCAACGGGCTCTGGATCAGATCCGCCCGTTAGGAACGTTGGGTGTACACAGACTATTTCTTCTTTGTCATTATATTTTCAAATTTAACTGGCAATCTGGCATGTTATGATGTGTAGGAAGTAGGATTCATCTCCATCTTACGATTTCAGTATAATTTATACTGTTGAAGAAAAGAAGGCCATTTTTGTGGCCTGTTCATCAATTTATAAAACGGAGTAACATACAATTTTTTTTTAGCATAAATAATTGACAGAAAATGTATTGATAGGAACAAAAAAAAAAAAAAAAAAAGAACCAAGCAAACTTAGCACGAAATAGAACAACTGAAACACTATAACTGTAAATAAATAAATAAAAGTTTCAAATACAGACAAGGTTTCAATAACCTTTAATTTTTTTCTAGAAATAGGAAAAAACAACATATTCTAATTTTCTTTCTCGCTTTTTTATCTGTGTTTGTGAATAAAATATGCAGAAAATTTAGTTAAATTGGGAGCAAATCTTCCTAATTTCACCCTGGGAACCAGTTTTCACTCCAATTTCACCCATCTTCACCATTGATTTAGGGAACTCATAATCAAATCTCAGCCCTAGAAGCCCCCTTATAGTACCAGCATAGTTTTGCACTATGCTTTTTGTGTTTGAGTCGCTCCACAACCGTTGGTCCGACTCAAGCACTCCATTGCCATCTCTCAAATTCTTGAAGTATGAGACGTCAAATTTGTTTTCACTGCCCTTGTCGAGAGGTATACGCTTTGATGAATCGCCATTTTGGGGGCATAGAGATTGCATCTGGCTTAGAAAGGAGGGGCTGATGCTCGGGTCGGCATTGCCTGTTCCAGTATAATTGAATAGCCTATATTGCACGAATTGGCAAGCTGTCCGTCCAATGGTATGTGCGCCTACAATTACAATAAGGTCTTATAACTCCTCCCTAGATTTTAAAATAACTTATCTGAATTTCAAAATTTACAAGTAAAATCTAATCTCAAAATTTTTATAGTTGAACTTGCATTAAGATGAGCTGGTAACATACCAACCAAAGTGACGAGATCTTGATCTGTCAAACCCTTGTCAGAAAACTTCTTCCTCTGAATAGCAACTGAATCAGTGGGGGCTGGCAAGTTGCTTACATCAGATGCAGAGGAGACTGTTCCATCTCTCCTTCCCAGTTCCACTGACCAACTTGGTCCACCAGTCTAATTAATCAAAATAAACTTGTGTGTTTAGCTAATACAATTGTATAATTTTAAAAGTTAAAACAATATTTCTATTTTTATTAAAATACGCAATGGCTATATTTATTAGAGAAAGGGTTCAGTCAAATCAAATTTATTATTTCCATCCTTTCAAACAAATATTGTAACATTAATTGTAGAAGCTTTTTGTACTACTAATCATGTCTACTTACAAGGCCAACAGCATCTCGTGCAGCCAAGGCGACAATGTCGGCACAAGAAACGACACCAGGGCATGATGTCTCAAGCTGCGTCTTTGCATCATCAATAACCTCAAATCCTCTAAGGTTTGCATTTGCGAATGCAGTCCTCTCAGTAGAAGTGCCTGATATCAAGACTGATGCATCACATCCCTACATTCATTTCCATTAAAAAAAAAAAAATTGATCAACTAACCATATCATTTTTTGAAACTAATTAAACTATATAAATGATTCTAGATAATGGTAGCACCTGAACAAAGCAGTCATGAAAATGTAGCCTCAAAAGGCCAGGAGCAACAGTCACATCATTATTGAAAGCCTTTTGAACACTCGACTTCACGATATCCTCAACTTTGGGACATGTTTTGGAGTAAAACCCTTTTTGCAAGCCTTGTCCTTGGATTACATGAGCCATGACAAAAATGATCAGTACAGAGTATACAAGTGATGCCATATTGAATGTCATATGAAATGTTAACAATGATTCACTAATTAATGCTGATTTCTATCCTCTCTGGAGTAAGAATAGTTATGATACTGCATATGAAGAAGGAGTGAAAACCATGCTGTTTATATAAGGTGTTTGATGTGAGTCAAAAAGTGGAATAAGGGATAATGCACTAAGCGTGTGGGCCTGCGTTAATCCACTTAGTATTTCTTTTCTGTGGAAAATTTTTATTAAATACAAAAATACCCTCAACAATTTTAAAAAAGACAAAACAACACCAATAATTTTAAAATGAACACAGCTATAGCGGTGATAGCATTGCCGTTATAATCTAGTCATATAGCGGTAATTCTATTACTGCTATAGTATTTTTTCTTTTTTTTTCGGCTGACAACTTTTTCGAAAGCAATTGAAATGATTAAAGTTTTTTTAAAAATAAAAATATTGCTTATAGCGGCAATTTTACTGCCGCTACAAGTACTTTTGGTCTTTTTCGGCAGATTTATTTTTATTTTTTTTGGTTTTTTCTTTTTATTTTTACTTTGTACTTTTTATTATATACTAATATGTAATATGTATTTGGGTTGCTACAATTATTTTATTATTTTCATTTCTAAGATTAATTAGATCATTTTCATAAATTTTGAACAAATGAATTTAATTAGATCATATGTGTCGTAATGCGTTGTATTATTTTTTTCTTATGTCTCATTTCAATTATGTGTCGTAATGCGTTGCAGTACTTTTTTCTTATGTCTCATTTCGATTATGTGTCGTAATGCATTGCAGTATTTTTTTTCTTATGTCTCATTTCGATTATGTGTCGTTAGGGTTGTATAAAAAAAATTAAAAACCCGTCGAACTCGTTTAATCCGTCTAACCCGACCCGTATTTTAACGGGTTTAAGTATGATTCGGGTTGGTTCGGATTTTGAAGTTACTAACCCGGTATAACTGGGTCGGGTCATTTTTTTTAATAATCCTGGTTAGACAGATTAAGCGGGTCGGACGGGTTTTTAATTTTTTTTAACAACTCTGACGACACATAATCGAAATGAGACATAAAAAAAAAAAATAATGCAACACATTACGACACATAATCGAAATGAGACACAAGAAAAAAAATACAACGCATTACGACACATAATCGAAATGAGATATAAAAAAAATAATGCAACGCATTACAACACATATGATCTAAGCAAATCTATTGATTCAAAATTTATAGAAATGATCTAATTAAGATTAGAAATGAAAATAATTGTAGCAACCCAGATACATATTGCATGTTAATGTATAATAAAGATGACAAAGTAAAAGGCAAAAAAAACCGGAAAAAAAAGTAAAAGTAAATCTGCCGAATAAAAACCAAATGTCCTATAAGCAATATTTTTTATTTTTTTAAAAAATTTTAGTCATTTCCTTGCTTTCGAAAAAGCTGTCAGTAAAAAAAAATGCTATAGCGGCAATAGCATTACCGCTATAAGATTGAACTATAGCGGCAATGCTATTACCGTTATAACTGTGCTCATTTTAAAATTGTTGGTGCTGCTTTGTTCATTTTAAAATTATTGAGGGTATTTTTGTCTTTAATAAAAATTTTTCCTTTTCTGTACTTAGTCCTTGTAAGGTGGCGGTGGTGAGAGTATTAGTGCTATATTATTAGTGTTAGTGGGTTGTTTATTAAGTATTAGAAAATAAACTTGATAAGGCCAGCCTATAAGACAATCAGTATGGCAGCATAACAGTTGTTCCACTACTAGTAAAAGCAGTGTGAACATCATTCGGGTCTTATCTTTTAGTAGTACTTTATACTTTTTTATATATTTATAAAAGTTTAACAGGTAGAAAGACATTTTTTATAGGCACAAGGGTTTGCTTTACAGCTCTTTTTTTTTTTTTTACTTTTAGGGATATTGAAGAGGTTTTTTTTTTTCTTTGGTATGAAGTCAAACTTTCGAGCATAACCATTTGAAGTTCATTAATTAAATAGTTCGAATAATATACACATGTTTAAATTTAGGACTTATTTAACTTTAATGGCATCCATCCATTCCATATGATTGTAGTATCATGGATTAAGGAATGTTGAATGCTTGAATTCAAGATTGGTTGCAGAGTTTTTGACGTGGATCTAATCAAGGCAAATCAAAATATAATTTATGAATTAGTCAATTCCTCCTATATGACAAATCGTTATCTTAGTTGAAAGGTTATAATTTAGCGTTCGTACGTTCGCTCTTCCCGTTAATTAAAGATGTGGATGGTGGAATTAGTTTGATGTCAAAACCAGGTTTTCAAACTCAATTCTTGTTCGTAGAGACACGTGCCACATTCAAATTGAAATTCCAACTCAATTCCATTAAAACTTTAACCCTGAATGTAAAACAGAGAAATATTATTTTCTGTATTCATATAAACTGTAAAGCAGAGAATACTTAAGTTAGTCGAATGATATATAATAGATTTTATAATATGCTAATTATACGTAATATATTTAATTTAGGAATTGAATTTTTTTTTCATTGCCAGTTATGTCAACTCATTTGCCTCAAAAGATTGATTATTAAAAAAAAAAAAGCCTTATCTCCTCATAAAAAGTATTTGAACTCAAGCTTTTACGATTTTTAAATAATTTTTTTTATGACTATACTTTTTCTGTATTCTTAAACGTGAGTTTCTCTAATCTCGTCGAAGTGACAGAATAATGAAAGGTTCTTAGTCTTTGTGACAAATGTGCATAGAAGTACAAAAAGATAAGGAGCAATACACTTTGAAGTAATGGATAAGCGATTATCAGCTATCCACTCTAGACTTAGATCATTTTTGTTTTTGAAAGAAAAAAAGGGAAAATAATTTTACTGTGCAAAAATGCACATTTTGCACGTTTTTTTTTCCAGGTCAGAGAAGGAAGTGGTATTGGAGTAGCAATCATGGAATGTTCTACCTGCTGTGGCCTTGTGGGCAGTGGCGGATCTAGAAAAAATATCTAGGTGGGTCTGACAATCTCTATTTAAGTCTTCAGCTCCACTTTTGAGTGCTCCAATGGCAGAAAAAATTAGCTGGGGCTAAAGGGGGGCTCCAAGGGCTCGACGGCGTGAGGTGGGACTCTAGCCCCACCAACCCCGGTGGTAGATCCGCCCCGCTTGTGGGTTCAGTATTTTCTTTAACATTGTTTTTCAGTTTATTTGTCATGACTTTTCTTATTGGATTCTAATGTGGCAATAAGCCTATACTAAGATTGCAAGTAACTCACATGAAATCACGGGGAAAGAAATTATGTGGGTCAATAGCGATGAACATTTTACTTGTGATAATTTGAGGTATTGCCAACTCATGAAAAGAAAATAAAAAGTTGGTGATGAAATTACATTTGTACAAGGTCATTTTCTTTTTTTTTTCTACATAAATTTCAAGTTCTAAATAGTTCCCTATTTCTTGAAAGCTAGAAAAATGAATAATTTCCAGTTAGACCACATCAAAGGACAATAAGCATAAACATCCCTAAAACTCAAAACATACACCACAAGAATTTTCAGAAAGATAGTTTTTCATTACAATACTTTGAATAAAAATTAATAAATTTATATATGAGCTAAAACATATAGTTCAATAATTAAGGATCTGAATACAAATTTTTATTGCAATTTTTTAAATTTCTTCACTAGTTAATTCTTTTCAATTTTGTTCAATTTAATTTCGATCCCATTTAGCAATTTGTATCATTATAATTTCTTATTCCTCTTCAAATGCATTTGCGTTGCACAAAGAATTTTGAGGTAATGAAGGAGAATATGCAAGAAAAAGAAAAAAAAAAAGAAGAAGAACAAGAACAAGAAAAAACAAATAAATGAGGTAGAAATAGTTTGTGCGGTGTTGTCATTTTCAAGAAAGCTATAAGATAAACTGAAATTGGTAACTAGGCAGGAGGTGCAGAATCGGATATGTAAAAAGAAAATTGGGAGAACCGTATTAAGTGAAAAAAAGAGAACTTTGAAACTCCAATAAAGTAGTCAAATTGGTCAATATAGGCCAACATGCAGGGGCCACATCTATAAACCACAGACCACACCACAGTCCGTAAAAAATAAAAATGGACGGGCCCATAATTTCAGAGTCTATTTTAATTGACATTTGATTCTAGGTGTAGGGTTTGTTAATATGGAGAGGATGTTGACTTCCAAAAGGGTTTGACACGGCTTTTTACCGTAAATTTTTTTAATAGCCATTTCTTAAAATGAAAATTTAAGACTAAATATTAGAAAATCAGAGTTTTAACGATGAATATTGCAGAGCGCCATGGCAGTGGCGCTGGCACTAGCGCGAGAGGTTTGAATGCCGGCGGCAACGGCAGGGTTGCTCCTGGTGGGGTGGTTGCGTGGGCTAATTCGTGGGTTTTATTGAAGGCAGTGTTTGATGGTCCATGAAGGTCTGTTTTGTACCAGGTTTAGTTAGTTCATAATGCAATTTCCACAAACACTTTTTTCTATCTTCTCTTTCTTCTTCTAACAAGCATTTAGAAAATGAGACAGTTTTGGGAGGAGAAAGAGAGAAAGACGGTGAACGTCGATTTTCCGACCATCTGTCCTTCTATCATACCTTTCGACCACGAATTCTTGCTCTCCTTGTCGTGGCAAGTCTGTAGAGATTCCTCTTGACCGGATTTTATCCATCTCTGACGAGGAGCACGACACAAAGGAAGCTGGCTGGACCTGCGCCACTTCCAACGGCACGATTATGGCCAGTGGCGGATCTTGGAAAAATATTTAGGTGGGGCTGAGTGCTCTAATGAATCATTTCATCGAACGGTTTCTCTTCTTGCGTTCTTCAGCCCCACCTTTGAGTGTTCCAATGGCTCCAAAGGCTCGACGGCGGTAGGTGGGGCTCTAGCCCCACCCGCTCCAGTGGTGGATCCGCTCCTGATTGCGGCAACGCCGCTGCCACCGGCGCTCTATGATGTTTAGTGTTCAAACTATTTTTTCTATTGTTTAGTATTAAATTAAACTTTTCTGATACCTTTGTTAAAAGAACTAGCAAAAGATGCCCTCAATACGTGGGCAAATAAAAAAAAATATTGATATTATTTTTTGTTCTATATAAAATGTTACATGTTAGGCAATAAAGATATGGTAAAATCAATAATTTAGTCTTTCTTTTTTAATAAATAGCTAATTTGGTAGTAAATTATTTTTTTTAAGAAAACTCTAACCTTGATCTAGACCACTGATCAAATCAAATTACACAAATCAATGGTCCATAATTGATATAAGAATTGTTTACACCCTTTTATCTCACAAGTATAGATTTACGGGACTTTTTAGGTACTTTGGAAAAAAAATGTTTCTTTTCTTTTATTATGAAATGTATTTTTTTTCCTTTTCTTCAAGCTTCATGCAGGAAATTTTATCCATTCATAAATCAAACTATACTTAGAAGAAAAATTAAGTTAATTTGTTGAACGAACCTTATGTAGCAATGCTGCTACAACTAATTTGGGAAACAGAACATATAACAAAATTGAAAACCATCAGTACACCAATTGAGGAACAGAGGAAGTGCCCAACATAGAATGAAGTTTCTTGAGCAAGCGTTATTTCACTTGATCAATTTTCATTTTTTCGGGTACAACCATTCAATAGCTCAAGATGATAACAACAAGGAAAATCTTTAATTATTTAGTTTACTAACTAAGTACTTAGATTTTATTAGGCTGTACTGCCGGGCTTTAGATTTGCTGTTGTAAGAATACTTTGTTTAATGAAAGCCTACGGGCATTCAAATTGTCAAAAAAAAAAAAAAAGTAAAATCTTTAACACACTACATCTTTGCTCGAGTTAACTTATATCGCCTTTCAGCTAAGCACCAGCACCACCAAGACTTTTTGTGTTAATTAAACTGGGAGCAAACCTTTCTAATCTCACCGAGCGAACCAGTCTTCACGCCGATGGCACCCATCTTCACCATGGATTTTGAGAACTCTAAATTGAACCTCAAACCCAAAAGACCCCTTATATTACCAGCATAGTTTTGCACTATGCTTTTAGTACTCGAATCACCCCACAGCCTCTGGTCTGACTCTAACACGGCATTTCCATCTCTTATATTTTTGAAGTAGGACACATCAAATTTGCTCACAGTGTCCTTATCAAGAGGAATGCGGTCTGATGAGTCTCCACTCTGGGGGCACATATTTTGCAACTTGCTTAAGAAGGAAGGACTAATAGTCGGGTCGGAGTTTCCTGTGGCAGTGAAGTTGAATAGTCTGTACTTTACGAATAGGCATGCTGTCGTTCCAATGGTATGCGCACCTGGAATTCGATTATATATGGTTAATTAACATCTTTTCCAGTAATTGTTGCTTTAGGATTTTGTCTAGGGAAAAAAATAGAGAATCACCAACTAAGGTAACGAGATCGTGATCTGATAATCCCTTATCAGAGAACTTCTGCCTCTGAACATCAACAGAATCAGTCGGAGCAGGAAGATTGCTTACATCAGATGCAGAGGAAACCATCCCATCTCTTCTTCCCACCTCCACAGACCAACTTGGTCCTCCAGCCTAAACAATCGTACATATGCATGTGTAAATGATACAATTTTCAATAATTTTTGTCTAAGTACAGACAAATTGCCATATCATAAATTCTACCAATAAGAGGTGCAATCATTATCTATTTTGTCATTCAAAAGATTTAATCTAGTATAGACCATAATTAATCATGTTTACTTACAAGGCTAACAGAATCTCGTGCGGCTATCGCAAGTATGTCAGCACAAGAGACGACACCTGGACACACTGACTCCAGCTGTGACTTGGCATCATCAATAACCTCAAACCCTCTAAGACCGGCATTCGCAAATGCAGTTCTCTCGGATGAATCTCCCGATATCAACACAGACGCATCACATCCCTAATATTATTTCCATCCCACATGCATAAAATTTTTAATAAACTCAATTAATAATTATTGCAGTTCAAAACCAACCTTCAAAAAGAAAAATTTCAATTATCGGTCTTAAAATGTGGTTTTTAGTTGCTTAGGAGGGATTAATACCTGAACAAAGCAGTCATGAAAATGCAACCTCAAGAGGCCAGGGGCAATGGTCGCATCATCATTGAAAGCCTTTTGAACAGTAGACTTTACGATGTCTTCGACCTTGGGACATGTATCAGAGTAAAAACCCTTTTGCAAGGCTTGACAATCTATTACATAACCCATGATTAGAAGTATCATTACAGGGTAAACAAGAGAGGCCATATTAATTGCCATGAGGAGCTAATTTAGATGGTATATCGTTTTCTCAGAGAAAGTGAATGATATATAGTTCTTAGTATAAAACTTGTTGCGGATGATATGGAGATAAAAACTACAAATGTTTATATAGGTGGATTCCTTTCTTATGTATGAGAGGGACCGGTCTTGCACCGCCTACAATTAATCCAATATGGTCTTTGTATTTTTACGCTGACTATTTCTGATAAAGTGGCAGTAGTGCAAGTAACAATCTTAACCATGTATGTGTGTGTTTTGCGCTGTGATGTGTTAGGAAATTGCCCAATTTTAATTTTGTGATTAATTACCCTTAATTAATCCAATTAAAACACAAGCAACACGAGATCTAGTACTTTAAGCAATAGACACAAAGAAAAAGAGGAGAAATCGATACCTCCCGCGAAATCGTATTCGCGGGGCTCGACCAAGGCATGGGAATCGATGGCGTGCCTTCTCCACCGTCTCCACCACGTCTCGTAACCGCCCTCGAGTCCACCAAGGAGGATTAATCACGTTCTACAAGGTACGTGCTAGCATACCCAAAGAACAAGCCTAATCCCTATGGTTTTCTCTCTTGCATCAATCAACAACCTTGATTTAGTGGAGAGAAAATAGCTCAACACATGAGCAAAAGAGAGGGAGAGAAGAGGAAGGTGGCGGCCTAGAATGGGAGGAAGAGAGGAGAGAGAAAGCTAGGTGGAGGCTCTCATAAGTGGTCCTTATATAGAGCACAAAACCTAATTGACCTCTTGCATAATTACAACTATGCCATCCCACCTACCACCATATTGGGCAGCCACGAAATGGGCCTATATGGGCCATTAAACTCCTTCATTTGGACCATTAATTCATATAATTAAGGTCCCTCAACCTTGCTCTTTAATTGGGCTATATATTTGCTATTTAAATAACGGCCCAATTCATCAATATAACCATTTATATTAATAAGTGTTGAACTAAATTAATTATTAACTCATTAATAATTATTTTAGGATTAGTTAATGCATTAATTTATTTCTATATGATCCATTGACTTAATTAATTATAACGGTTCGCAACGGTATATAATTAATTAATCAATCTTATCATATTTCCACAGAACTTACTGCTGTGAATAAATAAATAATGCACTGTGTGATTAATGTCCTATTTGTGTGACCCTTTGAGGATTTATGCTATGTTGGCCATGGAATTAAATCGTTATTTAATTCCAATAATCATAAGTGGTATCTAGCAACACGTTATGATTCCCAATTCGCATAAATAGTGTACTGCTACAATATTTCAATCCTGCATAAGAGAATAAATATGTTTCTCTATTTTGATTCTTATGTCTCACGATATCATCGTATAATCCAAGATAGGAATGTGTCATTCTTGCAGATTATACGTTTCTTGATCTAGAGTTGATCGCTTAGTTGCGCGCATACGATCCAACTCCATCAAGGGGCCCAAACAGATATCGTCACTCACTAAGTGAATTAATGAGGGACATACGGTTTTCTTGATGATTAGCTTTTCCCCGCACAATTCAAGAGAACGTAAATCAAGTCCGTATAGCAGCCCTTAACGGGAATCAGCGGTAGACGAGATTTATAGAACCTATCCTCATGTGGAAAAGATAATCATCTCAAACTTAGAACCAAAATCATAACGAAATAAACAATGACACATAACACAATCCATATGTTTATTTCGTTGGGTCAAGTCCTGTACTATGTTCCATAACATATACATATGCAATTAAGTTGGTAACTCTTTACCTATGATTTGTAGAACTTAATCATCACTTAACTTGCATACTAATCTTATATGATAATTAATGTTCCTTGTTAATTATCAAGATTATGGACCGTTTAGATTTATTATTGTCATTCTAAAGAATGATCCACAGAGATCTACAATTCAGATCCTCAACCTGAATGATCTGTCAATAATAAACCTAGGAACAGATGATAAAATATCATCCAAAAAACATAAACTAATAATTAAGTCATTAAATTATTGACTTCTAGGACATAACTCTAACAATCTCCCACTTGGCCTAGAGTCAATCAGTAGTGACTTCTAGCCAACGAAGAATTGAGAACAATGTCATATATCTACATATATACATGTCTCGGACCTCAATATAAATAATACGCTTAAAGCTAGTTACTCATACGTCCACCACGTATGGATGCATAACTGCATCTCGTATACTGCTCAAGGTAGAGGTCATGCTAGAGTGTTCGCTGTGTTCGCGAACCTATCCAAAATTTATTCGACCCTATATATATATACTACTATATATATATTCTTGATCATCATCATATGATATCAAGTGATATCGTTATAGATCATATTTGAATCTCCAATGTAACATTGGGTTCTTTAGGAGTAAGTTGTGGTTCGAGATGCATAGAACCATAATAACTCGACTAAGAACTCGATCCCAAATAAACTTCTTTTATTGCTTCACAAGTTGCTATGTATTTTACTTTGGTGACGGAAACGGTTGTAATATTCCATTTAGAACACTTTCTAAACTTACAACACCACCTTTAAGCAAAATATGTAGCTCAATTGTGATTATATCAATCTTTTGAAAAACTTTTATTAGTGTAACAATTTACACGAGATTTCTTTCATCTTAAGAGATGAAACATTATATCACTCTTTCTCATAAGGTACTCGAGGATATCCTTGATTATCGTCCAAATGTGTCTCTCTTGTATCCATTTGACAACTGTTTGTCATATCCTTTGGATACTACACATTGGGGCATATGCATAAATATGGCGTACGAAATGAAACTCATAATGAAAGAATGCTTGAACTATTTCATGCACTTTCTTGAATTGAGTTGCATTAGACCGAGTTAAACACTCAAGTCATGTCACGTGACGTACAGTTAGACATCCTTTCTTGGAGTGTAACTTTCGTGTTTCTAGAACACTTCGTCAATATATGCATATTTGCTCAAACCTAACATCCATCATAATCTATCTTTATAGATTTTGTTTCCTAGGATTAGGTGATTTCGTCCAAGTTCTCATTTGAGAAAGCATTCTCCAAAGAGATCTCGACTATATTCATTTTCTTAATGTTATTCCCAATTTAAAGAATTGTTATCTTGAACAATACAAGTAATACAATTATGCTTCCACTGAATATCTTGTATATACAAGATACTTTTGACGAAGTTCAACTCCTTGACTTCATTGTCAAAACTTTTATTCCAATCTCCACAACACTTGCTTTAATCCATTAATGGATCCTTGAAGCATGCATATGTTTTTAGCAATACATAAACCTCGATTTGTGTCAAATGCACAACATCTTCCTTCATTCATACGAAGAAGGCGATTTTATGTGTTTTTCCATATATCGACATATATGAAATACAACTATTGCTAGAATGATCTTTATTGACTTATACATAGCCACAAGCAAGAAGTTGTGCTTTGTACGTAGTCAACTAGCCATCGACTTAGACATAGCTATAAGCGAGAAGCCGCACTTTGTACATAGTCGATTTGTTATCCATGTCGATCTTTCCTTTTGAAGATCTAAACGTTCTTGATGGATTGCTCCTTCATGAACATCAACCAAGGTCTATACCTTGTTGTTATACATGGATTGCTCTTTAAAGATCATATGAATTCAAACTATATATGTGGAATCGGATCCTTCCATCGTTTCTTTGTTTATCAACGGATTCTCATATGCTAAGTACGAGAATGTTGTGACAACCTATGCACCAAGCGGCTTAGGAAATCAACTTTCGTTGATCTTTTGTAGGATTGGTACTTGAGGTTCATGAACTACTTCCACAACGATTTGTTGAACGAGTTCTTGACTCCTCATATATTCCATGAGTTTCTCCAACATCATCAACTTGTGAGATGGTTGAGTCCTCATTAGAAGGAGCATACTATTAAACTTCTTTCAAAACAACTTGTGAATGAAGTTTCGCTCAACTCCCACTAAGTACCATGTATGGAGTGACAAGTTTCCCATAAGAGTACTTCTTGTAGTGACGCATAAACTATTTTAATGCTCACTTTACTCCCACTACTTCTTCTTGAGAATTTCAATTCATCAAGACTACATTATGATTAGCAACAACTACTTTGTTCTTATCATATTCGTGGAAGTAGTGCCTTTTAATATAAAGCATCCTACAAATATATAGTGTCTTATTTGGTTTAAGCTTACAAGTCAACAATACTTGAAATAAGCTTCTCAACACCAAATCTCGAGAAGTATTATACTTAGAGATCAAAATCTCGTAAGATACCTTCCTCAATAGACTTCGATGGAACACCATTCAGTGTAAACAATATTGTCCTCAAACATAATTCCCTAATACGAGTCGAATAAGTCAATTTGATTTATTACCGATCGAACTATACAAAATATTGTTCGATACCTCCATTCTTGGACATATTATTCCTCATGGAGCGAGTTATGAAACTACTTTCATACTCTTTAGATAATACTTCAAATCATATGACTTAACTACTTATTTGCCACGATTATTTGTAAGACTTCCATTTTTCTTGAACGGTCTTTTAAACTTCACTCTTGAACTCCTTTGAACTAGTCAAAAGGTTCATACTTATACCTTATCAAATAGATATGTTAATATCTACAATGATCGTTGGTTAAGTAGTAAAGTATCAACAACCTTTCATTACACAAGTACTTATAGGTCTTTATACATCGATATGTATAAGTCCTAATTAATTCACTTGTCCTTAAACCTTCATAGGTTAAAGGTGCTTTTGCCATTTAATAAACATGATTCGCATATCAATCGATTTGAAATCGAATTGAATTACGAGCTCTACGTTACGGAGACTCTCGTAATGCGATTCTCGTTTATGTATGTGACTAAGCGATTATATATAACATGAAAGTTAAATACTTTATGTCAAGTCTTACGCATCCTATTTGTCATTCAAAACTTGCTTATCTATTTCAAGCAAATTCAATCAAGATGCATGAAATCATATAAACAAATCCATAATAAAAGAACTTGTCTTTTACTAAACATAATCATCCATCATCGAATATGAAATGAAGACGTTTTTGAGAGGTTTTAGAATTAAGGTATGCAACCTTCAATTCTAAACAAACTCTTAATAAAGATAACTCTACGTATTCAATGGTAATGACTTAGATGAACAAGTCATTTCCTATACGGAGTTTACTTTACATCTCTCGAACTTTCTCTTATTCTTCATTGCTAATGCATTTCGTTAAATGTGAGCATATGAACTAGCATCAAGTTACTAGTGTAAATTAGAGATAGTGAGATAATTTGAACGACAAATACACTTTAGGATTAGAATTTTTCTAATCGTCACAATCATGGTATTTCGGACAAACTTTCAAATGCCTCTCACAAACGGCAAATGAAACATCTCATGTGACACATGGTCACAAATGAGGGTCTCGAAATTTCAACTCATACCTTGGTGAAGTATTTCTTGTATACTTAACCAATTACCTTTTTGCATCAACAAGTGTGCGAAGAAGGTAACTTCATATCCTTTAATACTAGAAAGAGATCGTATGACAATATCAATAATCCTTGATATCGGAGATCAATATCTCTAGTTATCAATTAGCTACTTAAATCTTTCGATTTGTAAGCCAATGAAACGTTCATGTATCCTTTTATAAAAGAAGAATCTCTTTGTCAACTCATACTCTTTATACTCGATCATAAATGATGGAGTTAATATCTACTTTCTCCAAGAACACTTTCTTGAGTAAGTGGATGAGAGCGTACGAGTTAAATCTAGTCCATATGAATTCTCTAATTCAAAGGTATAGAAATTTTGAATGAGGATACTAGCCATACGCTTTATTGAATAACTTTTCGCCAAAAGTCAATCAATCATCGCGATGCTACGTTCGGGTAGTTTGAGGAAAGTTTTGGGAATTGACATACTCAAGTTTCTCTTCACTAAGATCGTGTCTTAGGAATCGGTATTACTCTTTCAAGTAACTACCTTTTAGAAACGAGTTTGTTTATTTTCAAAGATTGATCGCAACAATATTAACAATTTAAACATCTATAACAAAATCAATTTACGGTCATATAGTTTATGCAATTATTTTATTTATAACAAATAAAACTCCCACTACATTTATTTAATGTCCCTAATGTAGTAGGTTTTCCAAGATCCCTATTTTCGTTGAGATGATGCTAGCGTCGGCGTGACACCATAACAACTAGATAGAGTAGGTTCTCCAACCAATCATTCCATATGATTCTTGGTTTGTGAAATATCACATGTACATCCACAAACTTTGCCCCGATGTCCAATCCGATTAGAAAACATCGTTAAGTAACCTTTCTCTATTTGCTCCTAGTAAATCCGATTTACACCCCGACACGGATGATGGAACACGATGTCCCGCGTCGGCGAGAATGCATCAATGAACGATCATACACGTTAGAAGGGGATAGAGAGAAGGAGGGCGATTTAACTTAATCATGTTTTGTTTGGGACTATCAATTAAGTGACACTTGTTTGGTGGTCATGTAAGCATACACCCATACCTAGCCTATGACAATTCATAGCAATCACAAGCAATCACATATAAGCATCTCATAGTTGTGGGTTTGTATGGCTCCCGCTTGCATTAGTTTCGCCACATCGTCCATGGAGCAAAACTAATCTAATCCTTGTCCCTCCCACTAAATTCTATAAGGATCTAAATCCTATAAAATAAAGGAACAAAATACATGTGAAAAATATCCTACTCCCATCCTAGCCTTAGGGGCATGCAAGCCTCACAAGTTACATAAAAAATTAATCAACAAATTAATTAATTAATGGCACCAAAGGCCGCATTACAAACATTCACACATGCATTCAATTTACAACCACAAGGCATTGAGTCTTGAGCCATACTAAACCCACTATCCACCTACAAAACAAAGTTAGCACATACAAGCACTTTGTTTCCAATTAACGATTTTCAAGTATCTTTGCGTATCGTTTGCTATAAGTAAATTCCGCGTACAAATTCTCAATTTTTTTTAAACAACCAAACTTGTTTAAATTCATTTTGAAAGTTCTTTCAACATCCCATAACTGAAAGGAGATCAAACAAGGAGTTTTCTAATTAATTTCAACTAGTTGGAATACTTAGAAAAACAGTAATTTACCAAAAAACGTAACTAATGGAATCCAACAAAAACAACAGTTTTCGGTCTCCAAAAATTCTCAAATAAATTACTTAAGCTCCTTATCATAGTTGTGACTACCAGTAAAAATTTCAAGAAGAGATCTTAAACCATCTGGGAGAATCAAAAAAGACAAATCTCTTACAAGTGCACGAAACACCGTTATGAGATTTTCAGCTTATCCTCTCAACCATTTGGTCTGTTAGACCACCTTCTATGCAGTTTTTATATATACAATATACATAGAAAAACTTGTTTAGACTACAGGCTATCCATTCATGAAAAGAAAACAACCAAGTTCAGTTCAATAATATTAAGTTACATGCTAAACAATCAACAAATTCTGTACTGGAACAGACTGTCAATCGAAATATTTTAACCTAGTTGAAGGTCCAAACTTCCACGAAAAATTATGAAATTAATTTTTCTGGAATCCTAACTCAAAATAGAACAACTCCATTTAAACAGAATTTTTAAAGGAGTTCTCAGTTGGTACAGTTTATTAGAACAATCGATTTGCTCAACAAACTGGATCTGACAAGATCTTCCTTTTCATACTTGAAAACCCACAAATTAATCCAATTCATGCAACAATTTATACATGCTCAGAAAGAGCTTCAAGTCCTCTTTATTTCTAGCCATAGAACACTGATACTTATATTCAAAATATAAATCTTTCAAGCCATTCAAACAGGACAGTGCGAGCAGAAACTGGTTCTGCGCACTGTCGCCGTTTTATTCACAATAAATCTATACTAATTCAGAAAAATATGAATCCAACGCCAAAAGAATCACAATCCAAAGATCTACAACTTTCATGTAGATGGAAAAAACTTCCAGAGAACTTATCAAAGCGAAAAACGCGAAACAACACAGAAAATACCATTTCCAGACAGCAAACAAACGCATCATCTCTACTAATCCGTTAATTAGCCAATTTCTCTTAATTAAGTGTCAAAATAGCTTAAGTACGACCATGTGCTCTGATACCACTGTTAGGAAATTGCCCAATTTTAATTTTGTGACTAATTATCCTTAATTAATCCAATTAAAACACAAGCAACACGAGATCTAGTACTTTAAGCAATAGACACAAAGAGAAAGAGGAGAAATCGATACCTCCCGCGAAATCGTATTCGCGGGGCTCGACCAAGGCATGGGAATCGATGGCGTGCCTTCTCCACCGTCTCCACCACGTCTCGTAACCGCCCTCGAGTCCACCAAGGAGGATTAATCACGTTCTACAAGGTACGTGCTAGCATACCCAAAGAACAAGCCTAATCCTTATGGTTTTCTCTCTTGCATCAATCAACAACCTTGATTTAGTGGAGAGAAAATAGCTCAACACATGAGCAAAAGAGAGGGAGAGAAGAGGAAGGTGGCGGCCTAGAATGGGAGGAAGAGAGGAGAGAGAAAGCTAGGTGGAGGCTCTCATAAGTGGTCCTTATATAGAGAACAAAACCTAATTGACCTCTTGCATAATTACAACTATGCCATCCCACCTACCACCATATTGGGCAGCCACGAAATGGGCCTATATGGGCCATTAAACTCCTTCATTTGGACCATTAATTCATATAATTAAGGTCCCTCAACCTTGCTCTTTAATTGGGCTATATATCTGCTATTTAAATAACGGCCCAATTCATCAATATAACCATTTATATTAATAAGTGTTGAACTAAATTAATTATTAACTCATTAATAATTATTTTAGGATTAGTTAATGCATTAATTTATTTCTATATGATCCATTGACTTAATTAATTATAACGGTTCGCAACGGTATATAATTAATTAATCAATCTTATCATATTTCCACAGAACTTACTGCTGTGAATAAATAAATAATGCACTGTGTGATTAATGTCCTATTTGTGTGACCCTTTGAGGATTTATGCTATGTTGGCCATGGAATTAAATCGTTATTTAATTCCAATAATCATAAGTGGTATCTAGCAACACGTTATGATTCCCAATTCGCATAAATAGTGTACTGCTACAATATTTCAATCCTGCATAAGAGAATAAATATGTTTCTCTATTTTGATTCTTATGTCTCACGATATCATCGTATAATCCAAGATAGGAATGTGTCATTCTTGCAGATTATACGTTTCTTGATCTAGAGTTGATCGCTTAGTTGCGCGCATACGATCCAACTCCATCAAGGGGCCCAAACAGATATCGTCACTCACTAAGTGAATTAATGAGGGACATACGGTTTTCTTGATGATTAGCTTTTCCCCGCACAATTCAAGAGAACGTAAATCAAGTCCGTATAGCAGCCCTTAACGGGAATCAGCGGTAGACGAGATTTATAGAACCTATCCTCATGTGGAAAAGATAATCATCTCAAACTTAGAACCAAAATCATAACGAAATAAACAATGACACATAACACAATCCATATGTTTATTTCGTTGGGTCAAGTCCTGTACTATGTTCCATAACATATACATATGCAATTAAGTTGGTAACTCTTTACCTATGATTTGTAGAACTTAATCATCACTTAACTTGCATACTAATCTTATATGATAATTAATGTTCCTTGTTAATTATCAAGATTATGGACCGTTTAGATTTATTATTGTCATTCTAAAGAATGATCCACAGAGATCTACAATTCAGATCCTCAACCTGAATGATCTGTCAATAATAAACTTAGGAACAGATGATAAAATATCATCCAAAAAACATAAACTAATAATTAAGTCATTAAATTATTGACTTCTAGGACATAACTCTAACATGATGCACATTGTACTTTCAACACATAAAATCAAGCAAAAATATGTGGAAATGATTGCACTTGCTTTTGCTCCGTTTGTAGTGAAAAGAAGCGAAAGGTTGAACTAATTAATACTTTGGGCCTTTCCCAGTGGAAGATACTATTCCGATACTAAATAAAATTTTCTGTAGCTTCTATATATAAAATATTTACTACTTTTTATATAAAAATATTATTTTCAAAATGCTAGCTAGCTAGGAATATTATGTTTCTGTACCTACAAAATAATTATTTCTATTTAAATCAGGAAATTTAGTAATCTATAAAATTTCTACATATACTTCGAATTGAGCTCTACTTTTAGTAGGCCGTTTAGCTAGATCGCAAAATTCAAAATTGAAAACTTTAGCACTGTCCAATCGGTGCTAAAGAAAATGCCATAACCTCACACATGCACATTACTAATTTAACATAACAGCTATCACTACGCCAAATAAAATTATTAGTACCGGTTTTTTTCCTATCATTAGTACCGGTTTTGCAGCGGTACTAATAATAGGGGGTACTAACAGCAACAAAAAACCGGTACTAATGAGCCGGTAGTGAAGGAGGAAGGAAACCATATTAGTACCGGTTTTTTATAAAAAACCGGTACTAAAAATAATACATTTAGTACCGGTTTTTTATAAAAAACCGGTACTAATTTTAAAAAAAAATAAACCGAAAAATTATTTAATTAATTTAAGAAAAAACTGATACTAATTTAAATAAAAATAAATTTTATTATTTTTAGTACCGGTTTTTTATAAAAAACCTGTACTAATTTAAAAAAAATAAATCGAAAAATCTTTAAATTTTATTTCATTTAATTAATCTAAGAAAAAACCAAAAATTTTAATTCATTTAGCACCGATTTTTTATAAAAAACCGGTACTAATTTAAATAAAATAAACCTAAATCATTTAATTAATTAAATTAATAAAAACCAAAAAGCAGATTAAATTTTTTTTTAAATTAGTATATAAAAAACCGGTACTAATTTAAATAAAATTAAATCTGTAAATTTTATTTCATTTAATTAATTTAAGAAAAACCAAAAATTTTAATATTAGTACCGGTTTTTTATAAAAAATCGGTACTAATTAAAAAAAAATTAAATCTGTTTTTTGGGCTAGCCCCCTTTTTACTAGCCATTTGTACCAATTAATTGTACCAATTGTACCAATTAATATATATATCACACAATATAAAAAATCACATACATCGATCACAAATAATATCAAATCACAAACAATATCAAATCACATGCATCGATCATAAACATTTCCATATGAAATCATGCACATAGCTAGTTAATATTTCCATGCAAGCACAAATCACACATAGTTAATTATATTCATTTACCACGACCTACAAGCGTAAGTAAATAACGAAACCATTCATTTATCGTGTCATTGATCTCTTTCTCACTACAACGCTTACCAATCGGTTGCAAAACCTGCATTTTGACATTTTATATAGTTAATAACCTATGAAAATTGCTACTAAACCCTAATCATATACATAGTAAGATTAAAATTTAATCCATACCGATGGGAGGTCCTCATGTAGCGTACAGTGATCAAGGATCTTCCGTAGGTTTACCATCGCATAAAAGCCGCAATCTATATTGTTTGGTTGTCGTGGACTCTACAATTTCAAAACTAATACAATTAAGTTTAAATTCAATAAATTCCAAATGAAATGACGAAACTATATATATATATATATATTAATTGCAAGTATGTACAGGAATCGTTTGAACTTCAAAATTCGGAACTTTCACCAATCTTGACAAAGCTCTGCAAAATAAAATATATAATTATAAAAATTAGTTTCTAGATATTATTATATAACTAAATAGTGCATACACGTATTATATATATGTTAAAATTAAACTTACTGATTGTAATTTTCTATAATTGTAGACTGGTAGGCTTCCTTAGATTAGAATGAATGTACTATCCACATATTTCGTGTCGAGAGTTAAACTATAATAATCACAAAATGTGACCTGTAATTACATACATATATTTTTGTTGGTTAAATTAACAATAAACTGCAAATTCAAAATTATAATTAAAGTCAAAATTAGAAATTTTATAACAAACCGATTATGATGCACTAAAACATGATAGGGATCCCTTTTTGCATACTTCTTCAAAAGATTTAATATGTAGCTTACAGTGCCGACTTGATTGTTCTCTACATCCGAACCCGAGCATCGTTCCGGATCCCAAAATACCCACTTCTTCATCAAAGTCTCAGCACAATACTCCCTGCACCGCCTGCACTTGAACGTAGTTAGGAGCTAGAATACTTACAAGACATATCATATAATTAATAATTAACTATTGCAAAGTTAGGAGCTAGAATACTTACAAGACCCAAACTTTAATCACTTGAACGTAAAGTTCCTCCCGATTTAAGACATGGCTGATATCTTCAAAATCAAGAAGGAATGTCTTGACATCTTGTAACTCGAAATCACCAGGAAGATTGCTGAATGAAGTGACTGACACGTCGAACATTCTCATGTAGTTATGCATTTCTTTGGCGTAAGGCCCGATCTGTGTCAATTTTTCCTCGGAGACGTACGGATCGTGTAATTGAATTTCCTCCTCTGCAAAAAACTGATCCACGCTCGGTTCATCATCTTCGTCATTCTCTTGCGCCAACTGCTTTCCCTTATCTTGCGGACTAGTTTGTTTTGTTATGTGTCTCACTTGCTCCTAAACAACCAACATATTAGTCATGAAAATGATATTATTCACGCTCGTTTTTTTACTAAATATATATAATTACTAATACATACCAATTTTGACATATCGTAATCCACAAGATGAATTGGCCATCTCAGAAATGAACCCATCAGAACACCAAGCCGATCATCTCCGTTAGGAGGTGGAAAAGGTACAATCGTGTGTCTCGCATTATCAAAAACTTCCAAAATTTGTACCTTCACTTCCCCAATACCCAATGGCTCTCCATGGACTGTATCACCATAAGTCTGTGCATGCACCATAACTCTAGCTACATACACAGGTGTAACGGACGTTCCTGGGAGGAGAATCAAAGCTTCGACAGGCGTCTGTATTTATTAGGAATATAAAAAATAATAACAAATTATCAAACCCTAAATATTATATGCGAGAAAAATAATATATATCATTAGCTTGATAAAATTAATAACCTGAAAACTCGGATGAGGAATCGAATGTGGTTGATTATTGCTACCCTGTGATATCATCAGCCTAGCTTGTTGGTAAATTGGATCGTAGGTCTGCGGTGTCTGCACTTGACCTTGGCCTTGCGAAAACATTTGTGAAAAGCTTTGCTGCATTCGCTTATTGAGTTCCTCATCCATTCGCTTATTGAGTTCCTCTTGCATTTGTGCTTTCACCTCCTCCATCAACCGATCAACCTCCTCTTTGGAATACCCTTTGATGATTTTCCCGTACCCTTACCATAGACCTGCTTCACACCGGAAAAATGTGGATATCCTCTCAACCGTCCGGAGTGCTCTGCCGTACCGATCGCAGCTGTTAAGATGTCATTTTGACGAACAGACTCAACCTCGCCTGACTGAACTAGAGCAACCTATCACAAAAAGAAATTAATGTTAGTTATAGTAAATTAAATTCATTTGATACATAAATAAAGTTATTGGAGTTGTTACACGTACCGCTTTGTCGATCACCGCGGCAGCCCTAGGATTTTTAACCATATGTTTGCCGGTATTTGGATCCTTTTTAGCGCGTGCCCTACTCCAATTATAAGTCCGACCATCCATATCCTTGGTAATAACTGAGGACCCATCATGGACCTCCTCTCCTTCTTTCCATCTCAACTCAGCACTTATGTAACCTCCTGATCCAAGTGTGTGGGGCATGCCTTTCTTTGCAGCATTAATCTTTCCTTGTTGACTCATTTTCTATTAAAAAATTCAAAAGACTGTTAGTATAAACAATAAAATTAGTAACTAGAAATAATTGATTGTTTTATATTAAATTTGTTTTCATACCGCAAATTTCTCACTAGAACAATATGCTTCCATTGCCTCCCATTCCTCCTTCGAGATGTTTTGTACATCCCATGGCTTAGGTCCACCTTCTTGCGCATTGAACCTGTATTTTTTATTCTACAATGACAGAAATGTTGAATCAAACTTTTATAAACGGAAATTAGAGAGAATTATAATTGATTTGCAAGTAATAATATCTCACCAATCTGCCTTTCCAATGCCTCCATTTCTCGTTACAATTAGAGAGAATTTTCTTTTTAGTAGCCAATGGTAGGTCCGCTGGAATATTCCAATCCTTCGTTATTTCTCGTAACAAATTCATTTTCAACTCTTTTGGCACATCATGCCAACTACTATAACTGCATTGAAACCGATAAATACTATTATCGCATACCAATTCATATCATTAGCACTCATGCACATATATATTTGTATATGTATATAGTTAGGTATCTGCAAGGGATCATATCTCTTGTTTTTTCTGCACACCAATTCGTGAATCTTTTTGCATTCTCGCCGCAAGGTTTGCCTTCTTTATTGAATTCCACAGTCATGTCTTCTCCATTGGCTATCGCTTTACGTGTTTTCATGCACTTAGCAGTTGATCTTTTTCCCCTTTGGCTAACAACCACCTGCTCCTCTTCAGAACTCGACTCATCTTGATTTGTCGTAAAATCCTGATCATCTTGATTCGACATGACTGCAACTTCAAGTATAATTGCATGCAACTATTAATTACATAGCACAATTAACATAATTAAACAAATCAAACAAATATAAATAATAAGGCAAACATAAATAATAACATTTCATTACTAAAACATATTTCATTCAAGTTCAATAACATTCCACTACTAAAACAATAACATTTCATTCAAGTTCAAATAAAACAACCACTAAACCACTAAAACAACCACTAAATCACTAAACCCTAATCCTTCTTTGGGACCACCTCCTCTGGAACCTCCTCCTCTGGGACCACCTCCTCTGGAACCTCCTCCATATCAGCAGGAGTTCGTCCGCAACCGAGTGGCCAGGACCTCACAGCAGAAACAGACCTTCTAACAGGAGGAGGGTAGTTTTTTCCTCGCATCCACCATGGCGTGGTGCTCACCTCCTTCTCCTTCTCCTTCTCCTTTTCCTTCTCCTTCTTCTTCTCCTCATTTCGCCGGACATAAACCTTTTCGATCTGTTTTTTTCCTTTCTTGTTGCTTCCTTCAGGTTTCTCCATTAATACCTTTTATTATTTATAATAATTTCAATTTTAATATGGAATTCAAGATTTCAACATAACTATTTATACCAACATAACTATTTAATACCAACATAACTATTATTCTATTTATACCAATTACTATTTAATACCAACATACTAATATGCATAAATCATACAAGAATATGCTCTAATTTGATATAAAAATAAAAATATGCTCTAATTACTATTTATATGCATGCATAAAAAGGCAGCGGCATGAAACATAACAAGGCAGCGGCAATTTGAGTTAAACAAATATGCATGCATAAAACAATATGCATAAACCAGCGGCAATTTGAGTTAAACAATATGCATGCATAAAACAACAGTTCACTAATGCTTTAATTTGAATGGCAGCGGCATTATTCTACTTGATTCATAACAAAAGAGATGAGAGGGGGGCTTACTTGAGGTGGAGGGGCAGCGGCGGCGAGGGGCAGCGGCGAGAGAGGTTGTGAGGGGCAGCGGCGAGAGAGGTTGAGTGAGTTAGGAGAGATCGAGTGAGCTGAGTGAGAGTGAGAGATCGAGTGAGCTGAGTGAGAGTGAGAGATAGTGAGAGAGATAGTGAGAGAGTCGGTTTTAATTTTCAATTTAGTTCGATTTCAATTTAGTACCAGTTTTCTGTTAAAAACCGGTACCAAATCGGTTTTTTTAAATTGGTTTATTTGTTAAAATTCGTTTCTGTTTTTTAAAATTAAATAGTTTCGGTTTTTTATATGAAATATTTATTTAAATATTTTTTTAATTAATTAATCACATTAATTATAGGAAATATTTATTGAAATTTCGGTTTTTTTTAAATTAGTACCGGTTTTTTCTTAAAAACTGGTACTAAACTATTTTCTAAATTATTACTTTTTTCTATAAATTATTACTAAACCATTTTCTAAATTTTTTAAATTAATTATTTAAATGTTTTTTAAATTAATTAATCACATTAATTATATGAAATATTTATTTAAATATTTTTTAAATTAATTAATCACATTAATTATACGAAATAATTATTGAAATAATTTTTCGAAATTATATAAATTTATTTAATTAGTTATACTTAATTAAATTTGTTTCTGTTTTTTAATTAAATAGTCAAATTAAATTATTTAATTATTTAAATAATATGAAATAATAATTTAAATATTTTTTAAATTAATTAATCAACTTAATTAGAATAAATCATAAAGTTTCGATTTTTTTAAATTTAGTACCGGTTTTCTGTTAAAAACTGATACTAAATTGGTTTTTTTTCGAAATTATATAAATTTATTTAATTAATTATACTTAATTAAATTTGTTTCTGTTTTTTGTTAATTAAATAGTCAAATTAAATTATTTAAATATTTAAATAATATGAAATAATAATTTAAATATTTTTTAAATTAATTAATCAACTTAATTAGAATAAATCATAAAGTTTCAGTTTTTTTAAATTTAGTACCGGTTTTCTATTAAAAACCGGTACTAAATTGATTTTTTTTTCGAAATTATATAAATTTATTTAATTAGTTATACTTAATTAAATTTGTTTCTGTTTTTTTGTTAATTAAATAGTCAAATTAGGTTAATTCATTTCTGGTTTAATTTTTAAAATTTGTTTATATTTTTTAATTAAATAGTCAAATTAAATTATTTAAAGTTTCAGTTTTTTTAATTAATCTCCTTAATTAGGTTAATTCATTTTCTAATTCTTTTTTTAATTTAATTTAACAAATATTTTGTAATCAAAATAAAAATATTACACGAAAAAAGACTAATTTGTACTAATAAAAAATATTACAATAGACATGAAAGCTATTTATTTTTTGATGACTTCGGTCGATCTACCCACACGCCTTCTTCCTGATCGGAATGCAAATTACTTGTTAACTCTTCAATTGGTTGCGGTGTCCCATCAATACCTGTGAATAATTAATAACATATATAAATTGGTGAATTAAATTCCTTACATTTAAAATTATTTATCTAAATTTTCTAAATTTAAAATTATTTATTAGTACTTGTGGGGAATGGAGCTATTTCATCAAATTGGTCATATTCTTCTTCGTCCACGACATCTTCAAAGCCAACGATGCGTCTTTTTCCGGGAAGAACCACATGTCGTCCCTTTTCAGTCAGATCAGCAATATAAAAAACTTGCATTGCTTGTTTGTTTGCAAGTATAAAAGGGTCATCAGCATATCCCAATTTTTTGAAATCAACGGTTACAAATCCGTTTTTATCAGTCTTGACGCCGCTTTTTAGCATCCATTTGCATTCAAACACTTGTATTTTAAATCCATTATAATCAAATTCCCAAATTTCTTCAATCCACCCATAATACGGCTCTGATGATGTTCCATCACTTGATATGGCTACTATTGTGACTCCGCTGTTTTGGACTGTACTTTTTCCATCTTGTTTTTTTGTATACCAAGTGAAACCATTCAGGTCATACCCTTGATTGGTTTGCACATTAGCGTTGGGACCTCTAGCAAGAAATTTCACCGTTTCATTTGAAGGTCGAGACTCGGTTACCTTGATTCTGAACCATTTTACAAAAGTTTTGTTGTGTTTCTTGGTGATCCAATATTCTGATCTCTGAGGATTCTGCTCTCGCAACTCGGTTATATGTTCATTCACATAAGGAGAGACAATAGCGACTTGCTGCAAAATTTTAAGATGGGCTTTTTCTCTTTTTGTAAGGTCCATTGTAATTACTTTCATACCAATTATGTTTTTTCCTAGGAGTCTACCTTCGTGTCTATTTTTGGGCAGGCCAATAGGTTGAACTCCATCTAGATAATCATTATAGAAATCAATTACCTCTTCTGCAACATATCCTTCAATTATGCTTCCTTCGGGCCGAGATCTGCTTCTGACTAATCCTTTCAATTGACTCATTGCTCTTTCAAAAGGATACATGTACCGCAAAAATATCGGACCGCATTGTTTTATTTCTCTAACTAAATGAATGGTCAAATGCACCATAATAACAAAGAATGAGGGGGGGGGGGAATCCATCTCCAACTCGCATATGGTCTGAACCGCATCGGTTTCCAACTGATTCAGTTTTTCGGGATCGATAACTTTAGAGCAAATTTTATTGAAGAAGAAACACAACTTAGTAATAGAAATTCGAACTTCTTCTTTAAAACATGCTCGAATTGCAACCGGAAGTAACTGGGTCAGCAACACGTGATAATCGTGAGACTTCATTCCAATTAATTTCATATCTTTAATGGAAACCTTTCGTGAAATATTTGAGGAATAACCAGTAGGAACCCTTATAGACCTCAAACACTCCAACAAACTGAGTTTCTCTTTTTTTGTTAAAGTATAAACAACATTAGGTAACCAATCCCGCTTCTTACTATTATCTTCCTTTGCAGCTAGTTCCAGTCGAATTCCCATTTTCACCATGTCTTTCCTCATGTTAACATTGTCCACTTTTCCTTGAGCATTTAAAATCAAATTAACTAGATTTTCACAAATGTTCTTGATTATATGCATGGCATCTAAACAATGTCTAACATCCAAATAAGGCCAGTATTCGAAATCCCAGAATATTGACATTTTCTTCCAAAAGCACTTTTCTGGAATTCTATTCACAAATGGTTTGCCAAGTACAATTTTAAGATCCTTCACTTGTTCATAAGTCTGTCTTCCAGATTTTGGTACAGGAGCCCGGCGGTTCTCGGTGTTGCCATCAAATTTGTTCTTTTAAGGTGGTCGACGGTAAGGGTGATGACGACTGAGAAACCTACGATGTTCCAAATAAACAGTTTTTCTACAATTCGATAACCATATCGAATGTGTTTCCTCCATGCAAATATGACATGCCTTTTCTCCTTTATTTCGGTAACCCGACAAGTTTCCGTAAGCGGGAAAGTCATTAATCGTGCAGAATATCATGGCACGTAAGTTGAAATAATTCCTTGAATGTGCATCAAAGATTTTCACTCCGTCCTTCCACAACACATCAAGATCCTCTATTAACGGAGCCAAATAAACATCTATATCGTTGCCGGGTTGTTTTGGAACCGAAATGAGCAGCGGCATCATCAGATATTTTCTTTTCATGCATAACCGAGGAGGAAGGTTGTAAATAACCAACAAAACAGGTCAAACGCTTCGGTTGGTACTCATGATACCGTAAGGATTCATTCCGTCCGTGCATAGTCCCAATCTCAAATTTCTAGGCTCACTGCCAAAATCAATGAAATGGCTGTCTATATTGTTCCAATGGGCTGAGTCTGCTGGATGTCTGAGTTTTCCATCTTTCTTTCTGCTTTCTGCGTGCCATCTCAACAGTTTAGCATCTTTTGAATTACTGAAAAGACGCTCAAACCTTTGTATTATTGGCAAATACCACAATATTTTCGCAGCTGGTCTTTTTCTTACAACCTTCTTCTTCATCATCCAAATCACTGTCCCTTTGTTTGTACCGGGATGCATTACATTTTGGACATTTATTGAGGTTTTCATACTCCTTACAAAATAATATGCAATCATTCGGACATGCTGCAATTTTCACTACTTCTAATTTCAAAGGACATAGTAATTTTTTAGCCTTATAAGTTGTATCTGGCAATGTATTATCTGCTGGAAGCATTTCTCGCAAAAGACCGAGCAAAGATATGAAACTCTTATCGCTCCAATTGTTTTTAGCTTTCAAGTTATATAACTTAAAAACCGTTTTTATTTTTGAGAATTTCTCTTCATTGCAACCAGGATATAAGGGTATATTAGAGTTTTCATTCAACTTTTGAAACACATCAGGAACATCATCAATAAAATCACTGAGCAATTCATTCATCATTTCATCCAAATCATTTTCTCTAATGTCGTCATTATATTGTTGTTCACTTAGATTTTCTATATGATCATCATCACCCACTATTACATTATCCTCTGTATCATCCCCACAATCATTTTGTACAATATTTTCCAAATCATCAGATACATTAATATTGCTCATTCCAGCATCTAAATTTTCTTCCAACTTTTCCCCATGTTTAACCCACCGGAGGTATTTAGGTGTTGTCATCCATCCACGCTGAATCAGATGTGATCTAATCACATTACTATCATGTCTCTCAAAGTTAAGGCAGCGTTTACAGGGACATAAAATTCTGGATTTTCCAGTCAACTTTCGATGTTCTTCTGCACATTTTATGAACTCTTCAACAACTTCAACAAATTCATACGATATTCTTGAATAATCAAACATGTACTTCTCCCTTTGATCCATCTGTATATATATCCAAAAAATCAGGATTTAGGGTTTATAGATTCAATGCAACATATAAGGTTTTTGGGCCGGTTACCATCCTAGCCCGCTCTTTGGATACTCTTGTCTCATTAGCGAGCGTACGTTAGATACAATGTGTTGTCTGAGAAAAATTTGACAGCATTTCCCCTTATGTTCCCTGAATACGCAAACACACAATTGCTCGTGCGTACGTATTCGTGGGAACATAAGAGGAAATGCTATCGAATTTTTCTCAGACAACGCATTGCATCTAACGTACAGCTCGCTGTCCTAAATGAGACAAGATAGTATCCAAAGAGCAGTACTCCCGACCGGGAGTACTATTAGGGATTAATCTCGGACGGGCAAATAGACCCAAAATAGTTCAAATTCCGGCAATTTGGTCTTATATGACAATACTTAACTAAAAGAGATGCAAATACCAATTATAACAAACATTATTATGCACATACAAATCGACAAATTAACAAAAAAAAATTATTGAGGATTAAAATAAAAATTACCGTAATTGCCCTTCTCTTGATCGATCGGCCTCTTCAATAACAAAACCTCAAATGCGAATTTTTTTAGCTCTCCTTTGATCTCCTTTGCTTCCTCCAATGATTTTTCAATTTTTCTGAATTTTTGTAAATTTTTGCTATTTTATTTATATGGTTTTTGAGAGTAACAAAATTTTCGGTTTTATAGAGAGAGGATAATTAGCCATGAACAGTATATGACCTTGAGAGGGAAAGGAATAGTGAATGAAGACATATAGTTCGACTAAAAAATATCTGCCTACTTTTATAACCGGTTTTTTATAAAAAATCGGTACTAAAAATCGCTTGAAAATTTAAAAAAACCGTTATATTTTTAGTACCGGTTTTTTATAAAAAAACTGGTACTAAAAATCAATTAATTAGTACCGGTTTTTTATAAAAAAACCGGTACTAAAAATATAACGGTTTTTTTATTCTTTAAATGTTTAATACCGGTTTTTTATAAAAAACCGGTACTAATTAATTGATTTTTAGTACCGGTTTGTTATAAAAAACCGGTACTAATATTAAACTGTTTTTTTTAATAAATTCAAACCTTTAGTACCGGTTTTTTTATAAAAAACCGGTACTAAAAATCAATTAATTAGTACCGGTTTTTTATAAAAAACCGGTACTAAATTAAAAACGTTTTTTTTTATTTTTCAGACGATTTTTAGTACCGGTTTTTTAAAAAAACCGGTACTAAATAATATATCTGACAATTACGAAAATGCCATGATTTATTATTAGTACCGGTTTTCTTAAAAACCGGTACTAATAATCGTTTTTGTTGTAGTGTATATATTTCCACATTTGTAAGGATCAGAGTTGAGATCTTTGTTTTGAAATTTAGGGATCATAAACATAAATTAATACAAAATAAATGTATTTTTAAAAAAAAAATAAAGAGTAGAGATTTTTAATATATTTGTGGATGAGGTCGAGATTGAAATTAAAGATGGCTTTCATTGTGTTACGAAATTGACTTATGCTTGTTTGTTATTATTTAATTATTTTCTTTAGCATTGCACCTTTAATGAACTGGTCATTAAAAATAAAGCACAAAGATAATCTATCCTGCGCCTGCTTGTTTAAGTTTTTTAAAACATCAGCGCCGGGAGGATCTGGGTTAGAGTAAATGATAATAGATGAGTTTCTATTCTAATGCCCTGATTGCTTGAACAAAAAGGTACCTAATTGGTGATAGGTAAATAAACAATACAATATATAAGCTCTCTTAAAAGTTTGATAGGTAAACATTAAGAGCTAGCTGCCATAATAACATTGTTTGTAATAATATTATTCATATCATATATGTATAGATAAATTAAGTAGCTAAATTCAGTAATTCGTTTGTTACTCGAATTATGGATTTCGCGAATAATACATGATATATACCTGAACTAATATATAGCATATATAATTCACAGATCTTTTATTTTCTTTGTAAGTATTAGTATTTATATATATTTTTCATTATTAAAATGAACTATTCTAAACATGATGTATAAATGGTTGTATTGGAACTTAGTACTGGCTGCAATTTTTTGTTTTTGTTTTTAAATTGCTACAACCCCGCATATCAACAAGTAGTCAAAATTAATTATTATATATTCTTTACAAAAACGTGTCCCAATCTAATCTATTTTCTTAGATGCACCATATATCAGATATCTCCAATTAGAGCAAAAGCACTTTTCTAAGTGGGCATCGCACCAGTGATGACTACAGTTTTTATTTTCAGGAAAAGTTTGAGTGCTGCCATGAAAAATGTATGGTTTTGTTGCACACGTGTTTTATGAGGTAATTGTATAAAGAAACGTTGGGCCACTACTGTTAATATGCTCATCCTAATAAGTGACGCTTGACACTCCGCCAGGTGTACAAAATTAGTTTTTGATAAATTGACTAGTAAATAAATTGTGGATCAATCAAAATATTAAATAATTATTCTCTGATAGAGCAGGTCTCATCTGAATGGAACATCTTTAATCGGCACAGGTCCTCTAGAGCGCACTATTAACTCTTGTTGAGTCAGAAACTCAGAATTCAGGCTGGAACAACTCACTGGTCGGCTAGCTTTTACGCTACCAGTTTGAAGCAGACCCCTCCCTCTTATTTCCATATTTTTGTTTTGCAATTTGTTATGTTATTTTAATTTTACTTCTATTTAGCTCCTAGCTAAATTGTAAACATTTCTGACTTTAATTTCAATGAAAAGATAAGGGCCAAGACCATTATTTTTGTGTCAAAAAAATATATTAAATAATTAAAATATTGACTACTGATATCACACTGATCTATCATCTAGTGTGCTACATTTTACACAACGATGCTTAATAGAAAGGTAATATCAGCATGCTTTTACATTTTTGAGTTTTTTTTAAAGTGAATTAACCATCAAAATTTCCAGGCTTCGAACCAAAAAAAAAAAAAAATAGAAAAACATTTCTCCTTATCATGCCATGTTTCAAGAACGGTTAGTCAAAACCGATGTACGTAAGCCCAACATTTTTGTTGTTTGATGAGCCTATTAAACTTTAATTGTGTTCAAATATATATATAATTTCTCATAAAATGTTTATATAACTATAAAAAATAAAAAAAAATACATACAAACATATTGGATGGGAAAAAAAAAAGATAACAGCGTAGCTATTAGGTCCATTTAGATTCGCCAATGAACACGACAGATCATAAACTAACAAGAAACATTTTACCAACTATATAAGCATTTTCTCTCATCTTCTAATAGCATAGAAACCTAGATAAATAAAATGGCTACAATTTTACAAAAGAACTTACAAAACGTTCACTTATTGCCCTCTCCTACTAACAAAGAAACCTAGGCTCCGTTTGGATAGGTGTGGGAAGAAGGGAAGAAGGGAAGAAGTGGAAAGAATTATTGGAAAGTGTGTAACTTTGTGAAGAATTTGAATTGTTTATAATTTTTTTCTTCCCTTCTTTCTTTTTCCTAACTTCTTCTCAACGCATCCAAACGGAACCCTAGATAAACAAAATAGGCCACGATTGACCGATAAAATACCACCTCTTTTCACTTATTCTCACTTTGCAAAATACTGCTACCTCATCAAACCATTCAAAATCAATCCAAAGTAGATCACACAAAGCTCGAAAAAAGAGTTATTGTCTCCAAAGAGCATTATAAGCACCTAGCTCGCTCGTAGTCGTTTCCACTCTGAATCCTGTGCAACGAACCCACTCTTAGTCATACTTCGCTCTCTGCTTGTTCCTAGTATTTTCTCCTGTTTATTCTTGATGCCATGTATCTATCACTTCTGTGCCATTTTCATTCACTGCATCAAAAATTACAATTAGAATAGTATATAGGGAAAATTTTTTCTGTACCCCTCAAAACTGAGGAAATACAGAATTTGCCCCCCGAAAGTTCAAACTCTTGATTTTGCCCCTCGAAAGTTGGACAGCCTCCTTTATTTGCCCTTCTGACATTTTTTATGTCATAAAATATTATTAAATAATTAAATTGACAATTTGTGACCCTTTTAGCCCTGATCGAATTGGAACCCATTCGATCTAGACTAAACCCAAATCAAATCGCTCTCTCTCACGCCAGAACCCCTCCTCTCCTCTTCGCTCAATTGACATCAGCGGCAATACTAGGTGTTCCCATGATATCATACAGAGAGAGCGTGGAAACGAGAGGGTTGAGCTTCATGAGAAGTGCTAGAGGCTGGCCGATACCTCCGGCGGCGCTGAGGAACGCCACCTTCCTCTTTGGCACTGACTCCGACGAGAAGGACCTGATCTTAGCGAGGGAATTTGCCATGGGGATGAGCACTAGTGTCTCAAATCAAATTGAATTGGGAGAGATCTATGGATAATTTTTTTTTAGGGTGAAAGCCCGTAGGCAATTTCCATTAAAAACAGTCTTACAAATTCATTACATTTGAAAAGCAGAGAAAAGTAAATCCCACATAATCAATGTTACTGGTCCTAGCCAATTTTGCTAACTCATCTACGAGGCCATTGCTTACTCTGCTAATATGAGAACAATACAAATTCCGCTTGGTGTTTTCATTCTAGAAAGTACTGTATCTGTAGCATCATAGTACGCCCGCCATTCAAGAAAAGTAGTAGCATCATAATGCAAATTCCGCTTGGTATTTTCGTTTCAGAAAAATACAAATTTCGCTAGTTAGAGACGGTTGTTGAGAGGAGTAGGAGAGGAAGAAGAAGAAGAAGAAAGGGATTTTGATCGAATGGGTTAGTCTGAATCGAATGAGTTAGATTCAAACAGGGGCATAATCGTCATGTATTTATTTTCATTTAATTTAACAATATTTTATGACATAAAATATGTCAAAAGGGCAAATAAAGGAGGCGGCTCAATTTTCGGGGGGTAAAATCAAGAGTTTGAACTTTCGGAGGGCAAATCCTGTATTTCTTCAGTTTTGAGGGATACAGAACAAATTTTCCCTAGTATATATTATGCAATAATTTTCTACTGAATACTCTGATAAAATTGAAGTATCTGCCCTAGATCCATGTTATATGGGCATATGGCTTCTCTCATATCAATTTCGGAAGCATATATAATGCAGGAATTATAAGTGTCATCGGCAAATATACCATCCCAGCCATCGCTAAATACAAAGTGAACATATACAACAAATAAGGTGAACATATAGATGACCTAAGTGAACACTTACAAACAAATAAGTGTTGTCATCACTTGTTCAGAAGTTTACATGCATATTCAACTTATTTTCATTGAACTTATTTATTTGTATGTGTTCACTTTGTTTGCTGTATAGTAGTAATCAATTTCCTATATAATGTTGCACAAAGTGGCGGAGCCAGGAGGAGCAATGGTGGGGGCCGAAAGTATTTTGGGCTTGGAATTTGGGGAGGCCCATGAACTAAGAACTATAAATTTAACATAAGATAGCGCTCTGATCCAAAGCACGATCTACTTTCTGATCGGGGAATTCTTGAGCTTGATTCGGAACGGCAAGGCAGATTGCATCGCTGAAGCAATCAGAGACAAGGGTGAGATTGGAATTCATTGATAAGGTTGTGGAGCTGGAGGATTGAGGTGGCGGGAGAAAAATGTGAGGGTAGGTTTGAACCATTTTTTTTTTTTTTGGAATCGCCGGCGCGCAGCTCTGCCGTCGCCGTCACCCAGCCCTGCCGCGCAGCCCTGCTGTTATCAAAATCAGAAATTAAATATTATTTACTCCCTCAGTTATATTAAATACTTCCTTAATACTAATTATTTACTCCCTTATAGTTTTTAGTTACTCCCAAGCAACAGTAGAATCAGTTCTGAATGTTATTTACTCCTTTATAGATATTAGATACTCCTTTTATACTAGTTATTTACTCCCTTATAGCTATTTATTTACTCCTAAACAACAGCAGAATCATATATGAATATTATTTACTCGCTTAATTATATTAAATACTCCCTTAATACTACTTATTTACTCCCTTATAGCTATTTAGTTACTCCCAAACTACAGTACAATCAGTTCTAAATATTATTTACTCCCTCATACATATTAGATACTCCTTGTATACTAGTTATTTACTCCCTTATAGCTATTTAGTTACTCCCAAACAACAGTAGAATCAGATATGTATATTATTTACTCTGTTGTATATATTAGTTACTCTCTTATACTGATCAATTTCCTCCCTTATAGTAATTTAGTTACTCCCAAAAAACAGCAGAATCAGATATGAATGTTATTTAGTCCCTTATACATATTAGATACTCCCCCACACTGATTAATATCATCCCTTGTAGTAATTTAGTTACTTCCAAATTGTAACAGAACTAGATCTAAACCTCTTTTCTCTTCTTATCATTTCTTCTTCCTCAACCAGATCTGATCTAGGAGAGGGAGCAGTGAGGGGAGGCGAAGGTCAAGGTGAGGCGAAGGTCAAGGTGAGACGGAGGAGACGAGAGGCGGAGGAGAGAAGAGGCAGATGCGAGACGGAGGAGATTTGAGGCTGAGGAGATGACATGCTGAGGCGGAGGCGGAGGCGAGGTGGATTAGAGGTGAGGCGAAACAGAGGAGAGGTTGAGGCGGAGGAGAGTATAGGCGAAGGAGAGGTTGAGATGAGGCGAAGGCGAAGGCGGAGGCGAGACGGAGGAGTGGTTGAGATGAGGCGAAGGCGAAGGCGGAGGCGAGACGGAGGAGTGGGGAGCGAAGGAGGTGGTGGAGATCTGAATCGGAGATTGTGAGGAGATCCATTTGAGAGAGAGGAGACGGAAAAGGTAAAAGAAGGGTAAGGTGAGATGAGGGGAGCGTGCACGCTTGATTGTTTGATTGCATGAATATTGATTGATGTAAGTAATTCCCATTAATATGGTACTGGGTCCCAGTGATCGCTGAATTTTAAACCAAATACAAGTATTGTTTGGGCCGAAGGTCCAACTTTTAAGCCGTTGTTTTTGTTTTAATAATTCTTAGAACTTGTTAACGTGAAAAAAATTATTGTTACATGGTAATTCTTTTTAGTATCCATGCCTTTATAAACTTTTCAACTTGAGTAAGTCCTCCCTTGCTCTGAAACAGACGCGCTAGATAAATATAGCTCTCCTTTGAATGCCATCTTTTTTGAGAAATTAAATTCAAAACTCTCAAGGACCTAACGAAAAAAAAATAAGGTAAAAAAATGACCAGCATGTGCGCAGAAACTGTTGATTTTATACTCTCAAAAAGTAAATATAAAATAAAATAATACTGTTGGTTTTGTAATTTGTACTGTGCGGAACTCCACTTGACCTCCACGCTGGTTATATTGACCACCGCCCCAGAAGATTAAAGAAAATACGGCATTAATTTATATGTCAAAAAAATTGATAATTTAACTAAAAAAGATGGATGCAAACAAACTCAAACTGACAACCCACTATTGCAAACGATATGATTCATATGAATGCTACAATACAAACTCGTTTTCCAGAGAAAAATAAATTTAGAAAGGACATTAACTTGTAACGAATTAATTGCTACTTATTAATAATGATACAGAGCACAAAAAAATAATAATAATAATCATTAGGGAAAAAAGCAGAAAATAAAATTCGGCGGAAAGACCCGCAAGATACACAGATTTATAAACCAAGCAAACAAACCAAGTACACTATTATTCGATTGTACATTATTAATAAGTGGAACAAGCAAACAAACCAAGTACAAACGTAGAAAACACACCGACAATTATTCAATAGTACATTACTATTATATAATTATAAGGACACAACTGGAAGAGAGATCTGGCTTGGCTTCGCTCTGATGCCCTATAAATCATGCTATCTCCGTCTGATCATCATCGCAGCATTGGTAGAGCACGACCTTTTTCATGGGTTTGTAGCAGATGACACATTTCATTCCAATCGTCTGTATAGCATCCCCATACACTATATGTTTAAAGCAGTGCTTCTTTGGTGGCCTGGCTTCACATTGGAACCCGTTATGCAGCCACCTACGTAGAATGTTTATGAAATCGGTACCATCAGATTTCAGCTCAGCTTGCCAGGTAGCGATATTTTTATTGATGTGCACTAAGCACTTGAAGAACTGTTCAGCATCATAGAAGATCATGTCATTTGTATCAAGTCGACCGATCGCCACCCAGGCCGTGCTTTCAAGACTGTATTGGAGAATGGAGCTGGTATTCTCTAGTAAGGCCTCCATATTCTCATTGAGTTTCTTAGTTTCCTTCAGCACATTCAACTGAAGTGCAATGCTCTTCACTCGGGACCAGAAGAGCTTCGTCCTCACCTGGTCAATTTGTACATATTTCATGCCCTGATACTTTGACAACTTGATGTTTTCTGTCACTTTTGTTCTGATGTTTTTCTCTAGGTATGCCTCTTCTTTGTCACCAAGATAGCCCATCTTTAGATTGATCTTTGCATCTCCAGTGGCTGCCAAGATAAGCTTCCCAGCCAAGTCCGCAAACCATTCAATTTCTTTTTGTAAGTTTGAACCATTTTCTTTTACAGCATCGCTTGATTCTTTGGCCCTTCTCCCTCCAAATACGCAAACATATTGTGGTGTTTGATCATTTCCCTATGTTAAATTAGACAAATTAGCAAAGTTAATATGAACAATAATATATTTATATATATAGAACTATAGAAGTTCTACTGAATGTTGTCCTGAGAAAATTACTGAAAAATTTTGTACAAACGCACCAGAATTGTAAAATCATCATGAACGTAATCAAGAATAAACTGAATCCCCATACTATTGCCATATTCCCTCCAAAGGTCCTCTTCATATGTTCTGAAAGGAAATGCCCGATGGCCCCACATATGAATCAAGCTGAGAGCGTCATTATGGATCACTTGCCCGTCATGGAGCACCATCGGCATTGGTTTCTCATTGAAGCCCCACTCCTTTCTTGAATACTTTTCAAGAACCACATACTGTTCTGCCAAGGACTCGAACTTCAAGTGATACCACGGCTTACCGACAACAACTTTGGCATATGTTGTCCGATGTTCCTCTCTCTTATAACCAATTGGAAGCCACACAATGCGGTATTGGCTGGTCGTGATTGTCTTGTTGTAAAAAGCTTTTATTATGGACACCTCCTCACTGTATGCATCAATGTGGAGGCTGGAGAACAGGACAATTATGGTGCCTTTCTTAAGATCACTCAATTTTATCTTCTTCTCTTGCTCAGTACTATTGCAAATCAGCTCCTCCTCTTCCCCACAGCATAGCAAAAGCTTTAGTATTTCCATATTGTCAGCTTGGCGGGCACCAAAGATACGTGTGAATTCTCCATACTTTTCCTTGATCTTTTCTTCCTCTGGAAAATAAATAACAAAAATTAATTAATTGCAACAGCTGGTTTTTGCTGGCATAAAAATTTGCTTGTGATGATGAGAAACAGTAAGTTTATATTTAACTCACGTTCAAGATCCTGACATTGCTTCAGCCTCAAACTGAAGTAACTGTAGATAATTTCAATCCTCTTTACTGTGGAGACGAGCCTGTAAATTTATGAATGAGACGTAAAACCATTTGTTTCTAGCTTCTGAAACCATGAATGAGACGTAAAGGTAAAACCAATACAAAAATCCATTACGGTCTACGGACAATGGTCAAACACAATTAAATTTGCAACTCTTAGTGAAAGTGTTGGCTGATTATTGTGCAATCCTAAGGGAGAAAAAAAAATTGAAGGAAAAATTCAAATTAGATCAAACTATATTTCTTTAAATGTACTTCTATGTCTTTAATAAAAAATTATTTCTAGATAGGCATATACTTATATAATGATGTTAGTTTTTATATAGTAGCTTAGTGCTGATATTACTATATATTAAAACTTATATTATAATTGAAGGCGTTTTAAAATTGGAAAAAATAGAAAAAAAATTTATCACTCCAAAGTTGAATACATACAACTTCAAATATAACTAAATTAAAAATTTGTCACTTTTATTGTATAAAGCAGTCATCTCTGTATCCAATTTTTTCATTATAACCAAAAATACCCCGCTTCTGCCCTGTCTCTACCTCCGTCCTTAAATCTGCCACCACCCTCGCATCCCCTCTGCCCTTTCCCCGAACTTAATTTCCACCTCCTACTCCACCCTTCAATGTCGTCCTTGCATCCATCTCTGATTCCACCTCTATGATGGAACTCATGGGAGGTGGAGAATGAGAGGGAGAAATATTTGTAAAATATGAAACATTGAGCATGAAGATGGCTGATTTAATAGGATTTTGTGTGACTTTTTTCAAGACTTAATTTTAGAATGATACTTTTAATTTAAAAAATGGATAAGGAGATGGCATATGTATATAAAGTTCTCTTTTAAAATTCATAATTAAGTAGTTCACATAATAATTGGATAGTTAACCGCGTGCTGGTGTCAAAGACTTCATTGTGTTACTTACTCTGTGGTAACTCTATCGCCAGAAATCGCAGAGCTGATGATGAGAACTGAATAGATGACCCAGAAGGATGCAGACTGGAAATCTATGATGTCGACAGAAACAGTAGGAAGGTTGTCCTGAATTTTCTTTAATACCAAAATGCTTTTTCCAATGTCTGTCACCTTCCTTACCAGCACATTGACAGTCTCCCAAATGTCCCCAGTATCTTTTTGACCGAGTCTCTTGAGTTTCAGCAGACCTATTGCTGTTTTCTTGTCAGTGTTGTACACTTCTTTAATCAGGAAGAACTCAGCAAAGTTGGTGGCGAAGCCTGCCAGTACGATAGCTATCTTGGCCTCCCAGTTGTAACGCTCGAGTAATATGAGCAGCTTCAGAGTTCTCTGTTCAAGGCTACCTTGGCTCCCCGAGCAGTTTGATGATAGCTGTCCAGACAAAGCAAGTACATTGTATTGGTCTTTTTAGTTTAGTCGGGCTCAATAATCATTTTCCAGTATGACAACAGCAAAAATGTAAAATTAGGATATATACTTTCATACTGATATCAGAATAAAGAAACAGAGGGTTTTGAACTTATATTTAGGATATAGATATATATACATATATTTGAGATAAATTGCGTCAAACCTCCCAACTTATCTTTAAATTAATGACTAATTAGACTATCCATCCGGATTTCTAATCTGCCATCTTTTATTGTTTGTCACTAGACCAATACCTAATTCGTAATTGTTGTTTATTTTATCGAGATGAGACAAAAATGCAAGTCAAGTTCAACCTAGGAACTTTTTACTATCGTTTACTTTAAGGTTATATATTATTTTATATATTGAGATAAAGAATTTTTTTTTATCCTTATTTATTTCTGCACTTTTGTCTCTGAATTAATCTGCTGTTGGCAGCTAGCCAACTAGCTTGCGGATGCAACTTTGTTGGTACCCTTAAATTATTATAAAACCATTCGGACGTTATCATAATAATAACATACAGTCCAACGCGTCAAAAATAAATAAATAAATAAATAAACTATATATAGGAATTAGAATTTGTTCCAACTTAATATCGACGACCACGAGGATCCTATTTTAGATTTTGAACCCGTGTCCCGCAATTTAAATGGTCGACATTGTTTCCAATATCAATTTGATTTTCAATTCCATCTACAACCAGTGATTAACCACTATATACATAATGCAATTAATATCATATCATGCAGCAAATATAAAGTCTCAAGTATATATATTTGTATATATGTATGTCAAGACAAACCTCGCAAGATATTTTGTGGATAATGGGTCCTAATTCTTCAAGCTCCGTGCTCTCTTTCTCATTTGGCTGCAAATTAATCAAGTGATTTAAAATGTCATCAATCTTCAAAGCACCAGCTTATATATTACTGGCTGCTGGTAACAATCGCGGTCTTACATATATATTAAGAGAGCAGATCTCTTAGGAGTTAAGACCGTTACTCATATTGAGATGATTATGTGGTAATCAAATATTCAAGCATGTGTCCATATGTGAACTTACGTATACTTAGTTCAAATTGTTAATTTCTTATCTCTTGTTTTGAATCATCATAATTTTCTAAAAATGAAAATCCATAAGTTTGCAATTAATTTGGCAGTGAAAGCAACAAAGTATACGCAACTGTATATAGACATTAGTTTGGTAACTTGGTCCTAAGAAGAAATGCTCGGTAATATGTACAGGAGAAGTTTATATATATATATTATGACTGATGGTATATATATAGGACATTTTGCACATTGGCCTTAATAGTTTGCCTCATTTTAAATTGAAAAATCTACTTATCTTTTTTTTTAAAGGTTAAAAAAAGTAAATTTGTCAATTTAAAATTAGTCTACTTTAATCGATTGAGCAGTTTGCATAGTGAAAATTCCAAAGTAAATCAAATTTTACTTTTTTATTTTTTTCTATATATTTTTAAAAATCAACTAAAATTAAATTTACCACTGTTTATACAACCTTTATAGTAAAAGTTTTCCAATAATAGTAAGTCTTAAACAAATTAAAAAAGTACAATTTTCAAACATTTTAAGGTACGTAAGAGATTTTAATATATAGATTGACTTAGTTTAATTAAATTTACAAAAGTACCAACGAATAAGGTTATATTCATAAAAAGCTCTATGTAGTGTGTACGTGTGTGTAAAATTAAGAGATGCATGCATGAATGACTTCACCTCGTCATGGGTTGCCAAGTTCAGTGTGTTCTCAACGATCTTCATGAGGGCATCAGCCGCTGGGATGGGTTTGGCGGAAAAGGAGTGTGTTTTTTCGGTCTCCCTCAGCAACCTCCCGTCACAACGCCACTCATTGTTGACTGCGCGTGTATCCATGTGTGTGAGATCGAGCTAGCTAGTTAAAGTGCTGTGTGGATGCTTTTCTGCTTGTGTATATGTGCTTGATTCTACTGTATATATAGGAAAAGGGGGATCGTCATCAGTAGCCTTGTACGTACTATTGACGGTCGTAGTTCGAACTTCGAACTCAACTAATTAATAATCTCGTTAATCTTTTTAAATGACTTCGATTTTTTTGTTCTTTTTTTAATGAAATAAATGACTTGAAGTCTTGAATCATCCAAATTGTGAAGTTACTATCACAAGGCAGCGTGCTGGAGCGTCTACATAGCACAGTAATATTATTTTTAATAAACTACGTCACACCACTTCTTACTTCAGTACTACGACTGACTTAGGGCCGTCAAACGTGCGAAATGGCTGCGGAAATACCGTCTGTCATTTTTGTTTCGTTTCGGCAATGAAACACAAACTCTCTACCGTTTCTGTTTCATTTCGTTAAACGAAATGATTTTTTCATTTTGTTTCTGTTCCGTTGTCAATATTCCATTGATTTCAGTTCATTTGTATTGATTTCAGGCAGTAACTGGTAAAACGAAATAGTAACGTGTACCACTTCATGTTTCGTTTTCGTTCCGTTCTCAGAAACGAAACACATAATCCTTTCCGTTAGCTGTTCCGTTTGGATGAAATGAACGAAAACGTGCGAAATAGAGCGAAATTGACAACCCTATGTGTACGTGCCCACAAGGTTCTAGCACTGATTCTAGCATATAATTTTAAAAAAGTTTAGTTAATTACGGTGAAAACAATTTGACAGATCGTTATGTCAAATTTGATTCGATCCCAAATTCAATAAATTAAAAGAATAATTAGATATATGCCATTGTCAAAATTGTTAATTCGAGAAATGTCACTCTTGAATTGCTAATTAATTTTATACCATTATAAAATGGTTAAAATTACTTTTATGCCACTAATTTCTTTCAAAATGATTAAAATTAGAAATATGCCACTCAAAAACTTGTCATGTTTTTTAAAAACTTACGAAAAATTTTACTTAAATGAATATTTTCATTCTCTTTTCTTTCAAGAAAATGACTAATCAGAAGAAAATTTTGGCTTCTCTCTTTTTGAATTTTTTTTTTTTTTTTTTGAGATTCCATTCCTGTATTGGTTTGCAAGAAATTGGAGATAGATTTTAAATTATAGCAGGAAAGATAGTTGCTGGTGCTACTGGTATCGTTTGTAGGAGGGGAAGTCTTTTGGATTTGCTTATGGTTCGTCAGTTGATATTTGATAATTGGAACTTTTCCTCCGTTCGTTCAATTTCTCAACTGGTTAAGCCTCTGTAAGAAATTGCTTCCAAAATGTAATAATTTTTTGTTGTTGAGTAGTTTGATAGTTATGGTGCTGAATTGAGACACTTTCTTTGTCAAATATTTAAGCTTTGGATAATGATCAAATTATGAGTGAAACAAGAAAAATATCGCTACTTGTGCCCAATTAATCTCTGGTTATAATTTTTAAATAATTCATTGAATAAGGCCAATTCCATGTATGATGTCTCACTGGTTCAAAAAACCAAAACCCACGCTCGAAGATGAATCTTCGTTTTCCGTAAACATATACTTTATGTTAATATTTTTAAAATGGCATATTTCAAATTTTAAAAATTTATATTGGCATATATAAAAAGGGTAAAATTTATATATCAATAGATTGATGGCATAAATCTATTTTTATTATTTAACGATGGCATAAAACTAATTTGCCATTTAGTGATGGCATAAATCTAAATTAAATGATCTATTCACAATTGCTCAATGTGTTCTTTCATACTGAAATTTCTTTGCCAATCAAATTTTATATTTTGTTCAAATTTTTAAGTATTTTTTCCAATTTTTAAAAACTATTGTTATTTAGAGGCACGTCAGAACTAATTAGATAATAAAATTTCTAATAGTCCAAAAATTAGTACAAATATTTTAAAAAAATATATTATTTTGGTTCGGAATTAAATTTCAATATGAAGATCACATTGAACAGATCGGTTATTTGAACACTGAATTTGAGATGAGATCATATTTAATGGAACGTCTATATCACTTTAGTTTAAGCATTTCTCATCTTAAAATTTTGGCTTAAATTACTTTTAAAATTAAATTTCCTTTTTCCATACAAAAATCTTTATGCTGTTCGTAACTTCAAATGTAATTATTCGAAGTATATCGAATAGAGCAGGTTCAAAGCGGAGAAATAATATATTAAGTTCATTTAACTTTTTTTTTCAATATTAATTAGTCAATTTTCTTTATTTTTATATCAATTAATTATTTAATTCTTTTATATATATATATATATATTTATGGAAAATAGCTAATATATTATTGTTCTATTTACAATGAATTTACTCAGTACTGCCTGTGTTATCCAATCACCATCATAAAATGAGGCCTTTTTTATTTTTATTTTTTTTGCAACTTATTTAGCAATTGTTGTTTAAAAAAAACAGTGGCATATTTAAAATTTTGTTGAATTATTTAGCAATGATTATTATATATTAGAAAAGCTAAAAAAACAAAAGTACAAGAAAATTAATATAACGTAACAAAGATTTTATATAAAAATTGTTGTTAAATTGCTTAACAACATTGTTATATAATAACCATTGCTAAGTAAATACTACGACATTTTCTTTTAGCAGCGGTTAAAAAATTATCGGGAGTGATAACCATCATCCAAAAAAAAACATCCACGCCATTCACAATACATTTTTCCGCACTCATCCTTCTCCACGCGCTTCCTCCCTCTCCTTTCCTTTCGCTTCGTGCGCTCCCTCCTTCTCTTTTACTTTTTCTTTGCGCGCTCCATTTCTCCGCGCCCTCCCTCTATTCCTGACATCTCTCCCTCTCTCCCTCCCCTTCCCTTCCTCTCCACGAGCTCCCTTTCTATGTGTCCTCCTTTTACTCCTAGCATCTCTCACTTCATCTCCTCTTATCTAATTGTTTTTCCTTGAAACTATTATTTTTAAGATTACCACTTAAAAACAATAAGTTGAACACTTATAACAACAAAGCGAAGAGATACTAATATTAGTTAAATATTGAAACAAAATGAACATATACTGCAAATAAGTTGAACGGATATAACAACTAATTGAACAGATATGACAAACAAATTGAACTCAAGACAAAAATGAACATATACTGCAAATAAATTGAACAGATATAACAACTAATTGAATAGACATGACAAACAAATTAAACTCAAGACAAAAGATAAAAATGAACTTATATACATAAATAAATTGAATATATAACACAAATAAATTTAACAGATATAACAAATAAATTGAACATATATTACATTTGAACTCATTTACAAAAATAAAGGTGTACATATATAAAACAGATATAACAAACAAATTGAAAACATATATAACAAACAAATTGAACATATAAAACAAATAAATTGAACAGATATAACAAATAATTTGAACATATATGACAAACAAATTGAACTCGGACAAAAGATAAAAATGAACTTGTATAGATAAACAAAGTGGATATATAATAGAAATAAATTGAACAGATATATCAAATAAATTGAACAGATATGACAATAAATAGAACATACATAACAAACACCATGAACTCATCAAAAGATGAACATAAACAAATTGAACATATGTAGCAAATAAATTTAACAGATATTACAAACAATTTGAACTCCTACAAAAAAAAAATAAAGGTGAACATATATAAAACAAATATAGCAAATAAATAGAATATATATAACAAATAAATTTATGAAGTAGACGAATCAGAGAAAAAAAAGAAAGGACCAGTGAGAAAGGGAAAAAAAAACAAATAGAGAAAAAAAATGAAGGAAAGGAAAAGGGAGAAAGAAGAAGGGAAGAGAGGGATGGAGGAGAAACTCACCAGGAAAGAGGTAGAAGAAAGGGAGACACTGAAGGGAGGGGAGAGATGCGCCTGAAAGCGAAAGGAGGGAGTAGAACGCACGGAGAGGGAGGGGAATGCGATTTACTTGAAGGGAAGGGAGAGTAACGCGCGGAAAGGAAGAGAGTGCTCTGTAGATGACGCTTATGACATTTTGGTGGATGGTAAGTAGTAATTACCAAAAATTATTAGTAGTAGCAGTTTGGGACCGGCATTAAAAAGGAATTGTTAGTATATAAAGAATCGTTGTTAAAAACCAGTCCAATTTTTTTTATTATTTTAACTGACCTTTAGCACCAGTCTTTAACTAAAGAACACTACTAAAAATATCATATTTAACAACGGTCTTTAGTTAAAGACCGGAGCTACAGATAGACTATATTTTTTTATTACTTAAATTAGCAGCGATTTATTATTAATAACTGGTGCTAAAGATGACCTCTAACAACGTTAATAATATACCGCCACTAAAGATTGACGTGCATAAAAAAAAATTGTTTTGGAGCTAGTCCCTTTTGCTAGCCATAAATATATGAATACCAAGCAATACCAGCAGGTATATACAAAATATATCATACATAGTATCACATGCAACACGATATTAACTGGTACCAAAATAAACAACCATATAATACTGCATATATAAATCAAAACGACCATATATATAACAATATATCATACTTAAAATGAACATTGATCTAAATTTATGTTAATCTCGTAATCACCAGGAGGCACACCTTTCGGATCCACAACCTAGTAAAATCTAGACTAATTGGTATAAAATAATTCAATTGAACTTGAAAAATTAAGGATAAAATTAATTTCGAATATATTCACCATTCCAGGAAATCCCACACTTGACCTGAGTTAACTATCGGCTGTTCACACATTACCACGAAGTCTTCAATACTTGACATTTTCCCCAACCACAAACTAGTTGTACTACTATTCTACTAATGATGACAAATTATGGGATGTCTTTAAACATCAAATTTCAGTTCACACGTGAGTTAATATTTTTTTGAATGAAACACGTACGTGAGTTAATACATCGGCTGAGATGGAATATATCGACTCTCTAATACTGCCATTGATTTTTTTTTTTTTTTTGACGTAATGCCCTTGGGCTGCCAATGACGTAATGCCCTTTGACGTCGTAATGCCATTGAATATTGAATATTTAAACTCAAAGATCGAAGTTTCATTTTAGACTTGTTTAACGTTCGAAACGGCAACAGAATGGATCATTTTGTTTGCCGTTTCGTTTCAAAAAACGAAATGTAATTTCATTTCGTTATTCGTTCCGTTTGGACGGAACGGAACAGAACAACGTATTTTTACACTAAAAACAACACTATTAGTCGAAACGGAAACGAAAAAGATAATTCCGTTTACCGTTCTGTTTCAACAACGGTATGTCATCCCATTTCGTTCGCCTTTCCGTTTCAACAACGAAATGGTAATTTGACCGTAAGCCGTTCCGTTTGGACGGAACGTCCACGAAAAATGGCAAACGATATTCCGTCGGCACCCTTAATTCAATAGTAGTTTGTGAGCGTTTATCACGAAATTCGAGCCAAAAATTTAGGAGTTGTTTAGTCGTGAAGTAAAGAGTTGCATAAGTTAAGAACGTATCAGTGTTTATATCTAATTTTTTTATCATTAGTAAATCATAATTAAATAAATGAATTTATAAGTAATTTGTTTTTTTCCATGAAAGTAAGTACATTTTTGCTAATTGTGCTAGTCACGGAACTAGGACAATTAGTAAAATAATTTTTCAAGATAATTAATTTTTTTTTCAGAACAGTTGTTATTTTTTTACTAATTGTTCTACTTTTCTAAATTACTTGTTCTGGTATTGTAAACTAATTGTCTGCTGATTGTCATGATTTTTATATTGTTTGTTTCTAAATTTTATTATGATATCGAATATAATTGTGCGTATAAATTTTTATAATTGTTCTGGTTTTGTACGGAGATGGGGTCCCCAAGTGATGGAATGATAGGGAGAAACGTAAGCAGCAGGAATAGAAGGAAGATGAGGAAACCAAAAAGGAAGGGGATGGGTAGACACACTGGATGCAGGGATGTGGTTCCAGGAACGAAAAGGATGAATTGCGTTGGAAAAAAGAGAAAATTAAAACGTGTCTAGCCGATGATCCTTATCAGCCATGTTAATTTAAACATAATATTTATAAAAATATATTTGTTTCTAATAAAAAATTGTTAAATATGGAAGGGCTTGGTATAGTATTAATATGGTTTAGAGAGATTGGCTGATGGATAATCTCGCTGATTGGATGTTTATATAAGACGGAAATCGCCACTGGTAATGGTAATTGTATCTTTCGCATAGAAATTGCCGTTGCCAAGTGCCAACGACGATTCTCACATGGTGACGACCCAACTTTATTACATCGTTAAAAAAGTTTTCTCGATTTATTAAATCAATTTATTTAATTATAAAATACCGGTCTTTAGCTGTCAAATTTCAGTTCACACATATTCACCAATCCAGGAAATTTGCACGTGACCTGAGTTAAATATCGGCTGTGATGGAATTAATACGTCCACTCTAATAAAGCCATTGGTTTTTTTTTTTTTTTTTTTGACGTGGTGCCCTTTGACGTAATTAATGCCATTGAATATTTAACTCAAATATTGAAATTTCTTAATCTATTCAACAGTAGTATGTAAGCGTTTACTGGGAAATTCAAGGCAAAATCTTTAGTCTTTCGAGGAAAATTTTTATAAAAGACAAAAATACCTCTAACAATTTTAAAAAAGACAAAGTACTCTATGAAATTTTAAAAAAAGCACAATTATAGCGGCAATAGCATTGCCGCTATAATCCAGCCTTATAGCGGCAATATTATTGCCGCTATAACCCTTTCGTTTTTGCCAGACGTCTGACACTCTTTGTCTTTTATGCGCAGCTTTTTTATTGTTTTGATTTTTTTTTTTTTTTGCTTTTGTCGGCACCTTTTTCATTTTTTGTTTTACATTTTTTTTCTTTTTTATTTTGTTTTACATTAAGTAAATAATACTTGATATTTTTATATTGTAATTTTAAATTAATTTTGTAAATTAATGTTCATAGCTTAGTTATATCTATGTAGAGTCCTCTAAAATGACACGACACGATCGTGTTGGCACGACACGACACGAGTACGGAATTAGCACGACACAATCGTGTTATTCTGTTGTGTCATAATCGTGTCGTATTGGCAATTTAAAAATTAATACGATTTGACACGACACGACCAACACGCAACACGACACGATCACGAACTAACACAACACGAATATGACAACATTACAAAAAATAGTATCATAAACACACTTTTTTTTTAAATTATTTTCCTAAAAAATTATTTAAGTTAATTTTATATTAAAATTTAAATTATAAATGTACTTTTTTAAAAAAGTCTATTTACTTTTTTAAAATATTTTATTTTTTAATCCGTTTAAACAATAAAGAAATGAGTTAGAAAAAAAATATAATTATCAATTAATTTTTTAACAAAAATATTTTGATAATTTTGTACTGATATTTATACACGATTAAAAAAGTAGTTCGTGCCAACACGACACGACACGAGACTCTAACAAGATCTAATTGTGCTTGTCGTGTTGTGTCGTGTCAAAAATGATCGTGTTAGAGTCTCGTGTCGTGTCGTGTTGACACGAATTACTTTTTTAATCGTGCCGTGCTGAGTGGTGAGAAGAGGCAATACGGCACGTATTCTGTTACGATCATGTCGTGTCGTGCTGACACGTTGTGTTAGCCGTGTGAAATCGTGTCATAAATTTTTCTTTATTTTTTATAATATTTTATTAAAAACTATTAAAATATTGAATTTCTAGAATAGTGAAATAGACTGTGACCATATGTTTTTCTCCATTTTAATATTTTAACAGTTTTTAATAAAATATTATAAAAAATAAAGAAAAGTTTATGACACGATTTCACACGGCTAACACAATGTGTCAGCACGACACGACATGATCGTAACAGAATACGTGCCGTATTGCCTCTTCTCACCACTCAGCACGACACGATTAAAAAAGTAATTCGTGTCGACACGACACGAGACTCTAACACGATCATTTTTGACACGACACGACACGACACACACAATTAGATCTTGTTAGAGTCTCGTGTCGTGTCGTGTTGACACGAACTACTTTTTTAATCGTGTATAAATATCAGTACAAAATTATCAAAATATTTTTTTAAAAAATTAATTGATAATTATATATTTTTTTTGCTAACTCATTTCTTTATTGTTTAAACGGATTAAAAAATAAAATATTTTAAAAAAGTAAATAGACCTTTTTAAAGAAAGTACATTTATAATTTAAATTTTAATATAAAATTAAATTAAATAATTTTTTAGGAAAATAATTTAAAAGAAAAAGGTGTGTTTATGATACTATTTTTTGTAATGTTGTCATATTCGTGTTGTGTTAGTTCGTGATCGTGTCGTGTTGCGTGTTAGTCGTGTCGTGTCAAATCGTATTAATTTTTAAATTGCCAATACGACACGATTATGACACAACAGAATAACACGATTGTGTCGTGCTAATTCCGTACTCGTGTCGTGTCGTGTCAACACGATCGTGTCGTGTCATTTTAGAGAACTCTACATAGATATAACTAAGCTATGAACATTAATTTACAAAATTAATTTAAAATTACAATATAAAAATATCAAGTATTATTTACTTAATGTAAAACAAAACAAAAAGAAAAAAATGTAAAACAAAAAATGAAAAAGGTGCCGACAAAAGCAAAAAAAAAAAAAACCAAAACAATAAAAAAGCTGCGCTAAAAGACAAAAGTGTCAGACGTCTGGCAAAAAAAAAGGGTTATAGCGGCAATAGTATTGCCGTTATAAGGCTGGATTATAGCGGCAATGCTATTGCCGCTATAATTGTGCTCTTTTTAAAATTTTATAGAGTACTTTGTCCTTTTTAAAATTGTTAGAGGTATTTTTGTCTTTTATAAAAATTTTCCGTCTTTCGAGAAGTACACAGTAGAGAATGAATACATATCAATCGCCTAATAATTACCTGAGCTTAGCTTCTCACTACCTAGTTTCAACCTACGAAATATCTATGAGACTATGACATATCTTTCCTCAAGTGGACTAATATTATAACAAAAATGCATTTTTTACAATTTATTACAATTTATTATGATATTTTGAAAAAATATTATAATTCGAGTATTTCAAGTCCTCCAATTTAAACATATGATAATAAATAACAAAAAAATTGAAAAAAAATAAAATTAGGTCTCCAAAGTATTTAAATATGGTGATCAACTTGAACGGTTTGGATTGACTTTTGAATTTTAAATCTCAAAAAACAACTTGATGAAACATTAGTTAAATATTTCAATAAACTTAATTGTTTGAAACGTACATGCCGATCAGAATATTATTTTAGACAAAACAAATTTATGCTAAGTATACATCGCTTTTTCTTCACTTTGATGATTGAAAAGAAAGAAACGAGTTGAACTTTGTGGAAATGCGCCTAATAAGGGCCAATTGCCAAAAAAATAAAAGAAATAAAATTATAAAATTATGGAAATTGATATGGAAGAAAGGGAAATTGCGTTGTTTCTGTCGATAGTTCGTCTAATATCTATCTACTACTTATAAAGCACTCTTAGCAAGGTCGGTATTTTTCACAAAAAGAGGTTGAAACAATTGTTAACATCATTATAAATCATTGATCAATATGATGTACGGTTTGGATCGCTATTTCTATAAAGAAGTCGACTCTACACACAAACAAGTCAAGTCGATAGACGGTATGCCTCCATGCATTTATTTTTTTCGCTGGTATGTTTAGTTCTATCGGTGGAGATAATAAGATGCACTCGGTTCTCAAGAGGGAAGCAGGAACAAAATAGTAGGTCCACTGAAAGTCTCTCGGTGCATGACACGCCAAGCACAACCCCTCCTCTCCCCTCTATTCTGTTCCGATTGATCCCAAAATCTCCCCTCGCCTCTCCTCTATTCTGATCCCAAACAATTATCGCAGAATCTCAGAAAAAAGAAAACAATCTTGACAGAATAGAGAGCGTAATTGTCAATCTATTATCTCAGCTATTATCCCTTACAGAGTATACAGCGGATAGTTTATATAGCCAGAATACATTATACAACACTCAGTCCCTCCATTCCTATAAGATACTGGAGATGTCCATTTACTGACTAATATCCCCCCCGCAAGTTGATGGCTCTGCAGTTATCATCAACTTGTTTCTAATATCCATAAATCTGTTTGTAGTCAGTCCTTTGGTGAGACCGTCAGCTATTTGATCCTTGGAGGAGATGAACTTCACTATAAGTTGTTTGGCCTGAACCCTTTCTCTTATGAAATGAAAATCAATCTCGACGTGCTTCGTGCGTGCATGGAACATGTGATTGGAAGCAAGAAACGTTGCGCCAATATTGTCGCACCATAACACTGGGGGTTGAGGTGACTGGTAATGCAGTTCTTTGAGAATGAATTGTACCCAAGTGAGCTCAGCGGCTGCAAGGGCAAGGCTGCGGTATTCCGCTTCAGTACTTGATTTAGCCACAGTGGGTTGCTTCTTTGAACTCCATGACACAAGGTTTGGACCAAGATAAATACAAAAGGCAGATGTAGACCTTCTATCATCCGGGCACCCAGCCCAATCTGAATCCGAGTATGCATGAAGCACCAGAGAGGATGACGGTTTGAAGGATAATCCTAAATGAATGGTGCCATTGAGATAACACAAGATCCGTTTTACTGCACTCCAATGTGAAGTAGTCGGGGTGTGCATGAATTGAGAACACTTGTTCACTGGAAAAGTGATATCGGGTCTGGTTATGGTAACATATTGTAGAGCTCCAACAACAATCCGATAAAGTTTAGGATCATGAAATGGTTCTCCATCATATTTAGAAAGAGAAGTGTTAACTGGCATGGGTGTAGGGACTGGTTGAGCTTTGTCCATGTGAGTTCTACAAAGAAGATCTGTTATATACTGTTTTTGGGAAAGATGTAAGCCATCATGATCATGCGTCACAGTTATGCCCAGGAAATAGCTCAAATTCCCTAAGTCTTTGAGAGCAAACCGAGCTTGTAAAGTTTGAATAAGACTTGAAATTGCAGAAGTTGAGCTGCCGGTAACAATTATATCATCCACATATATAAGAACCACTAAGGTATGAACTGTAGAGTGAAAGATAAACAAGGATGGATCAAACTTGGACTCTTTAAAGCTCAACGCCAGTAAAGCCGAACTGAGGGTTTGAAACCATGCACGAGGGGATTGCTTGAGACCATAGATAGCCTTCTTTAGTCGGCATACATGCTGAGGATATTGAGGGTCGATAAAGCCCGGTGGTTGTTGCATGTACACGGTTTCATGAAGATCACCGTGAAGGAAGGCATTGTGCACGTCAAGTTGCCTAATCGACCACCTGTTGGATAATGCCATGGTGAGAACTATTCGAATCGTTGTTGGTCGGATGACTGGACTAAAGGTGTCAAAAAAATCGACACCTTCTTCTTGTGTAAACACCTTTGCAACAAGCCGTGCTTTATATCGCTCGATGGTGCCATCCGCTAACCTCTTGGTCTTAAAGATCCACTTGCATCCCACTATGTTCTGATCGGCTGGTGGAGGAACTAGGACCCATGTGTGATTGTGTGCCAAAGCATGAACTTCAGCCTCCATTGCTGAACGCCAGTGAGAGACTTTGTTAGCTTGGGCAAAGGAGGTTGGGTCTGAGGTTAGTGAAGTAGATGCCATGAAGGCAACAAAGTCTGGAAACTTGCGATTATGACGAGTATGATCCTTGGACCTAGTGACCATAGCATGTCCTTGACGTGTAGAATTTTGAATAGGAGGATTAATGGTTTCAGTGGTAGAGAAGGGAGCATTTGCTGGGGAAGAGGATTGAAGTAGTTGGTTAGAAGAGTCAGAGGCACGGTTAGGTTGTTGTTGATTTGAATCACTTGACCGTTGAGCCTGAGGGGCAGAGCTTGGAATAGATGACATGTTATTGTTACTGGGCCCGCTTGATGGGCCAGAAGAGGAAGATGAGGTAATGTTGGGCTCAGATTGAGGACCGTCAGAAGAAGAAGAAGTATTGGAGAAGAATCGTTGACAGCCCACATCAATTAAATTTGTTGAAGATTGGTGATCAGTAAGGCAAGCAGGAAGCCATAATTCAAACTGACTAGCCGTAAGAGTCTGAGAGTGTTGATTATTTTGTAGCTTGAAAGGGAACACCTGTTCATTAAACAACACATGTCTAGAAACAAAAATACGACCTGTGGAGGGTTGAAGACACCGATACCCCTTTTGACACATAGCATAACCAATGAAAACACACTCAATTGAATGCGGTTGGAGCTTATGTGTATTGTACTGCATGGTTAGGGAAAAACATTGAGAACCAAGTACTTTAAGATCCAAGTAATGAGGTGGTTTTTGAAACAACCGTTGGTAAGGAGAACAATCATGTGATAAAAGCGCTGGAGGCATTCTATTAATCAGATAGACCACACTAGCAAAAATTTCATCCCAAAAACATAAAGGTATAGAAGCATGGTTTATGACAGCTAAAGAAAGCTCAATAATGTGCCGATGCTTTCGCTCAGCAACACCATTTTGCTTGGGAGTATAAGGACAGGTAATTTGGTGTACAATTTGAGGAAAAAGTCTGGTAATTGGTTTAAATTCCGTACCGCCATCGGTACGAAGAGTCTTGATACTAGTACCAAAGATGTTTTCAACCTGTAACTTGAAGCTAGTAAAAATGTTAACTACTTCATCCTTTGAATGCAGAAAGAAAATCCAACTGAAACGCGTAAAATCATCAACAAAAATTACAAAGTAACGAAAACCATTAGAAGTTACAATGGGAGCTGGACCCCATACATCCGAATGGATTAGCTCTAAAGGAGTTCTAGAAACAGTAGAAGAAGTCTTAAAAGGTAACTTGTGACATTTAGCCACATTACAATCACAACAAACATTTAAAGAATTATTGGTACAAGGCTGTCTATTAGAAACTAAAATTTTCCTGGTAGTATCAAGAGATGGATGGCTAAGTCTATAATGCCAAATGTCTGTTGCAACTTTTTCTCCTAGCAATGCTTGAGGTACAAGAGCAGGTGTGATGGTAAATCGATACAGCCCATTAATGACCTTTGCTTGAACAATCGTAGTTGAGGTGTGGCGGTCCTTTATAACACAGAAAAAAGAACCAAACTCAATAATGAGGTTATTATCAGCCAACACCTTAGAAAGACTAATTAAATTCTTGGTAAATAATGGAACATGCAACACATCATGCAAATTAATACTACAGTTACCAAAGGTAAGAACATAATAACCAATGTGAAGAATGTGCATACCATTCCCATCCCCGATTTGAAGCCTATCAGTACTAGTGTAAGGCTCAAAGGAAGACAAATTATTTATGTCACTTGTGACATGGTGAGTTGCTCCTGAATCCAGATACCACTCGTTGGAAGGGACAGAGTTAGACCCAGCCTGAGCCACATGAGCTTGAGGAGGAGCACCTGAGGAATTAGACCTGCTTGGAGCTTGATCAACATCATCCATGTAGCGCATATCACATCTCCACCAACATGCCCTTGCAGTATGACCTCTCTTGAAACAGATCTGGCAGGTTTCATATTTACCAGTATCTGCGGAATTGCTGGCACTCGAAGCACTATTTACCGGTGTTGGCAGCAGTGGTTGAGAATTAGCAGAGCGTGACCTTCCAGAGTTATTAGGAGCCCGACTGAAACCACCTCTGCTCTTTGGAGGTCTGAAATTGCGATTAGGATTGTATGATCTGGAATTACCAGACTGATTGTTGGCATAGAAGGCTGTTGGATTTGAAGGTCCAGGTAGAGTGGATACTGGTGGGTTTTGGACTTGCAACAACATTTCATGACTCAGGAGGAGCGATTGAACTTCTAGGAAAGAAATGGGTTCTTGTCTAGAATTCACATCAACAATAAACGCATTGTATTCGGAGGTAAGACCCCCAAGAACTGCCATAACCAGTTCTTGTCTAGAATTCACATCAACAATAAACGCATTGTATTCGGTGGAATTGAGTTGTCGGAAGAAAAATTTGAGTCGGCCATGACGACGAAAGAGAAAAAGATTGATTCTTGAGAAGAAAGAAGTAAGACGAGGGAGTTAGACGGCGTTTGCCTTTGTGTGCTCTGATACCATGACATAATAGAGAGCGTAATTGTCAATCTATTATCTCAGCTATTATCCCTTACAGAGTATACAACGGATAGTTTATATAGCCAGAATATATTATACAACACTCAGTCCCTCCATTCCTATAAGCTACTGGAGATGTCCATTTACTGTCTAATAAATCTTCCACCGATCTGCTCTCCCTACAACCGACCGTGATTGCCCCTCCTTCGTATGTGCCCTAAAACGACTGTAGAAGATCGGCGCCTCTAATCGGATCTAGATCAGAAAATTTTTGTTCCATCTCTAATCTACCTTAATCAATGGTTTATACAGAGCGCTGCGTTGGCGAGCCTTCCGCGTTTCGTTATACAGAGCGCTGCGTTGGCAATCTCCTTCGCTAGGGTTTGTAAAGAAAACCAGCGCCGCTCGTCAAATCTTTGCTAGGTTCGTCGGCCAAGGGCGGCGCCTCCATAACGCCTCGCCGTACGTCCCATTAGTCCCTTCATCAAGGATTTTACTCGCTTGGTCCCTTCGCCGACCGAGATATGCAGAACGTGCCAGGTATACGTTCCTTCCTCGACCGTGGTGGCGACTTTGATACATCCGGACCACTGTTGTTGTTCCTTGAGGCATGGATCTATCGTGCATCCTTAGTTCTATTCGCTAGGCTAGATCCTTTTATTGCTTCTGATTTTGCTTTGTACAATCTTTAATTTTTTTCAGGAAAACACCAAAACAGAGCTTTCTCAGATATTGTACGGAAAAAAACTGTACCGAACTCTTTAATTTTGCAATAATGTTTTAGGTTTTATACTCTTCAGGACAAAGCAGGAAATGTCCTTTCGATACTGCAAGATCAAAGGGACGCATGAGCCTAGGATTTTCAATATGGCCAGGTTCTTCCATTCCCATCTATTTTTCTTTAATTCGAATACTAATGACGTGATATATAGAGTTCAATTATCGATTGATATGTTAACTAATTAAGAATTTATAATATATTGTTGTAGATAAGCACAATTGCAACAAGTTTTCATCAGTAATGATCTTGGTCGCATGATCTAACTACCACCAGGTGTGGCAAAATTTTGCACTTTTCTTAATGCAATGAGCTATATAAAATTTTGATTTTTGTCTATGATTGAGTGCTTTCTTTGTATATTCAACAGATTTCTGGACTTAAAAATTTTATTATTAGTACTTATTTGCTTATTTTTCTTTCGCAGAGAAGAAATAAGAATTGGAGGAGCATGACCTGATTTTTGTGATCAAATCATACGCTATCAACAGAAGATAAGTAATATTTTTTTCAGTGGTGCATTTCAGTACTTTTTTATATCATTTTCTTTCAAATCCTAGAGGTTTCTAAGATATACAACCATTTATTTTGAATGCCACATATTCTCTAGGATTCTAGATTGAGCACTTGCTCCAATTTACTGAGGCTATTAGGCGTGACTATCCTCATAAAGATTGGCTGCATCTCACTACTCCTATACATGGTAATTTAATTAATTATTTAATATTTAACTAACTGTACCTAATTAATTTGGCATCTCTGGAAATTAAAATAAAATGCTAAATTTTTTTTTTTCCTTTTAAAAGTGTTAAGGCTGTGACATCTTACATGCTGAATTCAGTTTCTTAATTGCAGTTATGTCATTTCTTAATTTATAGATTATAGAAATCCATACACTAAGACATTCAGTTTTCTTCCTCTTATGTATTATTGAAATTTTGACCCAGTGAAATTTTATGATTTACTGAATCACTAACAAAGAGAACTATAAAGAAAATGTGTCATCTCCACTAAGACATTACCAGTAAATCCGTATTCAGGTGAACACGATCAGCATCTGCTGACTACTCAATCAAACAATTGGTATATCTAGGTACTGTTTCATTTTGATCATGTTTTTTAGTTGGGTTTAATTGGTTTTGGTTTTGGTTTTTTTTTTTTTATTTTTTTGTAAATAAGCAGAACTTTCTAAAATCTAATATACAAGTACTGGTAAGTATGCAAATCACTGTTACCTGGTCAAATTGCTCTCCGTACCCCCTTTTAAAATAGATCTAGTCTGTTAGTTTTAGATAAAATATGGATAACTTCTTTTCAACGTATTTGGTTGTAATTAACAGACAATATGTGCAATAAAATTTTTATTTCTCTTTGGATGCTTTCTTGTAGCAATGACTCCTGTGTTTAACATGAGGCACCGAACGTATGCGAATCCAGTTGATCAAAGAGGCCGTCAGGGTTTGTTTTCCAATAGTTAATATTCAATGTATCTCAGCAAGGAGGGGGGCAAGGTTATATTCAATTTTTGCCATTGTTCTCTTTTGAAATAAGCATATAAGAATATCTTTCTGTTTTCGTATACGCAATTGCCTCTTATCCCACGCATCCAGGTGAATACTGTAAGTTATACATATTTATACTATTCAGGTTTTTACTTGCATTCTTTTCTATTTGTTCTGTGTGTGAATTTTTTATATCGAGTACATAACATCTTGAATATCATGCTTTGAAAACTCACTTTTGTCATTATTTGTCTATCTCAATCGTTTGCATATCTTTTAGATCAAAGAGGAAAGAACTTAGTTTCGAGCACGTGGCACAGAAATTCTTTTTCCCAATTAAAGGTGCAGCAAAGGAGCTGAGGTATCCAAGGCGACATTGAAGTTTCGTTGTCGCGACATTGATTGAGTTAGTTTTTTTTTTTTTCATTTTCTTGGGCAATGTTAGTTTATTTTACTTTTAGTGTTTTACATGCTTGGGCAATTTATTGAGTTATTTTATTTTGTATTTTTTATTCGTATGCAATGTTAGTTCAATATGATCACATCCTCTAGGTAACAGGGCAGTTGCAAAATTTAACAACTGCCCATTTGTTTTTACTGCTATATAACAGTTGTGAGTGTTTGTATCTCAGCAAAGATTTCTCCTCAATACAATATGTACTTTAATAACAATCAATATTATTTTGTCGGATTTTATATAATTTGTGTCTTTTCATGGAATTATTGTACTTAAATAATTTCTTTTGGTAAGATTTTAGATTGATGGGATAGGCATTAATTAGATACAAATAATACACGATTTGATATCAGATAATGTCGATGATGTGGCAGCACATACATGCGGTGTGAAGGATAATGTGCCACTTTGGTACCAGTTAGGTAGGCTGCAACAACACAACTGGATGAGAGCGATAATACTGGTACCATGTTTGTACCAGCTCGGCTGACAACCCTATGGTGAAGGACTTGCTCTTTGTAAATTTCAGTCGATCACATCAGCATAAAAAGTTTTATCTTTTGTAAATTAATAGTTTGCGGGGGAGAGATTTTCACATATATCTGGCATTAAAATTTGCACATAAGAAAAAGTTGTACAACAATCTAATTCATTTAAACATTCATTCTTCATGACCACAACAATTGTTTGATTAAAAAATACAGAGAGATGTCAATACATAAGAAGTTAAATTTTTCTAACTTCGAGAAATTGATAGTTTTAAGTTCTATTTATCTAATTCTGTCTTATAAACAGAGTTCCACAATTAGAGTTCCCATTATAGTAGCAAGCACCAAAACCGGTGATAGTTTTTCCTTTTGCGTTTTTTATTTGAAGAATATTGTCATTTGGCATGAGTCCATCAATATGGTATATTGGTATGTTTGGATGGAGTGAGAATAGGGAATAGGAATAGAAAAAAACTTATTCCTTATTTCTTATTCCTTATTCCTTATATGTAAATACCAAGGTTTTGATAGAATATGAATAAGGGCCGGAATAAATCCAAAATCCTTATTCCTTCGTTGTTTGGTTTTCACCCGAATAAGAAATAAGGAGCTTATTCCTTATTCCTTGTGTTACCAAACACACCTACTGTACTAATCTAGAATCTTACGTCCATATATGCATCTCTCTTCAATTGTCTGAAATTGAATTTTTTTTAATGTTAGATTTAGAATTTTTTTTTTCTATTTCCTTGTTTTGTAGCGCATATGATATTAGAAAATCCTTATTTCCTTGTTTCCTTGCTACTATTAGTTGCTTTTACTTTCAACTCTAGCTAATGACGTTAATTGCCTTTCCTTTTTACAATTGGTTAATTACTTAATTGTCTTGCCTTGATATATTATGATTAGCAAATCAAATATTTTTGCACCAAATCAATCTATTTTGTTCAACCTTAAAGATATTAAAACTCAATAATGAAAAAAATATATCTACGAGAAAATTTGATACAGATATTATAAAACCCAAATGCATAACTGATTTACATACTTACCAGTCAAGAGGTTTGAGTCATAACTCAATCACTCTAATATTAAAAATGCATGATAGAGAACCAAATCTTAACAAAGATAAAAGAGGTCAAATTGAACTGAAGTCAAGCCATGTAATTTTCTGTTTATTTTACACGAATAATTATCAAGTGTCATATGGTATTCCATGAATAAGCACCAGAAGGTATTGATCTCTTAAAATGGTATTCCATATGTTAGTTATATGGTCCAAACTGTAATAGGGGCATTTTGGAACATTCCTAGACAATCAGAGAATGTTGTACCTACAAGATTGTATTTTTTACTTACATTAATTTTGTTCTCTTAAATAGACATCAAGTGATATATCATATGAAGAAAGGAGGTATGCATATTTTTTTCTTCTTTTTTTACTCATACATCTGAAGGTATGTCACAAAATTTTATGATTTCATTTGATAATAAAAGTCCTTATTAGATCATATGTAGCACAATTATTTAAGAACAAAAAAAATTCACATCAAAAGAATGTGTACTAAAAGGCTTTTTAAAATTTTTGAAATATCTAATAAAAAATAGCCCGCACATTGAGCTGCTAGTTTGTAAATAATAATGGGGTCGTTTGGATTGTTTAGGAATAGGAAGAATAGTTTTTCTTTCCTAGGAATAGCTTCTTCCTAGACATCCAAACAAGTTAGGAATAAGGAGAAGAATAATTTCTTTCTCTAGAAATAGTTTCTTCCTAGGAATAATATCTTCCAACAATTATATATACATAATTTCAACAAAATTAGCTAAATACTAATAACTAAATGAAATTTTATGTGCTCTTTAATTAGTACTTTATTTAATATTAAAGTAATAATTTTTAAAAATTTATTTAAATTAATATCAATTTGCTTATTCCTAACTCACCATCCAAACAACATTTCTTATTTCCGGAATAATATCTTCTCACTCTTCCCAAACGGCCCAATAATTATAATTTTTATTGATCGTAGATTTCATCTATAGTTCTATAACCCATATTATCTTTTTCAATTGAATCCTTTTGAATTACATATTCAAAAAGTTGTGATCGGATTTATTCATTAAAAAAAAAATCGATTCGATCAGGTTGTGTGGATCAAATTTATTCATCACAAACAGATTGTTTTTAGCTCGCTTCAGTTAAGGTTATTATTGTTCATTGATTTATACATTATTAGGCCTCTCTTTAAAACAACAATCAAGTAAATGGTAGCAAAACAACTAGAATTAATCAAACAAAGTTATACATGAGATAGGCATGATAAGAACTTCAGAAAAGGAAAAAAAAAATGGTATGATATTTTGAAAACCTTTCTCTGTCATAAATGCAGAAAACCAGTTGAATTCTTGAAAAATCAGTCCAAAAATAAAGAAAATCAGTGATACTTGAATGCCGACATGTAATATTCGACACATTCACCACCAACATCCGAATTATTGCCCGACAGGTTTTTTTTCCTCTATCTTTTCCTTTTTTACGTAGTTTCTATTGGAATTATATATATGTGTGTGTTTGTGTGTGTCATAAAGACGCAAAAGATTAGGAATTTAGGAGGACAGATGGTAAAACAACAATGTGACTAGTCAACCGTATTTCGGGAGGTCACAACGCTGCATTTATTAGTGAACTACATGTAAATTTTCAATTCATATTGGTACAAATCTATTGAAATATCAATACTATTAACAGTATAATATAGGAAAGCCGACAAATTATATATACTATTAATAGTATAATATAAGAAAGTTCACAAATTATATATGCAGCTAAAATGATTTTAAAAATAATAGAGATGGGATCAATCAATATATAGCTCTACTTGCAGGCCAGTTTTGCTTTGCACGATCTATTAAATAACTTGTATCGGTGGCATTATTCACGTGTTACATGTGTATATTGGATGAGAATATCTCTGTCTTTGACTTCAACCTGTTACGGCTACCGCCGTAGACTGTAAGTCTGTAACTCCTGAAATTTTGTCTTTTAAAAAAGGCCTAACTAATGGGCCGTAGAGTGGCCCTGGGCCCAATAGCATGGCAGGCCCATCAACTCTGTTCTCCCCACTCGATTCTGATAAGCATAAAAAAAAAGAAGAAATTGATTACTGCCATTGCACTCTGGGCCATCGCTGCTCACGTAACGCTCTATCCCCTCTATTCACCCATCACGTAATTTTTGTTTATTTCGTTATTATAAGTGTTCACTTTATTAGATACAAATGTTAACTTTTTAGTAGAATTGTTCACTGTTTTATAAGTGTTCACTATGTTCATTTTACTTTTTGCTAAAAAATCCAGTTAGTTAAGTACAAATATTTTGTTAATTGAGGCTAAATGTTCAGTTAGTTGCAACAAAAAATATAAATGTTATGAGCAAACATGTTTATTTTATTAAGTATAAATGTTTAGTTTAGTAAGTACGAATGTTCAATTTAATAAATACAAATGTTCAGTTAGTTGCAACAGGAAATATAACTGTTACAAAAAATAAACCAAGCGAAGGGGTCACGAACCGGACAAAAAATACATGAAAAAATTAGAAGAGGTCATGAATCGATTCGGTTCAAAGTAAATTTTTTTCGACTCTACCCCTACCTCCTAGCGCACCTCTTGACCCACGCGCGACTCTGACTCTGGCGCAACTCTGATGCATTTAACTGAACACTTATTATTATTAAACTGAACATTTGTAACATATAACAACAATGGCAGGAATGATTTATTTAGCGACGACAGTTATAATAGCTGAAGAAAGAAATAAATTTTTTTTAAAAATAACACAATGAACAAAGGCCTGGAACAAAAATCCAAAGAAATGAAAAAGCGAAAAAACAAATAAAACATTGTTCTACTAGTCGTTCAAACCTACCATTCGTTGCACATTTCTCCCGCCACCTTAAGGTTTTCCAATTTCACTCCGTCAATGAATTCACATATTTAGATCTGAGCGCTATTTTGTGGATGGATTTGAAGATTTGACATCAGACCTTGAATTTGAGGTGTTTTTGGGATATCCTTTTTTTTTTTTCTTTTCTTTCTCATATTTGTTGCTTCTTTGTTTATACAAGAGAAACTGTAATTGACTGATTTTGTAATTGTGCAGCTCTCAAAGAAGATCATATGCATTGAGGCATTGCAACCAGTTGCTTGCAAAGGCCTTCGGCAAGGTGAAGAGATGCGTCCTTTAGTATGGAAGGTTCTGTGAATCAAATTATAGTATCTTCTAAAATTAATTAGTTTATGAAGGACTCCTAAGGTCTATTGTATTCAATTTTTATGGTTTTCTTGTACACACACATACAAAAAAAATAAATAAATACTTGCTAAACTGCAAAATTTGGGAGTAAAATTTTTTTTTCCTTTTATTTTTGAATTGTTTGCTGATGAAGCCATGAAGGTTAGGTCCATTAGGAAGGAGCAGTTTGTCACCTGACCTGGGTACTTTTGCATGAGTAACAACTAACAACTTTGTTGTGTCATTTAATTTATTTTACCAAAAACAATAAAATCTTCTGAAATTTATTTTATTGGGACTTGGAGGAACGTCAAATTCTAACTGTGGTTATACTGATATTAAAATTTCGTCACCTCTTTTAGAGTAAAATATAAAATTGCTACCTAATTTCTTAAATAACACGCTGTCCCTAATGATCAGACAAACTTATTCCACTATTTGCATGTCTGTCTTGCTTAGTTAATTTTTTAAAAGCCATTGACATGAGCCAATAACAAGCCCAGTTTACTCGTCAAGTTAAAAGTACTGGTTTGATTTTTCTGTCACAACTGACAACTAACATAGGCACCTTTCTTGTCGAAATTGCAGATATTATTAGACTATTTATCTGTGAATAGTAATTCATGGGAAGATGAATTAACCCAACACCGATTGAAATACACTCAGCTCAAGGAAGAATTTCTTGCGAGTCCAGTAAGCAACTTCTACTTTATTTTATTATTAGTATCAATATAGTCTCTTTAAGGTGTGTCCCGAGGGGGCTAACAGGGAGGAAGGTAAGGGAGAGGAGATCCTGGAGATGGTACTAACATAGTATTTGGGCCCGGAGTAAAATGACTAAAATTGCAATTTAATACAATTACATTGTTTGGGCCGAAGGTTTAATTTTTACGCCAGTGGTTAAGGTTTTCTTTTTTTTTTCATAGAGCTCGTTAACTTTTAAAATTTTTAGAGTTGAGTTAATTACACTAATGACATTTATCATTTCATTTATTTACCATTTGATTTTATATACTTTTAAATGCATCATTTGTTTATTTAAAATTGCTTATATATATTAGATGGAGATTCATATTAGCATCCATGTGATTATGAAATTTTCTTTGGGATGGATACAATTACAAAACGTATTATTATTATATTATATAATTTGTGATGAATCACCATATTACGAGACGGTTATATTATATTTCTATTAGCATCCACACTATTATTAACTTTCGGGTAATTCCTCTTTCTCTGTAGCCATTTTTAAAACAGATATATATACACAGTTACACACTCGTGCCCAAATTCCCAATCCGCTTGATGTCATTCTTTTTAACAATTTTGAACTCTCAAGGACCAAATTGACAAAAAGTGAAACAATGCCCAGCAGGCAGCAGCCAGCTGTTGGTTTTGTATTGTGCCCTATTCTGTGAGCTTTTTCGTGTGGTGTGCAGAACAGAGGCCTATATATTACTCGCATGATGCTAATTGCACTGGACCAAATCCACAGAACATTCACAAATACGTTATTTCATAAAGATATATCGGAAAATTTTTATAAAAGACAAAAAAGCCCCTGACAATTTTAAAAAAGATAAAAGAGCCTCTGAAATTTTAAAAAGAGCACAGCTATAGCGGTAATAGCAGTACCGTTATAACTCAACCCTATAGCGGCAATAGCATTACCGCTATAGGGGGCTATAACGGTATTGCTATTGCCGCTATAGTTTTTTTTTTCCTTTTCGGACTGACAGTCTGATTTTTTTGTTTTTTTGCGCAACTTTTAGGTGGGTTTCCTGATACTTTTTGTTTTTTGCGCAACTTTTAGGAGGGTTCTTACTCTCTCTCTAGCAATGGGGAACAAAACTTCGTGCAGGTCGGATCAATCCAAGGGATCTTCTCAATCTCAACCTCACACGCACAGTCACTCTCATGCGCCTCCGACCAAACCAGCCGTGCCTAGGCCTGTCAAATCGGCCTCTGCTCCGGCCAATCCTGAGGTGACGCTCGGTCGAGTTCTTGGTCGTCAGATGGAGGATGTACGAGGGACCTACACCTTCGGCCGAGAGCTTGGTCGGGGGCAGTTTGGTGTCACCTACTTAGTCACACACAAAAGCACAGGTGAGAGGTTTGCTTGCAAGTCAATCGCCACTAGGAAGCTTGTGCACAAGGATGACATAGAGGATGTGAGGAGGGAGGTGCAGATCATGCACCATTTGACTGGCCATCGCAACATTGTCGAACTCAAAGGGGCCCTCCTAAAAGTTGCGCAAAAAAACAAAAAAATCAAACTGTCAGTCTGAAAAAAAAAGCATATAACGGCAATAGCAATGCCGCTATAGCCCTCTATAGCGGTAATGCTATTGCCGCTATAGGGTTGAGTTATAACGGTACTGCTATTACCGTTATAGCTGTGCTCTTTTTAAAATTTCAGAGGCTCTTTTGTCTTTTTTAAAATTGTCAGGGGTATTTTTGTCTTTTATAAAAATTTTCCAGATATATCATATATGCAAACACATAGACACCCTCAATGACATGAGTACATGACATGACATCCACAATACAATACTCACTGGACACGACACGAGCGAAGGAAATGGAAACAAGCAAAAAAACACAGTACAAACTGAACATCCACACATCCACACTAATAATTATTCGTACATTATTATTAAATTAGAAAGGACACAACTGGAATTAAGAGGAAAATAGTTTCTGCAGATCATTCCCCCGCATCGCATATATCAATCTTCTTCTAGTCATTCACAGCATTGGTAGAGCGCGACCTTTTTCATGGCTTTGTTGCAGATGACACACTTCATTCCACCCGTCTCCGTCTTCATACCATCCCCGTATACCACATGCTTATAGCAATGCTTCCCCTCTAATTCGTCATTAATTCTTTCGAACCCTTTTTCCTGGAGCCGCCGACGGAGAGCCATCCTGAGACTGGACTTTATAAGCTCACTCTCCCCGCCATGGATGTCCTTATTGATCTGCTTTAAGCAATCGGAGGACAGCTCAGCTCCACAGAAGATCATTTCATTTGATGCGAGATGACCTAACAAAAACCAGGCCGTGCTTTGAAGACTACTGTATTTAACAATCCACCTGGTCGTGTCCAGTAAGGCCTTCATATTCCCTTCGAGGGTCTTGTTTTCGTTGAGGATGCTCAACTGAAGCATAATATTCCTTACACGGGACCAAAAGAGATTGACATTACTCACTTGGTCAACATCCACATACTGAGCATCCACATGCTTCAGTCCATGCTCACCCTGTTTGTTATTTTCGATGTTCTTTCTAACCTCTGTTTTGATTTTTGGCTCTAGATTCACCTCTTCTTTGTTGGCCGAAATATAGGCCATCTTCAGTTTGATGTTAGTCCAAATGTCGGCTGCTTTCATCAGCTCCCCAGCAAGGTCTGCAAACCATTTTTCGTCAGCTTCACCGGATTTCTGGAGCCTTCTTCCTCCAAATACACAAGCATATTTTGAAATTTCTTTATTTTCCTATGATAAATTAGAAAAATAACTAAAGTTAGCATGCATAATATCATGTATAGAAGTGCTAGCAGTATGCTTCCATTAACAAATTAATGAACATTTATAGAAAATTAGAAACACACCACTGTGGTAAAATCATCATGAAGGCAATCAAAAAGAAACTTGAGCGTCAAATTGTTTCCATGATCCCTCCAAAGGGTCGTCTCTTGGTCCCTTTTAAAAGGAATTGCTAGATCGCCCCATATCTGAATCAAGCTGAGAGCATCATGGTGGATTACTTCTCCATTATTGAGCACCATCATCATCGGTTTCTCATCGAAGCCCCACTCCTTTCTTGCATACTGTTTGAGAACCACAGTCTGTCTTACCAAGGATTCGTACCTCAAATAATACCATGGCTTATTGCTAACAAGTGTTGCATATGCCTCCTTCTTGCATTGACCAATCGGGAGCCACACAATGTGGTACCGGCCATGGATGTTTGTCTTGTTGCTGAAAGCTTCAATTAGGGAAACCTCCTCCCTGTAGACATCAATGTTGAAGCTTGAGAGGACAATGATTACAGAGCCGTTGGCAAGATCTTTCAGTTTTATGCTCTTCTTTGGGTCCTTACTGTAAATCAGTTCCTCGTCTTCCTCACAGTTTAGCAAAGGCTCAAGAATTGCAACATTGTTATCATGGCGGCGACAAAAGATACGAACATAACTTTCGTACTGTTCCTTGAAATTTTTTTGTTCCTCTGGAAAGAGAGAAAAAAAAAAAACAGTGATTGGTTGCAACTTGCAAATAACTGGTTTTTTGTGGCATTAAAACTTTAAAAGCTTATGTGTGAGTTGTGATAATTAAAAGCTTGATGACAAATAGTAAGTTTTATATTTAACTCACGTTCATGCTCCTGAGATTCCTTCAGCTTCAAACTGAAGTGACTGCCTATCCCATCAATCTTCCCTTTTATGGAGTCAACCAGCCTGTCAATTTAGGAGATAATTGTACTTGAAAACCATCATGCATGATATATATATATATAATCAACATCGGAATCCATTAAGCAATCATGAAGCACAATTAAATTTGCAAGTGGTGGCTAATTTAGTAATTATTATGCAAATCCTAAGAGAGAGACAAAAATTCGTTACACAAATATTGTTTTCCAAAAGCAGTTGTTTTAAATAAAATATTAATATTATTTCGGTTGGATAAACATATATAATTCGTGGATCGAAGCCATTTTATACTCGGACAATTATTTAGTTGAAAAAATATTGGTTAGTAGGCACATGCTCAAGTTAAAGGCTTAATTGTGCTACTTACACTCTCTGACCAGAAATCTCCAAGCTGCACATAAGAATGACATAGATGATCCAGTAGGATGCAGACTGATAATCAGTGATGTCGATAGCAATGGTAGTAGGGTGGTTGTCTTGGATTATCTTTAATGACAAAATGTTTTTTGCAATGCATGTCATCTTCGTTACGATCTCTTTGACGGTGTCCCCATTGTTCCCGATATCCTTTTGACCAAGTCTCTTGAGTTGCAGCAGACCTATCGCCGCTGTGTTTTTGGTGTACACTTCATCAGTTAGGAAGAACTCTGCATAGTTGGCAGCGAAGCCTGCCAGTGTGATAGCTATCTTGGAATCCCAGTTGAACTTCTCGAGTGATCTAAACAGCTTCACAGTCCTCTGTTCTAGGCTATCTTGAGTCTCCGAGCAGTTTGATGATACCTGTGCTTGTGCAATTAAACAAAACAACGAAAGCATATTTTAGTAAAAATAAATTAGTTCAAAATAAATACTTGCATGAAGATAACAGAGTCAATAATAACTTTCAACGACAACAACCAAAATAACATGTAAAAAAAAGAAAGATATAATGATATGAAAAAAACAGGCAAAATTGGGTATAGATCCCTGTGAACTCTAGCAACCGGATATATCCCCTAGAAAAACCTGTGAACTTCAGAGTTGAGAAAATAACACCTTTCAATTAAATTCAGTCATTTATTAATTAATTAAGAAAAAAATAATTTTAAATCATAAGACTAAAATATCCTTTCTCTTTGCCCCTTCTATCCTTGACATTTCATTTTCCCTCCATTTCCTAGGGTAGCCTTACAAAATTAGGTATGTTTGGTACATATATATGTTTATCGAGACCGGGTAATTGAGTAAATATAGCACATTTTATCCCAAATTTTATTTATCCTCGAACAGGAGGGATCCTATTCTAGATTTGGAATCCACGGGCCACGTCCCATGTACACTCATTCCAGCTTAATTTAAAAGTTTCAGAGGATTATATAAAGCTTTTTTTCGGGTATCAATTTGAACCTCAATAGTCATTACCAAGCAATTAATAAATAAACATCACAGCATGCAAAATATTAATATATATTTGTAGCTCAGGACAAACCTCGCACGATATTTTGTGGATAATGGGTCCTAGAGCTCCAAGCGCCGACTTCTCTTGCCCATTTGGCTGTAATTAAATTCATCAAATGATTTAAAATGTCATTAATCTTCAAAGCACAAGGCCTAGCAGCTGGGACCTAAACAAATGATCGACCTTTAGTCTTATTAATTAACAGAGCAGGTGATCACTTAGGACCTTTAATTTACCCACAATAAGATTAAGTAACAATCAAGATATTGAGCAATATCTATGAACGGAAACTCGGTCCTGCATGAGATCCTTTCTCTTGTCTTGTTTAAATCATCATCATTTTTTTGAATTAAAAAAATCCATGCATTTGCAATTAATTTGTCAGTAATTAAATGCGACAGAGCACACCACTATTATATCTAGGACATATTAGTCTGTCCAAAGAAATACTATTGCTCCACCGATATTTATAAATATGCAACAGAGCAAATAATTAACATATTCTACCTATTAAGCAGATGCATACATGGACATAGCCCTCACCTCGTACAGCTTGGAGCTTACATTTAGTGTGTTTTCAACTATTTTCATGAGGGCATCAGTCTCCGGGATGGATTTGGCGTCTATGGAGTGTGTCTTCTGAATCTCGTTCAGAATTGTGCTATCACAACGCCATTCATCGCTGGCTGGATTTTGTGTTGCCATGTGTGTTTGGATGTTGTGTGAGTTTGCACCAGTGCTGTGTGTTTGGATGTTGTTGTGTTTTTGTATGCTTGGTTCTGCTGTATATGCAGGGGTCTACTTATAGGAAAGTCTGTTGAACGTGAAATCGTCAGTAGCCTTGTACTTTAGTTCGAATTAATAATATCCTTAGTCTTTTTAAATGACTTGAATCATCCAAACTTTGGGGCAGCTCAAGCAGCGTGATGCTCGGGTCTTTTTGGCGCATGCAGGAATATATTATTTTGTTAATAATGTACTACCTAACACAAATTCTTAATTCAAGTGCCACTAGCTGAAGCATTAGATATATCTGGTGGAGATCATATTCACGCTAGTAATCTGGAAGGGATTAATTACCCAAGATCCTTGCACAGGTTCTAGCAGGCAATAAACTTGCTTTATTAGTTTCCCTTTTTTTTGAGAACTCTTTTTACAAAAACCTTAATTAGCAACTTTCTTGTACTTATATATCTACCACGCATTGCATCCCCTCTACCAATTATTATTCTAATAACAGCTGTTAAATAAAATAGTGGCATTTTTTGAAATTGTATTGAAGTACTTAGGAATGGTTATTACATAACAATGGCTACTACTGCTAGAAAACTAGTAAAAAGAAAAAAATCGAGAAACATTTTAATTAACAACATTTTTTTTATCTAAAAAGTAAAAAACTGTTATTAATGACATAAGATTTGTAGAACTTAATCATCACTTAACTTGCATACTAATTTCATATGATAATTAATGTTTCTTGTTAATTATCAAGATTATGGACAGTTTAGATTTATTAGTGTCATTCTAAAGAATGATCCACATAGATCCACAATTCAGATCCTCAAACTGAATGATCTGTCAATAATAAACCTAGGAACAAATAATTAAATATCTTTCATAACATAAACTAATATTTAGATCATTAAATTATTGACTTTTAGGACATAACTCCAACAATTAGAAAGATTTCAGAAAGAAAGATATTCACCGAGTCCAGTGCCTATTAAGATAGGTGATAGATTTAGTTTGAATCGGTATCCTCAGTATAACTCAGAAACTAAACAAATAGTAAATACTTATGTATTCAGGCAGTATAAAAGCATAAAGTATGGTCAAGTTGTGCACAAGAACTGACATTATTTTTGTCATTTGAAATATTTGGAATGATATCATAATAATTAGGGGAAAGACCACAGTTAAATTGCTAAGAAAGTAATGATATATCTTTAAGGTACTAAAGATAAAGTGCTTACGTCTCAACAAACTGATAAGTTGAAGGAATTTTGATACACAAACTGATTATGTCGATTCTAGTCAACAATAATCTAGGCATTAAAGATTCTATGTGATAATTCTGTCGTAGCCTTTCTAGTCGAGAATAATAAAGGTAAAAGTTGAGGTTAATATATCGACATTAAGTATTTAATTTTGAAAGAGCGCACTAAGAAGAATTAAGTGGTCATAAAATGTGTTCATACAGAATGGATGCTGACTGATTCTTCGAATAAATACTGTAGTTAAAGGAATTCAAAGATCATGTAGTGGGTATATATAGGAATTGATCCTATGGTTAATATTAATCGTACAATGTGTATAGACTCTTCATAAAAGTATGGATGTTTTCTTGTGTTGATTGTGCGCACATATATGGAATATATTTGACCATAAGGTTGAGAAATACATCGTAAAGATTGACTTGGAATAAACATTGGGTTTATTCATAAAGAAATTCAAAATCGCTTAAAGGGTTGAATTATTAGTTATAGAGCACATTGTGGTTATAGAAAGCAATATTCACATTTACTAGTAACGATAAAGAAGACTTACTGTTGCAGTTCGTGTTATGTTTCTAATAATTTAACATAAGAAAAACAGAAGGAATTAAATTTGTATGATATGCAAAAGATGCAAGTTCAAGTGAGAGATGTAATATTCTGTTGTTAGAACGGACCACTTCATAATGAGACGGACCATTCCAAATTCGTGCTCTGAACAAAATTGAGGCGGTCAGCCACATAATGGAACAATCAATTCCAATCAATACAGTGCACATGAACAGAATGTTGTGAACATCTCACCCTTAGGTTAAAACATTGCATTTGCATCTTCTGAGCGATTTGAATCCTCTATATATACTTTCTCAGGGATGACAGAGAGTATGTGAGAGGCTTCTTTCAGTTCTAACTCTAGTTTAGACAAGAGAGACGGAAGATAAGGAAAGACGGAGGGAACGAGTCAAGGTCGACCAACCCCTATTAAACACCATCAGTTGGGGCTGTTACATCGGGCTTGTAGTGATTCTCTCATTGAGAAAAATGCAGGGATACAGAGCAGATGCGCATGAAAAGAAGGAGATGCGTTAGGTTTTCAAATTTCAACTTCATCCGCTCAACACTCGATTTCGATTAGCGATTCTAGAATCGTTGTAGCACTTACAGATGAATCGATAGGGTCTGTAGGGATAAGGGTAATTTTGTCCCTAGTTTCAAACAATGATTTTTTTATAATTAAGATGACAGCAAAAGGGTAAATATCTATAGCAAAAGAATAAATATCTATAGCTAATATGTTTAGAGGGGATATTTCCAAATATAAAAATTAGAAGGGGATATTTTCGATTAACTATGATTTGAGGGATATAGGGCTGATTTCCGCTAATATATATGCATACTATTTAAATTTTAATTTGTGAAATGCAATTAATTAAATTAAAAAACTAAGTAATATGTAAGTTTTGGTTGGCAGATTACCGTATAGGTCGCCTAGGAAGTTTCGCTTGAAAATGGTGAAAGTGAGATTTGGAGAAAGAATTATGAAAAAGGTATGAAATTTGGTCCCTCAGTACGTTATTTTAAAGGCAAAAAAAAAGAAAAAAATGTTGTTCAGCAACGCCCTCCGCGTACACCCAAAAATACTTTAATTTTATTACACTCTTTATCTCTTGCCCTTAACCTTAAACAAGATGAATTTCATATAATAACGATCAACGTGCTAACAGACGATTTCAAAATAAATTTCTAATCAATATATTTCTTCAAAACGTGTCACGATTAGTTAAATATTTAAATTAAAAATCCACGTTCCAATCAAAATGCAAGGTTTTGATTTGATATGAATTTGGTTTAAAATTTTCGTACAAAATATTTGAAAGTGAAAATTCATATTTGATCTAGTAGCTATATATATACTCCAGGAACCAGGAAGATGAATATTTTATCAGGCTATCATTTTCTTAAAAGATAATTAATCATATTACTCAAATTAATTTAGCACACGTTTCTTATGAGTGTAAGGCACATTAATTTTATATATATAGATCGTCGATCTGATCCACACCGACCGGCATTTTTTTCAGTATACAGAGTATTTAAATAATTAGGTGTACAAGATAATTAATATATTATTGTTGTGACATTTGTCTACCAGCACCCCGTGATTTAAATCCAGTGGGATTAGGTATGCTTTTAAATTTGAAGAAGCATACTAAGGACACGACAAAACCTAAAAGAGTGACCCATGGATGGGAATATAGTCTGTTCAGGTGTGTTTGGCACATGCGCATGCTAGGAACGAAGAGACAAATGGATAAGGACAAAGGATTGGGAACAAGTAGGGGTGTCAAATGTGATAAATGGAAGCGGAACTGGTATGTTTATGTTTCTTTACCAGCTAACGTAATACAAAATCTATTCTGTTTACATTTCGTTTCGTTAGATATTTCGTTTAGCTAATTTTTCGGTAAACGGAACACTAATGTTTACCAATATCCGTTCCGTTTCTATTCCATTTTCGTTCTGTTTTCAGAAACGAAACTAAAAATCATTCCGTTAGCTGTTTCGTTTGGACGAAACGGAACAAAAACGTACGAAACAACACAGGAACTTTGGTATCATATTCATGTTCATGAATTTTGGTATTATATTTGGTGCACGCTAATAGAGCTAGTTCGTGAACTAGCTGTTCACTTCCGTTGCCAAACATGCTTGACAACTAATATTTTTAAAATAAAAAATTTATTGGTAACATTGATATAACTAAATTTTGAAAGGAGAAATTGAATCAATGCCACCCCAAAAGTTTAAAATTAAAAAAATGCCGCCTCAAAGTTCACTCTTAGTTAAATGTCACCTCAAAATCAATTTATTTAGAAATTTACCACATCAACCATATAAAACCTCTCCAAAATACAATCTAGTTGAGTAATGATCAAAATGCCCTCTATTTTTAATTCATCTTTTTATTTCTGAGTTGTAACCCTGAATTCGCATTTTACACGGGAATCGTACCAGATTGGTACCAGAGATTGTTAGACCTCGATTGAGGCTGGTACAAGGCCTGTACCAATGTCGTGAACATACAACAGAGAAGTCAGATTGGCCTTGATTGTGCTAAAGCGTATGCACTTCTTTGGGAAATACAAATAGCAGTCCAATTTTAAATGTTTTTAAGTCCGTGGATTTATTTTCTGATTCACAATTATTAGTTGATGGTCCAGCTTTTGTTTATGGTTAGCCGCCTCAAATTTCTACTATACTCCTATAAGTCACACCAATAAGTGTAGAGAACTAATAAGACTACTTTTCTTTTTCCAACTCCAATTATATACTCCTACTATACGCAATAAATACATTTGTGTTTTGTTTTTATTTTTGACAAAAGAGACCATTATATACAACGTCTGAATAAAATAAAGTAAATATGAATGGCTAATAAGTTTGCTTAATATACCATTAGACATGTAAAATAAGACCTGATAGAGACGCATGTATATCCAATATTGTAATGACATAGTCTTATACAACTTTAGAAAATATTTAATACTCACCTCCTAGCATGATATGAACCAGTACACAACTTCAAGAACTTAAAAATAACTAATTACTTACAACATAGTTACAATTACTGACATATACTTGTTTATAACTACAAATAAGTTCACAACTTAAATTTGAAAGTGAGCTTATACGTATACATAATGTGTTTGCTTGGAGTGGGAATAAGGAATAAGCGTCTTATTCCTTATTCCGGTGAAAACCAAACAACTAAGGAATAGGTAATTTGGGCTTATTCTAGCCCTTATTCATATTCTAACAAAACCAAGGAATTTGGATAAGGAATAAGAAATAAGCTTTTCTCTATTCCTATTCCCTATTCCCACTCCAACCAAACACACCCTGCTTGATACAAACAGACCACTGCTTGATAATTACAATAGTTTTTCTAAGACTAATACTTATAAGTTTAGCACACATGACATTGCTGAACTAACAACCAATCTACATCCATGTTTATAATAGAAACACTAGATCTGTATAACAAAAATTTATCAAGCATTACATTGTATAAAATATAGGTACGATGCACTACTGTAAAACACATAAAGATTTCAATAAAAAGGAAGAAAATGTTGTAGTTAATTTAAACATGCAAGTAATTTCAGATATTATCATGAAGATACTGTTAGAGTTATGTCCTAGAAGTCAATAATTTAATGACTTGATTATTAGTTTATGTTTTGGATGATATTTTATCATCTGTTCCTAGGTTTATTATTGACAGATCATTCAGGTTGAGGATCTGAATTGTAGATCTCTGTGGATCATTCTTAGAATGACAATAATGAATCTAAACGGTCCATAATCTTGATAATTAACAAGGAACATTAATTATCATATAAGATTAGTATGCAAGTTAAGTGATGATTAAGTTCTACAAATCATAGGTAAAGAGTTACCAACTTAATTGCATATGTATATGTTATGGAACATAGTACAGGACTTGACCCAACGAAATAAACATATGGATTGTGTTATGTGTCATTGTTTATTTCGTTATTGTCTCGCACTTTTTCAGTCCAACCACGGAAGATCAGATAGTCCTCTATGGGGCGAAGAAGATGCGGATCAGATACCCCTCGAGCATCTTGAGACCCGTCGTTACTGCCCATTCCGAATGAGCAAAGGGCACTAATGCGGTTCTAAGTACCTCGAGAGTTGATTGTTTGTTGTAGGTCCTTTTTTTCCAGTAGGCGCAAGCCCAACTGTTAATTACCTCCGGACTCAGTTACGAACTGGGCCAAGAGCACCTCTAGATCGGGATAATCAAAGTTTAAATGTCGTAAGTGGATGAAGTCCATTTTAATAAAAGGATTGGGTCTTGGTAGAGAATTTCAGGTTGGAAACAGAGTAGAAGGGCAGTCATCTTAACAGAGCCATGCGAACATGAATGATGCAATTTAATTCCTTAGTTTCACATTTTAAAACATTTAGGTTGCTTTTGCTTTGCTGGATCAGGCTTAGTGCCGTCACAGAGATTTCAAGTTTGATATTAGGAAATTTGGTATCCTAAATCAGTCCTCAATCGTTTGGGGATTTAGAGATTTTGGGATTTCGTTCAAGTCCCGAGTAGATGCGCTATGCCTTCTCTTGACAGGGACTTGAACGATAATTCAGAATTGACTTTTCCTTTATCTCAATCTGAATATCAGGAGGGTGTCTCCTTCAAGGCAAAACGCTATGCAGCTTTGAAGGGACGAACCTTTGACTTTTAAGACTTTATGTCACTTTTGACTTTGTGTCTTTTGGGTTATTTTTAGATTTTTGGACCGTTTTGACTTTGTGTCATTTTTGGATTTGGGGCTTTTAATTTTGCATTTTTGGACTTTTGCGTTTTGATTTTTAAGTCCTGCATTTTTAAGCTAGCACTTTTGGATTTTGACTTTTGAGCTTGACTTTTGAGTTTTGATTTTTCAGACTTTGGTTTGGAGTTTGAACTTGGTTTGAACTTTTGAATCTTGGCATTCTGGACATCGAGTTGGACTTTTGAGTTGTGACTTTTAAATTTCAGACTTTCAACCTTTGGTTGGACTTTTGAGTTTGGACTTTTCTATTTGCCCTTGTGAGCTCCTGTCTTTGACCCTCTTAGTGATGTGTTTTTTTTTATTATTTCAAATCTGTTTGCAGATTTTAATGTTTGACCGTACCTGTTGTTCAGAACACGAAATGTCAAATGTACCTACTGTCCGGAACATAAAATGTTCAGATGTACCTGTTGTCCAGAATATAAAATGTTCAAATGTACCTGTTGTCCAGGACATAAAATGTTCAAATGTACCTGTTGTCCAGAACATAAAATGTTCAAATGTACCTGTTGTCCAGGACTTAAAATGTTCAAATGTACCTGTTGTCCAGAACATAAAATGTTAAAATGTACCTGTTGTCTAGGACATAAAATGTTCAAATGTACCTGTTGTCCAGAACATAAAATGTTCAAATGTACCTGTTGTCCAGGACATAAAATGTTCAAATGATTTTGATTCCTTTGAAAAAAAACTTAATTTTTTTTGTTTATCCACGCAAACTTATTATTTTCCATTATGGCCATCCCTTTTAATTTAAAAATATTTTGTGCTTTAATGTTTTGACATGACATGATATATCAAAATATTCCTCATATTTTCCTTGACATTTTGATATTTTATGAGAATTTTTCTGACAATCTAACTATTTTTAATGCATTTTTGAAGTTTTCTGCTTCGTAGAACTTTCTGATTGGTTACAATCTTGCTGTTTCGCTGTTATGTCGTCAGAGACTCGCTACACGCCGGAAGTCACAGAAGATCTGGAGGCATTGGGCTTGAGAATTGATTCAGGTCTGGATTCGCCCCGTTAGTTTCATGTATCGGTATTATTTCTCCGTTGCGCCAAGTTCACGCAGACCTTCAACTCATCTCCCTCCTTCCTTCGTTGGTATGATTTGTGACGCTTTTTCATTGGACTGGACATCTCCATTGACGGAGCCAGCAGAGGACTCCGGCAACCGCAGCATCTGTGCCCAAGTTAACAAGCGTTACATAGGTCTTTTGAGGTTGAATCGGCCATCTGTTGAGGTCGTGGCGACTGATTCGGAGAGTTTTGGCTTTGACTTGAGTTGGGTTCGCGGCCCATGATAAACCACCATCAATTGATGAGGAGCAATAGCAAGATGTTTCAATCAAAGCACCATGAGGCATCCCGTGAGCATCGTGAAGCTATTTACAGGTTTGATTTCTTGTGCTCTTTTCTAATTTTAAGCCACCATGGTCTTGGTTTCACTTTTGATCTGACCAGCTGGTGAGGAAAGATGCAATTTGAACATACAACTCGCTTATGTATGTTTTTCACTTTCCTTTACGCATCCTTGTTTATTATGTTGATCAGAGTAGCCAGTGCTCAGATATTAGATACTTAATTTCACTTCCATCCTCATTTTTTGTTTTTTTTTTGCCGGCCATATATACACATGTGTGACTTGGAATTTCAAGTTGAGATTGCAACATCCATCTGTTTAGATAATTGGAATGAAATGTGGACTGGTGATACTAAACCCTTATTAGCATTAACTAGTAACCATCAGTAGGACCATGTTTTTCATTTTTGGACCTTAACATTTCTTTATTTTGCAGAACCTTCCCAATTCATACTTCCCTTTTTGGTGTCATTTTAAAACTTGATCGGTGCTATATAGCTCAATCCCCATCACATTCATATATACTTGATTCCTCATGCTGAGTTTGATTCACATAGTTTCACATATCTGCTGGTTTCCTTTGAGTGCCTTCTACATATCCATCTCAAAACAAAATAAATTTGAATGGTTGTTAATACTAAATGACTTGCACTCAGGCCATCGATGCTTTAACTCGAAGGATGAGAGTTTACACAGTTCTTTTTTTTTATATAAGTAATGATAGAGACATGATAGTTAGATGAATTATGGATCCTGCTAGCTTCACTGTTCTCCCCCTTTTTCTTTAAAATGCAAACTCACCATATCATTATATCATTATATACTTTTTTTTATCAAAATATGGTCAGAAGTATTAAACCCTTTTAAGTTGGTGCACTTTTGTGACTAAACACAAAATTATGCATTATTATCTTATTCCTATCTGGTTAAAAAAAAATATCATTTCTTACTATTCTGCATGTATATATATTTTGCAAAGAGGCACTTTACCACCATACATGCTATATTTTCAATTTAACCCCTGATATTTATATTCTTGTGTACCACTTCCTTTTACAGTTCTAAACTTAACTCATATTATTACTATTGAAAGTGTTTTTTTTTTTTTTGAAAATAGCAAAGGTTCTAGTCATGTCATTACTTCCAAGTGTACGCTCTCAGGCTAGTACCCCTTGATTGTAATTACATATCTCGAACTGCCTTTATTGAAACAAACTTAACTAAGTATATTTCTTTAACAAAAATAAACTTTAAGCACTAAAGTGTTGAGTCCCCCCTCTCAGCCCTGGACACAAATTCCTTTGACACATATGCCCCTAGTTTCCTATTTTACCACATATTGGTTAATTTCAGATCTAATTATTCTTTTTACTTTATGCATGTCACTCAATACAACTATTATCAATGTTGAGGCATGGCTAACAGCATGAGTGTGCGCTCTTAGGCAAGCACCCCTCATGTGATAAACCATGCTCCATCACAGAACTTCATCATTATTTCATTTTTTAGCATTTTTTTATATTAAGTGACTCATTGACATGGATGAGTGTGCGCTCTCAGGCAAGCACCCCTCACCCATGTCTTTGAGTCCTGAAATGATGCTCAAGAGTGATCTACATGAGTGAAATAGAAGAGAACACCAGAAAACTGAAGATAAAAAAAAGAGAAAGCAAAACTTTGGGAAATTGAACTTATATATGAAACTCAGTATAACAGAATCCCTACCTTTCTTTTGGAAATTTCTCTCACTTTGTTTTTCTTTTACAAAACGCAACTAACTAAACTAGCAGAGTTTCAATTTTTTTTTTGTCTTTGCTCTTGATCTCCTTTTATAGCTGAAATCCTTAGGGCTTGGCTTCATCTCCTTGACACATGGCAGCATCTCCTTCCTTGGTGTTGTGATGTAGGGACTGGATGTGGCATGAGGCTGCCGCCATACTTTGTAATTCCATCTTCACTTCTTGCTCTTTTTACTCCCTTTTACTAGACAGTGGTAGCATGGCACCTGACACTTGTAATTTTACTATTTTTCACTGTGTGCTTGGAGGAAGAATTACATCCATTCTGGCGCCAATTGATGTGTTGTCTTTCATCTATTGGCCTATAGGTCATGGATGGTTGTGATTCATACAAGTGAGGTACCCCCTTTTACTGTATAGTCGTTGCCCCTAGGAGCATAGGCCTGGTGTGTCATTAATTCACTTTTATCCCCTCTCTCATGAGCTTTGACTGGAGGCTCTTTTAGTGAAAGGTAATTTCCCCCTAATACCCCTCTAATATATGTATGTTCCCCCAGGTTTTCATGGGTAGAATTGGAATTATGGCTTCATTTGGCAGCATTGGCCATTTGGCATGGCTCTATTGGTCATGTATTACACCCACTGTGTGGGTAATAACTCGTTTCCTGACCTTTGCTGACTTTCTTCTCATTGTATGACAGGTGGGCCCAATATGTGTTGTCACCCTCTCATTGATTGTGATTATAGAAAATGTGTAATTACCCTACTCTTCATTATTGCCCATCATTTTTGTGCCCTTTTTTTAATTGTAATTAGGGCCATGTTATCTTGGTTTATCTATGTAATTAAACTTTGGTTATTTAGGGTTGTTCCACGCATGTCAATTTCAAGGAGAATGTAGAGGGGTATAATTGGAACTTGGGGTTCTCATGTGCCTGTTTCATAAGCTTCATTCTTTTGTCATTTCCTTTAATTCATGATTTGCCCTCTTACATCACGCATGGAGTGCCTTTCAGGTGCCAATTGGCGCGTGTTGATTGTCTACATACCTAGGGTATATCTTTCACCTATAATCTGGCTACATCCAACCATCCATCATATTCCTTTTACTTCCTATGTGCGAGTGAGCGGCTGATGATGCATTTGCTTGAGAAAGGAAAAAAAGATTCCTTGGTGCTGTAGTATACCATTCAATGCATTGTACTATTATCAGAAGGAGAAATCATCATCTGAGCATCAACGGTTGGGAATGTTAAATTGACTGAGGAAATTCCTTCTCTTCAAATTACTTTTTCTGAGCCCATGGTACACTGGCTTCACAGGCCTAGAACTTTCTTTTCAGTGCCTAGGCTAGAGGGGAACCTTCTTTCTCCATTTGTGTCTCCATACGAAGCAGTGAGGAGCCATCTGTCTCCCCTGACTCATAGTATAACAACCTCCATTGCTTATTTCCATGTCTCCACTATTTACCGCCATGGCCATGAGGCTCATTGCTCCAGTCAGCTTCAATTGACCCGAAATTACTCATTATTTCCCTCTCATAGATCCAACAGGTGTCTCCTAGGTATGTTTCCTTGGCAATTTCTCGCTAATTTAGCAAAATTTCACATGTGTTTGTCTAAGTCGCTGATCCTTTCTCTCTTGGTCATCGCTCAATCTAGTCACCATTCATCGCCGAGTCTGGTACCGTTGCATTGGTGGCCTCATCGCCTTTTCACTGGTGAGATTGGTTGAGGCTGAAACGACGCAGAGCTGCGGCGAAACTCCTCCTCACGCCAGCGTACGACGCTTGTGTCGGACAGTACTGTTTCATCCTCCTTTTCTCTTTTTTTTTTAAATGTGTGGGACCCACAACTTTCGACTAATCAGAAAACTCAATTAGATGTTTTAATTCTAGATTGAGATCCATCCGTTGATTTTGGATAACATATTGAGGATTTATCAGGGCCGTTGGATTAATGGGAATTTTCTGAGTTAAATTGGATCGGTGCGCAATTTAGATGGGCTTTAATCTCGGCCGAAAACAGATTTTTTTTTTATATGAGTTCAAAGGCCCATCCGAAAATACCTCCATTTATGCTTGGTTTGGTGAGGTTTACCTCCATTTGTTTCAAAATGGAGCTGTCCATTTGACTGAATTTTGAGGATAATTAAGCTGCTTTATTCTTAGAAAAATTGTTTGGTGCCCTTCTTTAGCTACCACATAAAAATATGAAGAATTTAGCTTCCACAAATTTTCTATTTTTAGGACTCCAGTAATTAATTATAAGGATATCACAGGCGCATAATGGTAGTCCTCGTAATTAATTAATTTACCGTCCATTTTTAAGAATTTTTGTGTTTCCCTTTCATGCATCATAACCAATTATCAGGGCCATTTTTTTCATTGGTCTTGTGGGTGGGATTTTGATTATATGGTTTTGGATTTTGGTGATAAGATAGAGAATTGTTCTGGATTTTATGCAGCAGAATTTAGAGGCAAACAATTATGATTTTGGTTCTAAGTTTGAGATGATTATCTTTTCTACATGAGGATAGGTTCTATAAATCTCGTCTACCGCTGATTCCCGTTAAGGACTGCTATACGGACTTGATTTACGTTCTCTTGAATTGTGCGGGGAAAAACTAATCATCAAGAAAACCGTATGTCCCTCATTAATTCACTTAGTGAGTGACGATATCTGTTTGGGCCCCTTGATGGAGTTGGATCGTATGCGCGCAACTAAGCGATCAACTCTAGATCAAGAAACGTATAACCTGCAAGAATGACACATTCCTATCTTGGATTATACGATGATATCGTGTGACATAAGAATCAAAATAGAGAAATACTTTTATTCTCTTATGCAAGATTTAAATACTGTAGCGGTACATTATTTGTGCGAATTGGGAATCATAACGTGTTGCTAGATACCGCTTATGATTATTGGAATTAAATAACGATTTAATTTCATGTCCAACTTAGCATAAATCCTCAAAGGGTCACACAAATAGGACTTTGACCATACGCGCATTATTTATTTATTTGCAATAGTGAGTATTGCAAAATATGATAAGTTGATTAATTAATTAAATAACGTTGTGGACCGTTATAATTAATTAAGTCAAATAGATCATAAAGAAATAAATTAATGTACATGCTAATCCTAAAATGATTATCAATATATTGATAATTAATTTTATTCATCACACTTTAATTTAATTAAGTGAATTAAATTAAAGTATAGGCTTTTAATTTAATAGTCTATTTCAGCCTAAATTGAATGTAACTTGAAATGCCTATTAAATAATTGATTTAATATGGACTAAGAGAGATTGAACAAACATAACACATGGCCCATGAGGCCCATGTACATGGCCGGCCACATAGTGGCAAATTTGTAATTAGTTACAAGTGTTGAGGAGGGATGGCTCTATATAAGGACCACTTGAAGAGGCAAAACCTAACCTTCTCACCTTGCCTCCCTTCTTCTCCCTAGCCGCCACCACCATTCATGGGCAGAATTTTGATTCTCCCATGATGGTCTCTCTCTCTCTTGCATTCCCATAGGTCTCATGTGTTGAGAATAGCTATTCCAAAAGGTTAATTGCTAGAATTACTTGAAGAATGGTGAAAAGGATTAGCTATCCCCTTTCTCTTGCTAGCACAAGAATTGGGACATGGCCAAATTTCTTGGTGGACTCGAGGCCGCCATGGAGGAGGCGAAGGAGGGCACCCCACCGATTTCTAGGTCGAGGAATCGAGCCTCTTGATTACAATATCAAGAGAGGTAAAATTCCACCTATCTCTTGTGTCGAATTGAGCTTCAGCACTAGATCCTTAATTGCTCTTTGTTTAATTGGATTAATTAAGTGCAATTAGTCTAAAATTAAAATTAAGTGTAATTAGCACTTGAGAAACTTGCTCCTAATTGAATCCAGATTTTCTTTCATTTTTGCAACAATTTTTTTATGAGATGGTTTTGGTGCCGTACAGAAAGAGAAATGGTAGAACCCATGGAGTTGAGGGTGTGAACGGAAATGAAATGAGGAGAGAACCATCCAGAAGATGAAATTTTGATTTTTCTTTATTACTTTATTTCCAACTCCAACAAGACATGGTGCACTAATAACTCATTAAGACTACATACTTGTCTTCACAAGTGAGACCCACATGTCACAAGTGGAAATAACCATGAACTAAGAGTATCCAACAAAAATAAATATAACTACAAACAAGTACTGTTTATAACTACAAACAAGTTCATAACTTAAATTTGAAAGTGAGCTTATATATATACATAATAGTACAACACTAACATGCCATCAACATTTTAATACAAACACACCACTGCTTGATAATTACAATAGTTTTTCCAAGACTAATACTTATATGTTTAGCACACATGACATTGCTAAACTAACAACAAAAACTACAGCCATGTTTATAATAGAAACACTAGATCTGTATAACAAAAATTTATCAAGCATTACATTGTACCAAATATAGGTACGATGCACTACTGTAAAACACATAAAGATTTCAATAAAAGGGAAGAAAATGTTGTAGATAATTTAATTAGTAACTACCAACAGTACCTTCACATCCATACTTATATAGACTACTTTAATAGATTCTTGTTACACAAATAATCAACAAATAAACATCATATAAGAAACAGACTAAATCAAAGTTCATTCTAAAAAAATATAGTTCGAATTGCACAAATACAAAGTTATACAATTCATCTAAAAGGAACTAAGTACCTGAGCAAAGAGTAACGTACAACCTTTAAACATGCAAGTAATTTCAGATATTATCATGAAGATACATATACTTTTTTCTTATATATATATATATAGAGAGAGAGAGAGAGAGAAATGCTATGGTGCATCGCGATGTATTTAAGGCTTTTGTACATCGCGACCATATTTATCGATAGTTTTACAAATTGAAAATCTAACTAAACAAATTCAATCTATATATTGAAATCTCATTCCAAACCAAATTTTATATTTTTTGAAATTTTTTTACTATTTTTTTGGATTTTTTTAAAACCTGCCATTTTTAGAATTTCTTTATTATTAATTGGTTTCCAAAAAAAGAAAGTTTTAGAAAATTCGAAAAAAATAGTAAAAAAATTTCAAAAAATATAAAATTTGATTTGTAATGAGATTTCAATATGTAGATTCGATTAGTTTAATTAGATTTGTCAATTTATAAAATGGTTGACGGATAATGATCGCAATGTACAAAAGCCTCAATACATCGCGATGCACCATAGCACATCTCTCTCTCTCTATATATATATATATATATATATATATATATATATATATATAAGCTACCTAGCTATCATTCTAAGATACGCGTCCCTAAGTACTATACAGATTAACCAAAATGGCGTACTCTTCACAGCTCCCGACCTCACTCTTTAACCCAATGTGGAGAATGAGATAAAGGAAACTTTATCTCAGTACGGTATTTAGTTCCAGCCACTTGAATTTTAATTACAAGTTTAGAAACTAATTACATTACTGAGTTAGAATACAATAACAGATTTATTAGAAAAGTTATTTACATCTTATCTCAACAAACGAAACTATATCAATTTAAGTCACTTAATGCAGTATGACACATGAGCTCATCAAGAATTCCATAGCAATTCAGATTTTTAAAAGGATACAACAAATGCAGACTCAGATGTTTGGACATTCTAGTAATATGTAGGTCTGGTTCCATTGATCCATTCAGGTCAATAATGCTGCGAGCCACCTTCTCGATGAATACCAACAGCCAATTAATTCACACTCAATTCAGTCAAATAATATTCCAATTGTACATGAATGTTGGGAACACTCACCCTCTGGACCATTCTAGACTGGACCTTTAGAGTTCCGGTACATAAGCGCTTATTACACGGTGCTTGATAGGATGGTTCATGATGCCACCTCCAAACATTACGAGTGTCTATCTCAACCACACAAGATGTACTACTCATCACATTCAGAACACATTTCAATGAAATACCATTCAACATGCCACTTAAATCATGCATCATTTATATATAAACAGATTTTCATGAATGCAACAATTAATGAACACAACATGCAAGCTACTAATTAAGTCTCTATTCCTGTATATATGAAAAAAATAATTAAATTAAAACTCAAGTGGAATCCGTACCTTAAACATCAGCAAAAACCAAAGCAAAAGCAAGCAATCAACTAATTCTATAATACCTCCATCATGCCAATTGCTCCTAAATATCCGCCCATAACCTCCTGATTCTTTTTTTTTTTGGAGGAAAGCACCCCAAACAGGGGTACCAAATGCATTAATATTAAAAGAAGTTTGGAGTCACAACATCGTGACTCGAAAAGAAAACAAAAGAAAACAAGAGCCCAGGTTACTACCTTAGCTATCTAAAAAACTAAAACCTTAAAGCTAAAATCTACTAATCACCAGATTTACAACATCAATAAGAAAAGAAAAACAAAACAGCCCAGAGAATACTGCAGCCAAACTGATCAATCCAGTAAGTCTTCATCTGACACCTCCTCTGAGACTTCTGCTCTTCTCAGATCAGCCCTTGTAGCCCTTTCATTAACAACAGAATTATTCTGAAGGAGTGTATTGTCAGTTCTGTGCTGCAGCCCTCTATCCAGTCTTGCTTGAAAACCTGACCAAACATGAAAATTGTTAATTAAATTATAAACTAAAGAAGAAAAGGATAAACCTTTAACTTCATTGAAAGCTCTCCTGTTTCTTTCCAGCCAAAGAGTCCAAAAAGATACGGCTAAAAAACTAACAGCAAAAACCTTTAGATCCTTAGGAAGAGACAAACAACTATTCCATAAAGAGGGAATGTCAAGATACTGCAAAACAATCCCTTTCCCATTGAAAGTATTAAAAATATCCCAAATATCCTTAAAATAGACACAATGAACAAATAAATGATCAGTCGATTCAGAATCATTACAGAAGAGACACTTGTTTGGTCCGTGCCATCCCCTTTTCATTAAGTTATCTTGTGTTAGAATTTTGTTTTTCAAGACTAACCACAAGAATAACTTAAATTTCAAAGGTACCTTAGCGATCCAAATCGAATCTCTTAAATTAGTCTGAACCCCCCCATTATTCATCAAAGTGTAGCAAGACTTAATAGTGTAAACTCCTTTAGACTCCAAAGACCAGCTAACTGAATCCTCTGAATCATTAAAAGGATAATTCAAGAGGAGATTTTGAATAACAAGCTTTTCTTGTCTCAAGAGTAAAGAAACTCCTCTTGTAAGAAACAGGTTTAAAGCTCCATTATTCCAAATGTCGCTAATAAAGGCCTCTGGTTTCTTTGTTTTTGCAAAAGCTGCCGGGAAAGTAAATTCTAAAGGTTCAGAGCCAAACCAAACATCTTTCCAAAACTTAGTATTAGAACCGTTACATATAACTTTCATAAAACCTACTTTTATAATTGGAATGAGCGAATTTATTTCTTTCCAAAAGAAAGAACTAGTTGAAGGGCACCTATGCTTATATTTAAGAATAACAATATCTTTCCACAGGGCTTTATAATCAGCATTAAAAAGCTTCCAAATCCATTTGCCCAATAAAGCTATATTCATCAGTTGAAGGTTAGTAATACCCCAACCTCCAAATTCTTTTTTCTTATAGATGGTAGACCAATTGGATAAAGGGATTTTTTTTTATGCTTTGATTAGAACCCCATAAGAAAGACCTTCTAATCCTATCTATTCTGTTAATAACCCAACTAGGACATTTGAAAATAGATAAGTGATAAAGGGGTAAAGAAGATAAAATAGAATTAATTAATACTAATCCCCCTCCTAAAGAAAGCATGTTACCCTTCCAGTTGGAAAGTTTTTTATGTAACTTTTCTATCACTATGGTCCAATCACTTCTACTTGGCTTCTTCCAATGCAATGGAACTCCTAAATACTTGAAAGGGAGTAAACCAACCTTACAATCACTTCTGCTTTCCATAGTAAGAAAAAAAATGAGAAATTAAATAATTCACATGAGCACTTAGGATTATAATTATTGATATCTCAACCATATTAAAAGAAATTCCAGAAAAATGATTCAGTTTGCAAAAGAGAAACCGAACTTAAATATATTTTGCAAAGCTTTATGAAACCCTAATTTCAATTTAGAGCTAGTTTTAAGAATTTCGTGAAAATACTAATTTCAACTATGAAGATGCAACTGAAAAAATTCATTTACGATAGAATTAGGAAGCTTACTTCAAATTTATGTAACAAATCAACGGTGAGAAGAAAATTAAATCCAACCCTCAACAAATTTCGATTTCAGCCACTTGACCCACTTGAGAAACTTGCTCCTAATTAAATCCAGATTTTCTTTTATTTTTGCAACAATTTTTTTATGAGATGGTTTTGGTGCCGTACAGAAAGAGAAATGGTAGAACCCATGGAGTTGAGGGTGTGAACGGAAATGAAATGAGGAGAGAACCATCCAGAAGATGAAATTTTTATTTTTCTTTATTACTTTATTTCCAACTCCAACAAGACATGGTGCACTAATAACTCATTAAGACTACATACTTGTCTTCACAAGTGAGCCCCACATGTCACAAGTGAAAATAATCATGAACTAAGAGTATCCAACAGAAATAAATATAACTACAAACAAGTATTGTTTATAACTACAAACAAGTTCATAACTTAAATTTGAAAGTGAGCTTATATAGATACATAATAGTACTACACTAACATGCCATCAACATTTTAAAACAAACAGACCACGACTTGATATTTAGAATAGTTTTTTCAAGACTAATACTTATATGTTTAGCACACATGACATTGTTGAACTAACAACCAAACTACAGCCATGTTTATAATAGAAACACTAGATCTGTATAACAAAAATTTATCAAGCTTTACATTGTATTTGTACCAAATATAGGTACGATGCACTACTGTAAAACACATAAAGATTTCAATAAAAAGAAAGAAAAGGTTGTAGATAATTTAATTATTAACTACCAACAGTACCTTTACATCCATACTTATATAGACTACTTTAATAGACTCTTGTTACACAAATATGATACAAATAAACATCATCTAAGCAAAAGTTCATTCTCATAAAATATAGTTCAGATTGCACAAATACAAAGTTATACAATTCATCTAAAATGAACTAAGTACCTGAGCTGAGACTAACGTACAACCTTAAAACATGCAAGTAATTTCAGATATTATCATGAAGATACATATACTTTTTTCCTTTTATATATATATATATATATATATATATATATATATATATATAGAGTTTAGCTACGGTGAGTCGCGACTCACGGACCCTCCGGTGAGTCGCGACCAAAACTCCTAGATCTAGATCAAATTGACCGATCCAAACCGTCCAATATGATCTCCCTATTGAAATCTCCATGCAAACCAAATTTTTTATTTTTTCGAAATTTTTAAGTATTTTTTTCGGATTTTTAAAAACTGATGTTTTTGAATGGTTCAGAACCAATTAGATTAACGATTTTCTAAAATTTCAAAAAAATACTTAAAAATTTCGAAAAAATAAAAAAATCGGTCTACATGGAGATTTCAACAGGGAGATCATATCGTACGGTTTGGATCGGTCATTTTGATCTAGATCTAGGAGTTTTGGTCGCGACTCACCGGAGGATCCGTGAGTCGCGACTCACCGTAGCTAAACTCTATATATATATATATATATATATATATATATATATATATATATATATATATATATATAGTGGATTGATAAAATACACTCTGGTGTATGGATCTTCTCCCGTACACCAGAGTCGTTTATGAAATCCAAAAATCAAACGGTCGATCCGAACCATTCAACTTGTTCTCCATATTGAAAAACTCTCGGAGACCAAATTTTACCATTTTTCGAATTTTTTTGCTATATATTATGATATTTTCAAAAAACACTACAATTGGAGTATTTCAGGCCCTCCAATTTGAAAATATCATAATATATAGCAAAAAAAATCGAAAAAATATAAAATTTGGTCTCCGAGAGTTTTTCAATATGGAGAACAAGTTGAACGGTTCGGATCGACCGTTTGATTTTTGGATTTCAAAAACGACTCTGGTGTACGAGGACGATCCGTACACCAGAGTGTATTTTATCACCCCTCTATATATATATATATATATATATATATATATATATAAAAGCTACCTAGCTGTGATTCTAAGATATGCATTCCTAAGTACGATACAGATGCCAACTCGGACCAAACAAAAATATTCCATATGGTACAGGTCACACGATACTCACCAGTAATTAACCAAAATGGCCTACTCTTCACAGCTCCCGACCTCACTCTTTTACCCTAGAACCCACAAAATGGAGAATGAGATAAAGAAAACTTTATCTCAGTACGATATTTAGTTCCAGCCACTTGAAGTTTAATTACAAGTTTAGGAAATAATTACATTACTGAGTTAGAATACAATAACAGATTTATTAGAAAAGTTATTTACATCTTATCTCAACAAAGAAAGCAATGTCAATTTAAGTCACTTAATGCAGTATGACAAATAAGCTCATCAAGAATTCCATAGCAATTTAGATTTTTTAAAGGATACAAAAAATGCTGACTCAGATATTTGGACGTTCTAGTAATATGCAGGTCTGGTTCCATTGATCCATTCAGGTCAATAATGTTGCGAGCCACCTTCTTGATGAATACCAACAGCCAATTAATTCACACTCAATTCAGTCAAATAATATTCCAATTGTACATGCATGTTGGGAACACTCGCCCTCTGGACCATTCTAGACTGGACATTTAGAGTTTCGGTACATAAGCGCTTATTACACGGTGCTTGGTAGGATGGTTCATGACGCCACCTCCAAACATTACGAGTGTCTATCTCAACCACACAAGATGTACTACTCATCACATTCAGAACACATTTCAATGAAATACCATTCAACATGCCACTTAAATCATGCATCATTTATATATAAACAGATTTTCATGAATGCAACAATTAATGAACACAACATGCAAGCTACTAATTAAGTCTCTATTTCTGTATATATAAAAAAAATTAAATTAAAAACTCAAGTGGAATCCGTACCTGAAACATCAGCAAAAACCAAAGCAAAATCAAGCAATTAACTTATTCTATAATGCCTCCATCATGCCAATTGCTCCTAAATTTCCACCCATAACCTCCTGATTCTAAACAATATAAATTTCCTTTTCGGTTTTAAGACTAAGCGAATTCACTTTTATATTATACCAAATATTTCTATTATAACTATTAGTATGAACCAGTAACCTTAATCAAGTTTCAACAAAAATTGCATTCATTCTCTAACAAAAATCCAGCTCTACATTTTAAGTTAAGTTGCGCTCACAACCACAACCATAAATAATTGTTGTATGCAATTATAACAAAACCAGACCTCATTTTCTTCCCTTTTACGCTTACTGCCAAAACCTATAGAAAGTTTAAATACTATTTTGATAAATCCAAACTATGTTTACATATGCATTTTAAGACTTAACTATATCTCTTCTATGTTCAAGCTGGAATACATTTGTAAAGCCACAAGACCTTCTGTTAATTAATAGTACTAGTGAGTGATTTCAAGACTGTACAATAATAACAAGTAGTGAAAATAGGAACTAATTTTTATTCAGCTAAGTTCATTGATTTTAGCTAATCAAGAAAACAAGAAATTGTACAAATAACTTATACTTTATTTACATAAAAAAAAGAATCTGATTTTTATAAGAACAAAACAAAGGAATTAATGAAAACTTGTACTAGGTACCAACCTTGTACCAACTCAGCTTGGAGCCAATACAGCCCCTAAAAATACAACTTTTACACATTAAACCCTACTTATTAGTATAGTCTTTGTATCTGGTTTCCATAGTAAGAAAAAAAATGATAAATTAAATAATTCACATGAGCACTTAGGATTATAATTATTGATATCTCAACCATATTAAAAGAAATTCCAGAAAAACGATTCAGTTTGCAAAAGAGAAACCGATCTTAATTGTATTTTGCAAAGCTTTATGAAACCCTAATTACGATTTAGAGCTAGTTTCAAGAATTTCGTGAAAATACTAGTTTCAACTATGAAGATGCAACTGAAATTATTCATTTAAGATAGAATTAGGAAGCTTACTTCAAATTTCTGTAACAAATCAACGGTGAGAAGAAAATTCAATCCAACCCTCAACAAATTTCAATTTCAGCCACTTGAGAAACTTGCTCCTAATTGAATCCAGATTTTCTTTGGTTTTTGCAAGAATTTTTTTATGAGAAGGTTTTGGTGCCGTACAGAAAGAGAAATGGTAGAACCCATGGAGTTGAGGGTGTGAACGGAAATGAAATGAGGAGAGAACCATCATCCAGAAGATGAAATTTTGATTTTTCTTTATTACTTTTTTCCCAACTCCAACAAGACATGGTGCACTAATAGCTCATTAAGACTACATACTTGTCTTCACAAGTGAGCCACACATGTCACAAGTGGAAATAACCATGAACTAAGAGTATCCAACAGAAATAAATATAACACAAATGCTCATTTTATTTCAGTTGGATACATCTTCCCAAACTTCAAAAGTCGATTGTGATTCTTCTCTACAAATTTAATAGCTTGGGGAGATGTTTCGTGCACGATGCTCAAATAGTATTGACACTGCTCTGTAGTGTACGCCAATGCTGCACCCCACATGTTAGTTTTAAGGACATCGCCATGAAACTCCTTTTAAAGCTGTCCATCAAGTGTCTCATGTATTCCTTGTGCTCAACATCAGGAAATACACTTGAAATAGCATTTGCTAATCCCTTACAAGCATATGAAGAGATAGCTAACCCAAGAGGGGCTCCTATTGCTTGCCTCAATTAATAAACCACATCAAGTTTTCATTTGTTTCTGAATAAAAAACTCCATATGCAATTGGGTAAAACCAGTTATGACCATTAATACTTGCAACAGCTGCTAGCTGACCTGTATATTTGCGTGTCAAGTGATTAGAATCAATATCAAAATATGGTCTACAACTATGTACAAACCCATCTATACACGGTTTGAGTGCCACAAACATCTTGCTAAAAAAAACCTTACCACCAACCCTTGTACAATCAATCTCAACAATGCTGCCAAGACAACTCTTCTCCAATTCAGCCTTAAAATTATACAGTAATTGAAAGTTGTCCTTCCATGACCCTTGAATTTGATCAAGAGCTGTTTTCCTTCCTTACCAAGCTTATTATAAGTTACCTTGATAGGAAAATCATCTTCTAATTTCTCTTTTACTTGTTTTGCACCAGCTGAGGGATTTTTGCTAGCCAATCTCTTATCTTGTGTGATACCCAAGACTGATAAGCCATTGTTCTGTCAAGCTGTTTAGTGGGTGTGTTCATATGGTAACACCTTCACCTGTAATTAGAAAAAAATTATTTGCATAATTATATATTACTTCACATATTTAAAACATAAATTTATATAATTAAGTTATGCATGCATACCATAAAAGTCTTATCATCTTGGAGTCTAGAAGCACGAATTCTCCAAAAACAGTAAGGAGCTTTGCATTTTTCAACGTACCTTTTCTTGTTTGACTTCACAGTACTCGGTTGGACTCAGTTACAATAAATGCTAAAAAGTATCGATTACTATTTTCATATATTTTTTTAGCTAAAAACTTTAGCTAAACCAACGAATCACTGATTTTCCAATGTTTGCATCAGTACTCGGTTGGGCTCAGTTACAATAAATGCTAAAAAAATATATATATATGGACCGGTTGCAACATAAATTAAAGGCCCAACTGAAAAAAAGAGTTGTACTATGTGGGTAGGGATGAAAATGAAGCGAATAATTCCCGTTCTGAATCGTATCCATATCCGCTATTTTGCGAATTCGGATAATACTATTCGTATCCGAACGGATACGGATGCAGATTCGGATAATTTTAAACGTATATGGATACGGATATGATAAGCAATATAGTGTGGATACAAATTTCTATGCAAAATAGATATCCGTTTTTTATATGGTAATGACACGTTTTTTAGAAATAGCATCATAATTGACATATAGGTAAAGCTAATTCAATTATATAGCATTAAAATTAAGCTTTTAAATTTTGGTTTTTTCGGTATGACGGTCCAGGTCCCCGTGTTATTTTCGTGTTATTTCGATGTTATAACGGCGATATAACGGTGTAGTGTTTTTTCAAAGTTTGACACCCATCAATTCTATAACTATCAATTTATATGTTTATACATCTCCAATACTCCATACAAATATCATACGGCCATACCAAATTCAATATACTGCAGTGTACCAATATTGAGTAGCAGTAGCAACTTGTACCAATTTAACAATAGTTCAATATTGAATACACAATTTAACAATAATAGCGATAACAGTCTGTTATTTCGCCAAAATAACTGAAATAACGCGTTATATCCCCGAAATAACTGAAATAATGCGTTACGTCATTTTCTCAATTAAAACTGTAACGTTCATGCGGTTTGACACATAATACCGCTATTTCTGTTATTTCGCCGTTATTTCGGCGAAATTTAGAAGCTTGATTAGAATTGACAATTATTTTTTTTACTGTAATTTGATGCCAATTTTTGTATAAGCTTGATTAAAATTTATATTTTTTTATGTCTCAATGTGCGTAAATAAGTATTGATTTTTTTGTTGTTGCCTTTATTTTTTTAGTTAATTCTATACTGGTAAAAAAAAAATAAATATTACATTCTTCTAATCGAATATTGTCTTTTGTTTAGTAAAATAAATTGAGAAAAATATTATCCGTATCCGATAAAATATATCCATATTTGTATTTATATCCGACAATATCCGAACCGTATTCGTATCCGTTGAATATCTGCTCTGTATCCATATCTGAACATATCTGTATCCGTATCCTTATTCGAAAAAATATGAATACAGATATGGTATGACCACTATCCGTTTCGTATCCGCCCCGTTTTCATCCCTATTAATGTGGGTGTCAGATCCAGACTAACCAGCGACGAAACCCAACAACCCGAGACCCGTCTAGCGGGCTCAACAAGTTATTTGTAAAAAAAAAAAGAAGACAGGTGGCGCACGGCCTTTGGCTCGTTCTACTGGGGCCCCTCTTTCTGTTATTGGAAAAAGGAAAAAAAAAAAGGGAAGAAAGAGGTACATACCTGAACACGGCCAATTAATTTACCTCCGAAGGCGTGCTAGGGACGTAATGAAGGAATTTTGCGTCAATTGCGGCTAATTCTGAGAGGAGGTGGGGTTATGAGAACACCCACTGATGGAAGCTTCAAGCATGTCGGAAATCATGCTGGAGGGTGTTGGCGTGCATTACAGGAAATGAGAATGCTCAGTGGGAGTTCAAAACAAATTTTAGGAAGCTTCAGAAGAAAGGATGAGCGCGTGAGCTGACAAAAGCAAAAAAAAAAAAAAAAAAAGATCCTCGTGACTGGACGAGTCCAGTGCAAGAAAGAACTAAAGGATGAAGAAAGAAAAGTAATGGAGAGCATAGTTCCCTTTTCTGCAGCCTACAACCGGAAAAATGATGTCTACTCCTATAAAGATTCCTTTGACACGAGGGAGTAAGCTTACATCTTCAATTGTTGCCGTTGATAAGGGAAAAATTTGATTGTTTTTTCCCTCTCATAGTACGTAGGGTGATGATGGGGATGATGGAACTCCAAGTCTGGACTTTCTTGGTATGTTTAGTACTCTACATTTCTCGTGTTCATTCTTCTCCATCTTCTCTCTTGTTATCATCATCTTTTTAAATATTTTGAATAATTTTTATAAGTGTTCCAAATGTTAACTGGCAAAGGAACATGCTTCGTATGCAATTTCTTATCGTTCATTTTCTGCCAATGCTTCAAATCAGAGTTGAGTAGATTGTGTTGGTTGCAATGTAGAATCATCATTTATGTCCATGTGATCGGTTTGTTCTTTGTTTTTGTTTTCTAATTGGACATATTGATTTGGATACGGAACTCCTAATCAGTAGCAGATTTGGAGCTTTTAATTTATTCTTTTAATTTTTTTGAGGGACGAATTCTCCAGTCCATATGACTTGGTACGACTTTGTCAACTAATTGACACGTTGTCTTCTTGTCCAAAGAAAAATAAAAGACATGCTTAGGGGTGTCAAAATGGTTTCGTTTGGAACGATTTCGTTCCGTCCGAACGGAACAGCTAATGGAACACCAATTTGGTTTCGTTTCTGAAAACGAAACGGAAATAGAACTGGTACCGGTAAGCTTTAGTGTTCCGTTTATCAAAAACTAGACTGAAATCAATGAAAAATGGAGAACGGAACAGAAAATTGCTCTGTTTTACGAAACGGAACGGAAACTGAATGGATTTTATTTACGTTTTCTAAAACAGAACAGAAACGGAACACTCCTGTTTCACTTTTGTTGTTAACGTTTGACACCCCTAGACATGTTGTCAGACCCAAAGAACAGTGTTGGGGTTTGGAAACCAATGTTTTTAAAATCGTACCGGTCATCGAACCGGCTAAACGAACAGTTCAGTGGTTTAAACCAATGTTTTTGGTGTAGTGGTTTGATTCTTGTCTCATTGACAAGAGTACTGGTCTACTGGAGTTCGTATGTACTTACAGCTATAAATTAGATTAGATGCGAATTCTAGAGGGTACACTAAATTATCTATTTTCGTAATATTATTTTAGAACAATTCTAATTAACAATTAACAATATTCTACACTAATTTACTAAACTATTTCAAGACCAAGTTACCTGATGATTATTCAATCTTTTTGTGTTTTCCTCATCGCTAACAAACATCAACAAATCCAACCAAAATTTTGTACTATTTTAGAACTAAATAAAATTAAATAAATAAAATCTTATTTAATAAAAAATCATATATCGAGAGAAACTCCATGCATGTGCCCACCTAGTATACACACACAAAAAAAAACATAAACATATCTATGCACACAAACAGGGAGATAAATTTAATTAAGCCTTAATTGTAGCAATACATGAACTTACAGTGCCGACTCATTTTCTAGATAATAAAAAGAAAGCAATTAAGCATACATGCATTAATAAATTGAAAGGAAGACGAAAGGACCACGGGGACTACCAACCAAAGGAAAGCAAACGAAATGCAAACTAAAAATCCACACCAATAATTATTCAGGATAAACATAAAGAGGTAAATCTGGGATTGGCCGGCTAACTGATTACCCTATCGATTTTCTTTCTCACTCACAGTCACAGCATTCGTAGTGCACGACCATTTTCATGGGTTTGTTGCAAAAGACGCAGTGCATTCCCTCCTTCTGCATAGCATCCCCATACACTACATGTTTAAAGCAATGCTTTTCTATCTCCTTGGTCTCATATTTGTACCCCACAAGCCGCCCACGTAGAACCTTTATGAAATTGCCAGCGCCAGCGTTTAGCTCAGTCTTCCATTTTCTGATATCTCCTTTAATATGCTCTAAGCAGTTGAAGAACTTCTCAGCATCGTGGAAGATCATGTCTGTTGTGCCAAGTCGACCGATGGCAACCCAGGCTGTGTTAAGCTGATTGAATTGGAGAATAGACCTAGTGTTCTCCAGCAAGGCTTCAATATTCACATCAAGTGTTCCATACTTCTTCTGCATGCTCAATTGAAGCGCAATACTCTCTGTACGGGACCAGAAGAGCTTTGCATTAGCTTGCTCAACTTGTACATACCGCATGCTCTCCTCATACTGTGTGCCATTGATGATAGTTTTCACCTTTGTTTTGATGGTCATCGCTAGATCAGCCTCCTCTCTGTTGGCCCAAAGATATGCCATCTTCAGTTTGATGTTTGCGGGCAAGGCAGCTGCCATCAGCATTCCAGCCAGGTTTCCGAACCATTCATCATCTGCTAAGGTTGAATTATTTGCAACTCTTGCATCCTTTGATTTGTGGGGCCTTTTCCCTCCAAATACACAAACATATTGTGGAGTTTGATCATTTCCCTATGAAAAATTAGACAAATTACGGAAGTTAACATTCATAATATTATATTATTATATATAATGCTGCTGATGCATGCTATCATGAGCAAAAATTAGTGAATTATTTTGTGAAAACATACCAGAATTGTAAAATCATCATGAAGGTAAGAAAGAATGAATTGGATCCCCAAATTATGGCCATGTTTCCTCCAAAGGTCCGTCTCATTGTACATTCCAAAAGGAACTGCTAGATGGCCCCACATATGAATTAAACTGAAAGCATCATGGTGGATCACTTGTCCGTTATTGAGCACCATCGGCATTGGTTTCCCATTGAAACCCCACTCCTTTCTTGAATAATTTTCTAGAACCACATACTGTTCTGCCAAGGATTCGTACTTCAAGTAATACCACGGTTTACCGACAACAACTTTGGCATATGTTGTCCGATGTTCTTCTTTCTTATAACCGATTGGAAGCCACACAATGTAGTATTGGCTGATGGTGATTGTCTTGTTGTAGAAAGCTTTAATTATGGACACCTCCTCGCTGTACGTATCAATGTAGATGTTGGAGAACAGGACAATTACGGTGCCCTTCTTAAGATCGCTCAATTTTATCTTTTTCTCTTTGTTGGTACTATTGCAAATCAGCACTTCCTCTTCCCCACAGCATAGCAAAGGCTTAAGTATTTCAATATTGTCAGCTTGGCGCCCACCAAAGATACGTGTAAATTCTTCATACTTTTCCTTGATTTTTTCTTCCTCTAGAATAGAAATAAAGAACAGAAATTCGTTAGTTACACAGCTGGTTCTTGCTGGCATAAAAAAATTTGCTTGTGATGATGACAAACAATAAAGTTTATGTTTAACTCACGTTCAAGAGCCTGACATTGCTTCAGCCTCGAACTGAAGTAATTGTAGATAATCTCAATCCTCTTTATTGTGGAGACGAGCCTGTAAATTTATGAGACGGCTTCGTTAGACCATTAGTTTGCTCCTTCTGAAACCATGCATGAAACATAAAGTGATAAACCAATACAAAAGTCCATTACGGACAATTGTAAAATTAACACAATTCAACTTGCAACTCTTAGTGAAAGTGTTGACTGATTATTGGAGAGATAAATTTGAAGAAAAATTACAAAATAGATCAAATTAATTATATCTTTGTCCCAGAGTACTTCTATGTTTTTAAGAAAAAAAATGACGGTAGGCGTTTTAAATAAGACGATTTACGTACTATATATTAATTAACTATAATTTTATATAAGGCGTTTTAAAATTGGAAAAATTAGAAAAAAAAAATCACCATTCCAAAGTTAAAAACATACCCACTTCAAATTTAATAAAATAAAAAAAATTGTTACTTCTATTGTGTAGAGTCATCTCCATATCCAATTTTTGTAATAACCAAAATACCCCACAATCACATCTCCTTGAATCTGCCCCCACCCTCGCATCCCCTCTGACCTTCCCCTACCTTCATATCCACCTGACTACCTCCAACTCCAACTCCACCCTTCACTGTAGTCCTTGCATCCATCTCTGCCTCCACCTCTATGATGGGACTCATGGTAGGTGGAGCATAAGATGGCTGACTTAATTGGATTTTGGGTCTACTTTTTCCAAGACATAATTTTAGAATGATATTTTTTAATTTCAAAATTGAATAAGGAGAAGACAATGGATCTAAATTTTTCTTTTTAAATTCATACTTAAGTAGCTAGTTCACGTAATAATTGGTTATTTAGCCACACGCTGGTGTCAAAGACTTCATCGTGCATGCTACTTACTCTGTGGAAACTCTATCACCAGAAATCACCGAGCTGATGATGAGAACGGAATGGATGACCCAGAAGGTTGCAGACTGGAAATCTATGATGTCGATAGAAATAGCAAACTTGTCCTGGATTTTCTTTAATGCCAAAATGCTTTTCCCGATGCCTGTCACCTTCCTTACCAGCTTATACGCCGTCTCCCAATTGTCCCCTGTATGTTTTTGACCGAGTCCCTTGAGAATCTCAAGACCTTTTGCCATTGTATTGTCAGTGTTGTACACCTCTTTAATCAGGAAGGACTCGGCAAAGTTGGTGGCGAAGCCTGCCAGTATGATAACTATCTTGGCCTCCCAGTTGAACCGGTCGAGCAATGTCAGCAGCTTCAGAGTCCTCTGTTCAAGGCTACCTTGGGCTTGGCTCGCCAAACAGTTTGGAGATAGCTGTGCGGACAAAGTCACAAAGCAAGTGCATTATAATATTGTATTGGTCTGTCTGTCATCTGTGGTCTCTTTAATTTAGTCGGGCACGGTATAACAACATACTGATTTTAGAAAGAAAAAATGGAGGGGTTTTGTTGCATGTTTGGCGGCCAAGGAACTTAACATAAATTTTGCTTCATTAGTGGTCAATTAGTGTACTGGTGAATATATACAAACTTACAAATTGCTCACGAACTGCGGTATATATGTTTTCTCTAGGAATCTTTTACCCTCATTTATTTTATTGAGACAAAAAATGCAAGTCAAGTTCAACTTAGAAACTTTTTACCCTCATGTTATTTTAGGTTTATATATTATTTTGTTTATTCAGATAAAGAATTTTTTACCCTCATTTATTTTATGGAGACAAAAATTGCAAGTCAAGATCAACTTAGAAACTTTTTCCCTCATTTATTTTTATATTTGTTGAGATAAAGAATTTGTAACCCTCTGCACTTTAATTTCAGAACTAATCTGCTGTTGGCAGCTAGCCATGGATCAGTGCTACTTTGTTGGGTCTTGGGATCCTTCATTACTATAAAGCCATTCCGACGTTATCATATAATAAGTTCATGACATACAGCCCAACGCATTGAAATAAATAAATAAAAATTAGAATTTGTTCCAACTTAATTTCCACGACCACGAGGATTTTATTCTAGATTTTTAATCCATTTCCCTCAATTTAAATAGTCAGCATTGTTTCGAATATCAATTTGAAGTTCAGTACCATGTAAAACCAGTAACCACTACATAATGTAAAATTAACATCAGAGCATACAGCAAATACAAAGTCTCAATTATATATATTTGTATATATGTATCTCAAGACATACCTCGCAAGATATTTTCTGGATAATGGGTCTTAAATCTACAAGCGCCAAGTTCTCTTCTCCATTTGGCTGTAATTAATCAAGTAATTTAAAATGTCATTAATTTTCAAAGCACCAGTTTATAAATTACTGTCTGCTGGTACCAATCGCGGTCTTGTATATTTACTTACAGAGCTCCTCTTAGGACCGTCACTCACATTAAGATAAGTAGCAATCAAAATGTTTAAGCATGTGTCCACACACACACACATAATTCTAAATCACTGTAGTTCTTTATGGGTTCATAACAAATTAGATTAACGATTTTCTAAAATTCTAAAAAAAAGAGTAAAAAAATTAAAAAAATAAAATAAAATTTGGCGTGCAAGGAGATTTTAATATGAAGATCATATTGAATAGTTTGAATCGGTCATTTAAACTTTTAAAATTGAAATGTGACAGGGTTTAACCGAGACTCTGGTCAAATCGATTTGAAGCATCTCTCTCTATGTATGTATATGTATATATACTTATAGATATATGTGAGGCCATTTATTCCCTTTATTATACATCATGATGCATATAATATTTTGTGCATCGTGACCTTAATGGTATGATTTATTTTTAAATTGTCAAATCTAGTTTAACCAATACAACTTACATATTATTGAAATTCCATAGCAAACCAAAGTTTTATATTATTATTTTTTTTTGTCAAATCTAAAACTTTTCATTCTTTTTTACAAAATTATAGTAAAAAATGTTAAAATATATAGTATGATTTACAAAAACAAAAAATAAGTAAAAATTTCCAATTAAATAATAAAATGTCAACATATATAAATTGAACTAGTTCAATTAGATTTGTAAATTTATAATATACCAATGAATAAGGTCATTATGCATAAAATTAAGGCTCTACGTATCGTGTGTGTACGTAATTAAGCAGATAAATGCATGGATGACTTCACCTCGTAAGACTGGGTTGTGATGTTCAGGGTGTTCTCAACGATTTTCATGACGGCATCAGCCACTGGGATGGATTTGGCAGAAAAGGAGTGTGTGTTTTGAGTTTCCTTCAGCAATCTCCCTTCACAACGCCACTCATCGCCGGCTGGCAGCATTTGTGAGCTAAACATATTGTCGATCTATTTGTATGTGAGTAGTGTGCTGTATGTTTGGATGCAGCTTTCTGCTAGTGTGAAGGGCTTGGTTACGCTGCAAGGGTCTACTTATAGGACAAGGTTTTGAATGTGGGATCGTGCACTCTGGGCTTGTAGTACAGTAGTAGTTAGATCTAATTACATAGGACAGTAATTAATGTGGAATCGTGCAGCACTCTGCAAGGATCGACTTGAAGTCTTGAACCACCCAAACTGTGTGGGGCTACTATATATATATCAAAAGGCCGCGTATTGGACACTTCTAAATAGGAAGAGGACAGTAATATTATTATTGTTACTGAACTACATAACACCAATTTTTGCTTTAGTGCCACTACGACTACGTACGTGCCCACAAGGTTCTACCGGTGATTCTGGCAGATAATCTTAAAATTTTCGTTTCAGTTTTTTTTACTAAAAATTAAATTTTCATTTTATTATGAAAAATCTTTACGAATCTAATGTAGTTAGTATCTTCAATTCTTCACATATATTTATTCGAAGTATTTCGAGCATGCAGGACCAAAGAGCAGAATTAAATAAGATTAACAAAATTCGGAATTGCTTACATGCATTATCCCTCCGTTATTGTCACCGTTGTGCACTATGCCGCCGTTAGTTCTTTCGTTAAACGCTGAAAGAGTATGTCTTCTCCCCCTTCTACTCTGCTCTTTCCTTCCATAGAAAAGAGGTAACCCTAGCAACTCTACTCTCTCCGCCACAGCACTTCACCACTTCGCGACTCTCTCCACCTCAGCACTTTCGTGACTCTCTCCTTCGTGGCCTGAGCACCTTTTCGTCCTCCCTAATTCTCACTACGTACCTTAACACCTTAATCTCTGCCTCCCCTTCTCCGTGAACTGACTTCGGTCGATGTTCAAACTACTAGAAATAAGGTATGGAAAGATCTCTGACTTCTTCAATCATTAGAAATAAAGTAGCTTAAGAACTTGATTTTGAGATTATTTGGATTTCGTAACTTGGGAAAGATTCCTTGAGATGGTTTGAATTTTGTTTTCTTTTTTTTTTTTTTTTACTTATGCTCCAGCAGGGATTCAATCTTGCATGACGTGATGATCTGGTTGCGACTACTTTGTAACAATATGATTTGTTGAATTATTTTGTTTGCTTAAGACAATGTTAGACTTTTATAGGATGAGACGGCAGGACGGAGAATGATGGAAATAATAGCTTGATGTCCGTGTTACTAGTTTACCTGATTATGCCAGTAACTCAAAAAGTTTTTAGAGTGTTATACTAGAAAGAGATATTTTCATTTTGTGCATACGAGAGGAGGTTAATTCTGAATAAGGGTTAGGATGATTAATGTTATGCAAATTTTCTTTTGAATTATTTAGGAGTAGGTCTTTTTTTGTTAGAAACACGTGTTTTGTTTCATGAAACGTCAGTACTTTGAGACTACTCTGTAACAATATGAAACGTCAGAACAATGAAACAAGAGAGAGATGCACATAAATTGATAAACGGAAATAAAAGAAAAAAATAAATAAATTTAACGAAGACCTCAAAGCTTTGGCGCTTAAAACTTTGAGCCGTCCGATTAAATCTGAGCACTATTCTGAACCGGATCCGACGTTCATAAACTGAATAGGACGGGCTGTATCAAACATTAACCAATGTCTCCCTGTGTGTGGAACCAACATTCTTAGTAGCCTAATCGACTATACCAAACAAACGTAACAAATTTTCAAAAATATAAATAATTAAAAATTCAAATGTTGAATCTAAACTGTTGATCTTATTCAATTTTTTTACAGGCTATGAATTTTCATATAAGTTTTATAAACTTTGGAGTTGATTTGATACTAGATCAAGTGGTCAACATATGAACGAATCTGGTTAACTATCATTGATTAATTCTAATATGTTCATAATTTGGTCGCTTAATCAAGTAAAATTGACTCCAAAGTTTATAAAACTTAATTATATGAAAATGCATCGCTCGTAAAATTGAACAAGATCAACAATTTAGATTCAGCACTTCAATTTTCAAACTTTTAAATTTTTTTCAAAAAATTGTTACGGTTGTTTGGTACAGCCGATTTAATCGACAACTGAGGATGCTAGTCCCTTGTGTGTGTGCGCGTATATACAGAGCAATGTTCTGCTGCCACAAGTTTTGATTCTCACAAATGCCACAATTTTATTATTTTATTAATATTTCAAAATTGAAAATTTTAATTTTAAATTTAAACTGTTGATCTTGTTCATTAACTAGCGATATAATTTTATCTAATTTTTATAAATTTTGAAGTTCATTTGGTACTAGATTAAGAGGTATAAAAAGATAAATATATTAAAATTAATTTTCCTTAGTAATAAGATCCGTTCATTTTAAACTTTTTGATCGAGTAACAAATGATACTAATAATTTTGGAAATAAAATGATTAAACATGTCAACACTAATGTGGTTTTTTCCCCTCTTTTTTATAACTGGCGGATAAAGAGTTTGAAATTATTAGTATTATTTATATACCTATTGACTAACCGGGGTATAACATTATAAAATTTTGGATGGTTGGTATATTGAAGAACTCTTTCAGAAAGAAAAATGAAAGAGTATTATTTTGAAAAAAAAAATGGTGAGAAGAGCACTATTTCGGAAAGAATAAATATTGTTTGAATGGTGAGTTGAGAAGAAGAGTGGAAAAGATGAATTAAAATTAAAAAAAATGTTATTTCGTGAAGAGTGGGAAGGATGTTATACCGAAAAAAATTGTTGTTTGAATGTATTTTTCTTTCGAAAATTAGCCTCTTCTAGAAATAACTTTATTCTCATCCATCCATACGAGGTAATTAATGATATGATCAAGCTTTTAAAAATCGCCGTTTTTTTTTTTTTGAAATAATGGTATTTTGTAGTCAATCGCACGAACGTCACAAAAAGATAAAATAACATAACGCGTCATTACGTTTTTTCGCCGAAAAAATATTAAAAAATTGTGTTTTTTCACAGATTAAACGTGTATAATATCAAAAGACATATCGTACATTGAGAACATAGTGTATTTGGTACATATTGTTAATAAAATGCTCTTAGAGATGTTCAATATCATGTATCACTGCCTCTCTAAGTACAATATTGTATACCAATTGTCTATACAAATGTAATACTGTACATAAAAATACATATGAGTTTGACACAGATGTTCGCATATATAAATTGTTTTTCGCTGAAAAAACACCGCACCATTAAATTAACTCCGGACCGTCATACCGAAAAAAATGCATTTTAAAATTCTTAGATATGATACATAGAAAATTTGTAAGTTACACAGTGTAAACCCAGTTTATCCGGAAGTCTTCAATTAATATCGTATATTTCCCAACAACCAAGGCACCAACTATAAGTACTACTATTTCTCAAAAAAAAAAAAAAAAAGTACTACTAATAATAATGAGAATTTCCTGGAAGGTGAGGAAGGTCTTTAACTATTGTTCAGTTCACACGTATATTTTCACCATTCCAGGAAATTCACAGTTTCACACACTTGACTTGAGTCAACTGCCGGTCGTTCACACGTTAGCTTTACCACTTAGCTTTACCACTTGCCACCATTCCACCAAGTCTTCAATGCTTAACATTTTTCCCAACCATCAACTACCGGTACTACTAATGATGACAAGTTTTGGGTGGTATTTAACTATCAAATTTCAGTTCACACATATTCACCATTCCAGGAAATTTACACGTGAGTTATATGTATCGGGCTGAGATGGAATATATCGATCTCTCTAATACAGCCATTGATTTTTTTTTTTTTTTTGACGTAATGTCCTTGGGCTTCCAATGACGTAATGCCCTTGGGCTGCCAATGACGTAATGCCCTTTGACGTAATGCCATTGTATATTTAACTCAAAGATTATTGAAGTTATTCTCAATCTATTCAACTACGAACAGTAGTCGGAAGCGTTTACTTGGGAAATTCGAGGCAAAATCTTTTGTCGTCTTTGGAGTCGAAGTAAATACCAGGGTCTCTTTTGGATGGGTCGTTTGGATTGAAGTGAAAATTTGGAGAATTTGAGAAATTTTCTATTTCTAGGTATAAATTTATTATAAACAATCCAAACTTTTCACAAAGTTACACACTTCTCAATAAATTTATATCTAGGAATTGAAAATTCTCCAAATTCCTAAGCCATCCAAACGGCCCCCTTAAGAATAAGAAAAAATAATTTCTTTTTAAAAATAGTTTTTTTCTAGACATCCAAACAAGTTAGAAATAAGAAGAAAAATAGTTTTTTCTAAAAATAACTTCTTCTTAGAAATAGTTTCTTCCAACAATTATATATACATAATTTCAACAAAATTAGCTAAATACTAATAGCTAAATTAAATTCTGCGTACTCTTTAATTAGAATTTTATTTAATATTAAAATAAAAAATTTTAATAATTTATTTAAATTAATATTAATTTGTTTATTCCTAACTCACCATCCAAACAACATTTTTTTTTCTTTGAGCCGTTTGGATCGCTTAGGAATAAGCGGAATAGCATCTTCCTAGGCGAAAATTTATTCCTAACAATCTAAACTCTTGACAAAGTTACACACTTCCCAATTGTTTATGCCTAGGAATAGGTTATTCCTCTTATTTTTAAGCGATCCAAACGGGCCCTTTAGGAATAGCTTCTTTCCACTCTTCCCAAAGTTACTATTCCTAATGTTTTCTTCCTAAAATTTCTATTCCTTCCTTATTCTCATACCATCCAAACGAGTCCAGAGAATATATATCAATCGCCCAATTAGGGCTGTACAAAAAAAATTAAAAATCCGTCCGATTTGTATTTTATTCTTAAGCAATTTTAAAATATTTAAACATTAATCGACTTGGGTCGGATTTCAATTTTAATAATCCGGTTGTATTAGATTGAGTCATAATTTTATTCTTTATAATCCGTACCCGATCCAACCCGTTTAGTTTATTAAATCATCCCTTCTATTACCCTCCATTCTTATTTTATTCCATTTATCTGCGATTTTGTAGTAGTAATATGGGAAGTTTATGATTTTTGAGTGGCATGTAAACTAGGATATAAATTTAATATTAGATTTATGTGATATGACATGCCTCTCAAAATTAATGAAGTTCATGTTATACCTTAAAAGTTTAATAAAAATCATGTTCAGTATCAAGAAGGATTTGGATCTAATATTTTCATTTAGAATTAGAAAAACAAAAAAAAAACTGCAATTTTATAAAATTTTATATGTAGGAAAAACGCAATTGTTACCAAACTGTTATTTGAGAGGCAATATTGTAGCGCATTTGTTATTTCAGTATCAATTGATAACCAAATACTGATATTCAAATATTCTCTTATCGGACCCAGATTATATATCTGATTGAGGGTACATGCACAGTAATTCTTTTTTTTTTAGCTTATTTGTAACTTACTTATTGTGGAGAAAATTCAATGTTTGGCTCGGTCCGAGTTGGGTCGAACTTACTTATAGCAGAGCGAAAGAATAGGTAAATCCTAAAAATGACTAGGGCAATGATGCTAGAAAACAATGTACCTCATTCTTATTGGGATAATGCAGTTACGTCAGCAGTTTACTTGATGAATAGGGTGCCTTCTGTGGTACTTGACTTCCAAACACCCTTGCAAGTACTTTCAAAATACTGCTTAATTCCCTCTGTCCTTACAATTCCACCAAAGGTATTTGGGTGTATTGCCTATGTTCATATACAGAAACATCAAAGGTCAAAGTTGGATCCTTGTGCTGAAAAATGTGTGTTCATAGGCTATGGTCAACATCAAAAGGGCTATAGGTGCATGAATCCATCCTCTAGAAAAGTCTATACCACCATGGATGTGACATTTATTGAAAATGAAGGGTATTTCTGTAAAAACCAGACTCATTCTCCGGGGGAGAGTGTGATAGACAATGAACTCTGGTTCGATGCAGTAAGAAATGATGTTTTTGGATCGAAATCTGAGATTTTCCCAAATGAGCCTGTTCAACTCGGTCCGAGTTCGACTCATCTCGGTCCGAGTTCAACTCATCTCGGTCCGAGTTCAACCCATCTCGGTCCGAGTTTAGATCATCTCGGTCCGAGTTCGACCCATCTCGGTCCGAGTTCGACCCATCTCGGTCCGAGTTTGACCCATCTCGGTCCGAGTTCGACCCATCTCGGTCCGAGTTCGACTGAATGCGAGCATTTGAATCTAGAAATGGACCCATTGGCTAACTCGGGTCCATCTGAAGAAGGTTTGGAAAGTGAAGATGAAGAAATGATACAGTCTGCTACTTCACCACATGATCAATCTCCTGAGTCAGAGGTAAGTAATTCTGAGCCTATTACTACTAATCCAATTTATCAGTTACCTTTCAGGATCAACAGAGGAAAACCACCTAAGAGGTACAGACCAGATGAAAGTGGTGAGGGCAGGTATGCAATGGCAAATTTCATGACCTTGTCTCATATGCCAGAACCTGTGAAGGTGTTTGATAGAACTCTTGCATCAGTTCACATTCCAACTAACCTAAGTGAAGCTCTCAGTGATTCAAAATGGGTGGAGGCAATGAAGACGGAAATGGATGCACTGGAGAAGAATGATACTTGGGAATTAATAACAAGACCAAACAACAGAAAGACAGTAGGCTGCAAATGGGTATTTACAGTCAAGTATGGGCCCACTGGAGAAATAGACAGATATAAGGCGAGACTGGTGGCAAAAGGCTACTCTCAGACATATGGAGTGGATTATCAAGAAACTTTCTCACCAGTAGCAAAGCTGAATACTGTTAGAATTTTACTGTCCATTGCAGCAAATCAAGACTGGCCACTACACCAATTTGATGTGAAGAATGCTTTTTTGCATGGTGACATTGATGAGGAGATTTACATGGACATACCGCCAGGATATGGTCACTTAAGCAGTCAACCTCTCGTGTGCAGACTGAAAAAGGCGTTGTATGGTTTGAAGCAATCTCCTAGGGCTTGGTTTGGAAGATTCTGTAGTGCTATGAAGGGATATGGATATACTCAGAGTGATACTGACCACACTTTGTTCTTTCTTAAGGATAAAGAGAAAATTGTAATCTTGATAATCTATGTTGATGACATGATAATTACAGGTAATGACTCAGAAGGAATCCATGATTTGGAAGGAAAATTGTCTAGAGAGTTTGAAATGAAGAATCTGGGAGGCTTAAAATACTTTCTAGGAATTGAAGTAGCACGCAATAAGGAAGGTATTTCTTTATCTCAAAGAAAATATGTTCTTGACTTATTAGCAGAAACAGGTATGTTGGATTGTAAACCTGTTGACACACCAACTAAGCAGAACACCAAGTTGGGTGTATTTTCTGATCAGGCACCTGCAAATAAAGATCAATACCAGAGATTGGTAGGGAGACTCATTTACTTGTCACATACTCGGCCTGATATCGCTTATGCTGTGTCTGTGGTGAGTCAATTTATGCATGCTCCCAGTGAACAACATATGGAAGCTGTCATGTGGATTTTAAGGTATCTCAAGGGATCCCCAGGACGAGGTATCTTCTTCAAAAGGAATGGTCATCTTCAGGTTGAGGGATATACAGATTCTGACTGGGCTGGAGATGTGACTGATAGAAAATCCACGTCTGGATACTTCACATTTGTTGGAGGTAACTTGGTTACTTGGAGGAGCAAAAAGCAAAAGGTGGTAGCTTTGTCAAGTGCAGAGGCAGAGTTCAGAGGAATTGCTAAAGGTTTGCAAGAATTACTGTGGATAAAGAGAGTACTCAAGGATCTTGGTCTCTATGATAACAGGGAGATGAAGTTGTTCTGTGACAATAAGGCAGCTATCGCAATATCTCACAATCCGGTGCAACATGATAGGACCAAGCATATTGAAGTGGATAGGCACTTTATTCGACAGAATTTAGAAGATAAAGTCATTAGCATTCCTCACGTGAAAACTGATGAGCAATTGGCAGATATACTAACCAAAGGGGTATCATGTACCATTTTTCAGGGAGTGATTTGCAAGTTGGGCATGCAAGATATCTACCTGCCAACTTGAGGGGGAGTGTGGAGAAAATTCAATGTTTGGCTCGGTCCGAGTTGGGTCAAACTCGGACCGAGTTGAACCACATCCCTTTGGCTCGGTCCGAGTTGGCCAGAACTCGGTCCGAGTTGGACCGTCTGACTTTCCTTTTTATGATTTATGCATATATGGAAATGTAATAAAAAGAAATATTAGCCTACCTATTATAAAGGAGGCGTCTTTCTCTTCCTTTCTGACCTATCTTCTTCCCCAATTCTCTCTTGTACTCCATTATTATTGAAAAGAAATAAAAAAGTGATGGTGTGTGTGCGTGTGGATGTAGGTACGATTTCGTACTGAACCACGTTAAATCTTCGTGTTGTTTGCTGTGATTGCTTTTGTTTACACTTATTTAATTTTCTTGGCATCGATAAAATATGACCCGGTTAACTCGAAAATCCGTAAAAATCATTGATAATATTTTATATGGGTTGAGTTAGATTATAGGTGGATCAACTAAAATATTTTTTTAATCCGGTATAATTGAATTGGATTAAAATATTGGTAAAATATTGCGAACTCGTCCGTTATACAGCCCTACGCCCATAATTACCTGCAGAGCTCAGCTTATGACTACCTAGTTTCCACCCACGAAATATCTATCACATAAATGTGTGTTACTCCGTTCTCTAATTTTCATGAGCGGAACTAATTCACTTCGTTTTTTTATATATATTTCAATATACTTAATTATTTGAAACGTACATGCCCGTGAGAATCTATATATGTGGTACATCTGGTGTTAAGTTTACAAATTCATGTGTTAAAAGCAGTACAAATTATTGAAATATTTATTTTATTATTTGAAAGATGCGTACACAAGAAAAAAAAGGATGTGTACACATTTTATTTTTAGAATTTTACAGATATTTTATTTCAAATTTTTCTAAGTTTCGACCATTTTTAGTGAATTCTGAAGGTTTCTGCTGACATAGAAGGCTCCGGTTGGTGCGAGCCATTACCTGAATTGATGTGACTGCCAAAGTGCCAATCTTCCATGCAAGCTTGTCATTGGGATTAAATTCATTTTGTACTCAAACATTCTTCTTTTTATTTCCACTAAGTGATGCGGGTTTGTGTAGTGATTTCCTGACAGATCACGGGAGAAGGCGGGTTCATTCTCTCTTTCAATGGGCTTCTGGGTTTAACGGTTATAGATCAGTTAGCGTTTCCGGCCACCGCAACTCACCGGAGATGTTTGTACAACATCCTACCGGAGAGGAGATCTCGATGATGGGGTCAGTTTCCAGTGCGTCGATCTGGGTCGGCTGGAGCGTCACCTCACTGGTGCTAGGGTACTGGAGCTTATATCGGTGAGGTTTATAGGGTTCAAATTGTACCAGTAAAGGGTTTATTAGCGTCCAGGGAGAGGAGAGATCACGATTTTGGGGTCGATTGATGTTGCGTTGCCTGGGTTGGTGGGAAAACCAATAGGCAGGTACGGCTTGGAAAACCAATAGGCAGGTACGTCTAAACCAATAGGCAGTAAGGAATGTTTGAGAGTGGAAATTGCAATGGTCAATTGGTCGTTGGAAGCTTCAGTGAGTGGGGTGAGTTTGGTTTAGACGTGGTGAAAGAAAGAGGCCGGTACAGTAAAGGAACTGGTGTTAATGATTGGGGTTCATTTTAAAGAGGCGGGTTTAGAGTAATGGATAACAATGTGGGTACACTGTATGGGGATACTTAGTATGGGTAATTAGGGAGATAAGTAGAACTGTTGTTTTCTGTAGTTGAGTAGGATTAGCGATATCTGATGCTTTATTATAAATACATGTGTAAGGTCGGTAAACTGTTTTTACATAACATAATACAATTTCTATTCATTTACTGTTTCTCTCTTTTCTCTCTCTCTGGTACAATACCAGTATACAAGATATACAAGAATCACAAGCTTTCATGGTATCAGAGCCAATCAATGGCGACACCACCTGATCCCTTCTCTTCCGCTCAATTTCTACCTCCGATGGCTTCCACTCAACCTTCGCTACCACCTCCGCCACCACCTCCGCCGACTGCCACAACTTTTCCCCCTCCGCCACCACCTCCTGCTACTACTTCTTTACCACCTCCGATGGTTTCTCCATCATTCCCATCTCCGTCTCCTCTGCAATCTCACATGATTCGACCACCAAACCCAACTGTTTCTTCTTCCTTCTCAATTGATCAACCAATTGCGATTAACATCCCAATTCCTCTCAAGCTGACTCATACCAATTTCCTACCATGGCAAGCTCAAATCTTGCCACTTATTCATGGCCATAATTTGGCGCGATTTCTCACCTCTCCACCCCCAAATCCAACAAGAACAAATTCTAATGGCCAGATTGAATTTAATTCTGATTACCTGCCCTGGAACCGCCAAGACCAGCTTCTTCTTGGTTGGATGCGCGCTTCTTTATCTGAATCCGTTGCTGCTCAGGTGGTTTCTTGTCCATCTTCAGCTGCGCTCTGGTCGACTCTACATCAGCACTTCTCCTCTAATTCAAGAGCAAGGCTAATTGACTTGAAGCGCCAACTCCAATCTGCTCATCGAGGTTCATCTTCTTGCATTGAATTTCTTCAACAGATAAGAGGTATTGCTGATGAACTTTCTTTCATTGGTGTTCCTCCTTCTGACGATGACTTAGTTCTTGCACTGCTCAATGGTTTGGGAACGGAGTATAATGCTTTCGTTGCAGCTCTTACTGCCACCAGCCGAAATGAACCCCTCTCTTTCTCAGCTGTACATGGAATGCTTTTATCTCATGAAGCACTTTTGAAAAGTCAATTGCAACAATCCCTTTCTGCTCCTGCTGCCTTTTTAGCTGGGTCCAGTAATGGTGGTAATCATTCTTTCTCTTCTCAACCTAAGCGCAATAACAACAACAATGGTGGTAACAATAATCGATCACAGGGCAAACCAGTATTTCCTCCTTTTCAACCCAATCGCAATACTCAGGGACCCTTTGTTAACCCTCTATCACAACCAAATCGAAACCCTGCACCTGCTACAAACTCTCAACAAAACACAGCCACCTCTAGTCAACCTCCCAAGCAATGTCAGATATGTAAAAAGTATGGACACATTGCCAAGTACTGTAGATGGAGGTACCAATCCGATCCCTCCTATCAGCAACATCATCAACCTCAAGCATACGTTGCTCAGCCATCAAGTGCCATCAATTCCAGTGATTGGGTATTGGACTCGGGTGCGACACACCATGTAACTAACGACATCAACAATCTTTCCACCTTCTTCCAGTATAACGGCTCCGATAATCTTCAGATAGGTGATGGTACCGGCATTCCCATACAGAATACTGGTAACACTTCTCTCCTTATTTCTAATGCTTTGATTCATTTGAAGGACACACTTCATGTTCCTAATTTTTCTAGGAATCTTATTAGTTTATCGAAACTGTTATTGGATAACCCTTCAATAGATATCACATTTGGTAAAATTGCTTGTTTTTTCAAGGACTCCCACACCAAGACTATTCTTCTTGAGGTGCCAAGTCGAAATGGACTATACTCCTTTCATGCTTCTCCTTACCATTTGCTTCCTCCACAAGCTTTACTTGGCATCAAAACCACAGCCAATATTTGGCACCAGCGCCTTGGTCATCCATCCAATTCTACCACTTTGTTTGTTTTGCAGAATAATGACTTAGCTTGTAATTCGTTCAGTTTAGATAATTGTGGAGATTGTTGTATGGCAAAGGCTCACAAGTTGCCTTTTGATTCTTCTTTTTCTTCTTCTTCTTCCCCTCTTGAACTTATCCATTCGGATGTGTGGGGTCCATCCCCTTTTATCTCTTCTAATGGCTATCGTTACTATGTGATATTTGTTGATGATTATTCCCGATATACTTGGATTTATTTTATGACAAAGAAAAGTGATGTTGTTGCTATTTTTACTTCTTTCAAGGCTCAGGTAGAAAATCTCTTTAATTGTACCATTAAAATGTTAAGAACCGATGGAGGTACCGAATATAAACCTCTTGCGAATTTGTTCCCTTCAATTGTTCATCAAACTTCTTGCCCGTATACGCCCCAACAAAATGGCATATCCGAAAGGAAACACCGTCATATTATTGAACTTGCTTTAGCCACTATGTTACATGCTTCTATACCTAATCAATATTGGGATGAGACTTTTTCAAGTATTGTTTATCTTATTAACCGTCTACCGTCCAAAACTAAATCTATTCCCTTTTCTGTACTTTTTTCTAAAACCCCAGATTACAATTTTCTACGCGTACTTGGTTGTCTTTGCTACCCATATACTAGACCATATAATACTAACAAGCTAGAACCACGTGCTTTGCCATGTATTTTTATTGGTTATGCCAAGAATCAAAAAGGTTATAGGTGTTTACATTTACCCTCCAATAAAATTTATATAACCAGACATGTTCGTTTCGTTGAATCTTCCTTTCCTTTTGTACAAAATAACCTGCCCTCCACCTCTCAGTCCAGCCCTAAGTCCCATCCCAATATACCTCTGCTCTCTTTGTCAAAAATACAGGATTTCACACATGCAGCTATTCCTATGGAGTCAGACACAGTTCATAATAATCAAGGCTCAGCTATAGCAGTTGGATTAAATAGCTCATCTCCTCATGAAGTTCCGTCCTCTAACTCCTCTGACAGTGAGTCTGCACTTGCTGCTCCTGGAGCATCTGCTGCTGCTGCCGCATCTGCTACTGCTCCGGGCGCAAATGCTGCTACCTCCTCCATACATACAACACCTGGCGCAGCTACTGCTGCTCCCTCAACATATACAGTACCTGCAGTTGCTGCTGCTCCCTCCCCACATACTATACCTGCCGCAACTACTACTTCACACTCAAATACTGCTCCTGTTACAACCTCTGCCCCTTTCACAAATGCTGCTCCAACCTTAAAAACTTATTCACGCCGCTTCCAAAAACCAGTAAATACTTACTCTGAAACAAACTCCTATGGAGCTGCACCTCTCACTTCACCTAATCCCATACAAGAACAATCTGCAAATACCTCATCACACCCTATGACAACAAGAAATCGTGATCATACTAGAAAACCTCGCCATTTTCCTGAATATGTAGCCTTTCTCTCTGCCATTACTACTGAACCTACATCATTTGCTAAAGCCAATGTACATCAAGAATGGCGCACAGCTATGAATAATGAGATTAATGCTCTTGCCATTAACAAAACATGGACCCTTGTTCCTCCTCCAACCGATCATAAAGTCATAGGATGCAAATGGGTCTACAAAATTAAACGGCGATCCGATGGCTCGATTGATAGATACAAAGCTCGTTTAGTGGCAAAAGGCTTTCATCAACAAGAAGGGGTTGATTACTTTGACACTTTTAGTCCCGTGGTTCGTCCCACAACGATCCGTGTCATTCTATCCATTGCGGTTTCTCGAAATTGGCCGATTCGACAACTTGATGTGCAAAATGCTTTCCTTCATGGTGATCTTCAAGAGCGGGTCTACATGCAACAACCACCCGGTTTTGTTGATCCATCATTCCCAAGTTATGTTTGTCTCTTGTCTAAATCTCTTTACGGTCTCAAACAATCACCCCGTGCTTGGTTTTATAAACTTAGCTCTACTCTTTTTTCTCTTGGATTCTGTGAATCTCAATATGACCCTTCCCTTTTCATCTCTTATCAAAACAATCATATAACCCTCATTCTTGTTTATGTTGATGACATCCTCATAACGGGTAGTAGTCCTTCTCTTATTTCTACATTCCTCGACCATCTTCATACCAATTTTGCCCTCAAAGACCTTGGTAAGCTTCACTACTTTCTTGGTATTGAAGTTACATATCTTCCAAATGGTGTTCATCTCTCACAGAACAAGTATATCCTGGATATCATTTCCCGAGCAAACATGACACATGCCGAGCATTGTGAGTCCCCCATGACATCGGCTACTACTCTTGCTAAAGATGACAGCCCCTTACATGATAATCCACAGCTTTATAGAAGCATTGTTGGTGCCCTTCAATATGCCACGCTTACAAGACCCGACATTTCTTTTGCGGTCAACAAAGTGTCTCAATACATGCAAAATCCAACTGAAAACCATTGGAGTGCTGTAAAAAGGATTATCCGTTACTTATGTGGTTCCACTTCACACGGATTGACCTTCTACTCAGCTCAAACTTCTTCTCTTCATGCATACAGCGATGCCGATTGGGCCGGCTGCCCCGATGACCGTCGCTCCACAACTGGATTTTGTATTTATCTAAATGGTAATCTAGTTTCTTGGAGTGCCAAGAAACAACCTACGGTTTCAAGGTCCAGTACGGAGGCCGAATATAGAAGCTTATCTCTCACATGTGCTGAACTGCTTTGGCTCCAATATCTGCTTCAAGAGCTACAGTTTTCTCTACCAGAACCTCCTACATTATGGTGTGATAACATAGGAGCAACCTTTCTAGCCTCCAATCCGAGTTTTCATGCAAGAACAAAACATATCGAAATTGATTATCATTTCGTTAGAGAGAGAATATGCAACAATGAACTTCAAGTTCGGTTCATTTCTTCAAAGGATCAGCTTGCAGATGTTTTCACAAAAGCTTTGCCCCTTCCTCGGTTTCTTCATTTAAAATCCAAGCTCAAAGTTGACAGATCCCCTTTGGCTTGTGGGGGGGATATTAGAGTAATGGATAACAATGTGGGTACACTGTATGGGGATACTTAGTATGGGTAATTAGGGAGATAAGTAGAACTGTTGTTTTCTGTAGTTGAGTAGGATTAGCGATATCTGATGCTTTATTATAAATACATGTGTAAGGTCGGTAAACTGTTTTTACATAACATAATACAATTTCTATTCATTTACTGTTTCTCTCTTTTCTCTCTCTCTGGTACAATACCAGTATACAAGATATACAAGAATCACAAGCTTTCAGGTATCAATGGAAGTCATGTGATGCCAGTTTATTTGGAGATGAAGGTGAAGAAGCCCTTAGAAGGGAATTATGGTCAATTTGTTTGGATTTGAGTATGGCAGATTTGTTTAACTGTCATGGTGCAACAGGGATTAGTTGGCATGGATGTAAAGCATTAGTGGGATTCGTTTTGGTGTTAATTCAAGGTCTACACAAGGGGCTAGCCATTATTTGGCACTACACCTAACTGTGTTTATGCATATGAGTATATGACCATACAGTGCGTGAAGTGGGCAAAGAATTTGATATCACTAATGACTGTTCCAAGTATCACATTCATACATCAATACATCATGGACAGACAAACAAATCTTATACATATATATGCATCATCCCTAAGAGACTTGTGGACGTCTACGCTGGAGGTCTTCTTTCTGGTACAGATAGAAATGACATCGCCTCAGAAGACGAGGCCATTGTCTGATCTCTCCCTTTGAATTGTTTGTCTCTATTTGTCCCACGACTGAGGTTTTAGTTCAAAAAGATTTAGGTCTCTTTCTCTGATCGCAAGAGGAATGGATGAAATTAAATAGGGGACGTATGGGAATAAATTTTGCGCAGCCAATTATACAACAACTAGAAGGTTGACAAATTTTATATATTATGGTGAATTGCAACTCACAAGAGGGTATGTGAGTTGTGATCAAAATTTCTAAATCTAGTTTCGAATTATCGATCCAAATTATTAAATATGATCTCTTTGTTGAAATCTTTATATAGACCAAATTTTATATTTTTTTCGAAATTTTTAAGCATTTTTTTGAAATTTTAGAAAATCATTAATTTAATTAGTTCTTAACCGTTCAAAAACAGCAGTTTTTTAAAATCTGAAAAAAATACTTACAAATTTCAAAAAAATATAAAATTTAGTCTGCATGAAAATTTCAATAGGGAGATCAAATTAGACGATTTGGATCAGTTAGTTTGAACAATATCTAGGAGTTTACCCTCTCGTGAGTTGCAACTCACCATAGCAAAACTCCTATTAATAGTATGAGAAAGTTCCGGTGCCAGAACTTTAGAGTACCACTAAATGTCACAACTTTACTTTACATCAATAATTAAAAATTTTAAAATTTGAATGTTTAATCCAAACATTGATCTTGTGCAACTAAACGTGCGATGTGTTTCCATATAAGTTTTACAAAATTTGGAGTTGATTTGATATTTGATCAAGATGTTAAAAAATGAACGAATCTTGTTGACTATGACAGATTAATTGTAATGCGTTCATGGGTCATTTCAGACGTACAATAAGGGATAAAGGATCATTTCATATGTGTAAACATTCATTTAGTTGCAACAAGGGATCATCTTTATTAGTGCATTTATTAAATATAATAAAAGATTTTTTTGTGGTTGTAAATGTTCCGTTAGTTGTGATAAGTGTCATCTTAATAAGGTTCTCTAACTGAGATAGGGAGAAAAAAGGATTGTCTTGTTGTTTATACTTAGTATTACTAAGTGATCATCTTAAATGTTGCAATAAAAGATTTTCTTGTTGAAGTAACAGTTCAGTTTATTGCAATAAGAGATCATCTTATAACTCATATTACCTCATCCCTTCTGGTCATTAACAGAACTATAACGTCATATTACGACTATATCTAACTAAACACATAACAGCTCTACACCTTAAGTACAGAAAAAAGGATTAATGAAATTCTATAGAGTTTGACTCGGAGTAATGTTTTATATGAAATAGTGGAACAACTTGGATCCAATTATTTATGGTACTTATTTGAAATTCAGCAAAAGGATCTATTGAATTATGAGTTTAATAAATTCTGTTTTTCTTGCTTATTATGAGACAATAACCTCCGTAAGGACTTTTCATTTGTCTTCTTCTCAGATTAACTCATTCCTTGAGATCATTAATAGAACTACAACGTCATATTACGACGACATCTAACTGAACGTATAACGCATGTTAACTCATCCATTGAGGTCTTTAACTGAACACAAAAATCTGTCCATTTGATGACGTCAATACGCAAAACTTTTCTCGAAATTGGTAGCCTCAGCGCAAAATATTTTATGACTCCAACGTGCGAAAAATGGTGAACGCTGGATTAGTGGATGGTTTGGATGGTTAATACGTGCGAAAAATAATGAACGCTGGATTAGTGGATGGTTTGGATGATTAATTAGTGGATGGTGTATATTAGCTCTGGTTATAACAGAGACAAATTGTCTTTTGAAAAATGGCCTAACTCATGGGCCTTATAGTGGCCCTTATCCCAAATCTGGGCCCAATAGGACCATAACTCGGTTCTTCTGAGTCGATTCTGATGAGCATCTTTGGAAACGCAAATACGCAATGAACAAAAATCCAAAGAAATGAAAAAGCGGAAAACAAATAAAACATTTTTCTACTACTACTAGTCGTTCAAACCTACCATTCGTTGCACTTTTCTCCCGCCACCTTTAAGCTACTCCAACTTCACTCCTCCTTCAATGAATTCATATCTTTCTGTTCTCTCTGATTGCTTTTGCAATGAAATCTGCCATGCCTTTTCAAATCAAGCTCAAGAAGTTCTCCGATCAGCAAGTGGATCGTGCTTCCGATCAGCTCGGACAGGAATTAGAGACCTATCCTTTCAGTGCAGTTAGATCTGAGCGCTATTTTGTGGATGGATTTGAAGATTTGAGATCAGACCTTGAATTTGAGGTGTTTTTGGGATATTCTTTGTTTTTTTTTTCTCATATTTGTTTATACAAGAGAAACTGTAATTGATTGATTTTCTAATTGTCCAGCTCTCTCAGAAGATCATATGCATTGAGGCATTGCAACAAGTTGCTTGCAAAGGCCTTCGGCATGGTGGAGAGATGCGCCCTTTAGTATGGAAGGTTCTGTGAATCAAATTATAGTATCTTTTAGAATTAATTAATTTATAAACATCTATTGTATTCAATTTTTTTATGGTTTTCCTGCACACACACACACAAAAAAAAAAAATTAAAGTACATGCTAAACTGCAAAATTTAGAAGTAAAGGTGTTTTTCTTTTCTTTTTGTACTATTTGCTGATGAAGGTTAGGTCCCTCAGGAAGGAACAGTTTGTCACCTGACCTGAGTACTTTTGCATGAGTAACAACTAACAACTTTGTTGTGTCATTTAATTTATCTTACCAAATAAAAACAAAATCTTCTGAAATTTATTTTATTGGGACTTGGAGGAACGTCAAATTCCAACTTTGGTTATACTGATATTAAAATTTGTCACCTCTTTTAGAGTATAAAATGTAAAATTGCTACCTAATTTCTTAAATAACATGCTGTCCCTAGTGATCAAACAAACTTATTCCACTATTTGCATGTCTGTTGTGCTTAGTTGTTTTTTTAAAAGCCATTGACGTGAGCCAATAACAATCCCAGTTTACTAATCAAGTCAAAAGTACTGTTTTGATTTTTGCTGTCACAACTGACAACTAACATAGGCACCTTTCTTGTCGAAATTGCAGATACTACTAGGCTATTTATCTGTGAATAGTAATTCGTGGGAAGATGAACTAACCCAGCAACGATTGAAATACACTCAGCTCAAGGAAGAATTTCTTGCAAGTCCTGTAAGCAACTTCTAATTTATTTTATTAGTATCAATATAGTCTTTTTAATTTGTGTCCCAAGGGGGCTAACAGGGAGGAAGGTAAGGGAGGACAGCAAAAGGAGCACCTTCATCTATCGTCTGGCTTTCAATTTCAAATGGTAAATGGAGCAAAATAGGGAGAATCACTAATTTCATTAATCAATAATTGCTCCTTCCCAGTTTGGTATTAAAGAAAGTTAACCTCACCTCACCCTCATTCTCTTCTCTTCCCTTCTCTGTTAAAGGCTCGGACTCAGGAGCCTGATCATGCACCTACTTGAAATTTACTTGAATATATGTTGCAAATTTTCATTTCATTAATATTTTCGTGGTCCTTTATTTCAGTATTTAATGGTTAACTTGGTATAGGTAGTCTCAATGCACAAACAAAGAAGAAAAGGAATATCATGCTAATGGTTTACTCAGACGGCATGAGGTTACTAATGGAGATCATCCCTTGAACCTTCGTAATGGCAGCACTTGGAACCAATATTTCAAGGTGAATCTTGAGGGCACAAACTTTGATTGAGGTTTTTGAAACTTATGCATAGTACTCATGTAGGCAACATGTATTTCTTTGATAGAATGCTGAGATAGCTGAGCAAATTGATCGTGACCTTGAGAGGACACATCCAGACATTGAGTTCTTTTCAGTCAATTCACCAATAAGCCAAACGAATCAGGTATTGTATTTGACATGGTAACATATTTTAATGTTTGATAATGATGGAGGGAGGAAAAACAGTACTGAAATTCCATATGTACCATACTAAAAAATGAAAAACATAACACAAACAACAGAACTGAATGTGCATTACATTGTATGAAGGCGGCAATGAGAAACATACTACTGCTATTTGCCAAAATGAATCCTGCAATTGGATATGTGCAAGGGATGAATGAGGTCTTGGCCCCACTCTACTATGTTTTCAGGACAGATTCTAGTGAAGACAACACAGTGAGTATAAACTATAAAGCACATCTCTAATTTATGTAACCTAGCTATTCATTCATTTATTCAATATATTGGGAAAGCAGTTTTCTGCAGATACTCTTGTGTTGTGTTGCAATCCCATTAAAATTTAAGTGGTTTATTGTAATGATATGATGCCATAGATATCTTATATTGAAAAAACAAAAGTTGCTTCAAAATTAGTTTTCTAACACCGGTGGTATTGTGAATCCCTCTTTGCCATGTTATTTTATTTTCTAAATGTTTTTCTGTACGTTATTTTAAGTAAGTTTTAACTGTCAACCACATTTCTGTGGGTAACTCTATATAAGTTCAGAGCAGAAAATAATGTGACAGCATAATATAATGTTATTTCCTGAAGTCTTTTGTTTAATTTAACTGCCCCTCTGGTGTTTTGTTAAGTAGCTACATGCAGAAGCGGACAGCTTTGGTTGCTTTGTGCAATTACTGAGTGGATTTGTGGATAATTTCTGCCCACAGTTAGATAATAGCTCTGTGGGCATTCATGCAACACTTTCACGTTTATCTCAACTTCTCAAAGCAAATGATAAGGATCTATGGGATCATCTAGAGAATTCAAAGGTTGGTGCCTGAATCCAAGCTCACAATCACATATAATGATTTTTCACAGTTAACGTTTCTTCTCCTAATACACTGTTAATTTTCTCCTGAAATCTAGAATAACTGGTAGCATATACATTCAATCATATATTGTTTGAATGTGTGTTGTAGTATGAAAATCAAACACTTGTCTGCATAGTAATTGAATTCAGAATTGATCTCTGGTTAATTTTTGGCATACATGCAGGTCAATACCCAGTTTTATGCTTTTCGTTGGGTCACACTGCTACTGACTCAAGAATTTGAGTTCCATTCAATCATGACAATCTGGGATTTTCTTCTAAGCAATCCCCTTGGTGTCCAGGTTTCCTTTTTTATATAATTAATGTATAGAGCTTGAGGTCTAACTAAGCCTGTATCCAATGTATTATTTAAATGCCGATAGTATATGACCTGCATAGTATGAGAAGGGTCTGAACTGCCAGCATAATATCCAACTCGTTATGAACTTGTTTTGTGGTTTTTCAATTATGTTGCCTATTGCACTTCTACTGTCATCTTAGTAGATAGTTGAACCTTAATTGTCTGACAAAGAGAATATCTGATCTCGCTTGAAACTGCTATTAAAGATAATGGGTTAAGTGAAATCAAGGTTGGAGAGATTCTGAAAATGATTATTGATCTGAGCAGGAGATGCTGCTGAGAGTTTGCTGTTCCATGTTGCTTTGTGTGAGGAATGAACTTTTGCAAGGTGATTTTGCTGCAAACCTGAAACTTCTCCAACATTACCCCGAAGTTGACTTACGACATCTACGTGATGTGGCTTCCAATATAAATTCCCTCTAATTTATTCTTATGTGCTTCGCTGTTATCTTCTTTATTCCTTTTTATTTAATACTGTAAATTTCGGAAAGTTTGATGTGTGTTGTATTGCTTGTAATAATTTTTAAATATTATTCATTTTTTATCATTTTTTAAATATTCTGAATAATTTTTAATAGTGTTCCAAATGTTAACTGGTAAAGGAACATGCTTCATGGGCAATTTCTGACTGTTCATTTTCTACCAATGCTTCAAATCAGAGTTTAGTAGATGGTGTTGGTTGAAATGTAGGTTAGGTACAATCATTTTATTAATCATTTTCTACCAATGCTTCAATTTCTGACTGTTCATTTAGTTAGGTTAGCTACTAATTTTTCACTACCCTGCTAACCGAGCAAAATGCCGAGTTAGCATTTCCACTTGCATTCACGTGGAGAAAGAAATGTGTAAAAGTTTTTTTTTCCCATTTTTTAATTCTTACTTGGCACCTTTAATTAATGCATTGTTTTTTTTTTTGTGCTTCCAATGAGGATTATAGACATTTAAATAATCCTTAATATAAATAAAATATGACTAATTAATAATAATAATAATCAAAATAACTAATAATTAATTTCAAAATAATTAATATTAATATTAATAATAGTTATTGTAATAATAATTAGTAATTGATAATAATTGTATAAATTTAAATAATCCTTAATATAAATAATAATAATGATGAAAATTAATAATAGTTATTATTATAATAATAATAATAATTAATAATGGTTTATTTCTATAATTTATAATTAATAATTAATAATAATAATTTTAATAAAATTAATAGTTATTAATAACTACTAATTAATAATAAATAATAATTATAGCAATTAATAGTTGCTAACTTTAAAATACTAACATCAACATACCATACAAAACAGCATTCACTAACCTTAAGCTAGCACTAACCCCACCAAATTACTACCTCCACCATTATGCCCCTTTAACCCAAAAAATACTAACCTTACACCACTAATCATACTAACTTCTATTTCGCCAAAAAAAAAAAAAATTGGGAGCTTTTTAATTTTTTTGAGGGACGAATTGTCCAGTCCATATGACTTGGTGCGACCTAATTAATTTTGTCAACTAATTGACACGCTGTCTTCTTGTCCAAAAAAAAAAAGAAAAAAGACATGCTGTCCGACCCATAGAACAGGGTATGTGGTCTGGCAACTTCATGTTTCCAACGTATTTATAAGTTCAGAGATCTCCAGAGGTTCAATGCGCCATGATCTGCTTGTCAGATTTAAGAACATGTTACTATTATCAAACTGAACGTACTTACAGCGATAAATTAGATGCGGTTTGTAGAAGGTACTTTCAACAGCTTTTTTTTTCCTAGAAATTAAATAAATGGGAAAATTAGTATGGTAAGTTGGTAACTGATATTTTTTTTAATACTGCCCCAGTTTTATTGAAAAATATTTCTAGATTACTAAAAAAAATAAAAAAGCTAATTACATATTAAAGAGTTGGGTGGGGCCTGATATTGTTATTCAAGTGTCACGCATGGAGTTAGGACTTAATTAAGAGGGTCTACTCTCTACTGCGGTTTACAAATTGGTACAGTATGGTTCGGAATATCGGAGCGAATATCCGACATGTCACATGTGAAGAACTAAAAAAAAAGGCATATAATAAACAAATTTATAAGTTCACTCCTGAGTCCTAAATAATCGTCAATACAATATTTTTTATGCATTATAAAGCATTCATTTGTACTTATTGTATTAATACATATTTAACTATTATATCGAATTATCGATGTATAATTTCAAGTTTTAATTAGAACACAATTGTTATTACTATTGTCCTTATTAAACAAGTCAAAATGTATTATTGTCGAATAACTGTCTTAATATTCTGAGATTATTTTTCAAATTCCTAAAATACACATTTAACTATTGCACAATACATACTTGAGTATAATGCAATGCACACCTACCTATATAACATTTTTCTTTCTTTAGAAATTTGACCAAAAACTGTTGGAGTGTGGACTTGTGAAGTATAATATTCCAAAAGCATATGCTATGCTGACGAACTTTCAAACCCAACTTAGAACGATCTGATGTCATCCAAATTTTTCTAGCACATTATATGCATTTTTTATATATTTTTTTATCCATAATGTTGCATTGCAAAGTCACATAATCGCCAAAATACATTAATATACTGTGCAAGCCATCGGAACATGCGCATTAATTGTTCTATATATTTACAAAAGTACAAATATAAAATATGCCCTTGGTTATGTTGTTTTCATTTTATTTTCAACCTGAAAAATAATTAAGCTGGAATTTCATATTCAAACCTAAATAAAACTTTAAATGTATTATTTTTCTAGTAAATTTAATTTAAATTTTTGTATTTATTGAACGAAAAAATATCGTCTCTGCTAATACTATCAACAATATTTACCTTCAAACTCAAAATACATATAATATTACTATGAAAATTTCGTAACGTTATTCCATCTGATAATGATCAAAAATCAATTGCGTCGTGTTTATTAACATCATTATATTTGAAATTTAGAAATATCAGTGAGATGTACCTTACTCCCTAATAAAAAATAATTTGTTTATTTATTTATTCAATAAAAAATTCCAACTATATGGAGAAGGAAAATTTTCTGAAAGGGAATTAATTATTCCACTCTTCCCTCTCTGAATCTCTCATCTCTTCATCACTGTGCCGTGTACTCCGTCCATCCACCAACTCTCTCTCTCTTTCTCTCTCTCTCTCTCTCTCTCTCTCTCTCTCTCTCTCTCTCACACCCTTCAAAGTGCGCTCAACAAAAGCGACTCATTCCGACACATCTCTCCATGCCTCCTTTTCCCATTTCCATTATACAAAGAACTCTATTATTATAACTTGACACCGTATCCGATCCCGTCCATTTTACAGATCTCCCGAATTCTATCCTTAAAGTTCCTCCACGCTTTTCTCTTCTATTCTCACTTGTTTCCACGTGTCCCGACTCGAATTGAAATTCGGAGGTGATCTCGCGACGATTGAGTCGATTTGGAAGAGGATGTCTTTGCAATTTTGGTAATTTAGGTAAGATCGTTTAGCTTGAACTCGAATTTGTTAATGGGGATGGTTAGAAGGGATTTTTAGATTTTGGAAAAGAGAGAATGCTTCGGCAGAGGTAGAGAGAATTATTATGTAATTAATAATATGCTTTTTAATGCTGTACATTGTGATCAAATTTCTATTCTGTACACAAGTTGAATCACCAAAATTAAAAGAATCAGGAAAGAACCCAACTTCAATCAAGGTTGCAATGCTTTAATTTTAGTATTGTAGCAGTATACTTACTGCTTTGCACTAGACCTGAACTAAACCAGTATTAAATCTACTTCAATTTACAGTCCCTTTTCTTAGTTTTTCTGTACTTTGGAAGCTTTATAAGTGAATTGGGACATAAATTAGTCACTGAACATTAAAATAACTACCATAAACAAAAGATAGTTACTAACTATGAGCCCCAATTGAGTACATGACAGACTAAATACATATTCAAAGAAGCAGAACAAATGGGGAAGGAGGATGATGATAGAAAAAGACAAGAGGAGGACCAAAGAAGGCCTCCAGAAGGTTGCAACCCAGTTAAAAAGGCGGGACCTGTTACCTTGGAGCATGTGCTCCTTGCCTTGAGAGAAACTGAGGATGAACGGGAAATGCGCATTAGAAGCCTCTTCAGCTTCTTTGATGTGCAAGGTCGGGGCTACCTCGACTTTGCTCAGATTGAATCAGGGCTGTCAGCTCTGCGCATCCCAGCTGAGTACAAGTATGCCAGGGATTTATTGAAGGTGTGTGATGCTAACAAGGATGGGAGAGTAGATTTTGAGGAGTTTAAAAATTATATAAACGATAAGGAGCTGGAGTTGTACAGAATTTTTCAGGCAATTGATGTGGAGCATAATGGGTGTATTTTACCAGAGGAGCTCTTGGATGCCCTTCTCAAGGCAGGTAATTTTTGTTTTGTTAGGAAGTTGAGTTCTTTCTGGCCTCCTTTTTGATCTTTATGTGAATCCTGTAAACATAATTTGTGCTAAGACTGTTCAATTATTATCTGTAGTGAGCTATCAGTGCATGATAGTGAAATGGAGTATGAGTATCCCTCTACCACTTTTTAGATAGTTTGATGATTCATTAGGTACTGGTGTCTACCGTACCCAAACTTTATCAGCACACAAAAACAGAAAGGAGAAAACAATTCCTTGTGCTACTGTTAACTGTTGCTTCTTTGTAATTGGGTGCATATAATTGTGTCAGTTGATTGCATGCATAAGCACAGTTCGGATTACTGAGCATGATATAGTTCTCTTCTGGTGCCAAACTAATAATAATCGGCCCTAAGAGATGTGCATCAGTGTGTGAATGAGCATCATTATTCTTCAGTTAGGCTGCATTCTGACATTTGAATTCTTCATTTCTATAAAAGTGAGACCTTTCTGGTCAGAACACCTGCATTAGAAATCTCAAAGTTCTAACTTTTTTAGGATGTGATACGCATGTATAGGAAATATGATTAGAAGTTCCAGACTATCCTTATCTTTACTCTCTTGCTCTCTTTCCTTCTTTTCTTTATGTTGTTGTTGTTGTAATTTTGGGAGGGGCACGTGTGTTGGGGAAGGAGGGGAGAATCTTATAGTTTTCTTTCTTGTAGAATGCCAATACCAGTATCACAGTCATCAAATGTAACATGCTATGTCAGCTTTCTTTTGTTTCCAGGCATAGAAATTGATGATGAGGAGCTTGCTCATTTTATGGAGCATGTTGACAAAGACAACAATGGAATCATAACTTTTGAAGAATGGCGCGATTTTCTCTTCCTCTACCCTCATGAAGCGACATTCGAAAATATTTACAAGTACTGGGAGAGAGTATGCCTTGTAGACATTGGTGAACAGGCGGTCATCCCAGAAGGCATCAGCAAGCACATAAACAAAACAAAGTATTTAATCGCAGGTAGGAAGGTCAATGGTCAGGTTGGTCTGGTTCTGTTCAGGTAAGTTAGGTTGGTCCAGGGTTTATACCTGCTTTTTTGTTCTTAATGTACCAATACTTTGATTACTTTTAATCCGGAATGTGTCAAAAGAGAGATGATGCAAATATAGTTTAGTGTCTGTATACCTAAATTATCCAGGTGCCAGTATAATATCACTGCATTGGTACCATACCAGTACCATAAAATCCCCTCTTTATTCACTACTAACATCTTATACAAACTACCCCACCAGTTTCTAATATATATATATATAGGATTCAATCAAAGCGCTTTGATCGGAATCCCGGTTAAACCCTGTCAGATCTCAATATTGAAAGTTCAAATGACCGATTCAAACCGTCAAATATGATCTCCATATTGAAATCTCATTGTCGACCAATTTTTTCATTTTTTCGAAATTTTTAAGTATTTTCTTCGGATTTTTAAAAACAGCAGTTTTTGTAGGGTTCTGAACAAATTAGATTAACGATTTTCTAAAATCCGAAAAAAATAGTTAAAAATTTTAAAAAAAATATAAAATTTGGTGTGTAAGGAGATTTCAATATGGAGATCATATTGAACGGTTTGGATCGGTCATTTAAATTTTCAAAATTGAGATCTGACGGGGTTTAATCGGGGCTCCGGTCAAAGCGCTTTGATCGAAAGCTTTCTCTTCTCTCTCTCTCTCTCTCTCTCTCTCTCTCTCTCTCTCTCTCTCTCTATATATATATATATATATATATATATATCACTGCATGTGTATTTTATATCCATTATTCTGAGTATTTATTTCTTTGCATGTTTGGTTCACTTAGAAAGGTAGCCTTGTTTTCAGTGAAATCTCTTTTTATTTTTGTTTGTACTTTTATTCTTCAAAAAAGTAAAATATAAATGAAACTTTTTCCACCGAAGGTGGAGTTGCGGGAGCTGCTTCTCGCACAGCAACAGCACCTCTTGACCGTCTAAAGGTGATGATGCAAGTGCAAACCCACAAGTCCACAATTTCTGAAGCTGTCAGAGCGATTTGGAAAGAAGGCCGTTTTCTGGGATTTTTTAGAGGGAACGGCCTGAATGTAATTAAGGTCGCACCAGAAAGCGCAATTAAATTCTACACCTTTGAATTACTCAAAGATTTTATTGCAAAAACAAAAGGAGAGGACATAGGTGCTGGTGGTCGGCTTGTAGCAGGAGGTTTGGCAGGTGCAGTGGCACAAACGGCAATTTATCCTATGGATCTTGTTAAGACGCGGCTCCAGACTTATGTGTGTCATGCAGGGAAGGTGCCGAGCTTGGGCTCCCTTTCTAGAGAAATATGGGTGCAGGAGGGGCCTCGGGCTTTTTACCGAGGTCTTGTTCCCTCCCTTCTAGGGATGATTCCTTATGCAGGTATAGACCTGGCGGCATATGAGACCTTGAAAGATATGTCTAGAACATATATTCTTAAAGATAGTGGTGAGTTTGTGTTTTATTATCATTATATTGTACTTATCCTTTAATACTTAGTTTTTCTTATGAAAATAAAAAGTTTAATCTAACATTCTTTTGTGTAGAGCCCGGTCCGCTGGTGCAGCTCGGTTGTGGTACCATCTCTGGAGCTCTTGGGGCAACATGCGTCTACCCCTTGCAAGTCATCAGAACAAGGTAATGGTTCTATCAGTAAAACAGCTCTAGGGTTTGCTTTGTTCACTCACTCAATGATATTGTACTTGAGTGTTACTGGCTACATTAATAATGCTCTTGTACAATTTAAGCCTAATTATATCATTGTTGTTGTATTAGGAAGTAGGCAACACAATGGTAGCTAAATTAAATATATAACTAAAGGGACAGAGAAAATAAATAACCTGTCAGTATTGTAATTCTAAAATTACTTAAAAAGAGCTTCGAATTGGTGCATGTTGTGGTAGGTTGCAAGCCGATAAGACCTACACAGGAATGTCAGATGTTTTCTGGAGAACTTATCGCAAGGAGGGTTTCCCAGGATTTTACAAAGGCTTGGTACCTAATCTACTCAAGGTTGTCCCGGCTGCTAGTATCACCTATCTAGTATATGAGTCGATGAAAAAGAGCCTCTCTCTCGATTGAATTGGTCCGGATTAATCTTTATGTTTGACCAAATTTATTAGTACCATTTTGACATTGCCTGACTATAGAGTTTTGTGATGATGATGATGGCAAAGGTAATAATGAAGTTGTTCCATCATGTCATCCCATCATTTGTATTTAGGTAGTTATGTATTTCTCTTCATACACAAGTTCTGGGTGTCAATACCCATTTTTTGGCAGCTATTGAAGTAATGAAAAATAAGATTACAAGGCTTTTCTTTCGGCCCTTTTTGCAAAGCTAGGGATGCTAGTTATATATAGTTAATTTTAGTCGGTCATATATTTTCAATTCAGTAGTTTCAAACTACACCATGCTTTCTGTGTGCTTACAATTTGTCAACGCAGTACACTGAAGAGACCATGTGTCTCATTTATCTTTGCTCACGTTTCTCTGTGTACGTGGCAGATAATAAATTTAGATATCATTATTTAAGAATGGCATGCCCTATTATTGCAAGGTTTGGTAGTTGGAAACTTGTCAACTTGTTCAACATCAATTCTTTATTGTGAAGTGTAGATATTTTACTTATTATTTATCAATCTCTGTCGCTATTTAATTATCAGATTTAGGCATTACTCTTAATTGATGAAACTCTAGCCAAAGAAATGAACAATTATAAAATGAGTCAGTTAAAAGCTTGATTTTTATTGCTTTTAAATTCTGAGAAATCTGAAATGATAAACTAATACGAGTTGGAATCAAAACCAGTCTTGCATTGCATGGAGGACAAGTCTTATTCTAGTGCATAAAATATTAGGAGTCCATGGTATGATGCACCAATGAAAGTCTCTGAACTAATCACATGGTCTCGGGAGCGTCCAGGTAAAGCAAGATTCGAGTTAGAAACTTAACAAATTTGAGCCGAAGTTTGGTAACAAATAGAAGGTCGTTACCAGGAAATTTGAGAAATTGAAACTGAGTGATTCCAAATCCATTTTTTTATTGTCCAGCTCAACATTGGCAGCCACTGCCAATTCTTCTAAAAAAACGTTGGCAACCAGCCAACCACTAAATGTATTGATGCATTATCATTTAGCCTTGTCAAAAGGTAAACTCTTGTTAATTTAGCACATAGAAAATATATATATTATATTATTTTTTTTAAAACGCAAACCGGGGAGTTCATATTCATTTATTAATTTTTGAATTTGAATTATTAATGAAAACGAACAGAATTATTTGCTCGAGATCCTTTCATAAGATTAAGACGTGTGCTATGTGCATGTACCTATCGACAATCTTATTCTTTGATCTGAACAGATATTACGTAATAAAAATGTATTAAAAAAATGTAGGATCCAATATTTCAATAAAAGTATGCATTTTTTTATTTAAAAAAAAAGTAAAATAAGTTTATGATCTTCATCCTTGTTAAAAAAAATTCAATAAGAAATAAAGTTATACATGAAAACTAGCGTTTTTTTCTGATTTATTATTATTATTATTTTGGGCATTCTGAAAACTAGCATTTTAGCACTTGAACCGATAAGCACACTTTCCGGTTCCCTGTTCCCACTAGAGCTTTGATCCTTCCTTGAATCGCAATTATAAACAATAATGGACCCTAAAATATCCTATCCACGAGATAAGTACACCAATGGACCCACACTGTCAGTCAAATTACTCATGAACCCCAAATGTGCCGCGTGCAAGCCATTATATCCTGCAAGTTAACTTCAGATGCCATCATTCGTCCACGACTCTCTTTCCTCTAGATCCTCCACACCGCAGAAAATGTCCTAGTGCAGATCTTAGGGCTGATGTAACATCAATATTCGTGCAAAATCTCATCGGGAGTTCTTTTTCAAGATCTCTACCGTCCAATAACTCTACGAAACATCCAAGTCTTGTAGAAGATCACCTTCGTACCAAACGGGCGTGCGGCACGCCGTGAGCTTTCTCTCTCCGCGCCTTCGCCTTTTTCTCCTCTTCTTCTCTCTCTAATTTCGCTTCTTCCCTTTTTATTTCTACTGTTGCAACAGTGTCTGTTTCTATTTCTACCCCTTGAGAATAAATAAAGAACAAAAAAGGATTTATAAAAGGAGGTTCTTCGCTCAAGTCTCTTTCTATCTGATGTGTCGATCTTGATTCGACCAAGTTGTCAGAGATGACCCAAAACTCGCGGCCCAGTTTGATCGATTCTTTCCTCGGCTGTCTAAGGTAATTTCCAAGCTTTTGATTTGCTAATTTGTTTTTTCAACTACATTTTCTAGTTTGATTTCTGTTCGATCTAGTCTCTGATTAGTTCTGAGATCTGGAGCGCAAGTAATTATGCAATTAATCACGTTTTAATTTGTGTAAACCTGATTCAGCGCAGAGGTTGTTTTGGATTTTACAAATCAATGTGCGCTCCAATTGGAGATGAGGAGCACTATCACAGCACAAAGATTGATGATCAAGCAGCTCAGAAGCCTCTTTTGTATGACAGTTTCTTGAGCTCAAGCACTTATGATATTGAGCACAATTACTTCAACATAAACAGCAACAGTTTACAAAATTTGGAAAAGACTATTACTTCGTCCGTCCAGCAAGATGAAGGAAGCAGCGACGACTCTCATGAATTCAGAAATCATGGTAAGCAGCTAGTAATAAGTGATTTGTACTAAGAAATTAAGGGGGAAATAAAGTATATCTCGTATAAATCATGTGAATAATAAAAACAATTTGTCTATTTCAGACATAGTGTATCTCTAAAAAGCTCAACATCGAATTAATTATCCTGAACTTGTAATAATTACATACCCTTTTAGACTCTAAAACATTGATTAAATTGCCATTAAAAACTCAAATTACTTGAATATTCTAAAATCAATGGTAGCAGAATCTGAGAATTAATGATTAACCAATAATGCATATGCACCACCCAATTGGAATTGATTTAACTAGCGGGCATTGTTAAGTTTCTGTCACACTGCCAAAGTTTACAAATGTTGCTTTTCTGTCCAATTGAATTGTAGGTCTTATGTTCTGGAATGAAACTAGAAAGCAATGGCTAGGTCCTAGAAGTAAAAAGCATCGGAGGAAGTCCCAGGAGATTAACAATCCGAGAATAAGGTAATACTTGCTTTATTGTATTTATGCTAGAAGTAGGCCTTCAAAACACACAAAAGGAAAAGGGGAAAGCAGTGGACGACTCTTGATCAGACACTGTTGATACAGTTTGTGGGTCCCTTTAACATAGAGGGATGTGATATAACTTAGAATTCTGCATCCTTGCTTAGATTGAAGCAGGTATTTTGTCTTGGATGCTATTTTACCCAATCATTTCTGGAGACACTAGTTCCCCAATTGTTGTTATTTCAACCATTATTTTTGGTTCTGTGTTAGGCCTCAATTGTGCTTGGAATAGGTCTTTAGAACCAACAGATTTGATGCATTTCAGCAAAACAAGAAATACAATGCCCCCTTTTTAAGATGTGATTGAGAAATGAGAATTAAACATCATTATGTGTCTCCTGTTTCAGTTTCATAAATATTAACTAACTTGCTCTTCATTATTTCATCTCAGATAAGGAGAGACTAACAACACGAGAATTTATCATAGTTCTTGTGTTGTTTTGAAATGCATACATACTTTTGCTTATCCTCTTTATATGCTGTTAGACAAAATTATATGAAAAACACTTTGCTTATGCAGCTGGAATGCAACTTATGAGAATTTACTGGGTAGCAATAGGCGATTCCAGCAGCCTATCCCTCTAGCTGTAAGATCTACTGATCTGACTTCTCTGCTAATATATGTGATTAATTTGATTTTGAACTTTGTTTTATTGTAATCTTTTTTTGTTTTTTTTTTGTGGCAGGAAATGGTAGACTTTCTGGTAGATGTGTGGGAGCAGGAGGGGCTTTATGATAATACAACATTTGGGATACTATAAGCTACTGGGACTTACATATAATAACTTTCTAATCATAGCTATCTCTCTCTCAACTAATCTATTTCCATGTGTCAGACTTTCTTGCTAATACAAAATTAGATAAGTCCCTTGTTCTCTGTGTGTGTGTGTGTGTGTTTTATTAGTCAACTATATTAGGGCAAAGTAATCCCATGCTGTTATTTGTAGAAAATGTCTAAATGCATGTTTATTAAAAGTCTTTGTTTTTTCCTTTTTTTTTCTCTGTTCAGAAATGTGCAACCGGACTAACATTGCCTATCAGGTGGTTTGCTTGTGTCTGAACTCTGAATCTTGCAATACAAAATGGAAAATAGGGTTTCATATATAGTTGATAATGTAATACCTCTTGCAACTAATAAGTTGCAACCTGCAAGCAAATATGATTCGGATGTGCGACCTTTTGTAGGTTGATGACCGAGTTCCTATTTAATTATTGACGAAACTAATTGGGCTTTTCAGATTTTATTGAATTCGGAATCTGTGGGTAGCGACTAGCGAATCCTTGGTTTTACAGAATCAATAAAATACTTTTTTTTTTACTAATTGGAATGCCAACTTGCGATAATCGTCTAAAAAAAATATATATTAGTAAAAGGTACATGATTTCCGGGTGGTCGCATGAGGGCATGAGGCCGTCAATAATTTCATCATGTATTCATGCGATTCTTCGCACATGCTACCGTTGGGGTGATGGCACGGAATCTTTTAGGAGAATTTAATACGGTTGGATTTTGATCAAACACCTAAATACTGATGCAATAGTTAGATAGCAACATTTTGTATGGTATGTATAGTCAGCTAGTCATGAGTCATGACAAAATGAGCAGATTAAAAAGTAGATTAAAAATTAATTCCTATTACGTAACAAAAACTAATTATTAGGATAATGTTATATCGGATCAGATGTCGTTATCTAATATCGCCATTATTCTATCATCATCATGATAATGACATAAATATCTTTTGGTCTTTGTGTTTCTGCTATATATATATATATAGAGTTTAGCTACGGTGAGTCGTGACTCACGGACCCTCCGGTGAGTCGCGACCAATACTCCTAGATCTATATCAAAATGACCGATCCAAGCCGTCCAATATGATCTCCCTATTGAAATCTCCGTGCAAACCAAATTTTTCATTTTTTTTGAAATTTTTAAGTATTTTTTTCGGATTTTTAAAAACTGATGTTTTTGAATGGTTCAGAACCAATTAGATTAACGATTTTCTAAAATTTCAAAAAAATACTTCAAAATTTCGAAAAAATGAAAAATTTGGTCTACATGGAGATTTCAATAGGGAGATCATATTGGATGGTTTGGATCGGTCATTTTGATCTAGATCTAGGAGTATTGGTCGCGACTCACCGTAGCTAAACTATATATATATATATATATATATATATATATATATATATATATATATATATATATATATATATATATATATATATATATATATATATATATATATATATATATATATATATATATATAGGGTGTGTTTGGATGAGCCATGAATAAGGAATAAGAATAAGAAATTTCGGTATGCGTGCTTATTCAAATTCCTTATTCTTATACCATGATTTTGTTAGTATAAGAATAAGGGCCCAAATTCCTTATTCTTGTGTTGTTTGGGTTGCACGATAATAAGAATAAGCACGCATACCGAAATTTCTTATTCTTATTCCTTATTCTAAGCTTATCCAAACACACCCATAGAATTTTGCTATGGTGAGTTGCAACTCACAGGGACTCTGGTGAGTCGCAATCCAGGCCATCCAATACGCTCCAAGATTCGTGCAAATCTGATAGCGCGATGAGTCGCTGAGCGATTAAAAATCTCCGTTCCGTCTGTCAAATTCGCTCCGTTTCCTCTCTCTCTCCCTCTCTATTTCCCCTATCTGCTCCTTCTCTAAAAACAGATCTGCGCCTAGAAAGCTAATCGGAGCAGAGAGTTGGTCGGAGTCCCTTTCCTTGGATTCTTTTGTTTCTCTTTTACTTTCGTCTCTCTCTCAATTGAAACGAAACAACAGATCTGCGCTTCCTCTTTACTTCGTCTCTCTCACTGCAATGGAAACCTAGATTAGGATTGAAGTCTGGAGAACATCGGCTGGAGAGTGGACATCTCGCGCCTCAGAGAAACCTATCCTCACGGTTCTCTCGCTCGCCTCACTGCTCAGCAGGTTCTTTCTCTTTCTCTATCTCTCCTTCTGTCTCTCCCTCTCATGCGATTAAGCCACCCACCGCTTCTTCCCTTCTTTTCGATCAAGTCTCTCTTCTCCATGTGATCTAAAGACCACGCCAAGAAAAGTATATAATATTTCTGTCTTCCTTTTCCATGCGATCTGGAAACCCTAGTTTATTGGTTGGATTTAATCTAGTATTTTTATAGTTTTTTTTTTTAACAATTTCATGGATTTTCAGCCCGTAACAATACCATGGTCTTTTAATACAATTCCATGTCTTACTTCTCCATGGATTTTTACGGTCTGAAATTATATCTAGCCCCAATTTGTTGGTTGGATCTTTATGGTTTTCTAAAGATAATCGGCACTTGAATCCATACGGCATTACTCAAATCCAAAGACACTTGTTACGGTCTAAAATTGAATCAGGATTCTGGCCTAGCACTACTTAAATTAAGATTCTATTATGCTTTATTTTCTAGATTTACCATAAACATTCACTGATGGAAATAATTAGTCCTTTTAATCTGTGACTCACATGGTTCAATAAGGAACCTGATATGTTTTCTTTGTTCAATTTGTTAAAATATGTTTCTTGTTGTTAGCTCCAGAATGACTCAGAGTTAATGAATAAATAATTTTACTTGTTGTACTGAAATTAGGCATTAGTATCATATGAAAGTAGATAGATCATCTACTGCTAATTTGACATCTATGCTTATTAAGGTTTGCAAAAAGGTACATGTGTAGTTAAAATCAATGCGTGCATGGAAAGATCTATTCATTATTCATTTCTACTGGCCTTCCAGGATCTAATTCATGTTATCTTTTTGGTTATTTTCTATTATCTTTTTCCTTTTTTTTAGGGGAGTAATAATGAATAATAGCAATTTGTAGTTAGTTTAGAAATCTGTATAAAATTATTGATCTCTATTTACAAGTTTTAATGTATAAATGAATTTCACATGGAAAAAACAATATGGCACTTTCAGACTACTGAAGTTTCTACTTTCTATATACTGTACGAATTGATTTGGATTATGCAAATTTGTATAAGAACTGTGGTAAGAACTATATGTAAGAACTGTTGTTTGTATTATGCAAATTTGTATAATTTTCATACTAATTTCTCCTTCTATTGTTTAATTAGGCTCTTGGAAATGGAGATAAGTGAAGATTCAGATAGCAGCAAAGGGCAAATTTCTGTCTAGGCAAATTTTTATTTTCATTATGTACTATTATGTACTGTTTCTTTTAGGGAAGTTATGTACTATTATGTAATAATCTAAATGGATCTATTTCATTATGTACTAATGTCACTATTTCATTTACTGGATGTATCAGTTTACTTTATGGTACTAGTTTTGATAATCTGAATGGATCAGTTTATTTGATGTTCTAGTTTACTTGATGGTACTAATTTCACTATTTCATTTACTGGATGTACTAGTTTATTTGATGGTACTAGTTATGTACCACTATTTCATTTATGTTTTGATAATCTGAATAGATTTGTGTTATGGTACTATGTACCAGTTTGGCTCTCTGTGTTATCTTTGATGCTATTTATAGTTTTGTTAATATGTATACATGAATTTGATAGGCGCCAGGTCATGCATGGTACTATGTACCAGTTTACTTGATGTATCAGTTTGGCTCTCTGTGTTATCTTTGATGCATGGTACAAGTTTACTTAATATTCAAATTGCTTTACTATAGAGAATACAACCATTCTGTCGAGCCACAATGAAGGTGATTCATATAACAAAAATTAAACTAACACATCAAAGTTGTTCATCATCTTCATACAATAAACTAGTCCAAATTCTTCAACAAGCTGTGGCAATTAAAATAATCGAAAATTTTCGTACAATTTAAATACTTCAAAATTAAACTAGCCAGATTAAACTATAAACCAAGCTGTGACAATTCTTCATCATCTTCTCCATCAGACTCTTAATCTACTATAATCATACAATAACTATGTCTGATTACACAAAGAAGACCTGCATCTTTGAGCGCCTTCTCAAAGTCTTCTTGCTTCTCAAATTTGGCACCAAATATTTATATAGACATATAAGTTAGATATATTTGTTACCTGAATTTTCAAGATAATTAATTACAAGTTGATCAAATAAGTACACCATAAGTACCAATTCTATGCAAGTACCAAACATTAAGCTGTCTGACATTTAAACATTAAGCTCACTCATGAGCACCCTAATAAACTTAAGAATAGTGCAGTTGGCTTATGTATCCACACAAATGTGAAGCTGAAGTAAACACCAAAATTCATCTATTTATGCAAAAAAATACACGGGTCAAAATTAAGTACCAAGTGAAGACAAACAAGTGTTCAATATGGTGCTATGGTTCAATCCGAGAACAATTAGAAGCCTTAAAAAATTAATTGGCACAAAAGGTCAAACGAAAGAGACAAATTGAACATAGAAACGGCTTAAAATCCAACAAAGAACGGTTAGAAATCCATGTGCGACTCACTTCTAATTTTGCAATTTTTTGAACAAAGCTTGCGCCGAGTAAAGGAGAGAGTTTATACAGTAGAGTCGATCAGAGAGATGGGTTGATTGCTGCTCGATCTAGAGATAGCTCACCTATGGTTTGTAATCCTTCATCCTTATGGTTTCGAAGGAGAAAGCAGGAGGTCCTGAAACTAGGGCTCAAAAATTATCGACAGAAAGAGAGAGAAGAGAGACCTTATTCGCGAAGGGAAGCTGCTGAGAAGCTCTAAGAGGAGAGAGGAGGCAACTGCACAGATCGTGAGGAGGAGGGAGACAAGACTAAACAAAGGAGGCAAGCCGTGCGGAGGCTCTCATGCTCTTCGAGCTGATGCTCTCCGATCTACTCTCGGACTGTTCTAGGTTTAGGGTGGCGCTGGGCCGCTGCCTCAAATCTGTTTTCGGAAGAGTGTGTGAGAGACAGACGAAGGAAAGAGAGAGACGCAACGGAGAGAGAAAAAGAGACGGAACGGAGAATTAGACTCGATCCAGCGACACATCATGCACCAATTTTTGAACACATCCGACGGTCTGGATTGCGACTCACCAAAGAGGCTGTGAGTTGCAACTCACCATAGCAAAATTCTATATATATATATATATATATATATATATATATATATATATATATAAATGCTATGGTGCACTGTGATGTATTGGAGCTTTTGTGCACTGTAAATCTGGATCGTCGGATCTGTCTTTAGATTGATCGCTAGATGAGAAAGTTTTAAATGTGCCTCTGCTTTATTTTGTTCCAGCGACTTAACATCTCCTCTTCGATTTCTCTTTTAACTTGTACTCCTCTTTCTCTGAGAACTGCCTCTCAACTCTCCCTCTACAAATCTCTCTCTCAGAACCACGATCTCGCCTCTCCCTCTACAAATCGCTCTCTCTCTCTCTGTCTCTCACAACCACCATCTCTCTCTCAAAACTACCCTTTCTCTCAGAACTACCCTCGGAACATGTAAACCCTAGATCCTGTCGGAGATATTAAGAGGACCGAGAGCCATCTGTATTGCCTCTCGGAACGGAGCGTCATCCTATCTCTCTCTCTCTCTCTCTCTCGCCTCTCGGAACGGAGCAACTTTGTTGATTGTCTTTCGCCACTCAGTACAGAGCTCCCTCTCTCGCCTCTCAGTCGACAGAAGAAATCGCCAGATCCTCATAATCAAAACCCCTCATTTAGTAAAGTTTCTCTCTTTTTAATTGATTTTACTCTCTGATTTTTTTTTTTGTTAAGATGGATAAGCTTGTAGCTTTTAGATCACAAGCTTTTAGATCCTCTCTGCGAGTAATGTACAGAATTTTGAGAATTTTAGTATGTACTGAATTTTGGACTGATTAGATAATGTTACAAGTGCAACAGATGGTATAAGACTGATTACAAGTGCATTTGGTATTTACATCTGGTATTCACAGATGGTATACTCTGAATTTTGAGGATCTTAGTATTTACAACTGCATCTGGTATAGGACTGATTTTACAAGGATTTTACCGCATCAGCAATGTTACAACTCTTTCCCTTGCTTTTTTAATTTTTAGTTTTTCTTTATGTTGACATATGAGGCTAAGTTTCTTTTATTTGAGACATGAAATCGAGTGTAATTAATGTAGAATTGCACATGATCTAAATAAACCAAATTAAGAGCTTAAGAGAGGCAGGTGGTAACTTGCTTTCTTGTTGGACTGGTGCATATAAGTACCAACCCTCATTTCAAGCTTTTGTTGAGGATTAGATAATAGAACTGATTATGACTCAATTTTGCATTTTTTTTTATAGAATATCAAATGAGTACATCGAGTAGCGCTCATTATGGATGCAACACTACTGGACCGACTCATTTTTTCATAAGATGCAGCAACACGCAACCTATTGTCAAAATTACCAGAAGGGGGCCTAATAAGGGTCGACAATGCTATTTGTAATTAGAATTTAATGTTGGTCTTTTCTAACTAAAGCTATTTGTACTTTATAAATCGACAAATGTTATCTGTTTCAATTGTGCTAATATCTATCTTGGATATGCTTCAATTGTATATAAACATAATTAATAAAGGTGCTGCTAACATGATTAACAAAGGTGCTGCTAACATGAAGAAACAATACATTAACGAAAGCTATCTATCTGTTTGCAAGTTCATTCACGAAAGCTACCATATACCTAACAAGCTAAAGTAAATATGTAAAAACATAGTATTCATCTAGCAGTGAATAGAAATACAAACAACCAAAAAGTAAAGATTAGATTAAATCACCAAAGTACTATCACCGAAAAGTAAAAACATACTATTCATCTAATAGAAGCATTGTTTCACAGATCGTTTAAATTATCAAAATAATATTCATCTAAAACACATACTATCACAAAAAAGAATAACACATACTATCACCAAAAAGAATAACACATACTTTCACATATCCTTTAAATTAAATCCATGATGCTTAACACATTCAATATCTTTCACAGATCATTCCAAAAGAATAACACATTTAAGTTAAATCTAATCTTCTTCATCATCTCATGTGTCCAGTTCTTCATCATCCAATTCTTCTTCATCATCTTCTGTCTCTAGTTCCTCTTCATCAATTTGCTTCATGTTTTTTTTCTTTCTTCCCTTTTACTGCATCTTCTATTTTCTAATGTAAGAAAAGAAATATGTAAATATTTAAGAGCCTAATAAAAATGTTTAACAGATTTGATCAAAATAATTGACAAAAAAAAAGTAAAGACTGCATAGTACCTCAGGGCAGGTCCTTGTATATATCTCACGTGCATCCAACTCAAATGGAAATTTTGACCATAATTGTGGATTCTCATTCATTGACAGCAAATCTTCATCACCCTCATTTGCCCAAATATTCCCAATGATACTATCAATGGAACAAACAAATTTGTAAATAGACAACTGAAATTTGCTGCATTCTCTGATCTAAGCAAGGCCATCCCCAAAAAAAAATAATGCAATGTGTAACTCAAAAAGATAGACAAACAAACTGCAAGTAATTATTACTTCTGTTCTGGCTTATAGATGTTTTTGTCACAAGAAGACGATAGATATGGGATATGTATGCTCAGTTTGTTTGTCTATCTTCTGCAAGTATCACAAGAAGTGCTCCACAAATTGAATTTCCTAAATTATGGGATAACGCAATAGCAATTACTTGAACCTGTGCACCATCAGTGTTAATATTTGTAGCATCTGGTGCTATATGTTTCACTCTCGTTCAATCTGTAAAAAATAATGGATAATTTTTTTTTAACTAAGTACTTAATTTGTAGTACTTAATTTAACTAAGTAACTTACTGTCTACTGCTACTTAATTTAAACCCTTGAACAAAAGTGAGGGAAGTACACATAAAAGCAATACAAGCTGTTTTTTTATTATTACCAAATAATGAAAATAGAAATTTTGAAGTTTTATGCATGGACTGGTTTAAAAGGCAATACAGGCTAAACATAATTTTCTTTTCTTTGAAACTTGTAATGCCCGTAGGCTGCCAGTACACATTACAACAACACATTCCTGCACCAATCGATATATGCACTTGGAACAACAAAGAAGAGAACTAGCTATCCTAAAAAAACGAACTAAAGCAACATAATAATGCAAAACGATTTTACCAGTATCCATTAAGTTACGTATGGAACTTCAATTCTATCTTTTCACCAGTATCCATTAATCTAATTAGTTGGATTGATCCACACAATCAATGATTTTTTTTCTTATCTAAGCATGTTTACATTTTTTTGCATAAAATAGAAAATCACTCACTTATCGAGGTTGATGATTGATTCTCGGTTGCAACTGATCCCAGCAATAGCTGTCGGATCCTTCTCCTCCATTTCTTTATCTCCTCTTTACTGGGCTTGTAAAAACAAGTGCAAACAGTTAACTTTAGGGAGGGAGGGAGGGAAGGGAAGGGAGAGTGAAAGGAGAGAAGTACCTTTCGATTTGGCAAGAAACCCTAGAATTCGAGTGAGAGGAATTCTGATCGTTTAGCAATAGAAGCGCGCAAGAGGAGGATTAGAAGAAACTTAGGTCCAGTGAGACAGACGAGAGGAAAATTTCTCAGTCGAAAGTCAGAACCAGCAGTTAGAGGAGAGAGGCGAGATGAATTATTTTGTGAAGAGAGACAAAAGAGAGGAGACGGAGACGAGAGAGACGAAAAATATTTTGTCGCTGGAATAAAATAAAAAATCGCTAGAACAAAATAAAGAAGAGGCGCATTTCAAACCCTCTCATCTAGCGACATCATAGCGACATCATCTCGATCAATCTAAAGACAGATCCGACGATCCAGATTCACAGTGCACAAAAGCTCCCATACATCACAGTGCACCATAGCATTTCTATATATATATATATATATATATATATATATATATATATTGGTTAAAAGAACATTAAAAATGTGGGTCCTGCTCCTGTGAAAGTTTAAAAAAGACTCTTTTTCTTCTGTATTTTGGACGTGAAGTCTGAGACTTTCTTTCGTAGCATAAATATTCTCATTAAAGATCTTCAACTCAAGTCAAGCTCAGCGGATAAATTGGGATTTTTGAACCACACCTCCATTAATTAGTAAGATTAGGCGTGGACCTATGTTGCACGGGTGCGGATGCGGGTGCGGGAATTCGATATTTTAAAAAAAATTAGAATACGGCACTATATATAAAATAAAATAATATTATATTTTGTAATTAAAAAGATTGATTTATATATTTTATTAATATGATGTTATTAACATTATATTATAATATTTTAATTTACATTGAGAAATTTAACAATATAAACTAACAATATGATGTTCTTAAATTTCTGGTACATCAATTAAGCCTAATAATATATAGAAGCTAGTGGTCTTAGTAGACGTTAATTATCATATATTGTATGTACTTGCATCATTTTTTAAATCATATATAGTACTATATATTGTACTTCAGTATTTGTACATCAATTAATGGAAATTGATTACTGTCATCTGTATTTTTGCCATCCCTGTCATCGCTAAATATAAAGTGAACATATACATCAAACAAAGTGAACATATAGATGATCTAAGTGAACATAAACAAACAAATAAGTTCAATGAAAATAAGTTGAATACGCCATGTGGCGCATCCGGTGCACACGCGTCGCACGGGAATCCACGTCCGATACGCGTCGGATGCGGGACACGGTGTTTTTCAGCGTATATGGGTAACATAGGCGTGGACAGATTCTTTTAGGAAGTTGGCAAGCTTAGTGAAACAATTGAGTTGATTTTTTTTTTTTTTACCAATGAATGTCTACATATTAGTAATTTGTAGACAATTTATAAAAAGAAAAATCAAAATATCTGGTTAAATTTATAAAATCCTTTTATTTGACTACAACAGATTGATTCTTAAAATTTCAACTGGGCAACTATATGAAATACTTCTTTTTTTTATGTTTTCTCATAAATGAATCTTTCACATATATCAAACTTACTTGACTAGCGTGACAGATGATAAAATCATTATCAAACCAAATTGTAAAATTACAAATATGTTTTACGCTTTTATGATTTTATCAATGATACTCAAATTGCAAATTTGACATATTATTAATTTGTAAGGCCTAAATACATTTTTTTTAATAAATTTGTCATATTTTTAAAATCTACCTATTTAAATTTATAATTTTTTTTTCGAGAGATTAAGCTGCCAAGTGAATTCAAAATTAAGAGAACGAAATCTAAAACCACGACAAAAATGACTTATGGTCCCCGAGATGCTTGCCGATTTTTTCAGAGATGTTTTTTTTTTTTTTTGAGGAGAAGCCCGTAGGCATTCAGAGATGTTTTTCAGTGCACCGTATGGTATACACTAGCATAAAATTTTGTGCGAATTCATTTCTATACATTCCAAATTTTATATGGAGTGTAAATTATATACAAATTAATAAATTATATTTAGTATGCATCATGTATTTCTAAGTAGTTCACAATTGATGGCACATTTTCATTTGCATAGTTATCAGAAAAATCATGCCGACAGCTAAACAGTAGCTAGATAATTTTTTTTTTTTCTGACGGTAGTATCAGGTCCTTAAAAGATAAAATTTCATTGTTATAGTTAATAAAAAGACAGAAAACCACTCTTCAAAACTCTTTACTGGCTTGATTGACAGCCACTGTCAATCCTTTAAAAAAAAAAAAAAAAAGAACTCTTTACTGGCTTACTGGAGCCTGGAGGTCACTCCTCAATCCAATTATCCCCCAGCCACACAAACGAGACACGTCATCACGGCTACGGGAATCCAAATCGTTAATCATCTCCAAACAAAATTAAACCAAAAACCACTACGACGAAAGAGAGACGAGAGACATGAAATTGAGCAACGAATTATGCTGAGCAGATACTGTTGCAACGGAATCTTCTCTCTCCTTCCACTTCCAGCTAAATCAACTCCTCCTCTTCAGTGGACCCGAGAGGAGGATTTTCATACACTCAGTTTCAAGCGATGCACCACTTTGAGGCCTTTGAGAAGAGGTGGTTCGTGTGGCGGGTCATCCTGCTGGCGCTGTGCCACTAGTGCTCGACCTCCTCCTAATTTTGGTGGCGATGATTCCTCTGGTTATCTCTCTCGTGGGTTTCTCCTTCCCTCTTTTGCTCTTTTATATGTATTTCACTTGGAGCTATTTGAGATTGAATCGATTAAACCAAGTTAGATTTTCACTTTTCTTTTTCAATCTTGTAATTTGGTTCTCTCTTTTGTTACTCGTTTTTATGTTTCTAAAAGAAAAATAATTGGAATTTTGTAGGTTTGCGTGAAGAAATCTCGAAAATACAGGATAGAGTGCGCATATTTTTTGCTGTGCTTTTCTGGATGTCATTGTTCTTCTGGTCAAGTGCTTGGGATGGAAATGATAATTCCAGAAACAAGAAGGGGCCTCGGATTAGGAAGAAATTTAAGTAAAAAGTTGGATTAACCCTTTTCTGGGAAGACAAATACAAAAAAAAAAAGGGTAAGAGAGTGATTTTGAATAGCATACTTTAGATTTGATGTAATGAATGTGTTGTTCTAGTTACCTTTTAACTTAATAGAATGCATAATACGGTTGTCATTACACAATTGATGGCTAATTTAATTTATTTGATTTATGATATTGTGTTATTAATTAGTGGTAAGTGATTGTCTTCTTTGACTAAGAAATTGACGGATAATATTTGATTCAAACTGGGGATTGCGTCTGTATGTAATGCTCACATGAAAATATATACTTGAAAATTATAACAACGATCCCAAGATATATACGGTGTACATTTTTGATGAATCAAAATTTGTGAATTCGTTTTTCATCCTCGTAGAACTACAAGATTGCATAAATAAAAGCTGAATATGAGATCATCATTCATAACCAGTAGCCTTTGCTTGCGGCGATAGATGTCAGATGGTGAGAAAATTTCTGTAGAGTCTTTGCCAAAACCGTGGTACTTTGTGCTCAATACAACCACTCGGCTATTGTATAAGGAACAACACATCTTCGCTCCTATGAAATGTACAGATATTTGTCCAATATTTAATTATATTAGCCAGAATTTAATGAAACAAGTTTATCAAACTCATGTCTGGTCAACATGGTACCTACCGTCAGGTATTATTCCAGTACAGAGACAGTATAATAAATTTTGGATAGAAAAGAACAAGAACCAGCTCATCTGACAAAAAAAAGATATTGATTAAATCAATAATTAAAAAAGATAAGTATACCTTCCTAGCTGACTTCCCATGATGCACCAGTGTTTACTAACTTAATGTAGGCATTTTTAAAATCCTCAAAAAACTTAATCTGATCCCCAGCATAAGTCTTGATCCACCTATATAGATCATGTTTATTTCAGCATCAGTTAGTAACTATGTTTGAAAATGACAAGCCTATATTTTGCAGTAAACAAAACAGCAGCAATAAACCTCAAGCATTCATCATCTTCCACAAGAGCCCTATCAGATGGCAAGCCTATCATGCTTGACATTCCACCTTTGATGAAGAATTAAAAAATTAGGAAAATTGGGTCGAAAGCTAGAAAAACAAACTAAAAACAATTGTCAACTGAAGAGTAGCAGGAATTACTTACCTGAAGACGTCCATGGCTTTTCAAGGAGTATGCCGTAGTATGAATTATCAAATTGAAAAGGATTTCCAAAGCCCTTGTTCCCTATTGAATGAGCCCCTGATAATGCCACCATCTCTTGTGTCCTATGAAGATAGGAGAAGAATTATAACAAAACATCCTATCAAATTAGATAAAAGCTGGTAAAGATAAAATTGTGAAAATAAGCTAAAGCACCATTACAAGTGAAAAAATATAAACAGTCTGGGTGTAAAGGGAGGGGAAAAGGGAGACTGCCCCTATCAGATGATTAGATGGTGTCTTACACTTTTCTTCTGTTTTCCTTTTTTCTTTATTTTGCCTTTTATTATTGTTTTCTTTCTGAGTTGGTTGTTCTGTGTGTGGGGGCTTACTTGGCAGAATTAGATTTGGACAAAAGAGATTTTGATAAACAACAGCAAGACTGGCAAATGGAAATGCTCAATTCATAAATAAAGGGAACTACAGATCACTTCTTTGAATGCCAAACTTAGGTTTTGGATTGTGTGGAAGAAATAAAATGAGAGTTATTTCAGCATTTGCGAGGGGCAGGATATGTGCAGGAGAGCATGCCACATAGGCAGTCGAGGAAAACTAAACTGAGTGGGTATCCAGAGCTCGAAGGGAGGTTGGGCACCAACAGATCGATCTCCTTTTTAATATGTATGTAATTGAGTGAAAGAAGTGACCTCATGAGAATTGGTCGTACAAGCACCACTAATTTCAAGATTAGGTAAATAAAAGAATAATTAAATGAAATAAAATTAATTCAAAGTTAAAATAAAGTACTTTGAAAAATGTGGTGGAATAACTCACGAAAATCCTTTATTTTGAAAGCATCTTTTCAATGCAATTGCATCCAATGTTTCTTCTGGAAGCTTCCCTTCAGCATCAGGGGTGCTACAAATAGTTTCTGTTTTCTTAACATCCCAAAAAGGTAATAATTGAAAAAGGTGAAAACAACTAAAGCTATATGCATGGTTGGTTACCTTGAATCGAGTCGACCTAGCCTGACAGGAATTGTTGGACCACCACACAATGACACAGCCTCTGCACCAGCCACAGCAATCAAGTCGGCCCATGACACTACAAAGTTAAATCTATACAAAATAAATAAGGTCTTAATTAATTTGTGAAATTGCATATGACTTGCAATATGTACAAAAATACCTTCCTGAATGCTGTCAATTTCACGCTTTGCCTTTTCCAGAACCTGTCAGTATGTAACCAACATACTGTTGTAATTATCATTCTGTTACGATTAACATGCACACAATCTAAACACATAGGTAGATAACCTTCACAGATTTGCTGAGACCAGCATTTTCAGGTCTGTCAAGTTCATAAATTATAGAGCCATTCATACCACCTGCAATGTATTGTAATTGACATAACTTTACAGATATAAACAGTGCCAGAATATGAAGCATTGAACTAAAAGTCTAAAGTCTAAAGTCTAAGCCTTTTATCCCAAACAAGTTGAGGTAGGCTAGAAATGACACTCCGACCCTGGTCATTTCTTGTATATATGGCTGAATTTTTACGCTGGCTCGCCAAGCCTATCGCAAGCATGCGGGCTTGAACCCTGGATCTCTTAGAAGAGAGCCAAGTGCTCTTACCACCTGAGCTACTAGACCACATGCCTGATTTACTATCGAGATCGAAAGTGCCAGCATCATGGAAAACCAAGCGAAGTATTCCAGCAGCCTTAGCCTTGGATAAAACACTTCTAACCCCGTTTTGAATAACTGATACTTCCTTCAACTCCAAACTGGAAGTTACACAACACGACCAAAATTGTTCATGTAATTATGCTGACTAAAGGCTTCAAATTATTTTCCAACAATCTAACACAGCTTTGTCTTTCAATTAGAAGATTAAACTGCGCAACAAGTAAAAATAAGGCAACAATTAAGTATAAGAATAGAAGAAAAATTGATACAAGGTGAACTTACGCATTTGCTATTGGAACATGAGCAAGTACAAGAGAAAGCATAGTGGAGAGTACAAGACTTCTTCTCTCATAAGAAAGATAAGGATCATCTGCAATCAATCATTGAACAAGCCTGAAATTCTACTGTTGAATAGATAAAGCACTTTTAGTTTTTTCTTCTTAACTTTCTTTTTTTTTTCTCTCTCTCTTTGAAATAGCATGATTTCTGCTAATCGATGAATTCTCACATCACAGCCAATTGATTTGGTACATAAGCACATCCACTAAGCATTAAATTCTAAATTGTGAGCAAGAGAAAGAGAGAGAGAAAGGATACCATTGGAGCGAGAGCGACCACAGGAGCATGCAGCATGAGGCAGGAAGCGCCGTTTTGAAGACACGTCACTTCTCGGACTCGGAGATGCAACTGAGCAAGTGACAGTCCAGCAGGTGGGGGCCCACATTCTCTCCTCTCCTAGTCCTAGGAGGCAAACAAGGAGGGAAGAAATGCTGGGAACTGAGAAAGGCGGGTACAGCCGTACAGGAACTACACTCTTTATGGCTCTTTCGCTTTTCGTTGGTTCAAGATTATGATCCGACGGCTCAGACAGTCGGTGGCAATCAGGAGCAGCACTAATCCATCTCGTAATTTTCTGACGTTTATGATGTTTCTAGCCTCATTCGGTTTAGAATATTATCAAATTTATATTCGGAATTGCTTAGGACCATCTCTAAGATTCTATCATTCTCATCATCCTCACACGTATGCTGCAACTAACTCATCTCTCCTCACGCGTACGCTGTCCCCGCCCCCTCCCCCTTCCTCCCTCCCACATACGCTGTCTCCGTTCCCCCTTCTCCCTCCCACGTACGTTGTCCCCTCTTCCCCTTCTCCCTTCCACGTACGCTGTCCTCCCCTCTTCCTCCTCCCTCCCACATACATCGTTCCCCCTGCATCCTTCGTCCTCCTCCTCATACACACTTCATAACTGTTGAAGTTAATATATTTAAATGTTGAAGGTAATATCGTAACTGTTGAAGTTAATATATATAACTGTTATACTAAACTTGTTGCAGAGATGGAATAGAACCAAGGTTTATCTTTCTGATATTAATTTCAACAGTTACGATATTACCTTCAACATTTAAATATATTAACTTCAGAACTGCCTAGTGTTCAGTTAGTTGATTGAAGTGTTCAGTTAGTTAATTATGTTCTCTATTATTCTACACTTTGATATGTTCAGAACTGCCTAGTGTTCAGTTAGTTGATTGAAGTGTTCAGTTAGTTAATTATGTTCTCACTTTGATATGTTCAGAACTGCCTAGTGTTCAGTTAGTTTATTGAAGTGTTCAGTTAGTTGATTGAAGTGTTCAGTTAGTTAATTATGTTCTCTATTATTCTGCACTTTGATATGTTCAGAACTGCCTAGTGTTCAGTTAGTTGATTATGTTCTCTATTATTCTGCACTTTCATATGTTCAGAACTGCCTAGTGTTCAGTTTGTTCCTAAGATATGTTCAGTTAGTAACTGTTGAAGTTAATATGTATAACTGTTGAAGTTATATATGTAGTTGTTGAAGTTATATATGTAACTGTTGAAGTAATTTGTTATATATGTAACTGTTCAAGTTAATATATATAAATGTTGAAGTTAATATTTGTAACTGTTGAAGTTATATATGTAGTTGTTGAAGTTATATATGTAACTGTTGAAGTAATATGTTATATATGTAACTGTTGAAGTTAATATACATAATTGTTGAACTTGGCATATTTAAATGTTGAAGGTAATATTTGAAGTGAGCATATTTAAATTGTTGAAGTTGGCATATATATTAACTTCAACAGTTATATATATTAACTTCAACAGTTATATATATTAACTTCAACATTTAAATATATTAATCTCAACAGTTAGAATCAGTATATAGTGTGTGTGTGTGAGAGGGGAGTGGGAGGGGGGAGCGTACGCGGGAGGGGTGGGAGGGGGACGAGCGTATGCGGCAGGGAGGGAAACAGAGCGATTTCCAAAAGCAGAAACACGTAGAGCCAAAAATAGAAAAAACGCATGGGGATGATGGGGATGATCCTTATCACCCCCGAATTTATATTTTCGGTGTAAATGTTTTTTTTTAAATTGGGGAGCAGATCCTTAATTATAGATAAGTGTCTTCTTTTGGGCTTGTTTTTGAAGGTCGCTTTTGTATTTGGAATCAGAAAAGATGAGCGTCGTATAGTACTACGATTTTTGTTTCAGAAATGATAATATTGTGGTAATGAAGATGCACTAACATTGCACACATTCTAGCGTTGAGTTACTGATTAAGCTGAAAAAAAGTACTCAATAAATTATATGTAAAATATTATGATCGAGGTAGGAAAAAGACCAATATCAGCCATGTTGATGTTGATCGTTGGCTTGCAAAAGTTGCAGCCCATATTACAGAAAATTGCTAACATTTTATTTTCTATGCAATTTGAATATTTCCTGGTCAATTCCAAACCAAAACATGAAAACAAAAACTAAAGCCAAAGGGAAATTTTTATCTCAGGGACAATAAATTGTGGATCCAAAAAATCACAGCAAGGAGGATATCAAGCAAAGCAAAGCAAAGCTGACATTAGAGTTGAACTGTACATTTAACTGACCACTTCTTTACAAAATACACAGATAACCCTTTACGTCTCGACCTTCATATCTATACAAAAGGTTGAGAGGTTGGAATTTCCTCGCAAGTCAATTTACACTTCAAACATACTCAAAAGCGCCCTTTACCCAAAAAGAGGACGCACCCGCTCATTACCGAGTTACACAACAGAAACAACAGACCTCTCCCTTAATTCTTTACACTTTTTTATCTATTCGCACAGTCAATGCATGCAAACTCCGGCCTGGAATTGACAATTATTTACTCATTTTCCGGGCCCACTCACTGGTCAAAATATGTCACCAGCTCTGTCAGAGGGACTTCCCTTTGATGAACCCTCAGCCCAATCTTCCATTGCTCCAGGCTCATCTTGAAGGGACCCATGAATAGTTATTCCATCCAAAGGAAATGGTTCCTGTATTAAAAATGGGTAACCCTTTAGTTTCAGTTAAGAAGATCCAACACCATAATAAAACAGAAGAAAGATTACAAATATACCATAGTTAATTAAAGCAGTCACATGACACATCATAAGTAAATCATACCAAATGATAACAAATAAAGAGAGGTGATTTGTGCACCTAAATATGTTGATGAAAAGGCATCACTAAAAGTATACAACACATTCTACAATAATAATTATCTCTAGTGCTCCTCTTCCCAATAATAATCCAATTTGTATAGACACCTTAACTTCGCCTAACATACAGTTGTGATTTGCAGTATACGGTATACCATCATGACTAGAGAAGTGCATTTTCACAATTTTTTTTTTCTTTTTATAAACCATGTATTCCATCACCTTTCGATGCTCTTACCTAGCCTCAAACAAAGTAAGATGATAAGCAAAATTCTTTAATCTCATATGAGCTATCTATTACATTTATAATAGTACCAGAGTGACTCGTACATTTCAGATGATTTGGTCCCTCAAAATATGAACAGCTCAAATTTATATCCCCAACAGACTTCAAACTCTGAACAAGGCAAAGAAGTAGGGAAGTTTTCTGCATGATTTTGAAAATTAAGGGGAAAAATTGAAGTACCTGGTGGCCAGCCTCAGGACCTTCACCACAATGGAAAAGGATGGGTCGGCACCGCTTGTCCTCATTCATGAGGCTAGAGTTTTGGAAGTGCGAAATAAGAGCTGGTCGACCCTGTATCCTTGCATATGCTAAGGAAGCCACCTTTTCACTGTTGAACTTCTCCCATTTTTTCCCATTGAATGTCTGTACATTGGAAAAAAGATAAGAACAAGAAGTACATAGTATTTGCACCAAAAAGAAAACAAATTACAATTTCCTCGGGCTTAAAAGACAAAACAAAAAAAAAAGAAGTATTTGCTTAAGATTCATGTCAGATGAACATAGAAGCTGACTTGCAAATGTTTTATCCCATTCTGCCATTGTAAGAGTGCAAAGATGAGACAAGGATAACTCAAATTGATTCCACTATACATTTACAGACATTAACTACTTGTGTGCGCAATTATCATGGTATGGTTTAGAAATGTACCTCATAGAAGGACACGATGTGCGAAGGAGAAGACATATTGATAAACGCATACCCAACGTTGCATTTATTCTACAGAAAAGACACAATTAAATCATCCAAGGAAAGATAAATTCAATCAAGAATCTGTAAAAGGAATCTTTAGTCAAATAACAATTCAGATTTGCACCCTAAATCTAGTTAGTACCACATCACCCAATCAACAGCTTTATTCTATTAAAATAAAGACAGAATAGTTTCAATCTCCAACAATTGTGCAGACTTCTAGTGTCAGGGCAAGCTTAAATTTTCAAGAACATTCATGAGACCCAAAAATTTATAGGAAAGGAAAGAAAAGACTTAGCTCACAACTGCTGAGGAAGTGTTACCTTAAAATCAATAGGTAAGTAAAAGAAGTCATATGTGCCCTTGTGCTGCTCATCAATAGCAGCCAACAGCATCTTGGACGTATACCTGTCAAATCCATACCAAAAAAGTTCAATTACCAAATTAAAAAGCAATAATTGAAATACAACAACTAACAAGTATTTATGATCAACTATGTAATTGCTTTCCAGTCACTGTAATGTATGGTCCTTTGATTTAGAAATTCCACATAATTTTTAGTATCACGGATTACTTCATTTAAAAAATTTTCCAGGAAAAAAAAGTACTTATTGGGGATGTTTTTAATCATCAGAGTGGTGCGTTTATCTTCCCCGATAATAATCTTCTCCAAGTCCAGCTGGTACTGCTTTCGGCTTTCGACCTGGCTGGGGCTTTCCGTCCTCCTTGTGCGGGCCAAAGCCTCCAAACCAACAGGCATCAATCCCCCACCAAAGGGAGAACTCCCAAACAGTGAGGGACCTAGCCTCTGTTGTGGCGGCAGTTGTGGCATCATTCTGAACTTAGGAGAGTTGTTTTCAAAAGGCGACCCCAGATTCATCATCATCCCACTGTTACGGCCCGGCCCAATGCTTCCAAACTTTGGCGGCATCAAAGATGTATCAGGTGATTCTGGGAAGAAGCCAAAGTGGGTCTCGAATGCGCCTGATGGAGCAGAGCCTACATGGTGGTGATGCTGGGTCCCATACAAGATCCCTGGAGCACCTTGCAGATGATGGGCGGTTTTATTTGGTAAGAAAGATGGCATTGCTGTTGGTGGAGATTGCCATGATGAAGATTGAGAGTTTTCAGAGTAGGGCTTGGGGCTGCCCCAAAGAAACTGGGGCCCAGTTAAGGTTCCTGGACTAGAGTTCATGGCATCACTAGTAGCATGGTCCGGAAAAGAGTGGGCGTGCGAGAACGGATTGTCAGAGGAAATGGAGGTGCGATTAGGGTCTTTACCTATTGGGGCAATTTTTACCGAGTTGCTTGGCATAAATGTTGCAGGAAGGGAAGACAAACCAGAGAACCCGTTGCTACCAATTGGACTGATGACCCGGGTGCTACTCGGCGACTTGCTAATGCTCTGAATCAAGCTACTGTCTGTTGGACTAAATGCCCATGTTCCTGTAAAGGAAAAAGAAGTAAAATTCAATTAAATTAAATGCATTAATATATTAATGGGAAGTGCTGAGTTATATGGTTCCACAGGTATACTGTTATATATAAAAATGAATAGCAAACACAAGTCAACAACTAAATAACTTTTTGCAATAACTTAGTTTTAAGTCTGGGCCTAGATGATACTTCGCAAATAAGAAAAGATCTGGGGCAGCAACTAATACCAGGAGGAGAGTTCCCTATAGGGGAACCAACATGCTGCCTGTAAAGTCTCGGGTCGTCATCCAAGTCATGAGTTAGTTGTTGCATCAAGCTGAATAAACAAGGTTCAAAACACTAAGATTAAAGATATCAAAACAAAATATAGCTAACACTCTATACAGTCAGATATATAGCATAATATAGTCAACATCGTAATCAGCAAAAGCATGGAATGAAAGACATACTTGCGACGAGCACCTCCCGGTCTGCTTGGCTCTAACTTAATTCTTTTTCCTGCAATTTCACTCTTGTTCAAGCCTCTGAGGGCAGCTTCTGCAGCTCTCACATCATAAAACTCTATGAACTTATGGTGTCGTTTATGTGGAGTTTCTCTGATCTACAATGACAGCACATAAATTTATTTCAAATTCATTCACAAAGAAGGATAAACAAATTAGATGGCCAGAGATCAACTAAAAGAGAGAAGCAAAGGAAAAAAGAAAATCACTGCTAACCTCCTTTACTTCACCATAGTTGCCAAAAATTTGACGAAGCTCCTCATTAGAAACTGAGGGATCCAAATTGAAAATGACCAAAGTTCCCTGGTTCAAATCTTTCTCAGATGGGTTGTCCTGCAAAAATGCATCAAGAATATAACTGTTATAACATGATTTAAACCAATCTGAAAGTACATTAACTTAAAATGATAAACAACGACAAAGTAATACAAACAAACCGGGATTAATCTAGACATAAATTAATCTGTTGAAAATACACGTTAAAAAATGAACCTTGGGGATCGAGAAATGAATATCAAGCTTCCTCCTGCGCAGGGGTTTATTTTGTAGTGCACGCATCGCATTTCGTGCTTCTCGAATATCATAATAAGATATCATCACAAAACCTCTGTGCTTTGTTGCGGTGTATAGAGACCGGATGTCCCCGTATTGCTAAAAAAATAATAATAAAATAAATTACAGCTATTGGGACAAAGAAAAAAGACATGCAATAAAGAAAAATGTTATAAAAACAAAAATCACAAGATACATCATGGGGAAAAACCTCACTTGACCGAACAAACCAATATCAAATTTCAAATATTAGCAGATTGATCACCAGATGCCTACACTTGAATTAGGAATAGGAACAACAACCTTTTGATTTCTTGTACCTCTACTTATACGTGATCAAATGAAAGCAAAAAGTTACCTCAAACATGGCCCTGAGCTCAGCATCCTCCACATTGCTGTTAATGTTTCTAACGAACAATGTTCTAGAGGGATGCTCTCCGTATGGATGCTCCCCAGCCACGGTCCCACTAACACCACCAAATTGACCAACTGTCCCATTCAATTTTAAGCCATCAGCCAAAGTAGTCCTTGCGAAACCCATCGTAATGGCCTCGGTTGGGTCAGAATCCATCTCCATCCCCCCAGTGCCAAACACGTCATAATCGTCCATTTCCTCTGCGGTCCCTGGCATGTCAAGATCATCCATCAATCCCGCTAGAAGTTCCTCTTCATCAGGCAGGACGAAGTCATCGATCTGCTCTTTTAAACCCATGTCGTCTCTCAAATGTTTCAAGTCAGGGGTGCCACCATCTACTGATGGTGTCCCATGACCAGAATCAATTACTGAAATAGAGAAATTATATAGGATCAGATGCATTAGCACAGAAAGTAGTAGTTAAAAGGAGCCATAATATTATGAATTATTTAGAAATAAAATATTAATTGAAGTACATTTCTCATGAGGAAGAATGGGTAAGGAACTGGAGAAGAAACTGGTGTCGGCTGATCCAAAACGAGACGTGAATGGTATTTTCCATGCATTGCTCACTGCCATTGGAGTACGGTTTGTTCTCACTGATGGGATGCCCAAAGCCTCTGCAAATTTCAGAAAGAAGATTGAGCAACTCAAATTGATAGAAAAAAAAAAAGCAAGGAAAAATAAATGTCTAGTCAGCGTATAGATTACCTGGTAAAATCGGATGTTCTGAAGACTTATCCATTGCATTAACCCTGGTACAATGTGAGATCAGGAATTAGAGTGAAAACATCAAAAGAAAACCTCTGACAAGCTTTTTACAATCATAAAAAGCTTCCAACAAACTCTTTGCAAAAGTAGAAGCCATTGAAAAATAACAATTAGAAAAAAATATATTTGGGAAGTCTTATTCACACTTTACTAAAACGGAGAAGGATATTAACCTAACCTGCACAATTTCTAATGTTCTATTGTGTTAATTTCTAACTTGTGGAAGTTCAGAAAACAGCAAAGTTACAGAATTTTACTAATAGATTAAGGAAAACAATTACTCAATGTAACTATCTCATACTTCAAACTTCAAACAAAGTGGAATTCCAGTTCAAATCCTTTATTTATCCCAACCAAAGAGGCTATCGATGCAATCGCTTAATCACAATCAAAGGATCATGAGAATTCAATGCAAAAAATTACTTGATCACAAGAAAACTAGTAAAAATACCAACAAATAAAAACAAAACAAGTTTAAAAGGGAAAAAAAAATTGCGTGCTAGAGTGGGATTTTACCTCGCTTGAAGCAACTAATCTCAACAACGCAGAAATTACGCTCGATCAATCTCCTAATTGGCCTCGATTCACACTCCTATATTAGCAAATTCAGAAATTGGAAAGTGCTTTGCTTTTAGATGATTGCGAAGTGATACTGATACATGGTAGTAGAAAGAGGTTGATGGGTTTCTCTCGTTTGTATTTTTCTTGAGTGGCTTGGTTTACACAGTGCTAAGTATTATTTGAGAGAGAGAGAAAGAGAGAAGAGAGAGAGGAGTAATGGGATGGGAATTTCGCTGTATTTGAATAGAAACTCGCGTCCGTTGACACTTCTTCGCTCTACCCCTTTCAAGTATTAAATTTAATATTTTATTTATTACCAATTTTATCGCCAACAAAACAATACATTGTTTGTACAACAATTTCCTACACCTTTGTCTTCTGGGAGACGCCAATTCGATTGTTTCATTTGCAATTCTTTCCCGTAATTTTCTCTTCGGATATGGCAATTTATTCATAATTTTTTTTTGTTATAATTGAACTATTTACATTTTTACCTATGTGTTATATAATATATCAAATATTGATTTTGCCATCCGGAAAAAAAAAATCTATGAATTTGGTACACAAGTTATGTGTTATTTTTTTAGAAGTAAAATAAAGTGAAGGATAACAAGATAAAACATTAAGATAAAAGGATAACTTTTCTTATCCCCTCACGGAAAGAACGAAAAATAAATAATAAGTGGGATAAAATGAAAGGATAAGAGTTAATATCTTATTACCATTTCTAGAAATAAGTGCGATAAAATTTTTTTTTTCATATACTCATCATCCTAATTTATACCTTTCCCAAACATATCTATATAATCATGCACCATAACTTTAGTTAAAAAAAATATTACTCTCTAGGCTCAAATCACCGATCTATTTCGGGTATGAATTTGGATATACAACGCAAAGGTTCATGCACAAAATAAAATTGTACAAGTTTTTTAATCATGTTTTTTTAAAAAACAAATTAAGTGCAAATCCTATATAAATTTGAAATTGTACATTGTTGGTGCTTGTCAGAATAAATTTGGTCGTCTTGGGCACCAAAATACAGCAAAGTTCATACATTGTCTTAATGTTTGTTCGTTGTCTTTTTATTAAATTTCAAAATGAAAATTGAAAGCATTCCATGACTAAATAGTAAAGCATTTCATGCAAAATGTCGATGGATGAATCACTATTGATTTGCTGTCATATCCAATAAGGACGTATGGATGTTTCTCATAATTTTAGGGACAATACAATAAGATATTTTTATTTGCAAGTTTTACAATTTTGTTGGGATATGGAACTTTTCCATTATGGCAAAATTAGCTCCGGTTCAGCATGTTTGTTCCCTTGAAAGTGGCCTTTCTCTAATTAAAATTGACTATTTATGGTTAATTTTACATATGCCTAGTTTTCAATCTATTTTTGTCAAAGATTTCAATGATTTTTGGCCTAACTTCTTATAGTGCCAACTTTATAAAATAGCAATTTCAAGATAAAATTTTGCTGTCATTTCGTGCAAATGGAGTCAATGGTGCAGCCAACTTGTCTGTCGAAGTAAAGAACAATTTCTTTGGTTTTTCCTTGCACTGTTTTTCTCACGCAACAATAAAAAATATTTATATTACTTAGTATGATTTATCCAACAATAGTTATTTTTATTACAAGAATGTTACAACCTGAATAATAATTATTAATTTCTATGATGGAATACAGGACTGCATTCAAGTACATATGCTATAAGAAACTTCAGAAGAAAGTCTTTGTACAAATGAAGTTTACATAGACAAAATATTTAAATGTTGAGTAAATTGAAAAATATACAACAATCTTCCTTTATCCAAGCGTATCCCCTTAAAACAATACAAAATTCTAACATACATAATTTAATCGCAAGCATCATTTAAAAAAGTCCTAAGAAGTTGATTAAAATATTCTCATGTACTTAAACAATAATCAAAGCAAGGTGATCCGTTCAAGAAAGGGCAACCTTGCCTATTTTTTTATGGTCAAATAAATAAATGTTGACTTGAAGTGGGAGCTCGACTTGTTCTACGTTTTTGTGTTTCAAATTAAAATTGTTTTGAGTTTGTACATATTTGGTTTGGTAATACTTACGCATTTGTGGGTCGCCGTCTGATAACTTCACTTATGTCATTGACATGATTGGAATGAAGTATGACTTGATTCGCACAATTAAATTTGACACTAAAAAGGGACAATTCAAATGTGACCCAATATCGTTTTCTTTGATTATGTGTGCTTTTATTTTATTTTTTTTACTTTTTTTTTATAGCTGTATTGATAAGTTTTATAGCTGTTTTTATTATGGTTAAGATCCTAAACAATTTGGTAGAAGTAATTGCGCTAATTAATAAACCATTATCAATGCTTTAATATTATTATTTTTTAAGAAGAATCCTTTTGTGGGGATCACATGTATAGGACAATTAGGTATTGCCTGATACAGTCACACGCATTTTGAAGACGAACCAATGGTTTCCATTGCTAGAATATAAAACAGTGGCGAGTCTAGATATTTTTTAAGCATGGGCACAATAAAAATATCATTAAATTAAATATAAAATTTAAAATAATATTTTTAATAAAATATTAATTTTAAAATCTAATTTTAAAACAATTTATATTGTTTTATAAAATAATATTGGTAAATAATTTTATTATCATCAAATTAACTATTTTGATTGCAGAGTTATATTCAACTTTGCCTACACATAATAACTATTTTTTTAATTGTTTTTCCATAAGCTTTTGCTATACTAAGGGGACAGAATACAATGTTTTATGGGGCCCACAAATAATCCATTCACGTGACCAAGCAAAAATGGAAGAGAAAAAAAATGCAAAAGTAGATGCCTGGGTGGGGATCGGGAAAGAAATGGTACGAAAAAAGAGGCGCAAATGAGCATGAAGGGAAAAAAATTAAATAACCTGTCTTTCACCAGTTAACTTTCGCCACTTATTTTTTTCGCAACTTTGTGAGTGAAAAGTCCAGATTTAAAACCCAAGCGTGGGCACGGTCAAATTTCAAGCCTAGGCACTCTTTGAAATACCTATATACAGGCTTCTATATTTGAAAAACAAGCCTGGGCAAGTGCCCAGGCTTGCCTCTTACTGGCCTCGCCACTGATATAAAATATTACATAAGTTGAACAAAAAGTTAAATTTTAGACATATGGTTTAATAAAATTTGTAATCTGTTTGCAAATTTATGGAATCTTCTGAAATATGCCGTAAAATAGTGGGGCTGGTAGATGAAAGGATAGGCTTCAATTGACTATATGCACAATACATTAATTTTACAGAATGAGATGTCGCTTTTAGTGTGTCTAAATCTACAACCTTTTATAATTATATTCTGACAATAATGTTTTAATGATAATAGGCTAATAGCAGAACGGTTTTATACTAAGACAATATAACATTCCTTCAAAGAAATATATTCTATTTAACTAAAATAATATATTTCAACCAAAGATCAAGAAATACGTGTGCTGTATTGCATCATTTAATAGAAAACGTCTAAAGTTTGTTTTTAGAAATACCAATAATTTTTTCTTAGGAAAGACCGCAATGATCAAGTCTATTTTTCAAAGCCATAGAAAGCATTTGAACATTTATTTCAAAAAATAATTTATAAATAAATTAAAGCTTGAAAACCTAGATAGTCTAGAATCCAAATAAATTATATGATGAAAGGGAGGACTCAATGGAATGATAATTGCTTGGTATCTCTAATAAAACCTAGATTTTGTCAGATATGATATAATGGGGATTAGGATATTTTCTCTAACAGGAATAAACAACAGAAAAGAGTGCTTACAGAGAAGGTAACATGTGCGTGATGGATAATCTCTCTTTCCTGTGATTATCAAAGTGACGTGCACTTTGGATGGTGGTTGGGAATTTTTAGATCCTTTCCACCGTAAAAAATATAAATAAATTTGACGTGGACTATGGATCATCTCTTTACTCTGGACTCTTGCGTCTATTCGAGAGAGTTGATATCTATTATCTAGTGCATTAAGGTGCGTGTAATTAGAGTGGCACAATGAAAAAAAAATAATAAAGCAGTCTTCAAACCCAATTCTGACAAAGCTACACGTGTTGTAATTTATTTATTTCAAAGATAATATAATTTCAAATATTGAATGCAAATATTTTACATTCAAATAAAATTGATTGCATTTCTGATAATATGATTTTTCAAAGGTGAGATGCACATTTGGCGCAAAAAAGACTGTACACTTTTAAAATGTCTGTAATACATAAGATGTTGCCTTTGTTGATTTTTTTTTTTTAAAGTTAATTATCAGTACATTTCTCTCTGTCTTTTATATTATCCACTTTTGGAGTTTACTTACTGGAAATAAACATACTACATGACCTAGACTAATCCGTACGTTTATCCAAAAGATAGTCAAATAGATGCGTGGTATCTAGGCAATTCACCGCACTTTGGTTGTCAACTATGGATGGAGGGATTAAGGGACACTCAATTTTATAAGAAAGGGTATCACCAACAGATAAAGTATTATCATGTCAACAGAATTGCTCTTTCTTTCAAAGATCTTATTATTAATATTTAGTTTTCCTGTTACACCGTCAATTTTTTTTTTTTAAAAAAAAACAACTTTTACCACACACATGAGAGCATCAAGAAAAAATAGCGGCCTAGATAGTTGGTAATAGGAAATTGATTACTGCCATCTCTATTTCTACCATCGCTACCATCGTTCGAAGCGCTCCCCTCTCCCTAGCGAAGTGATCCCTCTCCTCACCCAGCGAAGCGCTCCCCTCTCCTCACCCGGGTACGCTCCCTCTCCTTTCTACGCACTCTTCCGTCTCTATCCCTTCTTTCTGTGCATCTCTCTCCCTTACCCCTCTCTTCCTTCTGTGCGTCAGATTTTGTTCACTTTGTTTATCGTATCTGTTCAATTTGTTATTTTAAGTGTTCATTTTGTTTTGTTGTGCATTAGACATTTGTGTTGATTTTATACGTCTCACTTTGTTGGTGTAGATGTTTACTTTGTTCATTCATATGGTCAATTTGTTACTTTTAAGTGTTCAATTTGTTTTACTGTGTGTCAATGTTTATTTTTTATGTCTCACTTTGTTGGTGTATATGTTCACTTTGTTCATTGACTTCATTCATATGTTCACTTTGTTACTTTATGTGTTCAATTTGTTTTACTGTGCGTCAGTGTTTATTTTTTATGTCTCACTTTGTTGGTGTATATGTTCACTTTGTTCATTCATATGTTCACTTTGTTACTTTTATGTGTTCAATTTATTTTACTGTGTGTCAGTGTTTATTTTTTATGTCTCACTTTGTTCATTCATATGTTCACTTTGTTACTTTATGTGTTCAATTTGTTTTACTGTGCGTCAGTGTTTATTTTTTATGTCTCACTTTGTTGGTGTATATGTTCACTTTGTTCATTCATATGTTCACTTTGTTACTTTTATGTGTTCAATTTATTTTACTGTGTGTCAGTGTTTATTTTTTATGTCTCACTTTGTTCATTCCTATGTTCACTTTGTTACTTTATGTGTTCAATTTGTTTTACTGTGCGTCAGTGTTTATTTTTTATGTCTTACTTTGTTGGTTTATATGTTCACTTTGTTCATTCATATGTTCAATTTGTTACTTTTGTGTGTTCAATTTGTTTTGCTGCTCGTCAGACTTCTGTGTTTATTTTATATGTCTTATTTTGTTGGTGTATATGTTCATTTTGTTCATTCATTTGTTCAATTTGTTACTTTTATGTGTTCAATTTGTTACTTTTATGTGTTCAATTTGTTTTGCTGTGAGGCGAGGTCTAAGGGAGGCGAAAAAGGAAGGCGAGGTCTAAAGGAGGCAGAAAAGGGAGCGTCGGGAGTTGAAGAGAGAATCAGAGGGGATGAGAGCGCATCTGAAGACGAGGGGAGCGCGCACCAGAGAGAAGGGGAGGAAGCGCATTTGAAGTGGAGGGGAGCGCGCATCAGGGAAATTGAGGTTAGCGATGGTAGAGAGCGCGCGGAAGGGAACGGAGGGTAGCGATGGTAGCAATGGTAAATTTAGCGATAGTGGTTATAATTTCTGTTGGTAATAAGTTCTTTCTTTTAGATGTGTGGGGACGGCCCATAAGGACAGTTGAAAATGGGCTTGAAAACTTCAAAAATATAAAGGGTTAAAAATCTTAAGAGTTCCCATTCCAGCCGAAAAATTTAAAAATAATATTAAATTAATATAATATATTAAAAATAATATCAATATAATAATATTTTTTAAAATTGTATCACAAGATCGGAATCTGAGATTCCGACCGCAATTACGGAATTCCGGATACCGGTCTTAGCTAAGATCGGAATCCCGCTTTAAATATTAGAAATAATATTTAATTAATTTATTTAATTAAATATAAATTTAATTAATTTATTTAATTAAAAAATAAATAATTAAGTTATAAATTTTTTATTAATTTACATTAAAATTATAAATTTTTAAACAACCATTTGATCTGCGTCTCGGGTGTCGTCATCTGTATAGCCAATAAAAGACTCAGGAGTTTGTTGTACGAATCTTCCCACGATCCGAAAAGATGTTCGATTGCTCTCTCTCTCGCCCATGCCAAATCTTGTTACAAGTGGGCACCACATTTGAGTATTCTTTCTCCAATAGAGATTTCACGCCCGGTAAGGAAATACCGACATCTCTCTTTACTGCATTTCTGATACAGTTGGCAATAACTTCAGCCGTTAGATTATCATGCGTGAAGTCTCCGGTCCCTCTCACGCATGTAGGGGTTTACAAAAAAATCGTAAATCCGTTCAATCCATTCAACCCACCCGACCCGAACCGTTTTTTACCGGGTAGCATGATGTTGGGTTGGGTACGGGTTCTAAGTTTGACAAACCCGATACTTCGGGTTGGGTTACGGATTTTGTGCTAGTAAACCCGTGTATAGTTCAACCCACCCGTTTATCATTATTTATTCCTCTTTGTCTCACATTTTCTCATGTCCTTACTCAAATATCTCTTATTTCATGAAGTTTCGATGTCCTCCATAGGCATGCACGTCCTCTATTCCTCTCACAATGACTCGAAAGTTGAAAGATGATTCAAATGTGTCTCTAATTTGCCTCGAACTAAATTGTAATAGCCACAAAATGATTTTTATATGTATTAAATAAATAAATTAAAAAAATTAATTAAATTTATATTTAATTAATTAAATTTATATTTAATTAAATAAATTAATTAAATATTATTTTTATATATTATTTCTAACATTTAAATGAGTAGTTAGCTAAGATCGGAATTCGAAATTCCGATCTTAGCTGTAAAAACCCGAAAAATAATAATTACAAGTTAATCTAGCAAAATAAAAACCTTCAAGCAAACAAATAAATATAATTTAATAACATTAAATTTCACACTCAGATTAAATAGCGGATAATCAACTTCTATAACTTTAGAAGTCAATTGCGTTACGAATCCGATTTAAGAATTTTGTTGTTGACCATGGACAAAATTTTCTTGAAAATTAATTATTCAAATCTCTAGTTTGTGTTATAAGACTTCAAACAACTAGTTTTATAAATTATTATGAGTTAAAATTTGGATTAAAATCTATTTTCTACTGTTGTTATAATCAATTTCCGAATATTCCTTTGTTCTGGACCGTTTGATTGAGTTTAGGAAATCTTGATTTATCTGAGCCGTCCGATCAATTTCTTTTTCTCTCCTTTATCTCTTCTCTCCTCCCTCATCCTCCGACAGATCCGCCCCCACCTTCTTCTTTCTCCTCTTCTCCTCTCGCGATATGCCATTGGCGATCTCGCGTGGTCCCTCGACCAGTCTGCTTGGACCTCTCTCTCTCGCTTCTGACAGAAGCGCTCGACCCCATCCATGGCTCTCTCTCTCTCTCTCTGTATTAGGCAAATGACTGGAGACATCCAGTCAATAGAAACACTGGAGGGTTCATATAGTCAAGAACAAGATACTGTATAGGATAGCTATGTACTGTGTATTAATACCAGAAGGATGTACGGTGTAAGGACAGATGAGAAAATCAATATACAACTTTCTGCTCTATCTCTCCTCTCTTTCTAGCTTCTCTCTAATCTAATATGGTATCGAGAGCCACCATTGGCTAAACGCCTCCGATCTTCTTCTCTCCTCTACATCCTCTTCTCCGATCAATCTTTTTTCTTTCCTACTACAAACATGACGACTGGGTCTGACAATCCGATTTCACCTCCGCTGCCTTCTACCTCCAATCCGATTCCACCTCCGCCGCCTCCTACCTCCAATTCAACACCTGGGGGTTCAATTCCACCTCATTCACCCTTCATCTCTCCCTCCAATACTACCATCCCTCCAATAGGGACTACAATTTCAAGCTTCAACACTCCGAATTCCTCTCCCATGGTGTTCTTGACTCTACCTATTCACACAAAACTATCAAGATCCAATTTCTTGGCATGGCGGTCACAAATTGAGCCGTTATTACACGCGTATGGTCTCATAGGCTTTATTACCTTCTCTCCTCCTTCTCCTACATCCATTAACCCATCCACCGGACAGCTACACCCTGATCCTAACTATCCGTCTTGGTACAAGCAAGATCAGATGATCCTTGCTTGGCTTCGAACTTCTTTATCTGAGCAGCTTCTGGCACAAGTAGTCTCCTGCACATCTTCCTTTGATTTGTGGCGCAGTCTCACTCAAACTTTTTCAGCCTCCTCACGAGCTCGTCTGACTGAACTAAAAAAACAGCTTCAAAACACAGTGAAAGGGGGAAAATCATGCTCAGAGTTCATTCAACAAATTCGCGCAATTGCTGATGAACTGGCATTCATTGGAGCACCCATTGCTGATGATGACCTTGTCTTGGCTGTTCTTGGTGGTTTAAGTGCAGATTACAATGCTTTTGTTGTGGCAATTAACTCGAGACAAGAACCAGTGAGCTTTATTGAGGTTCAGGCGCTTCTTTTCAGCCATGAAAACTTACTTCAATCTCAGTTATCTCATACTGCCTCGTTGCCATCCTCCTCCAACCCAACTGCTTTTTATGCACAAAACCAACCTAGCTTTGTTAAGTCTGGTAATTCTCAGCGTGGTAAGCAATTCAGACCAAGAGGCTTCACTCCCAGACCACCACAATTTGTTGCTGCTCGTCCAAGGCTTCAGAACTCTCAACCTCTTCTTCCAACTCCTGGCCACTCAAATTCTGGTACAAAGATGGTAACCGATGGGGGCTCATATGACAAGACAGAGACGTGTCAGATTTGCTTTAAAAGAGGTCACTCAGCTCGGGCTTGCTGGTACAGATGCGATATGAGGTATGTTGATGAAGGATATCAGATGGCCCATTCTCGTCCTCCTTACTCAAACACTCCACAGGCGCATGTGGCTCAAGTAGGACCCAACAATAATGCTGCAGCTGAATGGTACATCGATTCAGGAGCTACGCATCATGTTACCAGTGATATAAACAACCTCTCATCTTTTGTGCCTTATGAAGGAACTGATCAGCTTCAAATAGGTGATGGTAATGGTATGACTATACTCAATGTTGGTTCTTCTATTTTTATTCTTGATACTGCTAACTATAAGGTTGTTTTGAATGATGTTCTCCATGTGCCTAAATTTACCAAAAATTTGATAAGCCTTTCTAGATTGCTTTTGGATAACAATCTTATGGTTGAATTTTGTTCTTCTTCATGTGTAATTAAGGACCGCCGCACTTCGACTACGCTTCTTCAAGCAAAAGTCATTAATGGTCTCTATTTGCTTACCCCTCCGACCACCTGTTTACCACATGCTTATCTAGGACAGAGGGTTGCGGCTGATATTTGGCATGCTAGACTTGGCCATCCTTCATTACCTACAACTAGAAAAATTTTAGCTTCCAGTAGATTACCATGTAGTAGTACTGTTTTGAATATGTGTTGTGATTGTAACATGGCCAAGTGCCATAAATTGCCGTTTAATTCTAGTTCTACTATTACGTCTAGTCCATTGGAAATTGTACATTCCGATGTATGGGGCCCGGCTCCATTTGTGACAAACAATGGTTTTCGATATTATGTACTTTTTGTTGATGACTTTACAAAGTTCAGTTGGATTTTTTTCTTGCATTCTAAAGATGAAGTTACTAGTATCTTTTCTAGTTTTAAGTTACAAGTTGAGAATATGCTGGATTCTTCTATTAAGATATTACGTACCGACGGTGGTACGGAATATAAGCCCATTGCCCGACTCTTTCCTCAAATTGTTCACCAAACTACGTGTCCTTATACACCCGAGCAAAATGGTGTTGTCGAGCGTAAGCATCGTCATGTTCTTGAGTTATCTCTTGCTACTATACATCACGCATCAATTCCCATTGTTTTTTGGGATGAGGTATTTGCAAGTATAGTCTATTTGATTAATAGACTTCCTCCGTCCCTAGCTTCTAATACCCAGTCTCCTTATGAATTGTTATTTCACAAACTGCCCAATTATTTGGAGTTAAAAGTACTTGGGTCTCAATGTTTTCCATTAACCAGACATTACAATGCTCACAAGCTTCAACCTCATTCCCTGCCATGTGTTTTCATTGGATATGCCATGTCTCAAAAAGGGTATAGGTGTTTGCATCCTCCAACCGGTCGTATTTTTGTATCTCGTCATGTCATTTTCAATGAGCAGGTGTTTCCGTTTAAGTCAGAGGAGCAACAGTCAAATTCAGTATCGTCAATGTTTCATCTCTGGGACTTATCTGGGCTCAACCAAACCTCCTCAACTCAGCAACATTCACTGGGCCCATCAATTCAGCCCAATACGACTCCCTTCTCGGCCCAGCCAACTTCAATAGACTCAACTTTAATTCTTCATCCTGCCCAATCTCCTGCCCGATCAGCTCAACGGTCTGAAATTTCAAATTTGTCTAACCGTCAGGCTGACCGAGTTGCGGACCCCTCTCTTACTTCTTCTATCGACTTGGGTCAGCCCTCGTCTTCTTCTGTTCCTTCTTCATCTACTTCTGTTCCGCCTCCACCTTCCAGTCATCCTATGACGACACGATCCAAAGATCAAACACGCCGTACCCGCCAATTTCCTGATTTTGTGGCGTATATGGCCACAGCTCCAGTTGGTGCTGATCCTACAACCTTCCTCCAAGCTAACAAGGTTCTTCATTGGCGTGAGGCTATGGTCAAGGAGATGGATGCTTTGAACAAAAACCAGACTTGGGTGCTTGTACCCCCACCTGTCACTCATAATGTGGTAGGTTGCAAATGGATTTTCAAAACAAAGAAGTGTGCTGATGGTACCGTTGAACGGTACAAGGCACGCCTCGTGGCCAAAGGGTTTACACAAGAAGAGGGTGTCAATTACTTTGACACGTTTAGCCCGGTGATTCGTCCCACCACAATACGCATAGTACTGTCCATTGCACTCTCCAATGGTTGGTCTATTCGCCAACTTGATGTAAACAACGCTTTTCTTCATGGTGATCTCCATGAAACGGTGTACATGCAACAACCACCGGGTTTTGTCGATCCCTCTGCGCCGTCGCATGTATGCCTTCTAAAGAAAGCTATCTACGGCCTCAAACAATCTCCCAGGGCCTGGTTTCACACCCTTAGCACGGCCTTGGTTGATTTGGGATTTCAAGGATCCAAGTATGATCCATCGTTGTTTGTCTCTCACACCAAAGGTCATACCTTAGTAATTCTCATCTACGTAGATGACATTATAGTCACTGGAAGTCATATTGATGACATTTCGGGTTTAATTAAAATCCTCCAGGCTAAGTTTGCTCTCAAGGATCTCGGGCCACTCAGCTATTTTCTTGGTATTGCGGTTCAAACAAGCTCTACTGGTATGCACTTGTCACAGCAGCAGTACATACATGAGTTGTTAAGCCGTACACATATGTCAAATTCCTTACCAGTGGCTACCCCTATGGCAGTCAATACTTCATTATCCAAGTTTGATGGTGAAGCTTTCCATGATCCAAGTCTGTATCGTGCGGTTGTTGGTGCCCTACAATATGTAACTATAACTAGACCCGACATCACTTTTTCAGTCAATAAGTGTTCTCAGTTTATGCATTCACCAACAACTACGCACTGGATTGCTGTCAAACGCATATTGCGTTACCTCAAAGGAACCTTGGCACATGGATTAGTGTTCAAGCCGGCTCCATCATTAGTAGTTCATGCCTACTCAGATTCTGATTGGGCGGGTTGCCCGGATGACCGCCGTTCCACTTCTGCGTATTGCATCTACCTTGGCTCCAACCTTGTGTCTTGGAGCTCAAAGAAACAGCCCACAGTTGCCAAGTCAAGTACAGAAGCCGAATATAGAAGTCTTGCCCTTGCCGCTGCTGAAATCATTTGGGTGCAATACATTCTTGGTGAACTTCATCAAAAACTTCAACAACCACCAGTCTTATGGTGCGACAACATCGGTGCCACGTATCTCGCCTCTAATCCCATGTTCCATGCTCGCACTAAGCATGTAGAAATTGATTTTCATTTTATTCGAGAGAGAGTAGTGGCTAAGCAACTTTCAATTCGGTTCATTAGTTCAAAGGATCAAATCGCTGATGGGTTGACAAAGGGGCTGACTGCAGCTCGGTTCTCCTCCATTCGAGACAAGTTGATGGTATCTTCAGATCCATCCACTTGCGGGGGGGATATTAGGCAAATGACTGGAGACATCCAGTCAATAGAAACACTGGAGGGTTCATATAGTCAAGAACAAGATACTATATAGGATAGCTATGTACTGTGTATTAATACCAGAAGGATGTACGGTGTAAGGACAGATGAGAAAATCAATATACAACTTTCTGCTCTATCTCTCCTCTCTTTCTAGCTTCTCTCTAATCTAATACTCTGGCTTTTGGCTGAGAGCCATGCCCCCACTCGACACCCTGAGGAGCCGTCCCCTCTCATTTCCCTGTCTCCTCTCTCGTCCAATCAAATTGGAGCCCCCACCTGGTGCCTGGTTTTCTCCTCTAATTTCTCACAAACCGAGAAAACCCATCTTGACCCAGACCCTACCATCTCCTCTTATCCTCTCTCCCTCTGCCACTTCAGCACTCCCTTCCCTTCTCCATTCCAACCTCCTATAAGTCACCCCTCTTCTCTCTCTCTCATCAGACCCACTGCAGACCCGATAAGAACAGAAATAGAGAAAGGAAAAAGAGAGAGAAGGAGGTGGAGGCTATAGCAGTTGGGAGTGGAGAAGGAGGTGGTTGACAAGGCGAGGTGGTGGTGCTGGCTTAACTTGCATCTCCTCCCTATTTGCTTCCTCTTCTTCTTTCAGTTTGGTAACACCTCTTCTTACATTCTTTTGTTTCTGTTTGCTTGACTGTGTGATGTTTGAGGCGTATTGATGCTTGAATCTGATCTGTTGTCAACTTGGTACCTCAAGTGATTATGTTCTGGTTAATTGATTGTGCTTGATTGATACCTCAAATCTGAGTTGTGCATCTGAGCTTATGATCTGTTTGTGTGCTTGTGATAGCTCAGCATATTCTGTTGAGAGTGTTTGATGTTGTCTTCGATCTGTTATGTGTTGATGCCTCAAAGCTGTGTATATGCTTGATCAAGGTTAGTAGTTAACTAGTTCTGTGTTTGGTTGAGTAGTTGAAGCCATGTGAAGTCAATTGCTGCTTGTGTGAGCTGTTTGATGCCTTTGATACACGGTACAAGGCTGGTTCAGGCCTTTGTACCAGTCTGGTACATGTAAAATCTGTCCAGGGACCTCTTTGTAAGATGTTTTTGCTGTTAGGGGCTTGCTCGTAAATATTTTTGAACTGATTTTGGGTCTGTTAGGAGTTAATACTGTTATTAGGGACTATTAGGTAAATTTTAAGTAAATGAAATAAATTCGGGGACTTAAGTGTGAAAGTTAAGTACTGTTGGATCGGATTGTGTTTTCTCTGTTGGGTTTCGGATTTGATCCCCGAGACCCGTTGTAATCCGGATCCGTTTGGATCCTTGTTTCCGTAGTGGGCCTTGTGTATTCACTCTGGGCCGTCAGGCCTGTTTCCTTCTGGGCTCGTCCCTCTGTTCTGATCCGTGTGGATTTCTTGTGGGCTCTGTGATTTATTTGTGCATGGCCCATTTTATGTTGTTGGCTGTTAGAAGTTGTAAATTGAATCATATAAGTTGGAATTTGAGATAAAATAAAACTAGAACTAATTGATGGCATAAAATGATTAGTTTGATATCAATATGAATGCTTTTGGCCAAGAATTTGAATTAAGTCGGATTCGAAATTAAATCGTTGGCTTTTAAATGGGAGATGATTAAAATGTCCGCAAAATAATTCTTTATAGATACTATGATATAATTGGACAATATAGGACCCCAAACCCAAATTAACTAAATTGAGTTTACTTTCTTATTTTATTTCATTTTATTTATTCTATTCTAAAGTTGTTTAAAGGAAATTAAATTAGGATAATTTCATAATTAAAACACCAACACGTGATTTCATTTAGTACCTTGAAATAATATGTTTAAAGTCTCGTAATTATTTAATCTAGTAATTTTTGAATAAATCAAATCATTGAAATATTTACAATGGAAATAATTAAATATATTATTATCTATAACATTATTCAATGCATAAACACATTTATAAGCATTCTCTTTTAAGTAACATAAAAATATGTTCTCCCTAATTAAGTACATCACATGAATTCTATAAAGAACGTTACAAAATAGTTTATCTAATATAAGGAATAAATGCGGATTAACAGAATACACGATATTAAAGTTGATCTAAGTATTTAATTTAAAAGTAAATACAATAAAGTATCAAAACACCTAAATAATTGCTTTTGAATGTCTTAAAATATTTAAGTAAGAGATACAACATGAACATAATCTAATTGATATAATTATAAATTATTTGTATAAATAAGTTTAGTAAAATACTCTTTAATTTTGAGAAATGATATCACATAAATATTTTCTATCATAAACAGTGTCACAATACAAAGTATGCAAGTGAAGTATTAATATTAACATTATGAGAAATAAGCTTAAATTTTATAAAATGCTTCTTTTAATATAATAATGTAATTTAAAACAAAATTCCTTTCTCAGAAGCCCTAAGTCCAACTTTCCTCAGGTCAGAGTCTAAGTTTCTCAATAAATGTCTAGTTCCTAAGTATGGTTTATTACACCAAATAACCAGAACGGGGTAGGTCGTTAGAATAGATCTTAACGTGAGTTCCGTTGGTCAGGTGCACCGCAAGGCTCCTCTGGACAAGTAGACAACTTCTTTTCCGAGCACGAGACTGCAGGAACTGGTCAGGACTCCATCGACCACTCTGAGGATTAGTTGCTTGCTTTCAGACCTCTCCAGGTGTGGATTGTCTTTTTATGACTATTGTGGATGCCTTAGGTTTTGTTTAATTCTTAGTTAGTAATTAGATCATTATTTAAATGTGTGCATATCATGTCATCTACATTAAGTAAACAGTTAAGAGCATATCATTAAAGATTAGTTTTGCATATATATAGGATATGCATTCATATTAATAAAGTGATTAATAACTTAAAAGTGCTTTAAATCAACACTTGCATCTGGTGCGGATCAGGATAGTGAGACCGAGTGAGATAAGAGCGTTTTGCACGCGATTTCCATTATCGGGAGTTGGCACCCCAGCTGAATGCCGGTGGGCTCCTTATGATAGCGATCTCGAGCAACGCGTTTCCGATGATCACTCAGCAGACCGACCGTCAGGCGGTACTGCGGTCACTTGATAGTTATTTGTGTTATTATTATATCCATTTGTCTTGTGTATTATATTCCTTTGGCTTGACATTGAACTAAGAGCTGAGTGTGCCATTATATCAGACTACCTCTCGATCCCCATGAGTCAGTTGGCCGGTACCGTGTTTTACTGCCCACTTCTTTAGCGGGAATGTGGGAATAGGGGCAAGGTTGAGTAATCGAGCAAGGCTGAGTTAGGTAGATCTGTAGGTACGGTTCATGTCATTTATATTAGGATTTGTGAGATGGATTCTGGATTTTATGTGACTTATGATTTGACTATTGAGTGCGGGTGCTTCACTCTCGTATTATTACATGAACTCCGTATATTATTATTCTACTATTATCCGCTTCTCCAGATACTTTTCAGATTTTACTTTGTCATGTCATTAATTGTAGATTAGTGATATCATTGAATTATACTCACACTTAGAAATTACAATATAGGGTTTAAAATAATCCAACTTAAGTATGGTGTAGTTCCTAACTAGTTTTTAACCAAAGCCTTAGGTCTATCCTTTTTCCACCACTGAGTATTCGCGTACTCAGCCCACATAATTGCTTGTGGCGCAGGTTCAGGTTTGGTAGACTTAGCAGAGGAGTTTTTGCCAGAAGACCAAGCCGAGCTGGAATAGTATTTATCCGCTGTGCATTATTATCTATGTTTTGTTTGTATGACGACTGGAGATTTTGATGTTTGTATATTTTACCAGTCTTTTGTTGTATGAACAAACAATGCCATTATTATGTGATATTATTTGTGATATTTGTATCTCTGACACTGTTTTATAGCCTTACGTGTGCGCAGCAGATTGTGCATACGTGGCGGGGCTGTCCTCCCCAGATTGCGGCTTGGTTTGGGGTGTGACATTAGCTAAGATCGGTATCCGGAATTCCGTAATTGCGGTCGGAATCCCAGATTCCGATCTTGTGATACTATTTAAAAAATATTATTATATTGATATTATTTTTAATATATTATATTAATTTAATATTATTTTTAAATTTTTCGGCCATTCCAGCAACAACCAAATTGCTTCTTTTCTTATTTATGTATCTTGAGAAGCTTAGCCCATAAATTTACCAATCTAACTTTTGGGTTTGATGAAGAATACTAATCTACAAATACGACTTATAATTGGTTATGTTGACCATAGTTATGTTTGCATATAAAACACCATAATAAAGCACCATTTTATGGAGTTTCACGTGTCAAATTATTAGAACCATAAAAAATCGGTTGTAATATTGTGGCATGCACAAACACGGTAGGATGATAAACTTGAAAAATAAGTGATTAAATTTAAGAAAAACAATAAAATAAGAAAACCTAAATGCTCGTCTTGCGGAGTATATGGGCCAATAAAAACACCTTCTAAATGAATTCTAACTATAACCCAATTGAAGGTCCATTTTGGGCCTTGAAGCCTATAACAGAGTACAAAATCATATGCTCTCTTCTTCATATATGACTATATGTATATTATTATATATACTTGTAAAGCAGATGCATGCATCTAATGCTTCAGGGAAAAATAAGCTATCTACTTGGCATAATGATGGTCCTTCTAAGAATCTCATATGTGCCATTGACATTCATTCAGTGATATGTCAAAAGTCCTAAGCTCTTGACCTGTCTTTTGAAAGATCGTCTTTAAACCGTGACCGGACTGGTCCTTCAAAAGATTTACAATGGACAAGGACCTAAAACGGATAGATTTGAAAGGATCGGATTTAATTTTCAATAAGAACGTATTTTGATGGGACGGATATCGAAGGCCTAAGTCCGGCCTAGTCCGACTCGATTTATTTGAAAGCGCCGATTCAATAGAATTTAATAGAATAATAAGGATTCTATAGAAGAAATACAAATTAATCTTAACTGTAATACTATGTGATTTTCAAAGTTGAAGGTAATATTCTCATGCATAATTTAATTTAATTATTTAATTTTAAACTAACGTTATCTAAAATACTTGCGTTCTTTAATCATAATTTCTTCATTTCTAGGTTCAATGACCGATGTGTTAGATTCAAGTTTTTTTTAATTAAAAAGAGGTACGTTTTATTTTTATGTTAAAAAATTTAAATATTTTTTATTTACAATTAATTTTTTTATTAATATACTAACTAAAATCAAATTTTGTAACTCCGCATATGTTGCTGTAACATAGCCAATCTCAAGTCTAGATCTTAAGGATGGAAAAATTGACAATAAGAAATAATGATCAAATATCAAAATATATCATATGGAATTCTTTGAGTCTTTTGGATTCTTGAGCTTGGCCATTTGAAAGACCAAGGACTTAGAAGGGTCGGATTTTCAAATATCCGGGCTACATATTTAGAAAAAAAATCCTTCAAACCTGCTCCTTCCTGTCCTCAAATCCGGTCTAATCAGGGGCGAAGCTAGGTGGAGAAAGGTGGGTCCATGGACCCACCTCAAAAAAAATATTTTCTTAATAGTATATTTGTTTGTAATTAAAAACAAAGGTCACAAGAAGTTAGGGACCCATCTCAAAAATTTGAAGGACCCAGCTAGACATGTCGTGTTTAATTTGAATTGTATAACGACGTCTAAAAAATCGCATAGGGATCCAGGTAGCATTTGATCCTGACTAATCGTCTTCTTCCTTCACCCCCAATTAATTTTATTAAGACAAAATTTAGAATAGAATGGAATATTTGGATAAATAATTATTTATAGCATATATATATTAGCGTGAATCTCGTGCATTGCAGGATTCGTCTATATAATATTTTGTGAACTTTAGGACATAATAAACAAAAGTTACCACATAAGATAAAAAATGCAATTCGGATATTATATAAAAACTGCCAGTAAAAATCATAAATACTATTTTTGTCAAAATAAATTTTGAGCGCCACAAAAGATAAGAAATATTGTGGTTTGAATAGTGGCCAATTCCTCTGTATGCCTCATATCTTTATATATCTATAATATAGAAAAAAAAATGTTCAATAAGTTTCTAATGAACCTGTTATGTAAAATTATGAGAAAAATAAAAATTCATAGGAAATTGTTGTATTTTTTATTGTCTTGATTTTTGAATTATTATTTTGTATATTAAATATATTATTTTAGATTTTCTATTATTATTATAATATATTTGATTTCTCATGAATTTTTTATATCACATTATTTAGAGTTTTTTATTTAAAAAATATTATTATACTATGTCTATATTAAAAGTTACATCATACATATATTTTCAGAAAAATAAAAATTACGGACCCTGCTGACACGAAATCCTGGCTTCGCCACTGGGTCTAATCCGACCCTTATGTCAAACCCGTCAAGCCCGATCATTTGTGTTTTATTTATAAATGGAACTAAAAAAGTTTCCTTTTCTATACTTTGACGAGCTATACAAAATAAATAAATAAATAAAGAGTAGTGTTCCGCTATCACCAGTTTTTGTTACCACAACTTCATAATTTATCAATATTTAAAATTTTTAAAATCCAAATGCTGAATCCAAACCGTTGATCTTGTTCAATTTAACGAGCGATGCATTTTTATATAAGTTTTATAAAATTTGAAGTCTGTTTGATAATCAATCAAGTGATCAAATGATGAACGTATTAGAATCAATCTGTCATAATTAACTAGATTCGTTCATTTTTTGACAACTTGATCGAGTATCAAACTAACTTCAAATTTTATAAAACTTATATGGAAACGTATCGCTCGTTAAATTGAACAAGATCAACAGTTTGGATTAAGTGTTTGAATTTTAAAAATTTCAAATATTAATAAAATATGAAGTTATGATATATATATATATATATATATATATATATATATATATATATATATATATTTTGGAGGGATCTATTCTCCGAGGATTAAAAATTTTGAACCGAAGCATCAAACCCACTTACAAGTGATTTGTTTAAAATATTATTATTCCGTATTATTTTGCTTCCAACGAAGTGTATTGTTACGTAATCCTATTTATAGAGTGTATTAAAATAAAGAGGATTCCGTTAGAGAAAGGGATGCACGCACGATTTTTTTGTGCTTTGGAGCTGATGCCTAAGTATAGGCGTACGGAAAATGCTAGAATCTGTGATCTTGTCAAGCACTCTTAGATTTTTTGTAAAAGGTGTCTTGTTGCTCATACTGTATAGTTGAGCATAAAACGAGTTGAAGTGCTTTATATATTAGTAAAGTGAGATATCTAGAAATGATATGTTACGGCATACTATAAAAGCCAGTTTGTATTCTACGCATTTTATTTGTAATGACATTACATTTAATTTTTAAAAAAAATTGACCCAAATTTATACATTTTGCTCAATAAAAAATTGAACGATCGACTAAATCTCTACTACTTATAAAGCACCCTTAGCAAGGTCAGCATTTTTCACACAAAGGGGTCCAAACAATTTTGTAAGCATCATTATAAACCATTGATCAATATGGTGTACGGTTTGGATTGCTATTTCTACAAAGGAGTGGACTCTACACACAAATAAGTTAAGTCGCTGGATGGTTGGCTCCGAATTTCCGTAGCTATAGCACGAAAGTTCGAATCCCCGCCTCCGTTATTTATTTTTTTTCTTATTTTTCCGTCCAAACTGTGATATCCCTCCCCTCTTCTCCCTCTCTTCCGATTGGATAATATCAAATATTCTCAGATAAGGAAAGCAAGAAAAAAAAAAGAAAAAATCGCCTCCAATTAAACAGATTATATTTTCTTCGCTGTCTTCCGAAAATTCACAAAAATGGACTAGGGTTTCTCTCCTCCAAAACAAACGCTCTGGCATAAAAGGAAAGAGGAACCAAAGTTCCCATTTAATCTTCGCTAGGGTTAGAAGTCTGAACCGTCTCTTCAGTCTTCACTCAATTGAAATTTTCATTCAGCGTAGCTATCTATATCAGCGTAGCCTCTAGGGTTTTCTCTCTTCACTAAAAAACAAAAAATCAAGCTAGGGTTTGTTCTCGAACAAATTTTTGGGTCGTCGCTCCATCCCTTCCCTCAAATCTGGTTCGTCGCTCTCCCTCTTCACGAGGATTTTTCCTCAAGAAAATTTCTTTCATTCGTTTTACTTATTTTGATTTGATTTGAATTTTAATTTGCTGCTCTTCCAGTCAAATTCCATCCGCATCTCCGGCAACCCTCGGCGTCCCACTGCAATCGACGTATTGTATATCATTTCCATTTCATTTGTTTTATCTTTGTACTCTAAAGTAGTGTGAATCTGATTTATGTTGCTATATATGTGTTTTGATTTGAAAATTTTAATTCTCATTCACTGTTTGTTGCATAGATTGATCGTTTTTCCCCGAGTTACAATGGGTTTAGGTAATTTTTTTCGCATTCACCTCTTTCATTTGTTTTGTGTTTTTTTCTCTCTATTCTAGATGCGGATCCGGATTTCATTACTCCAATGAAGAACCTGAAGAGCAGGATGTTGATATTAAGAACCAATACTACAACTCGAAAGGTTTTCTATCTATTTTCTCTGCCTTTTTTTGTCTTTTTTTATCGTTATTCTGATATTCAGATTTTACACGTGTAGTTTGGAACGCATGATGTGGTTGTTTCTAAGACTGGTATTGGTAGAGGTGTATTTTGGAACAGCATTGTTTTGCTTAGACCCTTCGTCAAAAGGTGTAGTGTACTGTCTGAAGGTAATGAAACCCTAAACCAACTGAGGTATCAGCATTGTTTTGCTTCAAAACAACCACAGTTTCTTCAAAACTACACGGATTTCATTACTCCATGTCTTTTTTACACGTGTTAATCCATTCATTACTTCTCAATTTTAGTTCAATTTTGAAGATAAAGAGATGATAAGGGGAGAGAAAGAGCTATTGGGTGCAATAGAGGGTTCGAAATAGATCAAGAGATGGGAGCTGCTTCTCCAAAAGCTCTTCAGGTTAAAATTGTTTTTAATTTTTTCCCATTTTTTTTGGTTGAATCGATTGAATTTCCAGCGGTAGAATCAAATGTAAAATTTGGTACCGAGTGGATTTTTCAATAATTGTTTGACAATTGTGTTACTTGTCATTATTTGGGTGAAGTTAATTACTGTTAATTTAATTTTATTTGGTGTAAAGTGTACTAGCAGGTTAAAATAAGAAGAATTTGAGGTAGGGACTAGGGAGGCTTGGGATTGACTTTTATCCATCTATTTTACATCTTAGTTGACTATTTTTGTGAGACCCAAAACAAAAAAATGGAGGAAAAAATATTGATTTTGATGTGCTTTAATTAATCGTGGACTCAGGAGCTATGATGCCATATTATTTAAAGAGAATTACATTGCATTTTTCATGGTACCGGTAAAGCATTACTGATCGTGAGTGCCACGAAGGTTTGAGCTATCATCGCTATTGCTAGCGTGAGCGCCATGAAGGTTTGAGCTGCCATCGATGTTGCTATCTGAGCTCAGTGCTTCTCTATACTGCTCTGGACAGCTTGATTGCTAGGATTCACGAGGATGGAAGAATAGCAGAAAAGGTACTAGACCTCTTTGTATATGCAGCATACATGGATTTGTCACACATATTCAATTTCTAATAGTAAACTTTTATTAATTTTTCTTTTTTCTTTGTAGATTTGAGAAAGCTTGAATCCCTAAATTTAGGACATCGCAAATGTGTTATTGATGCTGACTGACATGAAGCATTTGTCAAGTATAAGCAATTCTTTTATGCTTTACATTATTTTGTTGAAGTTTCTAAATGTTTTCTACAGCAAGGTAGGACCTAATTTGGCATATAAAAAAATTATGAAATTGCAGGTCTGACATACCTGAAAAATAGCAAGTGTAAACATTTGGAAGGTGAAAAATCTCGTTAGTCGTTTACAGTTTGAGGGTTGCAATCTAATTCTCTTTTGTTCTCTGGATTATGCATGCATTATTCACTATAACTCTTCCCATGTCATAATATATGAAAATAATTTGCCCCCTGAAATCATATTTGTTTGCACATTTTCTATGTTGTACCCATACTGTTGTTTCTGAGTAAGTCTGAAATCATACAGTTAACCTAGACAGACAAAAGTTGAACATGATCATTGTAAGCGGTAAAATGAGATAAGGTAATGCTCGGCTGGCAGTGACTTTTTTACAAATTTGACATTCTATTTTTTTCATCAATAAATATGCTAATGATGTTATGAATTTAAACAGCTTGTGCCAAAAGGATACGTCTTTGTGTTGGGCGACAACTGCAACAATAGCTTCGACTCTCACAACTGGTACTACTTGTCTTTTTTATTTTATTTGAAGGCCGTAAAATTGCATAAATACGTGTCACTGTAAAACATGAAAGATTTTGCAATTACCCCCTGACATTTAAATAATGTTCTGTAAGCTCATGCAACAATCCTTTTGTTTCTTTTGGGTTGGGGGAGGGGGTGTGGTGTGATTGCCTGAAATTTATTTCAAAACAATTTAACAGAACCTATACCTGGCTTTGTGGCACTCCTCCCATCCATAACTTTTCTGGTAGCGTATGGGACAGCTTTCAACAAGATATTAAGATTAATATATTTGTTATTCTTTTCTTATATGATCCTTTCTGTACAGATTTGTCCAGTAACGAGCTCCGCGGATCTGTTCCTCCGACTCTAATAAAAGTCAGAAGATGGCATCCTAACTTTCATGTGTTTCAAATACTTTGTACCTATTTGTGTTAGATAATAATTAATAAGTCAACAAAAAAGAGAAAAATTGAAGGACTACATTTCAAGATTTAAAAATATCATAAGAGTCCTTGCCTCATGTTTAACAATTTGCTGATTTCATTTAACAGGTTCATAGAGATACATATTGGCATTACCATGAGAAAATAACATATTTATATAGTTTAATTATTATTGACTTGTCATGATTATCTCGCTTCGCGACTCTTCATCAGGTACTCAGTTATTTTCATGATAATCAATATTGAATCATTTCTCACTTTCCTAATCATCAAATTCCCTTGTGTTTTTTCCCCATTAAGTTGGGATTTTTATGTGATTTATATCGAGTTTCTAAGACTGATATTGGTAGATTTGTGATTCTGATCTTTTCTTTGGCAGGATTTGTGATTTAGGTTGTAAAAGCCTATAGTTTGGAGGTACATTGCATGCTCTTTTGGTTGTTATAAGTGCCTTATCTGAAGTAATTTGGCGGTGTTGATAAGGTGTTTGTATAAATGCCGCAATCACTTTAGCCCATTTCCTTGTACTAAATATTGAAATTAGTTTAAAAATTAATGCCTCTAATCATATAACTAGAAATGCCTCTTACGTTGATTAATAATTAGATAGTGGATACTATTTGAATTAGATATTAATTAAATATTGAAATTCCTCTTACGTTGATTAATTACTAATTTCATTGAACAAATGCGTTTTATTTGGTTTCTAATTAATGGATGGATGAATTACTACAGAACGTTCCGTACACACGATTCACATAAGTAACTATGTATATATAAAATTAATTAGATATTGAACCCTCTGGATAATAATTATTTACTTAGTTTATTGACAGCCTGGTAAAAGGAAAGTGCTCATGATATTTAACCTTCCGCCTCCATTTTTTTGCAGCCAATTATCACCCTTAAAATCAATCATCAAGTGGAAAAATATATCCAATGATAAAGATGGAGTATTTTGCCTCTTTCAACAATTTGTTGTGGATTTATATAATTATATTAAGCATGCCTGCGGTTTGTTTCTACCTCTTTTCAAAGCAACAACAACAAAAAAATCATTATAATTAGCTGTGACAAAGATGACGACAAATGCTACGGAGACGACAGAGATATTGACTGATTGATTATAATTAGGCACTCGGCATATTAATATTAAAATATATAAATTTTCTCATTTTAATTTATTTACTAATTTTTACAAAACATGTCTCTATTTTGAGTATGATCATTGTTTGTTACAACCGCGGAGCAAGAGTGATTCAAAAATTTTATCATGTTGTATTATTTTTTTTATGTTTGAAACGATATACTTATATGTGATACTTTTTTTTATAGAGAAATGTACTTATTTTCATCGAATTATTTCTTTTAGCTGTTCATATGTCTATTTTTATCGAACCTATTTGTTTTAAATCAGTGAATGTTGCTGCTATTTTCAGCGCCAATCAAGACAACACTAACCTTAAATATTGAAATTGACAATATATTCATATCAAATAATATTTTCATGTATTAAAGTCCGCCCACACATATAGAGGAGAGGAAGGGAAGGTTGCTTAGATTTTGTTACCACCCTCCAAATCGTGAAATACAAAGAGTAGAGTAAATCTTCTCCAAGGCTCCGTTTGGATGGCTTCTTCCCAGAATAAGGAATAAGGAATAATTACTTTTTACCAATAAATTTATTTCTAACCATCCAAACTCTTCACAAAAGTTACACACTTCCCAATAAATTTATCCCTTCCCAATAAATTTCTTCCTTCTTCCTACCTTATTCTCAACCATCCAAACGGAGCCCAAAACACTCTATCTCTCACATTTTCTTCTCTTCCTTTTCATTACTCTCTAACCGATCCGAAGCGACTAAAATCTTCAGTCCTTTCGTCACTTTTCCTTCTTCTCCCTCGAATTCATTGTTTTAGAACAGGCCCTAATTAAAAAATTTTTAACTTTTTGAAATATATCAAATAAAAAATTGCCCGCACATTGAGCGGGCACTGCTGCTAGTACATATAATATAGAATAAAAAATGTCCATAGTTTGAAACATCATTGAATTTATATACCAATTACTTTTAGAAAATTTTTAGTAAGAAAGGAAAAAAAATGATTATTACTTGTAACAGAGAAAATAAATAAAATTTTTGGTTCTAAATTTTTAAAAAGTATAAAAATCAAGTTAGTTTGGTTTGTCATGTATAATGGTTCTCAACCTTGATGGTGAGAGATCAACACCAGATTTAAAATTAAAAAAGAGGATTGGGTGTTTCATTTTCTCAAAAGAAGGAAGAAAAATATCAAAAGTATATATTTGCATAAATGGATTAAGTGATCTCATTTACAAAATGTCACATTACAATATTATTCATTGTAAATTTCAAATGCAAAAAAATAATTATCTTTATCTTATTTAATTTAATTGATAAAATAGTTTTACAGTGGTCATTATGAAAACACATCTATATATAGTTATATTATATATTTTTCAATAATTTTGCATTATAAACCTAGCTTGTAGTCATTTTCATCTGTTCTAGTTAAAAAAAATAAAAACAATAGTTTTTTTTTATAAAACCGCACATGTAGTCTATGCTTTTAATTGCTCAGAGCTCGGTATATGTGTGTGTGTATGTTTTTTTTTTTTTTTAAGGTATACCTCTTTGTTGTCGCATATATATTGTTTGAGACCAAGAGATGATTCACGACACAAGTAGCAGCCCTCCAAAAGCCGCAGATGATATAGTACCTCTGTTTAAAGTTTACACTTGGAACTCGCCAGATAAATAAGAATATATAGTGGGCCGAAGAGGGGAAATAAAAAGGCGAATAATTCGAGCAAGTGAGTACACTTTATGCTTTGTGATTCCATAGGATAATTCTCCGGTATCTTATATATTGTTACCTGGGAAGAAGAACATAAATCCATCTTCAATTTTTGATACATTACTAACACTAGTACCATCGACAAGAATTCGTATATCTGTAAAGCAATTTTAATAATATAATATTCTATTGATTTATTTTTATAAATATGGTCGAGAGTTTATTTAATTATGCGCGCGCATGCCTCCTTCCGCACAACAGTAATTTTTTACGATGTTTTTGTGCCCAAGATTCAGTTCCTCAAATAGGTTTAGCTTAGGTTGTTTTTAATAAGCTTGACAATAAAGTTAAAATATATTAGTGGCCCCAATGTAAAGTGCTTTGCGGTTCTGAAGTTGTTAATGCACTACTTTCTGTCACAGAAGTGCTATAGTTGGCCAGTCAAAATTAGATGGCTAGATTGCATTTAAAAATAGGCACTTATATATCTAGACTTACAAGTGGCACTGGTTGATTTAGAAAATTGCATGTATTACATGGTTAAGCCACTTTCCGACTTTTACCCTAGTCTTTTATATAATATAGTTTTCAGATTTACGTGCTGCAATCCAAGCTTCTAATCACTAGCTAGTCACTAACTCACTATATATATCCTTAATTTTTGAAAAGAATATTTCAGGAATTTTACTTAATTTCGTGATCAATTGACTAATATTTAGTGAATATTTAGCCGAACTACTGGATAATTATCTTGTCTTCATGTAAGTCATGCACGGTGAGAAATCTGGATAAAGTATCTCTTGGTGTTGATATTTTAATTTGCATCATTTATTATTGTGCCCCCTCTTGGGATTCTAAATCTTTCATTACATAAAATTTATCAAGATGAGTAATCTGTAATATATATAGTTATTGCTTACACGAAAATAGCCGTGACAATGAGACACCTTCTAATTAGAATATGGTTTTAAGCTTGTCTTATCTGTATTTGACAATAACCTAGTACACTCTTTTGCATTATGTCTAAATATAATTATTGGTATCAAAACAACATAAACGAACATGTGCAAACAGTAAGATATTTTACACTGAGAATTTAGGGACCATAATGAGAACGAATGATATTGTAAGGATTAATTATTCGCATATTGTTTTACAATGTCATACTTTTTGGCAGTTAAAAGTGGTGTTTACTAGATCCACACCATCCTACTGACTACGTACTGCAATTGTTAAAATGGAAACAAGTGTTTGTTTTACTATAATATAAGATTGCTTATTCCGAATCTAATTCCTGATTGTTTCAGGTCCCAAGAACAAAATTATATCCTAAATATGGCTCCGTTTGGATGCGTTGAGAATAAGGTAGGAAGAAGGAAGAAGGAAGAAATTTATTGGGAAGTGTGTAACTTTTGTGAAGAGTTTGGATGGTTAGAAATAAATTTATTGGTAAAAAGTGGTTATTCCTTATTCCTTATTCCGGAAAGAAGCCATCCAAACGAAGCCTATAGGTCTCAAGTGCTTCTATTCATACCTAGAAAGTAGACTGTTTGCTGTTCATTCTACACCGTCTGATTTAATAAATCCGTAATAATGTGAACAGTGCATTTCAAGAGTTACTTACATTTGATCTGAACGCTTAATCAAAGACACATCCAAACACAATACAATGGACTGGATATGATAGCATGCTTTGCAATATGGCATTTAGTATGGGAAAAAGGAAAAAAATTATATACTAAAGAACTTTTGTTTTGTCATTAAAAAAATTGTTTTTGGCAGTCCTAAGAACTTTTGTTATCACTGCTACTAAGTACTAATAACATCTGTGAGGTTGAATAAAGTAGGTGTGTCAGCAGACCCATCTTGATTAGACATCGATTTTAGAGAGATAATATAGTACTTGTTTTTTTTGCTAAAAATAACATCTTTTTTTAATTATTGTCATTGACAGGAGCATGTGCTCCTGTATCATTGAAACCTTAGCTTCTTTGGTAAGCTCCAAGTGTAATGGAAACAGCAACCATTAACAAATAAATGGAATAAATTAGAAGTAAAATTAATTTTAGTACAACTGTCAACCTTTTCCCATTTGAAAAGGAATAAAAAGGCTTCTCGTGGTCCATTTTATCCTGATTTTGCAATTTGACTTCCAATGAAATCCTCAAGTGAACATGTTCGTTGAATGCAAAAAGGTATACCCAAAGAAAAGCTGGCTCATCAATTGAAAAATTGGCAACCAACTGACAACGAAACATGGCGTTATGTGTTTTTCTGGAAGAGAGAGAGGGAATGATCTTTTTGCGTGGATGATATGGATGGTGTCTCTATACATGCAAATCTAGCAACTATTTGACTTGATTGAATTACTTGGTTTTGCGAAATTGTAGGGCCCTGACCTGAAAAGCATTTGAATTATTTATTTATGGGCTATGAAAGCTTAACCTTTTAATTTTATTTGATAGTTGTACTCCTAGAGTGATTAGCGACTTCGAAATTGGCACCTTTGGCAAGTTAGTTAAGATAGTCTGAACAAATTATTCCATTTTTGTTTCTTACAATATAAGTCACGCAAAACGGCCGGGTTTTCCTACATTCCAAAAATGCACAAGCGTTATTGTTACCAAAAAGGTCGGAATAAACCAACCAGAATCTAAACGATTGTATCAATTTTATAAAAATTATGCTTGCATTTTTTGAGCAGACATTAAATTCTTTTAATTATTTGAATAAGGTTTAGGTTTCTGACCAGCCTCCCATTCCAGGGTTTTTTTTTTAATTTAGTGTTGTGTAAGTTCAAAATTGTTGCTGACCAGCCTCTGTTTTTCAGAATTATTTATTTATTTATTTATGTATTTTTATTTAATCTTGCAAGTTCAAAATTGAAATCAGAGAATAAGGCTTTCAAATTCCTTTTACCCTAATAGCAAGAATGATGGCATCATTCCTGTTGCTAATCTGAATACAAACGCTATACCTACAAATGGCTCATATTAAGCTTTCTGCCTTTCCATATCCAAGTATCCAACTAACTAATGTTATCAACAAAATATTTAACCCGTTATTTAAAACAAAAAATATATATATTTAACCCCACTATAGAAGAAACCCAAACCATCAAATCAAAGACAAATGGAATGCTAAACTTGCGGCCTAATGTTTGACTAGTCACTATCGGAATAGATAGGCGAAGATACTGGAGCATTTTGGGTTTTCTTTTCTCCTCTCACCATCCATCCATGTCTTAATGGGTCCAATGAGAGCTATATTTTTATAGTGCATGTGTTCCGAAATTATTTTGTATAAAAATTTTAACATCAAAAATTTTAATAGAAAGAATTAATATATATTTTTTTTAATAAGAAGAAAGTTCTAACGCGTTTATAAACCGCGCATCTCTCTCTCCTTCGAACGCGTTTATAAAACGGGTAAGAAGACTTCTTACCCGTTTTATAAACGCGCTAGAAGCCTGCAAAAATGAGTAAGAAGAGTGATAGACCACTGTACTTATTGAAGACATTTGAGTGATAGACCATAGTCTAGCACGTTTATAAAAGGTAGAGTGCAAGCATAGTACACTGTACTTCTACTGTACATTTGAGTTTGAGTGATAGACTATAGTACACTCAATCCGGATTCGCTGTTGCGCGACAGTGCTGTAGCGCGCGTACGAGTCGTCTGATCTTGATCGGACGGTTTATTTTTTACGGGCCTATCAATCTAGGTTACATGCATGGGACTCCCTTGTCCATTGGATCTTGATCAGACGGTTAAGGTGACGCGCTACACCATATGTCGCGGGTCACATAATTTTATTTCTAGTACATTGTACTTCTTACCCGTTTTTTTGCATGTGTAAGCGTACAAAAACTCTAAGATAGAGTGATAGACCATATAATTTAATTTATCAAAATCATATGAGTAGAAGTACAGTGGAAGAACAACAAATTAATAAATAAATAATTGAGTGATAGACCATAGTAAACTCAAATGTTCTAGCAAGACAGCAAAAGTACTGTGTAATATATCTTAGCAAGACAGCACATAGTCTAGCGCGTTTATAAAATGGGTAAGAAGACTTTCTACCCGTTTTATAAACGCGTAACGTTAATCTGTGTCAGAAACTTGCATCGAAATAATTGCAGGTTTCTAGCGCGTTTATAAAACGGGTAAGAAGTCTTCTTACCCGTTTTATAAACGCGTTTGAAGGAGAAAGAGCCACGCGGTTTATAAACGCGTTAGAACTTTCTTCTTATTAAAAAAAATATATATTAGTTCTTTCTATTAAAATTTTTGATGTTAAAATTCCTATATAAAATAATTTCGGGCATGTGTTTCTATCAAAATATATTATGACAGATCTTAAATTTGATCCTTCTCTCTTTTTTTATTTGGGCTGGCATATATTTGACAAGCGCATGCATGATCAATCCCGCCCACAAAAACCAATAAGAATCTTGCCTCACAAAAGGAAAAAGAAAAGGAAGAGAGAAAGAGGGTATGTGTGGGCAGTGCGTTGCACACTGTCACGTTGCATTATTTGGAAGGAAAACATGTCATGTACTGTAGCAATGATTGCATCTTTTCTGTCCAATTTTGTTTATTTGTTGTTGAATGTTTTCTGGGATTTGTGTTAGAAAACGTGAGGGCCCTTTTGATCGCTAATGTTTTACAGTCATCACGGATCAAACAAGTGTCTCATTATTGTGAAAGGTACTGAGGATAGTGTTTTCTTTTACGATTTTAATTTCCAACGATTTAGTTCTTTTTGTTATTTTTTTTTTTGGAAAATATAGGCCTTTAGATTCGGTTTCATTTACTAAAGGATGTGATAATTAACTTGCCTAAAATTTTTCCTTGTGATTTTTTTACCTAATATATATATAAGTTATTAAATTAGCTTGTCAGTTGCTGACCAGTTTATCGAAAAAAAATGTAGGGCATTAAATTGGAAATATTGGAATATATTGATGATTGGTGAGGAGACATGTTTGTGACATAATAATTTTTTAAAATTGTGTCAAAACTTTAGAGTTCAACTAACAGAGTTAAAAGCACAAGAAACAGATTGAGCCAAGGTTCCAAAAAAAAAAAAATGGCATCGTTTTTAAACACAGCGCGACACATATCAGATGGTACAACACGGCAAAGACACAGTTGGAGAATTTTGACGTGTCATATCCTTAGACGTAAAACAATATGACGGTCAGCCAATTTTTTTAAATTTTATTTTTACAGAGGCGGTATGTGTCATAAAAAATTTCTACTGTACCAATGTTGGTTTATATCATGACAAACAATTACCGCAAGCGCAAGGGTTGATCGAAATAAAAGAAAAAGCAATGACCGCCAATTTTTTTTCTCTTTATATAATTTTTAGGTAAATAAAAAGTAATATAAATAAAATATAATACCATTGACCCATGATTAAGATTTCAAGTCAAAGAATCAATTAGTTACCTAGTCAACCTTGTCCAAATAAACAAATTATGAGGTCCACTTGCAATGTATCATTTTTTTCGTTTAATTTAATTGTTACATATAACAAGCCATCACTCAGGGGTCCATTAATTCATTTTTTTTTCCTCCCCCTCCTTCAAGTTGGTCTTTTAGATTAATATATACAAGTGAGATACGAAAAATAGAACGCGTGTTGATATATACGTACATGTGTGGTATTGGTAGAATTAAATTTGATAAAGGTTCGACGTATCGAGCACATTCAACGATCGTCTAATTTTCAAAAGAGTATGGAAAAAAGCATATATTTTTTATGGTTATGAAAGCATATACTGCACGATTGCAGTTGACTTCAATTTTTTTTTATTAAGAAAAAGGAAGGTTTTGCCATTTAATTTTTTTTTTAAAAAATTAAAGATGCATGTAGGTTTGAATCCTTGATCTTTAGAGACTAATTTAGTATTCTTACCGCTGAGCCACTAGATCACATATGCCAATTGATCCAGTTTTATTTTTCTATTATTTTCCCATTTTTGTTTATTGAATTCACCTGTGCATATATGCTTTCCTCCACACAATTAACCACTTCTCTGCCTTTAAAGTTTTTTTTTTTTTATGAAATACGCGTTAGCCCCTTGAGAGAATTTCTTTTCTTGATTTTTGCATTTTTGTCCCGTTAGGTGTTTTACACTGAATATTCTATGCCGTCTAGATAAGAAACTATTATTATTTTATAAATATCACAACTGAAATGTTTTTTATCTTATGCCATGTAGGATAAATCGATTTTGGAGCTAAAGCACCCAATCTGAACAAAGTTGTCAGAGCTTTTCAGTTCTGGTATGACAAAAAAAAATTAAAATTATCTACTTGTCAATCTACTTAATTGTTATGTATATTGAATTAACAAATGTGTCCACTGGATTTGGATTGGATTAAGGTTATTTCCTAATTGGTCCAAATCTATGAAGCACAAAACTTTTTTTTTTTTAATACATGAAGCGCAATATTAAGTAGATAGATCTCAATATAAAAAACAATATTGAATGTTGTTTTTAGAGTTATGACATTTTGGCCTGACAACCAGTATCAAGATTGTTTAAAATTAAATATATAAACTATTGAAATCTAAATTTTATTACCATTAATACATCTCCTAAGGCTTGAAAGTTGAAACCATGAGTTTAATCCCGTCAGTGTATTTATTTTGTTTATGCAGAAAATGTTAAAATTGTGAATTTTGTACGAATTTAAGACGTAGGGGATTAATAATGGCAAAATAATTGTACCATATGCGTATTTTTTTTGTTAAGTTGTGGTACTGTAAAATTTTTAATTGGTGCATATATGGTTGACACTTGTCAAGACAAAATTTTTGTTAATAATTCCTCACTCTGTACAAACATATTTCTATTGGTAGACGGCTCAAACTTTTGAAGGTTTGTGCATAAAAAAATTCTAGTTGGTACATTAAAATCGTACAGACACGTAAAATTCCATGTTAATAATAATAAGTCCACAACAAGAGTACATTGGACTATTGTTAGCAACATCCCAAAACTATTCGGATCATACCCAATCTGTTTTGCAAATAAATGGAGAAGCCTTTATCCAGATCTGATCTATTATTAATCTGTCAGATCATTCTAACCCTTCTAATAATTAAGGATCAGATCGCATTTAATGTTTTAGGATGGACACGTCACCTTAATAAAAGAACTTTAAATTATTTACTAAAATTGTTCGTTTCTGTAGGCTCAATCTAAGATACAGCCACCATTAAATAGCTGGTTGGTTTGAGTTTGATTGTGGCACCAGAAGCTCAAAAAACATGAGGTTTCATATCAGAGAGCTCTAGCCTTTACACTTGTCTTTTACAATTAATGACATAAATAAGCGCAGAAAAAAATAAAATCAAACTAAAGTATGCTCGGAAAAATAATTGACACGAGCTCTTAAATGTGAAAAATAAAAAATAAATTACCGATAGTTAAAAGTCGAGTTGGGCTTGAATTGGATCAATCAAGAACAATGGTGGGAGTCTCCTGAGAAATTTTTTATTTAAAATTTGAATGGGTGCACACAAATACCATGTCGACAGAATGCATAAATTTTGGGTGCAAATTTCCAATATTCAATCTTGGAATAGAATAGCGTGCTATTGACACTTCAACAAAAGGTTGCATACATAGGCTTAGCTGCGAACTCATTGAGTCATTGTCCATGTGACACCTAATGATACGCTGTAATCCTGTTGCATTGCACCAGACCCAACTGTGTAAAGAAGGGAACAACCAACGCATTTCTCAATACCCCAAATTATTCATTTTCAGAGATATATAAATTGCAGCGTTTGGATGAGGTGTGGAAATAAGGATGTGTTTGAATAGGCCGGGAATAGGGAATAGGAATAAAAAATTTCAATTTTCGTACTTATTCTTATTCTTGTGCAAAACAAACGGTATAAGAATAAGGAATTTGGGCACTTATTCCTATACTAACAAAACCATGGTATAAGAATAAGGAATAAGGATAAGCACGCAAACCGAAATTTGTTATTCTTATACCCTATTCACGGCTTATTCCGTTGCATCCAAACACACCCTTAAGGGTATAAGAAAATAAGGAAATACATTTATTATAAACAATCCAAATTCTTCACAAAGTTACACACTTTCCAATACTTCTTCCCACTTCTTTTATTTCTCTTATTCCCACACCATCCAAACGGAGCCAAAAAGCTGTCAGTATACTCTATAATTACATTTCCCAAGTGCACACCCGTTTGATGATATTAAGTTCATGAAATACACAACATTTTCCAAATTTTTTATTTTTTAACGCGACTTCGGAGAATTTTACTTTCATGAGAATTGAATTACACATACGTACATACTTGTGTACGTACGTACGTACATATTTAGAGGAGAAACTAAAACTCAAGCCAAAACAATAAAATTATTTTTTCCTAACAAATTTTCGTGAATCTTTTCTTATAGGGTGCGTTTGGATAGGTGTGGGAAGAAGGGAAAAAGGGAAGAAGTGGGAAGAAGTATTGGGAATTGTGTAACTTTGTGAAGAGTTTGGAATGTTTATAATTTTTTTTCTTCCCATCTTCCTTCTTCCTCTTCTTCTTCTCTCATCCAAACGCACCCATAGAATTTTCATTAGATTTCTTTTCCTTTTTTTCTTACTTTCTACATGATATTTTTAATATGCCTTTTCAATTAATCTAATTATTTAACTGTGATTATTATATCAATTATCAACGATTTATATAACGATGGCCCATCTAAAACCAATTTCACGTTTTTAAACATGAGTGCTACATATTCTCTACATTGGGCAATAGTATAGAGTGAAAAATTACAATAACAATGAAGTATTTTACAGCATTTTGTTATTAAATTTACAGTAGAAAGATTAATGATAGCATGCATGATACATGTGATTACTGTTCCATTGCAGAGAGAAGCATGCCAGACGAGAGAAAAGGTGCAGGAGCAGCTGCAAGTCTGCAACTGCTGATGGATATGCAGTAGCTGTGGCAATTTCTTCCCTCCTACAGAAGCAAGCAGTGCTCAAATCTGCTGCTAGTTGACATTTGTGCACTTGAAGCCTTGTTTAGCCTTGTGCTGCCTTGTTGGATTATTGGCATAGTAAAAAGGTTGATTTAGTAGTGTCATAAAGGAAAAAGCAAAAGCTTAAGATAGAGATGGATCATGGTCTGAGGCAGCTAGGAATGGAAAGCGACTCCTAATTGAGGCTAATTCCCTTGTACAATTTTTAAATTCACATAAAATTTGGGGGTATTTTCTTAGTAAGTATTTTTTAACCAACATTAACAAATTGGTACAAATCAAATCACGCACATCATATGACAGATGTTAAAGTTGGATGTACTGCCTCGATTAAGATAGAATTGCATGTGATTTGGATGGTTTAATTAATTAGTCTGAATAATACAATTGAAGAAGTGTTAAGAAGAAAAGAAAAGAGCTCTTTATTAATTATGTTTAATTGTTCTGAAAATCAGTACTATCTTGCATTATATTAGATATCGATCATAATACGGATCCAACTTGTACCACCCCATTTGTGATATATTAAGGCTGTACAAACTAGATAAGTTGCACAATTGTACTGGATATTGCCTACGGGCTTTCATGGTCAAAAAAAAAAAATTGTACTGGATATTATTATCAAGTGTGATTTGGATTGTTCAATACAAACTACAAAATGTAGTTAGAATAGGGACCTCTCTAGTTTCCTCGTACAACACTCCGGGACTTCATTACAAATAGGTCCAGTAAATTGGTCCAAATTTTCCTACAGGAATTTCAAAAAAAAAAAAAAAAGAAAAATACTGTCCAATTTGTATTTATCCGTGAAAATGGTACTAGCATTGTTACTATAAACGTGCACGAGTGTCAAATTGTGTGATTTTCAAGTTCTTTGCTAGTTATATGGTTTTTGGAACATTTATTTGTGCATATGTAAACTAATTAAAACATCGGTACTGGGAGATGTTGCTGACCGAGGTAGAGCAAAATTTTATTTTAGTTGTATTTCATAGCAGGTGTGGGACAAAAATAATTAGTTGGGGGTGCATCCGGTACCGAAAGTGGGTACCGGTGCAAATTTACCATTTACTTTTGTCTGTTGTATACGGCATATACAGACTGGATATGTAAGTAGTGTATTTGTTGTTACCGAAAAGCGCTGAAAATTTTCCCCCACTTGCATAAAAAAAAGCGTGATTTTGACATTCATATAGTAACTTCCTTTGAAATTCTCAAATTAATTACATCAATTTTTCTTTTAAGATAAAGATGGGCTCCCTCTAATTATTTCGAATTTTAAATGTCGCAACTCGCAAGGGACCCAGCCTGGTTTCGAACCCATGACATTTAGAATTACATTAATTTTGTAATTGACATCTTAATAATTAGAATATCACTAATTTAGCCTTTCTGCAAAAGAATGCATTTCAGGTTAGCGAGTCAATTTACATGATGGAACAATTCAGAGAAAAAGATGATTGTTCGGAATTTTCTTTTCCACATGACAAGTGACGCGCACAAGTTTTAGGTTTATTCTGGGGCGCATCAGGTTCACACAATATGCTTTTCGGATCACCTTTAAGCAGTTTAGCTCACTTATAATAGCCTAACAATGACCCAAGAAAAATCTTGTCAAGTCACTCTGTCCAAAAGTTAGTGCACACCCTTTTCTTCATTAAATTCAATCGACGGAGGAGTCTATGCTTTCACTTTGGCACAACAGGTATACACGGTTAGATATGGGACTACTTGGTCATTTTGACTTGTATTTTAATGTGTATATGGATTGGAATTTTGTTCTCGACATGATCAAGTTCTAAATAAAACAATAGATCAATTTTTTTCCTACTTAACTTCTATTAATTATTTTAGTTTTTATTATAATAAAAAATTGTAAAAATTTTTCCTCTTTCATAATGTGATTAATTCTTCATTTTATAGAACAATTAATGCTAAATTTCAATGTTGAACAAAATGGTCCATATAATACGTCCATTTTCGGATTTCAAGTTTAATACAATCAATTTGAACCGTTCAATGTGATACATATTTAAAATTTATGGGTAACAAAATCTAGTAAGTAAGAAAGAAATAGAAATAATTTTACTAACACAACATTAGAAATTTACATAGCATGCCATCAAGCTTTACATGAGATAAGTTTTATTTCATAATCAATCAAAAGATTAGATATCAGGGAAGAAATTTTTATTCAATAGAAGTCAACATATAAATTGAGAATACAATAATTATTTAAATATTTTGTCAGGATAAGAAATTTAGTAAAGACAATTTTTTCAATAATAATAAAAAGTTCCGATATAACTTATCAATTTTTTTAAAATAAAAAAATTATGTTGGCCCTCCTTGACAAGAGTTAATCTCTTCTTTGGAATAACACATGACATTTTTAGTTTGAAGGTTGAACAAGTGGTGGAGGAGATAATGACTCCACATAAGACATAACTATATAAGGCATTTAGAGGGGATGAAGAGCCGCTTGCCCTTCTTCTACCAATTAACACGATGAAGAAGATAAGAGTTTGCTAATTCAATTTTATACCTTTTATTTATTCTCTAAATCATATTACATTTATACTTAAACACACTTATATATTGCAAAATACTAATTTAATACTTATACTAAAAATCTATTTATTGCAATTTTATAATATTTAACAGTTCTAATGCACCGATGGAGACTCTCTCTAGTATAATAACAATGTTGCTAGAAACGTATGAGACATTTGAGCTTCGATTTTCTTTTTGTGAAATGATTGCGATTATCCTCAATTTATTCGATATCGTGCATTTTAGAAATCAATATTGATAATATAGATTTATTGATTTTCTCTGATTTCTTATGCAACTTACGATGCACTGTGTTGTTATCCAAATTTGAAGTAGAATAACATTGAACATATTTTATCATGACAAAGTATAGCTAGAATTGCAATATCAAATACTTAAATCAATAAGTAAATAACATATGCATGATTGATCATGCAAAACATTTTTTTTGTTTCTTTCTCTCTGTCTATATGTGGACACATGTGATACTTCTTTTGATGTCAATTTTTTAATTATTCCTATTACTTATAAAAGTATTCATGAAAATGTCATATACAATTGCAAAGTGTAAATAATTATTTTATCAACTAAATCATTGATTTGTGCAATATGATTTGATCTGTGGTCGATCAAGGTATTGATTTCATATAAAAGGCCATCCTTTAACAAAAAAGAATCAGGATGATGTTTAAGCAATTAAATTTAGAAAATATATCTACCTGTATCGTTAGATTAAGCCACATATCTTTATTATCTAATATATACAATATATATATATATATATATATATATATAGAGTTTAGCTACGGTGAGTCGCGACTCACGGACCCTCCGGTGAGTCGCGACCAAAACTCCTAGATCTAGATCAAAATGACCGATCCAAACCGTCCAATATGATCTCCCTATTGAAATCTCCATGTAGACCAAATTTTTCATTTTTTCGAAATTTTTAAGTATTTTTTTGAATTTTTAGAAAATCGTTAATCTAATTGGTTCTGAACCATTCAAAAACATCAGTTTTTAAAAATCCGAAAAAAATACTTAAAAATTTTGAAAAAATAAAAAATTTGGTTTGCACGGAGATTTCAATAGGGAGATCATATTGAACGGTTTGGATCGGTCATTTTGATCTAGATCTAGGAGTTTTGGTCGCGACTCACCGGAGGGTCAGTGAGTCGCGACTCACCGTAGCTAAACTCATATATATATATATATAGAGTTTAGCTACGGTGAGTCGTGACTTACGGACCCTCCGGTGAGTCGTGACCAATACTCCTAGATCTAGATCAAAATGACCGATCCAAACCGTCCAATATGATCTCCCTATTGAAATCTCCATGTCGACCAAATTTTTCATTTTTTCGAAATTTTTAAGTATTTTTTTGAAATTTTAGAAAATCGTTAATCTAATTGGTTCTGAACCATTCAAAAACATCAGTTTTTAAAAATCCGAAAAAAATACTTAAAAATTTCGAAAAAATAAAAAATTTGGTTTGCACGGAGATTTCAATAGGGAGATCATATTGGATGGTTTGGATCGGTCATTTTGATCTAGATCTAGGAGTATTGGTCGCGACTCACCGTAGCTAAACTCTATATATATATAGGGATATGCTATGGTGCATCGCGATGATTAAGGCTTTTGTACATCGCGATCATTATCCGTCAACCGTTTTATAAATTTACAAATCTAAATTAACTAATCCAATCTACATATTGAAATCTAATTACAAACCAAATTTTATATTTTTTTTATTTTTTTTTACTATTTTTTTCGAATTTTCTAAAACTTTCCTTTTTTGGATACTGATTAATAATAAAGAAATTCCAAAAATGGCAGGTTTTTAAAAAATCGAAAAAAATAGTAAAAAATTTTTTAAAAATATAAAATTTGGTTTGTAATGAGATTTCAATATATAGATTATATTTGTTTAGTTACATTTGCAATTTGTAAAACTATCGACAAATATGATCGCGATGTACAAAAGTCTTAATACATCGCGATGCACCATAGCATTTCTCTATATATATATATATATATATATATAAAAAGATAGTATCAATTATTTTATTTGTCAACGTATTGCTACTATACTAGCAAAACAACTTTTCATATCATTTGCAGAGTGAAAAATTGCCAAATTGGGGGGGGGGGGGACCTTCAATATATTTGATGTTATATTAAGAAAAATATTTAAAAAAAGTAATTATTTTCTATGAAAAGCTTCGTGTTCAATATAAATGGTAGTCGCATTTGTAACTTTTTTCTCCCACCCAACCTCTACAGAAGGACGGCCAAGCATTTTGAACAAGAAGAATCCTAATTTGAGTATCACACATTTTCTATTGATTTCAATTCACGTAAAATTTCAACAATGTTTTAAATTTTCCGTCCGTTATTTATTACATTATGGTCTTTAAACTTTTTATAAAAAATAATCATCTCATCCTTTGATTTCTTTTTTTTTTTTGTACCGAAATAGTCCTTCAACTTTTAAAAAGAACTCAATTTTCTTACTTTATGTGTTCGATGTTAATTTGAAGCACTTTCTTTTTTCACCAAAAATATATTATTAAATATTAGTTAGTTGTTCCTAATATAGTTCATAGCTTTTATTAACTTTTATAATTTATAACTAGTTAATGTATTGTAATAAGTTCAGATTGGACTCTAATTCTCTAAACTAATCTATAAACACTTTGCTAGATAAACATCTTTGTACTTTCAACAAATATTTATCTCTTATGACTTATTCTGTCATATATTGACGAGAAAACTTTATCTTATTTTCGATATCGCATCTAAAATCGTTTATAAACTATAAAAAAGTGAAGTACGTATAATATGAAGATAAAAAAGGCTGTAAAGTTACTGCAAAAATCATCTTAATCATTGCGATCCTTTGTGCATGACAACACAGAAGATGAACATATAAATTTGTGCTGTCACGGGCGCTTGGGATTTCGGCTGCTTGGCTCAACTGACACCTCAAAATTATAAAACAATAGAAGCCGACTAGATAAAAAATTGTAAACAAAAAGTTGGTTAGGAATCCTGCTATGAGTGGCACCGACCGCAGTAAAACGAAGGAATCGGAACCCATCAAATCAAAGGTGACGCGTCAGATGACACGCACCTTAAAAAGGGTTCGGTCACCTTCCACTCCATCCTTGTTCGATATATTCCATTTCCATCTCTCAGGATCAGATAGATATAGATATAGATATAGATGATTGCTAGGTTTCAGGAGCCAAATTTAATTCGGATTTTGAATTGAACGAGGGAGGAAGATGGGGGCAAAATGGGGATTTCAAAAGACCGCCATCAATCACTACACTGTGCAAGGAAATTAAGGAGGAGGCGCAGTGTGGTGTCTCTGTCGTAGCATTTACTGATCCAACTCATTAGAGGCCACGCTACATGTTATGGTACCAGTATACATATCATATTCATAGCTCCGTCTCCTCCTGATCTCTCTGTACGGCCGCAGTGTCTAATTGGTTTCTTTTTGTCCTTTTTTTTTCTCCCCTTCTGACCATTACAATTTTACAAATGGACAACATGTGAGATCAGATTGCATATCTTAAAAATCATATTTATTTTTACTGAGATAAACCTTAAAGTTTATTAAATTAGAAAAAAGGAGCTTTACTAGAAATAGAAAACGTACGTGCAAATCTACAAGAGAAGAACTTCATTAAAGATCTTTCTATATTTTTTTTTGTTAAAAGTGCTCTAAAAGTTTACGAGTATTTTTTATAACCTGTCGATCAACTAAAGCACATCATGTCGACTAAAATTATTATAAAAAAATATGATGAATAATGTATAGATAACTTCACATTTATATATGATTACCATTTTATAAAAAATTGTGGAAGTTTAGTATTTGTACTTATGCAGATCAAAATCTTAAAGATTTGTACTTCAGATAATGGTGGATGAGTCGGAAAGAATGCACTGATAATGAGAAAAATAATTTTCCCCACAGTCTTTGATGTTTTTTTTTTCTAATTATATTTTTTTCTGAACTGTTAAATTAAGCAAAGACAAGTACTTATAAATTTCAGTTTTAATTATTGCCTTCCGAGCTTTCATTTAGAGTAATTAGCAAGCAACAATTTAATTAACGAAACATCACCAACATCAATAGGGGTAATTGTCACAAAAGTAAAAGGTTGGAAGGATCAAGGGTGTGAAGATATTATCCATCTTTTTTAATGGAATATTATATTCGTTTTTCTTTTTACGGAAGAGCCGACATGCTTATAATTCGGATGGAAATCTGATTCTGTGGACAGATAGAGACAAGCCATGAGACACCATGTTTCGACTGACAGTGGGACCCAATATACTAAACATAATCATAGTAATGCGTACAAAAGAAATAAAAGAGTGTGGGTCCAACTTAGTAATCTCTTGTTACACCGGTGACCGTTTGTAACTGTAGACAGATGATTGGACACATTGGGAAAAACAGGATAAAGATTCCAGATCCTATGTGGCATATAAGAATGCTGTATTTTGTGTCACTATTAATAAAATCATGAGGTAGACTAAAATCAGTCGCGACTGACGAATGAGACCGTAAGCTACGATGAAATTTTAATTTTCAAGAAATTAACATTCGATCTGAACCATTCAATGTGTTATCCACCTAATTTCACATTTTTATGAATTTTTTAGTATTTTTGTTGGTATTTTACAAAATACTTAATCTAAACAATTCTGAACCCTTCAATAACAATGATTTTTAAAAAATCTCAAAAAAATAACACAAAAATTTAAAAAAATGTAAATTTTGATCTCCAATGAGATTTCAATATGGAGAACACATTGAACGGTTTAGATTAGCCAATAAAATCTCAAAAGTTGAGATATAATCATGACTGACAGGTCGATGCATCCGTCAATCGTGACTGATTTTAGCCTACCTCTGAAATCATTCACCGTTTGAGTCATTTATGGTTACTTATGTCATCCTCGTTGTATATTATCTGTAATGATGTTATTATTGGGTCAGACTACATCCGTTTGGTTTCGCTTTTAGTCTTGTAAATATATATAAGTTTATTAATATACAATTCTTTGATGTTTTTATATCCGAAATCGTATTGCAATGACTAGATTTTTAAGTATATATAAGATTCAAATGGAAAAAAAAAATTGGGTTAGATTTTGACAAGCTATAGAGAGATCTTTAGTTAAACTACAATAAAGATAGATGTATATGATGAATGATTGTTTTTTACGATTTAAAGGAACTCGAGTAATAATGGCAATAATTATGTATTTTTTTAGTGATGGTTTAGTTTTGTACTTTTTATTTGTTAATGTTGATGTTGAAAATTTGTTGGTTGTTGGTTTATCATCAATCAAACTTTCAAACATATCAACACCACTTTTATCTTTTAATTTTTTTTTCAAGATGAAAATTATTTTGGCTAAAAGTCTAATCCTTCTTCGTGCAAGTTGAAGATATTTTTTTAGCGGAGAATGAACATCAATCATGCTCATCTTTTACTTTTTTTAAATTGCATACGAAAATTCATAATCACTATGATGCAATCACTTGATGCATATAATTTGCCGTTTGACCAATGGAGGATTATGGTTCTGCAAAAAAGTTAATTTATTAGTTGGTAGTCAAAATCGTATTGCTGAAGTTTAGATGAATATAATTATATTTTACAACGGTCACGATAAAACTAATGGACTAAGGTATTGGTATGACAAAAACTACGTACACGTGAAATTTCTCTTAATTGTAGTCAATTTATATTAATATTATATATTTCAAAAGAGTATGTTCTTATTTATTAGTTCAAATTGACTAAAATAATGAGTCCAATAACTTTTTACACAATATCAAATAATTAATTTAACACGACGCGACAAAACTCTAGTAATACGTATAGATAATTCTGACACATCCAACAAAAATGATATTATCTCCGTTACGCGTAGCTACACACACGACACACGATAACGGTCCGTACCAGTTATAGAAAATTGAAGAGTGTAAATTAGCACTCATAATCTCCAGCATCCGTACAGAATGGAGAGGCACCCAAAACATTGGATTTACTAATATGTCCCTCCCAGTTTTTACGTTCTCTCTCACACCCCAAAACAGTCAATAAAAAATGCACCCAAAGCTTTGTGAGTGAGAGAGATATATATAGATGGGGGCGCTAATTAAAATAATGGAGTTTAAATTTTCAAGTGGGGAAGCATGATGCTGGGAACTAATGTCAGTTTATTCCCACCGGAATGTCCCTGTCTGGTTGGATAAACAGCAACAACAAAAAGAAAAAGAAATATATATAATATAATAATAAAGGAGAACATCAAAAGAGAGTAGTAATTAGTAATCAATAATCTCTCTCCAGTTACACTTACTCCCTCTTGGCTTAGAATAAAGCCTCCTAGCAGTAATTTGGCAACCCCATGTGTAGCAAAAAAGGCCTTCTCTCTTTTGGCAAAGCATTAAAGACTCACCTAGTAAACTAAAAACCAACCTCCAAAAGCTGCTAGTCTCTGTCTCTCTAGAGAGAGAGAGAGAGAGAAAAGCAACAGAACAGAGTGAAAGAGGTAGGGGTCTAAATTTGCTTGTTCTGTTCTAAGCTCTGATCATAGAGTTGAAGAGATAAAAGAGAGATGAGGAGTTTTGTTTGTTGGGCCTTGAGCCTTGTTTTGCGAGATGGAGTGGGCCGCTGATATCATCAGATTTTAATCTCTGACGCCTCTCTGTCCCCTCTGCTCTGCTCTCTCTCTCTCTCTCTAGTGAGGTTAGCCTCAAATCAGCCTCACTCTACTCCCTCCATTCTACCACTGGCACCAAAGCACACCAAAAAGGAAAAGAAAGAAGGGAAAAGATCCTCTATCAACTCTCTCTGTTTGTATGTGTTCTTGCCTCAATTATGATTTATTTGATGCTTGGTGGCAAAATGTGATGGCAAAGACACACACTTGGCATTAAAGGGAACAGAGACACAAACCCAATTTACTTCTCTTCCTCCCCAATTGAGAGGGAAAGGTGAGGAGAACGACAGCCACGCCACGCCTTGTACCTCTTATCCCTCTCCTTTTATTTTCTTGTCTCGTTGCTCCCACCAAGTTTGCCTTTTCTCCTTCACTCATTTTCACCTATGCTTCATACTCATACACTAATTTTGGTTTCCTCTTATAGGTTGGTGTCGGTTGGTTTGGTGCTGGTGGTGGTTTTGGTTATGGGATTCTTTGAGTTGGATGGCCAGACCATTTGGAAGAGGAAACAGAAGCGCCAAACTAAGCACCACTTTTACTTACTTCAAAACAAACCACAGCAGGTCGAGAGGAAGCAAGTCCAGTAGCAGCAATCCAAAGACAGGGAGAGGAGAAAGCCAAGGCTCAGCTGGATCCCAGGAGGAGCTTCTTTCACCTGAATCCGAACCCGAACCAAAACGAAGGCGCAAGAGGAGGTGACGAGGGAGAAGCCGAAGCAGAAACAGAGCACGTCTCTGTGGCTCGGCCCGGTCCGCACTTCAACTCCCCCTCTACTTCTTCTTCTTCCCCTTCAGCCACGGCTTCCTCAGCCGAATATGCGCTTTTCTCTGAGCGCATGGCCGAGACACACAGCCACTCCCATGGCCATGCCGTGGGCTACTCTTTTGTGCATCCCCAGCAAATTCCCCAGCAGCAGACGGTGGGCCGGGTTACTCAGACTCAGCACACCACTCGCATGAGAGGCGGTGGAGGCGGCGAGATTGTGGCGGTGCAGGGGGGCCACATTGTTCGCTCAACTGGCCGGAAAGACCGCCACAGTAAAGTCTGCACTGCAAAGGGGCCGCGTGACCGGCGTGTGAGGCTCTCTGCACACACTGCCATACAATTCTATGATGTTCAAGACAGGCTTGGGTATGACCGGCCTAGCAAAGCCGTCGACTGGCTCATAAAAAATGCCAAAGATGCTATTGATAAGTTAGCTGAGCTGCCTGCTTGGACCCCCTCCACTGCCCCTGCAACTGCCGCAAGTGTCACTGGTGCCACAGTCTCTGTCAACCCCGAGAACCAACTGATCACCGGGGTTAATCCTTCTTTTGATTTCAGTGGTGGCGGAGGGGGTGGTAGCAGCAATAATCCCAGTGGAGGATTCCTCCCCCCTTCGCTGGATTCAGATGCAATTGCCGATACCATCAAGTCATTCTTCCCCATGGGTGCTGCTTCCACCTCCGGCACAAACCCATCCCCATCGTCAGCTCAGACTATTGGTTTCCAAACATATACGCAGGAGCCATTGCAGCGTACCACCAGCAGCCAAACTCAGGATCTTCGGCTGTCGCTCCAGTCATTCCAGGACCCAATATATCACAGCACCCAGCAGCATCATAGTGCCACCTTTGCTGGCTCGGGTACCAGTTTGGGTTTCGGTTCAGGTTCGGGCTCAGGACTCTGGCCCGAACCAAACAGGATTATGCAATGGAGCATGGCAGATGGTGCTAGTGGTAGTGGTAGTGCCGGTGGTGGAGGATTCACATTTAGCATGCCGCAACAGGCGCAACAGCAGGCCGTACCGATGCAAGTTCTCGGCCAGGGCCAGCTTTTCCTACAGAGGGGACCCCTTCAGTCCAGTAACTCGCCTAGTGTTCGTTCATGGGCAGAGTCCATTTCATCTGATACCGACCACCCAATGCACCAGGGAATGTACCACTCAGTGCAGTCAATTGGGTTTGGGTCTGCTGGGTCCGGTTTCTCGGGCTTTCGAATCCCAGCTCGGATACATGGCGAGGAAGAGGAGCATGGTGGCTTGTCAGATAAGCCGCCTTCTGCTTCTCGCCATTAATGGAGTGAGATTGGAGAATTGACCCATTGTTAATCCTACATTGTGGTAAATTCACTATTAGCCCATTTTGTTGTTGTTTCATTTTTATCTTTTGTAATTTGGTAGGCTGTCTGATCACAATGCGGTTGATTTCTTTCTTTTTGTAGGATGGTTTGGTTTGGTTTTACAAGGAGCATACTAGCATATATTGAAGCACATTGTAGGTTATTTGGTAGGTCGATTTCTCTGTTTTTTCTCTCCATCCATGGCTTTTTGTTAGCAATAGGGCTCTTTAGAAGCCCTTTTGTTTGGTTGTGTTGTTTTGGTTAGTGTCAGTTGGAGTTGTTGTTGGAGCAGTAGGTTAAGATTGCTTCTTTCTTTCTTTCCAATTTTCTTTTATGTAGTTTTTGTTATGAATTTTCCTGTTTTGGCTATTGAAAAGAACTGGTTTAGAGCTGTCACGCGAAGAATAAAACAAAGTGTTCCATGGAGAGCTTGAGAATTGATGGGGAATAGATACATAGTCTCTTTCTCTATTCCTATTCAAAGTTCCCATTGTTAGACAATGTTTCTGTGCTGTGAAAAGCGTGTTTGCCATAACGAATGTTGATGCATCAACTTCCTCATGCAATCGAATGAGATGAGGAGATTTTGTTTTGTTTATATAATAATATTTCATATCTGTTAATTCTATTTGTATAGGCTAAGGTTGCGTCTCTTTCCATGAACAGTGGTTGCTCTGTAGAGAAGCTTTCAATTCCCAGCCGCCTTTAGGGGCTGTTTGGATTATGGTAGGAATTTGGAGAATTTCATCTTCCTACCATAAATTTATTATAAACAATTCAAACTCTTCACAAAATTACACACTTCCCAATAAATTTATTCCTAGGAATTTCAACTTCCCCAAATTCTCCAAATTACTAAGCGATCCAAACGGCCCCTTAATTATTTCTCTCACAACCGACTGTAGCTTCCATGTTAAGCTCCAAAACTGAGTGTGATATAAACCTAAGAAAAATTAAAGGAAAAAAAGAGAAAGAAAGTCAGAAGGAAAGAAAAAAGAGTACTGGCTTTCTGATTATTGTTTTTTTAACCAGAACTTTTTACAAGGTGCGGCCGTAAAAATGGGTGATCTTGACAGATGGTAGATGCCATAATATGGTAAAATTTTCCACTTTTATGATTGGCTGCCACTTGCTCCTGTGTCTTTACTGGTCTGCTTTCTTTTTTAGGCTGTATTCTAGTTGGAGTTCATCTTATTTTGGAATCTTCTGGTAGGCTATCATACTAATATGAAATAGCTAGATGTTGTTTCTTGCTAATATTTCGGAAAAAGAACAATCATATCATAAAGATTTGTAAATGAGAATTTGTTGGATCCTATGCAATGCATTTGAATTTGAACAGCTCTAATAAACATTTTTTTTTAATATATAAATATATATTGTGAAAATTCTGCTACGCATCTGTACTGAAAGGTACAATACATCGGTTTCTGCGTTCCCTTTTTAGGTTGTATGTGTTGAATATTTGGTAAAACTGAAATATATGAGAAGATATTAATGAATTTGATATAGTTAACAAAAACGGCAAGCCTATTCTGTTTTACGTTTTAATTTTCTCCGAAACAAAACCAAAGTCAACTGGTATATTGAATATTTTAATTTTAGTTGGTGCATAGATATGATTAAATATCTTTAGTTCAAATGGTTGCTGTGTTCCAGGATTCATGCAGCAACATTTTCTCATCCAGCCAATTAATGAATGTAAAAAAAAAATTAAAGAAAATAAGTTAGGAAACACATTAATGAGGGCATCACTTGAAAATTAATTATTTTGACATGACCAATATTCCTGGAATGGGAAGATACTGAATTTAGGTACTAGATTAGAAAATGCTTTGAGATACACTTTATTGCAAGTGATTTTGGTAGGCAAATGGTGCCAGTTGGTAGATGCCATAATTATGTATTGCATGCATGATCGCTGAATGGCATCCACTTGGGTTTCTCATGTCTGTACTGTATCATGCTTCTTTGGTTTTTAGTGGTTGAAGGAAGCTTAATTTAGAGCCTTCTTTAAATATACTCCATTTAAATAATTAGTCATATATCACTACTCACTACTACTTTCAACTGTTCAGATACTCTAATCTTGCATTTAGATTTTCTTACATTTGCAAGATGTAGTCATAAACTATAAAAGAAGGCCTAAAAGTAGGTGGAGACTTGTAAGTTGTCTAATCTTTTAACATTATTCCTTTGACCTACGTAATGACGTTCTGGTACCGTTCTGGTACCACCCTAGGCATGTAGCCCCAGGTCCAGGCAGAAGTCCCGTACTAGTATTAGTATAGTTTCCTCTGATATATACTGGTATATGTGCAGATATACACATTTTAATCTTAATTATTTATAAAGTTATAACTGTAATTGCTCAAACAGAAATTCTAAGCGCCAATCAACAGCAAACGTAGAATTACTTAAATTCCACAAGAACTGTAATGAAATTTCAAATCAATAAGCATCATTCATATGGTGTTACTACTTTATTTCTCATTTATTCTCTTACAGATTTATAAGTTGCTTGTAAAGAAGTGTGATATTTATTTAAAATACAAAATTACAAAAAAGTTGTATAGCCATTTTAAAAGCTACATCAAGTTCCCATCATTAATGAAAAACTACTTCATTCATATGTTAGTATATGTTACATGCAAACAAAGGGAAAAGAGAGAAAAAAAGGAAAACACAAAATAAGACGAACAAAACCTCATATAATTAATACGTGCAAACAAGCTGCTCCATAGCTTCTCTTCTTTTTTGAGCATTTCAGACCAAGATTCCTTGGCATTGATTTAATGCAATAGAAAGCTATGAAAAATCAAGGGAAGTAATGGTTTTGAGGCGTCTCTGTCACTTCCTTGCTTAATGAATCCAAGCCATTAATTCAGCCACTTATAAAAGCCAAACAAACCACTTCCTTTCAAAGTGCATCAGTTTTATTACGCGCCAGCGCACACATACACACTCACTCACACACTCACAGCGTTATGTACCGTGTAAGATGTGCACATAAGTTACAAACTGCATGCAAACAAATTTATTGTCGGATCATGCGTTCTAGATTTGGATGCACCTCCTGGCATGGCTGAGAGGAAAACTGACAACTTAACTTTAGGCCAAGCTCATTTAATGCCCTTTTCTCTGCTTTCTTGGTTGCTTTCTTTCTCTGACATGAGTATTAAATGTGATCTGTATCTCCTGTTTAGTAGAAACAGGGATAACCAGTTGGCTATTCTGTATGCTGATGGTTAAAAAGGCATCCATCTATTGTAGGCTTGTTAGCTTTTTGAAATTAACCAACTTTATTAGGTTATAAAGATTAAAGAGAATTTACCAGTTTTGATTCCATGTACATGCAACTGTGTGTAACTGCATGGAATTAGCCTATAGTAGGCAAAAAAAGCATAGTTTTGTAATTTGTTTTAGACCTGACGACACAATTAGTTATTTGTACTTGATATTCTACAAAATTTGCTAATAATATGAACTTCCGTCTACGTGTGAATACCTTAGAGTGATGAAAATTTAAGTTATATAAATAGCTGCAAATTGCTATTCTGGTTCTATTAAGTTACTTGAGGAATTAAGGAAAAAAAAAGATTAGAATTTTGTTTTCTTTATTCAACTTTGCGCTTGAGCTTGATTTGAATAGCTAACAAATCTGGTGCTAATAATCAATTAACTAAACTCTTAACTAAATCTCAATATTAAGTTTCTAATCCAACTCAAGAAACACATACAATTTTGTTTTGGGACGCTTAATTGTTATGAACAATTTGTCAAATTAAAAAGATAATGTTAATTTTTTCATTATGTACTTGTCTAAAAGTTGTTGGAACCTACTGGTTAGAGCTTGACTTTCGTTAGTATTATATGGTGGAGACATTGTTCTAGCGGTCCGGAGATTTAACGGACTGCTTGTACCTCAAGCGGACCGCTATTCACAGAACCTACAGACTGGCACTTTTTTCAGGAAGAGTGCCTAATCTATCAAATCTGAATATTTCTTATAAAAAAGACATTACAGACTGCGCTGTTTTTTTTTTTTGGATAGAGAAAGATGCGAGAAAGAGGGAGAGAGACTCCACCATCTTAGGCCATGTTTGGTTGAGCAAAGTTAGCTCTAACTTCAAGTTAGAACTCTAACTTTCTAATTTTATGGAACCAAACATCTTAGAGTTAGAGTGGGTTTGTACTACCTTACAAACTTCCTAACTTTGCTAAATGGTGAGTTAGAGAGAAGTTTGTTGCCATGAGTATTAAAAAATTAATAAAAGAGAATTTATGATGATGACCATGATTATTGTTATTATTATTATTATTATTAATTAATTAATTAACAATTATAATAGTAATATTAATTATACTTATTAATTATAATATTAAATAATAATAATAATAATAATAATAATTATTATTATTATTATTGTTATTATTTAGTAATAATTATAACATTGATTGGAAACTTCGGATTAATAATAAAATACAACAATAAATATAGTATAATTAATGATAATTATAATATATAATATATAATAATAATAATAATAATAATAATAATCATAATCATAATTATTATCATATTTATAACTTGGTAAATAATATAAATGGTAATTAATCAAATAATGATGATGATGATTATTATTAATTAATTATAGTATTAATATTAATTATACTTATCAATTAATAATAGCAATTATTATTTTTATTTTTTTAATTAAATTATTATGGTACTAATTATTATTATTTAATAATAATTATAACATTGATTGGGAATTTAGAATTAATGATAAAATACAACAATAAATATAGTGTAATTAATGATAATTATATTTTATAAAAATATAATAATAATAATAATTATTATTATTATATTTATAATTTGATAATAATAATATAAATGGTAAAATAATTGTAATTATAAAATAATAATAATAATAATAAATATAATATTTTATTATAGTAGATGTAGTTATAAAAGAAAAAATACATAAATTAATCCTTTATTATTTTTTCTTCTATCTCTAACTCCAACATACTACACCAAACAACATTTTCTAACATCAAGTTAGCACAAACTTTTCACAATCTCTAACTTCACTAATGTCAACCTCTACCTTTAAAATTACAAACTTCAATCTCTAACTTCTCTAACTTCACCTCCAACCAAACGTACCCTTATTCTTGTGCATCTATACAAGATCAAGCACTTGAGAGGGTGATCTAAACTACAACTACGTGGTTTTCGTAGTTGTGTAGTGAGTCTAGGCATTTGTGCTGTAGAATTGTGGCAGAACTCGTTGCCATATCGTAGTTGCTGTCCACTGGTGTTACGAAGACGAAGGTGAATAGATCACCATCGATCTAAGGCTTTCATATAACGATATATCTAATTTTGTATTTTGATATATGTCGTTCAAACTCTTACAACTTTGGATCAAGCAACTTTGATCGGTAAACTTATTTTTTCTCAGCATTGTTTGTAATTATCTTATATATATGATATATAAAATTGAAAAGCTCCTAAAACATCTAGTAAATGAAGAGCTCTAAATTAATATCCCCACACCCATATGTCAAGCATAACTTTTGTTTCAGAGTTGTCTCCAACCCAATATCGATTTTGATATCTGTTGAACATCAATTATTGTCAGGTTGTTACTGGACTGGGTCCTAATAATATTTAATCAAATAATGGTTATTGAGACCATAACTAAAGACAACAAAAAAGAAATGAAAATTTGTACAGTAGTAGAGAAAAAAAAAAAAGACAGCTTTAATTTTTCACCAAAAAAAAAAAAAAACTCAACAAGATCACATCTGGCAGGACAAAGCAATCTAGCATGATTTATCCTAGCACTTATCGTTTCTATAAGTGACAAAAAAAAACACTTCAAAAGAAATATAAGCAAACTCCTATATGTTATTTTGGGACAAGAACAGAGGAAGACCACATGAGATAGCATACAAATGGAACAAGCAAGATGCTGGTACAAGCCAAGACAAATATTGTGCAGCGTCTCAATCAGCCAGGAAGGTTGCTACAAGTATAATTACAAGAACATGCATCTACATTGAAACTGTACCCTACTCTGAGAAATGCCACCTCACATGATATATACCACTTGGTAACATGCATTCCTAGTGTAGTTTTAGTTTTTACTGAAATCGGTTGTAAAAATGGAAAAACTCTTATCTCCCCTGCTTCTTTTTTGACCATGCTTTGGCTGTGCTAATGAAATACTTGTGATAGTTTCAAAGTCTGTATTACAAGTTCAACTCAGATATTTTTTTAGTGAATATTGTTATCGTCAATTGTCTAGTTTATGTATTTGAATTAAGGAGTTAAGTTTTAATCTTATGTTCTCATAATAAACCAACGTGAGTACGTGACAGATGCAAGTTAAGCTAAATGAGACACTAGAGCTGCTGCAGGACTTGAGGCTTATCTCCTTTCATAATAAATGAGGAAAAGAAATATGGCCAAAAAAATTAATGTTGTCCCTGAAGACGATTTGTCATTCAAATTTATGATGTACTTGAAGATGTGTTAATGAGAGGCGCAGATTTTATATAATGTATTAGACCAGCATAATTAAGGTTTTTGTTTTAGCTATTTCATTTTGCAATTATAGGAAATTTTTAAAAGATGTTATATGTCAAACCAAACAATTAAAAGATGTTCATCATTTAGTAAAAAAAATTACAAAAAGTCAAATCAACACATAAATAAGAAAATTGGTGCAATACATCACCTTTTAGCGAATAAAATTCTAAATTTGATTTTGATCTTTTGATAGAACAAGGACAATACGAAAATTGAAGTAAATATATAAGTTCTAGCTCTTATACGTTTTTTTAATAACAAATTAACAATAAATATAATGAAAACATGGAATATTTCTTGTCTAGCAATCTTCGATACTTGTCAGATATATATTGTAATTGATGTATTTCGGAAAATTTTTTCATCAACTAGAAACCATCTGATAAATTCAATAATAACAGTCCATGACCCTCAAAAAATAATAACGGTAAAAATAATAACGGTCCATATATATATTTATATTTTTTGATGTATTGGAAATAAATCGAATATTTCCTTGATGATGAATCATCAAAGGTACTTCTCACTAGTGCTAATACAGTGCACATGCAACAGGCATGGCAGACTTTAAACACAGTGAAATTCCTGCATTGCTTTATGCTAATCAACACCTTTGGTTCTTTTTATATGTCAGATTGAATATAGCCCAACAACGAAAAAGGACTTCTTTATGTTGGTTTACTCATACTGAATTTTAAACGATAAATAATCTATAGGAAACATTGTTGGTGATGATGTATGGCTATGTTAAGTTATGGCAGTCCATGCGTATGGCAACAACTAACTCTTCCTTGAAAATATATACTTAGAATATCCTAAAACAACAATTTGAGGCTTTGAGCCTTTGAACCTGTAATAAAGTCTGAGTCTGTGACAGTTGGAAATGCACAAGTTATGTAGGCGGAATCCACAATATGGAATTATTTCAAACTAAGAAAATTGGAATGAATTTTTTTTTTTTTGCAGGAAAAAGGTATAGCATGCCTAATTGGAAATTGATTACTACCATCTCTATTTCTACCATCGCTACCATCGCTCGAAGCGCTCCCCTCTCCTAACCCAGCGAAGCGAAGCGGTCCTCTCTCCCCAGCGAAGTGAGCCCTCTCCTCACCCTGCGAAGCGCTCCCCTCTCCTCATCCGGGTACGTTCCTCTCCCTTCGCACTCTTCAGTCTCTTCCTTCTGTGCATCTCTCTCCCTTCCCCCTCCCTTCGCACTCTTCAGTCTCTTCCTTATGTTCAATTTGTTGGTGTACATGTTAACTTTGTTCATTCATATGTTCAATTTGTTATTCTATATGTTCAATTTGTTTTGTTGCTTGTCAGATTTATGTGTTTATTTTATATCTCACTTTGTTAGTGTATATGTTCACTTTGTTCATTCATCTGTTCAATTTGTTATTTCTATGTGTTCAATTTATTTTGTTGTGCGTCAGATTTCTGTGTTTTTTTTATGTCTCACTTTGTTGGTGTATATGTTCACTTTGTTCGTTCATATGTTCAATTTGTTATTCTATATGTTCAATTTGTTTTCTTGCTTGTCAGATTTATGTGTTTATTTTATATCTCACTTTGTTAGTGTATATGTTCACTTTGTTCATTCATCTGTTCAATTTGTTATTTCTACGTGTTCAATTTGTTCTGTTGTTCGTCAGATTTCTGTGTTTATTTTATGTCTCACTTTGTTGGTGTATATGTTCACTTTGTTCATTCATATGTTCAATTTGTTATTCTATATGTTCAATTTGTTTTCTTGCTTGTCAGATTTATGTGTATATGTTCACTTTGTTAATTTATATGTTCAATTTGTTATTCTATATGTTCAATTTGTTATTCTATATGTTCAATTTGTTATTCTATATGTTCAATTTGTTACTTCTATGTGTTCAATTTGTTTTGCTGTGCGTCAGAGTTCTTTGTTTATTTTATGTCTCACTTTGTTGGTGTATATGTTTACGTTGTTCATTCATATGTTCAATTTGTTATTCTATATGTTCAATTTGTTTTCTTGCTTGTCAGAGGAAAGACATAAAAGAGAAGAAAAGGCACGGGGTAGAAGGAGAGTGAAGAGGGACGGAGGGGAGTGTGGCAGAGAAGGGAAGAGAGGAGGTGGAGAAGATGAACGCGCTAGGGAAGGAGAGCGCGCGTGAGAGGAGAGAGTGGAAGGAGTGCGCGCGTGAGAGGAGAGGGAGCGGAAATTCTATTTTTGGTTAGCGATGGTAGCGATGGTATAAAACGCGATGGTGGTTATAATTCCTGTGCCTAATTGCCTAGGATCCATGTTATTAGAGTAGGCCAACTCTAAGTTTGTATTTTAATGGGCCTAAAATAGTAGGACATTAATCTCATAGTAGGCTTAAATGTTATAATTACATCTCCAGGCTTTTGGTGTTTGCTATGGGCCTCATTATGGATTTCACTTTTTATACTCCTTATCTTCAATTCTTCATCCCTCTGGAAAAATTATCCTGGTCTCCCACGTGTTGGCATCATGGAGTATAAAAGATAGGGAAAAATTTTTCTGTGCTCCTGAAAACTAAGGAAATAATAAATTTGTCCTCCAAAAGTTATTTTTTCTCTTTTTGCCCCCCTAAAACAGGGATACCTTCTCTAAATACCACTTTTGTATTTTAAAAAACGTTTTTCACAGAAAAAAATAAGGCACCGAAATATGTGACGATTTTACCCTCAAAACTACATTCAGACCCAGTGGATTCGAACATAATTGGACTTAGGCAGTTGCCTCTCTCGCTGAAGAACTCTTGATCAGTCTCGACCGCCTTCGCCGCCTCCGTCGCCTGCCTCCGCCGCCTCCGTCGCCTTCCTCCGCCGCCTCCTTCTTTTCCGTTGCATGCCTCCATCGCCTTTCTCGATTTTCCATTCGGTGGCGTTGCTGTTCATGGGATTGCTAGGGTTGAAGGCACCAGTCGAGCACTCTTATCTACTACGTTCCATTCTCTTGGTTTTGAATCCACATGTGATTTCACTTAGTAGCTCGCACTTTCTTTGGAAAAAGTAGACTCTTTCTTCATTAGATTTTGCTAATTCACTTAGTACTTTTATTTGGTTAAGTTTCTTTAATAAAAAGCAAACCAGAATCCAACGTGTACAGAACCAATTTGATTGGGACCTGAGCTATTACCAGTACCCCTCCACGCACAAGCCTCCTCTCTTTTTACTCTTCGGCGGTTCCTTCGTCCGATTGGAGGCTCTAGTGGAACAAGAGGAGCCGCTCAGTTTTTCTTCCATCGAGTAGAACCCAAAAAAAAATGGAGGAGCACGACGGCGGAGACCCAGGTTTGTGCGTCCTCCTAGTCTGTGCGATATCTGGTTTGTGCATGATTTAGGGAGAGGAAACACGAACTAGGATTTCTGGTCTGATCGAGTGGAGAGGTTCACTTAGGATTTTTCTACTGGTTTCATCGAGAGGATAGGGAGAGGAGAGAAGAACTAGGTTCTTCTTGCGAGAGAGAAAGTCAGAAAGGAGAGGTTTCGATTCAGTCAGTTTAGTCTGGATCGATCTGATCAACTTCAAGTGGGTTTGTTTCGCAAAGGGGTATAATGGTCATAAATATCTTTTTTTATTATTTAACAATATTTTATATGACATAAAATATGTAAGAAGGGTAAATAGAAGAGGGGATCAAATTTTTGGGGGGCAAAATCAAGAGTTTGAACTTTCGGAGGGCAAATCCTGCATTTCCTCAGTTTTGAGGGGTACAGAAAAAATTTTCCCAAGATATTGCATTCACTTTTCTCAGATCTCAAAAAAAGAAAAATACAAAATAAAGAATACACATTCATCAACATTCAGATTAAACTTTTCCATTTAACTAATTGTAGTCATCATTTTGTTGTCGTAAACAGATCAACGAAGGGGAAATGAAATATTGTAAACTTGAACTGATTGTTATTGTATTATTATTAGCAAGTGGATGATAAAAAAAAGGACTAATTTTGTCACTGCAATATTTACAAGGCGTGTAATAAAAAAAGAGAAAAATTAACAAAATAAATTTTTTATAAAGGAAGTTCTTGCAGAACCTTCTTGAATGATCAAATTTTAAACTAACTCTTATATGAAGTAAAATTCCCAAATTGGAGAAAAAAAAATTCTTTTTTAAACTTTTCTTGTACTATTATTGCCCTGGACTGAACACTGATGGTCTGATGCATAAAAAATTAGATATGCTTGTTTTGCGGGCTGCTTTATTATTATAAAGTTATTATATATGAGTATATGACAAACAACCTATACAGGCTATACCTGCATTTTTCACAAATTATGCAGCAAAGATACAATGATTCTAATATAGGCGGCTATAAAAAAAATTATTATTGGACTAATAAATTTGGTCGAATCTGCATCTGTTGTCAAATCTTTCCATATTCATCCAATCACAGATTCCTACATATCTTGCCACAGATAAATATGTCCATAAAATATTTACAATTCTGTGATTTTTAATTTAAACAAATCTCAAATTACCGACATTCATACTCCTACAAATAAGGCGACCACTATTCTTAATTTAAGCAAATCTCTTTCCATACGTTATGTTTGGTTTTTTTAGCTACACTCTATATATGTGCCGTCAAAATTAAATGTCTGAAGGATTGAAACACATATTACCAGATAAAGATCAACATAGAGAGAAAGACCCAAAAGGAAGAGAGACAAAACGACCTAGAAAGAACACGAACAAGATCAAGCCGACCTCGAAGGAGAAGAAATTAAGAGGAGAATAAGATAAAAAAAAAAATTAGAAGAATCATTATCTAGCATCTCAAGTTCTCAAAATATCACCATGTCGAGCGATAGTACCTACAGAAATCTGTCAGGAAACTACGAGGCTTTCCATAGGAAAACTTTGCTCATAGTACTAGTTATTGTCGCCATTCATCTAGTTGTATGGATTGTGCTTAAGTGTCTGAACCGCTTCGGTACCTTTCACTTTCATATTGGTTTGGCTCCCCGATCATATGCTCCAGCTCGGCCATCAGGTCTCCGCCGGTCAGTTATAGCAAAGCTACCAGTTGTGGCATATCAGAAAGGAAAGGAATATGAAGATGGAGATGAGCCGGATGAGTGCACGGTTTGTCTGGGAGAACTTGAGGAAGGTGAACAGGTGCGAGTTCTGCCAAGATGCAAACACCTGTTCCATGTCGATTGCATTGACATGTGGTTGCGTTCGAATTCGACATGTCCGGTTTGCCGAGCAAGTGCCAAGCCACTTGATTCTGTTAGGTCTCCTGGAACTCTGCCGCCTGGGGTCATGGCAGGATCGGCTGGTGCCAAAGAAACAGGGTCGACATCTGGGTTAGCAGCTTCATTTCGGCAAATGTTGAATAAAGATCTGTCAGGAAGGACTGCACATCCATCAATTGAAATCTTTCATGATTTGGAAAGACAGTAGTCTTTATTGTTAATCTAATGCACTTATGCTGTTGATTTTCTTTCTTTTTCTTCTTGTTTTCATATTACACTGTACGTCTGTACGTAGCGCAGCCTTGAAAATGACAGTTTTGAGATTAATATTAACATATCAGTCGTTTTTGCTGTTTTTTATATTGAAAAAGCGGCAATTGTATAAATTACGTTAATTTGAGAAGTTCTTAATATCAAATGTCCTCTTAAAATGAGATTAAACCAATTTTTGTCGATAATTAATTTATAGGCCTTTTGTGACGGAAAAAAGATGATAATTCTCCATTAACTTTGATCGCAGAAGAAGAGGTTTGGAGAATCTGAAGTATCCAGGAAATCCAGTTCAGAGGGAATCCTTTTTCAATGAGGACATTTGTTAGAAAGGTCCAAAAAACAGTGTCAAAAACATTGACAATATCAACTTTATACAAGATGGTAGGAATTTTATTCTTGTGGTAAAAAGAGATAAACTCCCCGGTGACCATGTAAGACTCCAAAACAGTATCAACCTTTTGTGAAGACAGTTTGAAGAGGCCTCACAAGATTCATCACTAGAAATTGGAGGCGGTTTGCAAGGACTTGGCGATAATTTTGACAAAGGACTTAATGACGCTTATCGGCGGGTAGTCTGAAATTTCAGTGCAATTCTCTTTCTTAGAAACTAAAGAAATGTTAAGGGGAGTGCTTCGGACAAGGTAAATATCGCTGGCAGCAGTGTAATATTCTCCGAATGATAAAATTGCCCTTTGAAAATCTCCTGAACTCGCTCCCGATCTCTCTCTTGCCGAGACAAGAGAGAAGCCTTCATTCGAGCTCAATTTCCCCACCTCCGCCGAGGCAACAGATGCGATGCTGGAATAGAGAAACCTTCTACACACCCACTCGAGCACAACCCTCTCCCACTACCTCTCCCCCACACTTGTCGTCCCCTCCTTTCTCATTCCTCTTCCACCTCCATTCGAGCTCCAATATCAGCTTCCCCATTTTGTTACGAGGGGCCATTGCTAGGCCAACCAAAATGCTTGCGAGGGCCCCACTTAGTGCATTCCATCCTTTTGTTTTCTCTGGGATGAAGAACGAGTATAAATTAAAGCACTGAACCTTTTTTTTAACTTAACGAATATATTTTTTGGAACTAAAATCCTTGGGAAATTTGTATGAATTTTATCAGAAACAACCAGAACTGCTACATCTTCCAGCTTCCACCATAACTGTATTTTCAATAACATCTTTCATAGAGAAATGCAGAGTAAAATTCTTGTCGAATTTAACATATTAGATTCTGATTTATGGAGCTTGTTGTAAGATATAAAAGGGTCAAATATTAGATATTGGATATTTAACAGTAAACTTATTTGACAATTGTTACTGATACAGTCTTGTGCATCTTAGTTGGTAAAATTTAAAAATTGCTTGATCACTTATCGAATGGGAGATGCACTGGAGAGAGGGTTGTGTTCGAACAAGTCGGAGAGGGATTTCTCTATTCCATCCTCACATCCGTTGCTCGGTGAAGATGGGGAGATGGAACCAAATCCTCAGCAGTCCTATAAAAGCACTGTTTGGAGCAGCCGTTTATTTTTTAATATTTAAAATTATAAAATTCAAATGCTGAATCCAAATCGTTGATCTTATTCAATTTTACGGACGATGTATTTACATATAAGTTTTATGAAATTTGGAGTTGATTTGATACTAGATCAAGTGGTCAACAAATGAATGAATCTGATTAACTATTACTGATTAATTCTAATACGTTCTTAATTTGGTCACTTAATCAATTACAAATCGACTCCAAATTTTATAAAACTTATATAAAAATGCATCGTCCGTAAAATTAAACAAAATCAGCAGTTTAAATTTAACATTTAAATTTTAAATTTTTAAAATATTAAAACAAATAGCCTGCTGCTCCAAACAGTCCTTTTAGAGTTCAGGAGATATTTGTCGGAAAGTCCAACAAAAATTTTGTCATTTGAAAAATATTACGTTGCTCCCAGCGATCTGTACGCGTGTCCAAAGCACTCCCCAAATGTTAGCTTTGTTTAACTCAAATATGTTGAGCAGTTGCGAAAAGCAGTTAGAGGACGCATAAGGTCAATGTTAATTGCTTGTGTTTTGCGGGAAGCTATTTCAAGATATATGAAAAACAGCTATACTTGCGTCTTTCAGAAATTAGGCAACAAAGATACAATGATTCTAATTTAGATGACAACTAAATAGTATACTAATAAATTGGTCGAATTCTCTTCAATTGTGTTAAATAAAGATGGCATGCATAAATATTCTTGGGTTAACGAGATGAAGCTATAGATCTACAGAAATAGAGAGAGCCCCGTAAAAGAGAATAAAAAGGATATTTATGAAGAACATGAAATAAATTCAGGGAAACTAGGAGGGTAGAAGAGGAAGAGAAAGATAAAAAGGCGAAATAGAAAAAGAAGAATCATATAGGATATGAAAACATCATCATGTCGAGTAGTAGCTAGTACAGCAATCTGCAACTATCTATTTCAGAAATTACATTGATTTCACTAGCGTGCTACCTTATTTCGTCATTCTCGTTCTCTTTATGTTAATGATATGCATTGCAATTCAGAACTGGCGGTGTGTCGATAGAAATGCCAGGATCAATCTATTTTCTTCCTAATAGAAAACTTTGTGTTTCTGTATTTTAATGGCTTCAAATACCCTACTTAAATTCCATTTCACAACATTAAAATTTTTTGGGGTCAGCGATTCGCTAACTTATCATTGATAAAAAAAAGGTTTTACCAAAATAAAGCAATACAAATAAAAAATGCTACCAATTTGACAAAATTGGTAAAATGAATAGCATAAATTCCTAACAAAAGTATATATCCAATGAATTAATATTTAATACGACAAGACTACCTGTTAAATCAAACCGAGCTCGTATATATAGTACCTGATACATACGAGCTACTATCGAGACGATGTAGAACAACACTATTACACCGTTTGGATGCGTTGAGAAGAAGGAGGAAGAAGAAAGAAGGAAAAAAATAAATTATAAACAATCCAAACTCTTCACAAAATTACACACTTCCCAATACTTCTTCCCACTTCTTCCCACACCTATCCAAACGGAACCTATGATTACATTAAACCTAGGTATCTAATAAATTAATATCTTGTTTTACTTCACTAGTCGTTCTGGTAAAGCTGAGGGTTGAACCCAAGAGACGGTACTGTCAGAATATGGTACATCAGAAGGTCGGTTCAGCTTCAGCGCATGGTCAGGCCAGTAATTTGCCGCACAAGTTAATTACAGATCCTGATTAGGAAAATAGATAGTGCTGTTTTTTAACATCTATTATTTGGAAACAGCGTGTGTTGTATTTGGAAAGGTTAGGTATTGTATAGAAATTAGTTTTATGGTATTAAAGTTTATTCCTATTTTTGATGTATAGAGTTGTATAAGGAGGAGAGAGGCGCATGTTGTAAAGGACAGATTTCTAATACAAAGTTTTATTCCGAAGCCAAAAATATTATCTCTCAAATTCTCAAAGTTTGTCATGGTATCAGAGCACTGTGGTTCTGATTGAAGTTTCCAGCAAAAATTTATTTTCTTCTATTCTCTGTGATCTCTCTTCAATTTTTTATCATACTCTCTCATGAATTTTGGTTCAAAGAGCGCTGTTATTTCTGTCTGTTTGAATGGACCGAATTATGTTTTGTGGGAATTCAACCTTCGTTGTTTCATTCAAGGTCAAGAATTATGGGGCTATATTGATGGCACTGAAGAGAAGCCTGATGTGGTTAAGGATGCCGACGGCAACGAAGACAAAACAGCTTTGAAAAAGTGGATTAAAGAGAACTCACGTGTCATGAGTTGGATCATTGGTTCTGTTGAACCACAAATTGGCATAAATTTGAGACCTTATTTTACTGCTGCTGATATGTGGAATTATCTCCAGACTCTGTATCTTCATGAAAGTGATGCTAGAAAGTACCAACTTGACTTAGAAATTCATGACTATTCTCAAGGCACAAAGAGTATTCAAGAGTACTATTCTGGCTTCATGACACTCTGGCTTGATTATAATTCTATTCTGTACTCTAAGGTTCCGGCTACGGCTTTGGTTGCTGTTCAAGAGTTGCAAGAAAAGACCATGCGAGATCAATTTCTTATGAAGCTTCGACCTGAGTTTGAGCCTTTGCGGAGGCAGTTTATGGCACGATCCCCTGCACCATCTTTGACTGAATGTTTCCGTGATCTTGTCAGAGAAGAACAGACCATCTCTACACGATCCAATCTTGAGGCGGTTGTTGATTCCAATAATATGGCTTTTGTGGCTCGTGGTCAAAGTGTTAAGACTGGTCAAGAGGTCAAGTGCTACTCATGCAATGAGTTTGGGCATATTGCTAAAAATTGTAAGAAAAAATTTTGCAAATATTGCAAGAAAGATGGACATATTATCACGGAGTGTCGTCGCCGTCCTCAAAACAGATCCTCTGGCACTGTGCAAGGGTCTATCGCTCAAGCAGGTGCATCAACAGGCGTGCATCCCCAGGGCTCCGTTCCTTCTTCTGTTGCGCAGATGCATAACCCACAGGCTGGCGCATCTGTTTTCCTGACTTCGCAACAAGCATCGCCAATCGCTAGCCATAATCAGCCAATGGCTCAAGGCGTTTCCTCTGGCTCTTCTCTTGCGACTATTTCTCCAGAGGTGATCCAACAGGTGGTTCAATCTGTCTTGTCTGCAATGGGAATTTCAGGTACAACTTCCTCAAACTGGTATATAGACTCTGGGGCTTCAAATCACATGACCGGAAAATTAACAAATTTTTTAAAGGTTGCGAAATATACTGGTAAGGATACAATTTCAACAGCGGATGGGACTGATCTAAACATTACTGGGGTTGGAAAAGCTCATGTAAACAATATGTTGTTAAAAGATGTTTTGTTGGTACCACAATTATCAACTAATTTAATATCGGTTGGGCAACTAGTGGATAATAATTACCATGTGCTTTTTACTCCGTTTGGATGTGTGATACAGGATCAGGTAACTGGGAAGATAATCAAGATGGCGCATAAGGATGGTCGACTTTTTCCTGTTTCGACTAAACAAAATCTTGCCTTGGCTGGTTCTGCACTTGTTACTGCTCCAAAAATTGATTCATGGATTTTGTGGCATCGTAGATTAGGTCATTTAAATTATCGTTGTTTGTCTTTTATGTTTGAGAAAGGTTTAATTCCTCATAAAGATGTGTGTCCTAGTCATTGTTCAACCTGTTCTTTAAGCAAAAGTAAAACACTTCCATTTTCTATTAGTACTATAAAGACTACTCGTCCTTTTCAACTTATTCATTCTGATGTATGGGGTCCTTCACCAATAATTTCTGCTGTGGGTTATAAGTATTATGTACTTTTTATTGATGATTTTACTCGATTTACTTGGATATATCTGTTGAGAAAAAAATCAGATGTTTTTCAAACATTCAAATATTTTGTTGCTATGGTTGAAAATCAATTTAAAATGAGTGTCCATACTTTTCGATCTGATTCCGGTGGATAATACACTTCTAATGTATTTCAGCAATTTTTATTAGAAAAGGGTATCGTTCATGAAAAATCTTGTCCAGGCACTCCACAACAAAACGGGGTGGCTGAGCGAAAAAATAGACACATTCTTGATACTTGTAGATCACTCTTGTTGGAAGCTGTTGTTCCTTCCACTTTTTGGGATGAAGCGGTTCGTACTTCTGTTTATTTTATAAATCGTCAAGTTTCCAGAAAATTGCAAAATCAGTCTCCATATTTTCTATTGTATGACAAGCACCCCAACTATGATATGTTACACTCCTTTGGTTCTACTTGTTATGTCTTTCTCTCCTCTTCTGAACGCACCAAATTATCATCACAATCTGTTAAGTGTGTTTTCTTCGGATATGCTATTGGTCAAAAAGGTTTTCGTTGTTATGATCCTAAGTTCAAAAAAATACGTATCTCCTGAAATGTGGTCTTTCATGAATCAGATTTTTTTTATCATCACTGTAGTACTTTATCTCCCACAGTCTCTTCATCTATTTTACCCCTTTTTCAACCCATTACAAAGCAACTTCCTTCTTTGCCTTCATCAGGCCGGTTCATGCCAGGTTTTGTTTATGTCAGACAACAAAAAAAGCAACCGGTTATTATGCCTTATTCTGATCATCTTTCTCAGGACCAGGTCTCGTTCACATCTTCTGAGCGTGTGCATAATGTTGGTGGTAATTTGGGTTTTGTTTCAACCGATGTAATTGGGGCTGAAAATCAAGCTACTGGAGACGAGATGGTTCTTGACTCACAGCATGCATCGGATCAAGTTGCTGGCCCTGAGATCGCATCTGATCAGTTAGGCGCTGCTCCTACAGAGCCCGATTCTATTGTTCATGATATGCCATCTGCTCAGCCTAGAAGATCCCTGCGCCAACATCGCCCCCCTGATCGATATGGTTTTTTGGCAACTCTTTCTTCCATCTCGGTTCCTACTACCTTCAAGGAAGCAAGTAAGCATGACTGCTGGAAATTAGCTATGCAAAATGAACTGGATGCGTTACTTCAAAATGACACATGGGATCTCGTGTTGTGTCCGAAAGATGTGAAACCTTTGGGATGTAAGTGGGTTTATACGGTTAAATTGAAGTATGATGGTACTCTTGACAGATACAAAGTCCGGCTTGTAGCACTTGGTTGTCGTCAGGAATATGGGATTGATTATCTACAAACTTTTGCACCTGTTGCTAAGATGACTACCGTCCGTGTTGTTCTTGCATTAGCTGCTGCAAATCACTGGACCGTTATACAAATGGATGTGAAGAATGCCTTTCTTCATGGCGAGTTGAATGAGGTTATTTACATGAAGCCTCCTCCTGGCCTACCTGCTGATTCAAATGAGGTTTGTCGTTTGAAACGATCTTTGTATGGTTTGAAACAGGCGCCACGTGAATGGTTTCGTACTTTTAAAAGTACGGTGGTTGCTGCAGGTTTTATACAAAGTTTGAATGATCCTTCTTTGTTTGTTTCTAATTCCTCCAATGGTGTGGCCTTGGCTCTTGTGTATGTTGATGATATATTGATTACTGGAAGTGATTTGCAGAGTATTACTAGACTTCGGTGTGCTTTAACAAACTCATTTCATATGAAGAATCTTGGCGAGGCACAATACTTTTTGGGTCTTGAAATTCATAACACTGCCCAGGGCATGTTTGTAAATCAGCATAAGTATTTAACTGAGATTATTTCTAGGGCCAATCTTGAATTTTCTCATCCAGCTAATACTCCTATGGAGGTTAATCTTAAACTGCGCAAAGAGGATGGAGACTTACTGGAGAATCCGACATTGTATAGGAGCTTGGTTGGTAATTTGATTTATCTGACTATCTCAAGACCTGATATTTCTTTTGCAGTTAATATGGTTAGTCAATTTATGAATGCTCCTCGTCACTTGCATTTGGCAGCTGTCCATCGTATTATACGATATCTGAAAGGAACACCTGATCTTGGTTTGTTTTTTCCTAGGATAAATGATCTTAAATTAGTTGCTTATGCTGATGCGGATTGGGCTGGTTGTCCAAACACGAGGAAATCTACCACTGGTTGGTGTGTGTTTCTTGGTAATGCTCTTATCTCTTGGAAATGTAAGAAGCAAGATCGTGTTTCGAAGTCATCAACAGAGGCTGAGTATCGGGCTATGTCTGCTGCTTGTTCAGAAATTGTTTGGCTTCGTCGATTACTTGAGGAACTCTCTTTTTCTCAAGTTGGTCCTACATCTCTTTATGCTGATAATATAAGTGCTATTCACATTTCAAATGATCCTGTTTTTCATGAAAGGACCAAACATATTGAGGTTGATTGTCACTATATTCGCGATGCTGTGGAACAAAATCTAGTTACGCTGCCTCATGTGTCTTCTAATCTGCAAAAAGCTGATGTGTTTACAAAGGCGCTTACAGTAGCACGACACAATTTTTTAGTAAACAAATTAATGCTGGTTGATTACCATCATCAATTTGAGGGGGGATGTCAGAATATGGTACATCAGAAGGTCGGTTCAGCTTCAGCGCATGGTCAGGCCAGTAATTTGCCGCACAAGTTAATTACAGATCCTGATTAGGAAAATAGATAGTGCTGTTTTTTAACATCTATTATTTGGAAACAGCGTGTGTTGTATTTGGAAAGGTTAGGTATTGTATAGAAATTAGTTTTATGGTATTAAAGTTTATTCCTATTTTCGATGTATAGAGTTGTATAAGGAGGAGAGAGGCGCATGTTGTAAAGGACAGATTTCTAATACAAAGTTTTATTCCGAAGCCAAAAATATTATCTCTCAAATTCTCAAAGTTTGTCAGGTACAATTGATTACCAGACTTTACTTTCTCGCGAAAGCTAGACAATTATATTTTATGAAATTTTGGATGATTAAATCTAAAGATGCAAGTAACTAAATTATTTTTTGTTGATTTTCAAGATTTTTTGGACTCAAACAGATGCAAATGAATATCTTAAGGTTTTGGGTTCATTTAGTTTAGTTCTGAAGCGTTGTTGTCACGTGTTTTCACACGTGATGCCAAAAATATCGGACCGAAATTTATATATAGTTTGTGCCGAAAAGTGTTCTAGACTCTCTGTTTTGACTTGATATTTTTAGGTAAGGTTATGTGAAGGTTACTTGTCGACCATATCTAAATCCTAGCCTCAGCCGTCGCAATTTTAGTTTTAGACTTGGTTTGGAACTCGATTGTACCACGTAATTGACTAGTACTAAACTTTCGCATCGGAATTTAATCAATTAAGTTCTTTGTGTTGGATTTGCAGAGGTATCTAAATCCTTTCGGATCGCTTAGAAACTACAACTATCGGTCGATTAGTTAAGCTCCTCTTTTGAGAGTTTGGCTTACCTCAATTACTTAATCAATTATGTGTTTAGTCTATTTTAATGCCCTAAAGATGTCGTGATTCATCCAAAGGTAAATATCAAGCAAGCAAATAATTAAACTAAGCATAAGTAATAATTTTCAACACATCAAAATCACATAGCAATTATTCAATCACATCAAGTCATCACAAATACTAAACTAAACTACTACCTAGCCCTAAGACATAATAAACTAATCTAACATGCAAGCAAAATAAGATACAAACTCCATCTAATTAAATATCAAGAGAAAAGGAAGGAATAAATCAAATATTGTCTCTAACTCGAGATATCGATTGTTCGGAGTCGTGGTTGGATCGGTTATACCGTCATCGCATCTACCATCGCTCCAAAGCTGCTGCCATGGTCGTGCTCTACTGCGAGAGGTGGAATCCCACGTCTTTCGTCGTAAGAACGGTGGTGGAAAAAGATGGAAAATATGTTATGGAAGGTGGAATCCTTTCTTCTTTGTATTTTCATGCATATATGGCCAGGGAGGAGGTTTGGGAGGCAGGTTAGGGTAAGGGTTCACGAGATCATATCATAAAATAAAGTTTTGATCTTCAAAACTTGCCAAAATCGACATTTTCACGCAATTTCGGGCCGAAATAATTTTCCAGCATTGCACACCGATAGTATTTTGACCAAAATTTCTTCATCCAGACTTCGATTGACGTAATTTAAAGATCGTTGGAAACTTAGGATGAGTTCTACAGTGCTATGGATTCCATTTAGTCATTTTATTCCAAAAAATTCTCCTTTTTATGTAATTATTATGTCCAATCCACCACGTTCCTACAAAACAAGTCAGATGCCACAGTAATGTCCAATCTTGCAAAATAAACTATAAAAGCACATTAAATATAATTGGTTTGGATAGTATTTAAGTGCCAAGTACGGCCAAAATACATATATAAATAAGAGAAATCACACTACACTATATTTGTCTCATCTAAGCCCATGCCATACCTAACTAAGCCTGTGTGTCGTTCTCACGCAATGCAAAATAACACTCCATATCTATTATGTAGAATTAATCAGTGATAGTTAATCAAATTTAATGCCAAACGACATTGACACCCAACTTGACCACAAAACACAAAATATCAGATATAACCATATACGCTTGAAACAAACACGAAGCATCCACTTAAAAAAATAGTTGTCGTGCCTCGATCCACTAATGACGAGGTGTGAAAAATCCAGATTTTTTATTTCGTGATCCAGACACAGTCACAACTCAGATGGTATCAGCATTAGACACATACTGGATCCATAGCACCATCCACGGAGTGAAGCCGAAGACTATTGTCAAACAATGAAAGAAAAAGAGAAGAGGAAACAAAAGAGAGAGAGGGGCAAGAGTTGGTGAGGGATGTGGATGCCGGCGACGACGTCTCCCAGCCTAAGGTTTTTAAAAAGAGTTTTTTTTTTATTATACTGTGGCCATCTTTGATTTACGACAGTAAATTAGTTAAGATGATTTTATTTTCCATGATACAAACACTCGTTGACTTTTATTACCATAAAATGGATTATTATTTTTTTTGAAGATAAATTGGATCGAAATTCGGCTGGAGGTCTTTTATAGACATTTCATTTAAAAATAAATTGGAAGGTTTGACCCCCAATTTATCTGCATAATAAAAAATAAATTATGTATGAGGTAATTTTCTTGTAGCAGTTTTCGAAAGAACATAATGAGAAATGATAAGTACAATCAACAATTTTTCCATCGCTGACCATTGTTACTCCCTTAACCTGGCGTGCTCAATTCCGCCTTTCCTCACTCTCTCCAAATGCACTCCTGTGCCATCTCCTTCCTCTCATGCTCTCCCTTCTAGAATTTTTCTTTTTTTTTTCGTCTCCCTTGCAACTTTCGTCTCTCCTATATATTTTTTGCTATGCACCAAAAACAGATAAAACAAAATAAATTGAACACATAATAAAACAAAGTGAACAGATTGAACAAATAACAAATAATAGATTGCACAAACAAACTGAACATATAATAAAACAAATGAACTTCTAACACAAAAATGAACATTTATAACCATAGAGAGAACATATACAATAAATAACAATATGAATACTTATAATGAACGGATTTAACACATGTAATGAACACTTATAACAACTAAATGAATATTTATAACAAGAGGGAGAGGGTGAGATAAGAGGTTAAGTGAGAACTGAAAATAAAAGATCGAAATTAGAGTGAAAAAATAAGAAAGACTCATTAGAGACATAAGAAGAAGAAGAAGAAGAAAAATACGAAAAATTGGAAGGGAGGCGAGCGAAAGGAAAAGAAAGCAAGATGTGTGGAAGGGAAGAGATGGAAAGGCTTGCTGGGTGAAGGGAGTGCAAAAGACAAAAAAAAAAAAACAGGGTAGGAAAATAATGCACTAGATGAGAGGTCCACGCCTAAACTAAGAGAGCGCCTCTCTCAGTGCTGTCAGCGATGGCTTTTAGTTGATGACAGGTAGTAATTTTCGAACGGAATAAATTTCGAAAATTGATTACTGTCATCTGTAGTTTTTTATACCTTCCATCGCTAAACAGAAAGTGAACACATAAAATAGACAAGTTGAAAATATATAGTGATCAAAGTGAACACGTACAAACAGATAAGTTTAATAAAAATAAGTTGAATGTGCATATAAAACTCTAAACAAGAGATGACAACACGTATTTGTTTGTATGTGTTTACTTTGATAGTCTATATGATTATCTTGTCTATTTTATATGTTCACTTTGTATTTAGCGATGGCAGAGATGATAAAATTAGAGATGTCACTTGTAATTTCTTATAATTTCTGATAAATTTATGTGATTGCAAATACTTGAGCGAAAATGTTAAGAGAGGATTTGTGGCAACTTTCGTTGGACATACTATGGATTTGGGCCTTTAGTTTTCTTCCTACGAGGACCCAATTATCTTTTTTGGGCCTTAATTATCCGGAGCACGTGTCGGCTGCAGAATTCACATGAACTGATGGATTGTTTCTTTTGTATGATTGTCGTTCTGTACGCGTTCTATTTGCCAATTCATATAATTACGATAATATGAAATGAAATTTTATTTGTAGAGTTGCTAGAAGTTCATCAATTTACACTAGCTCGGACAGAAAAGATTGCTAGGTATTCAATTTGCATTCGTGCCTCCATCATCTCTAAAGATGGATCTCCACAACTTAATTATAGGTCAACTTACAATTGCGCGTGTGAAATTGACGTCCAGTCCATCTAAATTAGTTGAGAACTGCATAACAACATAAATAAAAAAAGTCGATATTTTATTTAATTTTAAAGTACCTAATGGTTTTGCCAAACAGCTCGCAGGATTAAAATCAGATAAATATTCCATATTCTTCTCAGCATAGAATTATGAAAGACCTTTTAAAGCACATATTCCCACATCTTATATCACATATACTCGAGAGATCTATGTCTTCCCCCTTCAATTCCCTCCAAACAAAAAGAAAAAAAATAAAATGTCAGATCACAATGTCCCAAGACTCCAAACGGCACCAGGATGCTGCACCGCCTCCACCATGCTCGGTGCAATCGCGACGTCATTTGCCTTCTGTTTCGTCCTAATGGTGCTATTCTTATATGTACGTTATCTCCTCATAAGACGAAGGCGTCGTGGTGGTGTGCCCCAAGAAGCTGAGCAGCCGAAGTTAGGACTTGATCCTACTGCTATAGCACAGCTCCCTTCCTTCACTTATAAAAGGGGTTCATTAACTGCAGCCAGAACTGTAGGTTCCAGTGAAGAGATGGAGTCAACGTTGCCCGAGTGCTCCATTTGTCTTAGCTCAATTGAGGAAGGGGAGCAAGTGCGGCTACTAACCAACTGTAGGCATATGTTCCATAAAGAGTGCATTGACGTGTGGTTGAGCACGAATGCTTCTTGTCCTGTTTGCCGGGGAGACCCTGAACCGAGAAACGCCGAACATCATGAATTGTTTATATCTCGGCTGCAGCTAGATGTGTTTGGAGAGGGGGTTTCGTCGCCGCTATCAGAAAAGGACAGATCGTCAGGAGAGATTGAGAGAGTCATTCCTACGAGATCAGACTTGCGGCAGTTGCATGACAATCATGTGGTTCGAGATTTAGAGAGACAACTGTGATTATTTTTGTAGGTAGATGGTGAGATCTCGGTTTTCTTTTTCCTCTCTCTTTCCTTCCGTCCTCGTTGATGGATAATGAGGATTATTTTGGCACAAACCGAATATAAACATGGAAATATATAACATTTGAATCATCATTTTCTGATCTGTAAATTATTTCAAGTAAATATGTACTTATGTAGATGGCTTTCTTGATATAAAATTAATTTGAAGACTTTTGGTTCGATTTTGTTTCTTTAATTAGCCAGCACGCTACTTGCTATGTGGCTGTTTGTTCTTTTCCTAATGAATGGAGAAGTCGATTATTAATTCCACTATTACTGCAAATAAAAGTTGAATATGTACTCTTTTAGGTACCGTTTGAATGCGTTGAAAAGAAGGTAGGAAAACGATAAAAGGAAAGAAATAAATTATAAACAATCTAAATTTTTCACAAAGTTACACACTTCATAATACTTCTTCTTTTCTTCCCACACCTATCCAAACGGAGCCTTAGATAAACTCATGACGAACAACTAATTTGGTCATCTAAAATTGGTGCATTAATTGCTTACAATTGTTGGTTACAAAGAAACTTGCGATTAGGCATTGGAATTTGAAAACAAATAGTTTCAGTTTAAAGCTTATTTCTACTCAGCATAGGTTTAAATAGCGGCCGTAGCGGCCGCAATAGCGGTGCTATTTGGTACACCGCTACAACGCTACAGATTTATCGGCCTGTCCGATAGCGCGACCTATAGCGGGAAATAGCGGGGTATAGCGGTGAAATAGCAGAAAATAGCGGGTGATATAGCGGTATAATGCGGAAATAGCTGTGCAGTTTATAATTTGCTGATATAGCAGTAGTATTTTGGACATAACTTTCGCATACGAACTCCGATTGATATGATTCAAAGTTCTATAGAAAGTTTACAAAACTGGCCACAATTTTTATGTTTTGAACATTTTCAAATTCTTAAAATTTGATGTTCAAATATGCATAGAAAATAAAATATAATTTTAATTAGCGTTTATTAGTTGCTTGAAATTATTTTAATTTTTTATTTTAGACTAAACTAGACCTTCAAAATACACTTGTGTGTGCAAATCCGCTATGGTCCGATAGCGGCCGCTAAATACCCGCTATCCGCTATCCGCTATGATATTAGCATGTCCGCTACGAGTCCGCGATCCGCTATTTAAACCTTTGCTACTCAGCATTACTTGGATTTTTGGACAATGTTGAGGTTTGCTCAGCCTTATCCATTGAGATCAATTGGTTCACAAAATCTTAGTATGGGATATGCTGCATTTTCCCCCCCTTTTTCATCTATATTCTTTCTGTTTTTGAGCTGTAGACGTGTAAGCAAATACATTTTGCTGTTTCTTCTTTTTCCCATCTTTTTTTTTAAATCCCTTTTCACGTCATACATATGACTGATCTGATTATCTGTTGAGAATCATTAAAAGGCGATAAAATATCGAATGCTCAATTGGCTTTTCTATACATCGAAAGGATCAAAGGGTTTACTATTTTAGTATTTTTTGGATCAACTTTCAATTAATACGTTGCAGTGAGAATTAATAAGCTCCCAAAAAATGAAAAAAAGTTGAATGCAAGTTTCGTTAAATAATTTATATTTGTTCCCAATTAAGGAAGCAACAGGGACGAACGGGCATTGGGCAAGGTAGATCAGTCATCAGTACTGTCGTTTGTTTTGATCAAAATTCGTGCATAATTTGATCAATGCCTCTCATTTTTTATTTTCCTGACATTATCAGCAATCGAATTTGTATAGCACATTATGTGGTTTTCGGTTGGTTGTATTTTTCTTGTGTTGTCTGCATGCTATAGGTTTTTTTTTCCCTTAAAAAATGTATATACTCATCCATCTATATAATTATGATCAGATGGAGAAATTATTATATCTTGGCAATCTGTTGAGTTCTAATTCCATTTCCCAAAGTACGTAGTATATACTTCATATATATATATATACATATTCTTTTGCGCGACTGACGTACTGAATAATTAAAAACATATATAATTGAATAAAAAAATGTAATCGAGTACAGTTTCAACTTTTTCCAGTTTGCATTGATCATTTTGCACCGTGAAAGTGATGGCCTGACAAGTTTAAGTTTTGTTTGAAAATGTCCGATTAGTGGAATAAATTAAGTCTTTGCCAATTGAATATTAAGTTATTAATAATGCAAAGCTGGAACAAATAGTTTCATCTTCTTATTTTTTGTATATTTATTTTATTTATAAAAAAATTTGCATATTTCCAGCACTATTAGAAAATTGTTTGATTATTATATTGATCGGATAGTCCCTGAGCACAATTTGATGCTTCCAAAATTTTTATATTTTCCAATTTTATATATTCTATTATTGAAATAGCACAATTTATTTAATATATGGTATTGATCTATGGCGAGTTTTCGGATGGAATTATCTTATCGACATTGACTTACAGCGTGCAAATATGCAAATAATTAACTATCTTACAGCAAACGAATATGATCTCCGACATTTTACCAATTCAACGAGGAAACCATTACATTCACAACGCATAGAATATGGCCTTGTTTAGATAAAACCAGACTAAGTATAAACGAACTAATTGGTCAAGTTTTATTTTGTCTTGAAAATGAAACTGTTAGAACTAATTTATAAATCACTGTTAGAATATTATAGCGCAGGGGGGCCGTCTGAAATCTGATCGAGCTAATTAAAAACTTCATAAACATAATCAGAGGTTTTTCAAAGAAATATTGAAAATAAGAAAAATTACAAATGATTAAATCGTCAATAACTCAAATCTTAATTGAAAGGTTTCATCCTCAAAGTCTAATCGTCTGTAAGTTTGCAATATTAATTTCTGGAATTACGCCTTGCTATATATAGTAACCATCATCTTTATTCTTATTTTCTTTTCCCTCTTTTTTACAATCATGGCCGCTGCAGAAATTATTTTTTATTTTTTATACCTTTTTACTAATTAGTTTGCTTAGTAAAATTTGTTATAATCATAGAAAAAACAGGCTTTTAGGGAAAAAAAAAATTAGAAAGGCTAACGTATACCATTATTGACCCCAATGATTGTGCCCCAACTTATGTACCAACGTGGTACCGATTTCTGGTCTGAAAATCCAATTGACGTAAGATAGGCTAATCCCACCAATATCTAAGCAGAACATTAGGCCTAGATAGTATCATCTCACATCTTAATTCACAAAGATAATACATGGGTTAATCAAATTAACAAACCAAAATGTAGTCACCTTGTGAATGTTATAATGTTCATCCAGTGGCTCGGCCCTTTATGAAATGGGATAGGCCGAATTCCGATAGTTTCTGTTTTGGTCTCAATTTTTGGGCCAGGTCTTACGCACCAACCAAGTTCCCAATGAAGTTAGGCCTGTCAAACGTCAATATAAACCGACTTTTCCGTTTACATTCCATTTTAGTAACGGAACAAAATTTATATTTCGTTTCTGTTTCGTTTCATCAAACCAAACAGATTTATATTCCATTTAACGTTTCATTTTTCAATTTCTATTGATTTCAATTTATTTCCGTCCATTTTCATGTTTCGTTTAATGTTTTGTGCATTTCCATCATTTTTGTTTTCAGAAATGAAACTGATTTTCTCATTCGTTTAACGTTTTATTTGGACGGAAGAGAACGAAACGGAAATGTTCGAAACGTATTGAAATTGACAGGTCTAAGTACTTGTCTAGTTGTCTCCCAAATTTATTGCAATTGTTTTCATACAATCTCATCCATCCGCCTACTCTAGCCATCCAAGCTCGAGTGTCCTTTCATTTCTTCATCTTCATACGCACATAATCTCCTCTCTCTTTCCTATCCAGCGATTCGCTCTCTCTCCGATCTTGCTTGTATATTTTTTCTTTCTTTTTCTATTTCCTCATCTCCCCTCTTTTTTTCCCTTTCGTTCCCTTCTAGTCTCGCTTTCTCTTCTTTTTCCATCTTTTTTCTCCTTCTTTCTATCCTGTCCTATTCTCTCTATTTTTTTCTCCTCACGATGCTCATATATTTCTTATTTTCGTTCTAAATCCTCTATTTTATTTTTAAAATTTTATAATAAAGATGTAATAAACATAAATATTTAGTTAGTTGTAATAAAAGAGTATCTTATAAGTGCATTTATTAAATATAAAAAGATCATCTTGTAATTATATATCTTCCATAATTCGTTCTAACTGCTTAGTTAGTTGTTATAAGAGATCATCTTAATATAAGTGTATCTATTATATTATATTTATAAGAGAGCTAGCAGATGTGAAAATGAAAGGACAGAGTGGGAGTAGAGTTGAGGGGAGAAGAAGAGAAAGACGAGAGTCAAGAGAGGGGAGTACTTCAAAGAAGAGAGACAAACGCAGGGACGGATCTAAAGTTGTTTTTTTTTTCGTGAACATGTGTTTTTTGTACTCTTTCTTTCAAAAAAGTTGTACATAATTGAAAGAACAATTTTTTGTGATATATTGAATTAATTTTTTTTATTGCACATTAATTCTTTTAATTAAGGACCGTATACATTTGATTCCGGATATCATTAACTTGATAAGGAAGGCGGTAAATTCGGTAAATCTATTGTGAACCATGGTTCATATAAGATTTCGTGCACCATGACCGTTTTGATCGGTACTTTCACAAATTGTCAAATCTAATTTAACCATCCCAATCTATATATTGAAATCTCATAGCAAACAAAGTTTTACAATTTTTGAAATATTTTTACTATTTTTTTCAAATTTTTTAACACTTGCCATTTTTGGCTATAAATATACTAATTTATAAGTAAAAAATGACAGGTTTTAAAAAATTCAAAAAAAATAGTAAAAAAGTTCTAAAAATTGTAAAATTTTGTTTATTATGTGATTTCAATATATAGATTAGATTGGTTAATTTAAATTTGTCAATTTGCAAAATCACCGATCAAACGGTCGTGGTGCACGGAGCACTCTATGCATCATGGTTCACAATAGATTTACTATATATATATATATATATATATATATATATATATAGAGAGAGAGAGATTGGCTAAAGTATACTCCAGCATACGGATCAAATCCGTATGCTAGAGTCATTTCTCAAAATCTAAAATTCAAATAGTCGATCCAAACCGTTCAAGTTATTCTCCATATAAAAATATCTTTCAAGACCAAATTTTACATTTTCTCGATTTTTTTTGCTATATATTATGCTATTTTAAAATTGAATGGTCAGAAATACTCCTTTACAATGTTTTTTTTTAAATAGCATAATATATAGTAAAAAAATTCGAAAAAATATAAATTTTAGTTTCCTAAGAGATTTCAATATGGAGAACAATTTGAAAGTTTCGGATCGGCTGTATGCATTTTAGATTGTGAGAAATGACTCCAGCATACGGACTATCTGTATGTTGGAGTATACTTTAGCCAATCTCTCTCTCTATATATATATAGAGTTTTGTTATGGTGAGTCGCGCTAAAAAACTCCTAGATTTGATTCAAAATGTCCGATCCAAACTGACCAATATGTTCTCTCTATTGAAATATCTATGCAGATCAAATCTTATATTTTCTTGAAATTTTTAAGTATTTTTTTCGGATTTTTAAAAACTGCTGGGCAATATAAAATTTTGTCTACATGAAGATTTCAATAGTAAGATCGTATTAGACGGTTTGGATCGGTCATTTTGAACCAAATCTAGAAGTTTTGAACAAGACTCATGGACCCTTGGTGAGTCGCGACTCACCATAGCAAAACACTATATATATAGAGGATGGCTAATGTGCCATAGATGGCACAGAGGGTCCCGTGCCATAGAGTCGTTTTTCGAGATCCAAAATTCAAATGCTCCATTTGAACCATCCAAGTTATTCACCACATTAAAATATTCTTGGAGACCAAATTTTACATTTTTTCGAATTTTTTTGCTATTTATTATGATATTTTTAAAAAACGTTATAATTGGAGTATTTCAGACCCTCCAATTTGAACATATCAAAATAAATACCAAAAAAATTCAAAAAAATGTAAAATTTGGTCTCCAATGGTATTTTAATATGCTGATCAATTTGAACGGTTTGGATTGACCAATTGAATTTCGGATCTTCAAAAAATGACTCAAAAAAGACATCTATGGCATTGCAATCTGAACCATTCAAAAACATCAGTTTTTAAAAATCCGAAAAAAATACTTAAAAATTTCGAAAAAATAAAAAATTTGGTTTGCACGGAGATTTCAATAGGGAGATCATGTTGGACGGTTTGGATCGGTCATTTTGATCTAGATCTAGGAGTTTTGATCGCGACTCACCGGAGAGTCCGTGAGTCGCGACTCACCGTAGCTAAACTCTATATATATATATATATATATACAAAGCCTTCAATCAAAGCGTTTTGACCGGAGTCCCAGTTAAACTCCGTCAGATCTCAATTTTGAAAGTTCAAATAACCGATCCAAACCGTCAAATATGATCTCCTTATTGAAATCTCCTTACCGATCGAAATTTTCATTTTTTTGAAATTTTTAAGCATTTTTTTCAAATTTTCAAAAATCGTTGTTCTAATTTGTTCTGAACCCTACAAAAATTGATGTTTTTGAAAATCCGAAAAAAAAACTTAAAAATTTCAAAAAAATGAAAATTTTGGTCGGTAAGGAGATTTCAATATGTAGATCATATTTGACGGTTCGGATCGGTCATTTGAAATTTCAAAATTGAGAACTGACGGGGTTTAACCGGGACTCCGGTCAAAGTGCTTTGATTGAATCCTTTCTCTCTCTCTCTATATATATATTATATATATATATATATATATATATATATAGAGATTGGCTAAAGTATACTCCAGCATACGGATCAAACTCGTATGCTAGAGTCGTTTCTGAAAATTTAAAATTCAAACAGTCGATCCAAACCGTTCAAGTTGTTCTCCATGTAAAAATATCCTTCAAGACCAAATTTTACATTTTTCGAATTTTTTTTGCTATATATTATGTTATTTTCAATTTGAAGGGCCAGAAATACTCCTTTACAACTCCTTTACAATGTTTTCTTAAAATAGAATAATATATAGTAAAAAAATTTGAAAAAATATAAATTTTAGTTTCCTAGGAGATTTCAATATGGAGAACAATTTGAAAGGTTCGGATCGACTGTATGCACTTTATATTGTGAGAAACGACTCCAGCATACGGGCTATCTATATGCTGGAGTATACTTTAGCCAATCTCTATATATATATATATATATATATATATATAGAGAGAGAGAGTTTTGCTATGATGAGTTGCAACTCACCAAAGGGTTGGTGAGCTGCGATTAAAACTCTTAGATCTAGTTCAAAATGACCGATCCAAACCATCCAATATGATCTCCTTATTAAAATCCCCGCACAGACCAAATTTTATATTTTCTTTTGAAATTTTTAAGTATTTTTGTTCGGATTTTTAAAAATTGTTGTTTTTGAACGGTTCAGAACTAATTATATTAATAATTTTTTTTTAAATTTAAAAAAAAATACTTGAAAATTTCGAAAAAATATAAAATTTGATATGGATGAAAATTTCATTAGGGAAATCATATTAGACGGTTTGGATCGATCATTTTGAACTAAATATTGTAATTTTGATCGCAAGTCACCGACGCTTTGGTGAGTTGAAAATCTGGCAAAAGAAAATGTGGTGGCATGGTATTGGTGCTGATACCAACAGCAAATGAAAGTCAAAAGGTGATCTCACTATTCTGGCACAGCAAGCTGCATGCCTCACTAAGTCATGTTAATCAGAGATACACAAACGAAAAAATAAATAAATGTTTCTATTGGACTGCAGGTCATCTAGATCCTATTTGGTAAATCTAAATAAAAATAAATGTTTTGGAAGTCATACAACTCGAATATTTTCCTTGCAAGCAGTTTACTATTGCATTATCCAAACATCAAAAAATAATATTTGCCTCTCTGAAACAGTCGTAACCTCTGTAGTGTTGCAACCAGAAGAACCATAGGATTACACCAATACACAGATCTCAATGAGATCCAATGGCAGCGCTATAATAAAAAAGAACTATATTTGACAATTGTATTCCCTTTATATGTAACTGAACAAATATATAAGGACTGAGAACAACACCAAATAGCTAATTATCAAAGCCAAAACATTCTAATCTCTTTATCTTCATCTTTCCCACAAAAACCAAATTGAACCCAATTAATTAATTAATGATGCTAAGTGGATCTGAACCCTCTGCTTGGGAGGATATCTTGGTATCTCTCGTCGCCTTGGGCTCTGCTTTCACTGCAGTATGGTTGATCCGTTGCTTTCTACGACAAATAGCAGCTAGGCGTATGGAACTGCATTTTTCTGATAAACGACAGAAAAGCAGCCTTGATTCTGCCACTATCGCGGCTCTACCGACCTTTACTTACAAAACAAGTGGCGGTAACAGTGATGGTGATGCTTGTAAGAATATTTCACCCATGGAGTGCTCAATATGCCTCTGTGGTGTACAGGATGGGGAGGTTGTGAAGCTTTTACCCAGGTGCAAGCATTCATTCCATGGAACTTGTGTGGATTTGTGGTTGAAGGATCACAGCACCTGTCCGATTTGCCGGTTGGAGGTTCTTGATTCTGCGAGTGTCACTGATCCACCTCGTCTGGTTGAATTGGAAGTGTTAGACTTAGAAAGACAGGGATATACTTTCTATGGTTGATTCGATTAATGGGCTGTTCTTTCTTTTTTTCCCCCCTAAAATTGTTGAAACTGGTTCAAGCACCCAAGTCACCAGGTTACATTGGATTTGGCACTAAAGAAAGAAAAAACCTGAATGTGGATTATGAATTTCTTTTTTAATTTATTTTTGTTTGTTCCTGTGTGAACTGCTATCAAAAGATTACTTTAGAATGAAACAGAAAATATGTTGACAGCATTAGCATATGGTTAAAAATTTAAAATGTTAAATGGAATTTTCTCTTGGTGAGCATATATGGTAGTATAGTTCAATTTCAGATCATGAATTTGGCATGGATAATTAGTTATCAGTAACATCAACTAGTTTGATTTCATACAAATACTGAGATTCACTTTGAATCCTGGATGTTAGACACTATATAGAAGAATAGAAACAGATGGATCTTTTTAACATCACCTGCCCATTTTAAAATATAAAATTCGGTTGAGGCTCGCTATTTCAATCATAGACTAATTCGATTATTAATTGTTGTAGCAGGAAAAAACACGCAAGTATACTGAACTATAAGACAAAATTTAGAAACGATAAAAATTTCATCTACTGTTAGTTAGCAACTATTTGAGAAAATCTAAATAATAAACTAAAAGGGTCCATACCGTGGTGATTCAATAATTGTGTTATTGTTTTAATCAGGTCAAAAAGCAAAAAGAAAAAAAAAAGAAAAAAGAGGAATTCCTAGCGCTTCTATTATTCTATACTATATATGACTTGTTTGACAGGAGTAAAGATTCAGTTGAAAATAGTTAATCTAGATAAAGTGTGTTATTATTTACATATAGCATCGGCAAAACACAGAAACCTTTCTAGTCTTTGAGGCGATTATGTGGATATAATTAGGCCGAAATAATTCACTTCCGTCTAAATTAACTACAAATTTTTTGACACTAAGTTTAGTAAAAGTTTTCAGGATAATTATTTCATTGGAGGTGGAAAATAGTCTTTAATTTGAAAAAAAAAAATTGGACTTTGGAGGGTACAAAACGTCAATGAAGCTGAAAGCAAAGTCAACGAAGAAGGCTCTATATTTTTTCAACAAAGATAGATTTATAAAGGAAACTTCTGTAGAACATTTTTCTCAACGAATTCAGTGCTCTTGATCTGGCCTATCCAGAAAGAAATAATCCGCCTCTTTATCAAAATAACCGATATCTGGCACAAAATTCTTTTGCTTACAAAGGAACAATTATGGGTCAAAGGACCAGAAATAAGTTATTTGAGAAAACTAATATATGAATCCAGTATGTTAGCAGGTGTTCAATATCTTATTACTATTATTATTTTTTTTGGGCTTATCTTAGTGATTCTCAAATTATACAGAGTACACGTGGGATAAGATGATTAGCAGATGAAACCGTACTACAAATTTCTTTTATTCACATTAGCAAAAAAAAAAAAAAATACATTCATTTCAGTTTCAGCAGAAACAAAATAGAATATTTAGAACAATTTAAATATATGTAATTTGAAAGAAGGAATTATGATTAGTGACCAATGTTTGTTAATTTAAGTGAGAAAAGTTTCACTTTATTTTAAACGAAACGCAATAATTGAAGGACTCAAATGGAACTTGTCTTATAGTAGAATGGGTTAAAACGAGTGGTTAATATGTGCGCAATCAAATTGTCCACCTTGAACTTGAAGTTTGAATGAATAGAAATAGGGCTACCGCTTACATGCAATTTGATGAGGTAATGTGACATCCATCGCAGCCAGAACTTGAAATAAGAGGGAACACAGAGCCAAATATGAACTTTTTATAAAAACAACATCTAATTTACTATTTTCTATGTAATATTTAAACTTTAAAGGGTCTTAGTGAAATATTCCGGCCTGGGGAGGGACGGGCAGTAGCATGCCTCCTTTGGCGTTCTGCCTCCGCCGCTGCTATCAGTGGCGAAGCTAGATTTTCATGTCAGCAGGTCCGTAATTTTTTTTTTACCGAAAATATATGTATGATGTAACGTCTAATATAAACATAATATAATAATAATTTTTAAATAAAGAATTCTAAAATAATGTTGGATAAAAAAAATCATGAGAAATCAAATATAAATTATAATAAAAATAGAAAATTTAGAATAATATATTTAATATACAAGATAATAATTTTTCTAATTCAAAAGTTAAGACAATAAAAAAATTCAATAATTTCCTATGAATTTTCAGCCAAATATTTCATTCTATTGTAAATTTTGTTATAAAAAAAATAATTGGATAGGAGAAAAAAAGACGATTAGTCATTAACAAATGCTATCCGGGTCCCTATTTGATTTTTTAGGTGTCGTTATACAATTCAAATCAAACACGACATATCCAGCTGGGTACTTCACCAAATTATACGTGGCTTCGCCCATGGCTGCCATCCATAGTCACACACGACACACCCGATGCAGACTGCAGAGAACTGATAATAATAATAATAATGGGAAAAAATTGCAGAAAACTCTTGATTGTGATGGTTGTGCCAGGAGAATGTGTCTATGCATGCTGTTAGTTTATAGTGTGCTTTCAAACGGGTCACTTTATGTAAGCAGTAAAAATTACTCTAACAGTAGATCCCAATAAACCATCACGGGACAGCCTTTCGCCCAGCGGTTTGGAAACATTGTGATTTTAACCTTAAATATTTTTATTATATAAGGCTTGTTGAAAATTTTTTACAATGACCTCACTAATATTTAATTAGGATTTAGGACTGATCAATTCTTCAATTTATATAGGCTACTGAAAATACAAATCGAAGATTTTAAAAAGCTGTGATCAGGCTCTCTCTTAATTAACGTTCACATTTGACCAACGAAAACAATGTGGGAAACTCAACTGGAATTTGAAATGTCGAAGGAATATTTCTCCAAACAAATTTAATAAGAAGATAACAATTGAAATGTCATTTACCCTGTACACATATTGCTCAACAAAGAAAATAACTAAATGCAGAGGTAACAAAATATATATTTGCTATCTACATAATATTTAATAAAAGATTAAATGAACATATTGCTAAGAAAATCTAAATCTTAGTACTCTAATCTTTTGGCTCAATCAAGCCCCGACATACGGGACATGACGTGCGCAATCTCAACCATGCATCGATGCATCCTACATGGAACGAATGTCTACAATTTGGCAACAATTTCACTAGTTCACCCTCCTCAATTGTAGCGAGGCACACGACACACTCAATCAAATACCCCAATTTCCTTTTACTGGTACCGCTGTGTGTGAATACCGGTAAGCTTGATATTGCTGACGACGCAAGCCTAGTAGTCTTTTGGAGCTGATGGGTATGGTGGCTATGACAATTATTCCATTCTGAGATGAGGCGCTTTGCATAGAACGTTACAACACATCGAAATATGACCACTGCAAAACAGATGAACGTGAGCTCGAATGTTGATTTGGGGCTGAAGTTTCCTTCATTTGGTGTTCCTTTCTGAATCAGGTACCTTGAATGATTGTCATGAAGCTGGTAGTGATGATGATAATGATGACTGTGTACAATATACATGGTAATTGCTGAAAGATGCTATAACATTTGATGTAAGGCATGAATGATATATGAAGTTTTGGGTCAATGACACAAATTTGATATTAATTATTAACCACTGTTTTTCTCCAGGCAGCTCATTGATTTTTTGCCATGTTATTCAGGTTTCGGAACTTCATTAATTGGCCAATGTATGTTAGCTCATAGGATTTTGCTTAAATCACGCTGGTTTCTCTGTACTTGTTTTATATATTTCTGTGGGTGAAGGTGTTGCTATATAAAGAACGAATCGGTTTCCATTCTTCCCCCCTTTTCCTTTGAAGAAAACGTGGGCTGAGGCCTCTGTTTCCGCCATTTGGAATCGTACTTCTTACTAATTTTTTAAATATTCTGCTACTTGACTTATACAAACGTTGACTTTATCTCCTTGCAAGATATGGTGCCTCTTCAATTATACAGATACAATTAGATAGGTCAAAGCATCTATGGACCACTAATCAAATTCAGATCCAAGCACTATATATATATGGACCACTCAGAATCTTTTTAATATACTGTTGACCGGATAGCACAGATAGCAAGAGATCCAGCAGCTGTGATTTCTCCTTTTCCTGCTTTTGTTTTTATCTTTTATTTAACAATAATATATATTGGACCTTCAAAAAAACAATAATATATATTGATTTTCAAAGAGCATAATATAAATCCTTCTTCCCACTACAATCTAATTTTTTGCTGTGTTGAAGGTTAGACACATTCGACTGACCATGCTGTTGCTGCTATAGAACAATCAACAATATAATGTAGTTTGGCTAATTTTTTTTTCTCCGATTTGAATTATTATGGTCTCAAGTATACCTGTCAAAAGTGAAAACGGAACGCGGAACAGCTCATTTTCGCTTTCGTTTTGTTCCAGACGACGAAACTGAAATTTCTTTCGTTTCCGTTTCTTTTCGTCAAACGAAACAATTTTTCTATTCCGTTTAACGTTCTGTCCTTCATTTACTATTGATTTCAGCGGAATTCTATTTTTCGTTTCGGTAACGTTTATAAATTTCAGTTTTGTTTCCGTTCTGTTTTCAGAAACGAAACTTATTTTTCTTTTTCGTTTAATGTTCCGTTTGGACGGAACAGAACGGAACAACGTTTACAAACGTTGATATTGACATGCCTAGGTGTGTTTGGAAGGTTCACGATCAAGGGACGAACAAATGGACGAACAAAGACCCACGAACAGGTCCACGAACAAAATCAGTTCGTGAGTTGTTTGATTCACGCAAACTACGGTTGTTCGCGAACATTCTGTTTGTGAGCACATCCAAAAGCAAAAAGTAATTTCGCGTCTCGGATGCATATAGTAAAGGAAATAATAGAATCATTTGTGGAACAACGTAAAATAAAATGTAGTGTAATGTGGTGATACCGCTTATCATAAAACATAATACAATCAATAAATGTCGATTTTAGTATAACATTATGTACGGATAAATATGGTAAAATGATTTACAAAATAAACCAACTTATTGCAAATAATAACCCATACTAACTAGAAGGTACTGCTATATTATTGTGCATATGCAAATGATATAAAGCACAACATTTCAGATCAAATAGCCAAAGAGAAGCAAGGCAAACGAAGCAGTGACGGCAAATGTCGGTATGACGGCAGCCACATCGGATGTAGGAATTGGAGATGGGGCAGGTGCAGGTGCACGGATTGGAGATGAGCCAGGTGCATTTTGCGCCTGGGTACTAAGCATCAGCATAGGAAAAACGACAAGAGCCACAAAAGATCCCTTCATGCCGACTGCTTCCATCTCACTCTGCTTTCTTTTTATCCCCTTTTTTGCCGCCTTCTAATATTTAGAGAATGTTTTGTTTTGAAATTGGTATAATTTGAGATGGGTAGAACCCTATTATGGATGATATTTATAAGGAAAATAAAAATTGGCGGTGGTTTCAGAAAAAGACTAAACTTCGCGAAGTTTCTTGTCAATAGACAATCAAAACATAAATGCAAACAATATTTATACGTCTCATACTTTAAAATCCAATTGATTAATCACGTTTATCAAAAAGTAAAATAGATTAATCACAAGTTGAGCAATTTAAATATAATATTTTTCTTGCTGGATTCGTTAACAGTGGTTATCAAGTTTTGAGTTTGATTATCTTTATTTATTTAAGAAATTATTATACCTTGGAGAGGCATTTCTTGTTTTTGTATGAAGTGAAGAATTGTAATAGCTGTCAGTTTTCTAAGATGAAATCACCTAGCCACGGATCGCGCTTTGCGCGATGAGGAGTCTATCGACATGTAATTTTTATAAGGACTAAAATTATGATTATAAGTATTTACTTATTTGAATAAATATCAAATTATCTTACTATTAATCTCTTCGTTGTAATTAATTTGATAGTTTGATGTGTGTCATTCTTAATATATTTGTCATTTATGTCGGAACTATTTTTTTGGAGTTAGTTTGTTTTCAAGAGACCTTAATTATCTCTGTTATTTTTAATATATAAAAAGTGAAGGGCTGTCTTAAGTGGCTATGTAATCATTATTTTTTTTAATAAAAAATGTTAGAATTATGAGAATAAAACCAACTGTCTTAAGATTTTTCTTAGTTTTACAAATTTTGATCAACTTTTATTTTATTTTTTCAATAACCGATAATCTATAATTAAATACTAATAAAATTGAATACTATCTTACAAATAATCTAAATTACTTGGCATCAATGGATTTCTTATATTTACCATTCATATCGAATTTGATGAAAAAAATAATTTTAAAAAATCGTCAAATATTTTTAATAGCGGAATTGCTTACCATCATCCCCATCATCTCCAGGGTTCTCATTAATTAGCTAACGCCCTTATAATTAATAGAATGTCTAGAGGATGAGAAGATAAGCTCAAAAAATAGTAAATCCAAAGGATGAGAGGATAAACATAATTATCCAGCACCCTCGCTGTCACCTCCTTCCTCCCTCTCTTGTGTTTCCCTTCCCTACCAGAATTTTTTTTTCCAGGTGAAAATGTTTTCCAGAATAATTATGTTATGAAACTAGAACAAATAGGTTCTGAAACTAGAATAATTAAATTACAGAACAATATGTTCTTAAACTAGAAAAAAATTTCAGAACAATTAGGTTATGAAATTAGAACAATTAAATTACAGAACAATATGTTCTTAAACTAGAAAAAAATTTCAGAACAATTAGGTTCTGAAACTAGAACAATTAAATTTACAGAAAAATTATGTTCTGAAACTAGAACAATTAGATATATTAAAAAGAACAATTGTTTATATTAACTAGAACAATTACTTATATTAACTAGAATAATTAGTATTCAGAACTAGCTAGAACAATTAATGTCCTACTTCTGTAACACAATTTTTCTGGATAAAACATGAATATTAACACAGAGGCTGAATTGTGTAGATGCTGGATGGGGATTAGCACTGAATTAATTGCATTAATGAGGCGCTATTGGGATGAGGGATGAGAAGCCCAATTAATCACATTCCAAAAATACAAACGTGTTTTTCAAGAGATGATGAAATGATGAATATTGGAGTTGATCCTTATCAACTCCGTTCTAAAAGTTATAATTTGGTTAGCCAACTATTTTATCATTCGATTACACAAATACTGACTAAAATATTAATTTGTAACAACTTTGTCATAAATTTTAATTCTGATTTTTGTACATTTAAATTATCATTCAAATAATCAATAAGGATATATATACGTAATAAAAAATGATTAGAGGTTATATATCGGATTTTAAAGAATGAAGGGGTATATATCCAATTTGGAAAATATTTAGAGGGTATACATTTATTTTATCTTAATTTAAATATAACTTCCGGTAATAAATTAAAAAACCATCAATCAGCATCAACCGTCAAGCTCCACTGCAGGCGGTGCCATTTTTTTCAAGATCTTACACCATGTCTTTTTCCTAAAGTACAAGAATAATAAAGTGAAAATTTTGAAACTTAAATATTTCAATCATTGATTAGATAAGTGTGTAAGATTAGTTTACCGTGTATATGTTTACTTGGCTTAGCGATATTATTTTAATATTCAAGGCAAGTGTTTTTCTCTTTTATATAAAATATAAATATAAAACAGCCAGTGGATTCCCCAAGGACTTAACAAAAATCTGATAATTGCACGAGTATTGCTGCTTTAGGCACCGTTTAGATGCGTTGAGAAAAAGTTAGAAAGAAGGAAGAAGGGAAGAAATAAATTATAAACAATCTAAATTCTTCACAAAGTTATACACTTCTCAATACTTGTTCTCATTTTTTTCATTCTTTCCGTCTTTCTTTCTTCCCATACCTATCCAAACGGAGCCTTTTAAAGAAATAGATCGATGTAGGCGATCATTTTGGACGTATGCGCCTCTTACTCTTACATAAAGGCGTTCATGGATGACAATTTCTTATATTTTCGTAAAGGTTTGTTGTCAATATGTGTACAGGTTGATTTATCATTTAAAAAATTAAATAGATGTTCTTCACTTTCATAAGACAACCGTCCATACTTATATCACTACGGAAAAAAGATTTTCTGTAACGGAATTTCTGTAATGGTTTTTTAAATAATCGTTACAGACTAGTGAGGCATAAGGCGGGAAAATTGACGTCACAAATCTGTAACGATTATTATTAAAAAATCGTAATAATATTTCCGTCATGAAATAGAAAAAAAGTGCGTCCACCTTCTGTAACGGTTGTTGGATAATAACCGTTACAGATTTTAAGAAATCTGTAACGGTTATTATCGAACAACCGTTACAGAAGATACTAGAAAAAGAAAGAATTAATAATAATCTTCTGTAACGGTTATATATAAATAACCGTTATAGTATCTCTGTAATTCTGTAACAGTTATTTCCTAATAACCGTTACAGAAAGGCAAATAATTTTTTTTATTTTTTTTAATGATTCTGTAACGGTTATTAGGAAATAACCGTTACAGAAAGGTTCTATATGTATATATCTTCCTCTCTCATTAAGTCTCATCTAACTCCTAGCCGCAGTTCCCCCTTTCTCTTATTTTCATTTATTTCGAATTTTGTGGCACCCACTTTCACTCTAAAAATAGCAAAAAATTTGTAAAAATTCTGAAAAAAAAATTATTAGAAAGAGAACAAGAAGGAGAGCAGATATAAGATAAACAACAAAAAAATTGAACCGTTTTTTATTTTTACAATTTTTCCTTATTTATTCGATTTTTTTCTTAATTTATGGTTATTTTATATTTTTTATATATTTTAAGATCTCGTTGAATAGGAGAAGATCTTACATCGGCCGGATAAGTCGCACGATTCAACGGATCGGAAGTCACACGATTAAAAGTATATTTTCATAAACTCCTCTTTTTTTGAATTATTTGTATTTTGTTAAGGATTTGCATATATAGGCATGAAGATTAAGGCAAATTGTTGAAATTGTTGAAAGTAATTGTTGAAATTAAAAAATTCTTAAGAACTACCAAGTAGGGAACCAAGCCTTTATATTTATAAAAAGCTTCAAAGTACAGAAAAGAAAACTGAAAATGAGCCTTAAGGGCTTTCTTCCAACACTATATCTAAACATCACACAATTTTGATTAACAGTACAACAAACATACATCTAAACATCACACAATTCTAATTAACAGTACAACAAACATACAAGTTTAACTGATAATGCCCTTGAAAGGGAAACCACCACCAGAGCTTGTAGAATTTAAAATAAATAAATAACTGAGAAGTGACAGCAGCATCTAGGTAGAGGATGTGTCATCAGTGGAGCTATTGCTTTTCTTTGCTGCTTCCTGCTTCTTTGCCAAATCCATGAAGGTTTTTCCATGACTGTTTTCAAGTCAGTCCAAGTATTGAAAAAGTTAAATGTATTTATGTAAAGATTATACAAGGAAGTTTTTTCTTTGTCTCTAAATGTGTTACGACTTCTTATGTTATCCCTATTGGGGTTAAATTAGCTTTCTAGACTGACATTTCTCTCTAATTGGGAGCTGTCAATAGAAATACCTATATCCTGAAAGAAGCTATTTTCTAAACTAAAGGATTTATATATTGATGGTGCATTTAGGGCTTCTGCACATATTGTTACTAGAAAGAAATGTGATTGTAGAGTTACCTTCTGTGGAGAATGACATCTTGCTGGGCTCCTCTGAGGGTGTATTCATGAGTTCATCGACTGACTGGTCCTCAGTAGGGGTTGTATTGTCACTGGTGTCTCCAATGAGAACTCATGTCTCCATAGTTCTGCTTCCTCCCTTGGTTTGTGATCTAGTGATCATTGAGGGGATGACCTCATCTATCTTCCTTTTTTTTTCTTGAGTATTATTGGGGGTTATGATTTTTGCAGCCTTTTTCTTTGATTTTCTCTTGCTCTGTCGCATGGTGGGTCCCAACTTGTCAGAACTTTTGAAGGTTGTGCCAGTTGTTGCTATTCTGGCACTCGTAGTACTGCCAGAATCAACCCTATCAGGTGGAATGATACTTTGCAGTTTTGCCTCATCAGCAGGGGACCATTCAATCCTGGGCAAAGCTTTGATGTATTCATGATGTGGGTTTCTGAATTGTGGTTCCTCAACTACGTACTGAACCCTAAGTAGGTCAATTTTTCCATTTCTTCTATGTAATTCAAATGCACGAGAGGCTGGTATTCTATCCCTATGTTCAACCACTACTTCAACTCTAGCAAATCTGACTTTTATACCCATGTATGTTGGTGCATCAGCATGTAAAACTGTACCAAAATGGAAAAAGATGTTTGCTCCATACCATGAGCACCATCCAAATGGAAGATCAGCAATTCTTACCCATAGCCTCACACTGTCTGCTCTGGGGTCTAGTTCCCTTGGAGGATCAATGAGGATGGGAAATGGCCACCTCATGTTGTTTCCATATGTGATTTCAATGGTGCCTTTTCTGAACATCTCATCGCGCCATTGCTCAGAGGGGCCTATTATGAGAAATCGGTTTTCTAGGAGTGTAGTCACTCTGTGTTGTCCTGCAGGGAGGCGTCTTCTCATCTCTATCATGACATCAAGCAAAGTTACACCTTCCATGGTTTGGATGACAATGGATTTGGTGATCTCTGCACTGGCCGGAGCAGTGATGTCGTTTTCATCAACTCTGATGGGATCAAGGTTTTCCATGGTGGTTTTTGAGTAGAGAGATAGGAGGGGGAAGTGAGAAATGAGTTTGAAACTGAAAAGGCATGGGGATCTACAGTAGAGTCATTTATAGGGAGTTGAATCAAGAAGTACTTATGAAGAGTTGCGTGCTTGTGAAGATTGCAGCCGTTGATTGGACAATCAAGATTAGTGTGTTCTGTACGTTCAGATGAAGCATCTCTTCGAGTGTTTCAGATGAAGCATCTCTTCGAGTGGATTGAATTGTAACAGTAGTGTTCAGATGAAGCATCTCTTCGAGTGGATTGAATTGTAATATGAAATAACTCATGTAAGTAACTTATTCTTTTAACTAATAACTTATTCTTTTATTGTTTGTGTGATATGCATGATGATATGTTTGATATATGTGTGCTTTGTGATATATATATATATATATGATGCATGTGCTAATGTAAATTGGGTACCAATTTGGTATCAATTCGGCTAGCAAATTGGGCTAGCCAATCAAACATGCGAAATCCAAAAAAAAAAGAAATTTTGTAACGGTTATTAAGGAATAACCGTTACAGAATATTATAATTTCATTTTTTTTTAATTATAAACATTATCTGTAACGGTTATTACCTAATAACCGTTACAGAAGACTGGCTTATGTAACGGTTATTATCTAATAATCGTTACAGATGTTCTCCAAATACCGTATCTGTTCCGTCCACAATTCCATAACGGTTATTAGATAATAACTGTTACACATGTTCACCAAAAAACTGTACCAGATTTCCCTTGCATAATACCATAACGGTTATTAGATAATAACCGTTACAAAAGAGGGGGCTACTGGTAATGGTTATTGTCTAATAACTGTTATACATCTGTAACGGTTATTAGACATTCTATAACGGGACTACAGTAACGTTTCGTGTACCGTTACAAATGCCTTTTATTAACCGTTACAGAAGCCGAAATTTCGCGTAGTGTATATATATCTCAAGTTTTTGATACCAGTGCGACATGCTTTAGGGTTGATGGTTGAGAGATGATTGTAATAAGATGCATTTTGTTTACTGAAAAAAATGATCAGCTTATGCTTACTTATTTCAAAACAAAAAAATTCTAAGGACTCTATTCAAATGGTTTTAATAAAACAACAATAACTTCAGAATATAGAGTCTATGCTTTACATATAATTAATATCTAGATAATTAAAATCTGTGTTCGAAAAAAATATGTAGATAAAGATAATAAAAAGAAAAATATGAGCATCTGAATTCTACAAGTCAAAACTTTATAAGAAATCTAGGGTAATTGGCCAACGATAAATTAAAAAATTTTAAATTCTATTTACATAGATAGTTGCTAAATAAAAGAAATTGACTGAAAATGATTATGAATATTGAAGTTTCTTCAAAGCAAGGTAAATCGATCGTATGCAAATAGAAGTTATGCGATATCCCTCGCCCAGCGCTTACGAAGATGATATTAAATTAAATCCAAGTCTAAAGAAACAGATGTACGCAGGGTGGAGGCACGAATATCTTTTTGGGGAGACTATATAATTTTTTTTTTTCGCTGGTGAATTGTTTGTAGACAACTTTATTCAAAATTAGCAACATAATTTTAATTAAAATCAAATTATAGTACTGGGTGCAAATGTAGCTCCGTTTCTGGACGTAATTAAGACGATCTTGGCTTAACATTTCACCGAGTATAGATTTCGGGTGTCAGTACGCTTATTTGATTTTCCCCATAAAAGAAAACATGCAAACTTAATGTAGTCGCTTTCTTTCTTTTTTTTCTGTTTTTTTTTTGGCCCGCACTATTTACTCAGTGTTATATAGTTAGTAATACCCTCAAATTAAAATGTATTAATTATTTGTATTGATTTCTTGTTCGAATAAATAAATAAATAAATATTCAATGGTGGATGCTTTTCTCAATCAAGCAGAAATTAATTAATTGTTCAAATATAATTAATTATATAGATTCGCATGCATAATCACGTCGTGGTACAAGACATTATTGAAAGAGATTTGAAGAAAGTTTTCCTATATAAACCATAAGCAAAGTAGCCTATCTAATAAATAAAGAGATTCAAATTTTTAAGTGTCCATAATTTTAAAGCACATTTCCAATGGCAGTCTCCTTCCGTGTCGCATCCAATGCACTTGTAGCGCTTGGCCTTCTCTTTTTTGTTGCTCTAATTTGTCCAGCTACAGCTGAGGACCCTTTATTATCAGTGTATGAGAAATGGATGAGAGACTTCGGTCGTGTCTACGAGAGTGATGTAGAAAAACAACAACGTTTTGAGGTGTTTAAGGCGAACTTTCAATTTATTGAGTCAATAAAAAATCAATCCGATCTTACATACACCGTGGATCTAAATGAGTTTGCTGACCTGACTAATAAAGAGTTCGTCGCAAAATATGTTAGACTCAAGAGTCCACGTGGCCCTAAGAAATCAACACATTTCAAGTATGCAAATTTGACAGCAACACCAACTTGTGTTGATTGGCGATCTTTTGGTGCGGTAACTCCCGTGAAGAATCAAGGCAATTGTGGTAAGTTAATTAAATACCATATTTATATTTATTTTAAAGTTCTCTGCTCATGATCACGGTATTGGATATATCAATGACATATAATTTTGAAACACCTAAATAACCCTTTTATTTGTATTGTTACGAGAAAGCTGATTCTTACAAAACTTGGGCGTACATAATTTCAAAGTGTCAAGTTTTTTTGTTCTATAAATAATGATATTGCAATTATTTGGTTTCATTTTCAATCCTGTCGACAATAGATTTCCATAAACAAAACCAAGCATTATTTTGGCTTTGCTAACGTTATCGAGTAAGAGATTCTAATTCTCGGTTAGCAAAACTTCATCTATAATAATTTTTGGCTAATCAATAATAAATAAGAATCATATAATTTGATATAGAGGTTCTACAGAGCAATGATTTGCGATGGGTCACATGCATATACTTTTTATGGTTTGCAAATCTTAGTCACTACAGGAAACTGCAGCATCTGCATCGGAATTTATGAATTTTCCAGCAAAAAATATCTGTTGCACCAGCCAAAAAAATTTATTTGCATTCATATTTCGTTTTTCAGCATTTTGCATCGACCTATATTTGTCTGCATCGGCTTGGTGATGTAAATAATAGCCAGTTGTATGGAAAACACTGATGTAACTATTTTTATTTATGTGCATCGGATTTACTAATGTAACTTATTGAACATTTGCTTCTGTCCAATGGATGCAGTATCTACCCTGACTATTTTCAATATTTTTTATTACAAAATTATTCTTGAGCTAAATTTGAGCAATGATTTATACCCATCCTAACTTGAGGTAAATACTGGAAAATTTATTTTTCACTAAACATTTAGGTAGCTGTTGGGCGTTTTCTGCTACCGGTGCGCTAGAAGGGATAAATAAAATCAAAACTGGCACACTAATAAGTCTGTCAGAGCAGGAGCTAGTGGATTGTTGTCCCTCATGCAATGGTTGCAGTGGAGGAACCATGGACTGTGCCTTTCAATGTGTTCTTGGTAATGGAGGAATTATATCGTAAATTTAAAGAAGAGATGATGAATAACAAAGATTTATTCTGATCTGTTGTATATTTTTTTTACATAGCTATACAGCGCCTATATATAGGCAGAGAGTTAACGGTTGGATTTCTACAAGTTAGGAATGTTCCTAACGTTCAATTATTTATACATGGTAAATTAGCAACCCTAATCTAATCCTATAGATTGGCTGGATGCGATTTCCATTTCTGGCCTATGATGAGATCAATTCTGAGGCCAGCTGTCTCATTTCTTATTTCCATTTTCTTCAACACTCCCCCTCAAGCTAGAATTGTAAATGTCGTATAATCCTAGCTTGTACGTAATATTTTCGAAAGCATTTATGTAGAGTCCCTTTGTGAAAATATCAGCAAGTTGGTCTCCACTTCTAACAAAGGGTGTTTCAATTTCTTTGGCTTGAATTTTCTCTCGAATGAAGTGGCAATCCACTTCTATATGCTTTGTTCGCTCGTGAAAGACTGGATTTGTTGCAATGTGTCGTGCTGCCTGATTGTCGCAAAACATCTTCATTGGTTCATCGTGTTTGATATTCAGATCAGTTAAAAGTTGTTTGATCCATGTTAATTCGCTTGCGGTGGATGCCATGGCTCGATATTCTGCTTCGGCGCTTGATCGTGCCACAACATTTTGTTTCTTGCTTTTCCATGTGACTAAATTTCCGCCTACAAATGTGCAAAAACCGGTTGTTGATTTTCTATCAAAACTTCCGGCCCAATCTGCATCGGAGTAGCCACATATTGCATTAGTTTTATTCTTTTTCATCCAAATTCCCTTTCCAGGGCAACTCTTTAAATATCTAAGCACCCTATTAACAGCCTCTAAATGGGGAGTTCTTGGTGCATGCATAAACTTGCTGACTTGGCTTACCGCAAAAGATAAGTCGGGTCTGGTTACGGTTAAATATATTAATTTTCCAACAAGTTTTTGGTACTGGTTAATATCGTTAAGGGGTTCACCATCTTCGGTATTAAGTTTTATGTTTATGTCAATTGGGGTTGATGCTGGCTTACATCCTAGCTTACCTGTTTCCTTGAGTAAATCTAGTACATATTTTCGTTGGGAAATAAATATACCTTTTGAAGAATGAGCAATTTCAATTCCTAGAAAATATTTTAATTTTCCTAAATCCTTAATGTCAAATTTTCGTTTAAGACTATTTTTAATAGAGTCAATTTCGGTTTGATTATTTCCAGTTATAATGATGTCATCTACATAAACTAATACTACTGTTGTACCATGTTCATTATGTTTTGTAAATAAAGATGTATCAGCCCAACTAGTTTTAAAACTACAAGAACGTAAAAAGTAACTTAGTTTTCCATACCATGCTCTTGGAGATTGCTTCAATCCATAAATAGATTTATTTAACCTACAAACAAGGTTAGGCACATTTTCCTTTCTATGACCTGGGGGTAAGGTCATGTATACCTCTTCCTCAAGTGTACCTTGAAGGAAGGCATTTTTAACATCCATTTGGTGAAGACCCCATCCGTTGTTAACAGCAATAGATAGTAGAATCCTAACAGTGTTCATTTTTGCTACAGGAGCAAAGGTCTCATGATAGTCAATTCCATAGGTTTGCGTGTATCCTTTGGCCACTAACCTAGCCTTATACCGTTCTATGGTTCCATCACTATTATATTTAATTTTATATACCCATTTACAACCTACGGGTTTTTTATTTTTTGGTAGAGGGCATATAGTCCAAGTTTGATTTTTTTCTAAGGCATGAAGTTCTTCTTCCATTGCCTTACACCATTTTGGTTCCGCTTTTGCTTCATTAAAGGTAGTTGGTTCTTCATTTGTTGAAATAACATTCACAAATGCAAAATGTTCTTTTGAAATATTTTTATATGATACATAATCTTGAATAGGATATTGTACCGTATAAGTTACAAAGTCTTTTAATCTGGTCGATGATTGTGTTTGACGAGTTGATCTTCTCAAATTTTGTTCAACCTCTTGATCTTGAATTTCTGTAGAGTCTTCTTGCTCAGTTTCTTGATCAACCTGTTCTTCATCGCCTGTCTCATTAATGACTTTTTCTACAACAATTTCTTGTTTTTCCTCATTAGTGATATAAGGCAATACGAAATCACACGAGTTAATTTGCTCATCTTGATTTTCATTAGCACTCTTAAAGAATGGCTCATTTTCAAAGAAGGTCACGTGCCTAGAAATATAAAGTTTCTTTTCCTTGGGGTCATAGCATTTATATCCCTTTTGTTGAGTAGAGTACCCTAAGAAAATAGTTTTTATAGAGGTAAAGTCGAGTTTGTCAATTTTATTTTTATGTACAAAACTTGTGCATCCAAAAATTTTCAAATGATCTAAATTAATTTTTCGTCCATAAAGAAGTTCTAAAGGACTTTTAAAGTTCATTTTGGCACTAGGCACTCTATTAATTAAGTAGGTTGCTGTGAGAATCGCTTCCGACCAAAAAATTTTTGGAACATTATTTTGAAATAATAATGCTCTAGTTACTTCAAGGAGATGACGATTTTTTCTTTCAGAAACGCCATTTTGTTGAGGAGTATAAACACATGAAGTTTGGTGTAAAATACCTTTTTGTTTCACATAGTCTAAAAAATTACGATTGATAAATTCGGTTCCATTATCAGTCCTAAGAACTTTAATTTTCTTATTATATTGTGTTTCTACTAAATTTGAGAAAGTTTGAAAATGTGAAAAAACCTCACTTTTGTTTTTCATTAAATATAGCCAAGTGGTTCGAGAGAAATCATCTACAAAGATAACAAAATATCTATAGTTGTTATAAGAATCTACGGGGGCGGGACCCCAAACGTCCGAATGAACAAGTTCAAAAAGTTCACTACTTTTAGTTTGAGAATCAGGAAAAGGAAGTTTAGTGTGTTTAGCAAACTTACACACCTCACAATTATTACAATCCAAATTTAAAAAATTAAACATAGTTTTCAAAATTTTGTCGGAAGGGTGCCCAACACGCTTGTGCCATAGTTTGCTCAAATCATTATTTTTTGAAATATTAAAACTAAACTTGTTGCTATCCAAAAAATAAAGTCCGTTATCAAGAAAACCTTCACCAATCTTCTCCTTGGTGACTAGATCCTGAAAAATTACAGCATTATTGTTAAAAATAATTGCACAATTTAATTCTTTTGAAAGCTTACTAATCGAAAGTAAATTGACAGAACAATTTTCAACAAAAAATACATCTTGAAGAAATCCTTTTGGAAAAATGCTTATCATTCCCCATCCTTTGATTTTCATTTTCTCATTATTTGCAACCGTAAAAAATTGGTTGTCTTTGATTTCTCGAAAATTTCTAAGCAAATTTTGATTTCCAGTCATGTGATCTGTTGCTCCCGAGTCTAAGATCCATTTAGTATAATTAGTCAGAATCTTTTTCGGGGCAAACCCAACAGCTAAACATTTATTTTGATTTTTAGGCTTGCTACTAAGTTCAGGTTCTGTCAATCGCTGTTTCACAGTTGGACTTGTGATTAGACTATGTTTGTCACAGTAATTAAACTGGGCCGTATAATTATTATTGCATTGAGTTAAATCCAAACCTGACGGGCCCAACAAATTCTGCTGGCCCAGCAAATCGGTGAGACGGGTTAGTCGAGACTCGAGTCGTCTCATATAATCTTGGGTCGAGTCGATGGTGCCATCAGACCCACTCGATGCTCCCCCTTTCATCTCCCCCTGACTCGAGTCTAAGGCTGTCGTAGCGTCCGCCATAAAAGCACGGCGCTGCCCTTCTCCTGGTTTGCGACCACCGCCACCGCCGTTCTTCCATTTTGGCTTGAGATGTGGGTGTAGTATCCAGCATTCCTCCTCGGGATGGTTAGTGCGGTGACAGTGCGAGCACTTGAGCCCTTTCTTCCCTTTGTTGGCAGCGGAGACGGCTGAGAAGGCCTGATTCTCTGACCTAGGGTTCGGGTCAGCGACTTTCATGGCACCTCGTCGTGCCTCCTCTTGCTGGATGCGGGCTGTGACTCCAGAAAAGGTAAGCTTGTCGGTGCTATTAAGGATTTGGGCTTTGAGGTGGTCATAGGAGGAATCAAGTGCATCAAGAAAGGTATAAATTTGGTCTAATTCAGCTCGCTCTTGCAGCACAACAAGGTCAGTGGTTAAGGGTCGATAGAGTTTCAATTCTTGGTATTTTGCTTTTACTTGGCCAATCAGTTGTGCCACTGGTTTTTCGCCTTGAGTTATTTGTGTGATTTCTTTTTTGAGATAGAAAATATGGGAGTTATTTGTTTGTTGGCTATGTTGGTCTTCGATGGCTTGCCAGAGTTCATTTGCTGTTTCATAATGCACAAATATATCTGTTAAAGAAGGAGATAAAGAGTTCAAAATAAGAGTAAAGCATTGACCGTCAAGAATGTCCCATTCTTCTTGGTCGTCGCCTGTAGCCGTTGGTCTGGGCCTGTTGCCGTTGATGAATCCTAATAGGCCTTTGCCTTTGAGGGATATTCTGGCTGCCTTGGACCACGCTAGGTAGTTCTGACCATCAAGAGGGACACTTGTAAGTCGCTGTGAAGAATTGAAATCAGGACGGGTTTTGTGATAAGTGATTATTGGATTTTGTGGCTGTTGTTTTTGCTGATTTGTTAGTTGTGTTTGATCTGGGTCAGTCATTGCTGGGTTTTTTTTTCTGCCAGAAAGCTTGAGAAAGGGTTAGAAATGGTGCCTCAGGTTATATTCTTTTGCTCTGATACCATATCGTAAATTTAAAGAAGAGATGATGAATAACAAAGATTTATTCTGATCTGTTGTATATTTTTTTTACATAGCTATACAGCGCCTATATATAGGCAGAGAGTTAACGGTTGGATTTCTACAAGTTAGGAATGTTTCTAACGTTCAATTATTTATACATGGTAAATTAGCAACCCTAATCTAATCCTATAGATTGGCTGGATGCGATTTCCATTTCTGGCCTATGATGAGATCAATTCTGAGGCCAGCTGTCTCATTTCTTATTTCCATTTTCTTCAACAAATTACCACCGAGTCAGACTATTTTTATACTAGTGGTTCCACCGGCAAGACGGGCATTTGCAATTATCCAAAGACCTATGACTATGCTGTATCCATACAATCTTACCAAGACGTTACAACCTATTGCGAATCTTGTCTAAAAGATGCTGTCGCGAATCAACCAGTATCCGTAGCCATCGAAGCGAGCGGTTCAGCTTTCCAATTCTACTCAAGTGGTATTTTTACTGGACCATGTGGGACCAACCTGGATCATGGCGTGTTGGTTGTCGGATATGGCCCGTGTTCAACTGGAACATCATATTGGATCGTGAAAAATTCTTGGGGTACATCTTGGGGTGAATCTGGATACATAAGAATGCAAAGAAACGTTGCCAGTACAGCAGGCTTGTGTGGTATCGCGTTGGAAGCCTCCTACCCTATTATGTGAATTTAAACTTTGCTTGTCAAATAAAACAAATTAATGAGGGCAGTTTCAAAAATATCAAATAATCATTTGGTTTCCCATGCATTTTTATGGTTTTCAAGCGCAGCAACAGTAGCATGTGCATGGACAATATAAAGTTGAATGTTTATACAGAATTAATAACTTCTGAGTTCTCATTATATGTAATGCTTTTCAATATATACAAGTGTGTGTGTGATACACTTTGTTTTTAATCAATTCTCGCATCCCTTGTGTTAAAATTTTTATGGAGCGGCTTGAACTTGATGTTAGAAGATATAATTTAACATAGCCTTGTTTTTAGTCTTCTACGTCGGCGACATGCATCTTAGCTAGCTAGTTGTAGTTCTGAAATTATCTATTTATCTATGCTAGCTAGCCTTATCGATTCCAATTAAATAACAATTTCAATTTGTAAAGCAAAATAATATCGGTTTCTTTTCCCAAAACCTTGATCTATTCCATAGCTAGCATATATAAGTGTGTTTGGATGAGTCGTGAATAAGAAATTTCGGTATGCGTACTTATTTTTATTCTTGTGCAATTCAAACAACACAAGAAAAAAAAATTTAGACCCTTATTCTTATACTAACAAAATTATGATATAAAAATAAGAAATTTGGACAAACACAGATATCGAAATTTCTTATACTTACTCCTTATTCACGGCTCATCCAAACACAAATATATAATTGAATTTGAACGTAGTGTCCGTTTTGGTCGAACCAAATACAATTTTTCCATCTCTGTGCATCTACATAAATTAAAATGTAGTTAATTATTGTTATAACGTGAATTATGGTTCCCTGCTTGGAGGCACTTCAGTCCAAAAAGTTGAATGTTGTAAATTTTTAAAGATCAACAATGTCAAATGCAGCCAGCAACCTGGTTAAAGTAAAATACATTATTTGTATTGATTACATAAAGAGTAAATTTTTTGGATGTATTTAAACTTTGTATATAATTCAAATTTAATCATCGAACTTTAATTTGTTCTTCTGAAACCACTAAACTTTGATTTTTGTCCAATTTTAACTACTCCGTTAAAATTTCCATCCAACTCTGTTTAATTGAATCAACTAGGTACATAATTTGTCATCCACATATCAATGCGCCTTGTCCTCCATCTCCCACATGCACCTACCGCCGCCTCTCTCTAGCAAACTTTCCTGAACGCAAAAAAAAAAAAAAAAATCCTATCTCACAGCTTCGCCTAACTCATTTGTCCTCTGTTTCTCTGATAAACTGTACCGATGATTTTATACTCTCGATCTATAATAAACATTTTTGTCTCTCTCTTAACCTCTTTCCTTTCACTTCTCACTCCATGGTTGTATAACGTTCTATTGAAAAAAAAAAAAGTTGTTCTCTTTTGTACTAAACAAAAAATTATCCTCCTCGTTGGTAGTTTGACTTGTCTCAGTGAGTATTTTTTTAGTTACCAATTCCGATTTCTTTTCACAGGTTAAATAAAACATGGCAAATGAAGCGGGGCAAAATGCCGACACGACAGCAGCCGCATCAGACGATGGAATTGAGCAAGTGCAGAAATTGGTGATGGGGCAGGCGCTTATTGTGCCCAGGTAGCAAGCATCATCATAGCAATTACAATAAGCGCCAGAAGAGATCCTTTCGTCCCGTCTGTTTCCATCTCACTCTTCTCCGATGTCTTTTTTTTCTTTAGGGTCTGATCGGAATGAAAAATAAGCAGCCCCGACGTCAATTAGAATTCACGAGAATTGAGTTTTCTTGATCGGAATGGTTTTTGACACGCGACTTCGCTTCATTTAGCGCGATTCAGCAGGAAAATTTAGGACTGTCCAAATCGCGTGAAAAAGTAAGAAATTTTTCACGATTTCGCTGAGTGAAAAGCGCGAAAAATTGTTAGTCGCTTCTACCCCTCTTGCCTTTCTCTTCCGATAAAAGTCCAAACCCTGTGTCTGTCCTCTCTGCCTAGTCATTGGTTTTGGAGGCAACCATAGCACGCATCGAACCTCCCCTCCTCCGTGAGCTATCACTTATTTTTGGGTCTTTTTCCGATTAGTTCCAAAATCTCTTTACTTTTTTTTTTTGTCTTTACCAATTTGATTATTTTTTTTTGTCTTTTTCCGTAAAATAGTCTTGAAAAGCTTAATGAATTGGCATACAATTTTAGTTCTTTCTTTAGTTTAGTTTGTTTTTATTCTGTCTTTTATTTGAAATTTTCTTTAATTTCTAGATACTCAGTTGTATTTGTGATTAAATCATAACTGGTATATGATTATGAGGATGTACTGGTAAAGGAATTAACGCGTATGACCTACGTGTGATTTAATTCAAAAAACATTGTTTATGACCAAAAGTATCATCATAGTGCTAACTGTTTTAAACGACTACTGTAACAATTAATTTCTGTGGTTAAATCATAATTTGTATATGATTATGTGGATATCCTGAGCAAACTACATGTTGTTGAGTCAAGGTTTTATGCACCAATCATTTATGTATCGGTTCTGGTATGGTCTCAGACTCTCAGTATTAGTCACTAGTACAGCATCGGTACAGATTCAACTCTACTAAAGGATCAGTTCTGGTATGGTCTTAGTATGTACAAATTCAACTTTAGTACAGGATCGGTACAGCCCCAAGCGTGTGTTTTTTCATAAAAAAAAAGTACAGGATTAGTACAAAGGCAGTACTGTTTTAGAAGAACAGAGGGAAGGGTAAAATTGTCAAATTTTAAGAGATGAAATCATTACTTTGATGTTTTTATATAGCATCCGATCACAAAATTCAATTCTCTTCAATTCTTTTTGTATTTGCTCTGATCACAAGATTTTCATTTGAACTCTTTTCTATTAGAATGAATTGAACTCTTCTAGAGTGTCGTTCCGATCAGGCCCTTAATTTTTTTTCCCTTCTAATTTGTTATGACTTATGACTTTATGAGTCGTTTGGTTTATGTAATTGGTACTATTGAGGATGGTTAGAATCATATTAGAAATGGTATTTATAATTAAGGACACTAAAATTAAGCATGGGTCTAAAAAATTGACTACGCAGCAAGAAATTTCCTTTCAATGGACAATCAAAAAGTAAATGCAAAACATGTCTCTCTTGTACTCTATAATCCAATAAATTTCGCGATGGATTTAATTTTCACTTATATTTGGATATTGATTTGATAGTGTTGTACTAAACGTTTTTAGGTTTGTCGATTACAATATAATATCATTTGACATTTAATAATCTTCTTTGAGTTTTATAGAAAAAAGTTGCAATTTATGAAGACTTGGATAAAAACTTTAAGAAATATCAAGATCAAGTCTTTGGAGAGCTTGTAGGCTAGTTTAGACTACGATAGAAGGTTTAATTTAGTCCTTGTATACCCTTGAAATGGTCTAGATAGCAAAAAGCTCAATATACCAGCAAAATCCTATTTTTTGTAATCCAGCGTCATACAACGCTGAGCAACTTCGTTGTACAACGCTCATTAGCGTCGTACAACGCTACAGAAAAAGACTTGAGAAAATTTCCTGAGTACCGTTGTGCAACGGCATATAGCGTTGCACAACGTCACAAAAATCTCATGTCTCCTCCACTGCTCAGACAGCGCTGCATCGATGTTCAGACAGCGCTGTCCCATGTAAAACCCATGCAAATAACTGTTTTTACATGCAAAGTTGCAGGCAACGTTAAACAACGTTTTTCAACGTTGTGTGACGGTATACAGCGTTATACAACGCTCTGTTGTATCTGTCAGAGTTGTTCCCTTTGTCTCCCTTTAACGTTGTGTAACGCTATTCAGTGGCAAGCAACGCTCTGACAATTTCCAACGGAATTGTCGGGGCTTTCCTTTGGTTGTACACTCCTTCGTTGTGTAACGACAAATAACGTTGCACAACGCTCTGACAAACCAACAGCTATTTTAACTAGCCGTTAGAATTTACAACAGTCATATTCCAGCGTTGTACAACGCTATTCAGTGGCAAGCAACGCTGAGTATTATTTTTGCTGGTAAACTGTTCCTTCCGAGCCCTATATATATCCACCCCTTGTTCTCTCTCTGAAGAGAGTTTTGCTTTGCAAAATTTGACCAGAATTGAGCCTTTAAGCACAAAGATACTCTCCCACTTGAACTTTTCATAGTTAGACCAACTTGAGAGATTTAGTAGCATCAAACACCACCGTCCCGACATTGTCGCTAGGTAGGTTAAGAGCTCTTCTCCTTTGAGGCGTTGTGCTATTTGAGTTAGGCCGATCCACCTTGAGAGTGTGTAACGAGGTGATTCGGTTCGAAGTTGTAGACTCGTTCTTATTGGAATTGAACGGAGCGCGCCCTTGGGTGGTAGCGAAACTCCCGGAGACATACGACTAAGGCTAGCATTTCCTAGCGGGTCGGAACTCCGTAATCATACCAAGTGTTCAATTTCTCTCTCTTTTTTTCTCGTTATTATCTTGCTACTTGAATTGCTTGTGTGCTTACTTATATTGGGTACCAATTGAATTGTGTTCGGGTAGTTGATACTAAACCGGTCTAAAACCTCAATTGCTTCCGTTAAACTTTGGTTAAGCCGCCTTCTTTAGAGACAACAGATAGATTATCGGTTGCCAAGAGCAAGGTGGTATTTTGAAAACTTATGTTATTGTAATTCTTACAGGATTGATAAATTAGAAACACAAAAAGAGCTGTAATACTTCTGAATTTTTTTCCATCAAGGCACATCAATAAATATCTCAGTTAAACGAGGAGATAATCATGACAATAATTGAATAGTCTAATCAGGAATAATTAAATCGAACTTTAATTTGTTCTTCTGAAACCACTAAATTTTGATTTTTGTCCAATTTCCATACAAACAAGATATTCCCATAGTATTATGCATGTGCACAAGACATGAAGCAAAATATTTCAGATGAGACGGCAAATGCCGGCATGATGGCAGCCGCATCGGATGTCTGAACCGGAGATGGGGCAGGTGCTGGAATTGGGGATGGGCCAGGTGAATTTTGCGCCTGTGTACTAAGCATTAGCATCGCAAAAATGACAAGCGCCACAAAAGATCCATTCATCCTGGCTACTTCCATCTCGTTATAATTTCTAGATAATGTTATTCCTTGAAATTGGTACAATTTGAAATTTGAGATGGGCAGAACCAAATCAGAGATGATATTTATCAGCAAAATAATAATTTGGTCGGGGTGTGTAAGAAGTAGAATAGACTGAGAGAATTTTTTTTTTTATCAATAAGCAATCAAAAAATAAATACCCGACATATATCTGTCTCGTACTTTAAAATCCAATTGATTAATCAGCATCTAAATAAAGCAACGCGCTATTTTGAAATTATGTTAATAAAAAAATTGTAAAATTAAATAGATCAAGAAATTGCATTATGTCTACCAAGCTGGGACTAATATATCAAGAAATTCGAAGCGCGTGCAATTAAATCTTTGACCCTTTTTATATATTACCGTTGATCGTAAAAGCATATTTATCCTATCGTGGTTTGATATATGAAAATTGTATTCATAAACACATATCTAATATTGAAATCGATATGTAACATTAATATGGTATGTTTCCTGATGATATTATAATATTTTTAAGTAAGTTGACTTATTAAACAATTAATTGTATGCATAACGATGTACGTACGGAGAATTCTTTCAGTTTCTATTTACTAGAATGGTCATTTCTATTTCTCAAAAAAAAAATTATTGAAGGAAGAATAATCTATATGTACAAATTAAATTCTTTTTATAAAAATCATACATTAAAAAAATTGGGTCATTTTTATAAAAATAATACATTCAAAATTTTGTTGCACCTAGGACAACAAAATCATCTTGTTTACAGATGCATGACGATAGAATCACAACAACATATGAGACGTTTGATCAGGAATTAGTTAGGAGACAAAAATAAAATTAAGCGGTGGATGATGTAGGTGATGGGGCATCGCCGCATCGGTAAGAAGTTCGAAATCAACGCTCTTTATAATTTAAAATTTGTATGTATTCTTAAAATTACCTTTAACTATTACTTTTCTCTGTATATATTCTTAAAAAAATGAAAAATTCATATGTTTGCGTATTAATTTATGTGCTTTTACCTGTTAAAAGAGGAAGATATATATTATAAAAGTAATTTTATCGATTTAATATCACAGACATGAAATGATATATTGTACCATTGCTATTTTTAAAGAAATTATGTTTTGTGAAATTCGTTTTATAGGGCCATATATATATCAAATAAAGTTTGCTAACAAGGGTTATAGCATTGACGCGAATTAATGTTATTATTAAATTATAACAAGGGTTATAATAAATAAATTTTCATAATAAGCTCAATGCGGAAATATAGCTTATTTCCTTTTTTGTCAAATATTGAAGCTTTAAATCAACATTGACAATGGACACAATACAACTCAACTGCTAAAGATATGTAGACTTTTCGCACATAACTAACAATCACAATGGAGCCACGCAAGTTTTTAAACTTGAGCAAATTCGACAAATGAATCTTTAGGCCAACGTAAACTTTTATACAAAAACAATGCAACAATAAAAATTAAGAAAGCCCCTAATTTGATTAAACATAATTTCCATGCGTAATTTGGAGCTCAAACCTGCCTGCCTCAAGGCATTATATTTTGTTGTTATTCCAACTTTGATTGGGATTATATTTGTTCAATTTTTTGATACAAAAATAATATTATCTTTTTTTTGTTCATAAATACCCATTCGGTTGATGAATCAATTGTAAATTGGATCCGGATGTAGGGCTGTCAATACCATGTTGTTTCACACGTTTTTGTTCCATTTCGTTCGAAATGGAAAAGAAATGGAGGAGGAAAATAGTTTCGTTTTCAAAAACGAAACGGAAACGAAACAGAATTTTCAGAAGACGAAACACCCAAAAGAAGAAATTTACAAAGCCGTTTTAATGGAACAGAAACGAAACAAGATTATTGTTTAGTTACCTATAACGGAATGAAAGCAAATCAAACATATTAATTAACTTTGCTTTCGTTTCGCACGTTTGACACCCCTACCGGATGGTATGGATCCATGAAGTCGCGCAAGTAGGATAAATAATCATAGTAGACAATAGAATACAGCCAAGGGCAAAGTTTTATTTAAAAATCTCGACAACGCGGCTGTTCAGCGTGGCGTCATCATAAATTCATTTTCATTCCTCAGATCTCAGATCAATGATACCTTCGTTTTGCAATTTCAAATTAAATATAATTTAGTTTTTTAATTGTTTATGTGTCTTTAAAAAATTATTTGACCATAAAAGTTTATTTTTGTGCTCACATAAATATAAATATAAAAAATTTAGGAATATAAAAATTTTTAATTATAGACTTATAAAATATTTAAAATAAATTTCTAGATCTCAAAAAATTTAATCTGTATAGAAATTTTATTTTTAAATTATTTTGAGGCTTTGAAAAAACCTTTCAATTATGAAAATTTATGTACTTACTCACATATATATAAAGAATTTAGTGATGTATAATATAATAATTATAGACATAAAATATTTAAATAATTTTCGAAATCTCATAATTTTTTGAATCTCATGATTTCTAATTTTCTAATTTGGCAGTACTTTACGTAATTGTTTTACTTTTATAAATTTTCAATATTATTATAAAAATGATATTTACTAATAATCAAATTTCAGCACTTTTTAAAAATGTGATTTATCAATGAGAATTAATAATATTTGATGGCACAATTTTATCGGATTAACAGATAAACATGTTGCTAGCGATTTAAATAGATATTGCTCCATTCTAATTCTAAAAAAAAATAATTATGACAGTATTGTACCTCTCTTAATTAATTTCATTTCAGAATGGTGATTGTTGTAGAAAATTGTTCATGAGATAATATGAATGATATCTTCTAATCTTAATTTCATTCAATAATAAAATAGCAGGAATGCTAACTGCCATATGTAATTTTGTCATCACTACCATCGCTAAATATAAAGCAAACATATACAACAAACGAAATAAACATATATACGATCTAAGTGAACACTAACAAATAAATAAGTTAAGTGTTGTCATCACTTATTCAGAATTTTACATGCATATTCAACTCATTTTCATTGAACTTATTTGTTTGTATGTGTTCGCTTTGATCATTATATATGTACACCTTGTCTATTTTATGTGTTCATTTTGTGTTTAGCGATGACAAGGATGATAAAAACTGTATATGGTAGTAATCAATTTCCATAAAATATTTGTTGATGCTAGATATATTTTTTCCTATTTTTATTTTAATATTTTTTAGAAAATATGAAAGCAAAGCTTAATCGAGCTCCACAACCATAGCTAGTTAATATCAAAATTAAGTATTTTTTAATATATATTATTTCAACCGTTTTTTAATATTCATGGCTAAAATTCAAATGATTCAGGCCCGAATATATAAAAATCAAGAAAAAGTTTAATATGCACTTTGGTGCATAGACACTTCTATGCATTGCGATCTTTTTAATCGGAATATTTATAATTTGACAAATCTAATTTAACCAATCTAATCTATATATTGAAATTTTCTAACAAATTAAATTTTATAATTTTTGAAATTTTATTACTATTTTTTTCGAATTCTTTAAAACCTGTCATTTTTGGAAGCAAATCGCTATTTACAATATTCCAAAAATGGCAGGTTGTAAAAATTCGAAAAATAGTAATAAAATTTTGTTTTTTAGGAGATTTCAATATGTAGATTAAGTTGGTTAAATTAGATTTGTCAAATTGTAAAAATTCTGATAAAAAAAATTGCAATGCATAGAATGACCTATGCACCATAGTGCATATTAAATTTTTTCAAAACTCAATCGACAAAATAGATCTATATTATGATTTGATGATTGGATTTTTTTTTCTAACTGATTCGCATAAATACATGATTCAGGCGCGTATAAATTCTGCTCTCTAAGGGAAGAGAAGGCCTCATACAAGTTCGCTCTATAATTTGGGCTATTCACCATCCACTCTAGCATCATTCGAGTCATTCACATGAAGTGTTTTTTCTTTCTCTCTCTTTTTTTCCAAGTCTATCCTTCCCTCCCTCCATTCTCTTTCTTTAGTGTGTTTGTGTTTACCCTTAACTCTCTTTCTTGAGCGCCCTTCCACGCCTTTCCTCCTTTTCTCTATCCCTTTCTTCTTTCTTTTTCTTTTCTCGTCTTTTTTTGTTATATCATTTTTCTTTCTCTTAAATAATCATGTTATTTTATGATAGTTAGTAATACTAAGAAAATATCTAATTGTTGGAGTTATGTCCTAGAAGCCAATATTGAATGACTTAATTTGTTAGTTTATGTTATTGATGATATTTGATCATTTGTTCCTAGGATTTATTATTGACAGATCATTCAGGTTGAGGATTTGAATTGTGGATCTCTGTGGATCATTCATTAGAATGACACTAATAAATCTAAATTGTCCATAATCTTGATAATTAATTATCATATAAGATTAGTATGCAAGTTAAGTGATGATTAAGTTCTACAAATCATAGGTAAAGAGTTACCAACTTAATTGCAAATGTGTATGTTATTGGAACATAGCACGGGACATGACCCAATGAAATAAACATATGGATTGTGTTATGTGTCATTGTTTATTTCATATGAGTTTGATTCTAAGTTTGAGATGGTTCAACTTTTCCACATGAGCATAAGTTATTTATGTTCTCTTGAATTGTGCGGGGAAAAGTTGTTCAACAAGAAAACCGTATGTCCCTCATTAGTATACCTAGTGAGTGATGATATCTGTTTGGGCCCCTTGATGGAGTTAGATTGTTTGGCCAACTTGTGCAATCAACTCTAGATAAAAAAAAACGTATAATCTGCAAGAATGATACATTCATATCTTGGATTATATGATGATATCATGTGACATAAGAATCGGACAAAGAAATAATTTTATTCCTTATGCAGGATTTGAATATTTGTATCAGTACATTATTTATGCGAATTGGAAGTCATAATATGTTGCTAGATACCGCTTATGATTATTGGAATTAAATAGCGATTTAATTTCATGGCCAACATAGCATAAATCTTCAAAGGGTCACACAAGTAGAGTTGTAACCACACGATGCATTATTTATTTATTCGCAGCAGTAAGTATTGCGAATATATGATAAGTTGATTAATTAATTATATACCGTTACAAACCGTTATAATTAATTTAGTCAAAGAGATCATATAGAAATAAATTAGTGCATTATCTAATCCCTAAATAATTATTAATAAGTTAATAATTAATGTTGTACAACTTAATTTAATTAATTGAGCCATTTGGGCCTTCATTTAAATAGTTAATTAGAAGTCCAAAATTTAGGATGATTAAATGAGCAATTATAGTAATTAATTAATAGACTAAAATACAATTGTTGTAGCCCATTAAAGGCCTATCTAAGGCAGGCCATAGAAGGGCAAATATGTCTATGAATTAATTATGGAAAGTAGGTTTTGGAGAGCTATATATAGGGGGTTCAGCTTTGAGAACAATGCTGGATTTTCTCTCTCTCTTTTGTTGGCTGAAATTTTCCAAGAGAGAATAATTTCGAATTTCTCTCTTGTTGCTCTCTTCTTTCCATCCTCTTGGCTCATGTGTTGAGCAATCTTCTTCCACCATTAAAGATAGTTTAATTGAAAGAAAATGAAGAATGGATTAGACGTGATCTCCAATCGCTAGCACGATTTCGAGATCGTGGTGATTCTCTTGGTTGACTCGAGGTCAACCTTTGAAGAAGAAGGAAGAGCAACGCAATACGCCACCGACTCTTACGCCATGAATTTTTCCTTCTTGATATGATTCAAGAAGAGGTATATCCATAATCCCTTTTCTCTTGGTTAATTGATGTGTTATATGCTCGCAAGATCCTTTCTTGTGGTTGTTTGCTTGTTTTATCTTTGTTAATTGTAATAAAAATAAAAATTGTGCATCCCAACCACTTACTAACACTAATGACGGTAACTGTTTCACTTAAGTACAATAAGGGAGTATCTAATATCTACCAAGTCAGTAATAATAAAAGAATATTTAATGGGTGTATATGAAAAAGTTCACTTTTTGTGCATATATGCTCACTTTTATCTTTTTTATGAGTTCACGTTATTTGTTGTATTTGATCAATTTATTTTTTATATATGTTCAATTTATTTGTTATATATGTTTATTTTGTTTTTGTATATATACACTTTTATTCTTTGCTCATATTATCTATGTATCTGTTCATTTTGTTTATTGTATATATTCGCTTTTGTATGTATATATGTTCGATTTTAACTTTTGTATGAGTTCACGTTATTTTTAATATTTGTTGTATATGTTCTTTTTTTTATTATATATGTTCACTTTGTTCTTGCATCTATGCACTTTTATATTTTGTTCATCATAGCTTTGTATTGGTTCAATTTATTGTTGTATATGTTCATTTTAAGAAAGCAAGACAGAGTCCGCATGTTGAAGCGGCAAATAAGACATAGGTAGGAAAAAGAGGTGAAGTCCATGAAAAAAAAAAAGCTAAGACGGAAGATAACAGAAAGGAGGAGAGGCGAAAGACGACGTAGGAGAGGAGATAAGGCTAGGTGGAGAAACGAGGCATAAATTGACGGAAGAGAGGAGAGGAGGTGGCATAAATTGACGGAAGAGGGGAGAGGAGGTGAGGCGAAGGGGCAAAAAAACAAAGGTGAGAAAAATGAGGAGAGAAGTGGAGGGAAAAAAAAGGAGCAGATGGAAAAAAAAAAGTAGAGAAAGAACGTTAGGAGGGAAGAAGAGCGCAACTGAATAACGACTATCGTTGCTGTATAATTTTGATTTATGAGATGGACTTTACACACCAAATCAAGCATTCTTTCCCTTTACAAAGTTTGAAAAGGAAATCAAAATGAATAACTATTTCTCTGATGAAAGAATATATATTTAACAGTTAAAAATGGATATTTTAAATTTCCGATATTCTCGATTCTTCTTTTTTTTCAATTACTTTGTAATTCTTATATTTTCAATTTTTAAGTAAAATTTGTTAGTTTTCACTCGCCAACTAACTTTCAAAAAATACAGTTAAAAATGGAAATTGATACGTATAAGCTATGGTAGAGATCAACAGATGAAAAATGTATTTAGAGAAAAAAAGTATTTTATTAATTTTGAATTTAGTACAAAGCGCTATTACATGAGCATTCTCTCTCTAAAAATGCTAACCCCCTCTCCTACGATCTACGCCTTCTATTTATAGTCTAAACAGCTATAACTAACTGCTGACGTCAGCCGACAGCCGACAGCCGACAGCCGTTACCCGTTACCCTAATTGGCTCTCTTGGATTCTCCCGAAGTCCCTTCGGGCATAAGGTCACGTGGCTTTGTCGACTATTTGTCTCTTGAGTTCCCTTGACGATTTCTCTTCTGGCCGGGCCATCAACAGCCAGGCCTAGGGCTGTCAAACGTGGTTAACGATCACGATAATAGTTGTTCTCGTTATTGTTTCGTTTAATTAAACAGCAGAGGTTCCTTAACTGTTAACCATATCGTTAATTAAACGTCATAAAAATCAGCTACGTTAATCGTTTCGTTTAACTAAACGATATAACGTTTATGTGCGCAATAAAGTGTCCAATAGAAAATCAATCTGAAATCCTAACTTGATTCATGAAGAAATCCTCTCTCTGAAAAGGAAAAAAAAAAAGAAAAAAGGAAGAAGAAAAAATAAACTTTGAAAATTACTTTTAATGACGGCTAAAAACACAAAAAATCAAACCAATTTTCCATCTAACTCAACCCATCCCTTCTCACCTCCTTGCCTAAATCGCTAACCATGGCAGCATTTCGCTCCCCCTTTCTTGCATCTAGGGTTCCTGAAAATGAGTTTTGCGTTGCTGGCTCAAATTGTTTTCGATTGGCTCCCTATGTCGAAGGTGTGGGTTGAGAATCCATCTCTCGAGTCTCAATCCTCGACTGAGCTGACTTGAGACTACCATTTTGGTTCGAACCAAAGCTTCTTACAGCTGCTCATTGCTCTTCGTTTGGCTAGGAGAAGGATTGAGCAAGGAAGAGAGAGGGGGAGGTAGGGAAAAAAGGGAAATGCCTCGAGCAGAAAAAAAGAAAGGGAATAGGGGACAAAGGAGTCAGGAAGCAATTGACTACCCTCGAATCCTCCGCCTTTTTCTCTATTATTATACTATTCTACACTGGTAAAATGCAAAAACGAAATAACGAAAACGGAACACACTGTTTCGCTTACTGTTTTGTTTATGAGCCTGATATACCGGCCTATTTTGCTTTCCGTTTCGTTTCATTAACGAAACAAATTTCGCTCTCGTTAACTGTTTCGTTAACCACTAACGTTGCGGCATAACGTCAACTTTTGTTCCGTTGACAGCCCTAGCCAGGCCTATCAGAAATGTATATACAGTGAAACAAAAGCGTCCATCTAAAGTGCATTCGTTTTGAATCTGAGAAAAAAAATAATAAAAATAAAAGAAAAGGGAAAGATTAAAAAAAAATGGCTGTCGGTTCGAAGGGTAAAGGTTATTAGACTATGATGACAATATGTTTATATTGGCCAATATATATACAGCACAGTTTCGGTGCCTACATTTTTTCGCTGCCTCAAATGTCACAGATCGTGAGCCGTTCAATTAAAATTGGATAAACGGTCCAGATCAAATTTCGTTTTAATACATCGTTGTGTGAAAACCTAGAACCCTCGACAGGCGACAGCCACAACTCTCGCCCGGCGTCGCTCGAGGTCTCGTCTCCTTCCTGTCGCCGAGCTCTCCTCTCTGTCCATCGCTCGACCTTTCCTAGTGTCACGCCCTTGTAAGGAATTACTCTAGAATTGATTCAATTGAGAAGAGAAGAGAGGAGGAGGGAAGAGAAACCAGGGAGAGAGAGTTGAGAAGAAGGAGAAAAGAATTGGAATCTGTTTATTGATTTTCTTATGTCCTTTACAAACGCAGCTGCGCTGAATATAACAGATACAATCAATGCTTCTATTCCTAACAACACTTCTATATTCTACTACTAATTACCCCTCCAATACAATTCTAACACGTCAGCTTCTGTTCCTCTATAATGCAATAGCCTTTCTGTAATCCAGCCCTTCATTCACCGTTTGTGCTAATCTTGATGAGATCCTGTAAGTTCATCTCAGCCTTACATTCTTGATCTTCCCTGGGTTCCACCTTTTTATTAACAGCTATCCCTTTCTCCGTTATCTCTTCTGTTAGTCTGTTACTAGCCATTAATGCACCAACTGCCATGCTCACTTCTGACTGTTCCCCACCTGACATTCCTCCCCGCTTAAAAGGATCCTTGTCCTCAAGGATTGAGGTTGGAAAGCGAGATGTCAAGGAAGTGTAATCTTCCCAAGAGGCCTCCTCCGGTGGTTGGTCCCTCCATTGGACTAGAATCTGAGCAATGGGATTATTTCTCCTCTTAATTAGGCGTCTAGCCAGAATTGCTACTGGGTCCTTCACTGGTGGGGCAAAAGAGCTGATGAGAGGAAGTGATGGAGCCACTGGTTGTCCAGAACCTACTCTTGCCTTCAATTGAGACACATGTATGACGGGGTGAATAGATGATGTGGCAGGCAAATTCAATTTATAGGCCACTTGGCCCACCTTCTCCAAAACTTCATAGGGTCCATAAAATTTAGGGTTCAATTTGTTGTTGTTGGTGCCAGAGACTGATAACTGTCTATAGGGTTGCAATTTCAAATAAACCCAATCCCCTTTGCTAAAATGCCTCTCACTCCTCCTAGAATCAGCAAATTTCTTCATTCTCTCATGTGCTTTGACCAACTGATTTCTGAGGCTGACTAGCATCTGTTGCCTTTGTCTCAGCATCTCATTCACTGACTCTACAGAACATCTTGGTGCAGATCCCAATGCCAAGACAGGAGGATCATACCCATATAAAGCCTTAAAAGGGGTGGATTGAATGGAGCTGTGAAAATTGGTATTATACCAATACTCAGCTAGTGGTACCCATTTCACCCATTTCTTCTGTTGCTGAAAAACCATGCTTCTCAAGTAGGCCTCCACACATTGATTGACTCTCTCTACTTGACCATCAGTCTGAGGATGGTAGGAAGTGCTCAAATTGAGTTTGACTCCCAGCTTGGTCATCAATTCTTGCCAAAATTGACTGGTGAAAATTGGGTCCCTGTCAGAGACAATACTCACAGGCAACCCATGAAGTTTATACACATTATCTAGAAAAACCTGAGCCACACTGGCTGCAGTATATGGGTGAGAGAGAGGTAGGAAATGGCTGTACTTGGTCAGGCGATCCACAACCACTAACAACACCTCCTTCCCTTCAGACTTGGGTAATCCAGTAATAAAGTCCATACCTATGCTATTCCAAGCCTCAGATGGTATGGGAAGTGGCTGTAACAATTCAGGGGATGGCACATGTTCTGGCTTAGTCAGCTGACACACTTCACACTGCCTGATGTGATCCACAATGAACTCCTTCATTGATGGCCAATAGAAGAGAGCCTTCATGCGTTTATAAGTAACCAGGGAGCCAGAATGACCCCCTAAGCTGGATCCATGGAATTCATGTAGTAGCTTATGTCTCCATTGGTTTGACTTGCCCACACACAACCTAGATGCTGGGTCAATTTATACCTCAGTAACCCTTGATGCTGGGTCAATTTATGGGACTCAACAGGTCCAGTAAGTAGCTTCTTTTTCAGCCCTTCAATCCATTCATCATTTTCATAGCTGCTGAGTAGCTCTGTGACCCACTGTGGAGTAATTTCAGAAAGTAAATACAGGTCAGTAGAGTGCATACCTGGATCATCATGCCCTTCCCTTCTAGACAATGCATCAGCCACTAAGTTGTGGGTCCCTTTTTTGTACTCAATAGCATAGTGTAATCCCAACAGCTTGCTGAGGCTCTTATGCTGCATGGCAGTGTTGACCCTTTGTTCCAAAAGATGCTTCAAGTTGATGTGATCAGTTCTAATGATGAAGGTGGCACCCATCAGGTAATGCTTCCACTTAGTCACTGCAGCCACCACTGCTAAAAGTTCCTTTTCATAAGTGGAGAGTCCTTGACTCTTTATGCCTAACCCTTTACTGAAGAATGCCAATGGTTTCTTATCTTGCATGAGAACAGCACCAATTCCCACCTGGCAAGCATCAGTTTCAAGTATGAAAGGTTTTGTAAAATCAGGTAAGGCCAATACTGGGGTAGTAATCATGGCCTGCTTGAGTAATTGGAAAGCCTGTTGTGCTTCTGGACCCCATTTAAAAGCATCCTTTTTCAACAATTCAGTTAATGGTTTACTGATCATGCCATAATTTCTCACAAACTTCCTATAATACCCAGTGAGGCCTAAAAAACCCCTCAATTTTTTGATGTTGGTTGGAGTTGGCCAGGTAGTCATTGCTTCCACTTTGCTTGGGTCAGTTGAGACTCCTTCTTTAGTAATGAGATGGCCTAAATACTCCACTGAAGTAGTACCAATTGTACACTTGCTCAATTTTGCATACAGCTGGTTATCCTGTAACACTTGAAGTGCAATTGTCAGATGGTGAATGTGCTCCTCCATATTGTGGCTGTATATCAAAATGTCATCAAAGAAAACCAGGATGAACTTCCTGAGGAATGGTTTGAAGATAGAGTTCATCAATGCCTGGAAGGTAGCTGGGGCATTGGTCAGGCCAAAAGGCATTACTGTAAACTCATAATGGCCTAAGTGAGTTCTGAATGCAGTCTTGGGTATATCTCTCTCAAACATTCTAATCTGATGATAACCAGATTTTAAATCAATTTTGGAGAAAATCTTAGCACCATGTAACTCATCTAAAAGATCATCAATAATGGGTATTGGAAATTTATTTTTGACAGTGATATCATTGAGTTTCCTATAATCCACACAGAGGCGCCAAGAGTGATCTTTCTTCTTTACTAGCAAGATTGGAGAAGCAAAAGGACTAGTAGAAGCTCTGATATACCCACTCACTAGCAATTCTTCTATAATCTTTTCAATTTCCAGTTTCTGAAAGTGAGAGAATCTATAAGGCCTAATATTAACAGGTGTCACATCTGCTTTAAGAGGAATTTGGTGGTCAGTAGGTCTGGCTGGTGGCAGTGAAGAAGGGTCAGAGAAAACTGAGTGAAATTTGAGAACCACTTGCTGCAATTGAGGTGGCATGTTAGGCAAGTGATCCTCTAGGGTTGAATAAACATCAGAAGATGCAGTCATCTGAGTGACAAACAATTAAGCAAAGATAATTTCACTACCCTTTTGTTGTTCTTTGGTGAGGCAAACTTCCCCATGACACAACTTTACTTCAGCTACTTCACTTTGCACCAGTAAAGAAACTTCAGTGTCTCCTTGTTTCAATTTAACCACACCTTGTACACAATCAATAATTATTGGTCCCACCTTGGCTATCCAATTCATTCCCAATATAACATCATAACCTTGCACTTCTAATACTCTAAATTCACTCTCAAATTGATGCTGTTGTAGTGCAAACTGCAATGGTCGACATTTGGAGTCTGATAGTAATTTAGATCCACTAGCAGTTTTGACTAGCATGGGAGGTGCAGGCACAGTTGGTACACCATTTAAGTGAACCACAGAAGGATGGATGAAAGAATGTGTGCCGCCACTGTCAATGAGAGCCAAAATTGGAGTCTGATGAATAAATCCTTTGAGCTTCAATGTTTGAGAATTTGAAACCCCCAAAGGAGAACACATGGATATGTCAGCTTGTTCAAAAGAAAGTTCTTCCATCACTTGCACTTGGGTAGAATCCTCTAACTCAATATCAGGAAAATGCACCTCTCCTTCACTATCAATGGCCTCCAGCATGTGTAAGCGTTTCTTTTGACATTTATGCCCTTGGTAATACTTTTCCCCACACCAAAAGCATAATCCCAACTTCCTCATGTTTTCAAAAGATGGTTTGCTATTATCAGAATGGCCCTGTGGTAATCTTAATGGGGGTGCTGGTAACAAAGGAAGAGGTTTTCGATCACCACCGTCAGGCAATTTAACTATTCTGGGATTAATATTAGGAGGACCCCAGGTTTTAAGGACTGCCTTACTCCTTTTTTCTTGCCCCTCCAAAGATAGCTCAGCTTGTCTAGCCAACTCATAAGCATGATTTAGACAAGATGGTGCATACATTCCCACAGTGTATTTCAGCTCATCTCTCAGGCCACTCAAAAAGGCCATTAAATAGAAACTGGGATCATTCATTTTAGTAGTACTCAACAATCTGGACTTAACCTTGTCAAAGTTTTTAATGTAATCATCTACCTTGCCCACATGAATAACCTTCCTAAATTCTTCCAAGGGATTCTCACTAGTTCCCCCAATAAAACTGGCTTTCACTTCTTCCACCAAAACTGACCAAGGAGGGTGTGGATTGGTCAATTTAAATCCTCTATACCATTCCCTAGCATCTCCACAAAAATGTGTTGTAGCCAATCTGGTTTTATACACCTCAGGAGTTTGGTAGACATCAAAATAAAAGTCACAATCTTCTTCCCAAGTAACCACATCAGATCCATCAAAGGTAGGAAATTCTAACCTTGGTAAAGAACATCTGTAGTTAGAGGAATGAGGGTCACCTTCATGATCATTGAAAAGTGGACCCAGATTCTTCTTAGTAATAATAGGTGGCATTTTTCCTGACCCTTGCAAATTGCTGTGAGTACCAGTTGTAGAGCTAGTACTAGCTCCATGTGAATGGGGAGGGGTAGGTATCAATGGACCCAGATGAGGAGATTTGGTGTTCCCTTGCAAGTATTTGTTAAGCATGGCCTCCAATTGCTCAATTCGGCCTCCAATTTGAGCATTTGTTGCTTCAGCTGAGTGACAAAGCGCCTCATATCTTTGCTCCATTCTTGAATTAGTTTCTTTCGATGTGGTCAATTCTTGACGAATAGAAGCAAATTGCCCTTCCATAGTTGCCAAGATTTGAGAAAGCATCTCCCCATTGTGACCCTCCACAGTATCTTTCTTGGGCGGCATCTTCTTGAAATTCTTGCAATGAACTCCAAGTGTTGTGCAGACCCAGATGCAATCGGAAGGCTCCTGATACCACTTGTCACGCCCTTGTAAGGAATTACTCTAGAATTGATTCAATTGAGAAGAGAAGAGAGGAGGAGGGAAGAGAAACCAGGGAGAGAGAGTTGAGAAGAAGGAGAAAAGAATTGGAATCTGTTTATTGATTTTCTTATGTCCTTTACAAACGCAGTTGCACTGAATATAACAGATACAATCAATGCTTCTATTCCTAACAACACTTCTATGTTCTACTACTAATTACCCCTCCAATACAATTCTAACACGTCAGCTTCTGTTCCTTTATAATGCAATAGCCTTTCTGTAATCCAGCCCTTCATTCACCGTTTGTGCTAATCTTGATGAGATCCTGTAAGTTCATCTCAGCCTTACATTCTTGATCTTCCCTGGGTTCCACCTTTTTATTAACAGCTATCCCTCTCTCCGTTATCTCTTCTGTTAGTCTGTTACTAGCCATTAATGCACCAACTGCCATGCTCACTTCTGACTGTTCCCCACCTGACACCTAGCCTTTCGAGTCGCTGGATCTCTTCTCTCCCTCCATGTCGCTCGAGCTATCTCCTCTACTATCGGCACACAGAATTCATTCCCTTTATCCATCTTCAAATTACTTTGCTCAGAAGCTAGCGATTGGGGATGTCTCCAAATCCAATTAGCGATGACGACGACGAGGTATGCTATTCGTGACTAATGCTCTTGTGTATCTCCAAATCTAATTTTCTATTAGCAATACCCTTGAGGCAAAATCAATTCCGTAAATTGGCTTTGTTAGTTTGAGCTGCTTTTTTAAATTTGGTTCTGATGAAAAATGCTTAATCGAGTTAGGGGAAGAAATTCTACATATTTGATTTACCTACATTAGACACATATAGTTTTTGGGGAATAATTTGCAATTTCGAAAATGATGTTGTGGACTGAGTTAAGGGTCTAGGATAAGGGGGAAAATATTTATCATGACCTTTTTTTTTTCACATAGGTTTATGTTTGAGTTTGATTTTCATCACACATCTTCGTAATTATTTAAATTTTTTTCTTTATTTATTCAGCGGCTGAAATCTAGTGGACTATTAAAGCAAAAAATGGCACACTAAGTATTTTTTTTCTCAGCTGCTTAGCGAGCGCAGGATTCAATCTATGCAACACAAGTAAATTGGTATTATATAAGATCAGTAATTAGCAGCAGCTTTGTTATTTTTTTTATAGACATTACAACCACCGTACATTCTCAAGCAATAAAATATAGTTATTCTGAGGGGAGAAAAAAATCCTCTTTATTTTCCTTTTATCTTTTCACTTTCTGAAATTCTGGTACTAGGTCTTGTGATATCATGTTCTTAACTCTTTTTAATTACATGATAGGTGTGCCCTTTTGCTTAAGAAAAGGTGATAGTGGTTCCAGCTGCTGATCAGGCTATACAAGGATACCTCATGAAGATGGTTTTCAAGCTCAAGTTGATGACTTTTGGATTTCTGTTTAGAGTCTTGTGTTATTTTGTCATTGTTGTGGGGTGTAATTTTTTTCTTTCTTTTATTTTGAGATGTTTATTGACTGAGGAGTTGTTGCTCAGTGGTATTTATTTTGCCTTGAGGAGCTCTAATTTTTGTACTAAACTTGTCTTTCAGTTTGATCTAGGTCTCCTTAATTGGAAGTCTGTTTCATAAAAAATCTTAACACTTTCTAATTTGTATGTGCTTTAATGCACCTTCATAACATTTATGATTGCTTAGTGCCATCTCTATTAATGATTTTCTTTAAAACAATAATAATCTCTATAAAGTGTAACAAATAGAACCAGTACAACAGTACTGATATAGTGGACTGGTACATAATGGAAATATTGATATGAATAGATAGAAGACTAGTTTTGTAGCTGCAAGATAAATCTACTTTGTCTTCATAAACTAAGCATTGTTTATCCACACCAATTTTACAATTGTCATTACAATTTAATAAAAAAGAAATACATCAACCAACCAAGTTAGCTACAAAGTGAATCATCTTTGTATTACAATTACATCAAAGCCAACAACTTAATATACATTAAACAACAAAAATTAACAAAAAAACACAAAATAGCCAGCAACTAATATCCTGACATTCAGCACATACACCTTAATACTAGTATTTTCGTTCAATCTCATGGCATAGCTCTAGAATCTTCATTATCCATACACGGCTATAGCTGAATCTTCATTATGCAACTTGACAAAAAAAATTATTACAAAATAAAAAGATAATTAAAAGTTGAAGAGCATTCGATAATTAATTTAAGGTTAATTAGATCTAGAAGACTCATGCCAATATTCATGATACAAGAAGATTCCATATAGTTTTCTATCAGAAAATATTTTCCTGTCTTAATAGCGCATCTCTAAGAGAATTTTTAGCCATACAAATGCACTAGAATAGTAATAAAAAAGTAATTAGAATGGTTATCTTTTTTTCAAAAAATTATACAAACCTACTTTTTTAAACCATACCTCATCATCTCTGATAAGACTGAGAACAATTTTCAAGCTGACTTCTTAGCAAAGCAATTTGGAGACTGATATTGGGCAGAAGATCAATGTGTCTGTCGATAGTAGAGTGAGAGGTAAGGTTTGAATTGCAAGAGGAGAGATAGCTCGATCGACCGAAAGGGAGAGAGCTCGAGTAATGGAGAGGACTCGAGTGATGGGAGGGGGAGAGTCATGGAGAGAAGAGCTTGATTGGCAGGGGGTCGTGGCCTCGTGGGTGGGTTGGGGAGAAGGGCTTGACGGAGAGGGAGAGATCCAAAGAGGAAAGAAATTTTTATTTAAGTGATACATTAAATTAAAATAAAGAGTGATCTGGTCCGCTTATCCAATTTTAATTGAACGGTTCACGATCCGTGGCATTTGAGGCAGCAGAAAAATGTAGGCACCGGAACCGTGCTCATATATATACATGGATAAAATATACTTTGGTATACAATTTGTCTTCATATACTAGAGTCTTTTTCGAAATCCAAATTCAAATAATCAATTCGAACTATTTAAGTTGTTTTCTATATTTGAAGAAAGATTTTTAGAGACTAAATTTTATATTTTTTTTATTTTGCATTATATTATGATATTTTAAATTTAAAGACCTGAAATACTCCAATTATAATGTATTTTTTTAAATATCATAATATAGAAAAAAAAATTGAAAAAAATAAAATAAAAATTTGAACTATTCGATCGAATTTGGATTTCGAAAACGATTTTGGTGTAAGAATCGTCTCGTAGCAGAGTGTATTTTATCCTTCCACTCGGTGTGTGTTTACATTAGCGACTTGGTCATCCCTATCCAAAGCTTTATTGTCAAACTAATGAAAATATTGAAATGGGGACCAATCTGGAAAGTGACAAAGCTTAATAACCACCCCACAAATATTTGTCCTCGTTTAATTTCTTTGCAAACAGTGTACTGAAACGAGTTCCTTATCTATTTATCTATTTGACCGAGGATCATTTTTTAGGGAAAAAATGGGTTTCATCTATTTGATTGTTTACCAAAAGGAAGGTTGTAAATGTAATTAGTTATTAATCTTCCTTAGCTTTCATAAATAAAATTAAAATCTTCATTGGATAGCTTAAACTGTACTAGCACACTGAAAAAAGGAGTCCATATCAAATGTACCCATTTGAATATTGGAAATAGAAGGAAAGAAAGAAAACAAAAGAAAAGTGATTGTATATTGTACTGGATATATTGAACCATGGTTGTCGATGTTTATGTTAGAAAATGATCCATTTGGAATATAACATAACTTAGTAGTTTCTCAAATATTATTGTTCTTACACTACGCGAAAAACGTTAATCTGTAACTCTTCTTTTATAACGGTTTTCGAAAAAACCGTCGTACAAGTCGGTGTGGCAGCGGTGTAAATAATACCAAGTTCATTTAGTAACGTTTTTTTTAAATAACCCGTTATAGAGCTTCCGTCCAAAAAAAACAGAGTTCCTGTCAACTCATTTGTAACGGTTATTATCTAATAACCGTTACAAAAGGGCATGCTGTTTGTAACGGTTATTAGATAATAACCGTTACAAATCGTTAACTTTAATTTTCAAACGGTTTTTAAAAACCGTTACAAAATTGTCGAACTTTTTCACTTATGCTAGGGTTCTCCTCTCTCTCTCCCACTCTAGCTCCTCCTCCCTCCCGACCCACAGCCGCACTGTTCCATTGAGCCGAAAATTTTCTCTCTTTTTTCATATTTTTTTTCACTCATAAACAATAGCCAAAAAATTTCCAAAAATTCTAAAATAACAAGAATTATAAAGAGAATGAGAAGAAGAGCAGATTTGAGGTAAAAAAATAAAATTTTATAAATTTTACTTAATTTTCTATTTTCCCTATTTATTTCGGTTTAACTTTGATTTATGGTAAAATTAATGGTTTTTCGTTGATTTTTATGGACAATTTCAGATCACATTCAAGAGGAGAAGCTTGGATAATTTGAGATCTAACTCATTCAAGAGGAGAAGAATAAATCGGATTAAAGGTATATTAATTCAACCCTCTCCAACGAAATTATGCATGCATTAATAATTTGCATATGCATTTAATCGTATTGTCATATAGGGCCAAAATACCAGAACACACTCGAATTTAGGTCATTGCCCGTCCGAGATTAATCCATTAGGGATTAATATCGGATAGTACTCCCGGTCGGGAGTACTACTCTTTGGATACGATATGTCTCATTTAGGACAGCGAGTTGTACATTAGATGCAATGTGTTGTTTGAGAAAAATTCGACAACAATTTTTCTTATGTTCCCACGAATAAGTATGCATGAGCAATCGTGTGTTGGCGTATTCAGGGAACATAAGGGGAAATGCTGTCGAATTTTTCTCAGACAACACATTGTATCTAACGTACGCTCGCTAATGAGACAGAGTATCCAAAGAGTGGGTTAGGATGGTAACCGGCCCGAAACCTAATGACAAATTGACCATAACTCTAAACCCTGACATTTTGCATACATTTTATTGTTCAGATGGATCGGACGTGGATGTACACAAGCAATCGATATTCGGCTACATTTTCAGAGGGGCTTGAAGAATTTATGGTTTCTGCGATAAAGAATATGAAAAGGACGGATGATAATAAAATATATTGTCCTTATTGTGTTTGTCAGAATATGTTGAAATGGTCAAATTTAGAAGAAGTAAGAGTTCATTTGATTAGATATGGATTTCAACCGGATTATACACGGTGGACACTTCATGGAGAAACTGGGGAGGAATATTTAAGTGTTGGGCCTAGCATAAATATATTGGATTCACGATGTGTGGAAGAAATGTATTATTGGATGATGAAAATATATTTAATGATGTAAATGTATGTGATGATGATGATAATGTCGATGATACACAACTTAATAATGATTTGGATGAAATTGTGAACAATATAGATGAAGATTTTGTTGATAATGTTGAAATTTTTGGAATGTTACGTGAAGCAGATAAGATTAAGTTATATTCCGGTTGTGAAATGTCAAAACTTAATGCAGTTTTCAAACTGTTTAATCTGAAAGCCAAAAATGGATGGAGCGATGCCAGTTTCACGGCTTTGCTTAACCTTTTGCGCAAAGATTTTCTTCCAAAAGATAATCAGTTGCCAGATTCAATTTATAAGGCTAAGAAAATGTTGTGTCCTTTGAAAATAGGAGTTGAGAGAATTTAATGCATGTCCGAATGACTGCATATTATTCCGGAATCAGTATAAAGATCTGGATAATGTCCACAGTGTCATGCATCGCGGTATAGAGCGAGAGACGATCAGATTGAGGAAGGTAGTAAGGGACCAGCTGCGAAGGTGGTGTTTTATCTCCCAATAATACCAAGATTTCAGCGGCTCTTTTCTAATGCGAGAGATGCTAAACTTTTAAGATGGCATGTTGACTGCAGGAAAAAAAATGATGGTATGCTCCGACACCCCGCAGATTCTCCGGATTGGAGGAATATAGACAGAGAGTTTGAAGCATTCGGTAGTGAACCCAGAATTCTGAGATTGGGATTATGAACGGACGGAATGAATCCTTACGACAACATGAGTAGCCGTCAGACCACGTGGCCAGTTTTATTGTGTATTTATAATCTTCCCCCTGGTTATGTATGAAAAGAAGATACATAATGATGCCTTTGTCGATTTCAGGTCCTAAACAACCAGGTAATGACATAGATTGAAGGATGTGTGTTTCGAAAGTTATCTTTATTAATGATAATTTATGTATTGTTCATGATGTTGAATGTTATTATTCATTCTTGTTCCTTGAGATTAATATGTAATATCTTTAGAAGTGTTTAAGAAGATGCTCGTGGTCTTGAACCATATGTGACACCCCGTCGAATACTGTAACTGGACAATACACGATGGAGTGCCCGCCGCGGATACCTGCTGCACCCGCAAGGCTTACTAATACTTAATTTACCAATTAATATTGATTCTACCCAAATAATATACCGATTAATTAGAAATTTATAATTAATTACTTAAATATAAAGTAAATCCTATAAAGGCCTGGTATTTTTGGATTACTAACCACAATATCCAATGGTCCGCTACTCGTCTTGCAGTCCAGCACTTGATCTGAAACCTGGAACCCACAACCAATCGTGGAAACAATGCAAAAAGCACGGAATGAGATAAATAAAATTTATCTCAGTACGGTATTCAGTTCCAGCCACTTGAGTTTTGATTATCATGTGTTGAAACTAAATACAAGACTGAGTCAAATCAATTCCAAATCAAATTTCCATATTTATTTCAAATAACATTAAATCTAACTTTCGATCAAGCAATGCAATTAGAAAATAAATTCAGTACTCTTCAAATGATTTAAAATTCAGAGTTTGCCAATTGTCATTTCAATTTATTAGAAAAGTAATTAATCATATGCAACAACTATCGTGAAAAAAACATTCACATCTTGTTCCAATCAGAAATAACAATGTCAAATTAATTAAATCAATGCAGTATGCAATGTGAGCTCGGCAATCAATTTCCATAACAATTCAAATATCAATGTATAGCAAAAGCCGACTCATTTGGTTGGGCAATTACCTAATATGCAAGTCTGGTTTATCACAAGTCAATCATTTCAGTCATTTCCATCAGATACCGCGAACCACCCTATAGATGGATGCCAACGGCCAATTCAATTCATACATAATTCAATCAATTAAATCATCAAAATGTACAAGCAAGCTGGGAACACTCACACTCCGGTCCATTCCAGACTAGACCTACTGAGTCCCGGTACATAAGCGCTTATTACACGGTGCTTGGTAGGATGGGTCATGACTCCACCTCCAAACATTACGAGTGTCTATCTCAACCACACAAGTTGTACTTACCTCAATCAAATCACATTTCAATCGGATACCATTCAATATGCCATTTTCCAACATTTCAATCGGATACCATTCAATATGCCACTTTCCAATCATGCATCAATATACAATTTCACAAAATGATCTCATGAACAAAATTCCAATTATGAATTCAGAATGCATAATGATAATAATAATAATAATAATAATAATAATAATAATAATAATAATAATAATAATAATAATAATAATAACAATAATAACAATAATCAGAATACATATCACATATAATTAAAACTCAAGTGAAATCCGTACCTGAGCAAGGCAAAATCCAAAGTAAAAGCAAGCAAGAAATTACTGATGGAACAAAGCCTCCAATAAGCAAGTTGTTTCTAAATTCCGACTCATAATAACCTGATCAATTTCGGTCAAAGACCGGTGACGCGAGAAAACGAGCCGAAATCGCTATTTCTCGATTTTCACCACTTAATCCTCGAAAGAACTCTGCAAGACCACTTGGAAATCGATGGAGAGGACCCCAGAGTGCTCCAGGTCGAACGGCGGCCAAAACCGACGAGTTCGCTCCATTTCCCGAAAAACTTCCGTCGAGAAATACGACGAGGAGAAGCCATCAATCGACGATCCGAAGGTAGATAGTGCGAGAGGGTGGTGAGGCGAACGCGTGGGTACCTCGATCCGGTGAAACGATGGAGAAATGGTGGGGATTGAATTTGAGGGGAGGGGGCTCGGTTTGGGAGAGGAGAGAGGCGCAAGCCTCTCTGTTTGTTCGAAAGAAAAAATGAGAGAGACAGAGAGGAAAAAAAGGGTCGGATCCCACTTTACACATTTCCGATTTTTTTTTTTTTTTTTACAAAATTCAAAAATTATCCCATAAACCAAAAATATATTCTATGCATAAAAATAATTATGCAACAAAAGAAAAATAGCTAATCTTTTTATAATGCCAACTAAAATTTTAAAATTTTCATATTCTTATTTTAAGAATACCAGTAAGTATAAAAATTTAATTTCCAGCACAGAAATTATTCAAAATAAAACCAATCAAGTGCACCCAATTTTTATATTAAAAAAATAATTTCAGAAATCGTAAAAAATTTCGGGTGTCACACCATAGAACTCTTAAGATGAAAATCCTAAATGTGTTCACAATCGTGGTAATTAAAGAGGAATAATAATTACCGAGTAAGATTGTCATGTCAATTGAAAGTACATTGTAGTTCTATAAATGTTGATAAGTGATTATCATTCAATGACATGAGTATATATAAATTGAGCATGCTTTATATATATTGAATATGACCTAACTGGATGGAATATTATATGGATTGTGTTTTGTGTCATTAATATTTTCATCGTGTCTTTGAATCCAAGATATGAGATGTATAGATTTCTCACATGAGAAACATGCAATGTAATTACTGATTAAGACCATCTTTTGACTGATCTCAGTTATCTGTTGATGGAGGGAATTAGTAGTTCATTGTGTGTGACTTGTGCAGGAAAAATTTATATGTCGATTATCATTGTCCCTCAGTTATTTGAGTTATGATATTACTGGGCCCCTTGGTAAAGTGGAATTATATAGAATGCAATATAACTGATGTAGTTATAATTATAATTCACTTAAGAGACCAAGAAAATAAATATAATGCAAAAATGACACGATCCTATTTTGCATATTATTCATAATATCATGAGACAAGGATAGACACAGATCAAGTGGATCGAGTACGTAATGACTATGTCATTTGGGTGGCTATAATGTAGTGATAGAACCTCTTATAGTCTATAATATAAAATATTTTATATTATTACCAAGATGACGTAGATCCTCTGTAAGGTCACACCAACTGAAGAGAAACAACAAGTGTTTTACATTTTATATGATGTATGAAAATACATGTGATAAAATGTTAAAATAATATGTCATGAAAAATGACATGCTTAGACAGTAAATAAATTCATGGAAGTATATGAATATTATTAGTATAATGTTAGGGAGCATTATAGGAGTAATATTGACATCATATATTGTAATAATATATTTCATATTATTACTTCATGAATTAATTTGTTAAACAAGTTGCAAAATATATAATTATAAAAGTTTATGCTAGAACTTTTGTATAAGGGAATGTGCTGCGTGAAAATTTCAGAAAATAAGGAAATTTATTTTTTTCTCCTTATTTAATTTTGCTTGCCGCACAAACTTCAATGAAATATGGAAATTTCCATTCTGGTTTTCTTTTGCGCAAGGGAAAAGAAAAAGGAAAATAAAAGAAATAAATTTCTCTCTCTTATTTTAATTATTGGCCGAAATTAATTTCTTTATATAAGCTTTTCTTTACCAATCATTTTTTTTTTGGTTCTGTTGACTTGCGCAAAAAAAAAAGAGAAAAAGGAGAATTTTCATATTTCATATATATTTTTGCATATTAGTTTAGCCACCAAGAAATCAAATAGTTCGTTGATTGAAGATCTAAGGTGGTTGGATCTAAATTTGAAACTCACCATCGATCTATCTAAGTGTTGGTTGAGTTTGTTATTTAGGTTCAAGGTGAACCAAGAGAAGGAAACGCCCTGAACGGTAGCAACAAGAACCGAAGGTTTCCAAGATTCCTAGAGAGAAATCGACTTCTCTCTATCAAGGGATTTGACAATCTCTTTAGGTAAAATATTCCTTCTCCTCAAATAAAGCTATTTGTTGATTTTGTTATGCACATGGGATGCTTGATTAAATGTTTAATCGTTATCTTGCTTGCTATTGTCATATAAATAAAATCCTTTTAGTATCGAGTCAAATAAAATTTTAAAATTTCGCTTCCTTGACATACACACGAAATCCCAACATAGATGTGTACTTGGCTCCGTTGGTAGATGACCTTGGTAAATTGTTGCGTGAGGGAGTGAAAATTTTCGATGCACACTCTAGGACTGAGTTCAGACTGCATGCCATGATATTTTGCACGATCAATGATTTTCCTGCTTACGGTAACTTGTCGGGGAATAGAAACAAGGGAGAAAAAGCGTGTCCTATTTGTGGAGAAAACACTAATTCTATTTATCTGAAGAACTGCAGAAAAAATGTGTATTTGGGACACAGCAGATTTCTTAAGAACCGTAATCACCTTTACCGACGAAATGGTGAAAAATTTGATGGCAAAGTCGAGAATGGGAAGGCCCCGTTGCCATTTTCTGGATTTGGAGTATATCGACAGGTTAAGGACATCAAGGTCAAATTTGGTAAAAAATTTATAAATGAGATTCCGAAAGGATTATGGAAGAAAAAGTCTATATTCTGGGATCTTGAATATTGGCAGTATTTGGAGGTTAGGCATTGCTTAGATGCAATGCACATAATCAAGAACATATGTGAAGCTTTAATTGGTTGTATGTTGGAAATTCAAGGAAAAACTAAAGATGGCGTGAATGCGAGGAAAGATATGGTTGAAATAGGGATTCGAAAGGATCTAGCAGCACAAGATAAGGGCAAAAACCGAGTTTGGCTTCCTGCAGCACAATTTAATCTATCAAAGAAAGAGAAGAAAAGTTTGTTAGAATGCCTGAAGTCGATTAAGGTTCCTTCTGGTTATTCTTCGAACATTTCAAAAAAGGTGTCAATTAATGAGAACAAATTAATTGGGATGAAATCACATGATTATCACGTCTTGCTGACTCAACTACTTCCGGTCGCAATTCGTGGAATTCTCAGTGAAGAAGTGAGGATGACCATAACTAGGCTGTGCTTTTTTTTCAATTCTATTTGCTCCAAGGTGATCGATCCGAGTAGTTTGGACAAGTTAAAGGATGGGGTTGTATTGACCCTTTGTGAGTTTGAGATGTACTTTCCGCCATCATTTTTTGACTCTATGGTACATTTGACCATTCATTTGGTTAGAGAGATAAAAATGTGTGGTCCAGTATTTCTACGGTATATCTATCCTTTTGAAAGAGCGATGGGTCAATTGAAAGGTCTCGTTTGTAGTCGATCTAAGCCCGAAGGGAGCATAGTGGAAGGATATATTGCCGAGGAAGTTATTGAGTACTATACTGATTATTTGAATGATGTTGAACCTATCGGGCTTCCAAAGTCTCGTCATGAGGGTAGACTTCAAGGAAAAGGAACAATTGGATCCCATACTTGCGTACCCGATCTTAATGTGAGAATAAAAGCACATATGAAAGTCCTCCAACACCTTGCCGTTGTTGCACCTTATATCAATGAGCATCTATCCGAGTTGCGTCAACAGTACCCGACTTACGCCGAAAACTTGATTAACAAACAACACGAATTAAATTTTGTGCAATGGTTTGAAGGAAAGATAAAGTCTCCCAACTATCTGAAAAAATTGAAGTCGACGAAACTGTGAAATGGTTATCCAAACATCCTGATGCGGTGGTTCAAACATACCAAGGATATGATTTAAATGGATTCACTTGGTACACAAGGAAACAAGATGGTAAAAGCACTATGCAAAATAGTGGAGTCTCAGTTGTTGCTTTATCTGGTACTAATGGAAGGGCTAATACTTATTACGGGTGGATTGAGGAGATTTAGGAATTAGATTACATTAAATTCAAGATTCCTTTATTCAAGTGTGCATGGATCGACAACGGTCATGGTTGGAGTAAAAAAAGACAAAATGGGGTTCATACATGTTCACTTCAATAAAAGAGCTTATCGAGATGAGCCTTTTATACTTGCAAATAAGCAAGCAATGCAAATTTTCTACATTCAAGATCCGACGGATAAAAAAAGACATATTGTTCTTCAAGGTAAATGTTCACTACTTCACTTTAATAAGCTAAATATGTTCACTTTAATAAGTACAAATGAACATTTTAATAATTATGTATGTTCACTTTAATAAGTACAAATGATCATTTTAATAATTATGTATGTTCACTTTCAGGAAAGAGGCATATTATTGGTGTTGGAGATGTTGTGGACGAAGAAGCATATGACCACTTCGAGGAAATACCTCCATTTTCCACCGGTATCGATGATACTTCACAACCGGTATCAATCAGTCATCGACGTCCAGATAACATTGAAGGAGTGTTGGTCAATACGCATCGAAAAAGAAAGAAACTACATAATTAATGTGAGTTAAAATTCAATTAAATCTATTATTTTCAATATATGTTTATATTTAATATTAATACTTACATTAATTAATTTTTAATTTGCTGCTCTCGCACCAGCTGTATCAATCTCTTGCTGATCGTTCCTCTTTTGATTGTTCAATTGGCATTTCTTCTTATTTAATGAAAATATAGTAACAAACGCTTGATGAGGCTTAAGAGAACAGGGGAGGTTATGTCCCTCTCTGTTTCTCTGATACATTCCAATATGGTTGAGGAATGTTCTCAAAATGATGAAGATTGGGAATGTTTCAAATCAAGCATTGAAAGGAAGTATCTTATCTGAAAAGAGAATGCAAACTTTCCTCGAAAGGTATCTATTTCATTGAGGGGCAGTAGTTCCTTTTCTGCAAAACCAAAAAAAAAAATAAGTACTACTAACTCCAATTCATACACCCACATATCTTAAAAGTCCCAAGTGCCATCTAGTAAAATACCATGAGGTACGAGCCAAAAGTCCAAAACATTCGTTATATAATTATAATTGGCCCCTCTCTTGTTTCATATATTTTGACTACATACGTGCCTCAATTTCTCACCCTCTCCGTCACCTGAGAAGTTTCTGTATGTATCATCATACTCAGACAATCAATCAACATTAAGAGAAGATTCTCGACATAAAAAGGAGGTAAATCAAGTGAAAGAAGCTTTCAAAAAACCAATGTGTGAGGTGAACTCTAACCCAGGTCCGACCCTTGACATTCGTTTTTTGTACTATGGATCTTTCAATGTTGTCATTTTGAAGCAAAATGTTTCATCTCAGTGTAGAATAATCATCACTGAAATAGCGAAGAATTGATCATGAAGAGTTCTGGAACACATGGCAAAAGTGTTGCCAAGCTGCAGATCTTTATGTCAGGTTCATACGAGATGTCGCTCGGGATTTTTTTTTCCACTTGACAGTTTACTGTTGATGCTTTTATTTATTTCTAAGTAGTTTACTCATTCTTTTTAAACTTCTCATTTTGAGATTTACTTGTATTCGAGAAATAATGAAAGACCTATTCTATTTTTTGATAAATTAGTTTTATTCATCAAAAAAATTATACAAAATTTGGAAATGCTTTGCTCTCTCCTTCTCACTATTTAGGTACAACAGTAATGGGGGGTGCCGCTGCTGCAATGTTTTGGGAAATTACTGATTTGAGGATGATCTTACTGGAATGGTTTCGATGTAATGCATTGTTTGGTCCGGATGTTGCTTTATAATAACTAAGACTTATGGTTTTTAGTATAATTTTCATTACAATTGTTGGATTGAGGTAATAAGGGTGCGCCGGTATTTAGACAGCGGGAATGTACAGGTACAGTTCATGGGTTATGTATAGGGCTGTCAAACGTGCAGAAACGGAACAGAACAATTATGTTTTTTTTCTGTTCCATTTCTGATAGTGTAAGAAAATTCCATTTCGTTTTCGTTCCGTTTCGTAAAACAGAACAGTTTTCTGTTTTGTTCCATTCCTTATTTTCCACTGATATTAGTCTATTTTTCATTTATTTCAGTCATTTTTCGATAAAAAAAAGGAACATTAACGTGCAGAGTAACCCGTTCCATTTATGTTCCATTTCTTAAAACGCAACTGATTTACCATTCTGTTTCGGACGGAACAGAAAGAAAACAGTCGAAACGACAAACCATTGATAGACCTAGTTATGTATGGTGCGGTTAGTGTCTATAATTTGTTTTCTGTTTGTATGTTTCTTGAATGAAAAGAGGTGGTGTCCACCAATTTCCAAAAAACAAAAAGTACTACCGCAATAGAATTCCCCATGGTTTTGACTATTGTCCCCGGTAAAACTATCTGACCAGTAATTATGACTACAAATGTTTGTGTGTGTGTATGACTTATTTCCTTTGCAGGGTGCGAAAGTTTGCACCTGAGCCATTCGATTTCATCCAAGGGTTCAGATTCATTAGCAATGCTAGATCGCCTCAAAAAAAAAAAAAACAACAAAGCACTGTCCTTCGTCTCCTTCCTTTTTCGAATTTGTCCGTCCCTTCCCTTATCCTCCTCCGTCTCCTCTTGTTTCCCCTGCGCGAGGAAAACCTTGCGTGACTCACAGAGAGAGAAAATCGCGATTTTCATTCTTTCCTCTTTTGCGTGAGCGTGACTCTCACAGACAGAGAGTCTTTTGAAAAAGAATTTTCTAAAGATTTTGGTCAATCGATACTTGAAAAGGAACTGCCTTCTGAATCATGCTTAATGATCTTGTCAGGTGTTAATTAATTTGGGAACGAGTTAGTTTTGCACTTGCTGATATGGAATTGAAAGGAAAGAAGGATCGTAGGTTACTGGTAATGGTTTACCAGTATAAGTGCAGCAAAAACAATCTTTAATTTTAATCAAATAGTTTTTCTATTTCTATTTTGTTGTAGAAGAGGCCTATATATAGGCAAAGATAGTTACATGAAGAATTCAAAAGATGTCTAAAAACATAGTTTAGTTATCCTAATTAAAAGGGTAAAAGATTGAATTAATTTTCGCATTAATTTATATATGCATTAAAGATTAAAGATTGAAGTCATATAAAGATTAAATCTATTCTAGAAACTGTACGAGAATTATATGATAGCGACTATAAAAGCTAAGCTATTTTTTACGAGCAGGGGAAGGTAACAAACAAGGGAGGCGGAGGAGTAAGAGAAGGGACGGGAAAATTCAAAAAAGGAAAGAGATGAAGGATTCTATACGCAGGTAGTGTTTATCCTCTTTTTCTGTTTTTTTTTTTTTTTTTTTTTTGAGACGATCTAGCATAGCTAATGAATTTGAACCCTTGGATAGAATCAAACGGCTCGGGTGCAAACTTTCGCACCCTGCAAAGGAAATAACCTTCGCAGAGGATTCGGATTGGTATATGAGTATATGACCCCGGTAGAAATATACGGGCCACACTTTGATTCTGGCCCATTTAATGTTCTGTGTATATTCGTAGTGGAAAAGCACAGTGATAGGTTCTATCCGTCGTGCCACCCACAAAAAATAATGTTTTCCAAATCTTTTTGATTTCTCAAACCCACAGCTTCGAGTAGGCTGTAAACTTACACCGTTGAAGGTGATCACTCATCAACCTGGCCCTGCATATATATTCTCTGAGTAGGGCTGAAAACGGTAGCTGTTTCAATCGTTCTTTCGTTTCGTTTCGTCCGGAATTGAACGATAACGGATAAGGATTTCAGTTTCGTTTAAGGAACGGAACAACCAACGCAAATAAAAATATTGTTTCGTCTCAGAACAGAACGATTAGTGAAACTGGTACGTTTCGTGGTCGTTTATTTCGCGCATTTCGTCTAAAAATTATTTTATGGTTTTATTATTAGATTGCAGAGTACCTCAGCAGAGAGATCGAGGGAGAAATGAGTAAAATTATATTTCTGCAGCGTCGCTCCGTCATTTCCCCGCCGAGCACAGTCACATCTATCTCTCTCGCCTATGCACCACCGAGTACAATCCCCGTCGAGAGCAAGAGGTGATTATAGTGCCTCCTCCCCCTTTCCCGCGTGACCTAACCTGTCATTTCTCTATCTCTGTTTCATACAAAATGCAGATTAGTTTATTTTCTTACATCTTAATAAAATGCAAAACAGTTAGGTAGTCAAAGACGGTTATAACCGTTTTGATCGTTCCCATCAACGGAACAATTAACGCAACATGTGTTAAACGGTTGCAACAATCAACGCCATAAGTATAAAAATTTCGTACATCAATACAACGGTTAACGAAAATGACCACTTTCGTGGTCGTTTTGCACGTTATGCACTCCTATTTCTGAGGTATAAATAATGAATTGTGTGAAACATTGGCCTTGCAAAACTTTAATGAAGTAACATTGGTCTCAAGCATTTATCGATTACTCAGTAAATAAATATATTGAGTGAAAATGTGAAAAAAAAAATGAAACTCTGGGACCGTTGGTATCAGGTATGTTGTACTTTTTTAAAACCTTGACAACAGCTGTCAAGCAAGATATGTTGTTAGTTGTTACTCTTGCCGCGGCTAGCCTTTTCTTTAACGAAATCACATGCTCTGCTGTTCTTTAATTCTAACCGTCCGATCAATGATGGGTGTCCCATGATTAATATCAAATTTGTAAAAATCTGTTCGTCGAAATTAGATCGGACAATTCGGATCAAAGGTCTGCAGAGAGGGTACTGGTCCCTTCTTTAACTGCCGTTTTAGCCTGCGCCTCATGTGACGCATCTTATAGGCTCCGTTTTAGATGGGTGCAAGAATGAGGAAATAGCTTCTTTCTACTCTCAAATTTATTATAAACAATCCAAACTCTTCATAAAGTTACACACTTCCCAATACTTCTTTTTTATTCCTCTTATTCTCACACCATCCAAACGGAGCCATAGAATCTGCCATTGAATCCAGTAACACCTAAAGACGGAGCCAAAATTTTATCATTGGAAGGGGGTGAAATAAAAAAGTAACGACGATAAGAATTGACAGATTTTTTTTTAAGATTTATAAAACAAAAATTTACTGCTCTGTTTTAGATTTTTGTATAATTTTTTTTGCACAAGAAACATCCTAATCTACATTGTACAATAAGCAATATTATCTCTGTAATAAAGAATCGTAAAAATGTATCTTATGATTGTAATTTTTATTTTCTATTAAAATTTCTATATGTAGATCAAATTGGGTAGCAATAAACAGATGGTCTTCTTAATAATTCACATGTAATGCTAAAGAATTCAAAAAAAAAATCCACCTCGAATTTAATAATCACCAATCTGTTATACCTCTTATCTATGCCAACCACTATATTGGGAAACCGATGGATGCTGCGTTGTACCAACAATTAGCAATGAATCAACTGTTCAGTTTTGTAATGGAATCGCCTACTCCCATTTTGTGGACAGATAATGCTAGCTAGTGCCATATATACACAAAAGTGACAAAATCCATTCGGCACACCAATGGAAAAAAAAAATTGACAAGCTTATCGTCATATATCTTTTCCATTTTAATCAGAACAAACCTGAGTTGTTTAATCAAATCATCACTGAGGTCCATGAGTGAATTTTTCTATCCCTTCTATAGTCCTTAATTTGACGGTCCTTTTAGACTATATATACTTCATTAAATATTGTTTTGCAGTTTTGAGTATTATTTTGTGCATCATTAGGATGTCTTATGTAGTAATATAACGCCACATTTAAGTCGGCAATATAAATTTCTATACGAATCATAAACGACTAGTTAAGACTGTCTACGTATTGAATTAATCTCAATCTCAATCTCAATCTCTTAAAAACAACTTACCGGACCCATCCAACTGGCTTCGGCGGCTGCCTCAGAAACGAGCCAACGGTTTGCCACGTCATCAGAAGTGATTGATGTAGTTAGAAATTAGACATGTTATTGATTAGTATTATAATAACATAACAATTTGCACGGTTAACTGTCAGAAATAAATAAAATAGAATGTTAATAAAAGAGAGATTGCCTAACTATAATTTGCCACCATGACGACGACCCATCACCAAAGGATATAAATCTAGTACACCTGCTCATAAAGGCCAATTTGTCGAAGCATCTAAAATAAGTGCCACGTTATATTTTGTTTTTTTTCACTTACCACGTCATATTCTCGGTAAGTAGCAGTAAATTTACCCTTTGTAGCGATACAGGACTCCCGATATGCACCCTGCTTTTGTTCCAAAGACTCTGCAATTATCAAACTTTGAAAAACTGTCAAATTTAGAACTCTCAGTCAATTAAAAAAAGGAAAATAATTTTTAATTGAACAGTACTAGAGACATTTGGTGCAGCACCAGAATGGATTTAGATTTTTGAATTTAAATATGGGTTTAATAAATTAAACAAGTCAGTAGTCAACTTAATATTGTAATTAAACTCGGGCACAATTGAAATTCACACTATTTACTTTTTTTTAGAGTTCAAAGAAAACTTGTTACTTAGATCACAGTTTTTAAATTTCGATATACTTTTCTAATTTCTTTTTTACAAATGATTTTCATAGGGAGAATATTGTTTTTTTTAAAGCTTTCTAAAAAATGAATATTTTTCCCCCTCGACACACTCATGTATAGATATGAACCAGAACCATGGATCTTCCAAGTTCAAACCCTCTTTTTATATTTAGTTAAGCTATATACAAATTCAAGTTTTCATTTTGTATAATTTACACTTAATAGAATATACAAATAAATTATTAGCATCTGCGGTTGCTAAATTGTCTACCAATAAATAAACTAAAAGGTAAATTTAACACTCAGTATGTCGCATTCATATTTTTTAATATATATATATACCAAATGTATCTACCAAATGTATCTAGTTAAAATCCATTCTCTATATATATATACCAATATATCTATCAGGAATCTTTTGAATTATAGTTGTTGTCGTACTACAACTTCATTCAATACCGTGCCAAAATCTACATCCCTGTTAGATTTTATGGCCACAAGTTAAAATCCTACCCACCATCACATTTAATATATATAATAATCGGATCTTCCAACTGTGTCGTTATCATCTTTAACTTGTGAAGACTTGAAGTTGTCAAGTTGTAGACTTGAATCCTATAAAACATATATATTGCTCCATCTTCATTATATAACATCTGGTGAACCAACTTCAAGTTAACTAACTTCCATCATCACCAATGTCGATCAATGATTCATCTTCATTCGCCTCAGATGACAAATCAAACTATTTCTCTCCAAATCCTTCTATAATCCCCATAGCATTTGCTTGTGGTGCCGGACTCGCCTTCATAACCATTGTAATCTTCTTCCAATTCATATTCAACCGACTCGATTCCACCGGTACAGAGACTGCAGTCGTTCGTCAGCTTGAATGCATCCATGGCCTCAGTAAGTTAGTAATTGCCTCTCTTCCAACATTCAAGTATAACAAAAACCGAATTACTGATACTAGTGATGGTGAGGTCTGTTCGGTGTGCCTTGAGCCGTTCCAAGAAGGAGAGATTGTGCGAGAACTACCGAGATGCCGGCATTTGTTTCACGCCGAGTGCATTGATATGTGGTTGTACTCTCACATTACATGCCCGCTGTGTCGATCGGTCATTGGTCGAACACAGAAGAGAGCAGTGGAGGAGACCATGGACCAATTGCCTCCAGTTTAGGTGTTAGTTTTACAAATGAGATTGTAAATTAAACGATATAGCAGGGAATTTTGGACAGTGCTGCCTTGGCATCTTCATGTACTAGCTTGATTTGATAGTGATTAGTGAATATATTTTTTTGTTGATACACTTCCCACTGTTAGAAAATATGAAGAGATTGATGAGGTGAGATGTTGATCAGACATTGCTCAATCATCAATTTTGTGGATAAGGACTCCCTGGTACTCATATCTTATATCCAGAGCATTTTTTTTCTCCTGAGAGAAATAATTTATAGCACTTGCTTTTGATCTTGGGAACTGGCAGAGCCGCTGATTCTTTTATCAAAGTAGGCCCTAATAAATTAATTAATAAAATTCTCAATAGTTATATGAAGATCATTAATTAAAAAATATGATGTACATTAATGATCTCTAATTTCCTCCACCGTCACCTTTAATTTCACTATTCCTTGCTTATTACTAATAATTCATGAAAATGTACTTTGCATGCAACTAACATCATTATTGTTCGATATGTGCTTTATGAAACCGCCAACATTTTAAACTCTGTAATTGACCAACCAAAAATATTTAAAACTTTTTCGCATGTACAGTTTTATTCCTTCATCAAAATCCGATATTAACTCTGCTAGATTGCATTGATTAAGAAAAGTGAACTCATGAAATGTCTCCTCTAGCTAACTTTTACCTTTATATATTTCAGGTGATAAAGAAAGGCCTCTTGGAATATAAAAAAAAAAATCTTTCCTTGCTCCAATAATTTGTAATAGAGTGAAATGGAAATAATTGGCGGCCTTATTGCTTTCGAATGAGGTCCTTTTCCTTCCTTTGGTAACGTTTATTGGCTTTATATTTGTGATACTGATTCCCTGTTTCGGAAGACATTTGAAGAAAAAGTGACTTTTCTGGTAGTCAATTTCTTGTGAGAGTCCAGATTCTAGACTGCCTTTCTGATGGCATATGCACCTCTCCAATCAACACCACAAGAAAGATGATTTTTACATAGATTTTTATAACTAGATTTTTTATTTATATTGAATTTTATTTTATTATTAGATTTACTTTATACACTAAATTTAACAATTTTTTTAACAAGACTCAATTTTTTATTAATAGATCCTTAAAAATCTAGCAAATTTATTTTTGATTGACTTTTTCGAATCTTGCAATGTCTAATATAGCAATACTTTTTGAATGATTTGCTACATTAGACATTGCAAGATTCGAAAAAGTCTATTAAAAATAAATTGCTAGATTTTTAAGAACTTATTAATAAAAATATGAGTCTTGCTAAAAAAAATTTAGATTTAGTATATCAAGTAAATGTAAATAAAAAAAATTCTGATTTTCCTGAAGAATTTAAACAAATTTTTATTGATTACTTAGAATCGAATGATCTAAATAAAAAAAAATTCTGCCAAGAAACAATAATTAAATTATGTACCTATTGTGAACAAAACTGATAGACAAGAATAGATATCTCATGTACCTTGGAATTTCAAGGAGAAAATCAAATTTTGGATGCGAGGCTATAGAAGAGTCGGTCCATAAAATGAGTTGATCCAGATCGTCTAACACAAAATTGACGGCATCTACTCAAAGAACTCTTCATGAAATTCATACAATTGGACAAGAGATCAATTACATTTTGTGTTAACTCCTTGTACCTTAAAAGCTATTAGGTAATACATCATACAAAGTGCGAAGTCCACAAAAAGCCATTTGGTAATGCATCATAAACAGTATACAACGTGCTAAATAAGAAACTATTACCGCGTTTCGTAGTTTAAACTGTACAGAATATAGTCGGTCAATGCATGAACCAATCAAAGTTCCTTAGGCTCCGTTTGGATGCGTTGAGAATAAGGTAGGAAGAAGGAAGAAGGGAAAAAATTTATTGGGAAGGGGTAAATTTATTGGGAAGTGTGTAACTTTTGTGAAGAATTTGGATGGTTAGAAATAAATTTATTGGTAAAAAATGGTTATTCCTTATTCCTTATTCCGGGAAGAAACCATCTTACTTACAAATTGGATGGAGTTTAGTGTAGGATTTTAAATGGGTCTTATGGGGTTGGGGGGTGCAATATTCTTCATATTTTTGTTTTATATGGGAATGGTTTCAATTCGATTTGACTGGAGTTCCAGTTAAATTCTGTCAGATCTCAATTTTAAAAGTTCAAATAACCGATCTAAATAGTTCAATATGATCTCCATATTAACATCTCCGTATACACCAAATTTTACTTTTAGAATTTTAGAAAATCGTAGTTCTAAACCCCCAAAAAACTGCAGTTTTTTAAAATGCAAAAAAAAATACTTGAAAATTTCAAAAAAAAAATGTAAAATTTGATGTGGAAGGAGATTTTAATATGGAGATCATATTGAACGGTTTGAATCGGTCATTTAAACTTTCAAAATTGAGATATGACGAGTTTAATCGAGACTTTGATCAAATCGATTTGATTGAATCCTCCCTCTCTATATAAATAAGTATTTACGAAAGTATATATACGCTTAACCTCTATTAAAACATGACTATAATTTCATCATTGGCTTGTATAATTATACTATTTACTGTTCAAGAACGATAATTCTATTTACAAGATTAATATCAAACATACTTTATCATCTCTATTTTAATGCGTTGGATTTCAAATATACGTCATCTCTTTTGATCCGTTGTATTTTTTTTATTCACATAAAACCTTCATTGCTTGATATGAATTGACCAAATGCATAGCGCAAGCAATTTAGGGATTTTTACAGGAAAAAAAAAGGTCACCAATTCTTTGTTAGTTTTTTAAGACCATGTTAATTATATAATTAGACAATCTAAATTAAACAATATATAGCCCATTTGAGAATACAAACGGCCAAGCGGGGAGTCTATTTCCATTTTTTTTTCCCTTTGTTTTTGGGCCTAAATAGGGGTGCATAACGTGTAAAACGATCACTCAATTGGACTGTTGCGTTGATCGTTGCGTTTTGAACGAAATGATCGAAATCACGAAAATACACATAAACGAAACCATTTCATACTTGCGTTAACCGTTTTGTTTTAAAAACGCAACCAAAATCTTTAACCATTTTGTTTTGTTTTACACGAAACGAAACGAAAAGACTATCGAAACGGTCGCTGTTTTCAGGCCTAGGCCTAAACAGTATTCTACTCCTTTGTTCATTTATGCGTTCATCATCATGATACTGTACGTCTCAATATGATGGTTTCAATCGCAAAATAATATCAGTCAAGATGACGCTGTCAACTGAAAAATAATATCAGTAAAAAATTACATAGATTTTTTGGTTAAGTACACAGATCTTTCCGGATTTGGACGTCCAACTTTTAAGGAATAGATATTCTTCCAATATATTATCTTACTTTTTACTTGGGCTCCATTTATTTATGGCCCATAAAAGAAAGAACATGGAGGCACTAGCCCGAAATTTTAAAAAATAGTATTAAATTAATATAATATATTAAAAATAATATCACTATAATAAGTTTAATATAAATAGTATCACGAGATCGGAATCCTGGATTCCGAACGTTAGATCGGAATCTCGGATTCCGATCTAAGCTTTGATCGGATTCTGAGTTTCCGATCTAAGCTTATAGATCGGAATCCGAGATTCCGATTTAATTTTTTTATATTATTTATTTATTTATTTAATTTATTAATTAGTTAAATAATTAAAAAAATAGATAATATATTGTAAAAATATTGAAAAAATATGGAAAAAATCAGGAATAATTAAACTAAATTTTATATGTAATTTAGTATTTTTTGGGAAAATTAAATTTTTTTTCCTTTTATTAGTTTATTAATTAGTTAATTAATTAGAAAAATAGATAATATATTCTAAAAATATTGAAAAAATATAAAAAAATCAGGAATAATTAAAAAAAATTTATAAGTATTTTTTTTGGAAAATTAAATTTATTTTATTTTTAATTAATTTATTTAATTAAATATAAATTTAATTAATTTATTTAATTAAAAATGAATAATTAAGTATAAATTTTTAATTAATTTAAACAACCATTTGATATGCGTCCCGGATGTCGTCCTCTGTATATATTATTTTCATATTATATATTAATCAATCATTTCGAGTCTCATGATCAAGGAAGCACTTTCTGGATTGCGTTAGAAAGGAATCACACGAGATTGATGTTTTACTGAGACGGAGAAGAAAGACTAAATTCACTTGATTTACTGCATTTTTTTTAATGATTAATTTATGATTTTAAAAACAATTTTAGTAGTTTAGAGTGGTTTTTAGGTTTGCAAACTTTCAAAGTGGATTTTGGAGGTCCAGAGAGCGTTTTTTGGCCTCGAAAATGGTCGTTACGGGGGTGAATTTCACCCCCGTAAAATGCGTAGATCTCGTCACCAGCTTTCCGGATTGTCCTCGATCGCCCCAAACGGACTTTCCTATCAAAAGTTAAGCCTGTTTAAGGTTTTAATGTTCAAATTATGCCTTTGTATCCCTGCAAATGCAGAAAGAATTAATAAAACTTTGAACATTCTGAAAAGATTATGCCTTTGTATCCCTGCAAATTCTAAAATTTTATAATCCTTTTTAAATGATACAATTCATTTAATTAAATAAGTTATAAAAATTTATATTTTAATTAAATAAATTAATTAAAATGAAAATAAATTTAATTTCTCCAAAAAATACTAAATTACATATAAAATTTAATTTAATTATTCCTGATTTTTTCCATATTTTTTCAATATTTTTACAATATATTATCTATTTTTCTAATTATTTAACTAATTAATAAATTAAATAAATAAATAAATAATATATAAAAAAATTAAAAAGCTAAGATCGGAATCCGAGATTCCGATCTAAGCTTAGATCGGAAACTCATAATCCGATCAAAGCTTAGATCGGAATCCTGGATTCCGATCTAACGTTCGGAATCCAGGATTCTGATCTCGTGATACTATTTATATTAAACTTATTATATTGATATTATTTTTAATATATTATATTAATTTAATACTATTTTTTAAAATTTCGGGGCACTAGCCTCTATATATATATATTAAAGAAAGCCATGGTTACAATTCGTTGTTATCTCGTCTCAACTTCCTCTTCACGGTTCAGTTGTTACCATTCTTATCAACATTTTTTTCTGATTCACAGAATCAAGATAAACCCCAAAGATAAGAACTTAATCTTCAAAAATCATAGCTTTAATCAATTTTTTTCCTTTTCAAATAAAAACAAGAAAGAGAGGAGCTGGAGTTTGCTAGTGCCTAAAGAATATATAAGAGACGATAGGAGAAGACCATGACTTTTTGTTCTATTTTGCGGAAAAAACAAAAAGAAGTACCCACATTCTCATATTTTAATGTTTACTTCTTATTTATTTCCGCACATATATATATCCACATAAAACAAAAGTAAAAAAAATATATATTTAAACAAAAATCAAATTATATAGTCAAATTCAACATGGGATGAAGGTAGCCTTGAACAGTACATATGCCGTAAATTTTTTTTTAACAAACACTACTGAAACTGAAAATTTAATAATAAACATATAAAAAAATGATTATAAACATGCATGTCAGGCAACATTGGGACTGGCGCCCTCCGCTGCGCCACTTGGAATGGCGCTCCTAGATTCAAGTGAAATTAATTTCTAAAAAATAGTAATAAAATTTTTATTTTTAAATAGGAATATAATTTTTAAACAATAATAATTTGATCATAAATAAAAAATAAAATTTTAAAAATATTAACATGCCAACCTAATCTGCGGTGTCAGAGAAATTTTATTTATAAAAATAGTAATTTTTTTCAACATGTAATATATACTGTATATTACCATGACAATTTTTACCAAACTAATCGGTTGTAACCATATCAAGATAACTGGGTTGTTTTGCAGAAAGCATTGGCAATTCGCTCAACCGAACATTTTCCACTAGGAAAAACTTCCCCGTATTCCTATCGCAATTATATACCATAAAAAAATCATCGGCCGTGCACCTAAACTATTCGTTTAGACAATATATATATTTTTTCAATTCGTTTAGCGGGGTTCTGTTCAATACAGTCACGATTCACTTCATCAAAATGGAACTGGATGACGCTTCCATCTTTTTTTTTTTAAGATAAATTAAAGGTCTAAACCACCCAACTTATTTTTAAATTAAATGTCTATGAAAGATCTCCCAGCCGGATTTCGAACTTGCGACCTTTCACTCAAGATTCCATCTTTTTTTAAAAAAAAAAGTCACGATTCACTTTAAAATCTCAAAGATTTATCTTATTTAACATTTTATTTTTCTTTTGGAAATACCAATTAACGGTGTCAGTAGATGGAATATTTAACAGTGAAGGTGTCATGAATCAGTTCCGCAGAACCAAACGAATTCTTAATTTTTGTATCATTCACATTTAAAGAATACTTTAAGAATAAAATTTAAGCTTTCAATGTGAATAATGACTGCTTTTAGTCTGGATCAGACTAATAGTAGCAAAAAATGGTATTTTTCATGATATCAATATATCATTTATGAAGCTTATATGTTCTACTGACATAAGGTCGACATAACAATTAAATTGATGATCATGAAATTATATATTTATATTATAATATTCTGAAATAGTAGTAAAGACTAATTTGCCAAAATAACACAGTACTTTTACAACAGAAACACAAAACATAAAAAAAAAGGCTTAACCCAAATATGTTAAACCAAAAGGAGCCAACCAAAACACCCAACATAATTTTACAACAAGAAAATAAGCAATTCTTCAAAAAATACTTTGATAAATTTCATTTACAAAGAATCAATGTATATACTGAATTGTTCATTTTTGGAAGGATATATATAGGAGCATAAGCAGGCCAATACTGTCCCCTTCAAAAAAATATTTTATGCTATACATTTTTAGATTCTAGATGTTTCCTGTTTGGATTTTATATTGTAGCAGAGAATAATTAAATAAATTTTTATACAAAAAAAAGAAATCAATATAGGCATACAAATTATTCAATTTTGGAAGGATAGGGGCGGTTTAGCTAGCCACTACTGTCCCCTTCTAAATTTTTTTCATAGTATACATTTTTTTAGATCCTACGTATTTCCTATTTAGAATTGGTTTTATATGGTCCATAGAAAGAGAAAGCAAGATGCAAAAATTGACAGTAAAATCAACATTTGTGTGTGTATGTTCTCATGATTTAATTGACAAAGTACTGGGTTCTACTAATAAGTTCATGCATCAAGGCTAGGCACTTTTTATTGTTTCTCAATCCTCACAGAAAGCAACGCCAGTAGATTATCTCAACTGGAGTAAAATATCTGGATCAGATCAAATGAGTTTCTTTTTCTTTTTGAATTAGGAATAGGATATAGTCCACTTGAGAGAGAATTCCCAAATGTAGACATCACTTCAAATTCCACACTGATTATATGGTGATAAGGATAAACTTATTGACAAGGATCTTATACGAAATAGTCAAACTATTCAACAACCGATAATTAACATAAATATAGCAATTCTAATGCTCATGGACTCTATAGATGTATTTTCTTTGTTTAGATGTGACAAGGCGCGCAGGTAAAAGTCTCTTTAGTCATCCAAAAAAAATTGTTACTATATAAAATAATATTACTAGATCGAAGTTTAATGAAAATAATGAACAAATGTTCAAGAAAAAAATAAACCATGCTTGGTAGTTACCACATGGATGTGGAATATGATCATTGCCACCTTTTAATTGGGGAGTTGAAATATTACCTGTGGTAATAAAATTTTCTTGCATGTATATTCGATTTATATCCATCTTTCATCGATATAATAATGATACTTTTCGTTAACAAATTAATAATACTACAGATTATTGTACATATTTTTAGCAGAGGATGCATAAGATAAGATAAAGAAATAATGCAATATAATGGAGTGAATAAAAAATAAGGTTGGAATAACAACTAAAGATTACAGTATTATGTTTGCATCAATTTAAATAAAATTTATTTAATTTGACAATGCTATCGATCTGTAATTAATGGAAAAAAAAAGTACCTCTCGAATTATAGTATTGAATAAAAATTTAGTATCTCGAAAAGAAAAAAATAAACAGCATCATTTGAAACTGGAAAGTTTTGAACCGTTGAAATTTTAAAAATATGGACGGTTGAAAATTTAGGAACGTTTTGAACCGTCCGGTTTAAAGCATTTTAACACGACATAGTTTTACACTGATGAACCATCATTGATCAGACGGTTCTTGATGAATCATCATTGATCGGACTGTTGAAATTTTAAAATCGGATTTAAAAATATGGAAGTTTATAATAAATTTTTTTATTAAAATTCCGACCCCAATGCAATTATATCGGATTGAAAAAACAAATTTGACCGACCACCCATATAATTTGTTACATATGCGTTATGCGGATTACATATGGATCAGACGGGTGGTGATTTTAATTGTTCAAAAATGAAATAAAAAATTACTTAACACATAACAATCTTGACAAATAACATCTATGAAACAAAAGCATCAAAGCTAGACAACAATCTACAAAAGTCATCTAATTATTAAAATTTAAACTAGAAATTCAACTCTTTTTTACATATGGATCAAAGTTTTTTTAAGTCAAACTAATTAAACGGGTTAGATATAAATCGGATTATCAAGAGTAAAAATATAACCCGATCTGGTACAATCGAGTTAATAAAATTAAAAAACTAATTCAACCATAATAAAGATTAAATTTATTAGAATACCGGTCGGATTAGAAGTAGTGAATTACAAATTGTGATATGTTTGGTATGTTAACATGATACATACTCGTGTTACCACAACACAACACGCTACATGTACGGATTTAACACGAGTATCGTGTCGTGTTAAAACGATTACACGACACATGTGTGTTGGTGTGGCGTGTTAAAACTGTGTTGTGTTGGCATTTTCTAAAAGGTGACAAAGTTTAACATGACACGGTTCAACACGGTACGATTTGACACGACACAACATGGCTCCATATATTATTTTAACTTTTAAAGTTCAAAATAAAAAATAGTATAGAAATATTAATGCATCATAAAAATAAAGTAAGGTTGATTTTAAATTTTACATGTTTATATAATTTTTAAATTCAAAACTTTAGTGTAGCACAAAAATATCAATATATAAAAATTAATAGTGACGGATTATTTAAAATATCAAGCAAAAATGTATCATAAATTCATAATAAACAAACAAATTTTCAAAATAATATCAATTAACATCATCTGATTCCTATTGTTTATTTAATTATACATTTTTATCATGAAATATCAAAAAAAAAATTCTCATCTAGACAATGAAACTCAAAAATTTAATTTGAATTTTTTAAAAGATTTTTTTTCAATTTTTAAATAATTTTTAATATTTTTTTTTTGCAATTTCTATGAAAAAAATAATAAGTTTCTAACACGGTTTGACACAATTGACAAAACTGCAGGTGTGGCGTGCTAACATGGTTACCAACTGTGTTGTGTTAGTTTTTATTAGGGCTGTACATAAAAAATAAAAACCCGTCCGACCCGCTTAGCCCGGTCAACCCGACCTGTTTTTTAACGGGTTCAGACATTTATCGGGTTGGGTCGGATTTCATTTTTATTAACCTGGTACAACTGGTTTGGGTTAAAATTTTTTCTTCACAAAACCCGCACCCGATCCGACCCGGTTAGATGACAATATCGATGATATCTATGATTAAATCTCTCGACAGACTATCGATTAATCCTCTTTTCCAAAGCACACGCAAGAACCCTAGGTCCCTAATTTCTAGCATTAATAATCTCTGCGACGCCTCGGCTCCTTCCGTCGACGATGCCTCAACTTCTCCGTGCCAACCTCGATATGACGATCTCCATCCTTCAAGCTATTGGGCTTAGGCCACGTCAGACGTCATAATCTTCCAAAAGGTCTCGAAAAATGACACACTTATTAATTATGAATTTGATTTCAAATCTTCATTATAAATAGTTAAAACTAATATTGTTTATGAGATATAGTTGAATAATATTGTTTAATTCACTAACATAGCACTACATCTTTATTGCGTGTAAAAAAAAATTAAGAATAGAAGTCTGGGATCTTTAATTTTTAGTTATTATTTGTATTTTAAACTCGAAAGTATTATAGTGTTGTTGTTTTTGCTGAGTCATTTAAACTCAAAAGTATTTTTGTTTAGTCATTTATATCTTAGTGCTACTATTATCTATCTACTGTTATTTGAACTCAATAGTGTTTTGTATGTTATGTGCTGGTTATTTTTTTATTTCAATCATGTGATTAATTTTTTTTTACAATTGAAATTACAATCCGTAAAACCCGTCTAACCCGTAATAATCCGTACGTGAAAAATCATCTGGGTTGGATTGAATTACGGGTGGGTCAATTAAAGATTTTTTTTAACCCGGTACAATTGGGTTGGGTTGAAATATCGATAAAAATTTGTAAACCCGTCCGTTGTACAGCCCTAATTTTTATATTGTGTTGGTGTTTTCCTATACTCAATACGACACAACACAACATTGTTGCAAATATAACACATGTCAACACGACATGACACGGTGTTAAACACATCCGTATTTGACACGACACAGTACAACACGCTAAGATTGTAATTTACTATTTAGACGGATTAAACGGGTTGGACCCCCCCCCCCCCAATGTCTAAACAGGGGAACGTGGTTATGGCACTTCAAGGATGTTTGATTGGGTTGATATATAGGCATCAACACTAGGCTTCTAGGTTATTATTATATTGTTGTATTATATAATCACATAGTAAAGCTACGATGGAAACTTGAGCTCTGCCCCAGTGTTATTAAAAAAAAACTGCCGCTAACACTAATAATTAGCCGGTCATTAGTGCTTGACAATAATTAAATCGCTTCGCATGGAAATATTAGTGTTTGGATGAGTCTTGAATAAAGAATAAAAATAAGAAATTTCGGTATACGTACTTATTCTTATTCTTGTGCAACCCAAACAACACAAGAATAAAGAATTTGAATCCTTATCATTATACTAATAAAATCATGGTATAAGAATAAGAAATTTGAACAAGCACACATACCAAAATTCCTTATTCTTATTCCTTATTCATGGCTCATCCAAACACACCATGGTAACTTGTGAGTGAGTATTTTATGGTCTTAAACAATTATTAGCCCCTTTAACTGATTACTTGACCACCAATTTAATATTTTTGTCATTTTTATTCTATCTAGCTAGAAAAATAAAAAAAATTCGAATTCATTATTTGTTTAGACTTTAGAGAGAATAAAGAAATAATCCTGTATACTTTATTTTAAGGCACTAAACTAACTATTACCCTGTGTGTATAATTTTGATTTTGCTTTACGGTAATTTTTTTCTTTTCAAGTTAAGTGTAATTAATAAGTAATCCATTTAGATGCAGTGAGGGGTAAATTTAAGTGATTAAGATGAATACCAGTGTACTTAAATATAACTATTTGCTAATAAGAATGGCTAATTTTGGGCAAATGGGAAATAAATATAGAAGCTTTGGAAGCTTACTGTGAACATGCAATTTACATGGGTTAATGCAAAAATTAAAATGAATTCAGAACATAAAATCGCAAACATTATATAAATGAGAAATTCTGCAGTGAAAATGTGAAAACCAATTTGTGAACCGGACTTTAATCTCAAGTGCATATTTTTAGAAATGATTAATTCATTAGCACTCATGAACGGTTGCGATTAAAGTCTGATTCAAAATTGATTCTCATCGAAGAATTTCTCCATATAAATATATTATCTAATTCAGTCTATAATATATAAATATATTGATCAGACGGTTTGTTTTCTTTTTGGTTTCTGAATAGTGATATTTCTTTGGGACAGTTTATTACATAAAAAAAAACTATGAATAAGGATAAAATCTTTAGGAGGTCACTATTTTTATGTACAATCTAGCACGAGTCTCTTAGTTTATCCTTTTAGAGTCACCGAACATTTGAATTATTCAAATTTGATCATATTTAAGACAAAAAATGGCCTAATTATGAAGGTTTTGTCTAATTAAACGTCTAACTAGTTCACTAATCACTACCTTTTGCTTGATCTGGAACGAGTTTGTCATATACCAGCTAAAAAATCTACAAGCTGTTGACATCTAAAAAAATCTAATTTGACTTTCAAGTTAATTAATTCAATTAGATTAACTCTTTATAAAGTGACCAAATTTAATTGAATAATTAACAAATTTGACGACTCCAAAAGAATAAACTGAAATTCAACGATTAAAACGAGATTATACACAATATTAGTGACATATGGATTAAACATATAAACAATTAATTATATCCGAAACATGCGAAATTATTGTACCATTAAGGCTGGTCTGGTCCCACCCCTTGGTCCGTACATTGAGGCCAACAGGCAGTAAATAGCCTTGGACCCGAATCTGGTGTAGCGCGGGACACCGTGTAGCGCGCGTACGAGCCGTCTGATTTTGATCGGACGGTTCATTTTTTACGGGCCTATCAATCTAGGTTACATGCACGGAGCTCCCTTGTCCATTGGATCTTGATCAGACGACTACGATGCCGCGCTACACGGTGTGCCGCGTGGCACCAGATCTGAATTCAATAGCCTTTGGCTTTTCGCTCCTGCCCGTCCCTTCGTGGGTTGCTTGAATTGTAATTACTAAATTGCTAGGATTCAATTTTATTAAAAGTCAAACGAAGATACAACCCGTCGATAGATATTTCTCTTTATGACAATTTCAAGATTTGTACTAACTAATGCTTAACCTTAACGTATGAGAAAACTACAAAAATTTCACTCAATACTCAATAGGCTCTCTGACGTAAAGTGCTAGGATCCAACATGACCAACAAGGCAACAACTTGGCATAATGGAGAACACAAGCACTTGCAGACACTTGCAGAGGCGCATTTAAAGACAAAGGTGTGGTTTTCTGCGGCGTTTGCGGTTTGATAGTCTCCAAGCGAGTCATTTGCACCAAATAAATAAAGCAACGAATCGGTTCAAATTAAAAAAAGCTGATTCTAATTCAAACTTAATTTGAAATTAAAAATAACTTTGTCGAATCAAAGATTAAGCGGAGATCTTCCGCAAATACAATCGATCTCTATATGAACTCAGTTATTGTAATTTTTATATTTATTTTATACTCAGTTATTTATAAGATAACGGCAGAGCTCTCTGAATTATGGCATTACAGGAATATCTTTTTTGTAAATACAATGGGCAAATGGTTGATATCGAACTCTATGGGTTGTCGAATAGCAATTCAAACCGTCCAATATATTCCCGAATTTACTTTGAATATGCAATGACATATATAGTTACATTTATTTGCTAGAAAAATACGAGAAAGTTTATTATGCACTATGATGCATAGACTCTTCTAAGAATCATGACCTTATAGACTGATATTTTTACAAATTGAGAAAACTAATTCAACCAATGCAATTTATATATATACAAAATTCATAGCAAATCAAATTTTATATTTTTTTCGATTTTTTTTTCTGAATTTTTTATAACCTGTAATATTTGGAATGTTCTTTATATTAGTTCGTATAAAAAAATGGCAGGTTTTTAAAAAATAAATAAATAGTAAATATTTTTAAAATGTAAATTTTAGTTTATTACGAGATTTCAATATATAGATTAGATTGGTTAAATTAGATTTATTAATTTGCAAAAATACCGATCAATAAGGCCATGATGCACAAAACCTCCAATATATACATCATATATGTAGAGAAAGTTTATTGTGCACTATAGTGTATTGAGCAATCTGTGCACCATAATTTAGTTCGTTGGATATGTATCAAGATCCGTGCTTATGATGTCGCTGGATTAATTGAAATTTGGTGCTCCTCAATCCTTATTCTGTTCCCACCCTTTCCTCCTCTCTCGACTCGTCCCCTCTCTCGTGCGCGTCAGAAATTTATTCCGCCTCCGACTTCGCCTCTGCTTCAAGCGACCTTCTTCGTGAGTACGTCTGAAGGGACACTAACTCCGACTCTCGGTAGATAAACTAGAGCTGTCTCAGGCGACACTTGGGTTTCGCCTCTCTACGACCTAGGGTTCCGCTATCTTGCTTCTCTCTCTATGGCCTAGTGTTTCGTCCAAGCGATCGGAGGAGCAAGGTAATTGACCCCCTCTCTATCTTCCTCTTTTCCTATGAGTTGCAGCCTAGGTTTCCGCCCAAGCAAGCCACATGGACCTAGAGTTTGGCTTAACTTCTTTCTCTTTTCTGATATTAGGCGTAAACTTCCAATTAAATCTTGTACCAGCAACTCAAATTGTAAGCCACCATTTGTATTTTTTACCAGAAAACTCAATTTAGAGCTTACTGTTATCAATTTATCAGGGCTTTTACCAGAAACTCGAACTTTAAGATACTGTTTTATGTTGAAAACTGATTAATCCAATTTGTATTTCTTATTAGATAGCGGACACCAGTAGATGCAATAAAAAGTCTGTATGGATCCCTGGCATGCATTTCCTTACCTTGCTAACAAAAAATAAACATTTCTAAAGTAATTCATTCCAATTCAACCAAGATATTTGTCAAATATTGGTGCAGTACTGTAATATTATAATTATAAACTTAGTTAGAGTATAAACAATTATAAGTGCTTAATTATATATCAGACACCCATGAGTTGAAACAATCATAACTCACAAGCACCTGCACTATATATATGTCAAAACTAAAAACATACAACCATGCACCAAGTCCAAATTAAATATATCTTTAAATAAATTGATTCAATTACAGGTCAAAACCATAGAACTAAGTACCATGCTTAATTTTACCATTGATTTCTTTTATGCCATGATACAGAGAGTTAATAAAATTACAGACCTATTTGTATCAATAATTTTTGTGACAAGATAAACCATGTGGTGATTTCTCATATATATGACATGGCGATTTATTGATACGAGACGCCAAATCCAATCCAATTTTTACAAACAAGTGCAGTTCCAATAGTAATTATAGTAACTTGCATGATCAAACATAAATGCAGTCAGAAAGATCAAATGATTTCGATTTCAGATCAGAAATCATGTACCATAATCAAGCAAGAATGCAGTTCTCAATAAATAAATACCAACGTTTGACCATAAATAAGTTTTCTATTACATTTGATAACAAGTTCCCATTACAATGGTGCATTGAGAAATTAACACAATCAGATTTCTAAAAAGAAAGCATAATCTCTCTGTACTGGTATATTTAACCAAAACAAAAAATATGTTGACTTATTAGTCAGGGCTTTGGTCTCAAGATGTTAAACAGGTGCTGGATATGATTGGCGAGATGAGCATGGGTGAATCAGCGGGAGACACCAGAGGCATGGTGTATGACTTGTGGGGCCAGGAGGGCAGGGCCAGAATATGTTGCTGATAGTAGGGCCAGATGATCAGTTACAGAGTTAAAGAGATGGCAATATGGGGTGCACAGTGTGGATGGGCATTTTTGAAAAGATGCATATAGATGGGCATTTTTGAAAAGATTTTATTGTTCTCCTTTGGATTACTACTGGCATCCAATGCAAATAAATAAATCTCGGATTGTGTTTTTATTGTTATTAGAGTTTTGTAAACATTTCATTGTGGTTTTTGAGGGGTGAGTCAGTTTAGGGGTGTGTTGACACTGAACTGGTGTGATACCATATAGGTACTGGTCTGCTGTACCAGTGGTTTGAATCTACTAAGATGTCGCGAGGTTTGCTTTTGTGTTGGGATCTTTAATTGCTTATTGGTAATAAAGTTTGTTGGATGCTCTTCACAAATTCAGAAAAGTGGTGGGCACTCCCCGCTTAATTCCAAAAATAATATATATCCTGAACAAATATAAGAACAAATAAATAGCGAATTAGCGACAATAAATCCTCCATGTTAACTTCATATTATTTATTTCTAACGAACCTAAAATTAAATATTGTACTTGAATTTGCTTGCTTTTGCTGAACTTTGTATCCAAACCAAATAATGCACACAATACTTTTACTTGCTTTGCTGTCAAACAATGCACGCAATCTATTGGCAAGTTTAATGTACTTGCTTCATTTGCTTTTGCTGTCCAAATTGAGTTGCTGATAAAAATAAAAATGATAGTAGCATGCTGGTAGGATTCAATATTTTGAAACTGGATAGTGTTTCAAACCAGTACGCTGACTAAAAAGTAATTGACAGTTGAAATCCGTTGTCATTGTTAGAGAAGATAAAGAAGTCGACTGAACCCCAAGGTGTTCTGATGGTTTTTTTGGGTGGATTCCTAGGTCAAAACACAGAGTGGAAGGATCGAGAGAGAGACCAACTTACTTGGTCGGTGGCCTAGAGCCACTGCGAGAGGGAGGCGAGAAAACAGAACCCTAGGTCGTAGGGGAAGAGGCGAAAGAACGGAACCCTAGATCGTAGAGAAAGTCGGAACTAGCTTGCGACAGAACCCTAGTCAGAGAGATCTTCGTTTGTCCGAGGAGCGAGAGAGAAAGAGCAAGATCGATAGTAGGAGGGAGAGAACTTAGAAGGGCTTAGAACTGTAGTTGGGACTCGGGAGACGAAAGGGTGGGAACAGAATAAGGATAAAGAACACCCAAATTCAATTCATCCAGCGACATCGTAAGCACGGATCTTAATGCATATCCAACGAACCAAATTCTGGTGCATAGATTGCTCAATACACTATAGTGCACAATAAACTTTCTCTCTCTCCATATATGTATGTATTTTTAAATTAACAATCTATAAAATTTGACATATAGATGTAAAAATTTATTTGCCTAAATATGACTCAATTTTGGTGAGTTCTTTGACTTAAAAATGGGGCTAAAAGAAAATTAATAATTTTAAAAGGGACATATAATATAGTATGCTTTAGATCTCGTTAAGGGATTGATTTATATTAGTTCTAACTGCAATCCGTAATATTTGATATTCGATTAAAATACTTCGGACCAATGTTGAACTAAATTATATATGATCCTAAATAAAAATAATAATAAAATAACATTGACCTAATTAATATATATATATTACTTGACAGACTCGATTATCTTCATTTATTGACATCCGAAATTAATGTACGTGCTTGTGCTCTCATTCAACGTTGGACATTATTTGAACAAAATAATTAATAGAAAAATAAAGAAGTTATGAACCAAATGATATTCAGCGGGGGAACAGTCCATTGCTTAAATTGTCCCACCAACCAGAGGAGGGTACAAGAAATCTACCAATTAATTGGAGTCAAGTAATCTGCTAGTACTTTAACATAATGTAGTTATTGTTTAATAATATTGACATTTCATAGTTATCAATAACAGAACATTTCAGTATAAAACATGAAGGTCAAAAGATGTTGTTGTAACAAACTTATTTTTTATTCATAACCATAGAGACAACTGCCGTTGGCACTTTGCCAACAGGCCTTCAAAAAAAAAAAAAAAAAAAACCATAGCGATAACCATATTTGAAAAAATTAAAATAAAACAAAATTAACTAAATTTAAAAAATAAATAAATAAATGGGACAAGTGACCCCATTCCAAGAAAATCTGGCCCTGCCTCCAATTAATTAATGTAATGACGCGTATAACGAGGCGCATAGACTGGACAATTTATTAACGTTTTTTTTTTCCAATATTTTCTCAGCGTTTAGTACACCACTTGGTTGTTTTAATGCATCATAAATGAAGAAAAAGTTTTGAATAATGTTCTATTAATGTTTTAATTATGGAGCATGCAAAATGATTGTAGGTTGGACCCCTTTGCACCCTGCGTACCTTCAAACCAGTAGCTGTTCTTCCAGCCTGTCTTCTTCCTGTGCTTGTGGAATTGTGTTGTTGCGGCTGCCGTATAAAAAGCCAGGCTTTTGTTTGACAAGAGTGTACGTAAGTCGTAAGATACAACTTTGTACTCGTAGATATTTTTCTTTTTTCTCTGAAGGGGCACATTGTAAAAGCCTTGTCACAAGGTTGACCCCAAGCTCCGTCTTTTTTTTTTATTAATTATATTTCTTTTTGGATATCCGCATCTTTTTTTGTTAAGATAGAAATTAAATTTTCAACTTACAATAACATCGGCAACTTCAAATTAACATTGATTATTTAGGCCACTACTATTTGCTGATAATTTGTGATAAACTCAATCGGAACTTATGATAATTTATGACATATTTTGGCAATGCACCATCCTGCTTCAAAATAATGAAGAGTCAGACTAGAATGTGGTACATGTGGTATGGATATATCGGTATTATGACCTGACGGCCAATTTGAACTACCCACTTGAATTTATATATCAAACATTAAAACTTTATAGGGTGCGTTTGGATCGTTGAAAGAAAGAAGAAGAAGAAAGAAGAAGAAGAAAAAAAATTATAAACAATCCAAACTCTTCACAAAGTTACACACTTCCCAATACTTCTTCCCATTTCTTCTTCCCTTCTTCTCACACCTATCCAAACGAAGCCATAAGTATTAAATACTATTCTAGAATATGACTCGAAATTGATAAAAGAAAATATTTTTCGCTAAAATTGATCTTTTAAAACAAATTACTAATAAAAAAAAATATGTGGTTCGCTATAAAAATTCAATACATATAATTGAGTAGCTCGTACTGGTCGTTTCAACTCGAAGCTCGGAACTTGAGATATAAGGTCATAATATCCGGCATATGTGCTATATATGTAATATTCTGGTTTAACTATGTAATAAAAATTATTAACTCCATTGTCATAACTAGCATAAGATCTCCTCATATATGGGCAAATAAAGAAACAAAACAATACTAGACAATAAACATATGTTTTTTTAATTTACCAGCGATACAAATAGATGTGTCATTCAATTTATTTCTATATTAGATGGAAAACCAAACAATTGTGTTGCTTCGGCTAGCGATTGATATGCAACCGCAGATCAAACCAATCAAACGGCAAAAACATTTGTTTGTCCTAGATCTAACACATTACATCTCTTGATATGCGTGCTTTAATATATAGTATAGATAATTGCAAAATTACAAAATATCCCACAGTCTACCACATATCCGGGACTTTGTTCCAGAATAAAGTTTACTAAAAAAGTATTATTACGTTTATGGTAATGCAGCCATAATTTTTTTACTATAAAATTGGTTCTTTGATATTTCAATAGTACATTTAAATTAAGAAATTCAAGCGAATTTGATTTGGTGACACTTAAACCTCCCTTGTAAAATTAGTTATTTCTTAAACAATCTAGCTTTCTATTAATTATTTAAAAATGACAACAAATCGTTTGTGACAACTTCTCAAATATGATGAACTAATGGTAAAGTGCAACATCACATCTATATTTAGTAAATTTTAATCCAACTGTAAAGTACTATCAATTAGTTATAGACAATTGTGAATTTCCACCTGCTTGCGGCTAAATTAATGTACTTTTACTAATGGTTCAAATTATTACCGCGTGAATTAATTATAAGTGTTTACTGACCAGCTCTAAACCCTCACAATATTAAAACAGTTGTACAAATAAACTACGCTCTCAAGGGGGAAATTGCAAAAGAAAAGTGACTGAAAGACCTTTGAAAATTTTGGCAACAACTGTTCCTCTACTACGTCTCATCTCCTTCGAATCCTGATCGATCCCAATTTCTTTCCCCATGATAGAGACCCTAAAATCTAGTGTAAAATCAAATAAACAAACTAATCCGATTCTTCCCTTTCTATTTTACTAATTAATCCCTCCCCCAAAACGGACCCGCTTTTCCATTTTTTTTTCCTCTTTTACTCTTTTTAAATATATATGCTATTACACGACAAATTATCCTTGATCCTTTTTCTCCGTGCCCACAGTTTTCTCTCGCAGATTTCTCTTTCGCTTGTATTGAATTTCTTTTTTTAAATAAGGGTTTTATTTATTTCTGAACTCGCTGTCAGACGAAGCCAATTCAAACCAAATATAAACCAATTCTCTCTGCAGACATCCTACAAAGCATGAGCTTCAACCCATGGCTGATGTCAGATCAAGACTCACTTTCTCAGAGCAAAGTTACTAGATATGTTTACATGGGTCTCTCTTTCGCCATTGGCCTTGTGACTTTCCTTGTGTACATCTTCATTTGGTACCTCTGTACCAGGCACCGTCGCCGTGCCAGGCACGCGGGTGCTCATCTGCCAACTGTAAACGGTGGACTTAGCAAGACGACGTTAGCTGCTTTGCCGACAAGTACTTACTCGGGGGCTGAGAAAGATGCCGGTGCAAGCCCGGACTGTGCAGTTTGTATCGGCCCGATACAAACAGGCGAGAAGATGAGGCAGCTGCCGAAATGCAAGCACTTGTTCCATGTGGATTGTATAGATATGTGGTTGTACTCGCATTCTACTTGCCCGATTTGCCGTTGTGAAGTAGCAGAGAAAGATGCGGCTAAGAAGCCAGAGACAAGTAGGGTTGCCGCAATTCCTCTTGTAGCGGAGCCGGTACCATCTTCGGTGCCACCATCTGTGTTGCCGCCGGTGTAGGTTAGCAATTGGTTATCTCCAATAGATTTTTTTTTTTCTTTTTTTCGTATGGTAAAAATTTGTTTGGTTATTTATTTTTTTGACTGGTTTGTGATATTATGTGCGAGACTGGGAGATTGGCTTGATTTGTGAATTTGGGGCATAGGAATGAAATGGAGGTTTATTACAGCCATTAATTAGTTTTTCGCCGAATCGGGTTAAATTTTTAAATCATTTTCCTTTTTATAAAAAAATTTAATTTAGTTGATTTGAAAATTTGGCTGCTGAACCTTAATTAGAACAAGTTCAGTAGCATGTAAAAGAATTTGTCAATTAATTTGAATTGGCAATCAAAGAGAACAGAAACCAGATTAGATATTTCCGAGGTTTAGTTAACCAAGTAACCAACATAGTGCAATGTCGGATTTCTCTATTATAAGTGGTTCTCCTCTAATAGGAATTTAATTTTTTTATACAAATCTTCCAGGTAGTGCTACCAAGAAAGGAATTTGAAAATGTCGTCAAACTATCAGAACTTCTAATTGTATCATTTTATTAATAATGGCGCCTTTAGACTTATAGGGAAAACAGAATATATAATTGCAAAAATTTTATATAACATTGTTGTTAACACTCAAATGTTTTTTGTATATTAATTGTTTGTCACAACTACCAACTTGTACAAGTTCACTCCTAGTTTCATAGCCACTTGGGAGTTGGGATGCTTTATGACTTTATGGTTACACTTTACACGTGACACTCGGGATTCTTTGTATTTATATATTTATTTATTGCTATTTGATTTACATTAAATTTCATGTCTTTTGTTTTACCAAAAAAAAAAAAAATTCATGTCTTTTATAAAGTAACTGAAGACAAAAATTGAGATCCGCTGCCGTTTGATTAAGATATAAATTTATTTTTTGTCAACATGTCCGGTATGCTGGCCGTTTGATTAAGATCCAATGGACAAGGGAGCCCCGTGCATGTAATCTAGATTGATAGGCCCGTAAAAAGTGAACCGTCCGATCAAGATCAGACGGCTCGTAATGCGCGATACGCGGTGTAGCGCAACAGCGAATCCGGATTGCTGAAGACAATGGAGACAGATAAGTATACGTGTGGTTGCCGAAATTTTCTGGCCTTATAGTTTCTTTTAAGAGCAAGAAGAAATTAAAGGAGCGAGGGAAATAAAGAGGCTTGAATAAAACAAGCTCTCCTTCCCTTCTGTCCGTTACTTTTGTATTGTTTGTATGCCTTTTTCTTTTAATTGGAAGTTCCTTTTTTTCTGCTAACAGAAAGTAATTAATTAATTAATGGTCCATACTTCTACTTCATAGCATGCATCTGTTTGAGGAAGCTTCGTTTCTTCTTTCCTCATTATTCACCTTTACCAAAGGAACCTTGATTCCTTATTTATTTATGCAGTCTGTCATGGACTAAAAAGTACGTAACCCCCAAGGTTCGTTTTGTGACTTAATGGGATGAATATAATTTTTACAGTGTAGCGTTTTAGGGTAGCATCTGGTTTACTTATATTTAGTGGTTAACTTCATAATTTTTGAAATATATATTTAATTTATTTTTTAATATTTGAATTTAATTAAAAAGTATTTTATAGATATGTTGTTTGCCTTATAAATCGGCAATGTATCAAAAATTCAAAATTCATAGAATTGAACTGTTATTTGACATTCTATTAGATTATTAAATCTGGACCTTTGCAAAATTCAAGTTTGTTTATTATCGATAAACCTGCGTGATATATTTTTATTTAGATGATATATATAAAAATACATTTCATGTTCTAAATGTCGCAAAAAATGAAAAATTATATTTGATAATTGTCAACATGTCATATGAATCTCACTGTCAAAGGATAGCCGCTAATGAAAGTATCATATTTTATAACAAAAAAAGTTATATATGCTTATAGAAGCAGTCTATAGAATTCAATAATTTAAAAAAAAAATTGGCCCTTAAGATGATATTTGCCCTCCGATTTAACTTGAAATTTTCTTTAATACTTTTTTTTTTACATTTTTCTATACATTATGATAATGATAAAAATTGCATTTCTATGGTTTGTAGTTTGTCCATGCATAAAAAGACACACTGCGGACATTCTTTAAGATTTTACACATACGTTAATTAAAAGATCTTGTTATTTGGACGTCACATAATCCAAAGATTTGACTCTACACTTTGCGGCTACGACCTAAATAAAAGAAGTTCACAACTCGAAAACTTGAGTGCTTCGCGCGCATGTCACTCTTTGTTTCCCTTTTTGACCGTAGATTATAACTTCGTTCAAAACAATTGGCTGACTTAAGTTAAATAAAATAAAAAATATGAATCACGTATGAAATAATATAAAATAAATAATAAATATAATAATAACATAAATTGAACAATAATTATTGGGTTTTATTTTTTATTTTCGAATACCAGAAACATATTGGACTTTTAAGATCCAATAATTACATGGTTATGAGTCCTGATCAATGATTCTGTCGTTAGTTGAAAAATAGGGTAACATAATAGAAGGAGCGTCACCATCGCCCTATATTAAAGAGTGATTGGCTCTGACATTTCTTCCAAAAATTTCATTTTTTATTAGCCTCAGAATATATATATATATATATATATATATATATATATATATATATATATATATATGTGTAAACATGAAGATATATTAATTATAGTTCTTAAAAAAAAAAGATTTATTAATTATAGGTTGGTCTTTGATGAACCGGAGACAATTTTGGCAACATTTAAATCAACTAAAAAAATTTTGAAAATTGTGAAAAATAATTATTTTACATAGCATCATTGATGATAAAGAGAATGGTTCAAATACATCTATATTTCATACCCCCATCGTGGCATCAATTTCTTATAACTTAAAAGTTAAAAACTCAAATGTGAAAATAATTAGATATGATTTATGTCATTTTATAAATCCACACAAAAAATGTTACAGTATTTTAACTTCTTTATGTGCATATATATAGAGGAAACAATATAAATAATAATGTTTTGTTTTATTCTTGGATTTCAAACTTGAGCTATTACGATTTAAAAATACAGATACATGAATTATAGACGAATCTCTTAAATTCACTATATAATTGTGCTTATGGATCTTTAGCCATTTCATAATTTAAATTAATTAGAATAAATGTGTGAATAAAACAGAACCAATCACTATATTATTTATTTTAATAATTTTGAGGATCTATCTAGAGATTGTTGATGGTGCATCGATCCCTTTGATGCATCAAGACTTTACTCATCGGTATTTTCGTAAATTGACAAATCTAATTTAACTAATTCAATTTATGAATTAAAATCTCATAGCAATCCAAATTTTATATTTTAAAAACTTTTTAACAATATACTTGTAATTTCTTAAAATTAACTTACTTTTTTGGAAATTTATTATTATTAGTTTGTATGCAAAATAAAAATTTTAAAAAAGTATAAAATATACAAAAAATATTTCATTTTTTATGAGATTTCAATATTTATTAGAGAATTATATTTGTCGATTTAAAATAAATTTAATGGATAAGGTCATGATGTAGAAAAAAAAATCCCTTATATATGATGCACTGTAAAGTTTTCGATATTTCTTAATAAAATTTTTAAAATTGAAATCTAAAATTATATGTATGATCTACATGTACATATCATGTCTATATAAAAAAAATAATGAAATTTGGCGTGCGGTTTTTGCAGTCATTAGTTATTTTAATTTTCAACGACCTAAAGTTAATGTTTCTTGATGTGTTATGAAAAAAAAAGATATTCAAATTACACAAAACTTCATTATTAACCTATTGTTATGTCCAATAATTTGTTATGGGTTGCTTTGTTCTCTGTAGCTTTTATTTGAATTGATTTCACAATCATCTTCAAAATGGCAAAGGTAATCATTGTCAAAGATCCCCTGATTTCATAAAAATTAACAATTCATGTCAAAATTTTAATTTTAGCATCAAGCCCGTAAGGATGTCGATTAGACAAACGGTTTATTTTTGCTCAAGTAAAAGAGGCAGTTTGTGTTCTTGAAATACTACTGTATAGGGAATAGTGATTTTTTATAGATTGCTATATCTATAACTGTACTGGTCCACTGGAAACAGCTTAGTACAAATTAATGACTTGTGTCAAAAATTGATTAATAAGTTTCAAAAGCACCAAAGCATGCTAGAACTGTTTTAGCGTGGTCGACAATAGCCACCTTATCTCCATTATTTGATATACTGTTCCCAAGTAGCTGGAAGGAGGAAGATCGAAATATCTTTCGTGTAATTATCGCACGTCGTCAATCACATCCTTACCTAGATAGCACATCAAACTTTCTTTGTTTCAATCTTCACTGCAATCTAAATAATAGTCGTTTTGACAAATACCAAAAGTTAGTAATATAATTGTAATGAAAACGAAAAGTTTGAACTTGATTGGCTGACTTCATACATTTACTATTCTCACACGACAAGATTATTTTGGCCTTCATTAAAGATGTCTTTGTAGTTATCGTTTTCTCTATGTAGTTTCATACCGGCAATCAATGTCAATCAATGGAAAAATTTATAGGGAATGACTCAGGCGTTGAAATTGAACAGTGGTGGGGTTTGATATATATCCTTATGGAAGGTACATAACAAAGAAGCTATCGGCATTCGGAAACTGATGTGGCTACTGTTAATATAGGGATCTTTTTCAAAGTGCCATAAGTCATTTTCTTTAAGGTCTGTTTTATTAAACAAATTTTAAAAATATAAAATTACAAAATTTTGAAAATAAAATGATAATAAATTTAGAAAGTTACTGTAACCGTAGACCTTTTCCTTAGGACGCGATAGTCATAAATCAACAACTTGAAAGGAAAAATCACTCAAGAGTGCCCACAGGCATTGCATAATAGGGAGAAAAAAAAAATTAAGGGACATAAGAGTCAATTAAACCATATTCTATCTTTATTCACTCAACTTTTTTAATTTAGTTTGTCAAATTTTGAATTTTATTTAAATTGAGTCGATATTAGGCATTCTTGGTGGCTTCTGTCAGTTCAACACCCATTGACTTACCAGTTGGAGTTAGCAGGAAGGGAGCTGGTAGACATCTGGATTTTTTTCCTTTGTTTTTTTTTCTTTGGTTGGCAAAGAATCAAAGGCAATCAAAGACTAAGACAGTTTGGAGACTCTGATAAACTGGACAAAGTGTTGAGTAGAAGCACAAAGACTGAAGAGAATCCTGGAATGGGAGATAAGCAACTCCAAATGATGGGGAACTGGTTTCTGTTGCAACTGGTTGAACCAGAGCATACAACATGGAAAAGATGCGTCCTTCAATTTGTTGCCAAGTTGTATCTTAGCTTTTATGCATTTGTTTGCATTTGGCTATTCGGAACTATATGTAATTATACGTTGTGTTGAGGAAAAGAAAGACTGGCGTGAGCACTGGTATAGGTGGGTACAGTACCGGTATAGACGTGGTGAGTTTCTGGCATTCTAGATAAGCAATAAACAATTCGATTGTTAGTTTGGTACTTTTATTTTTCTACTGAAATAAGCAGTCTTATGTCTACCTTTTACAAAAGTAAATTAAAATAAGAAATTGCTACTAGTCTAATCAATTGCATATATCAAATTACAAATGCTAAAAAAAAAAAAACTAATTTGTAATGAACAAATGATCATTATAAGAAAATGTGTTCTGACAGTTGCATGAACATTAAAGATTGTCAAAACTTTTCATAAAGTAACTCACATACTTCCAAAGAAAATAGTTAAATACTCCTTACGTGGTGCATTTTGACTGATATAAGTTAACATGATAATATTATATTTGTACATATATTGTGTGTAACTTAAATTATGAACCACCTTTCGTGCAATGTATCCTTTCTTCAGTCTCAACTTGAAGATGGTGGCCCCGCGAACATTAGATAGCAAAAAGAGAAAAAAAGAAAAGGTCACTTGAAGACGGTGATTGGTAGTTGAAAAATGTAGAATTATCCAGCTTATTTTAATGGTGATTAATTGAATGTTGATTGTCATTTTCTTTTGATGTAACCCTCGATCAATCAAATAGTCCCAGAGGTACAAATGTCATCTTTGGTGTCGAACACTTGTTAGTTGTTGCCCAGTGCACCCTAAGACAGGATTGCTTACATTTATTAATGCCAAAATAACAAAGACCTACCAAAACAATAGTAGAATCTGGTAGTAAAGTCTACAAAAGAAACTAACAGCATAATGAATGACACACTACCGCCCCAAGAAACCCTAGCTCACTACTAACTTTCCAAACTAAACATAGTATTTCAGCGAAGCAAAGGTTAAGGGCACGTTTGCCAATATCAAAGTTTAGTGACATCAAAGATTAAAGTTAGTATTTTAGGATTAGTGTTTGAGGTTAAAGTTAATAAAAGTTAGTATTAACTTAAAGTTAGTAATTGTTATTTGGCACGATAGGTTAAAGTTAGTGATTAAAGCGAATGCATTCACTTATAACATCCAAACATATATTAATTCCGGCCTATTGGATCCGGATCCGTTACTATTCATAAGCACTGTTGCGGAATAGTAACTGGATCTGGACCGTTCAATCAACAGACACTATCCGGATCGTCCGATCATTTGCATTTTATCCGTTCGATCTTTTTTTTCTCCAGAGACTTCGCTTCTCTCTCTCTTCTCTCCTTTCTTGCAGACACATTGGACGGACCGGTCAGATAGGATTCTGCACGGAGATTCCTTTCTTTCTCCACTGCCATCTCTCTCTCTTCTCCTTTTCATATGCTCTCTCTTTTCAATAAAAAATACGCTCTCCCTTCTATATGGAGATTCCCAAGACAGAGAAATAGTTTTTGCTGCTCTAACTTCTCCGATCATGGCGGCCTCCGATATTAGCTCGAAACACAGGTGCCATGGATGAATAGATCGGTCCCTCCTCTTTCATTTGAGTACCATTCTTTTCCTTTCTTTGTCGCTCTGTTTTTATTTTTTGTTCTTTTGTTGTTCCTGCTGTTTGTAGGTTGTTGTCGTTAGATATTGATTAGCTTCCAATTTAGAACAATTGGTATCAATTGAAACTGGAGGTTAATTTGCCAATTTGGGGTCTCAAAATGGTTCGAGATAGAGGATTAATAGCCATATTTATATGGGTACTTCCTCAATACAGAGAATTAAGCAAGCATGGATAATGAAAATATCTCAAATTAATAGGTCATCATTGAAATGCTGTGATGGTTTGTGTTAAAATTGACCGATTCAAGATTTAACCTGATGCTGATGACACTATGTCATCAAAGGCTACGAGTCTCAGTGGACATTGGAATGCCAAGTCAGAAATTGTCTCTTTTTTCTCCTTTTTCTTATCTGTTATTTTAATTCATTTTGTATGATTTTGGTTTTGTAGGCCATTTTCTTCATTTCTATTCAAATTTTTGGTGTAAAGAAAGTTGGCTGCTCTACGCGATTCTCTCATCAACCTGCTACTTCTTTTCTAATCAATCAACAGTTATGGTAAAATTGCCTTAGGAGTTTATCTGATTTTAATTATTTTTATGTTTGATTTTTGCTGTTGAGAGTCTCCCTTTGATGATTGCAGTGACATTGGACATTTATAGCTTGGGATCTGTTTGTACTAATGCAACATCAAAAGGTTTCCTATTTTTCTTCTCATGTTATTTTGCAAGTTGATAGGTTAATCATACTGAGGGGCCGTTTGGATCGCTTAGGAATTTGAGGAATTTGGGGAAGTTGCAATTCCTAGGAATATATTTATTAGGAAGTGTGTAAGTTTGTGAAGAGTTTGGATTGTTTATAATAAATTTATGGTAGGAAGATGAAATTCCCCAAAATCCTTCCCCAATCCAAACAGCCCCTGAGAGATTTTTATTTTACAATTGTATGTGTGTTATTGGTACAGTATTTTTTTTTTCCTTTTTGACTGGTCCTTAGGCTTAACCATTATATGCTCATATGGTCTTTATTATGTAATACAATTAAGCTGGAAAAAAATTATTTTATGAATAAAATAGCTTCAGAGAGTAGACGAGTCAAAATGTAATGTGCTTGACCTAAGAAATATTCAAAATAAATGGATAAAAACTTACCCTCAAGTTGCAGGTTTGTACGATTAATATCTGATAGCAACCTTTTAAGGTTCTACTTTGTGTATGACATTAGGTTAGGCATATACGTTTGTTATGTATGAAGCCAAACTAATGGGCCGTGGCCCATGCTGGCCCATACGGAAAGAAAACAAAAAAAGGGACGGAAATGAGCAGAGGAGGGGCGTATCATTTCCAGAGAGAGGAAGAACCGATCTCCTTGAAGCTCTTTGTCTCCTCTTTAAAGCTATCTAGGATTTTGCTATTTTCTCTTGTATCTCTTGTTAATTCCACCTCAAATAGTGAGTGAGAGTGTGAGTGAGAGAGAGAGGAAGGTTGATAGCTTGATGATCTCCATGTACTTGTAAGAAACTCTTGATTTAGTGGATTTGCACCGATCGCTCCCGTGGTTTTTCCCTTTCGGGTTTCCACGTAAAATCTTGTGTCTCTACTTTATTTTCTTGTGATTGATTGTGCTATTGTTGTTTGGTTCTCAAGTGATACCATCATAGCTTTGTTCTATAAGGGTATTGTTTTATGCCCGTCACGTGTTTGTCGAAATTACTACCTCCTTGTTTACTTGGCTTCCGCTGTGCCTAGGCACCTGTGAGCGTGTCCCAACAACTGGTATCAGAGCGTGTTGGCTCGTTGGTGTCGAGAATAGGAGTTTGAGGCTTGGATTGGTGTAGGTCTAAGTTCTTGTGTATTTCGGTGGTTACACGTGTAGTGGTGATAGAATGAAAAAAGCTATGGAATTTGAGAAGTTGAATGATAGCAATTGGCCAATTTGGAAAATGCTAATGCAAGATTACTTGGTGGTAAGGGATTTGGATTTACCATTGATGGGACCGGGTGCACAACCTATTCATATGGAGGATCATGAATGGGAGTTGCTTGATCGGAAGTGTTTGGCGGCTATAAGGCCGTGTATTTCACCATCTATCTTGTTTGATGTCTACCAATGTAAGACCGCTCATGAGCTTTGGACCACATTGGAGCGATCATATGAGCAACCTTCGGGTGTAAACAAGATGCATGCTATGAAGCGGTTATTTCTCTTGAAAATGAAGGATGACATTTCAATGAGAACGCATGTAAGTGAGTTCAACTCAATTGCGGCTCAATTGAAGTCCTTGAAGGTAAACCTTGATGAGGAGGTTTTATGCTTGTTACTTTTGAGCTCTTTGCCTACAAGTTGGGATACTCTTGTGACTACCGTTGCAAACACAATGGGCAACCAATTCAAATTGAGTGATGTTGTTGCTTCATTGATGAATGAGGAAACTAGAAAAGCCACAACCCAATTGGAAACCGGGCCTAGTGAGGCATTGACGGTTGATAGGGGACGGCCGGTGACTAGGGGCAATTCCTCGGGCAAGAAGGGTGGTTCTCAAGGCAAAGGAAGATCAAAATCTAAAGGCCGAAAATTTTCTTGTTGGCATTGCAAGAATGAAGGGCACTTGAAGAGAGATTGTCCTCTCTTGAAAGACAAGCAAAAAGAGAAGAAGCAAGATGGTGAAGTGAGTATAGTTTCCGATGAGATTGGAGATGCGGTGACTCTAAGTGTGACAAGTTCCGAGAAGGAGAACATGGATGTTTGGGTATTGGATTCGGGTGCATCATTCCACATATGCTCGGATCGTTCTTATTTTGTCAATTACAAGGATGTAGATGGTGGGAATGTCTATCTTGGTGATAGTCGGCCATGCAAGATTCTTGGAGTTGGTGATGTTGAGCTTGAGCAAGCCAATGGAAGGCGATGTAAGTTGAGCAATGTGAGGTATGTTCCCAAGATAACCAAGAATCTTATCTCGGTGGGTCAACTTGATGATGGCGGATTTGTTGTATCTTTTGGTGAGGGATCATGGAAAGTGTCAAAGGGTTGCATGACATTGATGAAGGGACACAAAGATGGGAGTTTGTACACTCTTCATGGAGCGCCTCGAAAGGGTGTTGTTGCTATGGCAAGTGAGCATGGTGATATGCACATGTGGCACAACCGCCTTTGTCATCTAAGTGAAAGAGGTATGAAAGTGTTACAAAGTGAAAATTACATTTCCTTCTTTTGATTGTTCATCTCTTGAATTTTGTGTTCATTGTGTAATGGGAAAACAAAAGAGAGTGAATTTTAAGAGGAATGAGTCCCATAGAAAGGTGAAACCATTGGAATTGGTTTATTCCGATGTGTGTGGTCCATTTAATGTCAAATCCCTTAGTGGTGCTAGTTATTTTGTTACTTTCTTAGATGACTTTTCTAGGAAGTGTTGGATTTATCCCTTGTCCTCAAAAGATCAAGTTCTTGAAACTTTTAAGAACTTTAAATCTCGTGTTGAAAAAGAGAGTGAAAAATCTATTAAGTGTTTACAAACCGATAATGGTGGTGAATTTTTCTCTAATTATTTTGACAATTTTTGTGCGAGAAATGGCATTCGGAGAGTGAAGACGGTTCCATACACTCCACAAGAAAATGGGGTCATTGAGAGGATGAACCGGACCATTGTGGAGAGGATTAGAAGTATGTTGTCTCACTCGGATCTTCCAAAATCATTTTGGGCCGAAGCGGCTAACACGGCGGTTTACCTCATAAACCGATCACCTAGTGTGGCATTGGACGGTGGCATACCGGAAGTCGTATGGAGTGGCAAGAAGATCTCTTATGGCCATTTACGAACTTTTGGATGTGAGGCTTATGTAAAGATTCCTAATGTTAAAAGGAATAAGCTTGATGTCAAGTCACGAAGGTGTGCATTTGTTGGCTATGGCGGTGATGATTTGGGTTATAGGGTGTGGGATCCTATTGAGAAAAAGGCAATTAGAAGCCGAGATGTCATATTTCGTGAAGATGTGATGTTCATGGAAAATCATGAGAATGAGCAAAGTGAAGAAAGACATGTGGAGGAGCATGTTGATGCTAGTATTGCACCTAAAATGCTAGCGGATCCTCAAACAAGTGGTCATGATAATGAGGATGAGAGTGAGCCGGTGGAAGCGCATGATAATGAAGGCATTATTGAAGAAGAGCACACTAATACCCCGGTACAAGAGTTGAGGAGATCAACTCGAATTTCAAGAGCTACACAAAGGTATTCACCTTCCTTGTATTATGCTTTGTTCACGGATGCGGGTGAACCCGAGTCATTTCATGAGGCTATAAATTGTTCGGAGAAGGCTATGTGGCTTGGAGCAATGGAAGATGAAATGAACTCGTTGCATCTCAATGAGACTTGGGAGTTGGTTAAACTTCCTAAGGGAAAGAAGGCATTGAAGAATAGGTGGGTATTTGTGTTGAAAAATGAAGCCGATGGTTCTAAACGGTATAAGGCAATGTTAGTAGTCAAGGGCTATGGACAAAAATATGGTGTTGACTTTAATGAGATATTCTCTCCCGTTGTGAAGCATAGTTCCATAAGGGTTGTTTTGTCATTGGTGGCTAACTTAGACTTGGAGCTTGTGCAACTTGATATCAAGACGGCTTTCTTGCATGGTGACTTGGATGAGGAGATCTATATGTCACAACCGGAAGGTTTTGTTGATGAATCAAACCCTAATCTTGTATGTAGATTGAAGAAAGGGTTGTATGGTTTGAAGCAAGCCTCTCGGCAATGATACAAGAAGTTTGATACTTTTATGCAAGAAGAAGGTTTTGAAAGAAGTGGCTATGATCATTGTGTCTACATGAAAGGAAAGGTGGGTGGCACTTTCACCTTGTTGTTACTTTATGTGGATGACATGTTGATTGCTAGTAATGATCATGATGAGATTAAGTCTCTTAAGCTTGATATGTCTAAGAGGTTTGCAACCAAGGATCTTGGCGAAGCAAGGAAAATATTGGGTATGCGGATTCATAGGGATCGGGGGAGAGGCAAGCTTTGGTTAAGTCAAACGGAGTATGTTGATAAAGTCCTTGAGAGGTTTGACATGGTGAATTGCAAACCGGTGACTACACCTTTGGCCGGTCATTTTAAATTGTCTAAAAAGAATTCTCCAAAGAATGCTCAAGAGAGATTGAAGATGGAAAAGGTTCCATACTTATCGGCCGTTGGTAGCTTGATGTATGCTATGGTGTGCACATGGCCGGGCATTGCACATGCAGTGGGAGTTGTCTCTCGATATATGTCTAACCCGGGATGGGAGCATTGGCAAGCGGTAAAGTGGATACTTCGGTACTTGAAAGGTACTCGTAGCTTGCGGTTATGTTTTGGAGGAGATTCTAAATTAGCAATTGAAGGGTATGTTGATGCCGATCATGCGGGTTGTAGTGAGACAAGAAAGTCCACGACAGGCTTTGTCTTTACTATCGGTGGTGGAGCCGTTAGTTGGATGTCTCGACTACAAGACATTGTTGCTTTGTCTTCCACGGAATCGGAGTATGTCGCATTGACCGAGGCGGTGAAGGAAATGCTTTGGTTGAAAAAGTTGCTTGCACAATTTGGGTTGAAGCAAATGGAGTATGTGGTGCATTGTGATAATCAAGGTGCCATACATCTTTCAAAGAATGCGGCATATCACTCAAGAACTAAGCACATTGATGTGCGATACCACTTCATTCGTGATGTTCTAGACCATAGGCAACTAGTCGTGAGAAAGGTTCACACGAAGGAGAATGTTGCCGATATGTTCACGAAGGTGGTTCCTCCCGACAAGGTAATGTTTTGTAGGAGGCAATCTGGATTGGTTGAGTAACTCGGGTGTGTTTGGAGCGAGGTGCAAGGTGTATGCTTGTGTGATCAAGTGGGAGGTTTGTCTTCAAGTGGGAGGTTGTTATGTATGAAGCCAAACTAATGGGCCGTGGCCCATGCTGGCCCATACGGAAAGAAAAAAAAAGGGACGGAAATGAGCAGAGGAGGGGCGTATCATTTCTAGAGAGAGGAAGAACCGATCTCCTTGAAGCTCTTTGTCTCCTCTTTAAAGCTATCTAGGGTTTTGCTATTTTCTCTTGTATCTCTTGTTAATTCCACCTCAAATAGTGAGTGAGAGTGTGAGTGAGAGAGAAAGGAAGGTTGATAGCTTGATGATCTCCATGTACTTGTAAGAAACTCTTGATTTAGTGGATTTGCACCGATCGCTCCCGTGGTTTTTCCCTTTCGGGTTTCCACGTAAAGTCTTGTGTCTCTACTTTATTTTCTTGTGATTGATTGTGCTATTGTTGTTTGGTTCTCAAGTGATACCATCATAGCTTTGTTCTATAAGGGTATTGTTTTATGACCGTCACGTGTTTGTCGAAATTACGACCTCCTTGTTTACTTGGCTTCCGCTGTGCCTAGGCACCTGTGAGCGTGTCCCAACAACGTTTAGGGAATATTTGCTTATAAGTTGAACTTATCAATTTCTTATTGTTACTTACAAAGTTTTTGTAAGAGGGACCTTCAGATATGTATAACAAATAAAGAAATGCAGATGGCATATTTATCAATCCTTATATTTATTTGATTATTTTTGTCTCACCTTTTTTTTCTCACCTAGACTACAGTTGATAGCAACAGTATTATGCACAGGTGTGTGCATTACAGGAAAAAAATACAGAGAAAGACTCGAGCATCGCCAGGAATCTTAGCTATACAGGTGTGTGCAGTCAATCAAGTTTTATGATTGTTGAGCATATACGTTTTATTTTCTTTGGGCACTGATGCTTTTAATTGTATTAGATGCGTCTTTCTTGCAAATAGTTATGACTTTTCAGTATTTCAAATATTATTCTATATCAACTAAACAGCCTCGGTATTTTAAAGGTTGTGAATTAGATCAGTTGCAGCTTCAATGAGATTTGTGCATAAGATTGATTTAAGTACTGAGTTCGTGCTAGACCTGACTTCAAAATAAAAATCATAGGGCTTTTGTTTCTCTCTTTAGGTTAAATTATGAAATATTTTGTTGTAAAAATATTATTATAGGGAGGAACCCAACAGAGGCAAGCTGAGAAGGAGAAGGTCAACAAGCAGTGGCTACTTCAACATGAGTTGATTAGGATTAATTTGTCCTAAAGTATAAAGCCATAGGTTATTTAACAGAAAGCCGCCTCTCTCACTATACAAGGTTTGTCATGTTCTTTTGGTCTATTATTTAATATGAATATTCTTTTTTTTTTCTTTTTCAAGTGGTAGACTTTTTCTTCTTCTTTCTAGGAAGATTTTTATCGTCTAGCTTGATACATGTACTGGCTTTGCATTTCTCTCATATTAAGAAAATTTAGGTTTTCTGAGTTCGAAGTAAGCAAATTTATCCAAATATTAGGTTTTTTATAATGAAAAAATAATTATTTCTTGAAATTGCCAAATTTGCCCCTTTACTTATTTGTTTTCAACACATAAAAAATGTTTTGCTTTAATCATGCATGTAAATTACTGATTTGAATATATTAGAGTGTGTTTTTTTCTATTTTACCAATATTTTTTTGTAGCTATATTTGCCTTTATGAGAGGAACAATTATAGGCTTTGTTGATGACTGGTCAACCATGCAACTAAGAATTTCGAGATGTTCCAAATTTCCGTTTCCTCTTTTTATATAACTGGTTTTATTTGCTTCTTTTTTTTATCTTCATTTCTAATTTCCAAATTTCACTACATTAGGTTATGAATGGGATAAAACTGCTCTTTTACTAAAAGTCGAAAACTGTCAGAACTCCTGCTAGCTATGTTGAGCCAAAAATTCAATTGCTATCATGGCGTGAGATATCCTCATTTCTGGTACAATACCTCACCCTTTCTTAGTTTCATTTTTCATAATTTAAATATTACCTTTGTAACTTTGTTAGATAATAATGAATTCAAATACATTATAAAACAACAACTCTCAAGTACTAATCATAGGTTTCAGTTTATGTGTAGCTTTTAATTTTTTTAGAAAGGAAAATTAGATCTACAAAAAGAAACTTTTAATTTGATGGTAAAGCTGTCAATGGAAGATTTCATTGTCATTTAATGGCAACAGACCACTCTCTCTTTATTTTAGCGTTATTTTTTGCTAATACACTATAAAGTGACTGGAAGCCTACTTGAATATTTTTTTAAACAAAACTATAATTTAATAAGATGAAAAACTTATTATTATTTCATAAAATTTCCTTCTTTAATCTTCATTGCTAGCAATATATTATTCACATTGTCTTAATTGTCATAAGATTTATCTTAATGAAGGCCTTTCTTTACATCAAGAGAAGAGTGTGATGTCTGAAGATTCCTCATCTCCTTCAGGTTATTCAAGAAATAATATATCATAATCAAATTGTTTTCTGTTTCATATGAAATTAGATTGGAGAAAGATCAAGCATATTTTTTTGGAAGAATATACATGAACCGAAGTTCACCTCAAGTTGGTATGTATTTTTATCGACCTCAAATGCTTCTGTTTCATATTCATTTTCTTTGAATGATATAGAATTGTAGAACAGTGCCCCTATATGTTTTTTTATTTTATATATTGGCTTTTGATTAGAAATGACTAGAACTAAATTATATTGGCTGGATGTTAGTAACAAACAACTGAAAATTTTTTTATCAATAGATGCTTCTTAACATCTATTCAAATTCATTGTGCTTTCTTTATGCTGAATTCAATATTCTGATCATGCACCTGCACTGATAGCAGTAGCTACTGACAAGGACAAAAAAAATAAGGTTGTTTTACCATACAGCAGTAGCCTAGATACTTTGGTAATTGTCATATGGATTACTTATATAATTCTTATTTAAATACAATAGGCCATAGAAACATCATATCACAACATATTTCCTCTTTATTTTTCCTAATTTTTAGGGAAAATTATGGATGTGAAGTTGTATGCTCCGCCTGCTAACGTGGGACAAGCATATGATGGCATAAAGGAAAATAAAGGATGGAGAATTAACGTAGAACCATCACTGGATAAGTGCTCATAGAATTAAGATGTTGAATGAGTGCACATTTTCTCACTATATAGTTGATCACTGTATAAGAACCATTACTGTCCATCATTTATACAAGAACTTGAGATGGCATTGCAATGAATTTATAATTGCGCAATTGTAGTTACTAATTATTAACTGGTTTTATGACTAATTAAATTTCGGATGATATAGAATTGTAGAACTAACTATTTTTGCTACATGACTAATTAAATTTTGCAAAAACGATCGTACATTCTAATTTGCAGAGCTTCAAAAGACTTGATCGTAGATGCTCATTCACAAAAAATGGATGCCTTATGCTTAATAATAATTGTAACTGGACCATAATGGATTTATTTTCTTTGAATGATATAGAATTGTAAACCATTGCCCTATATCTTCTTTGATTATTCATCAAATATGAATAATCTATGCACCCAATATTATTTTTTATCTTTTTTTCTATTCATAAGAATAAAAAATATAGATCGCGCAAGGCGCGAGCGCCCGCTAGTTCATTTTAATCTAGGCATTTTTAGAATTCGAAAATTTTAAATCTTGATATTTAAAAAATTTAAAAAGTTGAAATTAAAAAAATTTAAAATTTTTAAAAGTTGAAATTTGAAAATTTAAATTTTGAAATTTGAAGTTTGAAAATTTGAAAGTTTAAAATTTTAAGATTTCTTCTCAAGGTTTTCTCTTCAAATACAGTATAATTTTTTTCTGTGTTTGAGGATTGCTCAAATATGGAATGATCAAGTTAGGGAGGTAGTGCTAATCCTGTTGACCCCAAAGTTGTTTGAAAATGCGAGGTCCGTAGGTTAGCTTGTTGACTCAGGAGTCAAACTAAACTTATGGGGGTCGTTTGGCAACATCAAAGTTTAGTTGGATCAAGGGTTAAAGTTAGCATTTTGGGATTAGTGTTTGAGGTTTAAGTTAATAAAAGTTAGTAATTGTTGTTTGGCATGATAGGTTAAAAGTTAGTGATCAAAGTAAATGCATTCAACTGTAACATTCATTTTAATCTAGACATTTTAGAATTCAAAAATTTTAAATCTTGATATTTTCAAAATTTGAAATTTTAAAAATTTTTAAAAGATGAAAATTGAAATTTTAAATTTTCAAATTTGAAAATTTGAAAATTGAAATTTTAACTTTTGAAATTTTAAATTTGAAATTTGAAATTTTGAAATTTCAAATTTTAAAGTTTCTTCTCAAGGTTTTTCTCTTTAGATACGATATAAATTTTTTTTTTGGTGTTTGAGAAAAGCTTAAATATATGTCAAGTTAGAAAGGTAGTGGTAATCCCGTTGACCCCAAAGTTGTTTGGCGATGCAAGTCATGTAGGTTAGCTCGTTGACCCAAAAGTCAAGTTAAACTTGACACTACCAAACGAGCCCAAACTGTTTTGCCCAAATCATCTAAGCAACAAGATCGTGATTTCCAAAATAGATTAGAATAGTTTACATTAACTCATAATAAATTCAAATAATTAAACAATAACCGAGAAAATTAAGTAGTAATCAGAGCAATAAGCAGCAGACAAATGTCGACGTGAGGTGCCCTGAGGTTGATACCTGTAGAATAAAAAAGAGACAAACTCAAATTGAGTTCGATCGATTCGTAGTTAGTTAATTATTTTAATAAGTTGAAAAAGTTCTTGACTAGTTCAAATTTTGTGCACTAATGGAAATAGACTATGACTTTTGATATTATATAAGAAAATTTTATTTGACATTTACTTGAACTTAGTATTAAAACATACGGCCCAGTTGGTTCGCACTTTGCATCACATTAAATAATCATCCGGCCCAAACAATCATGTACTACTTCTCGCCAAGTCGCCAGCTGCATCAATCAAAACCTACCAACTCCATCAACTCCTCAATCCTCTCCACCACTACCGAACAATTTATTAGTTGCAACAAATCTGGACCGTTCATTCCTCAGATAGTTACTAACTTTGATTTCAAGTCGTCGGATGTTGAATCCTCTGATGTAGATCTAAAGGTTCCGATTTCACGAATCATCTAAGAAACTCAATCAATTGCAGAGGAAAACTTATCAACCTACATCTCCTCCCTTTCTTGATTTCTTCCTTCCAGAAAGAGAGTGGTTGGTAAGCAACTAATTACGAATGTGCAAAACACCAAACACCAGCTCGCTTTGAATTCTACACACACACACACACACACAGCACGCCATTAATTAATTACTTGGTCGCCATGGTTTGGTTTCAGATCGCTTCTCCTCCTCCGATCTCACGTCATGGAGACCTCTCCAACCTCTCCCATCAAATCGCTCCGCCTCGCCCATCTCGCCAAGCAGCTCCGCTTGTACAAGGCTCCTATTTGTCCCCTCGATTTCCCAAATGAGGAATCGGAGGTCGCTGATGGTCGCAAGGAGGTGGCGCCGTCTTCTCTCTCACGTCCTGGTCGGATCCCTTTTAAGACAGCAGCTGTTCTGATCTGTCTTTTTGAGGATTCCAATGGAGATCTGCGCGTCATTCTCACCAAGCGCTCTTCCAACCTCCACACTTCCCCTGGTAAGAAGACAAAGAAGAAAACATAAACGAATTGGTGTAAATCTCATGAGCTATTTATAACTCATAAGCAGTAATTATACCTTAAATTGGTGGTATCTTTTTAGATGTTCTAACCCAGTTGATCTTTGTAATTTCTGAAAAGCACGTTAAACATTGTAACTATGCAAAATTGCTATTTAATGACAATGTCTTATGAAAGTTGGAATCAATTTGTCATGTATGGGTAATTTAGAACATAATTTAGTGCATCTCTTAATCAAATTAGCTATTTTGTTGTAATAACCTCTGAACAAACCAATTGGTGTGATATAATCAGGCAGTGTCTGATACCAGCTGTGCAATGGATAAATCTTTATTATGATTTGCATAAACTAAGCAATGCCTGTGTATAAACTTTCATCTTAAAAAATAGGTGAGGTGATAGTGTTCACCTCATTTTAAATAAAGAAAGATATGCCTTGGAAATTTGTTCGTAATGTAGGTATGTGGTGAATTCATACTTTTCCAAGAGCATGATAGTATTTTTCATATCCTCTATATTGATATTTATTCCTATGATTTAATAAGGTCTTGTTAATTTAGGTGAGGTGTCGTTGCCAGGAGGAAAAACCGAAGAAGGAGATAAAGATGAGATGGAAACAGCAGTAAGAGAGGCTAAAGAGGAGATTGGACTTCAGCCTAATCTCGTTTCTGTGGTTACTGTTCTTGAACCCATCTTTACAAAGGTAGTAATTTCTTAGTACTCTGGCTCTTAATACTTTAAATTTAGTATTTCATTTTAAAAAAAGCTTATGTACAACTTTTGTATGTCTTTACCTACATTGTTAAGTTTTGTTCTTATGCTTGACTAAGTATCCATAACCTCAGTGAGTCAAATGGTGATTGGATTTGATATTTGATTTTTTATATTGTTCTATGAGAAATTAAGAAGGTATATTAACTTTATACTTAATTCCTTTTGATAGAGTCTTCTTAGAGTGGTACCTGTAGTTTGCATTTTCAATGATAAGGATGCATTCAAGCCTGTTTTGAACCCAGATGAAGTTGAAGAAATATTTGATGTGCCCTTGGAGATGTTTTTAAAGGTACATACAATAAAATAGTCAACATTGTTTTAGTTTCCTCTGGATCCAATATTTTCTAGTTTTATTTTATTTACTTAATTTTTATAAAAGGAAGAACCAATGTGGAGCTCAAAAGAACTACTTCTGCATTTGACATGATGTTATGCTTCTTCTAATTCTCATTAATTATTTTAGGATGAGAACAGGAGAGCCGAAGATCGGGAATGGCAGGGAATTAAGTACCTCCTGCATTTTTTTGATTACACAAAAGATGACACAAAGTACTTGATTTGGGGATTAACTGCTGGTATCTTGATCCGTGCTGCATCAGTTGTTTACCAAAGGTCGCCTTCCTTTCAAGAGCAGCATCCAGGCTATTGGAATTCAATCTTCCAGAAAATAGAGAAACTCCTGGGACCATGCCGTTAACCGAATTACAGAATTAACATTCTAAGCATAAGATGCAATTTTTATCTAATAATATATGAGGGTTTTGGTTGTTGCAAGTGTCCATTGGTTAACAACTAAGAAGTGAATTTCAATTCAATTACCTGTTTTGTTCTTCCTGAGTATAGTGCTTTGTACTCAAGGACGGATCTAGTGTATTAAAGAGGGGGTGCACTATCACCTCTTTTTTTTTTTTTTATATACAATTCATTATTTGCATGTATTTTGTCGTTAAACATATCATTTTTATCCTAAATTATGTATTTGAACTCCATCAAAATTTGAATATAATTTCTTTATTGAACTCTACAATTAAAATTATGTACTTTTGATGTGAAATTTCTATTATTATTTTTATAAATTAATTATTTAATTATTTTAGTGACCCCTATTGGAAAAATTGTTTGGCTCAGCCGCTTAGTCACTGTTATGTACTTGTGTGTAGTGCTGTCAATTTCATTTCGTTTCGCACGTTTTCGTTCCGTTTCATTCCGTCCGAAACGGAACGAAAACGGAGTGGTTTTTTGTTGTGTTTCTATTGACGGAACGGAAACGGAGTGGTTTTTTTTTATTGTGTTTCACTCAGCAGAATAGAAACATATTTCGTTGGTAAGAACGGAACGTAATCGAAATGGACCGTTTCCGTTTCGTGGTTTCACGTTCTTCCGTCGATTCAAATTTTACTCTTTGAAATTAAAAAGAATCTAGAGGCTATAGAGCTCCTGTGCTGAGGCAAAGAAATAGAGGGGAGATGGAGCTCCTGATGCGCTGTGCAAACCCTAGAAATTGGAATGCGCTGCTCTCGCTCGCTCTCGCCTCCTTCCTCCCTAACCTCCGATCACCTTCCTCTCCCTCTCTCTTCTCCAATTACCTTACCTCTCACCTCCGATCCAACAAATCCATCTCCTCTCACTTCCCTCTTCCTCTCTCGAGTTCACTATGTTAGGAGTGTGGAGACCAATATTGACACGTGGCACGTTAACACGTGTCTGGTCAAGGACGGAGAGACTTTTCTCGTGAAGAAACGAGTATGGTGTGCATGGAGACACCTGTTACATTCTCGGTCGCAACTAAGGCGTGATGGTCACGAGAGATGTGTGAAGACTGTGAATCTTCCTTTACACGATTCTTCTCTGAGAAGGAACAAGTCTCTTGCTTTTGGTCTATATATATTTCATTCCTATGTAATCGTTAGGCAATACATAGCAGTGCATGTGTAATTGTATTTTGTACTTTTGTTATTCTCTCTTGATAATAAAGCAATTTTAGTCTTGGCATATGAGATTGCACTTTCCTTCTAGACAAATTTCCTCAAAGCTAAATTCACTCTTTGTCATTGCAACTGATATATTTGTGTGTTGCTGTGTTGTATAAAAATCACAAATCCTAACTCTGATAACTTTGAAGAATCTGAAGAGTGAGTGACCACTTGGGACCGATCCTAACAACTGGTATCAGAGCCAAGTTCCTCGTCGTTGGAGAAGAAGGTTGGTGTTTTACAACATCAACATGGAGGATGACAATGTCCATGTGAAGGTTTTCAATGGTAAGCATTTTAGTTTCTGAAAATTCCAGATTACTAATATGCTCCATGCGAAAGAGCTGGAGGATACTCTTGAGTTAGCAAAACCCACGGGCATGGATGAGAAGGTCTGGAGTAAAAAGAATCGTCAAGCACTTGGTCTGGTGTTGAACACACTATCCATAGATGTAGCATCACACATCATGGATCAGACAACAATCCATGGCTTGATGAAACAGCTAGCAGAGCTGTATGTCACAACCTCGAGCTCAAACAAACTTCATCTCCTGAGACGGCTATTTCACCTCAAAATGGCCGAAGGTACTCTTGTGACAGAGCACCTTGGTGAGTTCAACCTGATTGTGAGTGAATTAAAAGCAACAGGTGGCTTACTGGATGATGAGTTGTTGGCGCATTGTTTGTTACTCTCAATGCTTGACAGTTGGTCCACAGTCATTGATGTGATTTATGGCAACTCAAAAGTGACTCTTGATTTGGTTCGTGATCGCTTAGTAAACGAAGAAATTCGTAGAAGGGAGCGAGGCGTTGCAACAGGTGCGGCCCTAAGTGTTGAAAGGGGTCGAAAGAGTCAGAAAGGCGGAAACAATAATGCGAGGTCTAAGTCGAGGGAAAAAGGCGAATCTCGAGCCAAAAGTGAGTCTAAGTTGTGGAATTGTGGTATGTTAGGCCACATGAAGCGAGATTGCAAGGCGCCAAGAAAGGCAAAGAGAGAAGATGAGTCTAACTCGGTGAACGCAATAGCCGATGACGACTCTGGAGATGCTCTTGTTCTATGTGTCGATAGCCCGATTGAATCATGGGTTCTTAATTCAGGTGCATCTTTTCACTCTACCTCTTGTAAAGGATTGATAAAAAATTTTGTAGCCGGGGAATATGGCACAATATATTTAGCGGATGGCAAACCACTAAGTATAACTGGCAAAGGTGATGCTCACATTAAATCTGATAATGGATATAAGTGGGCATTACATGATGTTAGATATATTCCTTGGTTGAAGAAGAATTTAATTTCTGTGGGTCAATTGGATAAAGAGGGATTTAGAATCATCTTTGGGGAAGGTTCTTGGAAAATTGTGAAAGAAGCACTGGTAGAGGCGCGCGGTACCAAAACAAGTACATTGTATTTGATAAATAGCAATGTACCTTTGGTGGCAGTTGCGGGGGCTAAGGGCGACTCGAATCTATGGCACAAAAGACTGGGGCATATGAGTGACAAAGGAATGAAAGTTCTAGCCGCAAAACGATTACTACCGACCATGAAATCGGTAGAAATTGACTTTTGTGAAGATTGCGTGTTTGGCAAGCAAAAGCGGGTTAGTTTCTCAAAGGTTGGATGGAAACACAAGGAGAAAAAGTTAGAACTTGTGCACACTGATGTGTGGGGACCGGCACCGGTCCAATCCCATAGTGGCTCACTATACTATGTCACATTCATCGATGATTCCACTCGGAAAGTATGGGTTTACTTTCTCAAGCACAAGTCTGATGTGTTTGGAGTGTTCAAGAAGTGGAAGGCGGAGGTCGAGAATGAATCCGGTTGTAAGCTTAAAAGCTTGAGATCGGACAATGGTGGCGAGTATGATGGAGCTAATTTCAAGGGATTTTGTGCTGAGCATGGAGTCAAGCTAGTACGGACGGTCCCAAATCGACCACAACAAAATGGGATCGCGGAGAGGATGAACCGCACTCTCAACAAGCGTGCTAGAGCCATGCGGCTTCATGCGGGTCTACCCAAGGTGTTTTGGGCAGAGGCAATCAACACGGCGGCTTACCTCATAAATCGAAGTCCCTCGATGGCATTGGGACTCGAGTTGCCGCAAAAAAAGTGGTCGGGTAAAAAAGTATCTCTTTCTCATTTGAAAACTTTTAGGTGTATGGCATATGTGCATGTGGATTTGGAAAAGAGGGACAAATTAGATGCTAAGACAAAGAAATGTATTTTCATTGGGTATGGGACAAATTATTTTGGTTATTGATTTTGGGATGAGGGAAATCGAAAAATAATTAGGTCCAAAGATGCCACATTTAATGAAAATGAGTTGTATAAAGAAAGGTCCAAATCCCATGTTGAAGAAGTGAGAGATGTGGCCATTGAAATTCCCAAAAGTGATGATGATGCAACCGAATTGGCCGATGATGCGGCTGATGTGCCAAAAGAAGAACATGACCCACAAGTGCCAGTATTGAGGAGGTCTACTCGGATTCGTAGACCAAACCCAAGGTATACTTCTTCCTTGAGTTATTTGCTCTTAACTGACTCTGGTGAGCCTGAGGATTATAAAGATGTGATTGAGTCGGGTGATGCGGTTAAGTGGGAGCAGGCAATGATGGAGGAATTTGAGTCCCTTGAAAAGAACAAAACATGGGACTTAACCAAATTGCCAGAAGGAAAGAGGGCGCTACAAAGCAAGTGGATATTTCGAGTTAAAGATGAAGTTGATGGTAGTAAGCGATACAAGGCGAGATTAGTGGTTAAAGGGTTCATGCAAAAGAAAGGTATTGACTATACCGAGGTTTTCTCACCGGTGGTAAAGCTCACAACCATTAGAATGGTTCTCGAGTTTGTAGCGACCGAGAACTTGCATCTGGAACAACTCGATGTGAAGACGGCATTTCTCCACGGTGATTTAGAAGAAGAAATATACATGGTGCAACCCGAAGGATTTGAAATTCGACGAAAAGAGGGTCTAGTGTGCAAGTTGAAAAAGAGCTTGTATGGTTTGAAGCAAGCACCGAGGCAGTAGTACAAGAAGTTTGACAAATTCATGTGTGATCATGCATTTAAGAGAAGTGGCATAGACCATTGTGGCTACTTCAGGTACTTTGGTACTTCTTTTGTTATCTTGCTTTTGTATGTTGATGATATGTTAATTGCGGGAAATAGTATGAAAGAAATAAACAACTTAAAGCAAGAATTAGCAAAGGAGTTTGAGATGAAGGATTTGGGTTCAGCAAGTCAAATCTCGTGATCGAGCGGCGGGAACTCTCATCCTGTCGCAAGAGAAGTACATCAACAAGGTGTTGGAAAGGTTCCGAGTGCAAGATGCCAAGCCAAGGTGTACCCCGCTGGGAGGACAATTTAAACTTTCAAAGGCGCAAGCACCAAAGACGGATGAAGAGCGAGATCACATGGCGGCCGTACCTTATGCCTCGGCAATTGGCAACCTCATGTATGCAATGGTATGTACTAGATCCGATATTTCTCAAGCAGTGGGAGTTTTGAACCGTTTCATGGCAAATCCTGGTATGGCACACTGGGAACCGGTAAAATGGTTGCTCAGATACTTGAAAGGTACTTCCAGTATGGCACTGTGTTTCAAGAAAAGCAGTGTGGGTTTAGAAGGGTTCGTTGATTTGGACCTGGGTGGTGACATGGATAATCGGAAAAGTACATCCGGTTATGTTTTCACATGGGGTGGTACAGCTATTAGTTGGAATGTCGAGATTGCAAAAGTGCGTGGCTCTTTCAACAACAGAGGCCGAGTATGTTGCAATCTCAGAAGCCGGAAAGGAGATGGTTTGGTTACTTGGTTTTCTCCAAGAGATTGGTAAAGATCAGGGATGCGGAGCGCTCCACACCGACAGTCAAAGTGCTCTGTATCTCGCGAAGAATCCGGTGTTTCACTCAAGGACCAAACATATCCAGCTGAAGTACCACTACATTCGTGAGGTCATTGAAGATGGTACCTTGTCACTGAAGAAGATCGCGGGTGCAGAAAATTCCGCAGATATGCTGACAAAGGTGGTCACCACAGAGAAACTGGGGTTATGCTGTACCTCAGTTGGGCTCGTTCACTAAGTTGAGTGGGAGCCAAATTGCCAAGTCTATGAAAGATTGCTAAGAATAAAGAGAAGTTGAGTACATTGTCGGGACGCCGATGTTGGAGTATGGTAGAACGCCGGGACGCTGGTGTCATCATTGAGTCTCCAAGTGGGAGATTGTTAGGAGTGTGGAGATTAATATTGACACGTGGCACGTTGACACGTGTCTGGTCAAGGACGGAGAGATTTTTCTCGTGAAGAAACAAGTATGGTGTGCATGGAGACATCTGTTACATTCTCGGTCACAACTAAGGCGTGTTGATCACGAGAGATGTGTGAAGACTGTGAATCTTCCTTTACACGATTCTTCTCTTAGAAGGAACAAGTCTCTTGCTTTTGGTCTATATATATTTCATTTCTATGTAATCGTTAGGCAGTACACAGTAGTGCATATGTAATTGTATTTTGTACTCTGTTATTCTCTCTTGATAATAAAGCAATTTTAGTCTTGGCATATGAGATTGCACTTTCCTTCCAGACAAATTTTCTCAAAGTTAAATTCACTCTTTGTCATTGCAACTGATACATTTGTGTGTTGCATGTGTTGTGTAAAAATTACAAATCCTAACTCTGATAACTCTGAAGAATCTGAAGAGTGAGTAACCACTTGGGACCGATCCTAACACACTAAACCCAACCGCCTCACCTGCTCTACCTGTTCTCGCTCACCGCCTCACTCTAGTGGCGACTGGTGGCTGAGAAGGCGGAGTTCACGGTCTCCACGACCTTCCTCCACTTCAAGACTAGTAATGAATGCTGCAAGGTGGAGGGGGGAAGTGAGAGAACTAGTATATCAGAATACCTGCATAACATATCAGAGGATCATTGTCTTATTATTGTGCTGACATGGATAGCTGTGGACTGTTGAGAGAGAGGTGTGGTCTCCATAACCAAGATGAAGGCTCAGGGCTCACTGTCCTTTTCCCCCTCCCCCTCCATCCACTCTAATTCCATTGAAATATCGAGCTTGGTGGGAGTGCTAGATTTGGGTTCGCAGGTAACTTTTGTAAATGAGATTTTACTTTGATTTTGGTGATATCAGAAGCTTTTCCTTTGATTTTGCAAAGCTTTTACTTTAATTTTGAATGAAAAATCGATTGGGAAACTCCTTTCTGTAATTTGAAAGGATTTTGCTAAAAAAAGATTTCTAATAGGATTTTGAATTTCTTTTTTCAATGTTTGATCAGAGGAAAAGGTTCCTTCTAAAAAAAGTAGATCTTCCAACTGTCACTAACAAGGCAATTTTTAACTAGCGGCTCTGATGGAGGAATTTGATCTGACAAGTACAAGGAAGGAAGACATATTTTGGAAAATTTGTTTGTGATAAATGTTGCTTATAAAAGATGCTCAACTTTATTGTTTGTTTTTTTTCATTGTCATTTGTGTACGGTTGATTTCAGTTGTAATAACTTTTTGTTAGTTTGGATAGTAGTTTGGGGGCTAAACAGTTGATTTCTTTTGTTTTTCTTTCCTTGCAGTTTCCACGATTTGGTGTTTGAACCTTTCAAAACAGTTTGAGTAGATATCCTTTTGTGGATTTCTTACTAGCTTGGTAACAGTTTGGTACGCTTGGCTTGGTATCAAGGATATCTACTCAATCTATTGCAAAGATGAACTGGTACTACCTCACTAGATTGAGTAAGACATTGTTTAAAGTAACAGGGACGCCTTTGCAAACTGTTTAGACACCAATTTGTGAAATTGTAACTAAATTTAACGTTTTAAACGTTTTTTCCGTTTAAAATAACGTAAGAAGTTTTAATTACGTTCTGTTAATATAGCATAAGCGGAAATCAATATTTTTTCCGTTTGCAAACATTCTGCACGTTTGACACCCCTACTTGTGTGAATTGTTTTGCTTCACCCGGATTTTGATAACCGACATCCTTGTTTCCAAAGGATTGGCAAATCTACGTTTAAATTTGAATGCAAGTATTCAATATTGTTTTCTGAGTGTACAGGCATTAGAGCTTTAATTGCAGATGCCAAAACAGCAAGTGTTCAACACGTATGTGCTCCAAATATCATACAGAGTTATTGTGATTTTATTTATTTATTTATTTATTTGGTTTATCAACAACGATATTTTTGCTATCTTTCTAAAATTTGGGTCATACGTGAGAAAATAATTCTATGGGAATTGCTTTCCATCATCCCATAGATTCTATCATCACCATCATCCCCAAATTTTCATTAATTATCTAACATATCTTCATTAATAAGAAAGTCCAAGGGATGATGAAATCATCCCATTCATCCTCATTGCAAATCCAGCATCATCCCATATCTACTCCCAGCATATAATTCATTGAAATTCCGAACCGTAACATGTAATAACAAAATATACAAATTCAATATATGTAACTGTTGAAGTTATATATATATATGTTGAAGTTATATATGTAACTATTAAAGTTAATATATATAACTTTTGAAGTTATATATGTACTGTTGAAGTTATATTTGTAACTGTTGAAGTTAAAATATGTAGCTGTTGAAGTTAAAATATGTAGCTTTTGAAGTTATGTATGTAGCTGAAGTAGTTAATATAAATAATTGTTGTAGTTTGGATACTAACTGTTGTTGTTAATATGAGTAATTGTTATAGTTTTCGTGGGGACCAAAAATGGAAAGGATGGAAGGGAGAATAACAGTGGGGTCCAAAATAGAAAAGAATGGGAGGGAGAGAAATAGTGGGGACCAAAAATATTCTAAAAATAGAAAAAATTAAAATGAGTTCCCACTGGAGATGATGAGGATGATGGATCTTGGAGATGATCTTTATCACCCTCGGAATTCTATCTATTTTGGTGCAAAATGAAAAGGGGATACCAAAAAATTATAAAAACTCTCCTTTTACAAAATTGTGCTTTGCAGAAGAATTTTTTGTTTTTTGTTTTGTTTTATTTTTTCCTTTTTTTTTGTGGACAACAAGCAGATAACCCAATCTCAGCTGTATCAACAAACCAACAAACATTGGTACTTGTGACGCCCATCTCAACCCAGTGCGGCAGTACCCCATTGTTACGTTGCAGGAAACGGAACAGGCGGTATTGCACGTTAATGTTCCGTTTTACCAAAAAATGACTGAAATCAATGGAAAATAGACTGAAATCAGTGGAAATTGAGGAACGGAACGGCTAACGGAACAGTTTTCTGTTCCGTTTTATGAAACGGAACGGAAACGGAATGGATTTCATTTCCGTGTGCCGGAACGGAACGGAAAACGAAACACCCTGTTCCGCTTCCGTTATTAACGTTTGACAGCCATACCCATTGTTATCTATGACTACTAAGCCCATATGCCAAAAGCGAATGTAAATGTCCCAATAATATTAGTATATTACAGATTAAATTCTTCATACAATGCAACTAAAGCTTGTGATAGATTGTCTTCTGTCAACGCCCAACAAATCAGGTTCCTTTCCTGCATCCGAGGCACTCCATGTGAGCTGCAGGGGCAATTCTGTCAGTGCTAGCAATTGGCATCATGATCTCACTGCTCCCTTCAGTTTATATTTCCAAAATACTAAGCAATGAGAGTAAGGTTCCCCTTCCTTCAGCATCTTGCAACAGACCTGTATTTTGCTAATCATCTATGACACCCCAAAACCGAAGTCATGGAGTACCACGGCCCGCCGCGACTACGTGCTTACCTTCACGCACCCGCAAGGTTTACATATCACAAAACATTAAGTAAATTGCATGAAGCATCACAAATCTAAATGTAAGCAATTACTCAAAGGTTAACAAATATCGAACTACATCATGGCATATGGCAAGTTTCAACTAGTTAGACTTGTACATATAATATCAGTTGGCTTTACAATATCAAAAGTACAAGTTAACTATACAAAATGAACATTTAGAAATCCCACGCTTCATGCTTCTACTCAAAATATAGATGGCTTACTCTGCAACTCGATTCCCGCTCGGTCTACAACCTGGAACCCACAAAGTGGAGAGTGAGATAATTATAAAAATCATCCCAGTGCGGTATTTAGTTCCAGTCACACAAACCCCGAAGGTACATGATCAGGAACTAACTACTGACTGAGTTAAAACAACACTTCATTATACAAGCAAATAATATAGCAATATACATATCAATTAGTTCAATCAACCTCTCAAATTAAATCATGCAATGCATCATGAGCACGGTCATTATGTCCCTTCAATAAGGATTTCAATTACAAGATGGCTTTTCAGAAACCGGCTCGAGTTGGACAACACATAACATGCAAGTCTGGTTATAATCATTACGACTTCCTTCACAGATTTTATAGTCCTTAGACTCAGATTTTATACTCCGTAGACTCACATTAACACAATTCAGACAATTCGTAATCACAAATAGTTGTCTCGCACTTTTTCACAGCCCTCGGATCAACAGAGGAAAATCCGATCTCGGATTGAGGGGCAAAATGAATGCGGATCAGATACCCCCCGCGAGCCTCAAGAGGCCGATACCGATACCACCCCGAAGCGCGGTAAATGTACGGTCTTGAGTTCTCACGAGGGTTTATTATTTGAAGGGGTCATTTCTTTCCAGTAGGCGCAAGCCCCTACTATTAATTACCTCCGACATGGTCAGGAGCACCTCTAGATCGGGAAAATCAAAGGATTGTGTGTCGTGAGCTGTTAGGGAATTGTAAACATGCAATTAGCGGTTCTATCATGCATTTATATTTTTTTGTTTTTTTCTTTTTTTATTATTAATATTACTACTACAATGCAATATTAATATATCATATTATTATATTTTTTTTTGGACTTTGGATTGCAGGGGACAGCAGTCTCTGGAATTCTTAGCTTGTAGAAGTTTCGGTTGACTGCCGTCGCTGGACGCTTATAATCTTCTCGTTTTTCGAGTTCTCCTTGTAATCTGAGGAATCAGGGTTTAGGCCCTTCTTGTTTGCATTTTTGTATTTATAAGGCATGGACTTCCCGAAGCGGGTTTCTTAGACTCCCCGTTGATCTTTGCCGAGGGTGTCTGAAAGTGACGTCTGATTCTTAATCAGATCATTAAATTTGATTGATGCGGTGCTTGAGGTTGTTCTTTTCTCTTTTTTTTTGTTTTGAGTTGACGTCAGGCCCCTGGGCTTGTGGACGTTAAAGACGCCGGACCCCTGAGTTTATGGGCGTCAAAATCTTATGCGCGCAGGTGCGACCCGAGTCGGTTGCCCCTTGACCTTTCCCGAGAAGCGGACGCTCGTTCAATGGGCATAGAGCGTCGAGTGACGGAGTGGCTTCCGTTAAAAGTGACATTTGGCGATGTTCAATAAACGGTTCGGTTTTCTCCCGAAGCGTTGAAGTGACATTTGGCAATGTTCGATTTCTTTTCATTAATATGATACTCGGTTTCCAGCCAAGATATCAAATAAACGATTCTCTTGTCACTTGAAGCGTTGCGTTGATACATGGTTTCCAGCCATGATATCAAGTAGACGATCCAGTTGCCATTTGAAGCGTTGAAGTGCTATCTAGTTTTCATCCAAGGTATCAGGGGAACGATTCCACTGTCACTCGAATCGTTAAGACATATGGTTTCCAATTAGACGTTAAGTGACGTTCCGATCTCCATCCGAAGTACTGAGGTGATATCTGGTAGCCAGCCAGAATATCAAACAGATAATCCGATTGTTGTTCAGAGCGTTCAGGAGACATCTGGTTGCTATTCAGGCATTGAGTAGACGATTCAATCATCATTCGAGATACTGAGGTGATATCTGGTATCCAGCCAAGATATCCCATAGGTTATCCGATTGTTGCTTGAGGTGTCGACAGTGCATCTGGTCGCAAGTCAAATATCTAGGAATCGATTCAGCTGCCACCTGAACCGAAGACGCTTGGTTGCCAGCCAAGTGTTAAGTGCCAATTCGATTATCATCCGGAGTATTGAGGTGATACCTGGTATCCAGCCAAGGTACCAAACAATTGGTCCGATTGCTATTCGAATCGTTTAGAAGTGACATCTGGGTGCCAGTCAGATGTTCCCTTCCGATTCGATCATAATTGAGACTCTGAAGTGATATCTGGTAGCCAGCCAGCTTATCGGACAGATGACTCGATTATTCTTCGAAGCGTTGAAGTGACGTCCACTCGCCAATCAGATAAGTAACAATTCGATCCTCACTCAGAGTATTGAGGTGATACCTGGTAGCCAGCCGAGGTATCAAACAATAGTCTGACTGTTATTCGAAATGTTGAAAGGAATCTGATTGCTAGTCGGCCGTTCAATGGACAGTTCAGCTGCCACCTGAAGTGTCCGAATTTCATCTGGATGCCAGTCAGATGTTAAAGTGACGTTTGTTCGCCAATCGGGTATTGAGCAGACGGTTCGATCCTCCTTTGGAATACTCTGATGGTACTTGGTAGCCAGCCGAGATATCATGCAGATAGTCCAAGTGTTACTCGAAACCTCGCAAGGAACCCTGATTGCTATTCAAACGTTCAGTGGATAGTTCAGCTGCCACCTGAAATATCCGAGGTTTCAACAGTTCGGCTCTCACCCGAAGTATTGAAACTATCCTTCGCCAGACCCTTGGGAGTGGGCGTCAAACATCTTATGCACGCGGGTGCTACCTAAGTCAGTTGCCCCTTGGCTTCCCTAGGTGCGGGTGACGATTGGTTCTCGATCATAGGAGCGCTCCTCTCACGCTCAGTCTCTGACCAATCGTTCAATGTGACATAATGCTTGACATCCAGGCAAGACAAGTCACTCAAATGACGCTAAGCGTTCAAGTAACGTCCGGCTGCCGACCGGTACGTCATAAACAGTTGGTTCTCGATCATGGGAGTGTTCCTCTGACACTCAGTCTCTGACCAGCTGTTGAAGCTTCGCTTGATTCCTGATCAAGCATCAATGTGACATAATACTTGGCATTTAGCCAAGGAAAGTCAATAGGGTGAGGCTCGGCAATCTTTGCGAGTGTCAGGTAATGTCCGGCTTCCGACAGAACATTATAATTTCCCTCCAGCACCGAAAGAGGTAAGTTTTGTTGTGTGAGATCAGGTTATTGATTTAAAAGATAGACCAAGTCGACATTACTGAACTGTTTGAGACAAAAATAATGTGACCAAGGAACATGTTAAAGGTTTCTGAATGAGGATATTATTTGGGTAAGGATTATGGATCTATCTGATGTGGTGGTATGATGTGGGATAAGGTCTTTATATAATCTGAGAGAGTCGTTTACAGCAACAGTATTGGCCTCGATATATCCTTGGCGGTTAGATTGCAAACACTCAAGTAAGGACCTCCTGCCTTCTCGAGAGAGCGGGTGCCTTAGATAATCGTAGACTTCTGAAATAAAAGTGTGATCTTTCCCCAAGGTACGGGTATGATGATGTGGAGTTTGTCCATAGTGACAATATTTGCATATCTTTGATAGGATCATAATGTTGTGTGCCTATGTCAACGGTATAGGCAGATGTTTATCTCTGGCGGGTAGATTGCATACACTCAAGATAGGACCTCCTGCCTTCTCGAGAGAGCGGGTGCCTTTGATAATCGTGGCTTCCATCGTCTCAGCAGGCTTGGGACAACATTATGAGCTTTTCTCAGACTGCAAAGAGTTCTGCTCGTGTGTGCTGAATCCATATTCGTCACCGATAATATCTTGCGGTGTGGTTTGACTTTGTTTTGGAATTTTTCCAGTTTGCTTTAGTATTGCTTTGGTCTTTACTTGATTTGCGCATCATTTCGGGTCTCTTGATAGAGTCCCGTGACACCGTGGTAGATCTCACTATCCATCATTTTGAGGCTAGCGAGTCTCAATTTAACCAGATCATTGAGCTTGATACTTCACCAGTACTCTTGTTTGTTAGCAACAGTACTTAGTGTCTCCATTTTTTTATCCACCCTCGTCGTGACGATGACCGTTTGGTGGTTTTAATCACTTGGGATTATGATGAGCTTTATCTCAAGTCATAAACGGAGCACTAGACTCGGTCGTGCTAGTATTCCGGTATGACTTTCTGAATTTTATAATATTATCCATGCCTTCAGGGATTTGATCATGAGTCTTCGAGCCTTTGCCGGAACGGCTTTTCTCCATAACATCTGGGAGAGAATAATGGTAGGAATATATTTGGTTGGGTTTTTAGTGGTGATGATTAGCCAAATAGACTCCCTTTATTTTTCTGAGCTTCCAGGATTTTTCCTCATATTTTTCTGAACCTCCTGTGATTTTTCATGAATTTTTAAAGGTTGCTAGATTTTAAAATAAATATAAGGTTGAGGTGGCAATTTGTGATTGGCCAGAACTTGGAATATGGATTTAAAATATTATGTTTGGATTTTAGTTATGGTTTTGGCATGAATGTATTCTCCATATTTTTCTGGTCCTGTAGAAATTTTATTTGGATTTTTCTGAGTTACGGTTGAATTTCTACGAATTTTTAAAGTTTCCATCAATAGAATGATGCCACATCAGCAGAGATGACGCGTGGAGGCTCCTGGTTGGTCCACGCCAGTAGAGAGAGGAGTAGTCAACAGCGGTTTTAAATTTAAGAGATGTGAAACGTGGCGTTTCCTGGTTGGTTGTCGATAACTCATTTTACCATATTCACTTGCCACATGGAAAATGCCACAGCAGATCGTAAATTTTGGGACGCCCCTTATTAAAGCCATCCATGCTCCCGATGTTTTGTAGAATTAATAACCCTTCGTGCGTGGGGCCCACTGGCAGCGATACGGCATTAGCCGTTATGTGTTGAGCCATGTCCACATAAATCAGGGAAATGAACCCCTTCTTCTCCTTTGTTCTTCCTTCCTTCGTCGCACTGGAGATTGAGAAAACCGCCATGGATATGCACTCGAGCTTCCTATGACGCCATCAGACGCCAACAAAGCGTCGAACGTCGTCGTATGACCTCCCTGATGTGGTGGGACCCCTTTGTTAATCCTGGGGGCTGCTATTTCGTTGCAATTGCTCCTAGGGTTTAGAGACGAAACTGGCAGCGATTGGACATCTCTGCATGTTATGGAGTCGAAGAGATATGCCGGAGAGCATCTTGGTGGACTTCTGACTCTCGATATAGCCCCAATTGTGCCGATAAAACCCTCCGGCACGGTACCTCGCCTCAGCCTGAGTCTGCCATGGCGGGGAGCTGGTGTACACATCACTGTCTGATGGTTATGACAGTCCAATAACGAGCCCCAGAGCATGATTATGCATCCAGAGAGAGATTTACACCATCAATTGAAGAGGTGAGACCTTTCGGCATGGTGAATTGCCTTGGCCTAGATCTGTTATGGAAATGAATTGGCGATTGAGGCCTTCTATCGACCAGAGAAGATAATGATTGGGTTGAGAGCATGGTGGCATGTACAATTAGAGATATGCATGATCAATTTAATTGCTTCTGGCCCCCAGCCCATGATACCCTCTCAATTTGAATCCAGTCAAAATGACATGCTGTTGATTACTTCTCCTCTGGCTGTTGCAGCTTGACGGCGACACAGGGAGCTTGATAGGTCATACAAGAGAGTTGGCATGCCCCTGAAGACAGGTGATTCCTCAATTGCATCATAAAACCGTGGTAGCATGGGCCTTCTCCTTGATTTGATTCTGGCCATGGTAATCATGATGAGGTCACCTTACATTGGTTGATAATGACTTGTTTTTGAGAAACAACAGGCCATTAAACCAACACAAGAGAGTCTCCAATGCACAACTACTCCTTGGCACAGTTGAGGCAGTGGTGTGGCTATCTCCTTCAATGCATTGGTGAGGTGAAGTGTGTATGACTCCATGAACTCCAAAGAAACCTGTTGTCCTTTATATTTTTTTTAATTTTTAACCTGTTGTCCTCTTTCTTTTAGAAAGAAACTTGCTGTCCATAATCCCTGCTATCCTTGTCGTTGTCCATTTTTTTATATTTTTGTTTTATATGATGATTTGCTTAATATTAGATATGCATACTTAGTTATAAAGTAACCTACTTTAACTTCCTTTATCACATGGTTTCTTATATTGTAGCTAATGTAAATATGATTTCTAGTCTACATGAGTACAGAAACAGAATATAAGAGTAGAATATAAAAATGAGAATGAGTTTCAGTTATTTCCTACATTGTTACTAATGCTTATGGTAGTTAAACGCATTTATGTACATATTTACATAAACGTTTTATTTTTATTAATTCCTTACATTTCTTATAGGTGTGTGTGCAACCAGGAGGAAAGTAAAGAGAATGAAAGTTGCAAAGAAAAGGAATAAACCTTCTTGATTTACCAAGGCAGATTACACAAAAAAAAAGTAGATTACACAATCCTCAGTGGTGCTGGGAAGATAAACTATCACTAACACACTCTTTTTTTGTTTTTTTTAGCTATCCTAATTTGCACAGAAAATACTCCTCTCAAAGTGGTAGCCTTATGCCTAATTACTGAACTTCTCGTGGATATCTCCTGGTTGTGTGTGTGTTGAGGGGGTCTGTCTGCATGACTTCTGAGGTGCCTCTTTTATAAGGAAAAAGGGGTACTACTGTAGATGGCACCAATAATCGATATCCTGAGGGACTTGGACAGTTTTGCCCTTTGAACGCCTCATCCCTTTAGACAACACTTTACTGCTCCATGGAATCTTTTTTTTTTTAATCTCCTTGTCCCCATTAATTATTTTTCTTGTCAATTTCAGCGACATTAATTCCTTTACGTTACAATGGGCTATCAGTTTCATTTTCAAATGGTCATGTCCAGTTCTTGCTTCCCAGCTATACTTGGGTATTCTTTTTTTTTTTTTAGTTTCTGGGGCTCTCTTATAACATCTTCATTTTTTTTACCTATCAAGTTTCACTGAAACCAAGTGCATTGGGAGAATATGGTTAGTATTGCATGGCTTCAGCCGACAGGATTGATCTGATCAGTCAATTGATCATATTGCATCAGTTTACTGTCATCCCATTTGTTTCCTCTATATACCCATGCAGGTTAGGCACCAAATCAACACCATTTATCAACTACCTTATATGAATTTTGAAATACAGAATTTGCTCGACCATAGCTGCTTCATGGCTATTGTAATTTTACTCCATTAATTCTTCAAACTAATGGCTCAAATACCATCACAGATGTTTCTTTGTTGTTGTTTGATAGCGGGTTCTGACTTGCACTCAATCAAATTGAGTGCTTAACCATGGTAACTTCTCAATTTCAGAATCCAATTCATTGTTTCTTCAAATTGACCCTTCAAATATCATCAAAATCACTCCCTGGTGGCTGCCTAACCAGGGACTTGGATCAATCGGGTTTTATTCTCATCAATTTAGCATGCTTCGAAATTTCAGGCCATGAGGAATGGAGCCTTCTTCACCTCAAACCGACTGGAGAGCATGGAATTGAACTTATCTGTTAGCGTTGGGATTCCATTCTCTCGCAATTGAATGCTCAGTCATCATGGCAGAGAGAAGGGTTGTGCATACGGAATTGAAGGAAGATGTCGGGTATTGTGTCTCAGCAGGCACTCGAGAGAGAAAAGGGGACAATGTTCTCCTGTGCATAACGCGAGAGGGAGAGGAGGCAGCGAGGTTCCCTCCCATGTCATCATTACTTGGTTTCGTTTTTCAACAGGCGTGCGAAAGAGAGGGTTCCACCTCCTGCGTCATGGCGTTCATCAAAGGAGGAAGCAGGCAGGAACGGAGGAGAAGACGATCTGGTCTGGGCCAGATGTGTTTATGGGCTGCATCTCCTCTTTTTTATTTCATTATTTACCACGGGCCTTCGGGTTCTAATTTTTGTTGTTTTGGGCTAATATAAACTAGGCCGAGACAAAATATATGAATCCCATTGTAATTTATTCCCATCTTTTGCACGAATTTTGATGCCCTTGTTCCATCATAAGATGATTCCATCGTTTAAAATTTTGGTGTATGGTTGTATAGGTTAACGTATAAATATACGTAAAATCATACAACATTTCCTTTATTGTACTCAGAGGCGCGTTTCATGCTTTCTATGGATCCAAAGAGAAGCCTATTGCATGGATTTGGATATTGCATACTAACATAACAAAAATTTTGTGTCAGTATTAGTATCAACGTCTAAATTCCCTTGGCTTGATATAATATTAAAATTTTGGTCGCCATGCTTTTGAGAATATCTTCCCGATTAATCCGGGATAAAGCTTGGGCTAGTCTGAAGATTTATAATGAGCCCCTATTTGATTGCTTATAGTAATCTTAAAAATTCTTGTACCGTCGTCCGGTAATTATAGCAATATTTTAGGGTCAAACAACAGTACCACAAGTTGAGAACATCGTCAGAATACCGGATCAAAGCGCTTATCACTCGGGGCTCAAGGAACGGGTCATGACTCGGTCCTCGAGTCAACCAATGTCCATTCATTCATACAAGTAGCACAGACCTTTTGAAGTCATTCAATCGATAAACATTCATCATGTATAACAAGTAATAGTAATATTAACATATGATACAATTACAAATATGCATGCAATGAATGAACAATTCAACATGATGCAATGTCAGAATTAAATTCCTAAGATGCAGATTCAGAGAGAGTGTAACATCCGCACCTGCAACACAAGTAGACACAAGAAATGACAAGCAAATCCTAATTACCACCGGTAGTATCGGCCTCCCCGAGTCCCGATATGTCCTTATCCAAATCTACATTAATAAATTATTCTAAGTACTTACTCAAGACATATCACACAAGAAATAAGTAAATACAATCAAGAAAAACTGAATACAAAATTATAACTCATTATGTGGCCGGGTTAGAGTTTACCACGACTTAGACACGAACAATTAAGATACGAATAAAGTTTAGGGCTTAAACCATAATTTTCTGATTTCTAATGTATCAAAGAACTTTATGAGGTTGTAGAGCTCTTCAAGAGCTTTCAAATGGGCTTTGAATCACCTAAAATGGACTCCGGACGACAAAGTTATGGCCAAAAGAAAACTGTTCTCAGATGGGACAAATCCAGACCGAATTTGAACAATCCGGACCGGACTTTTAGGAGTTGAAAATTCCAGAGAGAACAATCCGGACCGGACTCTAGCCTCTGAGCTAAATACTGAATAAGGGCAGAATTTGGGATTAACCTTGGGGATTATTTGCAAAATTTATTAACTCTAATACATACGAAATTGGTTAGTTCAAGCATTGTTTAACCACTAGAATTCATCAATTAACTCTCTGGAACTAACAGAAATTCAATTGAACAAACTAAAGAACAAACAATTAAAGGACTAAACTTAAAATTCGTTTTTCAACCAACCCATAGAGCTAAAATGCTCAAAACTTCACCAAATCAAACCAAACTCGAAATGTAGCTACTAGAGTATAGTACTAACTTAAACCAACAAGAAATTTCAGTTATAAACCTCAATTCAAACCCTAAATTTCAGAAATTGCTCAAAAACGAAATATTTCAAAGTTCAACGAAATACTAACCAATAAGCCCTCAAATCCGAAAATAGATGGGTTGCATGTACTCTTCTTGCCTTCCTCCCTTCAATTCTGATTTTTGCCGAATTTTTGTGAATTTTTCTGAATTTATTTGGGTGGAGCTTATAGAGCTTGAATGTAGAGAGGAGAATGGAGAAAAATTTCAGTAGAGAAGAAAGTGAGAAGAATGAGAGAGAGAGAGGGGTCTGCTGGGGGGTTTTGGAGTAAAAGTGTGGGGTCGGTTTTTGCAGAATAGCCCCTTAACTTTTGTCAAAATAAAGGTACCATCATATTTTCAGATTTGAGCCTTATAAAACCCAGAATTTTAACAATAACTTATAGATTCTTAGCATAACTTTAGTACACAACATAATATTTATACTATACTAACATACTAGTATAAAATCCAAACAATCAAGCATGCAAATTTTGGTCAGAACTTCAAACAATTCAAAACAACATAATATTAACACATTAACACCTAAGTACTCAAAAAACTAAAAACTTAGGTATTACATCCCTCCCCCCTTAAGAATCCCGTTCAGTCCTCTGAACGGAACACGTACCTGAGACGTCAAACAACTCTGGAAACTTCTCTTTCATCTCGGACTCATGCTCCCAAGTAGCCTCCTTCCTTGGGTGTCTAGCCCACTGCACCAATACATACCGGATTGTTCTACTTCGCGTCCGGTGTTCCTTGGTATCCAAAATTCTTGTAGGTTTCTCCTCATAGGTCAAGTTCGACTCAACTTGACTAAGGCCTGAGTGATCGAGTATATGCGAAGGATCACGCACATACCTGCGGAGTTGAGACACATGAAAGACCGGGTGAATCCGATCCAAACTTGGGGGTAAATCTAACTCATAAGCAACAGCTCCTACCTTCTTGCTCACTATAAAAGACCCGATGTACCGAGGACTTAGCTTCCCCGAGACACCGAAGCGAAACACCCCTCTCACAGGAGACACCTTTATCCATACATGTTCACCTTCCTTATACTCAATTGGCCGTCGGTGCACATCGGCATATCTCTTTTGCCGATCCTGTGCAGCCTTAAGTTTAGATTTCACCAACCTCACCTTTTCTAAGCTCTTTGAAACTAACTCCGGTCCCGTAGGCATGTAAGTTCCTTTGACCTTCCAATATAGCGGTGTCCGGCACGACCCGCCATACAAAGCCTCATAGGGTGCCATCCCAATACTTGCATGAAAACTGTTATTATAGGAAAACTCCACCAAATGTAGTTTATCTACCCAAGATCCACCAAAACAGATAGCACACGCTCTCAACATGTCCTCCAAGGTCTGTATCGTGCGCTCAGATTGGCCATCGGTTTGGGGGTGATGTGCAGAACTAAAACTCAATTTTGTCCCCAAAGCTTTTTGAAAACTCTTCCAAAATTGAGATGTAAAGCGACTGTCCCTATCTGAAATGATCTCTCTTGGACATCCGTGCAATCGAAACAAATTCTTTATGAATAGTTCCGCTAGCTTATCTCCACCAATGTCAGATCGAATCGGTATAAACCGAGCCACCTTAGTCAACCTATCCACAATAATCCAAATTCCATCAACTTGGCCCTTTGTCTTTGGAAAATCCGACACAAAGTCCATGGTGATAGACTCAAACTTCTCCTTTGGGCACCGCAACGGTTGTGAGAGACCGACACTCTTTCGCCGATCGGCCTTTGATTGTTGACAAGTTTGGCACCGAGCTACAAATTCTGCTATCTCTCGCTTCATGCCCGGCCACCAAAAATGTTTCTTTAAGTCCATATACATCTTCACTTCACCGGGATGAATAGCGTACCCCGATTCATGTGCCTCCATAAGAATTAACATTTTGATCTCCTTGTTATTTGGCACACAAACCCGAGTGCCAAACCTCAAAATGCCACTTTCATCCACTTGAAAACTTTCCTTACCTTCTTCTATCCCCGCTCGAAACTTTTGACACTTCTCATTTTTTTCTTGTGCCACTTTAATCCTTATATGCAAATCTGGTTCAACCTCCAAAGCTGCTAAGAACACAGTTACCACTGCATTTGAAATAGGTTTGTCGAGGTTTCGGTTGACATGGCTAAGAACAAGTTCCCTTGACACCCCTACACACAACTCTAATCTTCTCAACTCTTCTAGGAGCTTTGGCTGACTTGTAATCATTGCCGCTGCATTTGCTCGACTTTTTCGGCTTAGTGCATCGGCTACAAGATTAGCCTTTTCGGCATGATACAAGATCTCCATATCATAGTCCTTGAGTAACTCTAACCACCGCCTCTGCCTCAGATTAAGATCCTTTTGTGTATACTAGTACTTGAGGCTTTGTTGATCGGTGTAGATTTTGCACTTTGCCCCATACAAATAGTGCCTCCAAATCTTTAGTGCAAACACAACCGCTGCCAACTCTAAATCATGGGTTGGATAATTCTTTTCATGCGGCTTAAGTTGCCGTGACCCATAAGCTATCACATATCCATCTTGCATGAGAACACAACCAAATCCGACTCCTGAAGCATCGGTGTAAACCGCAAACTCTTTCTCTTGTACTGGCATTGCCAAGATTGGTGCGGACACAAGCCGATCCTTCAAGGCTTGAAAACTAGCATCTTGTTCATCTCCCCATATGTACTTAACTTCCTTATGTAAAAGTTGGGTTAGCGGCCGAGCGAGCTTTGAGAACCCTTCCACAAACCGTCTGTAGTACCCGGCCAACCCAAGAAAACTTCGAACCTCTGACACATTCTTTGGTTGAGCCCAACTAGCCACTGCCTGCACCTTTGCCGGATCCACCGACAAACCCTTCCCCGAGATCACATGCCCGAGGAATGCCACTTCTTCTAACCGAAACTCACACTTTGACAGTTTTCCAAACAATTGATGTTCTCTCAATCGAGCTAACACCGCTCTCAAGTGACCCGCATGCTCTTCATGAGTGCGAGAGTAAACAAGAATGTCATCAATAAAAATCACCACAAAACTGTCCAAGTAATCATGGAAGACCCGATTCATTAGGTCCATAAAAGCTGCTGGTGCATTCGTCAAACCGAATGGCATCACAATGTACTCATAGTGCCCATACCTTGATCTGAAAGCAGTTTTCTCCACATCTTCGGGTTTGATTCTTAACTGATGGTAACCTGTTCTAAGATCAATCTTAGAATACACCGAAGTCCCTTGTAATTGATCAAACAAATCATCTATCCTTGGTAATGGATAACGGTTCTTTACCGTCACCTTATTCAACTCTCTATAATCAATACAAAGTCTCAAGGTTCCATCTTTTTTCTTAACAAACAAGACCGGTGCTCCCCATGGTGATGCACTTGGCCTTACAAACCCCTTCTCCAATAACTCCTCCAATTGAACTTTCAACTCTTTTAATTCCGCCGGTGCCATGCGATACGGTGCTTTAGAAATTGGTACCGCACCCGGCTGTAACTCAATACCAAACTCAACTTCTCTTGGAGGTGGCATACCCGAGATCTCACTCGGAAACACATCAACGAACTCTCGGACGACCGGAATGGTTGAGATATCCGGCTGTCCGTCTCCATCTACTATCACCGCTGCCAAGAAACACATGCGCCCAGCTTGCCACAAGTTTCTTACTTCTACCGCTGAAATATACGGGGTAGGATCCCCAACCGTTCTGAAATGGAGAGCACACTTGATTGGTCTGCCCAAGTTGAATTGAATGCGCCGCTTGGCACACTCTATCATTGCATTATGCTTTGCAAGCCAATCAAGATCCAGTAGAAAATCATACCCATAAATGTCTAGTACAAGCACATCCAAAGGCAATTCTCGGCCCACAATCAACACCTTTAGGTCTCGGCACCCCAAGACTACTTCATTAGATTGCCCCAAGGGAGTTAAGACCCGAGACACGTCACTCCGTTTCTCCATAACCCAACCACATGACTCAACAAATTCCCGAGACACTATCGAATGACTACACCCCGTGTCAAACAAAACAAAAGCAAAGTTTCCCGAGATAGAAACAATACCTGAAAACATCTCATTTGGTGCTACAACATGTGGTTGCTCTTCTCCTTCATGCTCCACTTCAGCAGCAAAAATTCCAACCCGTCCACCTCTACGCCCCGAGGTGCGACCTCCCGCACGACCACGGTCAAAACCTGGTGCTCGGCCTCCGCCTCTCGGGTAGCCTCCACTACCTTGGCCTCCAAAATGCCCCGCTGGTGAGGGATTGGGACAGTCCTTCCTTATGTTCCCCGGACTTCCACAACCGAAACAAGTCCGATTGCGCAAATGACATGAGACTTCTGGATGCGGTTGGTTACAAGTCCGACACCAATGTCCCGAAAGCTTGGCCTTGCTTGCTGTTGCGGAGGAAGGGATTGGTGCTTTTCCTTTGCCTCGACCCGCAACTTGCATTTGTCCACTCTTTGAGCGAACCTTCCTCGCTTCTTCTTCTTCTTCCTCTCGCTCCCTTTTAAAGTGAACCTCCTTTTGTGCAGCATGATTCATCAACCTCTTCAAGTCTGTAACATATGGATCATCAATTGCACCCCCTATCTTTGACCTAAGCCCATTGATATAGTGCCTTCGATAACGCTTAGGATCAGCTCTAATGTCAAGAGCATAGCGAGAGAGATTGATGAATTCCATATTGTATTCTGCCACAGTTTTACTCCCTTGTTTTAACTCAATAAACCTTTGTCTCATCTCTTCCTTCATAATATCATCAGCATATTGCTCATTGAATTGCTCCTTAAACCACTCCTATGGTATGGCATCTTGGTCACCATCAAAATCCAACTTCTTATTTTCCCACCAGAAACGTGCATCATTCTCCAAGTAATGGATGGCGAGCTCAACTCGGAACTCCTCTGGTGCCCGACACACCCGAAACTTGGACTTGATACTACCAAGCCACTCCTCGGCCGCTGCAAGATTATCTCCTTGAAACTTTGGTGGTGTTGTCTTTCCAAAAGAGTCATAGATAAGCCGGAAGCGATCTCCTTCATCTTCCACTTGTGCGGCATGTCTACCGCGTCCCCGGCCCAAGGCCGCAAAACCCCGCTCAATGGCATTGGCAACCCTTTCTTCAAGACCAGGGCCCGCATTAGAATCTGCGGAGTCTTCACCTCTACCCGCACCTCCACGGGCACGACCTCTTGCACCTCTGCCTCGACGACCTCTCCGATCCATAACAACCTATAGAACAAAGTCAATACCACAACAAGAAAACATACATGAAATAAAATCGACCTCACATTCCCACTTAGACCTACCCTCACTTATTACTTAAAGGTCTGGATCAAGTTGCTAGACCAACCGGGCTCTGATACCAAACAAGCCGTGACACCCCAAAACCGAAGTCATGGAGTACCACGGCCCGCCGCGACTACATGCTTACCTTCACGCACCCGCAAGGCTTACATATCACAAAACATTAAGTAAATTGCATGAAGCATCACAAATCTAAATGTAAGCAATTACTCAAAGGTTAACAAATATCGAACTACATCATGGCATATGGCAAGTTTCAACTAGTTAGACTTGTACATATAATATCAGTTGGCTTTACAATATCAAAAGTACAAGTTAACTATACAAAATGAACATTTAGAAATCCCACGCTTCATGCTTCTACTCAAAATGTAGATGGCTTACCTTGCAACTCGATTCCCGCTCGGTCTACAACCTGGAACCCACAAAGTGGAGAGTGAGATAATAATAAAAATTATCCCAGTGCAGTATTTAGTTCCAGTCACACAAACCCTGAAGGTACATGATCATGAACTAACTACTGACTGAGTTAAAACAACACTTCATTATACAAGCAAATAATATAGCAATATACATATCAATTAGTTCAATCAACCTCTCAAATTAAATCATGCAATGCATCATGAGCACGGTCATTATGTCCCTTCAATAAGGATTTCAATTACAAGATGGCTTTTCAGAAACCGGCTCGAGTTGGACAACACATAATATGCAATTCTGGTTATAATCATTACGACTTCCTTCACAGATTTTATAATCCTTAGACTCAGATTTTATAGTCCGTAGACTCACATTAACACAATTCAGACAATTCGTAATCACAAACAGTACCACAAGTTGAGAACATCGTCAGAATACCGGATCAAAGCGCTTATCACTCGGGACTCAAGGAACGGGTCATGACTCCGTCCTCGAGTCAACCAATGTCCATTCATTCATACAAGTAGCACAGACCTTTTGAAGTCATTCAATCGATAACCATTCATCATGTATAACAAGTAATAGTAATATTAACATATGATACAATTACAAATATGCATGCAATGAATGAACAATTCAACATGATGCAATGTCAGAATTAAATTCCTAAGATGCAGATTCAGAGAGAGTGTAACATCCGCACCTGCAACACAAGTAGACACAAGAAATGACAAGCAAATCCTAATTACCACCGGTAGTATCGGCCTCCCCGAGTCCCGATATGTCCTTATCCAAATCTACATTAATAAATTATTCTAAGTACTTACTCAAGACATATCACACAAGAAATAAGTAAATACAATCAAGAAAAACTGAATACAAAATTATAACTCATTATGTGGCCGGGTTAGAGTTTACCACGACTTAGACACGAACAATTAAGATACGAATAAAGTTTAGGGCTTAAACCATAATTTTCTGATTTCTAATGTATCAAAAAACTTTATGAGGTTGTAGAGCTCTTCAAGAGCTTTCAAATGGGCTTTGAATCACCTAAAATGGACTCCGGACGACAAAGTTATGGCCAAAAGAAAACTGTTCTCAGATGGGACAAATCCAGACCGAATTTGAACAATCCGGACCGGACTTTTAGGAGTTGAAAATTCTAGAGAGAACAATCCGGACTGGATTGTAACTGATCCGGACCGAACTCTAGCCTCTGAGCTAAATACTGAATAAGGGCAGAATTTGGGATTAACCTTGGGGATTATTTGCAAAATTTATTAACTCTAATACATACGAAATTGGTTAGTTCAAGCATTGTTTAACCACTAGAATTCATCAATTAACTCTCTGGAACTAACAGAAATTCAATTGAACAAACTAAAGAACAAATAATTAAAGGACTAAACTTAAAATTCGTTTTTCAACCAATCCATAGAGCTAAAATGCTCAAAACTTCACCAAATCAAACCAAACTCGAAATGTAGCTACTAGAGTATAGTACTAACTTAAACCAACAAGAAATTTCAGTTATAAACCTCAATTCAAACCCTAAATTTCAGAAATTTCTCAAAAACGAAATATTTCAAAGTTCAACGAAATACTAACCAATAAGCCCTCAAATCCGAAAATAGATGGGTTGCATGTACTCTTCTTGCCTTCCTCCCTTCAATTCTGATTTTTGCCGAATTTTTGTGAATTTTTCTGAATTTATTTGGGTGGAGCTTATAGAGCTTGAATGTAGAGAGGAGAATGGAGAAAAATTTCAGTAGAGAAGAAAGTGAGAAGAATGAGAGAGAGAGAGGGGTCTGCTGGGGGGTTTTGGAGTAAAAGTGTGGGGTCGGTTTTTGCATAATAGCCCCTTAACTTTTGTCAAAATAAAGGTACCATCATATTTTCAGATTTGAGCCTTATAAAACCCAGAATTTTAACAATAACTTATAGACTCTTAGCATAACTTTAGTACACAACATAATATTTATACTATACTAACATACTAGTATAAAATCCAAACAATCAAGCATGCAAATTTTGGTCAGAACTTCAAACAATTCAAAACAACATAAAATTAACACATTAACATCTAAGTACTCAAAAAACTAAAAACTTAGGTATTACATCATCATACATACGAATATTAAAGCCAAATGAGTATTTACTGTTCATCTACAAATCTATACAATAATAGAGGCAAACTTGTTGATTTTTTGTGTTGTGTAGTAATCATGTGGCAGATCATGTTGGGTCGATTCATTTTACACAAATAGTTACTTGTCGGCTCTTTTCTTCCTTATCTTTTTTTTTTGGAGTTTGAATTTTTCAGTTTACCTCTATTATATTGGAAATTATATTTTGGTCCTACTTTCCCAAAACAAATGAAGCGGCTATATGGTGGGAAATCAGAGATTTCTGCATGCTTTATTCCAAATTTTCAACATAGTATCTGTCACTATGCTTATTTTTTAAAAAAGTGTGATGGGATATTAATATACAAAGAATTCTGCATGCATGGACAAACTTTTGAATGGCCCCTTTGTGCATCTAACGAGTAAGACATGACCCGGTTCTAGTCTAAGCTCAACATATGATGATTTTTTCTCTTTCTTTATTTTTATTCTTATTATATTTTTCTATCTTCTCTCAGTTGAATGGAATCTTTAAAATAGCGAGTCTCCATACATCAACATACTGTGAGTTTTAGTTTAAACATGGATCCCTATGGTACTGGTAAGTTGTTCCAGTACTGACTATTGTACTGGTACGTTGTACCAGAACTGAGTATGGTACAGATACGTTATTCACTTGAGTTGATGAATGAGCGACTCTTTCCAGTACTGTATTGGAGCAATGAGCAAAGTCTGAAACATTTCTAAAAACCTTGATTTTATAATTTTCTTTCTAACCATTTTCATCTGCAGAACATCCTTCTTCGAGTGCCTGAAGATCATCAAAGGCAAATTGAATTCATGAGGAATATCCAAAACATTAATTATAAAAGTTATATCATACCTATGGAGATGTAAGTGAAAGATAACTATTTAGTTGACAGGACATGCAAGGTGGCCTGCACGTCCACATCCTTCCCAAACTCCAGGCAAAATATCCACCAGATGGCTTACTCCATCTCCTAATCTGCACAATTTCACAACTCTCAGAGCCTCTAATTATAATATTCTTATTGTAAACTCAGGATGACACTGATTAGTAATAATTGCTAATTGTCATGAGAAGAGAGTTATTTTAATATTAATTACCTAGAGGTTCAATAGAATGTATGCGGCACCAAGCCTTTAACCTAGGACATCCAGAAATAACCACACAGTCAGGCACAATAGACAGCAACTCAAGGTGAAGTCGGGGGCATTGGATAATTGCTAAGGTATTTAGTTTAATCAGGTTCTCAAGGCCTCTAATGTACATTATCTGCTTACAATTCGTAATCTCCAGCTCTGTGAAGAAGGGTGAATGTTTTAGTTGTAGTAAATCTAGAGAAAGCATTTGCTGACAGCGATGAACAACCAATGACATGAGAAATGGTGGTAGATAACTACCACCCACATTATCAGCATCTTCCAGTTTAAGCGAGGGGCAATCCCACAAAACTAATCTTCTAAGCCACTCGAGTTTACCAAGGCCCTTGACTGTCTTAAGCTTCCAGCATCTCTTTATCTCTAGGCTTACAATATTACAGAGACCTTTATGGAACGCCAGACTTTGCTCTATAGAGTTCTCTATCTGAAGGTGCTCAAGCAAAAATTCCCGATCCCCTTGCTTCATTATATTCCGGATACCAGAGGTAGCTAGAGTTTTGCAAGACAAATTCTGGTGCATTAAATAAATACATACATAAGTATGAAAAGAAAAGAAATTCTTCCAAAATTCTTTTTCTTCCAATTAAGAAATATTAAACAAGTACAATAATTAGATACCTCAATGTAGTTCAATTGTTGACGTTCACACCAGCTTTTGAGGAAAGGGCACTCAACAATTTCTATGGACAGAGGCAGATTTAATACCATTGGATAAGCAAACTCCTCAAGCTGAGGACATCGCACGACATATAATGTTTGGAGGGAACTAAGGCTTTGCAATCCTAGGAGTAAGGTGAGCTGCAAGCATTCTTCAATGTGGAGACTCTCAAGTAGTGGCCAATGCAACTTGTTGAGCTCGAGCCTTGAAATTGAACATTTGGTTATTTCTAGCCTTCTCACAGAATTAAAGTTGGGCACTGAACTCATATTAGGACAATTGTTAATTTTAAGAGTGTGCAATACTGGAATATCCACATCTTGTTCTCCGATTGGAAGATTCCACTCGAGCATATCTGTTAACTCTATCTCCTCTAACGCCGGAAAAATCACCTTGGAATCATGAATGTTAATAGTTTGAAAAAAGTCATCCCCTAAAGTTCCTCCAATCAGAGTAAGTGACTTGAGTGAGGTTAACTCTCCGAAGTCTTCAAAGAATTTGCCTTTGTTAAGATAACACTGCATAAAAATGGCTACTCTACTGTTGACACTAAACCACGTTGGATATCCAATTCCTTCATATCCATTTACTTTTAACTCAGTGAGGTGATTGAGTGGCTGCAGAGACTCGAGGAAACTTTTACATTTGATGTATCTGTTGCATATATCGAGATTCTGATGTAATTCCACAGGTGCAAAATAGTAAGATGGCAACATCCCACTTGACCACAGCGCATAAGTGGAATACTTGTCAAGATCAATTTCTTGTCTATTTTCGATGCAAATATTTAGTGACGGCCTATTTAAAAGGTCTCTGAGTTCACATAACAATCCAAAAAGAGAGCCACTGGTACTCAACTCAAGAACATCCAGGTTGTAAAGCTGGTTTATTGATTTTGGTAACTTTTTAAAGCAACCACCGAGAACATAGATAGACCGAAGATCAATTAGATTCCCGATTCCATCAGGTAGTTGCTTGATTTTCCAGCATCTCTCCAAGACTAGTGTTTGTAAATTACGAAGCATGCAACAAGATTCTGGTAATTGTGTGCATCTTAAATTTGAAATGTGCAGTTGCTTTAAGTTAATCAGATTCCCAATGCAAGTTGGTAAGTTCGTCATTCGAGGACATTTGCCCAAGGCCAACATTTGTAGGTTAGAAAGTTCTCCAAGGGATTCAGGTAACTTTCTAATCCCAACAGTAGATATGCTAAGAAACCTTAGGTTGACTAACTTTCCAATCTGGCTGGGTAATTCTTGTAGATGCTCAAGAAAGCTTAATTTTAACGCAATTAAGTTGAAGAGTATTGTTGTGGATTTAGGAAGTCTCTCAAGCTTACTGTGATTGAGTTCAAAGTAGCGAAGGTGCTTTAGATTGGCCATACAATCTAAGTCACGTGCATAGCCTCCTTCATGTTTCAACACCCGGAGGTTTTTGTTAGTAGACAAATTCAAATTATAATGCCTGGCCATATTCATATGCGAATTGAAATCTAAATCAGATTTTTGACAGTAAGCATTGTTGACTAATGTCCTGATAAAACCACTTGTCCCATTGATCATACTACAATTCTCTGTATACATATGATGCACTTCACTAGAGATAACATCATGTAGGGTCTCCTCTGTGTTGGTACAAAATTGATCTGATGAAATAAACCTTGCCAAATCATGAATTAAATCATGCAAAGTAAAGGTCTCTTCCCACCTCTGCTTGTATACCATTATGAAAGATCTCCTATCCAACTCGTGGATAAATTCATCCCCAATTCCTTCTTCACTTTTACTACCTCTAGGTTGAATATAACCATGAGCAATCCACATATATATTATTTCATCTTTAATAAATCGATAACCTTTTGGAAATAAAGAGCAGAACAGAAGGCAAGGTTTCAATTCTTGAGGCAAACTGTAATAGCTTACCTTTAGAGCAGGAAATATCTCATCTTTACCATCCGATTCCCATAGTTCAGACTCCAAGACATCCCTCAAGCTATCTTCACACATATTGCAAGATAGAGCTCTACCGATACACTTGATTGCTAGTGGAAGACCAGCACATTTTTTGACAAGTTGTTTACTTATCCCTCTAAGTCTAGAGGAATCATCCATAATTTTACCACCAAATGCATAGTGCTCAAACAACAAATTACACTGATTTAGTGGCAAACATTTCAGATCATATGTATATGTGGCTTGAACAATCTGAGATACAGCTTTATCTCTTGTTGTCACTAATAGTCTCACTGACTCTGCTGCCCGAAATGGTACCAGAAATTGTTCCCACTTACAGGGTAAATCATTCCAGACATCATCAAGCACTAAAAAGAGTTTTTTTCCTTTAATTTCTTTTACAATAGCCCGCTGAACTGCACTCAACCCTGTTAAACCATAATAGTCCCTTTCGGAGATGGTTTCAAGGACCTCTTTTGCTACCCTAATGATATCAAATTGCGGAGAGACATATACCCATCCGCTAATATCAAAATAACTTCTTATTAAGGGATCATTATATACAAGTTGGGCAAGTGTTGTCTTGCCAACACCACCCATTCCTACGATTACAGTGAATGATATGCAATTTGTTACCTCTCTATTATCAAACAAAACAAAATCTAAGATTTTTTCCTTATCTTTATCCCTACCAAAGACAGCTGATTCATTCACCATCATGTGGCTTGTAGGCAGTAAAGCAGTCCAAGGACAACCCCACCTCTCTTCTTCAACCTCCCTTGAAAAAAACAGGGCCTCTTTGTCTCTTGAGATTTCCTCAAAACGATCTACAACAATCTTTATTCTTTCAACCATCTCATCAGAAATAACACCCTCCAAACAATTCCTAGTCATATCATCTGGCTTTGATGAGGTGGCCTCTTCTGACTCCTCAATCTGGCGACACAGTAACTCGTACCGCCACTCGTCAAGTATATCATCTGCCTGATAGGCGACGACTTGGAGCTCTTTCAGCCAGAGCTTGGCGGATGCATCTCGGATTTCCCTCTCACCCGCATCGTGAAGTGTGGCCTGGATTCTCTTGAGTATCCTCTCTAACCGACCCAGGTCACCTTGAATCCCATGCCTTTCTTCATCCTCTGTACTGGATCCCGAGATCCGGAGGGAGCTCAGCAGGCTGCTCAAAGTTGAAACCACAGAAAAGATGAACACCGCACCCATCTCCGCTTCTCTCTCTCGGCTTGGTTGTGGTAAACTGGTAATGTGGTAAACTGTATCGAGTCAACGGATGCCCCTGGTTTATTTGGGATCCGTGAGTCGTGACCAGAATCAAAACGAATGTCTCTAACATTAACATAGTTTTTCGTTTTTTTTTTTATTTGAGAAAGAGATAACAATATTTTTTTTTTTTTCTTTTTAGCTGATCTGAGGTCCGCAGTTTCTGTATACTTTCACTGGTTTAGTGCTTAGTGGCAACTGGTACTAGTCATGATAGATATTTTCTTTCAGATTTTTGCACATAAGTCTTGACTATTTTATCAATCATCAGTAGAAGAGTCAATATCGTGCCGTTTCGCACGTTTTCCGTTCCGTTCCGTCCTGGCGGAACAGAAACGGAGTAGATTTTACTTATGTTTGAAGAAGCGGAACAGAAGACGGAATGGAACTGGATTTCGTTCAGGCAGACGGAACGTAAACGAAATACCACACTTCCGTTTCGTTTTCTAACGTAATTCCGTGCAGAGTACAATTTGTATAATTGTAGGAAGGGACTGAGGAGAGAGAGCGTGGAGCAACAGGGTTGTAATTATAACCCTCGCGCCGACCAGCCGTATACCCCTCTCTCTCTCTCTCTCTCGAGTGTATCTACAGATCTACTCTCTCAAATCTCCCTCTCTCTCGATCGTAACTCCCTCTCTCAGCCTCTTTTCTCTCACCTTCTCTCTCCTGATCTATGAAAGACTAAGAGCGAGGTAACGACTGCAGTGTGACCTTTGTGAGGCTCGAGTGTGTGAGTGAGCGTAACTGTACCTTGCATCGGCGCCTCGCCGTCTTCCGTCAGACAGGATGGTACAACTGGTACTACAGAGGGTTGTCTCTCGGTTTGTCTATTGATCTTTTTCTTTTTTTCTCTGACACCTCGCCCCTTTCTCCTTCCCTTCCCTTTTGCTCACTCATATTCTCCATCTCTTTCTCTCTTGAGCTTGGCTGCCTTTGTGCATGCCATGAAATTTGCTTTGCTTGATTGAATTCTGAAATTTGTATGCAAGCTTGAGGTTTTGGAACGGATTTGTGGTGTAGGATAGTTGAAGAAGCTGAAATAGAATATTTATACTTGATTTCGGATATGGTACTTGTGCTATTGTTTAACATATAATTTTTATTTTATTGTTTAAAACGTATCATATCTGTTAGACACTCTACTAATGCGCGTTTTATTTTTCAAGGAAAAAAATTAAAGGCTGAATGGCTGATGTTATACTGGTAAGGCAAAGGCAAAAGCCAAGGCTCAAGAACAAGAGGCTCAGAAACAGAATGCACAGGAACAATAAGTTTTTTTTTCTCTTTTATTTCGAGATTAGCATTAATTTTGGTTATCCTTGTTGCTTGAGGTATTTTCAGAATTTTCAATTCTTTTTTATCTGTAATGCAGTTTGACGTCCTTGTTGTGGCTTTACCATTGTCTGGAGAAGAAGCGCAGTTGCAACAAATTGCCGAGCTTCAAGTAATGTCTCTTTTTTTTATATTGAACCTTTTTGTCATAGATGATATTCAAGTTTTAATTGAATGTTAGTTTTCTGCTTATCATTTTTTGTAGTTTTGCTCGTTTTATATCTAATTACACAATTGAAGTACAGAATCATCTCCAAAGATTTCGGTCAAAGCAGGCATATGCCAAACATGGATACCCCCTGAAGCTACAGGTATAACACCTGGCATAGAGACCCAATCTTGGGTGAAAAAGATACCGCGAGAACGATCTTTTTCAATATAATCATCACGTAATAAATCAACAAAATCTAAAGTCAGCTCACGCTCCCCTTCCAGCTTACCTACTACTGTACCTGCGTGAACATGATCTCCACCAGACATACGTAATGCTTTAGCTAGTATACGGAAATGCATACCGTGATTTTTCTGTCTATCAATAACTGCATGCATTGCGCGGTGGATGTGAAGAAGTAGACCATTATCAATAACTTCTGCCTAATTTAGGTGAATTTTAGTTAAATAGTATTAACTGACATTTCAATTGCATGGTAGCATTAACTGACATTTTGATTAACTGGCACATTCCAGCTTGCAGGGGCATTTGCAATTGTAGCCTTTGCAGGCTTAGAAAAAGGATGGAACCCACTGGATATCTCTAAGGTAAGTTTCCCTATATTTTGTCAAAGCAATTTTTGGTCCTTTGCTGTAGAAAAACAAGTATATGCATCACAGTAAAGTTGAGATATGTTGTATGAACTATGACTTTGTTTACTTATTTATGTTTGTAAATAATTAACATCCTCATACGAATAGTATGACATGGGTCACTTGTGATGTTTTAGTGATGTATTTAGGGGGTATTCTGGTATTTTACAGGATGGGATATATGTATACACAGGTTTTGCAGGGCACAAATGAACTTTCTTTAAAGATATTTAAAGGGTTATGGAATTCACATGAGAAATTTCATACTTTCTAGTAGTCAATTGAAAAATTCCATCTTTCAAATATGCTCATCTTATAAAAAATTTCTCTTAATTGCATATGTAGGTTGCCAATCTTGGGTATAAATCAGTGGGACATTATCTGATCCTAACTCGTTGTAAGCCAGATAGATCTGAATCTGAAGCTTCCATGCCAGAAAACAAGGAAGTTGCAAAAGAAAACCAGCCAAAACCTGAAATTCTATCTGAGAAGAATAATGAAAGCAGGGCAGTCCAGATGAGAATGGTCCTACCTAGTGATGAAGAAAGCCTGACGAAGCATAGTGGGGTTAAGAAAATTTAACTTGTTATGTATAGCTTATGTTATGAATTTGTAAAATTTTAGACATGTTATATATAGTTTTATGCTAATGTTATGATTTGTGTTGTCAATTTAAAAAATCAGTGTCATTTTAAACGGAAACAAAATGTAACATTTTTAACGTTTGTTCCGTTTAATTTGACGGAACAGAAAACGTTAAAGATTTTCATTACGTTCTAATTATGAAACAGCAACGGAACTTCATGTAATTACGTTGGTCACCACGGCACGTACACGGAAGTTACTACTTCCGTGTAGCACGTTTGACACCTCTAATCATCAGTACCCCCGGTATTTCGTATGTTATCACTAACAGGCAATGTATTGTGAGATTAATTTTTTTTTAGTTATTAGCTAGTACTACACTAGTAACACTACTACTACTTGTTTTGACTTTTGACTTTCCTGTTTTTTCTTGTAGGTTATATAACTTTTGGTTTAATGAAAACTAGTGGATATTCACCCGTAGCGCCATCTATTTTTCATTTTTATTAACCGTTAATATATTAGTGATAATCATAATTTTGGTAATATGGGCACGAGTTTGACCCATGTTGAGTAGATGGAGAAATTCTTTACTTTTAGCTTGTTCTTTTGATCTCGTCTTTAGTTATTGGTGGCTACTTAGACAATGTAATAATTGCTTTAGATTTGGGAGACACGGATATAGAATAAAGAGATAACAAGGGTGGCACTGGTATCATTTAAAGAGGGGATACCAGTGCCGTGTAGGGTTAACTGTACTTTGTTGAATTGATATATATCCTGTTTTTTTTTAATGGAAAATGTGGGTATTTTACCCTCTTATTTAAAATAATAATAATTTTGGTAATATATAAGAATTGTAAAATTATGAATATTAGGGGAAAAAAGAATTTAGCGATATTGCAATGCTATTATAGCAAAATTGGTTGCTTAAAAAAGGGGGAAAATATGTAAATGTTGAAAAATTAAAGTGGAAGAAGAAAGAAAGAGCAAAAGAGAGACAACAATATTTCTTATTCTCAATATTTTGATTCCACATACAATGTACAACCCTCTATTTATAAGCAACAAAAGAGATCTTTTAATATATGACAAAGATATATATCTCTGATATGTATTTAATGTAATAAATGAGAATAATAAAGATGAACAATCTATAAATGATTTGTATTCATTTATAACACTTCCCATTTGTTCGTCATTCATTATACACTATTAATATGATATTTTTGGATCATTTATACTATCTCATTAAAAATATTACCAAGAAAAATCAATTGGGATAAAAACTTGGATAAGAGAAAAATAGTACAATGTGTATAATGCTTCTTCTCATTTTGATATTATTGGATATCTTTCAGTTGATATAGACCTATCTCTTTTCTGAGTTGTTTAAAAATCCTTGTTGGCAAAGACTTCGTAAATAGATCAGCCAAGTTGTTGCATGACTAAATTTTTGGAACATCTATTATACCATCCTTTTATAGGTCATGTGCTGAGAAGAATTTTGGTGCAATGTGTTTAGTTTGGTTTTTTTATATATATATCCTTCTCTAATTTGTGCTATGCAAGCATACTAGAGTAGAATTTTTCGTAATGTTTTGAAGCCCACATTCTTCTTGAATATTTTGAATTATTAACTTTAATGAAACACATTCTTGATTAGCTTCATATAAAGCAATTAGTTCAGCATGATTTGATGATGTGGCGGTTAGAATTTGTTTTGTTGATCGTCATGAAATTGCAGCTCCACTATAAATAAATACATATTCTGATTGAGATCTTGCTTTATGTAGATCTGATAAATATCCTGCATGTTTTAAAAAATTAAAAAAGTAGAAACACCAAACGTGTCAATTCTTTTAAAAAAGAAGTAAAGGGAGGGAAGGGAACTCAAGAAGGAAGAAAGAGAAGAGAGGGGAAGCCGTACCTAGGAGCGGAGGGAGGGAAGGGGAAGCGCACTCGGATCGCTAGGTAAAGGAGGTGCACGCGCTAGGATCGCTCGGATCAGATTGAAGCGCCTGAGTCGTTCGTGAATGATAGTGATGACAATTAAATAGATAGTAAGTAGTAATTATCACGAAAATTATACAATCAATATTCGGTACAATGCATAAGTGTAGCTGCATTTAATTCAATGGTTTCTGCAGCCTGATTCTAGCGACACAATACACCAATACATATGATTAATCAAATTTATCAAAGTGAATGTTATGTACCTTTTCCCTTCCTTCTTTTGGAATTCGGAGAAATTTTGATGGCCAGCGGCCCGCTAAGGGTACTAGCGACCTGCTGGGTCGCGGAATTAGAAAAGCGTATGTTCGGTTCTGTAACCGACAGAAGCTATATAATCTCAGATCTAAGGGTTCTGTTACTTGGTTGTCTTGGTAATTCCGTTCCCAAAGGTCCAGAATCCTATATAATGAGAAGCACGGCATATCGGACACTTGGAATCGTAGATGGTGGCGCTGGGCCCTAACTTGAGGTCGTAGTGCATCGGCCGCATACGGAGAGAGACCGAGACAATGCGCAACGGATGCGTGGTGGTGATGGCTTGCGATATCGCCTACGAGATCGAAGTCTAGTATATTCGATTTTTTCGCAAACGGTAATCTAATTCCTATTAAATTTACATTATTCATGATAGATTTGTAGTAGAGGTCCTACTACCCAAACCTTCACTTCCAATTTCCAAATCTTCAAGACGATAGATTGCAAATTGCATGGCTTTGTGTACGACCTGCAAGAAGAAGTTTCAATTTCAAGGCTGGTTCAAAGACTAAGCCTATAAGAAAGGGCAAACCTAGTAAATTCAAACCATTAGAAAGTATGAGAAATAATTCTCACCCACATTAAGAACCCCTGGCCACTTTTTCCATTAAGTGGGGCCAGCACAGCAGCGAGCCATTCTAGCACCTTGATTCCTTCCTTTTATGGGGGCACAGCAGCATATACAAAGCCATATTTTTTTTATACCTCGTCCTAAATACCATTGTTGGCGGACTTGATTGTATAATGCATAAGATCACTCGGAGCTCTTGATTGCATTGTATAAGATAGAAAGTAGAAACGCCAAACGTGTCAGGTATTTACACATAGGTACACCTATTTTGTGATCTTTTCTATTGGGTTTTTTTTTTTAGCATATCCCAACTTATTTGGAACAAAAGATTTCGTTGTTTTTATCGTTGTTAACAAGCCTAAGATATAATTTAGTACATTTAGTAATGCCAAAATAACAAATGCATACCAAAACAAGAATAGAAAGTGGCACTGAAGTCTTCAAAAGAAAATCCATTGTTTTCAATATCCTACCCCTTACTGGAAAATTCCGGTAATATCGGAACGGTGGACGAAATGACGGTATCTGATATTTAGAGAGAATACCAGGAAATTTTGAGAAAATACTATATTTCGGTCACTGATCGGTATGGATGCCGGTAGGGTATTGAAAACCATGAGAAAATCAACAACAAAATGAATGACACAGAAACCCTCGCTACCAACTTCCGAAAGTAAACAGTAAAAAGCACATGCTTTGGAACTGAAACACTGATACCTAATCATCCAAGAGGTCCTCATCTTCCTCTTCATCTTTTTTTTTACTTCATCGATTGTTGATATGCTTAAAATATCTTCTACCCTGAATTGATATTGCACTAACACAGAGATATGGCATGTCTCAAAAAATCAAGCTGAAAACAGAATTATAACAAAAACTGCGTAATTGGCATAGTCTTTGTGATCTTTTTAAACAACTGTAGTTCGATGTATCCGTAGTTGTTTAGATTGTCAAGTAATAATTTTTAGTCATTTTGAGTTGGAAATGATTTTTTGACTTGTTCTAACTTCCATCTTACAAGTTATAATAACAAAAACAAATATGTACATAACTTTAGGACTGCATAACGTCTTAAATGATAATGAAAATACAGTCTTTTTCGTTAATCGTTTCGTGAGGAGACGGAAAAATTCATTTATTTTGTGTTGTGTTTCATTTTTAGAATGCAAGAGGAATTCGTTGTGTTGATCATTGCGTTCAAAATAACGATCAGAATGGTTGAGATTGTTTAATCGTTCATGTACCAGTACCCTTAGAAACTCGGAGCTCTTGAAGAGAAAGTAGAGAGAGAGGAAATGAATTTTTGTAATTTGCTTTATTGAAAAAACAGTATGCTTGTATAAGATTAGAGTACACAAGCTAACTAATTCATTTCGTAATTTGCTTTATTGAAAAAACAATATGCTTGTATAAGAGATATATAGAGTACACAAGCTAACCATCTCAATAGTGTCTAACAGAAATCAGTTACAAGAGTAAAAAAGTGAAATAACATCAAATTGAAAAATCGATGATCCTAATGCACAGGCTATGTGCTGGCTGAGAAGAATTTACCAGTACGCTAAAAAGTAAAAACTGATTTACCAATAAACTGAACGTCTGAACATGGTTCACAATATCCTCAATAACCCTTAATTGCCAAAAAAAAAAAACACAGTTATATGTACAATTAAATCCACAGCAGTTACAATTACAAACAAGCTGCCTTCCTAACAGCAAACAACACATCACACTGATACATCTCTTCATGTACCAGTATGCCAAAAAAAAAATACCTACAAGTCTACAACACAATAATTCTGCTGAACACAAAACAATGAAGAAAAATATACAACCACAAAAATAACAAAAATCAAGAAATCTCTGATCTCATAAAACTCAAAAAACTCTTCATCTAGACATTAAAAAAGCTCAAATCTTTCACTAATCAGTTGTCTGTATAAAATTACTTGGCAGACCTTCAAAAAGCTCAAACCTTCACTCTTTCATGCACATGCCACTCCTGGCGCTGTTATTTTGACACCAGCACTTTCTTGGCAGGTCTGTTGTCAGATATCTCTAAACAACCTTGACAGCTTGGGTTAACCAAAGCTCAAACCATGACAGTGGGGTCAAGAGAGGAGGAGCATTAGAGGTGAGAGGGGTTTCGGCTCAGAGGGAGAGGCAGAGATTAAGGGGGGAGAGAGGTGATGTGGTCGAGAGTGTAGTGTAAACTCAAATTAAAAATACCGGCACAAGTATAAACATGCTTGGTCAAAGGTCAAATTTTGTGGGTAGCAAATTTGGATTGAAATTGATATGTGCCGATTAAGTGTGAATTGTAATTTTGTTTTGTGTGTAAAAGTCGGTTAATAGAAAACCGACTCTTCTGAGCCTATATATACATAGGTCATGTATTGTAATGAAGAGAGAGATATATATTATAACTTCATATTTGAGTTTATCCTCCTTTATTAGTGTTCTATTTTGAATTCTATTTACAACAAATTGGCATCAGAGCCTTGTCGAGTGTCTCGTTCAAATGGCAACCAGAAATCCAAATATTTCTTTCCAATATCCGATTCTTACCAAAACCAATTATGATCAATGGTCGTTGCGAATGAAAGCTATTATTGGTGCTCATGGCTTGTAGAGCATCGTTGAAAATGGCATTGAAGAACCTGATAATGATGGCCAACTCACAGTAGCTGAATTAAACGCGTTGCAGAAGAAAAGAAGTGGAGATCAATGTGCCCTGAGTATCATCCATCAAGGATTGGATGACGACATGTTCGAGAAGATTGCCAATGAGACGAGTTCTAAAGATGCATGGGAAATTCTTAAAAATTCAGTGGTTGGAGTTGACAAAGTGAAGAAGGTTCGACTCCAAACTTTAAGAGCCGAGTTTGAGACAATTATGATGAAGCAGAGTGAGTCCATAGGAGAGTACTTCACTCGAGTATTGGCTATGATTAATCAAATGAAGAGGCTTGGTGAGAAGATGGAAGATGTAAGAGTTGTAGAAAAGATACTACGCTCTCTCAATTCAAAGTTTAGCCATGTGGTGGTGGCGATTGAAGAATCGAAGGATACAGAGTCCATGTCGATCGACGAGTTGAATGGTTCGTTGATAGCCCATGAAGAGAGAATGAAGAGAATTCAACAAGAATCTCTTGACGAGGCGCTACAAGCAAAAGCGACAATTAATGAAGATAAAGCGATGTATGCTGAGCACAACCACCAAGGAAGAGGAGGCAGATCTGGAGGTCGTGGCCAGAATCGAGGTAGAGGTCGCGGAAGACAGAATAATTATTATCAAAGGCAGCAACCAACTGAATTTCAACAGAATCCTCGTGGTAGAGGACGTGGCCGAGGAAGAGGTGGTCGTGGATACCGCCCCGACGTCGACTGTTTTAATTGCGGTCGGCATGGGCATTATGCGCGAGATTGTCGATTACCAAAGAAGGTAGAAGAAAACACGAATTTCGTGACAGAAGAGACAAAAGACGATGACGTTCTCATGATGGCACATAATGATATCATTTCCGACAGCGACACGGTGTGGTATCTCGATACCGGTGCTAGCAATCATATGAGCGGGCATAAATATTTATTCAAGGAGATGCAAGAGGTTAAAGATGGTCACTTTTCATTTGGTGACGCATCAAAGATTCAAGTAAAAGGTCGAGGTAAAATCAACTTTTATCATAATGGCAAAGAAAGTACAATTGAAAATGTGTACTATGTGCCAGACATGAAAAGTAATATTCTGAGCGTGGGACAGTTGATGGAAAAAGGCTACTCGATTTTCATGAAAAATCGGGTGATGTTTCTGAAGGACAAAAGAAACTGCCTACTGGCACGTGTGGAGATGGCCCAGAATCGCACGTACAAGCTCAATTTGAGAAACGTGCAAGAAACATGTTTAAAAATGAATATGACGGATAAAGCCTCGCTATGGCATTTACGATTTGGGCATTTGAGCCGAGATGGCCTAAAAGAGATGGCGAAAAAGGGCATGGTCCATGGTTTACCCGACATAGATTACCCTATGCAATTTTGCGAAGGATGTGTAATTGGCAAACAAACAAGAACCTCATTCCCTCGAAGTGCAGAGTATCGTGCAAAAAGAATTCTCGAATTGGTACACACTGACATATGCGGTCCGATCACACCCAAATCATTTGGAGAAAGGAGGTATTTTATTACCTTTATTGATGATTATACAAGAAAGACGTGGGTGTATTTTCTTAAAGAAAAGTCTGAGGCGTTCGAAATCTTTAAGAAATTCAAGACGATGGTTGAGAAGAGGACCGGCCATTATATTAAAGCATTGCGATCGGATAGAGGTGGTGAGTATGTGTCAACTGCTTTCATAAATTTTTGCGACGAACACGGCATAAGGAGATTCCTAACAGCTCCCTACTCACCTCAGCAAAACGGTGTAGCAGAAAGAAAGAATCGAACTATTCTCGACATTGTACGATCAATGTTGAAGACCAAGAATATGCCAAAAGAGTTTTGGGCAGAAGTGGTACGATGTGCCGTATATGTGCAGAATCGATGTCCGCATGCTAAGCTGATGGACCAGACACCACAAGAAGCTTGGAGTGGAATCAAGCCGACAGTGTCACATCTTAAGATATTTGGTAGTGTGGCTTATGTGCACGTACCAGATCAAAGAAGAACCAAGCTAGATGATAAAAGCAAGAAATATGTGTTTATCGGGTATGACGAGAAGACGAAGGCTTTCAGACTCTTCGATCCAATTGAAAAGAAGGTGATCGCAAGTCGAGATGTGCAAGTAAATGAAGAAATCGCATGGGACTGGAACAACCAAAAGGAGATGGCGAATGAAAAAGAAGAACCGTCAACCTCTACACCGACAATAACAAACACGAGTCACGAGAGCTCCGATGATGAAGATGAGCCAAGACAACCAAGAACGAGAAGCTTGCAAGATCTGTATGAATCAACACCTGAGGTACATTTAGTATGCCTTTTAGCAGATGCCGAAAATATTACATTTGAAGAAGCAGTGAGAGATAAAAAGTGGCGAGATGCGATGGATGAAGAGATCGCTGCTATTGAAAAGAACGACACTTGGACGCTGGTAGAATTGCCAGAAGAATGTCAACCCATAGGAGTTAAATGGGTATACAAAAAGAAGATGAATGCTGAAGGAAAAATTGAGAGATATAAGGCGAGACTCGTCGCGAAAGGATATCGACAAAAGGTCGGAATTGACTATGATGAAGTCTTTGCTCCGGTTGCGAGAATGGAGACAATTCGACTTCTCATATCTCTAGCGGCTCAATTCAAATGGACAATCTATCAGATGGATGTAAAATCGGCATTTTTGAACGGTGTGCTTCAAGAAGAAGTATATGTGGAGCAACCACCTGGATACATGAAGCCTGGCAAAGAAACACAAGTGCTAAAATTGAAAAAGGCACTCTATGGCCTGAAGCAAGCACCTTGAGCATGGAATTCTCGAATCGACACATATCTCAAGAAGAACAAATTCAAGCAATGTCCATATGAACATGCACTGTATGTGAAAGAAAAAGAAGGTAATCTACTATACGTTGCTTTATATGTTGATGATGTCATATTCATGGGGAATGATGAGAAAATGATAAAAGAATTTAAGGAAGTCATGACTCGTGAATTCGAGATGACAGATTTGGGGTTGATGAAATATTTTCTTGGATTAGAAGTTAGACAAGAAAATGGAGGGATATTTGTGTCGCAAGAGGCGTATGCAAAAGAAATTTTAAAGAAATATAAAATGGATGAATGCAATCCCGTGTCAACACCGATGGAGCTCGGTGCAAAACTCTCCAAGTTTGAGGGAGGAGATCGAGTAGATGTGAGCAAATACCGAAGCTTAGTGGGAAGTTTGCGGTATTTGACTTGCACAAGACCCGATATTGCATATAGTGTCGGCGTGGTGAGCCGATTCATGGAAGAGCCGAAGTACTCACATTGGAAGGCGATCAAGCGAATCTTGCGATATATCAAAGGAACTGAAGCACTCGGGTTATTTTATTCGAATTCAGAAGAATATAAATTGATGGGTTACTCCGACAGTGATTGGTGCGGAGACGTAGATGATCGCAAGAGCACATCGGGCTATGTGTTCTATATGGGAGACGCGGCTTTTACTTGGGTCTCGAAGAAACAACCATTAGTGACATTATCGACGTGCGAAGCAGAGTACGTAGCAGCATCGTGGTGTGTTGCCCACACAATCTGGTTGAGGAATTTACTTCGCGAGCTAAAACTTCCGCAACATGAGGCGACTGAAATTCGAGTCGACAATAAATCGGCGATTGAATTAGCTAAGAATCCGGTGCATCACGAAAGAAGCAAGCACATAGATGTTCGATTCCATTTTATTCGGGAGCATATAAAGAATGGAAATGTGCAAATGAGCCATGTAGCAAGTCATGATCAAGAAGCCGACATTTTCACAAAGGCATTGCCGATGGAACTGTTTAATAATTGCAAGATGAAAATCGGAATGAAAGACAGAAGATATTTGAGTTTAAGGGAGGAATTTGTAGTGTAAACTCAAATTAAAAATACCGGCACAAGTATAAACATGCTTGGTCAAAGGTCAAATTTTGTGGGTAGTAAATTTGGATTGAAATTGATATGTGCCGATTAAGTGTGAATTGTAATTTTGTTTTGTGTGTGTCTCGCACCTTTCGGCGCCCTCCCGGTTGTTGAGTGACGGTTCCCGTTTATGGCGGACTGAGGGCGGAAAAAGCATACGGATCAGATACCTCTCGCGGGCCTTAAGGTCACGATACGGCCGTCTCCTTTACGGGTGAGACAACTGTACGGCCTTAATGCTTCCCACGAGAGTTTATTATTTGGGGGGTTCGTCAGTTATTCCAGTAGGCGCAAGCCCCTACTGTTAATTACCTCTGACATGGTCGAGAGAACCTCTAGATCTGGAAACTCAAAGGGATATCGGTGGATTCTATGTCTTTACACAGCTAGGGAATTGTATAACACAATTAGCGTTTACGGGGGGCTAAAGACTTGTTCTATTTTTGGTGTTTTGAGGTTTTTTTAGTTTTTTGTTGTTTTTGGGGTTATTCTTCTTTTTTTCGTTGTTTTCTGACATATCAATGGATTTGATCGCAGGACAGTTGGTTCCGTGCTCTTGGTTTTGGAGTTGCCTTGGTAGATGTTGGGTTGTTGCCTTTGTAGAGGTTTCGGCTTGATGCCCTTCAATTGATGTTGGCCTGGTGTTTTTGGCTCGGATCCTTGATTGCTGGAAGTTATCTCGATTTTCGGGTTCTGACGTGAGGAATTTGAGTTCTTGCCACTTGATAGGTATTATGAGGAAACTATGAGGAATTTGGGATTTGAGGATATGAGGAATATGAGTTAGACTCCTGTTTGGATTCTGATGACTTGGAGAGGATTCGCATAGACCTTGTTCAGGTCTGAGCTTCGGGAAAGAAAGTTCAATGTGGTTGGTTTTAAGGCTCGTTTTTGGGAATTTTTGGGTTGGTCGTTTTCCTGAGAACGGGTGAATGACTCGATACCAGTCGGCGACGGTAATATCGGCCACTCTATCTGTTATCATCATGTCCCTGATTATTGTTCCTGATAACAGTCTAACGCCTGACTGTAGAGGGCGTTATTGAGGTGCGCGGGTGACGCTTGAGACAGAACCACTCTGGCAGTCTCGCACATCGAGGTTATACTCATCCGTTGGCATAGAGTATATGGCAGACATCTTAATCACCTGATCAAGATATCATGGTCTGACTCCCACTGAGAGTTGATGTGCCTCGACCTCGTCGGTAAGCACTTCGGTAGCCAACCGAAAATTTGGGGTGGATGCCAGTATGATGCAGAGTTAGCCGCCCGTCAGAGATACGAGCGTGATGCTTGGAGTTGGGGTGGAGGGAAATGCAATATGCACCTGGTTGCCAGCCAAGTGGGTCTAGTTAGAGGGTATATGATTCGGTTGCGACCCGAATCATTGGAAGGTCCATCTGATTGCCAGTCAGATTTTGGTAACTTGGTTCCTGGTTTCTGGCTAGGATGTCAAGTTGGTTGGAAACATCAGGCCTTGGCATATTGATGTTCTGAGGATTCAGCACGTGCCTTGGCTTGTTCTATACTGAATCCCGATTATGCGCGAGGGGCGGCTCCCCAGATCAAATTCTTCGTTGATCTGACCAGCCTTAAGAGCATTATGATTTGGGTGTTGACTGTTCAAATCGTCTCCTACCGACAACTTGGTGGTCGCAGATTTCCCAAGCTGTTTTCATGAGGGCGATATGAAGTTCATATTTAGAAGGGGATTCAAGTAGTCATCCGGAACTGGATTATATGTTTGGCCGGACGCCAGAATCGGGAGGGGCCAGTGACTTGTTCAAATTGTCTCCTAAGATTGGTTCATGGGTCATGACATATCCGAATTATCTCATGAGGTCAGTTTGAGGCTTGTCTCTGAAGAGGGGACTCATGTAGCTACCCAAGATTGGTTGATATGTTTGGCTGGGCGCCAGAGTCTCGAAATGTGGTCCGTCAGGTTATGGTTCTGAAAGACAAAGATTGGTGTGTTGGAGTTTTTAGGAAGAACTCCTGAGTTATTCCCTTGGGATATCCCTGTTGCGGGTCTATTCAATTAAAGTTCTTGAATATCAGGGGTTGTTGGGTGGATCTTGTCCCTATCGCAAAACTATCCGAGTCTTGCTGCTTAAATAGTCAGGGTTTATGGTATCTGAAATGGTTCCTCAAATCATCCCAGACAGCCGGTTTAATGCTCTTTTTAGTCGGTTGGTTATCCAAATCAAATCCACTGACAATTCGGGTAACCGGGGTCGAAAGGTTTTGGCTTAGATGCTCAGAACTTAACTTCACATCGTTCCTAATTTCATCTTCCCAAATGAAATATTGGCCTTAGCTTTCTTGTTATTTGCTCTCAGATTGAGGTCACTTGACCGCATTGGCGAAATACGATCAGTATGTGTGTGTAGTCTCAATTCGACCTTTTTCGTTTACGACCAGAGATTGTTTGTTTAGGTTTCCGCTAGATTGTGTAGGACTGTTCCTCGGTTGTTTGGTTCCAATCTTGTCAGGACTTGGTTTCTCCGGGGTTCAGTGCTAGTTTGTTGTTGGTTTTAGGTTTATTCCTTTGTTTTGGTGAGCCTTGGTTGGTCTATTCCACGGGTAATAGGGTGCCAGTCTTGTCAGGATCTGGGTTACTCGTGGTATAAGACTATTCATTTTTGTTCTGGGTATTTGATATAGCATTTATATATATGGTATTTGGCCGGACTTAACCCTAAAATCATAACCTAAACTCTTGAAATTGTGTGCTTTTCGGTTTCGATTTGTAGAATTTGGTACTGCTTTTGGTTTGTCTTTGAATTTCAGGGATTTATGGTGAAACCAATGCAAATCGGCACCTTTCCGGCAAGTTACAAGTGATCTGGTGCGGCCAACACCCCTCCTGTGCGGCCAACAATTTTCCTGTGCGTCCAACAGCCCCCTAGTGCCGCCAAGACCTCTCTCGTGCGACCAACACTTGCCTGGTGCGGCCAACACACCTCCTGTGCGGCCAACAACCCTCCTGTGCGGCCAACAGTTCTCCAGTGCGGCCTACAATGCATATAACATGCCCTGGACATCTCCAGTGCGGAGTACAATCCAGCTGTGCGGCCAACACTTGGGCTGGATGACTCATTCCCAGCCCAGCACGCTGTTGTACTCCGAACTAGGCCCTGCTGTAGCCCGCACAGCCCAAATTGTATCCCGCACCGACCTAACTGTACTCCGCACCAAACCCTAAACCTAATCCACGCCCTATATAAAGCGCCTCCCATGCCAAATTAGGGATCCTTCTCTCCATTTTTCCACTCCCCAGGCGGCTGCTTGGGGCACCGCCTCATTTCCCACCATTTTCCTCCACTGTACCCCGCACAGCTCCATCGTTGCCCGCACAGCACCATCGTATCCCGCACAACTCCACTTCGTACCCCGCATAACACCATTTTTCTCTTCCGATCCACTCTCTGCCACGCCATTGAACCCCGCACCGTCGCCATTGCATCCCGCATCGTGCCTCTGGAGCTTGGATTTCATGCGACAGCAGTGATTCCGGTTCCGATTTCGACTCTAGAAGCTTGCAAGTAGGAGGAATAGGCTGGGTTACGGTTGTCTCTCTCCTTTCTCTCTTGTTTGCTCGATTATGGAGTTTGTATCTTGCATTTCATCATTTACTTTCAGTTTTGAGCATATGCTAGGCTAGATTGCATTGTCTTAGGGTTTAGGTTAGATCTTGATGTTTGGATTGATGTATAACACTTGATATTTGGTATTTGATGTGTATTGCTTGTTGGATGTTATTTGTGAATGCTTGTTTGTGCTTGATTGATTAACTGAACCTCCTATTAGATGAATGGCCACATCTAATCTTGGTCAAAGGTGTAGGTTAGTTGTTTGGTTGAACAAAGTGACTTGAGGTAGGATATAAGCCGAAAGGTAGTCCAATTGGTACCCGACGGGGGGAAGTTTCTGCTAAGGCGAGAGTCTAGTGGATACCTTTGAAAACAACAAGTGAACTTAGGTAGATTAAGCCAACATGCGAAAGTTGAGGGTTAATCGACCTAATGGGGGTGTTAGACTAGGTTCCGGTCCCGATACCATGACCAACAAGCGACAGCTGAGGTCTAGGGAGTCCAAGTCCGGCTAGATCTGCCTCACACAAGTCAAAAACCAAGTTATTAAGTTGAAACACCATTAACTAAGGGTTGTGCGGGCAACATTGGTGCCTGTGCGGAGTACACAGGCCTAATCTGCTGCGCACTAGTCGGTATCGGCATGAAAGTGACCGGTGTCGACAACCCGAAGCCAGACTGAAAGTAAAACTGAAACCCTAGGACACTTTCATTGCATATTTTATCAGCAAAACACCAAAAATTATTACTTGTTTGTCTCTTAGTTAATTGCCTTTGTTGATTGTTAGTTTAAGCCAAAATTCTTCTTTTGATTGTCTAGATTTTGTGAATAAGTAAGGTTTAATACTCAATCTACCGTCCCTGTGGATTCGACCCCTAACCACATCCAATGATTTACCGTACGCTTGCGGTACTTTTAGGACTAAATTAGGGTATTATTAGCTACACATCAAGCTTTTTGGCGCCGTTGCCGGGGACGGTGTTGATATTAAAACTTACTTGAGTAGCAAGAGACTAGACCTTGTATCATTTTTCTTATTTTTCTTCATAAAAAGAGCAAAAAAAATTCACTTGCATCACCATGTTCCATTCTTTTCAGAGATTTGAGCACGAAACGGAGGATAATCGGAGTGATGAAGAAGATCCTTTGGCCCAACTTAATGAGAGAGTCGACCGTTTGATGAGACAAGCTCAAATTGAAGAAATGAAAAGAAGAGTGAGTCGATTGGAGAACCAATTCACAAACAAGCAAAACATGAGAAGGGAAGGATCCAAGGAAGGATGGAGTCCACATCAAGATTCATACACCCACTACTCGAGCAATTCAACACACAACATGGTGGTACCTAATTCGGGCCAAATACAGTCAAGGATGTACCCTGCACAGACAAGGGTGTACCCCGCACAGTCAACAGTGAAGGCAAAGGCTCACCCCACACAATGTCTGGTGCACTCCGCACACCTAAGAGTGTATCCCGCACAGACTGATATGTATCCCCCACAGACAAGGGTGTACTCCACACAAGACCATGTGTACCCCGCACAGTCAGATGTGTACCCTGCACAACCACCAATTTGGCCCAAACATCAACAAGTTCAGTGCACCCAGGACCCAGTGTACCCCGCACAGGAAGGAGTGTACCCCGCATTGTACACCAACAGGGAAGAATTCGACTATGGTTTGACTTATAACTCTTGTTTTTCTTTGGATAATGAAGGTTCAATGTCTCAACTAGACCCTAGATTTACTTTCTTTACTGAAACTTATGATTCTCAATCACCTTTGCAAATGCCAAGTTATGAATCATTGTTTGAAGATTTCATGGCTAGTCAAAGAAAGAAACGTGAGGAAATTCTTGGAAGATTGGATTCTTTGTCATCCAAGTTTGATACTTATACCACATTACTAGAAAAAATGACAAAGACTTTAATTTTTCAAGAAACGTGTCCTTCACAAAGTCTACATGCTGAACAAAATGCCAAAATGACATTGCAAAGTGATATAGAATTAGAAGGTTTTAGTTCTCCCGTGTTGATTGGAGTTTGTTATGAGACGGATAGTGATGAAAGCACACAACTTGAAACAAATGAAGAACAAGAGAAAGTAGAAAAACCAAAATTTGTTGCACCTCCACCTAATATCCTTCCAAATTTCATTCCACTTAGATTACCATGCATTGTCAAATCTAATGATTTGGAATTGAAGCATCCTCCAACAGATTCTATCATTAAAGAACTCGAGAAGAAAGAAGATGGTGGTATCACTCTCAAAGTCGAGGCATCCGACATGAAGAATTACAATTTCACCAAAATCAACTTGAGCCATCAACTTGTAGAATGCTTGGAGAGTTCTAATGCGATGAAGGGCAGCAAACCGCACATCAAATATTGCATCACAATCGAACCAACCATGAAGGCAACCAAAAAGGAGCACACCAAGCATGTGTCAAGAGTCTTGCTCAACCATTTTTGGGTGAACTATGATGCATTGACAGGGCGTAAAGTGAAGATAAGATGTGGAGAAAGGTGGTCAAGCTAGTGACCTTAAACAAGCGCTTCTTGGGAGGCAACCCAAGACTCTAAAACTCTTCTCTTTATTTTAAATTTCAGTTTTGAAAATTTTAGAAAAATCAATAAAAATCTGAAAATGAAAAAAACACACAAAGTTTAGGTTTGTTTTAATTTAGTTTTTTGTTTTTTAAAGAAATAGAAAAGAAAAGAAAAACCGGGCATAATCAATGGATTCGAAATTTCAACTTGTTTCTCGAGGTGGGGAATTATTCATGACATTGGGTTATTTTTGTGTGTAATTTCAGGTTTGATTAATTGTGGATGTCTCCGGACGACTCGTACTAGAGCACCATGAGGCAAGAAGTGATGAAAACCTGCCTCGGCACGACCTCATACGAGTTGTCCGCTGCAATTTATTCAACCAGCACGATTTGAGCGTTGAATTGCCACATTAAACCAAGAAATCAACACTGTGCGGCTTACACAACTCCTACTTTGCGGATTGCGGAGCATTCACAAGCCACGGGTTCAACATGCCGCATCAAAATCCAGCACTATGCGGGCAACAAACCCCATTGTGCGGGTAACAGACCCTCCTATGCAAGCAACATCCTGCCTCTGTTCCCCGCACAACTTGTAAAAAGCCACACTAGAGAGCAATTTCCACCCAGTGTACTCCGCACAAGCCAAAATTGTTGCCCGCACAATGCTTATTTTTACCTAACCCGAGAGCAACTCAAGCCAGTGTACTCCGCACAGGCCAAAATTGTTGCCCGCACAATGGTCATTTTAACTCAATCCGAGAGCAACTCAGTCCAGTGCACTCCGCACAACACACCTTGTAGCCCGCACATGTCTCATTTTGACACAATCCGAGGGCAATTTAGACCATTGTAGCCCGCACAATTGACCTTTGTACCCTGTATATTGCCGAAATCACCGCTCAACACGCCGCAGCTCCACCAAATCCTGAAAACTTACAGTACCGATCACATGCCGCACACTTCCGATTGCGCTGTAATTGCCGCGAGCCACAACCGCTTAGTGCCTATCACCACACGGATCGCCAATTTGGTATGTTTTCAATTGCTTTCTCTTTATTTTATCTGTGGTGATGTGTAGCATTGAGGACAATGCTTTGTTCAAGCTTGGGGGAGGCTATAGACTTGTTTGTAAGAGTGCATCATGTCATATTTTTGAACTGTCAAAGTGCTTGTGCGGGTTACACATTTTCCCTGTGCGGAGTACATTAGTCCTCTGGAAGTACTATGCCACTGAAATTGTCAGGTGTACCCCGCACAGGAATGGGTGTACCCCGCACAACACCTCTGGCACGTGGTTTGCACCATGTAGTTGCATGTAAATGATTGGAAATCAATTGAATGTGCTTGTTTGTCCTTTGATTTGAAATGACAAGTGGTAGTTAACACATTTATTTTGTCAAGGTATTGAATGATTAAGTATTTTTTTTGGATTAGTTTGTGTGCCAATGGACCGAATGTTATGGATTTTGAAATTGATAGGACTTGAAACTTTGGTGCTTGAAATTGTTAAATGCTATTAGACAAGGTCATAACCTTTTGCCGAGTGAACGGACTTGCATTTTACATGGACTTGTTCAAAAAGAGTATCATTAATGTGTGTAAACTTAAATTGAGTCTTGATTGATGTTGCTTTTAAAATGCTTGGGACACCAACAAGCAAACTTAATGGGACTATTTAAATAGTGTGAAAATGAGGGTGCTTTTGACATTAAGTGATAAAAATGAGCGGTTTAACCCAAATTTTTATTATTTATTTTCTGTTCTCATTTACTAATGCAAAAAACAAAAAAAAAAACAACAAAAAAAACCAAAAAAAAAACAAAAAAACAAAAAAACAAAAAAAAACAAAAACCCAAAAATAAATCTATCTTAATTAAACCCCACCGCTCAGAAAGTCTTGAAACGATGTGAGAGCATCGGAAAGGAATTCGCTGGGATCGATGGCTCGATGATACCGGTGGCCATAGGCGAGCGAATTCTGATTCAAGTCTTTCCGCTTAAGTCTCTTGCATAAAACCCTAAGGTGAGTAATCACCCACACTCGACTTGCACATAAATTGGTGAAAATTCTGTTTTTGGAAGACTCTAAACTAGTTGACACATTAATGAAATTGTTTACAAGACCATGGAAGGTGCGGGAATGAACGGGCAATCAATTTTGACTTTGCATGATTTTTTAATGAAGATAAGCTAGAGTCCTTGAGGTAGAAAATTGAAGTCATTTGGTCTAAGTGTTGCACAAACTAATCGAAAAATACTTAAACCTTTTATACATTTTCAAAATAAATTGAGACGACCACTTGCATTCTTTTCAAAAATGTGAATTTCTTGCTTGCATAATTAATTGACGTTTCAACTTGTAGGAATTCGAGATGTTTTGGTTCAGATTTAGGTATTAGTCCACCACTAAGTTTAGGGTTTTGCTTGAGGACAAGAAAGGTTTAAGCTTGGGGGGATTTGATATAGCATTTATATATATGGTATTTGGCCGGACTTAACCCTAAAATCATAACCTAAACTCTTGAAATTGTGTGCTTTTCGGTTTGGATTTGTAGAATTTGGTACTGCTTTTGGTTTGTCTTTGAATTTCAGGGATTTGAGGTGAAACCAATGCAAATCGGCACCTTTCCGGCAAGTTACAAGTGATCTGGTGCGGCCAACACCCCTCCTGTGCGGCCAACAATTTTCCTGTGCGTCCAACAGCACCCTAGTGCCGCCAAGACCTCTCTCGTGCGACCAACACTTGCCTGGTGCGGCCAACACACCTCCTGTGCGGCCAACAACCCTCCTGTGCGGCCAACAGTTCTCCAGTGCGGCCTACAATGCATATAACATGCCCTGGACATCTCCAGTGCGGAGTACAATCCAGCTGTGCGGCCAACACTTGGGCTGGATGACTCATTCCCAGCCCAGCACGCTGTTGTACTCCGAACTGGGCCCTGCTGTAGCCCGCACAGCCCAAATTGTATCTCGCACCGACCTAACTGTACTCCGCACCAAACCCTAAACCTAATCCACGCCCTATATAAAGCGCCTCCCATGCCAAATTAGGGATCCTTCTCTCCATTTTTCCACTCCCCAGGCGGCTGCCTGGGGCACCGCCTCATTTCCCACCATTTTCCTCCACTGTACCCCGCACAGCTCCATCGTTGCCCGCACAGCACCATCGTATCCCGCACAACTCCACTTCGTACCCCGCATAACACCATTTTTCTCTTCCGATCCACTCTCTGCCACGCCATTGAACCCCGCACCGTCGCCATTGCATCCCGCATCGTGCCTCTGGAGCTTGGATTTCATGCGACAGCAGTGATTCCGGCTCCGATTTCGACTCTAGAAGCTTGCAAGTAGGAGGAATAGGCTGGGTTACGGTTGTCTCTCTCCTTTCTCTCTTGTTTGCTCGATTATGGAGTTTGTATCTTGCATTTCATCATTTACTTTCAGTTTTGAGCATATGCTAGGCTAGATTGCATTGTCTTAGGGTTTAGGTTAGATCTTGATGTTTGGATTGATGTATAACACTTGATATTTGGTATTTGATGTGTATTGCTTGTTGGATGTTATTTGTGAATGCTTGTTTGTGCTTGATTGATTAACTGAACCTCCTATTAGATGAATGGCCACATCTAATCTTGGTCAAAGGTGTAGGTTAGTTGTTTGGTTGAACAAAGTGACTTGAGGTAGGATATAAGCCGAAAGGTAGTCCAATTGGTACCCGACGGGGGGAAGTTTCTGCTAAGGCGAGAGTCTAGTGGATACCTTTGAAAACAACAAGTGAACTTAGGTAGATTAAGCCAACATGCGTAAGTTGAGGGTTAATCGACCTAATGGGGGTGTTAGACTAGGTTCCGGTCCCGATACCATGACCAACAAGCGACAGCTGAGGTCTAGGGAGTCCAAGTCTGGCTAGATCTGCCTCACACAAGTCAAAAACCAAGTTATTAAGTTGAAACACCATTAACTAAGGGTTGTGCGGGCAACAGTATTCCAGTATTGGGGATTTTTGTTGATTGGTGCACCTTGTCGATTTGGTCTGTTCCTCGGTTGATGGGTTCTGGCCTCGTCAGGCTCTGGGTCGACCGGGGTACAGGTTTGGTTTTGGTAGAATTGGATTATTCCTATTTTCTGAAAAGGGATTTTGAGTCCCTGATCGGGTTCTCAACATTGAACTTAATTCTTTTGGGGTTTGGTGGTCATCAGAGTTGGTCACGGAGCTTTAGAGTTTTACCCGATTTAGTCCTGCTCAGACAATTCCGGGTTTCGCCCCGCTGGGTCCCTTCTAGGGATTGGTTCATTGGCTTTACTGGGTTTTGAATTTTGGTTTGGCATTAGAGTATTGTTCATCCCTTTATTGGTTTGATCTGAAAGGTTCAGGGTATGTGGGTTTTAGCTTTTGGCGGTGATCTCGGTATGACTGTGGTATCAAGTATGTCATCTGTCGGGTTCCGGCAAAAATCCTTGATACCGTTGGGTTCCTCATATTTTTCTGGATTCACAGGAATTTTCAATGTAGTTTTCTGAGTTTCCTGTGATTTTTAATGGATTTTCCAAGGTTTTTGCTGAGGTGGCAAGTCGTGGTTGACCGTTTAAATCGTTAAAAATGGTTTGGTCTCGATTCTGGTCATGATTTCAGCAGAATTAAATTCCTTGTGATTTTCTGAGTCTACAGGAATTTTCCTCATATTTTTTCTGAGTTTCCTAGGATTTTTGGTGAATTTTGGGAGTTTTCTGGGTTTTAGAATAATCCTGGAAGTGACGTGGCAATCTCTGATTGGTCAGGTTCTGGATTCTCCTTTTTAATTATTCTGAATTGGTTTCGGCATGGTTTAGATCAGGGTTATGGTATGGTTAAATTCCTCATAATTTTCTGATTCCATAGAAATTGGATTTGTATTTTCCTGAGTCACGGTTGATTTTCTATGGACTTTCAAAGGTTTCCAGCAATATGATTGGTCCATGTCATCAGAGAATGACACGTGGCATCTTTCTATTGGTCCAGATCAGCAGAGGAGAGGGAATAGGCGCCATTTCGGCTTCATTCAGGAGAGAGGACAGGTGTCGATAAATGGTTGGTTCTCGTGGCCTGTCAGCGACTCGTCACACGTAAATGCCGCAGAAGATCACGCGAAATGGGACGGGGTAAAAAAATGGTTTGCCTGCTCCGTGAACCCGGTTTGCTGTGAGCCAATGATTCTCTCGACGCATGGGGCCCATTGTCAATGACTGTTCCTTCATGAGCCAAGTCCACTGGAGTCTGGGACATAAACGACTCCTTTTTCCTCTCCTCCTCTCTCCTTCTTTCGCTCTGGATGAAGGCGTTACGCCATGGCTTTTGAATTGAGCTAATTGGGAGTTATTCGAGTGATGGGGAAGGATTGCCTACTGTCGCGGAGACTACCTAATGCTGAGGGATTCAACGGTTGAGCATGGAAGTTTCCCCTTTGTTGTAATTGGTTTCCCCTTTCACGACTAGGGTTCTGATGAAGGCTGACGGAAATTGCGTCACTGTGGTGGCGTTAACAGCAAATTGCATGACCAGGTGGCATCGTGACATCTTCAAAGAGCTTAGTGCAGGATCAATTCGAGTTATGGGGGTTCTTGGTATGGTGTCTTGCCTCAGCATGAGTATGGCATATTGGTGAAGTGAAAGATTGTGGTTCTTCGAGGGTCATAGGGGTAGGGTGGCAGTTCCAGTAATGTGCTACTACATCCGGGGAAATGTATGTATCTTTAGTTTTGAGATTGCGGTACCCTGATGCAAAGCCTCAGAAGGTATGATTCTGACCAGTATGCTTAATCCTCGATTCTTTTGTAACCCAGTACTTATCCTTGAACATCATAATACAAAAAGGGATGGAGTCTTTACTGGGAATTGATAGGAATAGCTTGATGGAAGACAGCCTTTAATAGATGAACTTGATAGGACAGTTGAGTTTACAATGACATGTTCAGATGGTTATTGCAATATTCACACATAGGGATAGTATAGGAGTTGAATAAGCAGTTTTAGCAAGACATGAGAAAGGTGTTTATAGGGGCTAGGGTAGTTGTGCCTGAACATGGTTGCAATAGAGGTATTTGTGGAGATGGTATGGGGTCTTTTGATAGGGTCATGGGCTGTAATCAGGGGCACCAAGGTATTGGAAATAGCAGGTATGCATTTTCAAGGATGTGTAACTTGGTTTTTGATAACTGTTGCACGACATGATGTCTTAACAAGGTGTGGCAAACTCATCATCATTTGTAGGGGGAATGTCTGTGGGAAGGTTGTAGGGCTTGATGGCCTACTGCATAGGATGGTTTTAACAAGGCAAAGGAGAGGGGTATGGTTGAGGCTTGATGGCAGTTGTAAAGGGGGAATTTTGGACAACTTTTGGATATGGTTGAAGGTTTGTTTTAGGTGGTTAGAGACTTGACAAGAATGGGGCAGCATGACATCTAGATAAGCAAGTTTTAGCATTGCATAGGATGAGGCTTAGTCATGGCTTAGGTGGTGAGGCAATGAGGCTGATAAAGTTGATGAAGGGACACCATTTGAGTGCTTATTCTCACTCAAAAGGGTTTCATTCCAGGGAGCTTATTCTCTCCCTGGATGGCCTTCACAGGGCATGCCTCAGAGAGCTTATTCTATCTCTGAGATGGCTTCAGATGATCTTCAATCCAGAGAGCTTATTCTCTCTCTGGATGGGGTACCTGCTGTCCTTTGATTACATCCAATGATATGTTATATATTTATCTTTAAAACTTACATTTCACTGTTTTCTAATATTATGTATGAGATAGGAAAAAGAAGAGAAAAGGGGAACAAAGGAAAAGTAATAAAACAGATGCCAAAGAAACAAGAAAAACAAACAGACAAAGGGTGGAAGTAAAGGAAAAGCATATATTATTGCACAAATACACTTTGGGTGCCTTGAGCTCTATGTGCAAAGAACTCAAGACACTTTCAGTACTTACATCTTGCCCTCTTATTTCAACAGCCACCAATCCTCTCTTTTTTTTTTAGCTAACCTAATAAACTAACAAAGCTTCTCTCTTTGCTTTATTGCTCAGCACATGAGCTGTGTGTTGTGAAGGAACTGGAGCAAGAAAGAAATGTTGTATAGTGCGAGATGGTGATGATATTTCTGGGGGTTCTCTCTCTCTCTCCCTCTTTTTTTTGCAATGTTCTCTGGGGTTTCTTATATAGAGAGATGGCATGGATTCCTGTAAGTTCATATTCATGGACAGAATTGCCCCTGAGGGTGTCTTTGTCATTTTACTTCCTTTGCATAGTTCTTCACAGTTTCTTCACTGTTTTCCTTTACTTGATTCCAGGGAATGTTTTGACTTTCAGCAACTCACTTGATTAATCACTGGGTTACTTTTGTTTTCCAACTTCATTTGTTCATAAATTGACTCTTCTTGCCGTCAATCTCTCATCAATGCTTGCTTCATTTCAGGTTGTATTTTCATTTTAGGATCAGTTTCTCCAATATTTCTAGTTGCAACAACGTCTGAAGCACTAAGCATGGTTATAATTGCAGCACCTTAATTATTTCTCTTGATTCATTCTCTTGTTTTCGTCTATGACAGGTGGGGCCAAGTTTCAGGAGAGGAAATGGAGCAATTTCAGCATAATCCTCCAGTCAACTGCTGCCGTCTGGCGACGATAATCTCCGATTAAGGTTTAATCACCCCTTCAAACTGGTACTTGGCGTTCACTCTTCTCAGCATTAACTCCACATCAGTTGCTTCTGTCCATTTCCCTTGCGTGACTGGACTATCGTGATGTTAATTATGTCGAGCAATTGCAGAGAAATTCAACGGTGGCGATCAGTCAATAGCTGCCATCTGTGCAAGGAGCAGTTAAGCATTGATTGCGAGAGAGGATGGCGGTTTCTTCTGGCATCATGGTTTGCGTGAGGTGAGGCAACAACAACGGGAAGGAGACGAGGAGGCTGACAGTGGGGTCGGCTGTCAGCGAGAGACGGAATAGGAGCGGAAATGAGACGGAGCTGGGTCGAGATGTATTGGGCCGCTATTACCTTCGATTTTTACTTGGGCCTTTTACATTTCGTAAATTGGGCTACTGTTGTATTTTTTGCAAATTGGGTAGCGATACAGGACTTCAATTGGTCGGATCTGAATTGGAGGGTACACGAATCTTGTTGCATCCAGGGTCATTCAAAATGCAGAATTTTATTCTTTGTGGCTTCTTGATGTTTAATCATATGATTTCATGTATGGATATACATAAAAATTATACAATTATTTTTCCTTGTGTTGAGGCATGAATTGTGGTTTACATGGATCCAACGAAAAAAAACATATTGCATTAACACTAAATTAACATTCTTTTGTCAATATTAGCATTAATACAAATGTTGAAAATTGGGGCCAATTGGCTTGAAGTTTCGGTCATCTTATCCATGCATGCATTTTCTGACTGATTTGGAATGATCTAAAATTGACCTTGAAAATTTATCCGTGCATCAAACGTCCAATTTATTTGCCCATGGGGTTTCCAGATCCCATATAACAGTCTCTCAACTATGGCCAATTTTTAGGGTCAAACAGTGTGTAAAAGTCGGTTAATAGAAAACCGACTCTTCTGAGCCTATATATACATAGGTCATGTATTGTAATGAAGAGAGAGATATATATTATAACTTCATATTTGAGTTTATCCTCCTTTATTAGTGTTCTATTTTGAATTCTATTTACAACAGAGAGTACTTCTATCTTCAACTCCAGCCAAGGCTGTTAGGTGATCAAAGTCAGGGGGAGGCGGAGAAGAATTGTTTTCTCAGAAGAGGAGAAGGCAAAGGAGGAAGAAAGAGAAGGGTTCGCGTAGATGGAGGAGGAAAGGAGATTAGGTGGCTGGTTAGGTTGAAGAGAGGAGAGAGGAGAGGTAGAGAGCGCAGGCGACGAAGAGGGAAAGGGTGAGGGAGGTGACCTGAGAAGAAGAGAGATGTGATCGGAGAAGAAGAGAGATAAAGAGAGGGGTTTAGTTCAGCTCAATCAGAGAGACGAAGAGATAGAGAGCGACGCAATTAGGTTTTAGCAATGATTAAAATACCCTACCGGACCGTCCGGTTCAACCGGATAAACCGGAAACCGGACCCTAGACCGGTAGGGTTAAGTGTAAAAACTGGGAAAAACCGGATGAAAAACGGTAAACCGAAATAATTGTGCCTATCGGACCGGTGGTTGTTTTATTTTCTCTGGGTTAAATCATCGAGATGGAGCGTCGGACCACATATAAAAAAGCTCATAAACTTTAGGCCACCTGAAGGACAGTAAAAGATAGAGAGAGAGGACGACCTTGGGCCTCGGCTACTTTTTTTTTAAATTACCTCCATTTATTCAAGATGAAAGGATATATCCATTTTTAAAGCGATGTATTAGCCTATTGGCTTCCCAAAAAATGAACTTGATATGTGTGACAAATGGAGGATAAATTCATATTCTAGCTTGTCTTTCAATTCACAGGAAAATTTCGGTAAAAAAAAAATTTACAGGAAAATAAAGGAAACTACGTGCTCATCAATATTAATTAATTTATTTCAGTTTGAACGGAAAGTATTTAATTTATTGGCATTTAATCATTTTCCTATGTTAGATAATGTTTTACGATTTAAAAAAATATATAAATATTTTTCTGAACATTTGTTAACTAATTTGTATATATTAAAATAATTGCAATAAAGGATCAGTTTATTTCAGTAAGGAATCAATTAATTGATATAAGGATCAGTTTATTTAAATAAGGTATCATTTTAATTGAATTAACAACTCGTCCTTAAATTAATTTCAGTAATCTCCACTACTTATAAAGCATCAGTAGAACAGGCATAAACTTCGAGATAAAAAGGAATTACACCCCTCTAATATCAAATATGGATCATTGATTTTGTTAATCTACTATGATCTACAGTTCAGATTCAAATACCAGACTAAAAGGTCGACCTTTTATCACAACCTGTCTGGGCGGTGAGTTGGTAAAGCATGTTGCTTCGTTCGCTGAAAAACGCGAGTTCGATTCCTGTTCGTGTTTACGCTCATTTTTCTTTTTTTTGCTATTTTATTCCGTGCGCAAACAGAAATGGAAAATATGTCATCGCACTCCTTCCTCCCTACGCCATCTCGGCCAGAAAAGGAATATTGAAACTAGGGTTTTGGTTCGCTTTTTTTCTCTTGCGTTCCGTTTCTTATTTTGCAGCGTTCCGTCCCTTTCTAATACCGTCTTCTCCGTATACCCTAATCAACACAATTGGCCGCCGCCTCAAATTGAGATCCAATCCGAGTGCACAACCCTCTTCACCATGTACACTGATCAACACTGATCAACCCACTAACATAGACATCTGCCTCCTCGCAATCACCACTTCGTTGCTGCATGTCTTTCTGCGGTAGATCCAAAATGAAGGTGAGTTCTCCCTTTTAGTCCCCTTCTATTTTGATGGATCTGAAACTGAAGCCGACACTTTTTTTTTTTACGTATCTGAAGCAGATATAGTTTCTTTTCTTGTGATCCATGGCTTGATGCACAGATATCAGCTGATTTCTTTCAACAAGGCAAGTTTTTTCTATTTTTTCTTTGTCTTTGGATCTGGTCCTTAAATTTTTTTTGATCTCTTGGATTAAATATCGAATAGTCTGCAATCCCCTAATTAAACTTCACTCTATCGATTGCATCTTTCCTTTGTTTTTTTTCCTAATTTCTCACAGATTGAGCTTCCTCTCAAACAATTTCGAAATTTCATTTGGAGTTGAAGAGCTTCCTGAGAGAATCACATCAACCAGTTTAATTTACTGTAAGAAGTTCTACTTATTTTCTCATTAATTTCTGTTGTATTCTAATAACGTTTTTGTGATTTATGTTATTTGTTTACAAATAAATGCAGTAGTAATTGGTCCATTTTTTTTTTGGAAAACTTGATTATATAAATCCAAAGAAATAAAGCCTAGCCGAGCAGGTTTGGGATTATTGGATCTAATACACTGAAATATTAAATCCGACCTGTACAATCTTGTTCCCCTACACTGATGTCAAATTTATAGAAACTTATATTTATGTATTTGTGATTATTTTGGTATTTTACGTTATTGGTTTTTATTCTCTGCACAGAAAGTTAGAATCACACATAGTGCTTTGGGTTTTTGGATACATGTCACTTGTGTGGAACCGTCGATTTGATTTTGATAATTGAATAATTAGATTCATCAAGGATTACAGATGTGTACTTGATCTTGGTAAAGAGGAAGAAGAAAGAATTTGTTTCCATGACAACAAACAAAATATTTTGTACAGCTTGCATTTTTGTAATGTGATGTGTAATATAAGCTGATTCCATGTTTTTCAGAAGGCACACAACATGGACCCCAAATAAGATGGTAGTGGTGTAAGTAGTTTAAGACATCTGTTAAATCAACTAAAAAAAGGTAAAAGTTTACTATGGTGCTAACTATGTAGTTCTGCAATTTACTTAAAATATGTCAGATGTACTTTCAAAAGATTTTAGAGATACAGGTTCTCTATGCACTAGATTAACGGGTTTGAATAGCTAAGTGTCTATTTTTTTTAATCTTTTAATTTTGGATATATAGGATGCCTATTCAGTCAATTCTGGAACTGACGGCAATGAAGTAGCTAGCTAGGCGTTATACTGGTAACCTGAGTATGATTGCCATATGAAATGCCTATCATAGTAGCAGCGTTGGGATGCTAGGCATGGCAGGTCGAACATGGAAATTCCCATATGCAGCTAAGACTGTTATAAAACTTTTTTAGTAATCGTCTTTATGCATAAGTTTTGGAGGTTTTGTATGAATTACAGCTGATTTATAAGTGATGTATTTATAGTTTGTCATTTATGCTGCCCCTTTTTCTTGTTGATTATTTTCTATAGAAAGTAGCTCAGACTGTTCCTTTCATTAAGAATGAAACAAATTAAAACATCCTCAATGTAAAATATCAGAAAATGACTTGATATGACTTAGATTACGGACTTATTAGGTCTCACTTTGAACAACATTTTTGAGTTAATAATATTGAGATACAAATTGGACATTGACAGATGTTGGAAGTCTGATTGTTCTATTTTCCTTTTACTGGTATCATGCCATTGCATGTCTGGTGATTTGTGCCTATCGATATCTTCAAATATTGCAAGTATGATTATTCTATTTTCCTTCCTTTTACTGGTATCGCATTAAGTGGCGTTGGTGTTACTCTGTTAGAATGTCTGGAATAAGATCTTTGTTAGACATAATTTTGATTTTTTTTTTGAAAGCGAATTAGAGAGAAATTGTAATCTATCAGTGGATATTAATTTATATGGTTCTTTTATTGTTTTAAGTTGTTATGTATTTAATCATTAGATATATTTTATTTGATATGATTTAAGAAGCTACTCAATTATTATAACGTCATCTCAATGGTCGTAGAAAAGTAGCATACGTGCTATTTTACCCTTCTTTTTTAAATGGTTTGCGTGTTGTATCCTAATGATTTAAAACGTGCAAATGGACGATCAAGTTTTGAATTTGCATGCCAAGTTATTATATTGAATTCACATCGAACACATGATAATTGATTAAACATTTAAACTTGATGTTTAGCTTCACCTTTTGTTGCCTGAAATAAAATAAAATATGTGGCAGTTGAGATAAATCATATGCAACTTCAAAAGTCATTAAAGGACAACAACCTATTAATTCGTACGTTCCTATTAAATTAGAGCAATTTGATAATTTATTTTGATTGGTCAATAAAATCAGGAAAACATATATTTATAACTTGCCTTTAATTCGTAAGTTCATATTAAATTAGAGCAATTTGATATCCATGTCATTATAACTTGCTATATACACCAACATAAACTTTTTTATATATTTCTATATTCTATATCTTTATTGACAGGCGCGTATTGATAGCAACAAATCTTCATAAATTAATATTGATATAAGTTTGAAGAAGTATTCTTATCATTGTAATTAGGCAAAGAATCTTCAGAAATGGAAATAGCTCTCTGATTTCAAGAGCTATGATATGATCCGTAATAGAGTCATTTTCTATTTTTGCATGATGCGCATATTCCTTTCAATCACTAGCGCTATTTTTTATTTATGATTTTTTTTTTAAGCAAAAACTATTTATGAAAAATTTTATCTTTATATCTTTATATATACTAGCAGCAGTGTCCGTTCAATGTGAGGGTTAACTTTAATATGTGAAAATATTACTTGGCGCAAATATTGTTAAGGTGTATTTCCATATCTCTAGAATACATGTGTTTCCAACATATATTGTATAGCGGCTCAATTGAAATTGCAGACTAATTAAATAGCTGACATAGGTTGAGTGTTATAAAATATCCGTGCCAAATAATATTTTCACATATTAAAGTTCGCCCGCACGTTGAGCGGGCACTGCTGCTAGTTTCATATATGAATATGTTTTTCAACGGTTTTTTTGCATCTTAATTTTTATTGATAAAATGATGTAAATTGCTACACGGATCTAGATGTATTCATATATGATCTCACTGTGATCTCAGTAATATTATATGTTTCTTATTATAACAAAAATGCACCGTCAAATGTCAATTGAAGAGTTTGAGTTACCCCCCCCCCACCAAAAAAAAAAAAAAGAAAATGTCAATTGAAGAAATGCTTTCCAGGTGTACTGGCTCCTTGGGGGCGTTTGGATGAGGTTGGAATAGGTGGGAATTGCAAATTCCCGGAATTTCTTATGCCAAATTTATTATAAACAATCTAAACTCTTCACAAAGTTACACACTTCCCAATAAATTTATGCCTAGAATTGGTTATTCCCCCAATTCCCAACCCATCCAAACGGCCCCTTGATTTTTCATTCTATAACGATGTAAGAAAAAAAAAAAGCATATTATTTAACAATTCGCGCGAGCGACTTCACAACTTAACAAAGCAACGCTACGATATGACGAGATGAGATGAGAGCACTTCTCCGACTCGCAGCCATGGCGACATCTCCAACTTCAACGAACCCCAGTCAGATCAAATCCCATCGCCTTGCGATCCTCGCGAACCAGCTCCGCCTCTACAAAGCTCCTCCTTCCCCTCTCGACGCCCCCTCTTCCGACGAAGATGCACCAGTCGTGGATGCTCGGGGCAAGGTGTTCTCTCCCATGGCCGTGGCGGAGTCGTCGGCGCCGCCTACTCTCGCTCGACCCGATCGGTTCCATTCCAAAACCGCCGCTGTTCTCATCTGTCTCTTCGAGGATTCGAGGGGAGATCTGCGCGTGATTCTCACTAAACGCTCGTCTAATCTCTCCACTCACTCCGGTTCGTTTCTCTAACTTAGATAATCTGTTTAAATTTGCTTTATTCTTTTACATTGCCTTCTTTATTTAGTGATAATGTTGTGAAATTTAGGTGAGGTATCGTTGCCAGGAGGAAAGACGGAGGAAGGGGATAAGGATGAAAAGGAAACGGCGCTTAGAGAAGCCAATGAGGAAATTGGACTTGAACCTAGTTTGGTTTCTGTTGTTACTACTCTTGAACCCTTTTTATCCAAGGTACAACTTTCATTTATTTGCCACTTTTATCAACTAAAGGAAAAAATAACACTTGATTTTTATCCAAGGTACCATTGGTTTACATTTGTGCTTGCAAACTCATGACACGTAAGATACTATGCTATGCATTTTATTCTATGCTCTATTGCAAATAACAATGTCTTATCTGAGAACCCTGCCGTTTTGGCAAAGGTGCTATGTTCTTATTTTATTGATGCATGCTTGCTTGGTATGGTAATTGATCCTTAATGGAGAATTTTATTCATGCACACAATGTATATTGAGAAAGTTGAGTAGAAGATACCATTTTTTTAAACTTTATTTTAAACTCTGTATCTTATTGTATCATTCAACGCACAAATAGTCCAAAATAACTTTCGAACAATGTGAAATAAAATTTATAAACAATTTGTAGGTGTGTTTTGCAGCATCTACTCAGAGTGACACCTGTTATTGCAATTCTCGATGATCGAGATGCATTCAAGCCCGTTTTAAACCCTTCTGAAGTAGAAGAAATGTTTGATGCACCTCTTGAAATGTTCCTAAAGGTATGTTGTAAGCAATTCATTTGAGATCTTTTCAATTATATTCTTTTGGATTTCAGGAACATTACTAAGTAGTTAGTAACTGTATTATTTGTACTACTTTTAGGATGAGAACAAGATGTCCGAAGAGCGAAATTGGATGGGAGTTAAGTACCTTGTCCATTTCTTTGATTATAATACAGAGGGTAAAAGGTTTATGATTTGGGGACTGACAGCAGGTATTCTGATCCGTGCTGCATCCGTTGTTTACCAGAGATCACCTTCATTTATGGAGCAATCTCCAGAATATAAAACCCCATATCCTTGAAGTAGATGAGTTGGCACAGGAACCAAAATCACAATAAAATCTTCAAACTTAAGGTATCTGTTCCTGCATTATTTGTATAAGGGACTATCTGTTGCAACTTTTCTTTTGAGAGGTAGATAAATACAAAATTAGTTATTGCAGAAAAATGAGGAACATTGAAGAGTGAAGGAAAGTATATATAAAAAAAAATCTTCGAGTATGAATTGAGGGAAGAACAAAAAAAAATATTGAGCCTTGAATTGAAGTTGTATTGTGCTTTTATTAAGTGTTGGTAATGTAGTACATAATGTTTTGTTGTGTTCGGTATTTGCTATTTCTTTGTGTGTTTTATGTTAATTTAAGAGTGGATAATGGTGTTTTTCTTAATAATTTTGAGTCCTCCAAGTAGTACTAGTGTTTCAATGTGTACTGTCTATTTATGTATGTGGTCTATGTATCTGTTTGTAAATTTCTGTATGAATCTGATTATATTACAATAAATAACTTCTGTGTTTTTTTGGATTATTGTGACTTTTTGGCTCATACCAGATTTGAGTTCAAATTATTGGTTGTTGAAGTAGCATGAAAACATATACTTCATTTGAATGACCAATTGTAGCATTTCAACTGGGGCTTCAGTTAAACCAATACTTTCTGTGTTTCCACACATTTGACGTCAGTTGCTGTTTAAATTTTACTAATTTAGAACTTTTGTACTGATTTGAAAAAAAAAATTGTTTGATTTTTTTATATCCTAATAAGAACTATGATATTATCACGGTTTGTTTGAATAAATATATACAGGTCATCGATATCAAGGAGTAATATCAGTTTTAAGATTGTACACAATTTACTCGTATGTCCTTGATTAAATTCACTTAGAGATCTATGATGGATCTGCTTCCTTGTTAAACTTCTTTCAAAGTTTTTGATAGAATTCAGTTTGACAAAATTCGGTTTTTATTGAGTTTATATATTTTATTAATATGGTGGATAGAAGAGATACTGTGAAAATTTCTGTTAGCACTCAATATTTGTCTCTTATAATGTACACTATCATTTCCTATGTATTTGTACACTCAGAGTGTCCTTTTAACTATCCAACAATACGCTGAAAATTTCTTTTAACGCTTAATATTTGTTCCTTCTAATTACACCATCATTTACTATATATATGTACACTTATAGTGTCCTTTAAGCTATCCAACAATACGCTGAGTAACACATAGAAATTGACTTTCTCCTAAAAAACTTTGTGCACTTATGGCATGCTTATCATATTTTGTGTTACTTTGCTAAAATGCCCTTCTTCTCGTAAAATGTTTAATACTTTTGCGCTTTCTGTCATATATGAAGTGATATTCATGTTTCAGTCGTACGTAGATGAAAACCAGTTTTAGTTTGTTTAGAACAAATTTTTCATCATTTTGCCTTACAAGATTTGTTTTTTGGTTGTAGTTAGTAGTAACACCCCTCATCCCTGCTCATATGCTTCTTCATGCCAGATTGCCAGTAAGCATTGTTTGGCAAACTGATACTTGAGCATACTATAAATGCATAGAGGGTTGTATATATTGCAAAATTCTAAAATATTCAATAAATGATATTGTAAGTGCTTTATTTCTTAATTGAATTCAAACATATATAGCTGCATGGAGGGACTGTTTTGAACATAGTGTTTACAGGTATCAGTTTTTATTATGTTGTTTTCTAACTACTGCATATTGTTTTCTGTGATCTTGCACTTTTTTTTCCTCAGCTCAGCTTTTCTGTTGGTTAATCTCTATGACCTCACCTCAGCTTTTCAGTCGTACGTAGATGACAAAGCTTGTATCATAATCTCTATAACAAAGCTTGTATCATAATCTCTATGACAAAGCTGTCTTTTTAGATGCGCCTTCCTGATTTAAATTTCTGTAACATATGAACAGAGGAATAGTGCAGTGACAGTTCATGTGGAAGACTGTCAAGATGACCGGATTATATGCCAATGTGGATATGCAAAATGAAAGAAATGCATATATCTCCATGATGTCTGTTTATGTATGTGTATGCATGGTATATTGGTATATATGCACGCATGCATGATTATGTGCACATTCTTGCGCAGCTGTGCATGAGTTGATTAAGTAAAGCAGCGAACCTATGCTCCCTTTGTTAAATGCTGATCTTCTTGTTTCAACTTGGACTCGTCAAATGCACAATTGCCTTATTCCCTGGAGATTCTAAAATTTCGAGATGCTACAATCAACAATAATTTTTATATGGAAAATGAGAATCGCAGGGAGAGAGTTTTACATGTTGGTCATCTATCTGGTCTCAAAGAGCATAATGGCTTGGGAAGGCCGTTTAAAGGGTTTGGAATCATTAACTTCACTTTCGAATCTGTCGGTGACGGGCTATTCAGGGTTTGATATCTTGCCTTCCATTAATAAGTGCTCAATGCGAATTGAAAGTGTTTTAGTTGATAACCCAATACTACTGAAGAAGATGCTATCAGATGAAACTATCTCCTCAGATAGAGTTTTTGTCAATTGTTAATTTCAAAGGAGATTCCAGAGGCGATGAGGTGTCTCAATTTCTTACCTCTCTAAAGGCATTTGCTCGTAAGTGGTTGCGATATTACACAGCTGCCATTGAACTTGATGTACCTCACTTCTCTCCAGATTATTACACTCAACAACTGTCCAAACCTACATGAAATGATTTTACCCAAGAATATTTTGGCGTTGCTAATTGAAGGCTGCCCAACCCTGTTGGATAATTTAAAAGTTGCTGGCTCTTTCCAGGTCTCGTTTGATGATGAAGGAACCGCTATTGTAACATTTCCAGCAAAAGGTAAGCTTCTTTTTTTTTTTTTTTTTTTTTTTTTGAGGGTAGGGCAGCAAAAGGTAAGCTTATTTAGTTTGATATCGGATTAATCGACTTCATTGTGTAAAGTTAATTATTTCATCCTCCACCTAATGGGCCCAATTCAATCTGTATATCGCAAATTTTTTTTCAAAAAAAATTCACAATTTTTTGTCAGAATTTTGGAAAAAAAAATTAAAATCTTTTATTGTTTTATTCACTAAAAATTGGCCGAATTTAAAAATATAAGATGGTAAATAAATCTCTAAAAAATTATACAAGATGGCGAATGAGGAGTGCTGCCGGTAATATGAAATCGTTACAAACTTTTTTTATTTTTACACTTCTTTTTTAAATGCAGATCCACTGATAATATAAATCAGAGGAGCTCGAGCGGTCATTCTTAATTTTTAAAAGGTACAAATGCTGGTATTTTTTAATAGAAATTATTGAAATCTAAAAATCTTGAGGACCGTTATCATTCAGAGAGGGAATCTTAATGCTCTCTAGTCCAATCATGAGCTATTTCAGGTTATTTATTTTAATATATTCTTTCACAAATTTACAACTCTGTAACGTGTGATAGAAAAGCTATAAAATCGGAATAATTACCATCTGATACAATAATTAATTTCTCTACTATGCTCCATTGATGCTAACCATTTTTCTTTGCTGTGTGTACTTTTGTAGAAGAAAGCAATCATTTAGATTTAGTCCTGGAGTAGTCGGCATCTATCTGTCCATACCGATCTTCAGCCCGTGCAGTTATCGCCGAACCTCCTAAAAAGAAAAAAGAAAAAAAAAACCACAAGAATATGAACTACTGGATCAACTACCCTTTGGAGAACGGGTCTTGATATGCTTATATCGACAGGGAAAGGAATCTTCTGTGAATTAATCTGCGTGTTACAATTTGATTTGGATCTATTTGATACCAGGCCAACTGATTTCAGGCATAGTGCCAACAAGAATATGAGACGACTTTATTAGTTGTATGATTTTATTTCATTGCTTAATTACATAATTGTTATCTAACATTGCAATCCACAAACATGTGCATTTCCTTGTGCCTCATAACATGTAAGTGGAGTGCTCTAGAGACTAGAGCCCACAGTTTGAATGCTCCTAAATACTCCAAATTTCACTCACTGATTACTCTTTTAAAATATAAAATTTGAACTTTATTTAAACTGTTGATCTTATTTGATACATAATGCATTTCCATATAAGTTTTTGTAAATTTTAAAGTTTATTTGATACTTGATCAATGAGCTAAAATATGAACATGTTAAAATTAATCTATCATATTTCACTAGATTCGTTTATTATTTCAATTTCTTGAACGACTATGAAACAAACCGTGCAATGCCACCGCGTAGCCAGACTACATCCCGTTTTGGATAACTTGAAAGCGATTAACGAAGTTAGGGCCAACGAAAGGCCGGCATTACCAGCATAGGGAGCGGCACTGACCCAAAGGAAGAGTACCCGACTTGTCTCGTGCCTACCGCCCATCGATCATGAATTGCTTTGTCCCACTTTACCTATTTATTCCCACATTTCGGCTCCGTTTGGATAGGTGTGGGAAGAAGGGAAGAAGTGGGAAGAAGTATTGGGAAGTGTGTAACTTTGTGAAGAGTTTGGATTGTTTAATAATAAATTTCTTCTCTTCTTCTCTTATTCTCTTCTTCCCACTCCAATCCAAACATAGATGGTAACTTTATTGTGTATATATGACTTATCAAGTTTTAAAATTTATAAAATTTATATGAAAATGTATCGCTTGGTAAATTGAATAAGATCAACCATTTAAATTTGATATTTGGAAAAAGATGATCAAAAAGTGAATTTGAGGATATTTGGGAAACTCAAAATATTGACATTGGAACCTTCCTCAACATGAAAATATACTAAATGAGCCAATTATGTGTTGATTCATTTATGTTTGTTGCTTGTACATAATTCCTTGTATTTTTTTTTGTAATTATATAGATTGGACGCAATTCCGTAATATTTTTTTTCTTTTATCTGTTTCTACAGGTTTTCGGTTCTAACGCGTATGTATCTGATACTACTACTAGTGTTTTTGTTTTGAGTTATCTCTGCGGCTAACAAACTTAAATTTTGTGACTCGAACATAATATTTATTTATTATGTCCGTTTACAAATATCTGTTGTTATTTTTCCGGTTTGTGATTTTTTTTTTTTTTTGTGGAAACATGACAAGGTATTTTTACAAAAAAAAAATTATAATATGAGTAATTATTACAAAACTTTTTAAAATGGCATTTCATCAGTCTGCCTACGTGCCTTGAGATTTAGATTATACAAATTCTAGTATAAAACAAAGGACATTGCTAAGACTAGATCTCGATTGCACCGAATGTTCTTTAAAAGGGGATCAATTAAACTAACATAGCGTACAAATAAATGTAATGAAAACAGAATGAAGACAATGACCTGCGCAATCTGTCTGTCACCTTATTCTTGTGTTCTAATTTGAACAAAATAAAAACCAAATGTCTAATATGGGAAGGAAACGAATATTGAATGACATTAAGTGTGCTTTAATTGCCGAAAGTTTTAGAGGGATCTTTGTAGTCGACTTCATAATAGTAAGGCTGATCAGTAACTAGTTTCTCATCACTCAAGCCTACATCTTTCAGAGTCTTCACAACTTCTTCAAACAGTACTTTGTTTCCTAGTGGGGTGAAGTGCAATCCATCCCTAAATCAGACCACATAAGACATATATAACATGTAAAACTTACCAGTGAAGTGTACAAAGTTTATGTCTGACAATGAATTACAACAGAAGATATTAGATTAGTACCTTAAGGTAGATTTTCGCCAATCTGGAATCTCCTGCATCCTTGACCATGTGTCGATGACGGGAATGTTGAGTTTCTTAGCAACAGTTATGCATCCTTTTGCAAATTCCCCGGCAGCTTCGTTTGTCCTCTCAGCCTGCCCCGATGGGTCATCACCACAAAGATCTCTACCATTTAGGAAGCATAATAGATTTCAGTGCAGGAAGTCTAATTATTGCAGTATATAAAATGGGCTTCTACATTTGAAAAAAAAATGTAAAAGGAGGACAATAACAGAATGGCACCAGGGGGCAGATATTCTTTGCCAATCATAAAGAAGGCTTTGATTAAACTCATTATTTAGTAAATGGGGGTACTATCACATTTTAGAGGAAAATTTTCTTTTAAAAAAAAGCATGATTCCATGCCTTTTAAAATAAACCATGAAATATATAAAGTAATTAAGGAAAATTTTAAACTAAATCCAGAGCATTTTTTTTGAGGAAAAAATGGAGATCAGGTCTCTATCTTTTAATTGAATAAAAAGGTTAATTACAGAATCAGCCAGAGCCTAATTTAAAAGTTAAAGATAAGCAAATTTACAAAATAAAAAGTAAAAAGGAAAGAAAGAACGTCAAAGGAAACTGTATCAAGAAAAGCTATAAAATCCAGAGCATTTTAAGGCATCCCTCCGAGTTCAAACTACAGCTCATTGATAGTTTTATTATAAGACTGAAAATAACTCTAATTCATACTGGTATAGAAGCTTTTAAGCAGCACTTACTTGATTCTCCCTTCCTCGTCAATTGGCGGCGGTGCAATGAATATCACAGTTGTTGATGGCCATTTCTTCTGATCTCCACACAAAAATAAACTAAATATTAACAGAAATATCCAATCAAATGATTTTATCAGCTTTTGTTCGAATTTGAGGACTTGTGCATGATAATAGAACTCCGCCTATACTAAGTTCTGGTTGCATTGTTTAGTATAGCCCGGTCCCAAGCCCGGGTAAAAGGAGGAGGGTTGTGATAGGCTAGGCGAGCCAACGTAAAAATCCCAGTCATCTCTATGGAAATGAAACCCAATTACTTTTCGTTGGGGCGTAACCCTCTTAGCGACGCGTCTTATCGGAACCCGGATGAGATGATAAATGAGCAAGGGCCGGATCGCCACCCCTTTAGTGGCGCGCCTTATCGGAACCCGGATAAGGTGATAAGTGAGCAAGGGCCGGATCGTCACTCCCTTAGTGGCGCGCTACATCAGCGCCCGGATGTAGTGGCAAGTAAGCAAGGGTCTTCGCACTTTTCACGACGGGTGCGGGGGGCAAGGAAGATAGTCAGTGAGAGTAGGATTCGTTTAGGTAGTTGGAATGTAGGGTCTCTAACAGGAAAGTTAAGAGAGTTAGTGGATACGGCGATTAGGAGGCGTGTGAACATCTTGTGCGTACAAGAGACAAAGTGGACGGGCCAAAAAGCAAAGGAAGTGGAGAACACCGGTTTCAAGCTGTGGTACACTGGAAAAGAACGGGGCAGGAATGGAGTAGGTATCTTAATCGACAAGAGCCTTAAGAGTGGAGTTGTCGACGTGCGGAGACAAGGGGATAGGATCATTCTAGTGAAGCTAGTTTTGGGGGACTTAGTTTTGAACGTCATTAGTGCTTATGCGCCACAAGTAGGACTAAGTGAATCCATCAAAATCCAATTCTGGGAAGATTTAGATGGTATGATTAGAAGTGTGCCAACCACTGAAAAGCTCTTCATCGGAGGAGACTTCAATGGACATGTAGGTGAAACTAGTGGAGGGTTTGAGAGGGTGCATGGGGGTTTTGGGTATGGCGATAGGAACCAAGAAGGTGAGGACTTCTTGAACTTGGCCATAGCTTACGACCTCATGATAGCTAACACCTTCTTTAGAAAAAAGACAATCCCACTTAGTTACCTTTAGTAGTGCCCAACACTTTTCCCAGATTGATTTTGTTCTTGCTAGGAGAGAGGACAGACGAGCCTGCATGGATTGCAAGGTTATACCTGGGGAATGTGTCGTCTCACAACACAAACTTGTGGTGGCTGATTTTCGCTTTCCGCTGCGTTCTAGAGTAGGTAGAGGCGCTCGAGTTGTGAAGACGAAGTGGTGGAAGCTCAAAGGAGACGTGTCTCATACTTTTAGGGGCAGAATGATTGAAGAAGGTCCGTGGAAAGCAGGTGAAGAAGCAAACAAGATGTGGGAAGATATGTCAGCTAGCATTCAAAAGGTAGCTACGGAAGTGCTTGGAGTTACTAGAGGAAGCAACCGCGAACCCAAAGATACGTGTTGGTGGAACGACGAAGTGCAGAAAGCTATTAAAGAAAAGAAATAATGCTACAAACGCTTGCACCATGACAAGACCGACGGCAATGCGCAGAAGTACAAATTGGCCAAGAAGAATGCAAAGAAAGCTGTGAGCGAAGCAAGAGGTCGGGCTTATGAGGATCTATACCAGAAGCTGAGTACGAAGGAGGGTGAGAAGGACGTGTATAAGATAGCCAAGCTTCGAGATAGGAAGACGAGAGACTTAAACCAAGTGAAGTGCATCAAGGACGAGACTGATAGGCTTTTAGTGAGGGACGACGAGATCAAGAATAGGTGGAGGGATTACTTCAACAAGTTATTCAATAGAGAGGATGACGACTTAGGAATTGTGTTGAACGACTCCTTTGATGACTCCAATAGACGTTTTGTTAGGAGAATTCAAGAGTCCGAGGTGAAAGAAGCCTTAAAACGAATGAAAGTAGGTAAGGCTCTAGGACCTGATAACATACCAATCGAAATATGGAGGTGCCTCGGAGATGTGGCTGTAGTTTGGTTAACCAAACTATTCAATAGCATTTTCCGATCAAATAGGATGCCAGATGCGTGGAGAAGAAGCACTCTAGTACCAATCTTCAAGAATAAAGGGGATGCTCAAAGCTGTACAAACTATAGAGGAATTAAGCTTATGAGTCATACAATGAAGCTTTGGGAGAGAGTGATAGAACATCGTTTGAGACGGATGACAAACGTTTCGAAAAACCAATTTGGTTTTATGCCTGGGAGGTCAACCATGGAGGCCATCTTCCTAATAAGGCAATTGATGGAGAGATATCGGGAGCGAAAGAATGATCTACATATGGTTTTCATTGATTTGGAGAAAGCATACGACAAAGTGCCAAGGAAAGTTATGTGGTGGGCACTAGAAAAGAAGAAAGTCCCCACAAAGTATGTTACCCTCATCCAAGACATGTATGATGGTGCCGTTACTTGCATCAGGACATGTGATAGTGTAACTAGTGACTTTCCTATTAAAATAGGACTACATCAGGGATCAGCTTTGAGCCCGTATATTTTTGCCTTAGTGATGGATGAGATCACGAAGGATATACAGGGAGAGATTCCTTGGTGTATGCTCTTTGCGGACGATGTGGTGTTAGTCGATGAGAGTAGGACGGAGGTCGATAGGAAATTGGAATTGTGGAGACGAACTCTAGAGTCCAAAGGGTTTAGGCTTAGTAGAACTAAGACGGAGTATATGGGGTGTGAGTTTAGTGGGATACGACCAGTGGACGGAGATGTCTGTCTAGACGGGCAGGTAGTACCTACGAAAGATACTTTTCGATATTTAGGGTCGATGCTGCAGAGCGATGGCGAGATAGATGAAGATGTTAGTCACAGGATAAGAGCGGGGTGGGTGAAATGGCGACAAGCATCAGGCGTCCTATGCGATAAGAAAGTCCCGCAGAAGCTAAAAGGCAAGTTCTACAGGACAGCGATTAGACCTGCGATGTTGTATGGCGCAGAATGTTGGGCTACTAAAAGACGACATGTCCAGAAGATGAGTGTAGCTGAGATGCGTATGTTGAGGTGGATCTGCGGTCACACGAGGAAAGATCGGATTAGAAATGATGACATACGAGATATGGTTGGGGTCGCACCAATAGAGGAGAAGTTGATCCAACATCGTTTGAGATGGTTTGGACATATCCAACGCAGACCTCCAGAGACACCGATACGTATCGGAATTCTTAATCATTTCGAGAACACCCGGAAGGGGAGAGGGAGACCAAGATTGACATGGGAAGAAGCGGTGAAAAGAGACCTTAAAGAATGGAACGTCTCCAAGGAGTTGGCGATCGATAGGAGCGCTTGGAAGTTAGCAATTCATGTACCGGAGCCATGACGTAGGAACTTAGGGGTAGGAGCGATGCCATAGGTTTGTAGGTCCCTCTATTAGGTCACGGTCGAGGTCTAGGTTTCTACTATTACTATTATTATTAGAGGTATTATTATTAGTATGGCTAGTCTTACTATTAGTATTTTTTTTTTTTTTTTGGATGTGTTCTCTTGTTGGGTTTCTTTCTAGCCTATCCCAACTTGTTTGGGACAAAAGGCTTAGTTGTTGTTGTTGTGCATGATAATAGACATGTTACAATTTATCCAAGACGGAGTTGAACCAGGTTCAGTTCGGGTCAGGTTACAGTCAATTGATAAATTTACACAAGTATAATGGAATAAAATGGGCTGTAAGTTGATTTTTTGTCCTGATTCAGATAAATAAATTCAATTTCCAGATTAAGTTTAGATAATGCCAACATCCAAAAAGAATATTAAACAGATTTAGTGACAAGTCTCACCAGCTCCAACCAACTTGCCCTGTCGTTTCCCTCACATCCATGTGAAACGCACATGGCAGTACTGTAAATAAACTTAAAAGAGTAAATTAAATTTATAACACATCAAATTAATTACCTTGAAGTAGGCATGAATGGATCGGAGATTCTCCTTGTACTCATCCAATGGCACATGCTGGAATCCACTTTTCTGATCCGGCAATGATGCATCATTGGCCCCAAAAAACACCGTCACGGCCGCCGGCTCCTCGGAATCTCCTCCGATCCCGTTCATTGTTTTGTCGAGGATCTTGAGAGCCCATCGCGTGTTGTAGCCGCTGTATCCTCTGAGAATCACATCCGCCTGATCAAAGAAGAGGAAATTGAGAATGGTGACAAATGGGGATTGAATTGATTATAATTTGTGGTGATTTGGTTTGTTTTATTTACCTTGCGAGCAAAGAGGTGTGCAAGAGAAGCACCCCAGCCGCCTTCGCCAAAGGATTCTTCAGTGATGGAGTCTCCGAAAAGCACCAGCTTTGGTCTCATTTTGCAAATGTTTGTTGAGAGAGAGAGAGAGAGAGAGAGAGGTAGTGCCCGATTCAGTGGCGTTGAGGTGTGTCGTGTGTGAGATTAGAGAAGAGGTCAATGGTTTCGGGGAGAGAGAGGTAGTCGCGTTGAGGTGTGTAATAAGTAATGACAATGTTAAGTATTTGACTAGGAAAAGCAATACCTGAGAAAAGGAGTCTTGTATTTCTGCTTCATCGTTCTGTGTGACCATTGTGTTGCCGAATTAAAAAAAATATATCAGTGGGCAGTGGCTTGTTATGTTTATATTCTATTGTTATTATAGGGCTCAAATCCTTCTTTAATAGGGTACCAACGATAAAAATAAACAATATTTTATTCAGAAATAAATTTGCATTTATTTTTCTGTTGTACTCTAGTTTCAAATTCATTAGGGCCCTTTGGATCGCTTAGGAATTTGGAAAATTTTCAATTCCTAAGCATAAATTTATTGGGAAGTGTGTAACTTTGTGAAAAGTTTGGATTGTTTATAATAAATTTATGCCTAGAAATAGAAAATTTTTCAACAAATGAACGATATTACTGGAAAAGAAATAAATTTATTGGTACTTTGACAACTACAAATATTTTATGTAATGACAATCTAAATATATCATTTGTATTTTTGTTGTGCAATTTTTAATAAGAAATCATTTACCAATACGGAGCACCTGTAAAAGCTAATAATAATAATAATAATAATAAAGAAACGATGGTATGTCATTAATCATAATATTAACTGGGAAGTAAGATTTATGCCTAAAATGTTGTTTTTATGTCAAACAAACTCTTAAACTTTTGTTTTAAAATTCAAACAACCTTAGAAGCTCTCTATCTCGATTTTTTAATTAAACACCTCCGTTAATCTTGCTTTTCATATCTATTAAATGTGTGCTCCTCATCCCCTCTTCTCTTATTTTTTTTATGTAAGAACTTGGGAGACAGAGTTACACTGTATTCATAACAGATCTAAAAAAAAAAACATATATTGTATTCTTAACTACTGGGAAAAATGGAGGACTTGATATGAAATCTTGAACTTGCTTGAACCAAAAATAACATTTCAAAGACCAAAAAATATTATACCCGTGCTCATAAAAGTACGACGGCACACATGATCTTGTCACATAATAATACAGGAATCATGGAAACTGTCAGATCATAATTAAAATTGATTGACTTGTCGAGAGCATATTGAATCAATCCAAACAACATTATGTATGGAATCTCAGTTGCCACAACTCATCAATTGAAAAGTAATGGTACTGGTAAATCAGAAATTTCTGCATGTTAAGAAACCAACAACCATTTCCGAAAAACACCGTCACAGTCGCAACAAGAGACCTTTCATCACCTCCATCCGTTTGGATCGCTCACGAATAAAAAGAATAAGAGGATAATATTGAAAAATATGTAACTTTGTGAAAAATTTAAATAGTTAAAAATAAATTTACGTCTAAAAAAAAACTATTCTCTTATTTCTAGCATCATCCAAATAGAGCCAAGAATAAATTTTAATGCAAATCTAGTTGTGTATCCGTCGTATCCTCTCAGAATTACATCTGCCTGTATAACAGCAAAGAAAATGCATATATGACTCGAGTGAATTTACTAAAAGAAAAAAAGAAAGGGATGCATAGGGAAATTAGAGTCACCCGGCGAGTGAAGTGGTTGGCGAGAGAAGCCCTCCAGCCACCTTCATCAAAGGATCCCTCTGTAATGGAGTCACCAAAGAGTTCCAATTTTGGTCTCATGTTGTTAGAAAATATAGACTCCGTTTGGATGAGTTCTAGAAATTAGAAAATAAAAAAATAAAAAAGTAAATTTATTATAAACAATCTAAATTCTTCACAAAATTACACACTTCTCAATACTTCTTCCCTACTTTTTCTCTTATTTCTCTTATTTTCACCACATCCAAACAGAGCCATAGAGAAAACAAGCCGAGAGAGTGATTGAGCTACGAAAGCAAGCCGAAAGAGTGGTTGGCTTACGCAAGGCGAGGTTGTGGCCTTTCTCTTTCTTTTTTTGCAATCCTATTCTATTGGATTTCCTTGGTCTGTTGGGTAAATTATGTGCTCAATTAAGCCTTGTAGCGGTATAATTTGGGTTGTGTTAATAGTTGGACCATTGTGGGTAAACTGGGTATTAGAGTATAGTTTGGGATGTGTTTGTTCATTATTGCTTGATTGTGGTTATGTGATGTTACCAACCCATGTGTATTTTTTACCAAGCCGATACTAGGTTCTGTAACGTTCTGGTATCGGTTTAAAAACAAAATGCAGATTCGTAAAAAGAATCGGTTGTCAAGACTGTTTCGTAAACTCCCTTTGAAATATATTAGGGACTTATAAAGATAATACGGTTATCGGTTATTAATAGGGCCTTTGTTGTAAAGATGTGTAAAAAGAATTAGTCAATAGTCTTTTGTGCAAAAAAAAAACCCTTGATCATCTAGCTAGTCGGATCCTAAATGGTTGCAAATCGAGCTCGACTCTTAAAGTTACACACTTCTCAATATTTTCTTTCCTAATTTCTTATTCCTTCCTTATTCTTTAACCATCCAAACGGAGCCATTGGATTTGGATGATCCCCGAAGGCACTAACCGTACTGACAGGTGGGTCTCCTTCCTACCGGGGCCTTGTTCCTTCCTCTCTTTGGGCTGTGTATGTGTTTGGTATTAGACTATTAGGTACTCTTTTGTGTTTGGTATTAGACTATTAGGTACTCTTTCGTGGGAGCTGAGAGCTCTACTCCCGAAAAAATTAAAAATAATATTAAAATAATTGTGAATTTCGAAATAAAAAAACTGAATTTTTTGAATGGTATCACAATGTCGGTTTTCCAAAAGCCGATACTGATATCGATTTTTGAAAATCCGACACAAGCTAGTATCAGGTTTTGAAAAACAGATACAAGATTCCGTTTGGATAAGGTGCAGGAAGAAGGGAAGAAGTGGGAAAAAGTATTGGGAAGTGTGTAATTTTGTGAAGAGTTTGGATTGTTTATAATAAATTTATTCTCTTATTCCCTTCTTCCCTTCTTCCCACACCTTATCCAAACCCTAAGGTAGTATCAGTTTTTTAAAATCTGATACTAGCCACTGGAATTGCATCCAATAATAATATAGTTAAACACTTGGGGATGTTTGAAATTTTTGGAATAAGATCTTATTTGAAATTACTAGTTTTAGAGATCGCCAGACAAATTTTAAAACAAGCCAAATAGTTTATTCGAATTTTTATTTTTATTTCAATAAAATATTAGAACTAAATTGAAACAAGCTAATCATCCAACAACAAAGCACCAAACTTTCCATGTGTTGGGTCAAATAGAGTAGTTATCCTATATATGTCAAGGTCATTTGTGCCCCTTGATGGTGAGTTCAACAGAATATCGTTTTTACACGACGTGTGTAAAAACGTTCATAGTTATCCTAATTCTTTTCAAAATTAATAAATATAATAAATTAAATGATCTGAGCAAAAAAAAAAAAAATAAATACCGCTATGGTTGTGTTGTTGAGATGTCAGCTCGAATAACGGTCATCTACTCAGAACATGATGAGTCATTTCGTATTTTCCTTAACGGGCTTCACGACCTCAGGTCTCTACACATATCTAGACCCGTCAAATGTGTAATACGGAAGCGGAAATAGATATTTTCGTTTCTGTTTCGTTTCGATAACAGAACGAAATTTTTATTTCCTTTTCGTTCTGTTTCGTCAAATGAAATATATTTCTGTTCTGTTTAACATCCGTCCATCATTACCCTTTGATTTCAGCCCATTTCATATTTACCCAATAGGAATTCTGGGAAATTATGTACTGAACTATAAATTGTTAGTGTGCCCATCAAATTTGACAATCATGAAAAAATGACCTCATTTCGGCAAATCTCACATGTAGTCGGGTTATTGGTTTTTATGTAACTTTTGCTCATTATAATTTACAATCAAAACTACTCAAGTTAATTAAAACTGTAACTTATAAAGTAACCATACATTATATAGTGTACAGAGTAACAAATAATAAGCATCAAAAGCAAAGATTCTACCGGAGGCGCATCAGCAGGTAATGTCTCATTGCTCAGGCCTACAGCTTTCAATTCTTGCAAAACCTCCTCAAATAATACTTTGTTTCCAAGTGCGGCGAAGTGCAGCCCATCACTACACAAAATTTACCAATTTGTTATATGGTTATTGAAAATGGAATCATATAGTTGTACTGTATAAGGTTAGGAATTTTATATTCTGGTTACTAATAAATAAACATCATGGGGCTGTTTGGATGCTCTAGGAATTTGAAAAATTTTCTATTCCTAAATATAAATTTATTATAAACAATTCAAACTCTTCACAAAATTACATACTTCCCAATAAATTTATGCCTAGAAATAGAAAATTTCCCAAATTTCCCAAATTGCTAAGCGATCCAAACGGCCCCATATTCATACCTTAAGGTTGATTTTTCCTAATCTGGCACTTGTTGCATCTTAGGCTCCGTTTGGATGGCTTCTTCCCGGAATAAGGAATAAGGAATAACTACTTTTTACCAATAAATTTATTTCTAACCATCCAAACTCTTCACAAAAGTTACACACTTCCCAATAAATTTATCCCTTCCTAATAAATTTCTTCCCTTATTCCTTCTTCCTACCTTATTCTCAACGCATCCAAACGAAACCTTAGACCAGATATCGATGACGGGACTGCTGCATTCTTTCGCAACAGCATTGGAAGCCTTTGCAAATTCACCGGCAGCTTTGTTCGTCCTCTCAGGCAACCCTGATGTGTCGTCTTCAGGTAATAACCTGAAATGATGGAAAAGATTTGGGGATTGGGGGTGCTTTGTTTCAATCTTTCTACATCTATGACAAATTACTTGCCACAATTTATTTATTTATTTTAAAGAAAACTTGCCACAATTAATCATCTTTGAAGAAAATATGTATATTGTTTTATGGTGGACATACAAATAGTCATTTGTTATACTGTTCGATCATGATGCTATGAGAAATCCATCATCTCATTAGTGTAATAATAATGGCACCGTTTGGATATAGGAAGAAGGAAGAAGGAAGAAGGAAGAAGGTCCAAATTTATTATAAACAATCTAAACTCTTCACAAAATTACACACTTCTCAATACTTCTTCCCACTTCTTCCCTTCTTCCCTTCTTTCCACACCTATCCAAACGAAGCCAATGAACCTTGTCTTATTTGTTTTTATTTCACAAGAAGTAATCATAAGGCTTGGACCAATTTTTAAGAAACATATACTAATTGGGGAGAAATTTATTATCTATCAATTAATGTGAACCGTAACGAATTGACATCATAATTTGCACTATTGACCCAAAAATTTACATGAATAAAAATGCAAAAAAAAAAAAATTCTACGAAATGAGATATAGGGTTTCAAACCAGACGTACCTTGTGCGGGCTTTATCATCAACTGGTGGAGGTGTGATAAATATAACAATAGTTGAAGGCCATATTTTCTGATCCCCTCCCAATTTAAGTTGGAAGTAATAAATTATCAGCATAAAAATGACAATAAAGAAGGTATATATTAATTCATCATTTAATAACATGTTTTTCAATTTGTCACTAAATTGATCAAAATTAGCAAACAATCTAATAGATCAAGTGATAAGGTATGGAATAAGGTCCAATACATCATAAGATAGGCTAAAATCAGTCGTGACTGACGGATGGACCGTCAGCTACGATCAAATCACAATTTTTGATATTCTAATTGTCGATTCGAACCGTTCAATGTGTTCTCCTTATTGAAATCTCATTGGAGACAAACTTTTATATTTTTCTAAAATTTTTAATATTTGTTTGGTATTTTACAAAATTCTTAATCTAAACAATTATGGACCCTTCAATAACTATGATTTTTAAAAATCTCAAAAAAAAATAGTAAATAAAATCGAAAAAATGTAAAATTTGATCTCCAATGAGATTTCAAAAGTTGAGATATAATCGTAGTTGACTGGTCCGTCCGTTAGTCGTGGCTGATTTCAACCTATCTCATACATCATTGGATAAAATGTTGGAAGAGAAATATTCCAAATTAGTCATGGAAACTTTCAGATCATAATTAACATTGAATGACGCATACTGATCGAGGTGCGAACCAAGGTCAAACAAATAAACCTTGTACTCGACTAGTCGTTCGTAGTAGAGTAAAGGTGTCGAACCCACAGAGATGGATATGAGTATTATTCTTATTATTTCGTTAAATCTAGACGATAAAAATCGAGAAGAGAATTGAAGTCACAAATAGAACAAATTAAAGAGAAATAAAGGAATGCAATTGCAAGTAATAAATATTATGCAAAACAATTGAAATAAATATTTTTGGGGTTTTCTAACGGTTTAAAATAAGATAATAAAAGTGCCTTAGAGTTCGATTTCACCTAGATCTGGTCACAGAGTCACAAGACTTAGCACTGTCGTATTCAGCCTTGCTAATTCGGTCCGAATTTCGGACCGAATTCCTCTGTGTGAATGCTGTGGTTTACTCTTTTGTTGATTTATTCAAGCCAAAGGTCCATCTAGCCATACTTAACTCCCTAACCCTCCGCTTTTGCCTATTGGGTACGGTATTTGGAATGGGATCTAGTGTTGAATAACCTTCATCGAGTGCATTGCACCCCCAACTTTCGTTGTTCGGTGGACTTACTCGAGTTTACCAATGGTTTTCTACGAGGTATCTAATTTAGACCGTCGCCTAACTAGAAGTGTTTACTTTTGGTTACTAACTGGTCGACTTTCGCCCTTGACCTACCTCGAAATACTCGTGAAAGGTTAAGTTATTATAATGGGTTGAAGTTCCCAACAAATGCGATTGTACAAATGCCGATCAACACAAGTAACAATTAACTCAAATCACAAGCAAAATCAATAAAACTCCCAAAAGTAATTGACTTCTTCTATCAACAAAACAAGCAAACCAAGCAAACCAAATCTAGGCTACATCTACCCCTAAAGCAATAAGTTTTTAGCCTAACATGCTAATAGAAATCATGCAAATAACAGTAGATAAGTTTAAACAAGCCATAAATCCAGAAAATAGAGAACAAGTATGAGAGGTAAAACAAATATCCAAGTTTCTTAGGTTGTCCGCTGCTGCCGTCGCACTAGAGAACACCTTCAAGCCTTTGGAACTCGTCGTAACAGCAAGACTCGCACCCAATTCTGCCTCCTTCTCTGCCCTAGTCGCACAAGAAGAGAGAAAAGGTCCCAGAACCAGATCTGGATCTGGTTGAGAGAGAAAGGTCAAAAGTGGAATGAAAGTTGGCCTCCCAAGGTTGGAAATTGCTTATATTCTCCTCCCCTCGCTCCTGGACAGCTGGGGCACGGTTTTCCTTCATTTTGGGCCGAAATCTAGCCTTCCAAATAGAGAAAACGCGTTTAGGATGTGGCCAGAAACATTTTCCTGTATAGCAATTCGGACCGAATTCAGGGGAATTCGGACCGAATTGGTCTCACTGGATTTTCAAAAGTATCGCCTGTGCAGGAATTCGGTTCGAATTCCGGACCGAATTGCAGAGTCTGGTTGAGAAAGGTCTTGATTCGTGCGGGATTGCTTCGTTAGGTTGAGTCGGGGCATGATCTAGGCTAGGTATGAGTCGTCTAGCATTTGAATTGCTGCTTTCCTTGCTGATTTTCTTGGATTCCTACAAATAAGAACAAAGTGCAAAATGCAGTGCCAAATCTGGCAAAGAAAAGAAAAAACAACAATAAATCAAAGTTTTAGTCATGATTTCGATGTAAAGTCCGGTCAAAATAACAATATAAATACGAGATATCAAATCCTAAATCAATCCAAAACATTATGTATAGGAATCTCAGTTGCCAGTTGCCACAACTCATCAAATGAAAATTATTTTTTTAGAGAACCTAGATAGCGGCCATCAAATGAAAATTATTAGTACTGGTAAATTAGAAATTTCTGCATGTTAAGAAACCAACAACCATTCGGTACCAGTACTACCTTGAAAATTTATTCTGCACCGTATAAAGAGTTTAAATATAGATTATTATGATCAAATTACTAGAAATGAATGCACAATCGCTTGAAATTCTCCAATTCTATCCAGAACACTCATTATTTGCACTTTATACGCATAATTGTCATATATAATCCAATCCTTTTGAATTTTTAAGATTACAAACTTATTCTCCAGAGCTTTAATATTGATTATTGTGATCACATGACTTGAAATGAATGCACAATCACGTGAAATATTCCAATTCTGTGCAGAACGCTCATTAATTACACTTTTTTTTTTTGATAGCTTGACAGAAGCCTCATTAATTACACTTTATGTGCGAAATTGCCATGTATAATCTAATCCTTTTGAATTTTTAAGATCAGAAACAAATTCTTCACTATATAAACCTTAAATATTGATTATTGTGATTATATGACTTGAAATGAATACACAATCGCATGAAATTCTCTAATTCAAGTCCTTATTATGATTCGTTTTTAATCAGTGAATAGGAGCATACTCTAGATCGGAATCGTAGGGAAGTACTACTTGTCCAGAACGCTCATTATTTCCACTTTATGCGCGTAATTTTCATGTATAATCTAATCCTTTTGAATTTTTAGGATTACAAAATTATGTTTCACTGTATAAAGAGCTTTAATATAGAATATTGTGATAAAATGACTAGAAATAAATGCACAATCGCTTGAAATTCTCCAATTATGTCCATAACGCTCATTATTTGAAATTTATGCGTTTAATTGCCATGTATAATCCAATCCTTTTTGAATATTTAATATCATAAACTTATTCTCCACTTATAAACAGTTTAAATATAGATTATTGATATGAATTGACTTGAAATGGATCCACAACCACGTTAAATGCTCCAATTCTGTCCAGAACGCATATTATTACCACTCTATGTATGTAATTGCCATGTATAATCCAATCATTTTAATTTTTTAGATCATAAACTCATTCTCCACTGTATAAAAAGCTTAAATATAGATTATTGAGATCAAATGATTTGAAATGAATGCACAATCACGTGAAATGCTCAATGCTGTCCAGAACGCTCATTATTAGCACTTTATGCGTGAAATTGCCATCTATAGTCCAATTATTTTGAATTTTCAAGATCATAAACTCATTCTCCACTATATAACTTGAATGCACAATTGCGTGAAATGATTCAATTCTGTCCAGAACGCAAATTACATAAACTTTATGTGCGCTTTTGCCATGTATAAACCAATCCTTTTGAATTTTTAAGATCATAAACTAGTTCTCCACTGTATGAAAAGCTTAAATAGAGATTATTGTTATCAAATGACATGAAACTAATGCACAATTGCGTGAAATACTCCAATTCTGTCAAGAACGCTCTTGATTTGCAATTTATGTGCGTAATTGCCATGTATAATCCAACCCTTTTGAATTTTTAAGATCATAAACTGATTCTCCTCTGTATAATGAGCTTAAATAAAGATTATTGGGATCAAATGACTTGAAATGAATGCACAATCACGTGAAATGCTCCAATTCTGTCTAGAACGCTAATTATTTGCACTTTATGTGTGTAATTGCCATGTTTAATCCAATCCTATTGAATTTTAAAGAGTATAAACTCATTCTCCACTATATAAAGTACTTCAATATAGATTATTATGATCACATGACTTGAAATGAATGTATAATAGTTTGAAATTCTCCAATTCTGTCCTGAATGCTCATTATTTGTACTATATGTGCGTAATTACAATGTATAATCCAATCCTTTTGAATTTTTAGGATCATAAACTCATTCTGCACTGCATAAAAAGCTTTAATATAGATTATTGTTATCACATGACTTGAAATGAGTGCACAATCACGTGAAATACTCTAATTCTTTCCAGAATGCTAATTATTTGAAATTTATGCCATGTATAATCCTATCCTTTTGAATTTTTAAGTATACAAACTTATTCTCCACTGTATAAAGAGCTTATATATAGATTATAGTGACCAAATGACTTGAAATGAATGCACAATCGCATGAAATGCTCCACTTCTGTCCTGAACGCTAATTATTTGCAATTTATGTGCGTAATTGCCATTTATAATCCATTCTTGTTCAATTTTTTAGATCATAATCTCATTCCACTGTATAAAGAGATTAAATAAAGATTATTGGGATCAAATGACTTGAAATGAATGCACAATCGCGTGAAATGCTCCAATTCTGTCTAGGACGCTAATTATTTGCACTTTATGTGCGTAATTTCCATGTATAATTCAATCCTTTTGAATTTTTAAGATTACAAACTATTCTCCACTATATAAAGAGCTTAAATAAAGATTATTGGGATCAAATGACTTGAAATGAATGTTCAATCGCGTGAAATACTCCAATTCAGTCCAGAACGCTAATTATTTGTAATTTATGTGCGTAATTGCCATGTATAATCTAATCCTTTTGAATTTTTAAGATTACAAACTTATTCTCCACTGTATAAATATCCTTAATATAGATTATTACGATCATATAACTTGAAATGAAAGCACAATCGCTTGAAATTCTCTAATTCTGTCCAGAACTGTCCGGATTTGCATTTTATTTGTTTAATTGCAATGTATAATCCAACCCTTTGGAATTTTTAAGATATAAAATTATTTCTCCACTGTATGAAGAGCTTAAATATAGATTATTGTGATCAAATGACTTGAAATGAATGCACAATCGCGTGAAATGCTCCAATTCTGTCCAGAACGATAATTATTTGCACTTTATGTGCGTAATTGCCATGTATAATCCATTTCTATTGAATTTTTAAGATCATAAAATTATTCTCCACTGTATAAAGAGTTTAAATAAATATTATTATGATCAAATGACTTGAAATGAAAGCACAATCATGTGAAATGCTCCAATTCTGTCCTGAACGCCCATTATTTTGCACTATATGTGCATAATTGCCATGTATTATCCAATCATTTTGGATTTTTAAGTTCATAAACTCATTCTTCACTGTATAACGAACTTAAATATATATTATAGTGATGAAATGTCTTGAAATGAATGCACAATAGCTTTAAATTATCCAATTCTGTCCAGAACAGAAATGATTTGCATTATATTTGTTTAATTGTTATGTATAATCCAATCCTTTTGAATGTTAATGATTATGATCTTATTCTCCACTGTATAAAGAGCTCCAATGACTTGAAATGAATTAACAATGGCATGAAATGCTCCAATATGTCGAGAACTCTCTTGATTTGCATTTTATGTGCGTAATTTCCATATATAAATCCAACCGTTTTTAATTTTTAAGACATAAAATTCTTTCTCCACTGTATAAAGAGTTTAAATATAGATTATTGTGATCAAATGACTTGAAATGAATGCACAATCGCGTGAAATTCTCCAATTCTGTCCAGAACACTCATGATTAGCACTTTATGTACGTAATTGCCATACATAATCCAATCCTATTGAATTTTTAAGTGTCACACCCCGAACCAAATCCGTGTCAGGGAGGACAGCCCCGCCACGTGTACACACTCTGCTGTGCACACGGAAGGCTAATTATAGTTGTATCACAACACACAGATCACAAAATAATATCACATAACAAAATGGTAAGTTAAGTTGTTTATACAAAACATGGCTGAATGAATATTTACAAAGATTTACAGTTCAAAATTTTCAGCCAAGTATGTAAACAAAATACATCAAAGATAATGTGACTATTCCAGCTTGGTCTGATCTTCAAATGAAACACCGTCTTCACAATCTGTCAAACCTGAACCTGCTCCACAAAAACTATGTGGGCTGAGTACGCGAATACTCAGTGTAATAACAGGGAAAACTAAAGGTTTTGGATAAACTAAAGTTAGAACTAAACCATTCTTAGGTTGGACATTTTAAATCCTATCTTTAAAAACTAAGTGTGGATTATTTTAATGATGACACTAGTCTACAAAATAATGACATGCCAAAAAGAAAGTAGAAAATATCTGGAGAAGCAGATTATAATATTAATATGGGTGTTATACGAAATATATATAATAATACGAGAGTGAAGCACCCACACTCAATGGTCAAATCATAAATAATGTAAAATCCAGAATCAATCTCACTAATCCCAAAATATATGACAAGAACAGTGCCTACAGATCTACCTACGCAACACCTCGATACGCATAAGCTCCGACCTCACTCCCCCGTCGAGGAGTGAGCAGTAAGACACGGTACCGGCAAACTGACTCCTGGAGATCGAGAGGTAGTCTGAAATATATATATAGATGGCACACTCCACCCAGTGTCCAAGTCATGCCAAAGGAATATACTAATAACACAAGACAAAGGGATATACTAATAACAAACAACCATCAAGTGACCGCAGAACCGCCTAGAAGTCGGTCTGCAGAGTGATCGTCGGAAACGTGTTGCTTGTGATCAGAATCGTCATGAACTGACCGGCATTCAGCTTGGGTGCAGCTCCTGACCGCAAGCAAAGCGTTCCTAGTTCACTCGGTCTCACTATCCTGATCCATACCAGATGCAAGTGTTGATTTAAGTACTTTTAAGTTCATTAATCATTTTAATTAATCTAGATGCATAACCTATAAATGCAACTAATCTTTTGATTACTAAAATGCTCTTAACTGTTTACTTAATGTTAATGACATGTTATGCATACATAAAGTCATTGATCTAATTCTTAATCTAAAGTTTAAAGAAAACCTAAAGTTTCCACACACCTGGAAAGTAGGGTGCAGATCTGCTACTCAGCTGAAGGGTCAGCGGACTCCTGCTCCGTGCCACCCTCGTACTCAGTGAAACCGTCCTCAACAAAATATGAGTAGCCCTGCTGGTCACCTGACCAAACACAGAAGACTAGACTTAGAAAACAAAGTCTAAAAACGCTCAACTAACGATCTCTAATTAACCCTCATTTGGAAATTAGGTTTAGTTTATTAAGTGAGTTGCATTTAAGGTTTTCTGATAGGAATTCTGTTTTAAAATATATTATTTTAATTAGAAAAATATTTTATAAAATTTGACAAAGTTTCCTTTAAAATAGTGTGTGAAGGAAGTCGTTTTTTTTAGACGAGTTTCTACAGTTCATTATGTGCGTTTATAATCGTGTTATAAATAAATAAGTGTATTAGTTTAGTAATAATTCTAATAGTGTTTTGCTCAAGTATGAAATTCTATTATTAATTTTAACTAATTTTATTAAAAGAGTTTTTGTAAATAAAAACGGATTGATAATCTTATCTTTTTAATTAAATAATTTCAAGTTTCATATGTAGTTAGTTTCATAAAGAAAATGTATTCGTAATTGGGAATAATATTGATATTAATTAGAGTTAATATTATCTTTTAAATAATTTGTCGTAATGATAATATAAACTAATGTGACTGTCATTTTAACGTGTTGGTGTTTTAATGTGTTTGGGATCATACGCATTTGAATAACTGTACTGATGGTAATCCTCTCCCATCTTTAAGTTTACGTATTAGTCCGATTAATTTACATACTAATTAATTTATAAATAATCCTATTTTTAAGTTAATCATTTTAATTAATTCATTAACTAAAGTGTTAATCCAGAATTTATTATGGACCTGGCCCAGTCCAAAATTCTAACTAAAATCCAGAAATTAATTAAATTCCAACAGCAAGGAAATGGGCCTCATTAGTAAAGCCCAACAGAGAAAAGAAAGGCCCAGCTCGTCCACACAAGGGGACGGCCCAGACCAGAACCAGGCCGATAGGCCAGAAAATAAGCCACGGCCCAGATGGGTATAAGGGGCCCAACTTGGTGCCTAGCGGATCGGGTTCAGCGGGCCAGTGGGTTGTGGGGATCAAATCCAAACCCACGGTTAAAATAGAATCCGACCCAAACAAAGTCAGATCCGACCCGCAATCCCAACACATTTATATATAAGTCCACAGAAATATTTTATTTACTCTACAATTTTATTTTAGTCCTTAATAACAGTTTTATTTATAAAATAGTCCAAGTTCAGTTCAAAGAAATTCGCAAACAGGTCCCTGACAACAAGAAACCTCACAAAGCAGTCCCTGGCAGCGAAACAAGCATACCAGAGAGCCAACAGAGCACCGCCAGACCTGTACCAGCCTAGTACCAGGCCTGTACCAACCTGGTACTAAGCCTGCACCAGTCTATAATCAGGCTGAGAGCTCACAACACACAAACAAGCCATTACAGCTCAGAAAGGAGGCAAATAACGCCTCACAACTCAATGCATGGCTTCAGCCAGCACACGGACAGATCAAGCACAAGAACAGCTATCCTAACACAGTTTCAAGCTTTACACAGAACAAATAGACTAAGACAAGCCCACAACAGTCATCAACACAGATCAATTAAGGCTCACTCGAGCCACAGAAACAAGCACAGATCAACCCAAAAGCAAGCCTCAACATAATCAAGCAAAACAGATCAATTCAGAGGCTATGCACACTTTCACATTAATACAATCAAGTAAGTGACAGATCAATTCATCAAAGAAGCAAAGCAATCAAGCAACAGAATAGATAAATTTCTATGCATGCCTCATCAACAATCACAGCACAGCAAAAGAGAGAGAGAGGGGAAAAGAAATCAGTTACCAAACCGAGATAGCAAGCAAAGGAAACAGGAAGAAGGGGAAAAGTGGTGCTCGGCCTAGACTTCGCCAGTTGCCACCAGTGTTGCCTTGCCTCCGATCAGTCGCCAATCGCCGTCGCCCTGCTGCCGTCTGCTGCTACTACCTCCAACAGCAACTCAAGAACAAAAGAGAGAGAGAGGAAGTGGAGTATGTGTGTGGTGAGAAAGAGGAGTTAGGGTTTCGGGTTTGTGGTGGGGGAGAGGGAAACAGTGAGGGTTTGGGGCTGCCGTGAGTGGAGCTGAGGTGCAGGAGAGAAGGGAGGCTTTGAGGTGGGGGTCTGGTGTTCGAGTCAGAGGAGAGGCGAGAGGGAGAGGGACGGAGCTCCCGAGGGAGAGCTTAAGAGGAGAAGGAAATGGCGGTGGATGCCAAAAGAATAGAATGGATTTCAGAGTACTGACCAAATCCATCAATTTGATTGGAAGTCCAAACGGCAAAGATCCAATGGTTGGAAAAAAATTCAGATTTTTGGAAATCAAATTGGACGACTCAGATTAAAAGGAAACTAGCTAATTAATTATTTGATCAGTAGATTACAGTTTTTAATCTGATTTTAAACTATGATGACTTGTAGGAATTTGAAATTAGATTCTTGGTAAATTTCATTTATTTGTTTGCTTGAAGATTAATTAAGTACTAATGTCTAATATATATTTTAAACTATTTTATATCATAATTTATGAAAACTCTTTAAAATATAAATTTATTTGTGTGATTATACGAGTTTTAATTTGTTTAGAAATTAACAGTCAATTTAAAATTAATTTTTGTCTTTAGATTTTGTGGATTTTCACATTAAGATCATAAAATCATTCTCCACTGTATAAAAAGCTTAAATATAAATTATTGTGATCAAATGACCAGAAATGAATGCACCATCGCGTGAAATGCTCCAATTCTGGCCAGAACGCACATTATTAGCACTTTTTGTGCGTAATTGCCATGTTAAATCCAATCCGATCGAATTTTTAAAATCATAAACTCATTCGCCACTATATAAAGAGCTACAATATAGATTGTTGTGATCACATGACTTGAAATGAATGCAAAATCGCGTGAAATGTGCCAATTCTGTCCAGAACGCACATTATTAGAACTTTATGTGCGTAATTGCCTTGTATGAAGAGCTGTAATATTGATTATGGTGATCACATGACTTGAAATGAATGCACAATCGCGTGAAATATTCCAATTCTGTCCAGATATCTCATTATTAGCACTTTATGCGCAAAATTGCCATGTATAATCTAATCCTTTTAAATTTTTAAGATCAGAAACATTTTGTCGACTGTATAAAGAGATTAAATATAGATTATAGAGATCAAATTACTTAACTTGAATGTACAATTGCGTGAAATGATACAATTCTATCCAGAACGTAAATTATATGCACTTTATGTGAGCTTTTGCCATGTATAAACCAATCCTTTTGAATTTTTAAGATCATAAACTAGTTCTCCACTGTATGAAAAGCTTAAATATAGATTATTGTTATCAAATGACATGAAATTAATGCACAATTGCGTGAAATACTCCAATTCTGTCAAGAACGCTATTGATTTGCAATTTATGTGCGTAATTGCTATGTATAATCCAACTCTTTTGAATTTTTAAGATCATAAACTCATTCTCCTCTGTATAATTAGCTTAAATAAAGATTATTGGGATCAAATGACCTGAAATGAATGCACAATCGCGTGAAATGCTCCAATTCTGTCTAGAACGCTAATTATTTGCACTTTATGTGTGTAGTTGCCATGTTTAATCCAATCCTATTGAATTTTTAAGAGTATAAACTCATTCTCCACTATATAAAGAACTTCAATATAGAATTATGATCACATGACTAGAAATGAATGTATAATCGCTTGAAATTCTCCAATTCTGTCCTGAACACTCATTATTTGTACTATATGTGCGTAATTACTATGTATAATCCAATCCTTTTGAATTTTTAGGATCATAAACTCATTCTGCACGGCATAAAATGCTTAAATATAAATTATTGTTGTCACGTGACTTCAAATGAATGCACAATCACGTAAAATACTCTAATTCTGTCCAGAATGCTAATTATTTGAAATTTATGCCATGCCCAATCCTTTTGAATTTCCAAGTTTATAAACTTATTCTCAACTGTATAAAGAGCTTATATATAGATTATAGTGATCAAATGAATTGAAATGAATGCACAATCTCGTGAAATGCTCCAATTCTGTCCTGAACGCCCATTATTTTGCACTATATGTGCGTAATTGCCATGTATTTTCTAATCTTTTTGAGTTTTTAAGATCATAAACTCATTCTCCACTGTATAAAGAAATTAAATATAGATTATAGTGATGAAATGCCTTGAAATGAATGCACAATCGCGTGAAATGCTCCAAATCGGTCCAGAACACATATTATTAGCACTTTATATGCGTAATTGTCATGTATAATCCAATTCTTTTGAATTTTTAAGATTACAAACCTATTCTCCACTGTATAAAGAGCTTAAATAAAGTTTATTGCGATCAAATAATTTGAAATGAATGCTAAATTGCGTAAAATGCTCCAATTCTGTTCGGAACGCTAATTATTTCTAATTTATGTGCTTGATTGCCATGTATAATCTAATCCTTTTGAATTTTTAAGATTACAAACTTATTCTCGACTGTATAAAGATCCTTTATATAGATTATTATGATCAAATAACTTGAAATGAATGCAGAATCGCTTGAAATTCTCCAGTTCTGTCCAGAACTCTCTGGATTTCCATTTTATGTGTTTAATTGCCATGTATAATACAACCCTTTGGAATTTTTAAGATATAAAATTATTTTTCCACTGTATGAAGAGCTTAAATATAGATTATTGTGATCAAATGACTTCAAATGAATGCACAATCACGTGAAATGCTGAAATTCTGTCCAGAACGATAATTATTTGCACTTTATGTGTGTAATTGCCATGTATAATCCATTCCTATTGAATTTTTAAGATCATAAAATCATTCTCCACAGTATAAAGAGTTTAAATAAAAATTATAGTGATCAAATGACTTGAAATGAATGCACAATCACATGAAATGCTCCAATTCTGTCCGGAACGCCCATTATTTTGCACTATATGTGCATAATTGCCATGTATTATACAATCATTTTGGATTTTTAAGATCATAAACTCATTCTCCACTATATAAAAGAACTTACATATATATTATAGTGATGAAATTCCTTGAAATAAACGCACAATAGCTTTATATTATCCAATTCTATCCAGAACACAAATGATTTGCATTATATTTGTTTAATTGTTATGTATAATCCAATCCTTTTGAATTTTAATGATTATGATCTTATTCTCCACTGTATAAAGAGCTCAAATGACTTGAAATGAATTCACAATGGCTTGAAATGCTCCAATACTGTCGAGAACTCTATTGTTTTGCATTTTATGTGCGTAATTACCATGTAAAAATCCAACCATTCTGAATTTTTAAGACATAAAATTCTTTCTCCACTGTATAAAGAGTTTAAATATAGATTATTGTGATCAAATGACTTGAAATGAATACACAATCACATGAAATGTACCAATTCTTTCCAGAACGCACTTTAGATAGCTAAATCCTTTTGAATTTTTAGGATCATGAACTCATTCTGCACTGTATAAAAAGCTTAAATATAGATTATTGTTATTACATGACATGAAATGAATGCACAATCACGTAAATACTCTAATTCAGTCCAGAATGCTAATTATTTGAAAATTATGCCATGTATTGTCCAATCCTTTTGAATTTTCAAGTTTATAAACTTATTCTCAACTGTATAAAAAGCTTATATATAGATTATAGTGATTAAATGACTTGAAATGAATGCACAATCGCGTGAAATGCTCCAATTCTGTCCAGAACGCACATTATTTGAACTATATGTACGTAATTGCCATGTATAATCCAATCCTATTCAATTTTTAAGATCATAAACTCATTCTCCACTGTATAAAAAACTTAAATATAGATTATTGTGATCTAATGATTTGAAATGAATGCACAAGCACGTGAAATGCTCATTATTTGCACTTTTTGCGCGAAATTTTCATGTATAATCTAATCCTTTTGACTTTTTAAGATTGCAAACTTATTCTTCACTGTATAAAGAGCTTAAATAAAAATTATTGGGATCAAATGACTTGAAATGAATGCTCAATCGCGTGAAATTCTCCAATTCTGTCTAGAACGCATATTATTAGCGCTTTATATGCGTAATTGTCATGTATAATCCAATCCTTTTGAATTTTTAAGATTACGAACTTATTCTCCACTGTATAAAGAGCTTAAATAAAGATAATTGGGATCAAATGACTTGAAATGAATGCTCAATTGCGTCAAATGCTCCAATTCTATCCAGAACGCTTATTATTTGTAATTTATGTGCGTGATTGCAATGTATAATCTAATGCTTTAGAATTTTTAAGATTTTAAACTTATTCTCCACTATATAATCTAACCCTTTTGAATTTTTAAGATATAAAATTCTTTTTCAACTGTATAAAGAGAGCATAAATATAGATTATAGTGATCAAATAACTTAAAATGAATGCACAATCGCGTGAAAAGCTCCAATTCTGTCCAGAACGCTAATTATTTGCAATTTATATGTGTAATTGCCATGTATAATCATTCTTGTTGAATATTTTAGATCATAAACTCATTCCACTGTATAAAGAGCTTAAATAAAGATTATTGGGATCAAATGACTTGAAATGAATGCACAATCGCGTGAAATGCTCCAATTCTGTCCGGGATGCTAATTTATTTGCACTTTATGTGCGTAATTGCCATGTATAATTCTATCGTTTTGAATTTTTAAGATTACAAACTTATTCTCCACTGTATAAAGAGCTTAAATAAGTACTATTGGGATCAAATGACTTGAAATGAATGCACATTGTGTGAAATGCTCCAATTTTGTCCTGAACGATAATTATTTGCAATTTATGTGCATAATTTCCATGTATAATCTAATCATTTTGAATTTTTACGATTACAAACTTATTCTTCCCTGTATAAAGAGTTTTAATATTGATTATTGTGATCACATTACTTGAAATGAATGCACAATCGTGTGAAACATTCCAATTCTGTCCAAAACGCTCATTATTAGCAATTTATGCACAAAATTACCATGTATAATCAAATTCTTTTGAATTTTTATGATTATAAACTTATTCTCCAATGTATGAAGAATTTAAATATAGATTATAGTGATGAAATGTTTTCAAATGAATGCACAATAGCTTGATATTTTTCAATTCTGTCTAGAACAAAAATTATTTGACCTACATGTTCGTAATTGTCATGTATAATCCAATCCTTTTTAATTTTCAAGATTATAATCTTAATCTCCACTGCATAAAGAGCTCAAACGACTTGAAATTAATTCACAATGACGTGAAATGCTCCAATTCTGTCCAGAACTCTCTTGATTTGCATTTATGTGTGTAATTGCCATGTATAATACAACCCTTTTGAATTTTTAAGATATAAAATTCTTTCTCCACTGTATAAAGAGCTTAAATATAGATTATTGTGATCAAATAACTTGAAATGAATGCACAATCGCGTGAAATGCTCCATTTCTGTCCAGAACACAAATTATTTGCACTTTATGTGTGTAATTGCCATGTATAATCCATTCCTATTCAATTTTTACGATCATAAACTCATTCTCCACAGTATAAAGAGCTCAAATATTGATTATTGTAATCACATGACTTCAAATGAATACACAATCGCGTGAAATGCTCCAATTCGGTTCAGAACGCACATTATTAGCACTTTATATGTGTAATTGTCATGTATAATCCTATCATTTTGATTTTTCAAGATTACGAACTTATTCTCCACAGTATAAAAAAGCATAAATATAGATTATAGTGATAAAATAACAAGAAATGAATGCACAATGGCTTGAAATTCTCCAACTCTGTCCTGAACACTAATTATTTGCAATTTATATGCGTAATTGTCATGTATAATCTAATCCTTTTGAATTTTTAATATTAAAAACTTATTCTCCACTGTATAAAGAGATTTAATATAGATTATTGTGATCAAATGACTAGAAATTCTCCAATTTTGTCCAGAACTCTCTTGATTTGCATTTTATGTGTTTAATTGCTATGTATAATCCAACCCTTTTGGATTTTTAATTTATTAAATTTTGTCTCCACTGTATAAAGAGTTGAAATGAATGCAAAATAGCGTGAAATGCTCGAATTTTGTCCAGAACGTTAATTATTTGCACTTTATGTGTATAATTGCCACGTATAATCCTATTATTTTGAATTTTTAATATCACAAACTTATTCTCCACTGTATAAAGAGCTTAAATAAAGATTATTTTGATCAAATGACTTGAAACGAATGCACAATCGCGAGAAATTCTCCAACTCTGTCCAAAACGCTAATTATTTGCAATTTATATGCGTAATTGCCATTTATAATATAATCTTTTTGAATTTTGAAGATTACAAACTTATTCTCCACTGTATAAATAACTTTATTATTGATTATTGTGATCACATGACATGAAATGAATGCACAATCGAATGAAACATTCCAATTCTGTCTAGAACGCTCGTTATTTGCTTTTTATGCGCGAAATTGCCATATATAATCTAATTTTTGAATTTCTAAGATCAGAAACACATTCTTCACTCTATAAAGAGCTTAAATATTTATTATTGTGATCACATGACATGAAATGAATGCACAATCGCGAGAAATGCTCCAATTCTTTACAGAATGCTCATTATTTGCAATTTATGCGCGTAATTGTCTTTTATAATCAAATCCTTTTGAATTTTTAATATTATAATCTTATTCTCCATTGTATAAAGAGCTTAAATATAGATTATTGCGATCAAATGACTTCAAAATGATTGCACAATCGCGTGAAATGCTTCAATTCTGTCCAGAACACTAATTATTTTTACTTTATGTGCGTAATTTTTTTTCGAAGACTTGACAGAATACTTTATGTGCGTAATTGCCTTGTATAATCCATCCCTATTGAATTTTTAAGATCATAAACTCATTTTCACTGTATAAAGAGCTTAAATATAGATTATTGTGATTAGATGACTTGAAATGAATGCACAATCGTGTGAAATACTCCAATTCTATCCAGAACGCACATTATTAGCACTTTATGTGCGTAATTGCCATGTATAATCCAATCCTTTTGAATTTTTAGGATCATAGACTCATTCTTCACTGTATAAAGAGTTTAAATATAGATTATTATGATTAAATGACTTGAAGTGAATACACAATCGCGTGTAATGCTCCAATTCTGTCCAGAAAGAATATTATTTGCGCTATATGTACGTAATTGCCATGTATAATCCAATTGATTTGAATTTTTATGATTATAAACTCATTCTTCACAGTATAAAGAGCTTAAATATAGATTATTGTGATCCCATGACTTGAAATGAATGCACAATCATGTGAAATGGTCCAATTCTGTCCAGAACGCTCATTATTTGCAATTTATGCGCGTAATTGTCTTGTGTAATCCAATCATCTCGAATTTTTAAGATTATAAACTTATCCTCCACTGTATAAAGAGCTTAAATATTGATTATTGTGATCAAATGTCTTGATATGAAGGCACAATTCTGTCCAAAACACTCATTATTTTCACATTATGTGACTAATTGCCATGTATAATCCAATTTTTTTAGATTTTCAATATTATAAATTTATTCTCCACTGTATTTAGATTTTAAATATAGATTATAGTGATAAAATGAATTAAAATGAATGCAGAATCGTTTGAAATTCCCCAATTCTATCCAGAACGCATATTATTTGCACCATATGATCGTCATTTCCATGTATAATCATATCCTTTTTAATTTTTTGGATCATAAACTCATTCTCCACTGTATAGTGAGCTTAAATATAGATTATAATGAATGCCCAATCGCTTGAAATTCTCCAATTCTGTTCAGAACGAACATTATCTGCACTATATGTGCGTAATTGCCATGTAAAATCCAATCCTTTTAAATTTTTGTCAAAGATAAACTTAATCTCCACGGTATAAAGAACTTAAGTATAGATTATAGTGATCAAATGCCTTGAAATGAATGCACAATCGCTTCAAATTCAACAATTCTGTTTAGAACGCACATTATTTGCACTATAGGTGGGAAATTGCCATGTATAGTCCAATCCTTTTAATTTTTAGGATCATAAACTCATTCGCTGTATAAAAAGCTTAAATGTAGATTATAGTGATCAAATGACATGAAATGAATTCACAATTGTTTGAAATTCTCCAATTTTGTACCGAACGAACATTGGTTGCACTATGTGTGCATAATTGCCATGTATAATCCAATCCTTTTGACTTTTGAAGATCATTAACTAACTCTCCACTGTATAAAGAACTTAAATATAGATTATTGGATTACTTGACTTGAAATGAATGCACAGTAGCGTGAATTGCTCCAATTATGTCCAGAACTCTAATAATTTGCAATTTATGTGCGAAATTTCCATGTGTAATCCAATTCTTTTGAATTTTTAAGATCATAAACTCATTCTCCACCGTATAAAGAGGTTAAATATAGATGATTGTGATCAAATGACTTGAAATGAATGCACAATTGCATGAAATGCTCCAATTCTTTCTAGAACGATCATTACATGCACTTTACATGCGTAATTGCCCGGTATAATCCAATCCTTTAGCATTTTTAAGACCATAAACTCATTCTCCACTGTATAAAGAGTTTGAATATAGATTATTGTGATCATATGACTTGAAATGAATGCACAATCGCTTGAAATTCTCCAATTCTGTCCCGAACGCACATTATTTGCACTATATGTGCGTAATTGCCATGTATAATCAAATTCTTTTGATTTTTTAAGATTATAAACTAACTCTCCACTGTTTAAAGAGTTAATATAGATTTACTGTTATCAAATGACTTGAAATGAATGCACAATCGCGTGAAATAAAAACTTATTATGTGCGTAATTTCCACGTATAATTCAATCCTTTAGAATTTTTAAGATTATAAACTTATTTTTCACCGTATAAAGAGCTTAAATATAGATTATAGTGATCAAATGACTTGAAATGAATGCACAATCGTTTGAAATTCTCTAATTCTGTCCAGAACACACATTATTTGCTCTATATGTGCGTAATTGTGATGTATAATCCAATCCTTTTGATTTTTTTAAGATCATAAACTCATTCTCCACTTTATAAAGAGTTTAAATATAGATTGTTGCGATCAAATGGCTTGAAATGAACGCACAATCTCGGGAAATGCTTCAATTCTGTCCAGAACGCTCATTATATGCACTTTATGTGCGTAATTTCCATGTATATATGGAAATTACACATATAATGTGCGAATAATGCATTTCTGAGTATCATTTCAGCATTTCAATCGTTTATGCATTCATTATAGGCCATTTCATCAACATAATCTACATTTAAACTATTTTATATTGTTTAGAATATGATTCGCCTGTTATTTACTCTAAAAGATTCTATTATACATGGTAATTACGCATATAGAGTGCAAATAATGCAATTGTGAGTATCTTTTGAGTATTTCAATCATTTCTAGGTTCATTGTAAGTTATTTCATCACAATAATCAACATTTAAACTCCTTATACTATCTATAATATGTTTCATATCTTATTTATTAAAAAAGGTTTGATTATACTTAGTAATTACGTATAAAAATTTGAAATAATGCATTTTTTTAATATCATTTGAGCATTTCAATCGTTTCTGGGAAGAGGTCAGATGCCAAAGAGAACAAAATTAAATGTCGTGGACCAACAAATGTAATAAACACGGCAAGACAAATTGATAGCACCGTTCCGCATTTAAATCAATACACCAAGTCCAGCATTCTCTTTCCAACAACCATAGATCTCCCATCTCCAAATCTAACCGTACGATTCAAAATCAAAGGATCAGATAATTCGCGCGAAAATTCAGAAAGGACACTGTTCATAGGCACGGTTATTAAATAATTTGACGTCAGCGAATGATGTCTCAAAATCGTTATCAGCCATCCGATTTCTGATCCAACGGCCCACATTAATCCCTGAGCAAAAAAAAAAAAGAAAGTGCTCTGTAGACTTTGCTTCGCTCAAAACCAAACTTTACTAGGTTTTAATATCCCGACTTGCGCACTTCCTTTTATCCGACGGCACACATAAATCGAAGTTGACTCCATTAATCTATACATTCCAATTTTTGTTAACTGTTTGATAGATCAATAGACTCAATATATTTAAAATTGATAACCCTCGTCTAATTTATCAACATTAAATATTGCTTTTGAACAATTTGAACCTCTTTCAAGGAAAAGAAATAGTAGAAATACTGATCAGGTCAATGTAAAACATAATTTTAGGGAATCATATGAGGAAGTTGAGAAAATTGTTTTGTCTCTTGTAACAGTAAAAATGGAAAATATTCTTGTTAGCTCATAGAAATCAATGTTAATGATATAACAATGACGATTTTGTTGGCAGACTCTGCCATGAGTATCTTAAAAAAATAATGACGACTATGATAACGAAAAAATGATCGTAAATGATGATGATGATATTGTAGAAAATTTTGTAAATGTACTCACAGCTAACTTCCTAAAAGATGTTTTTTTTTTTAAATAGTGAAATGATCATTCGAAAATATTAATGTATTTTATATACCAAAATATTATAAAAAGGAAAAATTAGATTAATACCAATGCCAAAATTCTGAAATTAAAAAATGCCTGTACAAATCGAATTAAGTTAACAACTAGCAACTTATGCCTTTATCTTTGTACTAATTTTTGGTATTCACCAAAGACTTCTCCCTTCTTAAAGTTCAAAATTTTTCAATTTATGCCAAATGGGGATTGAATTGATTATAATTTGTGGTGATTTGATTTGATTATATATGTGCGCAATTGCCATGTAAAATCCAATCCTTTTAAATTTTTGTCAAAGATAAACTTAGTCTCCACGGTATAAAGAACTTAAGTATAGATTATAGTGATCAAATGCCTTGAAATGAATGCACAATCGCTTGAAATTCAACAATTCTGTTTAGAACGCACATTATTTGCACTATATGTTGGAAATTGCCATGTATAGTCCAATCCTTTTAATTTTTAGGATCATAAACTCATTCGCTGTATAAAGAGCTTAAATGTAGATTATAGTGATCAAATGACTTGAAATGAATTCACAATTGTTTGAAATTCTCCAATTTTGTACCGAACGCACATTGGTTGCACTATGTGTGCATAATTGCCATGTATAATCCAATCCTTTTGACTTTTGAAGATCATTAACTAACTCTCCACTGTATAAAGAACTTAAATATAGATTATTGGATTTCAAGACTTGAAATGAATGCACAATAGCGTGAATTGCTCCAATTTATGTGCGAAATTTCCATGTGTAATCCAATTCTTTTAAATTTTTAAGATTATAAACTTATTCTCCACCGTATAAAGAGGTTAAATATAGATGATTGTGATCAAATGACTTGAAATGAATGCACAATTGCATGAAATGCTCCAATTCTTTCTAGAACGCTCATTACATGCACTTTACATGCTTAATTGCCCGGTATAATCCAATCCTTTAGAATTTTTAAGACCATAAACTCATTCTCCACTGTATAAAGAGTTTGAATATATATTATTGTGATCATATGACTTGAAATTAATGCACAATCGTTTGAAATTCTCCAATTCTGTCCCGAACGTACATTATTTCCACTATATGTGCGTAATTGCCATGTATAATCAAATTCTTTTGATTTTTTAAGATTATAAACTAACTCTCCACTGTTTAAAGAGTTAATATAGATTTATTGTTATCAAATGACTTGAAATGAATGCACCATCGCGTGAAATAAAAACTTATTATGTGCGTAATTTCCATGTATAATTCAATCCTTTAGAATTTTTAAGATTATAAACTTATTTTTCACCGTATAAAGAGCTTAAATATAGATTATAGTGATCAAATGACTTGAAATGAAAGCACAATCGTTTGAAATTCTCTAATTCTGTCCAGAACACACATTATTTGCTCTATATGTGCGTAATTGTGATGTATAATCCAATCCTTTTGATTTTTTTAAGATCATAAACTCATTCTCCACTTTATAAAGAGTTTAAATATAGATTGTTGTGATCAAATGGCTTGAAATGAACGCACAATCCCGTGAAATGCTTCAATTCTGTCCAGAACGCTCATTATATGCACTTTATGTGCGTAATTTCCATGTATATATGGAAATTACACATATAATGTGCGAATAATGCATTTCTGAGTATCATTTCAGCATTTCATTCGTTTATGCATTCATTATAGGCCATTTCATCAACATAATCTACATTTAAACTATTTTATATTGTTTAGAATATGATTCGCATGTTATTTACTCTAAAAGATTCTATTATACATGGTAATTACGCATATAGAGTGCAAATAATGCAATTGTGAGTATCTTTTGAGTATTTCAATCATTTCTAGGTTCATTGTAAGTTATTTCATCACAATAATCAACATTTAAACTCCTTATACTATCTATAATATGTTTCATATCTTATTTATTAAAAAAGGTTTGATTATACTTAGTAATTACGTATAAAAATTTGAAATAATGCATTTTTTTAATATCATTTGAGCATTTCAATCGTTTCTGGGAAGAGGTCAGATGCCAAAGAGAACAAAATTAAATGTCGTGGACCAACAAATGTAATAAACACGGCAAGACAAATTGATAGCACCGTTCCGCATTTAAATCAATACACCAAGTCCAGCATTCTCTTTCCAACAACCATAGATCTCCCATCTCCAAATCTAACCGTACGATTCAAAATCAAAGGATCAGATAATTCGCGCGAAAATTCAGAAAGGACACTGTTCATAGGCACGGTTATTAAATAATTTGACGTCAGCGAATGATGTCTCAAAATCGTTATCAGCCATCCGATTTCTGATCCAACGGCCCACATTAATCCCTGAGCAAAAAAAAAAAAGAAAGTGCTCTGTAGACTTTGCTTCGCTCAAAACCAAACTTTACTAGGTTTTAATATCCCGACTTGCGCACTTCCTTTTATCCGACGGCACACATAAATCGAAGTTGACTCCATTAATCTATACATTCCAATTTTTGTTAACTGTTTGATAGATCAATAGACTCAATATATTTAAAATTGATAACCCTCGTCTAATTTATCAACATTAAATATTGCTTTTGAACAATTTGAACCTCTTTCAAGGAAAAGAAATAGTAGAAATACTGATCAGGTCAATGTAAGACATAATTTTAGGGAATCATATGAGGAAGTTGAGAAAATTGTTTTGTCTCTTGTAACAGTAAAAATGGAAAATATTCTTGTTAGCTCATAGAAATCAATGTTAATGATATAACAATGACGATTTTGTTGGCAGTCTCTGCCATGAGTATCTTAAAAAAATAATGACGACTATGATAACGAAAAAATGATCGTAAATGATGATGATGATATTGTAGAAAATTTTGTAAATGTACTCACAGCTAACTTCCTAAAAGATGTTTTTTTTTTAAAATAGTGAAATGATCATTCGAAAATATTAATGTATTTTATATACCAAAATATTATAAAAAGGAAAAATTAGATTAATACCAATGCCAAAATTCTGAAATTAAAAAATGCCTGTACAAATCGAATTAAGTTAACAACTAGCAACTTATGCCTTTATCTTTGTACTAATTTTTGGTATTCACCAAAGACTTCTCCCTTCTTAAAGTTCAAAATTTTTCAATTTATGCCAAATGGGGATTGAATTGATTATAATTTGTGGTGATTTGATTTGATTATATATGTGCGCAATTGCCATGTAAAATCCAATCCTTTTAAATTTTTGTCAAAGATAAACTTAGTCTCCACGGTATAAAGAACTTAAGTATAGATTATAGTGATCAAATGCCTTGAAATGAATGCACAATCGCTTGAAATTCAACAATTCTGTTTAGAACGCACATTATTTGCACTATATGTTGGAAATTGCCATGTATAGTCCAATCCTTTTAATTTTTAGGATCATAAACTCATTCGCTGTATAAAGAGCTTAAATGTAGATTATAGTGATCAAATGACTTGAAATGAATTCACAATTGTTTGAAATTCTCCAATTTTGTACCGAACGCACATTGGTTGCACTATGTGTGCATAATTGCCATGTATAATCCAATCCTTTTGACTTTTGAAGATCATTAACTAACTCTCCACTGTATAAAGAACTTAAATATAGATTATTGGATTTCAAGACTTGAAATGAATGCACAATAGCGTGAATTGCTCCAATTTATGTGCGAAATTTCCATGTGTAATCCAATTCTTTTAAATTTTTAAGATTATAAACTTATTCTCCACCGTATAAAGAGGTTAAATATAGATGATTGTGATCAAATGACTTGAAATGAATGCACAATTGCATGAAATGCTCCAATTCTTTCTAGAACGCTCATTACATGCACTTTACATGCTTAATTGCCCGGTATAATCCAATCCTTTAGAATTTTTAAGACCATAAACTCATTCTCCACTGTATAAAGAGTTTGAATATAGATTATTGTGATCATATGACTTGAAATTAATGCACAATCGTTTGAAATTCTCCAATTCTGTCCCGAACGTACATTATTTGCACTATATGTGCGTAATTGCCATGTATAATCAAATTCTTTTGATTTTTTAAGATTATAAACTAACTCTCCACTGTTTAAAGAGTTAATATAGATTTATTGTTATCAAATGACTTGAAATGAATGCACAATCGCGTGAAATAAAAACTTATTATGTGCGTAATTTCCATGTATAATTCAATCCTTTAGAATTTTTAAGATTATAAACTTATTTTTCACCGTATAAAGAGCTTAAATATAGATTATAGTGATCAAATGACTTGAAATGAATGCACAATCGTTTGAAATTCTCTAATTCTGTCCAGAACACACATTATTTGCTCTATATGTGCGTAATTGTGATGTATAATCCAATCCTTTTGATTTTTTTAAGATCATAAACTCATTCTCCACTTTATAAAGAGTTTAAATATAGATTGTTGTGATCAAATGGCTTGAAATGAACGCACAATCCCGTGAAATGCTTCAATTCTGTCCAGAACGCTCATTATATGCACTTTATGTGCGTAATTTCCATGTATATATGGAAATTACACATATAATGTGCGAATAATGCATTTCTGAGTATCATTTCAGCATTTCATTCGTTTATGCATTCATTATAGGCCATTTCATCAACATAATCTACATTTAAACTATTTTATATTGTTTAGAATATGATTCGCATGTTATTTACTCTAAAAGATTCTATTATACATGGTAATTACGCATATAGAGTGCAAATAATGCAATTGTGAGTATCTTTTGAGTATTTCAATCATTTCTAAGTTCATTGTAAGTTATTTCATCACAATAATCAACATTTAAACTCCTTATACTATCTATAATATGTTTCATATCTTATTTATTAAAAAAGGTTTGATTATACTTAGTAATTACGTATAAAAATTTGAAATAATGCATTTTTTAATATCATTTGAGCATTTCAATCGTTTCTGGGAAGAGGTCAGATGCCAAAGAGAACAAAATTAAATGTCGTGGACCAACAAATGTAATAAACACGGCAAGACAAATTGATAGCACCGTTCCGCATTTAAATCAATACACCAAGTCCAGCATTCTCTTTCCAACAACCATAGATCTCCCATCTCCAAATCTAACCGTACGATTCAAAATCAAAGGATCAGATAATTCGCGCGAAAATTCAGAAAGGACACTGTTCATAGGCACGGTTATTAAATAATTTGACGTCAGCGAATGATGTCTCAAAATCGTTATCAGCCATCCGATTTCTGATCCAACGGCCCACATTAATCCCTGAGCAAAAAAAAAAAAGAAAGTGCTCTGTAGACTTTGCTTCGCTCAAAACCAAACTTTACTAGGTTTTAATATCCCGACTTGCGCACTTCCTTTTATCCGACGGCACACATAAATCGAAGTTGACTCCATTAATCTATACATTCCAATTTTTGTTAACTGTTTGATAGATCAATAGACTCAATATATTTAAAATTGATAACCCTCGTCTAATTTATCAACATTAAATATTGCTTTTGAACAATTTGAACCTCTTTCAAGGAAAAGAAATAGTAGAAATACTGATCAGGTCAATGTAAGACATAATTTTAGGGAATCATATGAGGAAGTTGAGAAAATTGTTCTGTCTCTTGTAACAGTAAAAATGGAAAATATTCTTGTTAGCTCATAGAAATCAATGTTAATGATATAACAATGACGATTTTGTTGGCAGTCTCTGCCATGAGTATCTTAAAAAAATAATGACGACTATGATAACGAAAAAATGATCGTAAATGATGATGATGATATTGTAGAAAATTTTGTAAATGTACTCACAGCTAACTTCCTAAAAGATGTTTTTTTTTTTAAATAGTGAAATGATCATTCGAAAATATTAATGTATTTTATATACCAAAATATTATAAAAAGGAAAAATTAGATTAATACCAATGCCAAAATTCTGAAATTAAAAAATGCCTGTACAAATCGAATTAAGTTAACAACTAGCAACTTATGCCTTTATCTTTGTACTAATTTTTGGTATTCACCAAAGACTTCTCCCTTCTTAAAGTTCAAAATTTTTCAATTTATGCCAAATGGGGATTGAATTGATTATAATTTGTGGTGATTTGATTTGATTATATATGTGCGCAATTGCCATGTAAAATCCAATCCTTTTAAATTTTTGTCAAAGATAAACTTAGTCTCCACGGTATAAAGAACTTAAGTATAGATTATAGTGATCAAATGCCTTGAAATGAATGCACAATCGCTTGAAATTCAACAATTCTGTTTAGAACGCACATTATTTGCACTATATGTTGGAAATTGCCATGTATAGTCCAATCCTTTTAATTTTTAGGATCATAAACTCATTCGCTGTATAAAGAGCTTAAATGTAGATTATAGTGATCAAATGACTTGAAATGAATTCACAATTGTTTGAAATTCTCCAATTTTGTACCGAACGCACATTGGTTGCACTATGTGTGCATAATTGCCATGTATAATCCAATCCTTTTGACTTTTGAAGATCATTAACTAACTCTCCACTGTATAAAGAACTTAAATATAGATTATTGGATTTCAAGACTTGAAATGAATGCACAATAGCGTGAATTGCTCCAATTTATGTGCGAAATTTCCATGTGTAATCCAATTCTTTTAAATTTTTAAGATTATAAACTTATTCTCCACCGTATAAAGAGGTTAAATATAGATGATTGTGATCAAATGACTTGAAATGAATGCACAATTGCATGAAATGCTCCAATTCTTTCTAGAACGCTCATTACATGCACTTTACATGCTTAATTGCCCGGTATAATCCAATCCTTTAGAATTTTTAAGACCATAAACTCATTCTCCACTGTATAAAGAGTTTGAATATAGATTATTGTGATCATATGACTTGAAATTAATGCACAATCGTTTGAAATTCTCCAATTCTGTCCCGAACGTACATTATTTGCACTATATGTGCGTAATTTCCATGTATAATCAAATTCTTTTGATTTTTTAAGATTATAAACTAACTCTCCACTGTTTAAAGAGTTAATATAGATTTATTGTTATCAAATGACTTGAAATGAATGCACGATCGCGTGAAATAAAAACTTATTATGTGCGTAATTTCCATGTATAATTCAATCCTTTAGAATTTTTAAGATTATAAACTTATTTTTCACCGTATAAAGAGCTTAAATATAGATTATAGTGATCAAATGACTTGAAATGAATGCACAATCGTTTGAAATTCTCTAATTCTGTCCAGAACACACATTATTTGCTCTATATGTGCGTAATTGTGATGTATAATCCAATCCTTTTGATTTTTTTAAGATCATAAACTCATTCTCCACTTTATAAAGAGTTTAAATATAGATTGTTGTGATCAAATGGCTTGAAATGAACGCACAATCTCGTGAAATGCTTCAATTCTGTCCAGAACGCTCATTATATGCACTTTATGTGCGTAATTTCCATGTATATATGGAAATTACACATATAATGTGCGAATAATGCATTTCTGAGTATCATTTCAGCATTTCAATCGTTTATGCATTCATTATAGGCCATTTCATCAACATAATCTACATTTAAACTATTTTATATTGTTTAGAATATGATTCGCATGTTATTTACTCTAAAAGATTCTATTATACATGGTAATTACGCATATAGAGTGCAAATAATGCAATTGTGAGTATCTTTTGAGTATTTCAATCATTTCTAGGTTCATTGTAAGTTATTTCATCACAATAATCAACATTTAAACTCCTTATACTATCTATAATATGTTTCATATCTTATTTATTAAAAAAGGTTTGATTATACTTAGTAATTACGTATAAAAATTTGAAATAATGCATTTTTTTAATATCATTTGAGCATTTCAATCGTTTCTGGGAAGAGGTCAGATGCCAAAGAGAACAAAATTAAATGTCGTGGACCAACAAATGTAATAAACACGGCAAGACAAATTGATAGCACCGTTCCGCATTTAAATCAATACACCAAGTCCAGCATTCTCTTTCCAACAACCATAGATCTCCCATCTCCAAATCTAACCGTACGATTCAAAATCAAAGGATCAGATAATTCGCGCGAAAATTCAGAAAGGACACTGTTCATAGGCACGGTTATTAAATAATTTGACGTCAGCGAATGATGTCTCAAAATCGTTATCAGCCATCCGATTTCTGATCCAACGGCCCACATTAATCCCTGAGCAAAAAAAAAAAGAAAGTGCTCTGTAGACTTTGCTTCGCTCAAAACCAAACTTTACTAGGTTTTAATATCCCGACTTGCGCACTTCCTTTTATCCGACGGCACACATAAATCGAAGTTGACTCCATTAATCTATACATTCCAATTTTTGTTAACTGTTTGATAGATCAATAGACTCAATATATTTAAAATTGATAACCCTCGTCTAATTTATCAACATTAAATATTGCTTTTGAACAATTTGAACCTCTTTCAAGGAAAAGAAATAGTAGAAATACTGATCAGGTCAATGTAAGACATAATTTTAGGGAATCATATGAGGAAGTTGAGAAAATTGTTTTGTCTCTTGTAACAGTAAAAATGGAAAATATTCTTGTTAGCTCATAGAAATCAATGTTAATGATATAACAATGACGATTTTGTTGGCAGTCTCTGCCATGAGTATCTTAAAAAAATAATGACGACTATGATAACGAAAAAATGATCGTAAATGATGATGATGATATTGTAGAAAATTTTGTAAATGTACTCACAGCTAACTTCCTAAAAGATGTTTTTTTTTTTAAATAGTGAAATGATCATTCGAAAATATTAATGTATTTTATATACCAAAATATTATAAAAAGGAAAAATTAGATTAATACCAATGCCAAAATTCTGAAATTAAAAAATGCCTGTACAAATCGAATTAAGTTAACAACTAGCAACTTATGCCTTTATCTTTGTACTAATTTTTGGTATTCACCAAAGACTTCTCCCTTCTTAAAGTTCAAAATTTTTCAATTTATGCCAAATGGGGATTGAATTGATTATAATTTGTGGTGATTTGATTTGATTATATATGTGCGCAATTGCCATGTAAAATCCAATCCTTTTAAATTTTTGTCAAAGATAAACTTAGTCTCCACGGTATAAAGAACTTAAGTATAGATTATAGTGATCAAATGCCTTGAAATGAATGCACAATCGCTTGAAATTCAACAATTCTGTTTAGAACGCACATTATTTGCACTATATGTTGGAAATTGCCATGTATAGTCCAATCCTTTTAATTTTTAGCATCATAAACTCATTCGCTGTATAAAGAGCTTAAATGTAGATTATAGTGATCAAATGACTTGAAATGAATTCACAATTGTTTGAAATTCTCCAATTTTGTACCGAACGCACATTGGTTGCACTATGTGTGCATAATTGCCATGTATAATCCAATCCTTTTGACTTTTGAAGATCATTAACTAACTCTCCACTGTATAAAGAACTTAAATATAGATTATTGGATTTCAAGACTTGAAATGAATGCACAATAGCGTGAATTGCTCCAATTTATGTGCGAAATTTCCATGTGTAATCCAATTCTTTTAAATTTTTAAGATTATAAACTTATTCTCCACCGTATAAAGAGGTTAAATATAGATGATTGTGATCAAATGACTTGAAATGAATGCACAATTGCATGAAATGCTCCAATTCTTTCTAGAACGCTCATTACATGCACTTTACATGCTTAATTGCCCGGTATAATCCAATCCTTTAGAATTTTTAAGACCATAAACTCATTCTCCACTGTATAAAGAGTTTGAATATAGATTATTGTGATCATATGACTTGAAATTAATGCACAATCGTTTGAAATTCTCCAATTCTGTCCCGAACGTACATTATTTGCACTATATGTGCGTAATTTCCATGTATAATCAAATTCTTTTTATTTTTTAAGATTATAAACTAACTCTCCACTGTTTAAAGAGTTAATATAGATTTATTGTTATCAAATGACTTGAAATGAATGCACGATCACGTGAAATAAAAACTTATTATGTGCGTAATTTCCATGTATAATTCAATCCTTTAGAATTTTTAAGATTATAAACTTATTTTTCACCGTATAAAGAGCTTAAATATAGATTATAGTGATCAAATGACTTGAAATGAATGCACAATCGTTTGAAATTCTCTAATTCTGTCCAGAACACACATTATTTGCTCTATATGTGCGTAATTGTGATGTATAATCCAATCCTTTTGATTTTTTTAAGATCATAAACTCATTCTCCACTTTATAAAGAGTTTAAATATAGATTGTTGTGATCAAATGGCTTGAAATGAACGCACAATCTCGTGAAATGCTTCAATTCTGTCCAGAACGCTCATTATATGCACTTTATGTGCGTAATTTCCATGTATATATGGAAATTACACATATAATGTGCGAATAATGCATTTCTGAGTATCATTTCAGCATTTCAATCGTTTATGCATTCATTATAGGCCATTTCATCAACATAATCTACATTTAAACTATTTTATATTGTTTAGAATATGATTCGCATGTTATTTACTCTAAAAGATTCTATTATACATGGTAATTACGCATATAGAGTGCAAATAATGCAATTGTGAGTATCTTTTGAGTATTTCAATCATTTCTAGGTTCATTGTAAGTTATTTCATCACAATAATCAACATTTAAACTCCTTATACTATCTATAATATGTTTCATATCTTATTTATTAAAAAAGGTTTGATTATACTTAGTAATTACGTATAAAAATTTGAAATAATGCATTTTTTTAATATCATTTGAGCATTTCAATCGTTTCTGGGAAGAGGTCAGATGCCAAAGAGAACAAAATTAAATGTCGTGGACCAACAAATGTAATAAACACGGCAAGACAAATTGATAGCACCGTTCCGCATTTAAATCAATACACCAAGTCCAGCATTCTCTTTCCAACAACCATAGATCTCCCATCTCCAAATCTAACCGTACGATTCAAAATCAAAGGATCAGATAATTCGCGCGAAAATTCAGAAAGGACACTGTTCATAGGCACGGTTATTAAATAATTTGACGTCAGCGAATGATGTCTCAAAATCGTTATCAGCCATCCGATTTCTGATCCAACGGCCCACATTAATCCCTGAGCAAAAAAAAAAAGAAAGTGCTCTGTAGACTTTGCTTCGCTCAAAACCAAACTTTACTAGGTTTTAATATCCCGACTTGCGCACTTCCTTTTATCCGACGGCACACATAAATCGAAGTTGACTCCATTAATCTATACATTCCAATTTTTGTTAACTGTTTGATAGATCAATAGACTCAATATATTTAAAATTGATAACCCTCGTCTAATTTATCAACATTAAATATTGCTTTTGAACAATTTGAACCTCTTTCAAGGAAAAGAAATAGTAGAAATACTGATCAGGTCAATGTAAGACATAATTTTAGGGAATCATATGAGGAAGTTGAGAAAATTGTTTTGTCTCTTGTAACAGTAAAAATGGAAAATATTCTTGTTAGCTCATAGAAATCAATGTTAATGATATAACAATGACGATTTTGTTGGCAGTCTCTGCCATGAGTATCTTAAAAAAATAATGACGACTATGATAACGAAAAAATGATCGTAAATGATGATGATGATATTGTAGAAAATTTTGTAAATGTACTCACAGCTAACTTCCTAAAAGATGTTTTTTTTTTAAATAGTGAAATGATCATTCGAAAATATTAATGTATTTTATATACCAAAATATTATAAAAAGGAAAAATTAGATTAATACCAATGCCAAAATTCTGAAATTAAAAAATGCCTGTACAAATCGAATTAAGTTAACAACTAGCAACTTATGCCTTTATCTTTGTACTAATTTTTGGTATTCACCAAAGACTTCTCCCTTCTTAAAGTTCAAAATTTTTCAATTTATGCCAAATGGGGATTGAATTGATTATAATTTGTGGTGATTTGATTTGATTATATATGTGCGCAATTGCCATGTAAAATCCAATCCTTTTAAATTTTTGTCAAAGATAAACTTAGTCTCCACGGTATAAAGAACTTAAGTATAGATTATAGTGATCAAATGCCTTGAAATGAATGCACAATCGCTTGAAATTCAACAATTCTGTTTAGAACGCACATTATTTGCACTATATGTTGGAAATTGCCATGTATAGTCCAATCCTTTTAATTTTTAGGATCATAAACTCATTCGCTGTATAAAGAGCTTAAATGTAGATTATAGTGATCAAATGACTTGAAATGAATTCACAATTGTTTGAAATTCTCCAATTTTGTACCGAACGCACATTGGTTGCACTATGTGTGCATAATTGCCATGTATAATCCAATCCTTTTGACTTTTGAAGATCATTAACTAACTCTCCACTGTATAAAGAACTTAAATATAGATTATTGGATTTCAAGACTTGAAATGAATGCACAATAGCGTGAATTGCTCCAATTTATGTGCGAAATTTCCATGTGTAATCCAATTCTTTTAAATTTTTAAGATTATAAACTTATTCTCCACCGTATAAAGAGGTTAAATATAGATGATTGTGATCAAATGACTTGAAATGAATGCACAATTGCATGAAATGCTCCAATTCTTTCTAGAACGCTCATTACATGCACTTTACATGCTTAATTGCCCGGTATAATCCAATCCTTTAGAATTTTTAAGACCATAAACTCATTCTCCACTGTATAAAGAGTTTGAATATAGATTATTGTGATCATATGACTTGAAATTAATGCACAATCGTTTGAAATTCTCCAATTCTGTCCCGAACGTACATTATTTGCACTATATGTGCGTAATTTCCATGTATAATCAAATTCTTTTGATTTTTTAAGATTATAAACTAACTCTCCACTGTTTAAAGAGTTAATATAGATTTATTGTTATCAAATGACTTGAAATGAATGCACGATCGCGTGAAATAAAAACTTATTATGTGCGTAATTTCCATGTATAATTCAATCCTTTAGAATTTTTAAGATTATAAACTTATTTTTCACCGTATAAAGAGCTTAAATATAGATTATAGTGATCAAATGACTTGAAATGAATGCACAATCGTTTGAAATTCTCTAATTCTGTCCAGAACACACATTATTTGCTCTATATGTGCGTAATTGTGATGTATAATCCAATCCTTTTGATTTTTTTAAGATCATAAACTCATTCTCCACTTTATAAAGAGTTTAAATATAGATTGTTGTGATCAAATGGCTTGAAATGAACGCACAATCTCGTGAAATGCTTCAATTCTGTCCAGAACGCTCATTATATGCACTTTATGTGCGTAATTTCCATGTATATATGGAAATTACACATATAATGTGCGAATAATGCATTTCTGAGTATCATTTCAGCATTTCAATCGTTTATGCATTCATTATAGGCCATTTCATCAACATAATCTACATTTAAACTATTTTATATTGTTTAGAATATGATTCGCATGTTATTTACTCTAAAAGATTCTATTATACATGGTAATTACGCATATAGAGTGCAAATAATGCAATTGTGAGTATCTTTTGAGTATTTCAATCATTTCTAGGTTCATTGTAAGTTATTTCATCACAATAATCAACATTTAAACTCCTTATACTATCTATAATATGTTTTCTTATTTATTAAAAAAGGTTTGATTATACTTAGTAATTACGTATAAAAATTTGAAATAATGCATTTTTTTAATATCATTTGAGCATTTCAATCGTTTCTGGGAAGAGGTCAGATGCCAAAGAGAACAAAATTAAATGTCGTGGACCAACAAATGTAATAAACACGGCAAGACAAATTGATAGCACCGTTCCGCATTTAAATCAATACACCAAGTCCAGCATTCTCTTTCCAACAACCATAGATCTCCCATCTCCAAATCTAACCGTACGATTCAAAATCAAAGGATCAGATAATTCGCGCGAAAATTCAGAAAGGACACTGTTCATAGGCACGGTTATTAAATAATTTGACGTCAGCGAATGATGTCTCAAAATCGTTATCAGCCATCCGATTTCTGATCCAACGGCCCACATTAATCCCTGAGCAAAAAAAAAAAGAAAGTGCTCTGTAGACTTTGCTTCGCTCAAAACCAAACTTTACTAGGTTTTAATATCCCGACTTGCGCACTTCCTTTTATCCGACGGCACACATAAATCGAAGTTGACTCCATTAATCTATACATTCCAATTTTTGTTAACTGTTTGATAGATCAATAGACTCAATATATTTAAAATTGATAACCCTCGTCTAATTTATCAACATTAAATATTGCTTTTGAACAATTTGAACCTCTTTCAAGGAAAAGAAATAGTAGAAATACTGATCAGGTCAATGTAAGACATAATTTTAGGGAATCATATGAGGAAGTTGAGAAAATTGTTCTGTCTCTTGTAACAGTAAAAATGGAAAATATTCTTGTTAGCTCATAGAAATCAATGTTAATGATATAACAATGACGATTTTGTTGGCAGTCTCTGCCATGAGTATCTTAAAAAAATAATGACGACTATGATAACGAAAAAATGATCGTAAATGATGATGATGATATTGTAGAAAATTTTGTAAATGTACTCACAGCTAACTTCCTAAAAGATGTTTTTTTTTTAAATAGTAAAATGATCATTCGAAAATATTAATGTATTTTATATACCAAAATATTATAAAAAGGAAAAATTAGATTAATACCAATGCCAAAATTCTGAAATTAAAAAATGCCTGTACAAATCGAATTAAGTTAACAACTAGCAACTTATGCCTTTATCTTTGTACTAATTTTTGGTATTCACCAAAGACTTCTCCCTTCTTAAAGTTCAAAATTTTTCAATTTATGCCAAATGGGGATTGAATTGATTATAATTTGTGGTGATTTGATTTGATTATATATGTGCGCAATTGCCATGTAAAATCCAATCCTTTTAAATTTTTGTCAAAGATAAACTTAGTCTCCACGGTATAAAGAACTTAAGTATAGATTATAGTGATCAAATGCCTTGAAATGAATGCACAATCGCTTGAAATTCAACAATTCTGTTTAGAACGCACATTATTTGCACTATATGTTGGAAATTGCCATGTATAGTCCAATCCATTTAATTTTTAGGATCATAAACTCATTCGCTGTATAAAGAGCTTAAATGTAGATTATAGTGATCAAATGACTTGAAATGAATTCACAATTGTTTGAAATTCTCCAATTTTGTACCGAACGCACATTGGTTGCACTATGTGTGCATAATTGCCATGTATAATCCAATCCTTTTGACTTTTGAAGATCATTAACTAACTCTCCACTGTATAAAGAACTTAAATATAGATTATTGGATTTCAAGACTTGAAATGAATGCACAATAGCGTGAATTGCTCCAATTTATGTGCGAAATTTCCATGTGTAATCCAATTCTTTTAAATTTTTAAGATTATAAACTTATTCTCCACCGTATAAAGAGGTTAAATATAGATGATTGTGATCAAATGACTTGAAATGAATGCACAATTGCATGAAATGCTCCAATTCTTTCTAGAACGCTCATTACATGCACTTTACATGCTTAATTGCCCGGTATAATCCAATCCTTTAGAATTTTTAAGACCATAAACTCATTCTCCACTTTATAAAGAGTTTGAATATAGATTATTGTGATCATATGACTTGAAATTAATGCACAATCGTTTGAAATTCTCCAATTCTGTCCCGAACGTACATTATTTGCACTATATGTGCGTAATTTCCATGTATAATCAAATTCTTTTGATTTTTTAAGATTATAAACTAACTCTCCACTGTTTAAAGAGTTAATATAGATTTATTGTTATCAAATGACTTGAAATGAATGCACGATCGCGTGAAATAAAAACTTATTATGTGCGTAATTTCCATGTATAATTCAATCCTTTAGAATTTTTAAGATTATAAACTTATTTTTCACCGTATAAAGAGCTTAAATATAGATTATAGTGATCAAATGACTTGAAATGAATGCACAATCGTTTGAAATTCTCTAATTCTGTCCAGAACACACATTATTTGCTCTATATGTGCGTAATTGTGATGTATAATCCAATCCTTTTGATTTTTTTAAGATCATAAACTCATTCTCCACTTTATAAAGAGTTTAAATATAGATTGTTGTGATCAAATGGCTTGAAATGAACGCACAATCTCGTGAAATGCTTCAATTCTGTCCAGAACGCTCATTATATGCACTTTATGTGCGTAATTTCCATGTATATATGGAAATTACACATATAATGTGCGAATAATGCATTTCTGAGTATCATTTCAGCATTTCAATCGTTTATGCATTCATTATAGGCCATTTCATCAACATAATCTACATTTAAACTATTTTATATTGTTTAGAATATGATTCGCATGTTATTTACTCTAAAAGATTCTATTATACATGGTAATTACGCATATAGAGTGCAAATAATGCAATTGTGAGTATCTTTTGAGTATTGCAATCATTTCTAGGTTCATTGTAAGTTATTTCATCACAATAATCAACATTTAAACTCCTTATACTATCTATAATATGTTTCATATCTTATTTATTAAAAAAGGTTTGATTATACTTAGTAATTACGTATAAAAATTTGAAATAATGCATTTTTTTAATATCATTTGAGCATTTCAATCGTTTCTGGGAAGAGGTCAGATGCCAAAGAGAACAAAATTAAATGTCGTGGACCAACAAATGTAATAAACACGGCAAGACAAATTGATAGCACCGTTCCGCATTTAAATCAATACACCAAGTCCAGCATTCTCTTTCCAACAACCATAGATCTCCCATCTCCAAATCTAACCGTACGATTCAAAATCAAAGGATCAGATAATTCGCGCGAAAATTCAGAAAGGACACTGTTCATAGGCACGGTTATTAAATAATTTGACGTCAGCGAATGATGTCTCAAAATCGTTATCAGCCATCCGATTTCTGATCCAACGGCCCACATTAATCCCTGAGCAAAAAAAAAAAGAAAGTGCTCTGTAGACTTTGCTTCGCTCAAAACCAAACTTTACTAGGTTTTAATATCCCGACTTGCGCACTTCCTTTTATCCGACGGCACACATAAATCGAAGTTGACTCCATTAATCTATACATTCCAATTTTTGTTAACTGTTTGATAGATCAATAGACTCAATATATTTAAAATTGATAACCCTCGTCTAATTTATCAACATTAAATATTGCTTTTGAACAATTTGAACCTCTTTCAAGGAAAAGAAATAGTAGAAATACTGATCAGGTCAATGTAAGACATAATTTTAGGGAATCATATGAGGAAGTTGAGAAAATTGTTTTGTCTCTTGTAACAGTAAAAATGGAAAATATTCTTGTTAGCTCATAGAAATCAATGTTAATGATATAACAATGACGATTTTGTTGGCAGTCTCTGCCATGAGTATCTTAAAAAAATAATGACGACTATGATAACGAAAAAATGATCGTAAATGATGATGATGATATTGTAGAAAATTTTGTAAATGTACTCACAGCTAACTTCCTAAAAGATGTTTTTTTTTTAAATAGTGAAATGATCATTCGAAAATATTAATGTATTTTATATACCAAAATATTATAAAAAGGAAAAATTAGATTAATACCAATGCCAAAATTCTGAAATTAAAAAATGCCTGTACAAATCGAATTAAGTTAACAACTAGCAACTTATGCCTTTATCTTTGTACTAATTTTTGGTATTCACCAAAGACTTCTCCCTTCTTAAAGTTCAAAATTTTTCAATTTATGCCAAATGGGGATTGAATTGATTATAATTTGTGGTGATTTGATTTGATTATATATGTGCGCAATTGCCATGTAAAATCCAATCCTTTTAAATTTTTGTCAAAGATAAACTTAGTCTCCACGGTATAAAGAACTTAAGTATAGATTATAGTGATCAAATGCCTTGAAATGAATGCACAATCGCTTGAAATTCAACAATTCTGTTTAGAACGCACATTATTTGCACTATATGTTGGAAATTGCCATGTATAGTCCAATCCTTTTAATTTTTAGGATCATAAACTCATTCGCTGTATAAAGAGCTTAAATGTAGATTATAGTGATCAAATGACTTGAAATGAATTCACAATTGTTTGAAATTCTCCAATTTTGTACCGAACGCACATTGGTTGCACTATGTGTGCATAATTGCCATGTATAATCCAATCCTTTTGACTTTTGAAGATCATTAACTAACTCTCCACTGTATAAAGAACTTAAATATAGATTATTGGATTTCAAGACTTGAAATGAATGCACAATAGCGTGAATTGCTCCAATTTATGTGCGAAATTTCCATGTGTAATCCAATTCTTTTAAATTTTTAAGATTATAAACTTATTCTCCACCGTATAAAGAGGTTAAATATAGATGATTGTGATCAAATGACTTGAAATGAATGCACAATTGCATGAAATGCTCCAATTCTTTCTAGAACGCTCATTACATGCACTTTACATGCTTAATTGCCCGGTATAATCCAATCCTTTAGAATTTTTAAGACCATAAACTCATTCTCCACTGTATAAAGAGTTTGAATATAGATTATTGTGATCATATGACTTGAAATTAATGCACAATCGTTTGAAATTCTCCAATTCTGTCCCGAACGTACATTATTTGCACTATATGTGCGTAATTTCCATGTATAATCAAATTCTTTTGATTTTTTAAGATTATAAACTAACTCTCCACTGTTTAAAGAGTTAATATAGATTTATTGTTATCAAATGACTTGAAATGAATGCACGATCGCGTGAAATAAAAACTTATTATGTGCGTAATTTCCATGTATAATTCAATCCTTTAGAATTTTTAAGATTATAAACTTATTTTTCACCGTATAAAGAGCTTAAATATAGATTATAGTGATCAAATGACTTGAAATGAATGCACAATCGTTTGAAATTCTCTAATTCTGTCCAGAACACACATTATTTGCTCTATATGTGCGTAATTGTGATGTATAATCCAATCCTTTTGATTTTTTTAAGATCATAAACTCATTCTCCACTTTATAAAGAGTTTAAATATAGATTGTTGTGATCAAATGGCTTGAAATGAACGCACAATCTCGTGAAATGCTTCAATTCTGTCCAGAACGCTCATTATATGCACTTTATGTGCGTAATTTCCATGTATATATGGAAATTACACATATAATGTGCGAATAATGCATTTCTGAGTATCATTTCAGCATTTCAATCGTTTATGCATTCATTATAGGCCATTTCATCAACATAATCTACATTTAAACTATTTTATATTGTTTAGAATATGATTCGCATGTTATTTACTCTAAAAGATTCTATTATACATGGTAATTACGCATATAGAGTGCAAATAATGCAATTGTGAGTATCTTTTGAGTATTTCAATCATTTCTAGGTTCATTGTAAGTTATTTCATCACAATAATCAACATTTAAACTCCTTATACTATCTATAATATGTTTCATATCTTATTTATTAAAAAAGGTTTGATTATACTTAGTAATTACGTATAAAAATTTGAAATAATGCATTTTTTTAATATCATTTGAGCATTTCAATCGTTTCTGGGAAGAGGTCAGATGCCAAAGAGAACAAAATTAAATGTCGTGGACCAACAAATGTAATAAACACGGCAAGACAAATTGATAGCACCGTTCCGCATTTAAATCAATACACCAAGTCCAGCATTCTCTTTCCAACAACCATAGATCTCCCATCTCCAAATCTAACCGTACGATTCAAAATCAAAGGATCAGATAATTCGCGCGAAAATTCAGAAAGGACACTGTTCATAGGCACGGTTATTAAATAATTTGACGTCAGCGAATGATGTCTCAAAATCGTTATCAGCCATCCGATTTCTGATCCAACGGCCCACATTAATCCCTGAGCAAAAAAAAAAAGAAAGTGCTCTGTAGACTTTGCTTCGCTCAAAACCAAACTTTACTAGGTTTTAATATCCCGACTTGCGCACTTCCTTTTATCCGACGGCACACATAAATCGAAGTTGACTCCATTAATCTATACATTCCAATTTTTGTTAACTGTTTGATAGATCAATAGACTCAATATATTTAAAATTGATAACCCTCGTCTAATTTATCAACATTAAATATTGCTTTTGAACAATTTGAACCTCTTTCAAGGAAAAGAAATAGTAGAAATACTGATCAGGTCAATGTAAGACATAATTTTAGGGAATCATATGAGGAAGTTGAGAAAATTGTTCTGTCTCTTGTAACAGTAAAAATGGAAAATATTCTTGTTAGCTCATAGAAATCAATGTTAATGATATAACAATGACGATTTTGTTGGCAGTCTCTGCCATGAGTATCTTAAAAAAATAATGACGACTATGATAACGAAAAAATGATCGTAAATGATGATGATGATATTGTAGAAAATTTTGTAAATGTACTCACAGCTAACTTCCTAAAAGATGTTTTTTTTTTAAATAGTGAAATGATCATTCGAAAATATTAATGTATTTTATATACCAAAATATTATAAAAAGGAAAAATTAGATTAATACCAATGCCAAAATTCTGAAATTAAAAAATGCCTGTACAAATCGAATTAAGTTAACAACTAGCAACTTATGCCTTTATCTTTGTACTAATTTTTGGTATTCACCAAAGACTTCTCCCTTCTTAAAGTTCAAAATTTTTCAATTTATGCCAAATGGGGATTGAATTGATTATAATTTGTGGTGATTTGATTTGATTATATATGTGCGCAATTGCCATGTAAAATCCAATCCTTTTAAATTTTTGTCAAAGATAAACTTAGTCTCCACGGTATAAAGAACTTAAGTATAGATTATAGTGATCAAATGCCTTGAAATGAATGCACAATCGCTTGAAATTCAACAATTCTGTTTAGAACGCACATTATTTGCACTATATGTTGGAAATTGCCATGTATAGTCCAATCCATTTAATTTTTAGGATCATAAACTCATTCGCTGTATAAAGAGCTTAAATGTAGATTATAGTGATCAAATGACTTGAAATGAATTCACAATTGTTTGAAATTCTCCAATTTTGTACCGAACGCACATTGGTTGCACTATGTGTGCATAATTGCCATGTATAATCCAATCCTTTTGACTTTTGAAGATCATTAACTAACTCTCCACTGTATAAAGAACTTAAATATAGATTATTGGATTTCAAGACTTGAAATGAATGCACAATAGCGTGAATTGCTCCAATTTATGTGCGAAATTTCCATGTGTAATCCAATTCTTTTAAATTTTTAAGATTATAAACTTATTCTCCACCGTATAAAGAGGTTAAATATAGATGATTGTGATCAAATGACTTGAAATGAATGCACAATTGCATGAAATGCTCCAATTCTTTCTAGAACGCTCATTACATGCACTTTACATGCTTAATTGCCCGGTATAATCCAATCCTTTAGAATTTTTAAGACCATAAACTCATTCTCCACTTTATAAAGAGTTTGAATATAGATTATTGTGATCATATGACTTGAAATTAATGCACAATCGTTTGAAATTCTCCAATTCTGTCCCGAACGACATTATTTGCACTATATGTGCGTAATTTCCATGTATAATCAAATTCTTTTGATTTTTTAAGATTATAAACTAACTCTCCACTGTTTAAAGAGTTAATATAGATTTATTGTTATCAAATGACTTGAAATGAATGCACGATCGCGTGAAATAAAAACTTATTATGTGCGTAATTTCCATGTATAATTCAATCCTTTAGAATTTTTAAGATTATAAACTTATTTTTCACCGTATAAAGAGCTTAAATATAGATTATAGTGATCAAATGACTTGAAATGAATGCACAATCGTTTGAAATTCTCTAATTCTGTCCAGAACACACATTATTTGCTCTATATGTGCGTAATTGTGATGTATAATCCAATCCTTTTGATTTTTTTAAGATCATAAACTCATTCTCCACTTTATAAAGAGTTTAAATATAGATTGTTGTGATCAAATGGCTTGAAATGAACGCACAATCTCGTGAAATGCTTCAATTCTGTCCAGAACGCTCATTATATGCACTTTATGTGCGTAATTTCCATGTATATATGGAAATTACACATATAATGTGCGAATAATGCATTTCTGAGTATCATTTCAGCATTTCAATCGTTTATGCATTCATTATAGGCCATTTCATCAACATAATCTACATTTAAACTATTTTATATTGTTTAGAATATGATTCGCATGTTATTTACTCTAAAAGATTCTATTATACATGGTAATTACGCATATAGAGTGCAAATAATGCAATTGTGAGTATCTTTTGAGTATTTCAATCATTTCTAGGTTCATTGTAAGTTATTTCATCACAATAATCAACATTTAAACTCCTTATACTATCTATAATATGTTTCATATCTTATTTATTAAAAAAGGTTTGATTATACTTAGTAATTACGTATAAAAATTTGAAATAATGCATTTTTTTAATATCATTTGAGCATTTCAATCGTTTCTGGGAAGAGGTCAGATGCCAAAGAGAACAAAATTAAATGTCGTGGACCAACAAATGTAATAAACACGGCAAGACAAATTGATAGCACCGTTCCGCATTTAAATCAATACACCAAGTCCAGCATTCTCTTTCCAACAACCATAGATCTCCCATCTCCAAATCTAACCGCACGATTCAAAATCAAAGGATCAGATAATTCGCGCGAAAATTCAGAAAGGACACTGTTCATAGGCACGGTTATTAAATAATTTGACGTCAGCGAATGATGTCTCAAAATCGTTATCAGCCATCCGATTTCTGATCCAACGGCCCACATTAATCCCTGAGCAAAAAAAAAAAGAAAGTGCTCTGTAGACTTTGCTTCGCTCAAAACCAAACTTTACTAGGTTTTAATATCCCGACTTGCGCACTTCCTTTTATCCGACGGCACACATAAATCGAAGTTGACTCCATTAATCTATACATTCCAATTTTTGTTAACTGTTTGATAGATCAATAGACTCAATATATTTAAAATTGATAACCCTCGTCTAATTTATCAACATTAAATATTGCTTTTGAACAATTTGAACCTCTTTCAAGGAAAAGAAATAGTAGAAATACTGATCAGGTCAATGTAAGACATAATTTTAGGGAATCATATGAGGAAGTTGAGAAAATTGTTTTGTCTCTTGTAACAGTAAAAATGGAAAATATTCTTGTTAGCTCATAGAAATCAATGTTAATGATATAACAATGACGATTTTGTTGGCAGTCTCTGCCATGAGTATCTTAAAAAAATAATGACGACTATGATAACGAAAAAATGATCGTAAATGATGATGATGATATTGTAGAAAATTTTGTAAATGTACTCACAGCTAACTTCCTAAAAGATGTTTTTTTTTAAATAGTGAAATGATCATTCGAAAATATTAATGTATTTTATATACCAAAATATTATAAAAAGGAAAAATTAGATTAATACCAATGCCAAAATTCTGAAATTAAAAAATGCCTGTACAAATCGAATTAAGTTAACAACTAGCAACTTATGCCTTTATCTTTGTACTAATTTTTGGTATTCACCAAAGACTTCTCCCTTCTTAAAGTTCAAAATTTTTCAATTTATGCCAAATGGGGATTGAATTGATTATAATTTGTGGTGATTTGATTTGATTATATATGTGCGCAATTGCCATGTAAAATCCAATCCTTTTAAATTTTTGTCAAAGATAAACTTAGTCTCCACGGTATAAAGAACTTAAGTATAGATTATAGTGATCAAATGCCTTGAAATGAATGCACAATCGCTTGAAATTCAACAATTCTGTTTAGAACGCACATTATTTGCACTATATGTTGGAAATTGCCATGTATAGTCCAATCCTTTTAATTTTTAGGATCATAAACTCATTCGCTGTATAAAGAGCTTAAATGTAGATTATAGTGATCAAATGACTTGAAATGAATTCACAATTGTTTGAAATTCTCCAATTTTGTACCGAACGCACATTGGTTGCACTATGTGTGCATAATTGCCATGTATAATCCAATCCTTTTGACTTTTGAAGATCATTAACTAACTCTCCACTGTATAAAGAACTTAAATATAGATTATTGGATTTCAAGACTTGAAATGAATGCACAATAGCGTGAATTGCTCCAATTTATGTGCGAAATTTCCATGTGTAATCCAATTCTTTTAAATTTTTAAGATTATAAACTTATTCTCCACCGTATAAAGAGGTTAAATATAGATGATTGTGATCAAATGACTTGAAATGAATGCACAATTGCATGAAATGCTCCAATTCTTTCTAGAACGCTCATTACATGCACTTTACATGCTTAATTGCCCGGTATAATCCAATCCTTTAGAATTTTTAAGACCATAAACTCATTCTCCACTGTATAAAGAGTTTGAATATAGATTATTGTGATCATATGACTTGAAATTAATGCACAATCGTTTGAAATTCTCCAATTCTGTCCCGAACGTACATTATTTGCACTATATGTGCGTAATTTCCATGTATAATCAAATTCTTTTGATTTTTTAAGATTATAAACTAACTCTCCACTGTTTAAAGAGTTAATATAGATTTATTGTTATCAAATGACTTGAAATGAATGCACGATCGCGTGAAATAAAAACTTATTATGTGCGTAATTTCCATGTATAATTCAATCCTTTAGAATTTTTAAGATTATAAACTTATTTTTCACCGTATAAAGAGCTTAAATATAGATTATAGTGATCAAATGACTTGAAATGAATGCACAATCGTTTGAAATTCTCTAATTCTGTCCAGAACACACATTATTTGCTCTATATGTGCGTAATTGTGATGTATAATCCAATCCTTTTGATTTTTTTAAGATCATAAACTCATTCTCCACTTTATAAAGAGTTTAAATATAGATTGTTGTGATCAAATGGCTTGAAATGAACGCACAATCTCGTGAAATGCTTCAATTCTGTCCAGAACGCTCATTATATGCACTTTATGTGCGTAATTTCCATGTATATATGGAAATTACACATATAATGTGCGAATAATGCATTTCTGAGTATCATTTCAGCATGTCAATCGTTTATGCATTCATTATAGGCCATTTCATCAACATAATCTACATTTAAACTATTTTATATTGTTTAGAATATGATTCGCATGTTATTTACTCTAAAAGATTCTATTATACATGGTAATTACGCATATAGAGTGCAAATAATGCAATTGTGAGTATCTTTTGAGTATTTCAATCATTTCTAGGTTCATTGTAAGTTATTTCATCACAATAATCAACATTTAAACTCCTTATACTATCTATAATATGTTTCATATCTTATTTATTAAAAAAGGTTTGATTATACTTAGTAATTACGTATAAAAATTTGAAATAATGCATTTTTTTAATATCATTTGAGCATTTCAATCGTTTCTGGGAAGAGGTCAGATGCCAAAGAGAACAAAATTAAATGTCGTGGACCAACAAATGTAATAAACACGGCAAGACAAATTGATAGCACCGTTCCGCATTTAAATCAATACACCAAGTCCAGCATTCTCTTTCCAACAACCATAGATCTCCCATCTCCAAATCTAACCGTACGATTCAAAATCAAAGGATCAGATAATTCGCGCGAAAATTCAGAAAGGACACTGTTCATAGGCACGGTTATTAAATAATTTGACGTCAGCGAATGATGTCTCAAAATCGTTATCAGCCATCCGATTTCTGATCCAACGGCCCACATTAATCCCTGAGCAAAAAAAAAAAGAAAGTGCTCTGTAGACTTTTCTTCGCTCAAAACCAAACTTTACTAGGTTTTAATATCCCGACTTGCGCACTTCCTTTTATCCGACGGCACACATAAATCGAAGTTGACTCCATTAATCTATACATTCCAATTTTTGTTAACTGTTTGATAGATCAATAGACTCAATATATTTAAAATTGATAACCCTCGTCTAATTTATCAACATTAAATATTGCTTTTGAACAATTTGAACCTCTTTCAAGGAAAAGAAATAGTAGAAATACTGATCAGGTCAATGTAAGACATAATTTTAGGGAATCATATGAGGAAGTTGAGAAAATTGTTTTGTCTCTTGTAACAGTAAAAATGGAAAATATTCTTGTTAGCTCATAGAAATCAATGTTAATGATATAACAATGACGATTTTGTTGGCAGTCTCTGCCATGAGTATCTTAAAAAAATAATGACGACTATGATAACGAAAAAATGATCGTAAATGATGATGATGATATTGTAGAAAATTTTGTAAATGTACTCACAGCTAACTTCCTAAAAGATGTTTTTTTTTTAAATAGTGAAATGATCATTCGAAAATATTAATGTATTTTATATACCAAAATATTATAAAAAGGAAAAATTAGATTAATACCAATGCCAAAATTCTGAAATTAAAAAATGCCTGTACAAATCGAATTAAGTTAACAACTAGCAACTTATGCCTTTATCTTTGTACTAATTTTTGGTATTCACCAAAGACTTCTCCCTTCTTAAAGTTCAAAATTTTTCAATTTATGCCAAATGGGGATTGAATTGATTATAATTTGTGGTGATTTGATTTGATTATATATGTGCGCAATTGCCATGTAAAATCCAATCCTTTTAAATTTTTGTCAAAGATAAACTTAGTCTCCACGGTATAAAGAACTTAAGTATAGATTATAGTGATCAAATGCCTTGAAATGAATGCACAATCGCTTGAAATTCAACAATTCTGTTTAGAACGCACATTATTTGCACTATATGTTGGAAATTGCCATGTATAGTCCAATCCTTTTAATTTTTAGGATCATAAACTCATTCGCTGTATAAAGAGCTTAAATGTAGATTATAGTGATCAAATGACTTGAAATGAATTCACAATTGTTTGAAATTCTCCAATTTTGTACCGAACGCACATTGGTTGCACTATGTGTGCATAATTGCCATGTATAATCCAATTCTTTTGACTTTTGAAGATCATTAACTAACTCTCCACTGTATAAAGAACTTAAATATAGATTATTGGATTTCAAGACTTGAAATGAATGCACAATAGCGTGAATTGCTCCAATTTATGTGCGAAATTTCCATGTGTAATCCAATTCTTTTAAATTTTTAAGATTATAAACTTATTCTCCACCGTATAAAGAGGTTAAATATAGATGATTGTGATCAAATGACTTGAAATGAATGCACAATTGCATGAAATGCTCCAATTCTTTCTAGAACGCTCATTACATGCACTTTACATGCTTAATTGCCCGGTATAATCCAATCCTTTAGAAGTTTTAAGACCATAAACTCATTCTCCACTGTATAAAGAGTTTGAATATAGATTATTGTGATCATATGACTTGAAATTAATGCACAATCGTTTGAAATTCTCCAATTCTGTCCCGAACGTACATTATTTGCACTATATGTGCGTAATTTCCATGTATAATCAAATTCTTTTTATTTTTTAAGATTATAAACTAACTCTCCACTGTTTAAAGAGTTAATATAGATTTATTGTTATCAAATGACTTGAAATGAATGCACGATCGCGTGAAATAAAAACTTATTATGTGCGTAATTTCCATGTATAATTCAATCCTTTAGAATTTTTAAGATTATAAACTTATTTTTCACCGTATAAAGAGCTTAAATATAGATTATAGTGATCAAATGACTTGAAATGAATGCACAATCGTTTGAAATTCTCTAATTCTGTCCAGAACACACATTATTTGCTCTATATGTGCGTAATTGTGATGTATAATCCAATCCTTTTGATTTTTTTAAGATCATAAACTCATTCTCCACTTTATAAAGAGTTTAAATATAGATTGTTGTGATCAAATGGCTTGAAATGAACGCACAATCTCGTGAAATGCTTCAATTCTGTCCAGAACGCTCATTATATGCACTTTATGTGCGTAATTTCCATGTATATATGGAAATTACACATATAATGTGCGAATAATGCATTTCTGAGTATCATTTCAGCATTTCAATCGTTTATGCATTCATTATAGGCCATTTCATCAACAGAATCTACATTTAAACTATTTTATATTGTTTAGAATATGATTCGCATGTTATTTACTCTAAAAGATTCTATTATACATGGTAATTACGCATATAGAGTGCAAATAATGCAATTGTGAGTATCTTTTGAGTATTTCAATCATTTCTAGGTTCATTGTAAGTTATTTCATCACAATAATCAACATTTAAACTCCTTATACTATCTATAATATGTTTCATATCTTATTTATTAAAAAAGGTTTGATTATACTTAGTAATTACGTATAAAAATTTGAAATAATGCATTTTTTTAATATCATTTGAGCATTTCAATCGTTTCTGGGAAGAGGTCAGATGCCAAAGAGAACAAAATTAAATGTCGTGGACCAACAAATGTAATAAACACGGCAAGACAAATTGATAGCACCGTTCCGCATTTAAATCAATACACCAAGTCCAGCATTCTCTTTCCAACAACCATAGATCTCCCATCTCCAAATCTAACCGTACGATTCAAAATCAAAGGATCAGATAATTCGCGCGAAAATTCAGAAAGGACACTGTTCATAGGCACGGTTATTAAATAATTTGACGTCAGCGAATGATGTCTCAAAATCGTTATCAGCCATCCGATTTCTGATCCAACGGCCCACATTAATCCCTGAGCAAAAAAAAAAAAAGAAAGTGCTCTGTAGACTTTGCTTCGCTCAAAACCAAACTTTACTAGGTTTTAATATCCCGACTTGCGCACTTCCTTTTATCCGACGGCACACATAAATCGAAGTTGACTCCATTAATCTATACATTCCAATTTTTGTTAACTGTTTGATAGATCAATAGACTCAATATATTTAAAATTGATAACCCTCGTCTAATTTATCAACATTAAATATTGCTTTTGAACAATTTGAACCTCTTTCAAGGAAAAGAAATAGTAGAAATACTGATCAGGTCAATGTAAGACATAATTTTAGGGAATCATATGAGGAAGTTGAGAAAATTGTTTTGTCTCTTGTAACAGTAAAAATGGAAAATATTCTTGTTAGCTCATAGAAATCAATGTTAATGATATAACAATGACGATTTTGTTGGCAGTCTCTGCCATGAGTATCTTAAAAAAATAATGACGACTATGATAACGAAAAAATGATCGTAAATGATGATGATGATATTGTAGAAAATTTTGTAAATGTACTCACAGCTAACTTCCTAAAAGATGTTTTTTTTTTTTAAATAGTGAAATGATCATTCGAAAATATTAATGTATTTTATATACCAAAATATTATAAAAAGGAAAAATTAGATTAATACCAATGCCAAAATTCTGAAATTAAAAAATGCCTGTACAAATCGAATTAAGTTAACAACTAGCAACTTATGCCTTTATCTTTGTACTAATTTTTGGTATTCACCAAAGACTTCTCCCTTCTTAAAGTTCAAAATTTTTCAATTTATGCCAAATGGGGATTGAATTGATTATAATTTGTGGTGATTTGATTTGATTATATATGTGCGCAATTGCCATGTAAAATCCAATCCTTTTAAATTTTTGTCAAAGATAAACTTAGTCTCCACGGTATAAAGAACTTAAGTATAGATTATAGTGATCAAATGCCTTGAAATGAATGCACAATCGCTTGAAATTCAACAATTCTGTTTAGAACGCACATTATTTGCACTATATGTTGGAAATTGCCATGTATAGTCCAATCCTTTTAATTTTTAGGATCATAAACTCATTCGCTGTATAAAGAGCTTAAATGTAGATTATAGTGATCAAATGACTTGAAATGAATTCACAATTGTTTGAAATTCTCCAATTTTGTACCGAACGCACATTGGTTGCACTATGTGTGCATAATTGCCATGTATAATCCAATCCTTTTGACTTTTGAAGATCATTAACTAACTCTCCACTGTATAAAGAACTTAAATATAGATTATTGGATTTCAAGACTTGAAATGAATGCACAATAGCGTGAATTGCTCCAATTTATGTGCGAAATTTCCATGTGTAATCCAATTCTTTTAAATTTTTAAGATTATAAACTTATTCTCCACCGTATAAAGAGGTTAAATATAGATGATTGTGATCAAATGACTTGAAATGAATGCACAATTGCATGAAATGCTCCAATTCTTTCTAGAACGCTCATTACATGCACTTTACATGCTTAATTGCCCGGTATAATCCAATCCTTTAGAATTTTTAAGACCATAAACTCATTCTCCACTGTATAAAGAGTTTGAATATAGATTATTGTGATCATATGACTTGAAATTAATGCACAATCGTTTGAAATTCTCCAATTCTGTCCCGAACGTACATTATTTGCACTATATGTGCGTAATTTCCATGTATAATCAAATTCTTTTGATTTTTTAAGATTATAAACTAACTCTCCACTGTTTAAAGAGTTAATATAGATTTATTGTTATCAAATGACTTGAAATGAATGCACGATCGCGTGAAATAAAAACTTATTATGTGCGTAATTTCCATGTATAATTCAATCCTTTAGAATTTTTAAGATTATAAACTTATTTTTCACCGTATAAAGAGCTTAAATATAGATTATAGTGATCAAATGACTTGAAATGAATGCACAATCGTTTGAAATTCTCTAATTCTGTCCAGAACACACATTATTTGCTCTATATGTGCGTAATTGTGATGTATAATCCAATCCTTTTGATTTTTTTAAGATCATAAACTCATTCTCCACTTTATAAAGAGTTTAAATATAGATTGTTGTGATCAAATGGCTTGAAATGAACGCACAATCTCGTGAAATGCTTCAATTCTGTCCAGAACGCTCATTATATGCACTTTATGTGCGTAATTTCCATGTATATATGGAAATTACACATATAATGTGCGAATAATGCATTTCTGAGTATCATTTCAGCATTTCAATCGTTTATGCATTCATTATAGGCCATTTCATCAACATAATCTACATTTAAACTATTTTATATTGTTTAGAATATGATTCGCATGTTATTTACTCTAAAAGATTCTATTATACATGGTAATTACGCATATAGAGTGCAAATAATGCAATTGTAAGTATCTTTTGAGTATTTCAATCATTTCTAGGTTCATTGTAAGTTATTTCATCACAATAATCAACATTTAAACTCCTTATACTATCTATAATATGTTTCATATCTTATTTATTAAAAAAGGTTTGATTATACTTAGTAATTACGTATAAAAATTTGAAATAATGCATTTTTTTAATATCATTTGAGCATTTCAATCGTTTCTGGGAAGAGGTCAGATGCCAAAGAGAACAAAATTAAATGTCGTGGACCAACAAATGTAATAAACACGGCAAGACAAATTGATAGCACCGTTCCGCATTTAAATCAATACACCAAGTCCAGCATTCTCTTTCCAACAACCATAGATCTCCCATCTCCAAATCTAACCGTACGATTCAAAATCAAAGGATCAGATAATTCGCGCGAAAATTCAGAAAGGACACTGTTCATAGGCACGGTTATTAAATAATTTGACGTCAGCGAATGATGTCTCAAAATCGTTATCAGCCATCCGATTTCTGATCCAACGGCCCACATTAATCCCTGAGCAAAAAAAAAAAGAAAGTGCTCTGTAGACTTTGCTTCGCTCAAAACCAAACTTTACTAGGTTTTAATATCCCGACTTGCGCACTTCCTTTTATCCGACGGCACACATAAATCGAAGTTGACTCCATTAATCTATACATTCCAATTTTTGTTAACTGTTTGATAGATCAATAGACTCAATATATTTAAAATTGATAACCCTCGTCTAATTTATCAACATTAAATATTGCTTTTGAACAATTTGAACCTCTTTCAAGGAAAAGAAATATTAGAAATACTGATCAGGTCAATGTAAGACATAATTTTAGGGAATCATATGAGGAAGTTGAGAAAATTGTTTTGTCTCTTGTAACAGTAAAAATGGAAAATATTCTTGTTAGCTCATAGAAATCAATGTTAATGATATAACAATGACGATTTTGTTGGCAGTCTCTGCCATGAGTATCTTAAAAAAATAATGACAACTATGATAACGAAAAAATGATCGTAAAGGATGATGATGATATTGTAGAAAATTTTGTAAATGTACTCACAGCTAACTTCCTAAAAGATGTTTTTTTTTTAAATAGTGAAATGATCATTCGAAAATATTAATGTATTTTATATACCAAAATATTATAAAAAGGAAAAATTAGATTAATACCAATGCCAAAATTCTGAAATTAAAAAATGCCTGTACAAATCGAATTAAGTTAACAACTAGCAACTTATGCCTTTATCTTTGTACTAATTTTTGGTATTCACCAAAGACTTCTCCCTTCTTAAAGTTCAAAATTTTTCAATTTATGCCAAATGGGGATTGAATTGATTATAATTTGTGGTGATTTGATTTGATTATATATGTGCGCAATTGCCATGTAAAATCCAATCCTTTTAAATTTTTGTCAAAGATAAACTTAGTCTCCACGGTATAAAGAACTTAAGTATAGATTATAGTGATCAAATGCCTTGAAATGAATGCACAATCGCTTGAAATTCAACAATTCTGTTTAGAACGCACATTATTTGCACTATATGTTGGAAATTGCCATGTATAGTCCAATCCTTTTAATTTTTAGGATTATAAACTCATTCGCTGTATAAAGAGCTTAAATGTAGATTATAGTGATCAAATGACTTGAAATGAATTCACAATTGTTTGAAATTCTCCAATTTTGTACCGAACGCACATTGGTTGCACTATGTGTGCATAATTGCCATGTATAATCCAATCCTTTTGACTTTTGAAGATCATTAACTAACTCTCCACTGTATAAAGAACTTAAATATAGATTATTGGATTTCAAGACTTGAAATGAATGCACAATAGCGTGAATTGCTCCAATTTATGTGCGAAATTTCCATGTGTAATCCAATTCTTTTAAATTTTTAAGATTATAAACTTATTCTCCACCGTATAAAGAGGTTAAATATAGATGATTGTGATCAAATGACTTGAAATGAATGCACAATTGCATGAAATGCTCCAATTCTTTCTAGAACGCTCATTACATGCACTTTACATGCTTAATTGCCCGGTATAATCCAATCCTTTAGAATTTTTAAGACCATAAACTCATTCTCCACTGTATAAAGAGTTTGAATATAGATTATTGTGATCATATGACTTGAAATTAATGCACAATCGTTTGAAATTCTCCAATTCTGTCCCGAACGTACATTATTTGCACTATATGTGCGTAATTTCCATGTATAATCAAATTCTTTTTATTTTTTAAGATTATAAACTAACTCTCCACTGTTTAAAGAGTTAATATAGATTTATTGTTATCAAATGACTTGAAATGAATGCACGATCGCGTGAAATAAAAACTTATTATGTGCGTAATTTCCATGTATAATTCAATCCTTTAGAATTTTTAAGATTATAAACTTATTTTTCACCGTATAAAGAGCTTAAATATAGATTATAGTGATCAAATGACTTGAAATGAATGCACAATCGTTTGAAATTCTCTAATTCTGTCCAGAACACACATTATTTGCTCTATATGTGCGTAATTGTGATGTATAATCCAATCCTTTTGATTTTTTTAAGATCATAAACTCATTCTCCACTTTATAAAGAGTTTAAATATAGATTGTTGTGATCAAATGGCTTGAAATGAACGCACAATCTCGTGAAATGCTTCAATTCTGTCCAGAACGCTCATTATATGCACTTTATGTGCGTAATTTCCATGTATATATGGAAATTACACATATAATGTGCGAATAATGCATTTCTGAGTATCATTTCAGCATTTCAATCGTTTATGCATTCATTATAGGCCATTTCATCAACAGAATCTACATTTAAACTATTTTATATTGTTTAGAATATGATTCGCATGTTATTTACTCTAAAAGATTCTATTATACATGGTAATTACGCATATAGAGTGCAAATAATGCAATTGTGAGTATCTTTTGAGTATTTCAATCATTTCTAGGTTCATTGTAAGTTATTTCATCACAATAATCAACATTTAAACTCCTTATACTATCTATAATATGTTTCATATCTTATTTATTAAAAAAGGTTTGATTATACTTAGTAATTACGTATAAAAATTTGAAATAATGCATTTTTTTAATATCATTTGAGCATTTCAATCGTTTCTGGGAAGAGGTCAGATGCCAAAGAGAACAAAATTAAATGTCGTGGACCAACAAATGTAATAAACACGGCAAGACAAATTGATAGCACCGTTCCGCATTTAAATCAATACACCAAGTCCAGCATTCTCTTTCCAACAACCATAGATCTCCCATCTCCAAATCTAACCGTACGATTCAAAATCAAAGGATCAGATAATTCGCGCGAAAATTCAGAAAGGACACTGTTCATAGGCACGGTTCTTAAATAATTTGACGTCAGCGAATGATGTCTCAAAATCGTTATCAGCCATCCGATTTCTGATCCAACGGCCCACATTAATCCCTGAGCAAAAAAAAAAAGAAAGTGCTCTGTAGACTTTGCTTCGCTCAAAACCAAACTTTACTAGGTTTTAATATCCCGACTTGCGCACTTCCTTTTATCCGACGGCACACATAAATCGAAGTTGACTCCATTAATCTATACATTCCAATTTTTGTTAACTGTTTGATAGATCAATAGACTCAATATATTTAAAATTGATAACCCTCGTCTAATTTATCAACATTAAATATTGCTTTTGAACAATTTGAACCTCTTTCAATGAAAAGAAATAGTAGAAATACTGATCAGGTCAATGTAAGACATAATTTTAGGGAATCATATGAGGAAGTTGAGAAAATTGTTTTGTCTCTTGTAACAGTAAAAATGGAAAATATTCTTGTTAGCTCATAGGAATCAATGTTAATGATATAACAATGACGATTTTGTTGGCAGTCTCTGCCATGAGTATCTTAAAAAAATAATGACGACTATGGTAACGAAAAAATGATCGTAAATGATGATGATGATGATATTGTAGAAAATTTTGTAAATGTACTCACAGCTAACTTCCTAAAAGATGTTTTTTTTTTTAAATAGTGAAACGATCATTCGAAAATATGAATGTATTTTTTATATCAAAATATTATAAAAAAGAAAAATTAGATTAATACCAATGCCAAAATTCTGAAATTAAAAAATGCCTGTACAAATCGAATTAAGTTAACAACTAGCAACTTATGCCTTTATCTTTGTACTAATTTTTGGTATTCACCAAAGACTTCTCCCTTCTTAAAGTTCAAAATTTTTCAATTTATGCCAAATGGGGATTGAATTGATTATAATTTGTGGTGATTTGATTTGATTATATATGTGCGCAATTGCCATGTAAAATCCAATCCTTTTAAATTTTTGACAAAGATAAACTTAGTCTCCACGGTATAAAGAACTTAAGTATAGATTATAGTGATCAAATTCCTTGAAATGAATGCACAATCGCTTGAAATTCAACAATTCTGTTTAGAACGCACATTATTTGCACTATATGTTGGAAATTGCCATGTATAGTCCAATCCTTTTAATTTTTAGGATCATAAACTCATTCGCTGTATAAAGAGCTTAAATGTAGATTATAGTGATCAAATGACTTGAAATGAATTCACAATTGTTTGAAATTCTCCAATTTTGTACCGAACGCACATTGGTTGGACTTTGTGTGCATAATTGCCATGTATAATCCAATCCTTTTGACTTTTGAAGATCATTAACTAACTCTCCACCGTATAAAGAACTTAAATATAGATTATTGGATTTCAAGACTTGAAATGAATGCACAATAGCGTGAATTGCTCCAATTTATGTGCGAAATTTCCATGTGTAATCCAATTCTTTTAAATTTTTAAGATTATAAACTTATTCTCCACCGTATAAAGAGGTTAAATATAGATGATTGTGATCAAATGACTTGAAATGAATGCACAATTGCATGAAATGCTCCAATTCTTTCTAGAACGCTCATTACATGCACTTTACATGCTTAATTGCCCGGTATAATCCAATCCTTTAGAATTTTTAAGACCATAAACTCATTCTCCACTGTATAAAGAGTTTGAATATAGATTATTGTGATCATATGACTTGAAATTAATGCACAATCGTTTGAAATTCTCCAATTCTGTCCCGAACGTACATTATTTGCATTATATGTGCGTAATTGCCATGTATAATCAAATTCTTTTGATTTTTTAAGATTATAAACTAACTCTCCACTGTTTAAAGAGTTAATATAGATTTATTGTTATCAAATGACTTGAAATGAATGCACAATCGCGTGAAATAAAAACTTATTATGTGCGTAATTTCCATGTATAATTCAATCCTTTAGAACTTTTAAGATTATAAACTTATTTTTCACCGTATAAAGAGCTTAAATATAGATTATAGTGATCAAATGACTTGAAATGAATGCACAATCGTTTGAAATTCTCTAATTCTGTCCAGAACACACATTATTTGCTCTATATGTGCGTAATTGTGATGTATAATCCAATCCTTTTGATTTTTTTAAGATCATAAACTCATTCTCCACTGTATAAAGAGTTTAAATATAGATTGTTGTGATCAAATGGCTTGAAATGAACGCACAATCTCGTGAAATGCTTCAATTCTGTCCAGAACGCTCATTATATGCACTTTATGTGCGTAATTTCTATGTATATATGGAAATTACACATATAATGTGCGAATAATGCATTTCTGAGTATCATTTCAGCATTTCAATCGTTTATGCATTCATTATAGGCCATTTCATCAACATAATCTACATTTAAACTATTTTATATTGTTTAGAATATGATTCACATGTTATTTACTCTAAAAGATTCTATTATACATGGTAATTACGCATATAGAGTGCAAATAATGCAATTGTGAGTATCTTTTGAGTATTTCAATCATTTCTAGGTTCATTGTAAGTTATTTCATCACAATAATCAACATTTAAACTCCTTATACTATCTATAATATGTTTCATATCTTATTTATTAAAAAAGGTTTGATTATACTTAGTAATTACGTATAAAAATTTGAAATAATGCATTTTTTTTAATATCATTTGAGCATTTCAATCGTTTCTGGGAAGAGGTCTGATGCCAAAGAGAACAAAATTAAATGTCGTGGACCAACAAATGTAATAAACACGGCAAGACAAATTGATAGCACCGTTCCGCATTTAAATCAATACACCAAGTCCAGCATTCTCTTTCCAACAACCATAGATCTCCCATCTCCAAATCTAACCGTACGATTCAAAATCAAAGGATCAGATAATTCGCGCGAAAATTCAGAAAGGACACTGTTCATAGGCACGGTTATTAAATAATTTGACGTCAGCGAATGATGTCTCAAAATCGTTATCAGCCATCCGATTTCTGATCCAACGGCCCACATTAATCCCTGAGCAAAAAAAAAAGAAAGTGCTCTGTAGACTTTGCTTCGCTCAAAACCAAACTTTAATAGGTTTTAATATCCCGACTTGCGCACTTCCTTTTATCCGACGGCACACATAAATCGAAGTTGACTCCATTAATCTATACATTCCAATTTTTGTTAACTGTTTGATAGATCAATAGACTCAATATATTTAAAATTGATAACCCTCGTCTAATTTATCAACATTAAATATTGCTTTTGAACAATTTGAACCTCTTTCAAGGAAAAGAAATAGTAGAAATACTGATCAGGTCAATGTAAGACATAATTTTAGGGAATCATATGAGGAAGTTGAGAAAATTGTTTTGTGTCTTGTAACAGTAAAAATGGAAAATATTCTTGTTAGCTCATAGAAATCAATGTTAATGATATAACAATGACGATTTTGTTGGCAGTCTCTGCCATGAGTATCTTAAAAAAATAATGACGACTATGATAACGAAAAAATGATCGTAAATGATGATGATGATATTGTAGAAAATTTTGTAAATGTACTCACAGCTAACTTCCTAAAAGATGTTTTTTTTTTTAAATAGTGAAATGATCATTCGAAAATATTAATGTATTTTTTATATCAAAATATTATAAAAAGGAAAAATTAGATTAATACCAATGCCAAAATTCTGAAATTAAAAAATGGCTGTACAAATCGAATTAAGTTAACAACTAGCAACTTATGCCTTTATCTTTGTACTAATTTTTGGTATTCACCAAAGACTTCTCCCTTCTTAAAGTTCAAAATTTTTCAATTTATGCCAAATGGTGATTGAATTGATTATAATTTGTGGTGATTTGATTCGATTATATATGTGCGCAATTGCCATGTAAAATCCAATCCTTTTAAATTTTTGTCAAAGATAAACTTTGTCTCCACGGTATAAAGAACTTCAGTATAGATTATAGTGATCAAATGCCTTGAAATGAATGCACAATCGCTTGAAATTCAACAATTCTGTTTAGAACGCACATTATTTGCACTATATGTTGGAAATTGCCATGTATAGTCCAATCCTTTTAATTTTTAGGATCATAAACTCATTCGCTGTATAAAGAGCTTAAATGTAGATTATAGTGATCAAATGACTTGAAATGAATTCACAATTGTTTGAAATTCTCCAATTTTGTACCGAACGCACATTGGTTGCACTATGTGTGCATAATTGCCATGTATAATCCAATCCTTTTGACTTTTGAAGATCATTAACTAACTCTCCACTGTATAAAGAACTTAAATATAGATTATTGGATTTCAAGACTTGAAATGAATGCACAATAGCGTGAATTGCTCCAATTTATGTGCGAAATTTCCATGTGTAATCCAATTCTTTTAAATTTTTAAGATTATAAACTTATTCTCCACCGTATAAAGAGGTTAAATACAGATGATTGTGATCAAATGACTTGAAATGAATGCACAATTGCATGAAATGCTCCAATTCTTTCTAGAACGCTCATTACATGCATTTTACATGCTTAATTGCCCGGTATAATCCAATCCTTTAGAATTTTTAAGACCATAAACTCATTCTCCACTGTATAAAGAGTTTGAATATAGATTATTGTGATCATATGACTTGAAATTAATGCACAATCGTTTGAAATTCTCCAATTCTGTCCCGAACGTACATTATTTGCATTATATGTGCGTAATTTCCATGTATAATCAAATTCTTTTGATTTTTTAAGATTATAAACTAACTCTCCACTGTTTAAAGAGTTAATATAGATTTATTGTTATCAAATGACTTGAAATGAATGCACGATCGCGTGAAATAAAAACTTATTATGTGCGTAATTTCCATGTAAAATTCAATCCTTAAGAATTTTTAAGATTTTAAACTTATTTTTCACCGTATATAGAGCTTAAATATAGATTATAGTGATCAAATGACTTGAAATGAATGCACAATCGTTTGAAATTCTCTAATTCTGTCCAGAACACACATTATTTGCTCTATATGTGCGTAATTGTGATGTATTATCCAATCCTTTTGATTTTTTTAAGATCATAAACTCATTCTCCACTGTATAAAGAGTTTAAATATAGATTGTTGTGATCAAATGGCTTGAAATGAACGCACAATCTCGTGAAATGCTTCAATTCTGTCCAGAACGCTCATTATATGCACTTTATGTGCGTAATTTCCATGTATATATGGAAATTACACATATAATGTGCGAATAATGCATTTCTGAGTATCATTTCAGCATTTCAATCGTTTATGCATTCATTATAGGCCATTTCATCATCATAATCTACATTTAAACTATTTTATATTGTTTAGAATATGATTCACATGTTATTTACTCTAAAAGATTCTATTATACATGGTAATTACGCATATAGAGTGCAAATAATGCAATTGTGAGTATCTTTTGAGTATTTCAATCATTTCTAGGTTCATTGTAAGTTATTTCATCACAATAATCAACATTTAAACTCCTTATACTATCGATAATATGTTTCATATCTTATTTATTAAAAAAGGTTTGATTATACTTAGTAATTACGTATAAAAATTTGAAATAATGCATTTTTTTAATATCATTTCAGCATTTCAATCGTTTCTGGGAAGAGGTCAGATGCCAAAGAGAACAAAATTAAATGTCGTGGACAAACAAATGTAATAAACACGACAAGACAAATTGATAGCACCGTTCCGCATTTAAATCAATACACCAAGTCCAGCATTCTCTTTCCAACAACCATAGATCTCCCATCTCCAAATCTAACCGTACGATTCAAAATCAAAGGATCAGATAATTCACGCGAAAATTCAGAAAGGACACTGTTCATAGGCACGGTTATTAAATAATTTGACGTCAGCGAATGATGTCTCAAAATCGTTATCAGCCATCCGATTTCTGATCCAACGGCCCACATTAATCCCTGAGCAAAAAAAAAAGAAAGTGCTCTGTAGACTTTGCTTCGCTCAAAACCAAACTTTACTAGGTTTTAATATCCCGACTTGCGCACTTCCTTTTATCCGACGGCACACATAAATCGAAGTTGACTCCATTAATCTATACATTCCAATTTTTGTTAACTGTTTGATAGATCAATAGACTCAATATATTTAAAATTGATAACCCTCGTCTAATTTATCAACATTAAATATTGCTTTTGAACAATTTGAACCTCTTTCAAGGAAAAGAAATAGTAGAAATACTGATCAGGTCAATGTAAGACATAATTTTAGGGAATCATATGAGGAAGTTGAGAAAATTGTTTTGTCTCTTGTACCAGTAAAAATGGAAAATATTCTTGTTAGCTCATAGAAATCAATGTTAATGATATAACAATGACGATTTTGTTGGCAGTCTCTGCCATGAGTATCTTAAAAAAATAATGACGACTATGATAACGAAAAAATGATCGTAAATGATGATGATGATATTGTAGAAAATTTTGTAAATGTACTCACAGCTAACTTCCTAAAAGATTTTTTTTTTTAAATAGTGAAATGATCATTCGAAAATATTAATGTATTTTTTATATCAAAATATTATAAAAAGGAAAAATTAGATTAATACCAATGCCAAAATTCTGAAATTAAAAAATGCCTGTACAAATCGAATTAAGTTAACAACTAGCAACTTATGCCTTTATCTTTGTACTAATTTTTGGTATTCACCAAAGACTTCTCCCTTCTTAAAGTTCAAAATTTTTCAATTTATGCCAAATGGGGATTGAATTGATTATAATTTGTGGTGATTTGATTTGATTATATATGTGCGCAATTGCCATGTAAAATCCAATCCTTTTAAATTTTTGTCAAAGATAAACTTAATCTCCACGGTATAAAGAACTTAAGTATAGATTATAGTGATCAAATGCCTTGAAATGAATGCACAATCGCTTGAAATTCAACAATTCTGTTTAGAACGCACATTATTTGCACTATATGTTGGAAATTGCCATGTATAGTCCAATCCTTTTAATTTTTAGGTTCATAAACTCATTCGCTGTATAAAGAGCATAAATGTAGATTATAGTGATCAAATGACTTGAAATGAATTCACAATTGTTTGAAATTCTCCAATTTTGTACCGAACGCACATTGGTTGCACTATGTGTGCATAATTGCCATGTATAATCCAATCCTTTTGACTTTTGAAGATCTTTAACTAACTCTCCACTGTATAAAGAACTTAAATATAGATTATTGGATTTCTTGACTTGAAATGAATGTACAATAGCGTGAATTGCTCCAATTTATGTGCGAAATTTCCATGTGTAATCCAATTCTTTTAAATTTTTAAGATTATAAACATATTCTCCACCGTATAAAGAGGTTAAATATAGATGATTTTGATCAAATGACTTGAAATGAATGCACAATTGCATGAAATGCTCCAATTCTTTCTAGAACGCTCATTACATGCACTTTACATGCTTAATTGCCCGGTATAATCCAATCCTTTAGAATTTTTAAGACCATAAACTCATTCTCCACTGTATAAAGAGTTTGAATATAGATTATTGTGATCATATGACTTGAAATTAATGCACAATCGTTTGAAATTCTCCAATTCTGTCCCGAACGTACATTATTTGCATTATATGTGCGTAATTGCCATGTATAATCAAATTCTTTTGATTTTTTAAGATTATAAACTAACTCTCCACTGTTTAAAGAGTTAATATAGATTTATTGTTATCAAATGACTTGAAATGAATGCACACTCGCGTGAGATAAAAACTTATTATGTGCGTAATTTCCATGTATAATTCAATCCTTTAGAATTTTTAAGATTATAAACTTATTTTTCACCGTATAAAGAGCTTAAATATAGATTATAGTGATCAAATGACATGAAATGAATGCACAATCGTTTGAAATTCTCTAATTCTCTCCAGAACACGCATTATTTGCTCTATATGTGCGTAATTGTGATGTATAATCCAATCCTTTTGATTTTTTTAAGATCATAAACTCATTCTCCACTGTATAAAGAGTTTAAATATAGATTGTTGTGATCAAATGGCTTGAAATGAACGCACAATCTCGTGAAATGCTTCAATTCTGTCCAGAACGCTCATTATATGCACTTTATGTGCGTAATTTCCATGTATATATGGAAATTACACATATAATGTGCGAATAATGCATTTCTGAGTATCATTTCAGCATTTCAATCATTTATGCATTCATTATAGGCCATTTCATCAACATAATCTACATTTAAACTATTCTATATTGTTTAGAATATGATTCACATGTTATTTACTCTAAAAGATTCTATTATACATGGTAATTACGCATATAGAGTGCAAATAATGCAATTGTGAGTTTCTTTTGAGTATTTAAATCATTTCTAGGTTCATTGTAAGTTATTTCATCACAATAATCAACGTTTAAACTCCTTATACTATCTATAATATGTTTCATATCTTATTTATTAAAAAAGGTTTGATTATACTTAGTAATTACGTATAAAAATTTGAAAAAATGCATTTTTTTAATATCATTTTAGCATTTCAATCGTTTCTAGAAGATGTCAGATGCCAAAGAGAACAAAATTAAATGTCGTGGACCAACAAATGTAATAAACACAGCAAGACAAATTGATAGCACCGTTCCGCATTTAAATCAATACACCAAGTCCAGCATTCTCTTTCCAACAACCATAGATCTCCCATCTCCAAATCTAACCGTACGATTCAAAATCAAAGGATCAGATAATTCGCGCGAAAATTCAGAAAGGACACTGTTCATAGGCACGGTTATTAAATAATTTGACGTCAGCGAATGATGTCTCAAAATCGTTAGCAGCCATCCGATTTCTGATACAACAGCCCACATTATATATCCCTGAGCAAAAAAAAAATGTAAGTGCACTGTAGACTTTGCGTCGTTCAAAACCAAACTTTACTAGGTTTTAATATCCCGACTTGCGCACTTCCTTTTATCCGACGGCACACATAAATCGAAGTTGACTCCATTAATCTATACATTCCAATTTTTGTTTAACTGTTTGATAGATCAATTGACTTAATATTTAAAATTGATAACCCTGGTCTAATTTATCAAAATTAAATATTGCTTTTGAACAATTTGAACCACTTTCAGGAAAAGAAATAGTAGAAATACTGATCAGGTCAATGTAAGACATAATTTTATGGAATTATATGAGGAAGTTGAGAAAATTGTTTTGTCTCTTACAACAGTAAAAATGGAAAATATTCTTGTTAGCTCATAGAAATCAATGTTAATGATATAACAATGACGATTTTGTTGGCAGTCTCTGCCAAGAGTATCTTAAAAAAACAATGACCACTATGATAACGAAAAAATGATCGTAAATGATGATGATGATATTGTAGAAAATTTTGTAAATGTACTCACAGCTAACTTCCTTTTAAATAGTGAAATGATCATTCGAAACTATTAATGTATTTTTTATTTCAAAATATTATAAAAAGGAAAAATTAGATTAATACCAACGCCAAAATTCTGAAATTAAAAAATGCCTGTACAAATCGAATTAAGTTAACAACTAGCAACTTATGCCTTTTTTATCTTTGTACCAATTTTTCGTATTCACCAAAGACTTCTCCCTTCTTAAAGTTCAAAATTTTTCAATTTATGCCAAATGGGGATTGAATTGATTATAATTTGTGGTGATTTTATTTGATTATATATGTGCGTAATTGCCATGTAAAATTCAATCCTTTTAAATTTTTTTCAAAGATAAACTTAAATCTCCACGGTATAAAGAACTTAAGTATAGATTATAGTGATCAAATATCTTAAAATGAATGCACAATCGCTTGAAATTCAACAATTTTGTTTAGAACGCATATTATTTGGACTATATGTGGGAAATTACCATGTATAGTCCAATCCTTTTAATTTTAAGGATCATAAACTCATTCGCTGTATAAAGAGCTTAAATGTAGATTATAGTGATCAAATGACTTGAAATGAATTCACAATTGTTTGAAATTCTCAAATTTTGTACAGAACGCACATTGGTTGCACTATGTGTGCACAATTGCCATGTATAATCCAATTCTTTTGATTTTTGAAGATCATTAACTAACTCTCCACTGTATAAAGAACTTAAATATAGATTATTGGATTACTTGACTTGAAATGAATGCACATTAGCGTTAATTGCTCCAATTATGTTCAGAACTCTAATAATTTGCAATTTATGTGCGAAATTTCCATGTGTAATCCAATTCTTTTGAATTTTTAAGATCATAAACTCATTCTCCACTGTATAAAGAGCTTAAATATAGATGATTGTGATCAAATGACTTGAAATGAATGCACAATTGCATGAAATGCTCCAATTCTTTCTAGAACGCTCATTACATGCACTTTACATGCGTAATTGCCCGGTATAATCCAATCCTTTAGAATTTTTAAGACCATAAACTCATTCTCCACTGTATAAAGAGTTTGAATATAGATTATTGTGATCATATGACTTGAAATGAATGTACAATCGCTTGAAATTCTCCAATTCTGTCCCGAACGCACATTATTTGCACTATATGTGCGTAATTGCCATGAATAATCAAATTCTTTTGATTTTTTAAGATTATAAACTAACTCTCCACTGTTTAAAGAGTTAATATAGATTTATTGTTATCAAATGATTTGAAATGAATGCACAATCGCGTGAGATAAAAACTTATCATGTGCGTAATTTCCATTTATAATTCAATCCTTCAGAATTTTTAAAATTATAAACTTATTTTTCACCATATAAAGAGCTTAAATATAGATTATAGTGATCAAATGACTTGAAATGAATGCACAATCGTTTGAAATTCTCTAATTCTGTCCAGAACGCACATTATTTGCTCTATATGTGCGTAATTGCTCTATATGAATGCACAATCCTTTTGATTTTTTTAAGATCATAAACTCATTCTCCACTGTATAAAGAGTTTAAATATAGATCGTTGTGATCAAATGGCTTGAAATGAATGCACAATCTCGTGAAATGCTTCAATTCTGTCCAAAACGCTCATTATATGCACTTTATGTGCGTAATTTCCATGTATATATGGAAATTACACATATAATGTGCGAATAATGCATTTCTGAGTATCATTTCAGCATTTCAATCGTTTATACATTGATTATAGGCTATTTCATCAACATAATCTACATTTAAACTATTTTATATTGTTTAGAATATGATTCACATGTTATTTGCTCTAAAAGATTCTATTATACATGGTAATTACGCATATAGAGTGCAAATAATGCAATTGTGAGTATTTTTTTAGTATTTCAATCATTTCTAGGTTCATTGTAAGTTATTTCATCACAATAATCAACGTTTAAACTCCTTATACTATCTATAATATGTTTCATATCTTATTTATTAAAAAAGGTTTGATTATACTTAGTAATTACGTATAAAAATTTGAAATAATGCATTTTTTTAATATCATTTGAGCATTTCAATCGTTTCTGGGAAGAGGTCAGGTGCAAAAGAGAACAAAATTAAATGTCGTGGACCAACAAATGTAATAAACAAAGCAAGACAAATTGATAGCACCGTTCCACATTTAAATCAATACACCAAGTCCAACATTCTCTTTCCAACAACCATAGATCTCCCATCTCCAAATCTAACTGTACGATTCAAAATCAAAGGATCAGATAATTCGCGCGAAAAATCAGAAAGGACACTGTTCATAGGCACGGTTATTAAATAATTTGACGTTAGCAAATGATGTCTCAAAATCATTATCAGCCATCCAATTTCTGATCCAACGGCCCACATTAATCCCTGAGCAAAAAAAAAAATGTAAGTGCACTGTAGACTTTGCGTCGCTCAAAACCAAACTTTACTAGGTTTTAATATCCCGACTTGCGCACTTCCTTTTATCCGACGACACACATAAATCGAAGTTGACTCCATTAATCTATACATTCTAATTTTTGTTTAACTGTTTGATAGATCAATAGACTTAATATTTAAAATTGATAACCCTGGTCTAATTTGTCAAAATTAAATATTGCTTTTGAACAATTTGAACCTCTTTCAGGAAAAGAAATAGTAGAAATACTGATCAGGTCAATGTAAGACATAATTTTATGGAATTATATGAGGAAGTTGAGAAAATTTTGTTTTGTCTCTTGCAACAGTAAAAATGGAAAATGTTCTTGTTAGCTCATAGAAATCAATGTTAATGATATAACAATGACGATTTTGTTGGCAGTCTCTGCCAAGAGTATCTTAAAAAAACAATGACGACTATGATAACGAAAAAATGATCGTAAATGATGATGATGATGATGATGATGATGATGATGATGATGATATTGTAGAAAATTTTGTAAATGTACTCACAGCTAACTTCCTTTTAAATAGTGAAATGATCATTCGAAAATATTAATGTATTTTTTATATCAAAATATTATAAAAAGGAAAAATTAGATTAATACCAATGCCAAAATTCTGAAATTAAAAAATGCCAGTACAAATCGAATTATGTTAACAACTAGCAACTTATGCCTTTATCTTTGTACCAATTTTTCGTATTCACCAAAGACTTCTCCCTTCTTAAAGTTCAAAATTTTTCAATTTATGCCAAATGGGGATTGAATTGATTATAATTTGTGGTGATTTGATTTGTTTTATACTTTTATTTACCTTGCGAGCAGAGAGGTGTGCAAGAGAAGCACCCCAGCCGCCTTCGCCAAAGGATTCTTCAGTGATGGAGTCTCCGAAAAGCACCAGCTTTGGTCTTATTTTGCAAATGTTTGTTGAGAGAGAGAGAGGGAGAGAGAGGTAGTGCCCGATTCAGTGGCGTTGAGGTGTGTCGTGTGTGAGATTAGAGAAGAGGTTAATGGTTTCGGAAAGGGTATAATAAGTAATGACAATGTTAAGTATTTGACTTGGAAAAGCAATACATGAGAAAAGAAGTCTTGTATTTCTGCTTCATCGTTCTGTGTGGCCATTATGTTGCGGAATAAAAAAAATATATCAGTGGACAGTGGCTTGTTATGTTTATATTCTATTGTTATTATAGGGCTCAAATCCTTCTTTAATAGGGTACCAACGATAAAAGTAAACAATATTTTATTCAGAAATAAATTGCATTTATTTTTTTTGTTGTACTCTAGTTTCAAACTCATTATCCTTTTCTTATCTATCTATGATGTTTAAATTAAACAAATGAACGATATTACTGGAAACGAAATAAATTTATTGGTACTTTGACAACTACAAATATTTTATGTCATGACAATCTAAATATATCATTTGTATTTTTGTTGTGCAATTTTTAATAAGAAATCATTTACCAATATGGAGCACATGTAAAAGCTAATAATAATAATAATAATAAAGAAACGATGGTATGTCATAAATCATATTGTTAATTGGGAAGTAAGGTTTATGCCTAAATGTTGTTTTTATGTCAAACAAACTCTTAAACTTTTGTTTTAAAATTCAAACTGCCTTAGAAGCTCTCTATCTCGAATTTTTAATTAAACACCTCCATTAATCTTGCTTTTAATATCTATTAAATGTGTGCTCCCGCCCATCATTTAGCTCCTCATCTCCTCTTCTCATATTTTTTTTTTTTTTTATGTAAGAACTTGGGAACAGAGTTACACTGTATTCATAACAGATCTCAATATAAGAAAACTCATCAGTCCTATCCAAAGGACAATAGTCAATCTCTCTCTCTCTCTCTCTCTCTCTATATATATATATATATATATATATATATATATATATATATATATATATATATTGTATTCTGAACTACTGGGAAAAATGGAGGACTTGATTGAATCGAGTTAGAATGTTTAAGGAATTTTTGACCTGCTATGAAATCTTGAACTTGCTTGAACCAAAAATAACAATATTTCAAAGACAAAAAAATATTATACCCGTGCTCATAAAAGTACGACGGCACACATGATCTTATCACATAATAATATATTTAATATGTAAAGAAATTTTGCGCACAAAAATGTTGTAAGCAAGTTGGCACCCCATGGCCCATGCAGTCCTTTTAGTTCCTTTTTAAAATGCTCCAACCTTTTAAATCGGCCACTAGCCCATAGTTGGGCAAACGTGTTGAAGCGTGCACCGGTTGCCTATAACCTTTTCTTTTTGAAACGCGAGAACAGATGCATATTGAATGCGCTTAACTGCAGTATGCATGCAGTTCCTTTTGCCTTTTTTTTTTTGTGATTTGTGATGATTTGCAACAAGACGAGATCATGTAACTAAAATATTGGGAGCTGTAGATGATTTGAAGTTTGTCAAATTAATGAACATGAAAAACTGTTTTATGTTGTTGGATTTTAAGCCAAATTGATCTATTTTCTTTATTCGGTGTATGCTGTCCTTGTTCCCGTCAAAAGCCCATTACTATTTCAAGACCTTTCTGTTTCTGGCGTTACTTGACATTGGTCTAGTAAAATTCTTTCTTATAAAAAAATAACTTAGAAGGAAATAATAATAATAATATAATAATAAATTGAAATCGGCATGATATTGACAATTCCGCTAATAATCCATGACGACGACAAAACTTGCTCATTTTAATCGGTATCCATAAATATTTGCTTTCAAAACTAAACAACAGAGTCAGAGACTGACGCAACCTGAAACCTACGTTCAAGCATGGTGCCATCTATAAAGTTCATTTCTTGGCATCAGCACAAAATTAGACAAAATGAAGACCAAATTAAATAATCTATCCGACTGTATAATTTAATTAGTCTAAAACAACTTCCTGCTAATAATAATATTGCCATTGAGAAAGCCAAGGAAAACAACTTCCTCCAAATAATATAAAAACAATTTTGCTGTTCTTCTACGTACCGTAAGTCGGGCGATTCTGCGTTGCGATCATGTTCAGGACCGTAGCTTTGGAGAGAATCCGATCTGGGGTTCTGCAGTCAACTGTAATTTTCATGGTATTTGTTCACTACAACCCTTCATTTTTCGTTAATTGAAGTTTAGTTTTTGATTGGAGCCTTAAAAAAAAGTGTTTCGACGAACAAAGAAAAGCGCTTTTTCCATTTCGAATGTTGTTACATACATTCAAAAAGAAAAATTCATTCAAAAAAAGAATGTTGTTACATATTAAAAGTTAAAAAACTAATTGTTCAAGCTTCTAAATTTCTGCGAAATAACGGCGAAATAACAGAGAAATAGCGGTATTCTATGTCAAACCACATGAACATTACAGTCTTAATTGAGAAATTGACGTAACACGTTATTTCAGTTATTTCGGCGATATAACGCGTTATTTCAGCTATTTCGGCGATATGACGCGTTATTTCAGTTATTTCGACGAAATAACAAGCTGTTATTGCTACTATTATTAAATTGGTACAAGCTGCTACTGCTACTCAATATTGGTACATTGTAGTATAGTGAATTTGGTATGGCCGTATGCTATTTGTATGGGGGTATTGGAGATGTATAAACATATAAATTGATAGTTATAGAATTGATGCGTGTCAAACTTTGAAAAAAACACTACACCGTTATATCGCCGTTATAGCATCGAAATAACACCGAAATAACATGGGGACTTGGACCGCCATACCGAAAAAACTGAAATTTAAAAGCTTGGAATTATTACATAATGTTATCATAAGTTTACAATTATCGTGAGTCACTAATAACAAGAATCATGTTGTGTATTGTATGATTTAACGTATACGTTGTAAATCAAGCGCTCTAATCAATTATATATTTATAATGATGTTTCTAATTTGATTAAATTGTAAATATTACAGAAAATATAGATTTATATGATATTTTTAGTAAAAGTTTTTATAAAAAAAATAGTAGTTCCTCATAAAAAAAGGACAGAACAAAATTGAAATAATGTGATTTGAGGTGCATTTTATAATAACTCATTAAAAAGCTGCAATATAGAGATCTTTATGAATTTTACTTATTTGATATAGAATAAAACTTGCATTAAAGTTTATTAGTTTCATTTGCATGATGCAATTAAACTCACATTTCAAATATCAAATTTTGAAGTTATTCATTAATCTCGGAAGTCATCAATGTTGTCTAACATATTTATTGCCAATATACTATGCCTGGTCTTCGGATCAGAATGGTGTAGCGGAGCGTAGAAACAGGACTTTATTGGATATGCTGCGAAGTATGATGAGTTGTTCAAAAGTATCCAGGTCTCTTTGGATAGATGCACTTAAGATAACTGTGTACATTCTTAATCGAGTTCCAACAAAGGCGGTTCTCAAAAAGCCATTTGAGTTATTTAAAGGTTGGAAATCGAGTTTGAATCATGTACGTATCTGGGGCTGTCTTTCGGAAGTAAGAGTGTGTAATCCACAAGAGAAGAAGCTGGACCCAAGGACTATAAGTGGATATTTTATCGGTTATGCCGAGAAGTCTAAGGGTTACAGGTTTTATTGTCCGTCTAACACAACTAGGATTATGGAATCTAGAAATGCAAAGTTTCTAGAAAATGACCAGGTTAGTAGGAGCGATCATGTTATTGATCATTCAGGTATTCCCATTAATGTTCAATTGGATGATATTCCATCAAGTTCAGGTTCAGGAAATATTGAAAATCTAATTGATGAAGTTCCACAACCAGCCAATGACACTAATATAGATCATGTTGAGAATTCTGATTCAACATTGAGGAGATCTAATAGGGAGAAAAGACCGGCTATACCTAGTGATTATTTGGTGTATATACAGGACTTGTATGAAGTTATTGCAAGTTTCAAAAAGGATCCTGACTCATATGAAAATGTGAGTGCTGAAGAGGACCCTTTCACATTTCCACAAGCGATGAAATGCAAACATTCCACTTTGTGGTATAATGCTATGAAAGATGAGATGGAATCGATGGCAAATAACGGTGTCTGGGACTTGGTCAAGTTACCTGAAGGTTTTAAACCTATTGGTTGTAAATGGGTTTATAAAATCAAGAAGGATTCATTAGGTAACATTGAGAGATACAAAGTCAGACTTGTTGCCAAAGGTTTTACTCAAAAAGAAGGAATTGACTACACGGAGACATTCTCTCATGTATCAAAGAAAGAATCCCTTCGTGTAATTCTAGCATTGGTAGCTCATTTTGATTTTGAGTTACATCAAATGGATGTGAAAACATCATTCTTAAATGGTAACTTAGAGGAGGAGGTATACATGAAACAACCTGAAGGTTTCTCCTCAAAAGGTAGTGAAGAATTAGTTTGCAAATTGAAGAAGTCTATATATGGTTTGAAACAGGCCTCTCGGCAATGGTATCTGAAGTTCCATGAGGTAATTTCTTCATATGGTTTTGAAGAAAATATCAAGGATCAGTGTATATACCAGAAGGTCAGTGGGAGCCGAATTTGTTTTCTAGTACTATATGTGGATGACATTCTTTTAGCAACTAATAATAAAGAATTTTTGCGAGAAGTGAAACAATTCCTTTCTAAAAATTTTGATATGAAGGATATGGGTGAGACTTCCTATGCCATAGGAATAAAGATCCATAGAGATAGACATAAAAGAATTCTAGGTCTATCTTAACAAGCAAATATCAATAAGATTTTAGAAAGATTCGGAATGAAGAATTGTTCACCGAGCCCTGTGTCTATACAGAAGGACGATAGACTCAATTTGAGTCAGTGTCCAAGGATTAAGTTGGAACGAGATAAGAAAAGATAGAAAGATTATGCTTCGCTTGTTGGAAGTATAATGTATGCTCAGGTCTGTACAAGGCCTGGCATAGCCTTTGTTGTTGGAATGCTGGGTCGATTCCAAGGTAACCCGGAGATAGACCACTGGAATGTTGCAAAGAAAGTGTTAATGTATCTTCAAGGAACGAAGGATTACATGCTTACATACCGACGGACTGATAACTTAGAGATATTGGGATACGCAGATGCTGATTTTGCCGGTTGTGTTGACACTCGCAAGTCAACATCAGGTTACATTTTTATGTTAACCGGTGGCGCTGTGTTATGGAGAAGTGTCAAGAAGACAATTATTGCTATCTCTACTATGGAAGCATAGTTTGTCGCGTGTTTTGAGGCGTCTTCCCATGATGTGTGGTTGAAGGGTTTTATTGAGAGGCTTAGAATCATGGATTCTTGTTAGTAAGTGGTTGGGATGCACAATTTTTATTTTTATTACATTTAACAAAGATAAAACAAGCAAAAAACCACAAGAAAGGATCTTGCGAGCATATAACACATTAATTAACCATGAGAAAAGGGATTATGGATATACCTCTTCTTGAATCGTATCAAGAAGGAAAATCCATGGCGTAAGAAGGGCGCAACACGCCACCGACTCCTACCCCATGAATTTTTTCTTCTTGATACGATTCAAGAAGAGGTATTTTGTATATAACACATTAGCTCCGTTTGGATGGTGTGGAAATAAGAGAAATAAAGGAAGAAGTATTGGGAAGTATTGTCCCACTTAAACAACCATCTTCATATCTAATTTTCCATATTGACCAAAATACGTCTTTTAAAATTTCAATATTCTTGATATTGAATTTTTTCAATTTTTGAAAAATTTTGAAATATTTAGAAATTCTTAATATTTTAAAATTTGAAATGTATAATTTTAAACTTATGAAATTTTAGTAGTTCTCAGACGTTCAAAATTTGAAATTCAGAAAATTTTAAAAATTCGGAAACATAATTGAAAATTTTATAGTTTAGGAAACAGAAAAATGTATTTCGGTTAATACGAAAACTTAAATATGAAGGTTGTTGTATAAGTTGCAGATTTCTAACTGTTGCATATGGATCTAATTTTTTCAATTTTCAAAATTGAAAATAATAGCTAAAACATTAATTTGTTTCAAGTTTCAACGGATAATGACAATTAATATAATGCGAACTTAACATTAATTTTTTAATCAAGAAATCAATATTACAATATTAATCCAATACTTATTTCACCCTACATACACAAACAACTCTCCTCTCTCCTGTTCAAGTGGGACAGATTTCGATCAACATTCGTGTCTATCACCTAATTAATTTTCCATCATCATCACGATCAGCATCCTGAAACAAAAAAATTGTTCATCAAGTAGCAAAAGATATCATAAATTTGCTTCAATTCATACCAAGTTAAACCGCTAACGTACCACCCATAATAATAATAATAATAATAATAATAATAATAATAATAATAATAATAATAATAATAATAATAATAATAATAAACAATAAAAACAACTGGAATATTAGGTGACAAACTAATTAGTTTTATTTGAAGTTATATTTAACAGTAAATATAAGATGTACAAAATTTATCGTATGAAGCATTAGCTCCTTAAATACAATCGAAGCCAATTAGCCAACTAACAAAACGTAGATATATGACATATGTACACTTAATTAGCTTAGAAAAAGGCATGTGTATTTTTTTTCACTATTAATGGTAAAATGAAGCCTCAAGTGAAACAAAATATCTTTGAAACAGCGCATAGAGACCCTAAAAAAGATAAAATGAACTGATAAGGAAAATGGCCAATATAAAATTGTGAACTTGACCAGCTTACTAATGAATGACACATCTCTTAAATTGCTATTATGTATATGTAAATCTAGAATTTTAGCAATGCAAATTTCAAATTGCATTAAAAACCTTCTCGAACTATATCTAAATGGATAGTTCGAAATTATTTGACATTCAACTAATAGTATTTCATTGAATCAGAATCATACTAATCATTAATATTACTATACTAAGACATGATATGACTATAATTATTCGAACATAATGGTTTAACAGTACCATACTATCAATTTTAATTGCCATGTATCTATTTCAAGTGAGAAATGCTAGAGTCCAATATATTAGACGGATGTGGTCCATCGTCCAATACGATCTTTCATGTTTTAAAATTTCAAATAACCGATCCGAATCGTTTAATATGTTCTCCATATTGAAAACTTAGAATAAAACAATTTTTAAATTTTTTTTAATTTTTTTACTATTTTTTGGTATTTTTGAAAAACGTTGTTATTGGACGATCCATAATGTTTATATCATGAATTTTCAAAAATACTAAGGGTCTGATCGGAATGAATTTTCAAGAGAGTTCAATTCAGTTGAATAGAATAGAGTTCAAAAGAAATGATTTTTAAAATGAAATCCGGTGATCAAAACAAATAGAAGAAGAATTGAATGGAATTCACTTTTGTGATCGGATATCAATGGAAAATAAGAAAGAAATGATTTGATCTCCATAAATTTGACTATTTTACCCTTACCATCCTGTTCAATCCACAACCTTTTCTCTTCTAGGTACTGTACCGGCTCTCTCCTTGCTAGGTACAGTGAGACAACTTCTATTTGTTCTGGAACCCACAAATTACTGCCCACCGTGATTTGTTATAAAAAAAATGCAAAATTACTGGAATGTACCCATATTTTACTATATTCTAAATTACTGGCACAAGACCTGACGCATTATTGCTGAAGTAAGCATTTTATCAACTACCTTGACAAAGGAGTTTCTTTCTTTCAAAAGTCCATCTTGTTGGAATTTGTCTTATAAAATATCCTTTTATTCTCAACCGTTGAACATTTGATCAACTATTGCAGAAAATAAAGCTTAAAAAACATACACTCCGCAAAGTAATTCTGTTATTCATATCCCCATACTAATCTGACTTTACTGGTACAGTGCCTCAAAAGCAATTCTGTATCGATGCATAAATGCTACCATTAATATTGCACTTCTATCTGAATTGGTACGCAATGGTACCAGTTGAACTTCCAAATCAATTTTTGTGAGCCACAGGGATCGAACAAGTGTAAAGCAAGATGAGAATTTTTAACTGCCTAAAAACACGGTAATCAACTAATTGATGGAAGACATTTAATACTCTTTATAGACTATATAAGTTGTACGTAACATAATATATAAGAGTTTACTTTTATTAGACTAAAATTAATATCATTCATACTAATAAAATGATGCTACTTAAAGAGTTTGCACCATTCCAAAATAACAAAACATTTTAACTTGGTACCAGAACTGAATATGTCTCTTTCAAATAACAAGGGTTGGGTGCTTTGCTGGCATCCAACAAACAAAAATCTAGTACCAGTAATCTAATGCTATAATTTACTTCTGACATATCTATTATTGGCTTTATATACGAAAAAAGACAAAGGCCAAAAACAGAAAAGGAGATATGTACCTTACGGAATGAAAGGGGAGGTTTGTCTTGTGCTTTGCTCATCTCCCAATTCAATGGACTGCACGGAGAAGAAAGATGTAAGGGTTGGGTTTTTATCGCAAGAGAGAGGCGGGAGGGGTAGAACAGGCTAAAATTTTCCCGCCGCTTTTCACCCAGCGAAATTGTGAGAAATTTCTTGCTTTTTCACGCAATTTCGACAGCCGTAAAATTTCTTCCCAAATCGCGCTAATTGAACGGAAATCGCGGCCATGTAATCATTTCGATCAAAAAAATTTTGTTTCCCGAGAATTCTGTTTGACGTTTTCGCTCTAATTTGTCATTCCGATCAGGCCCTAAAAAATTAGTAAAGAATTTCGAAAAAAAGCATAAAAATTGATTTGTTGTAAGTTTTCAATATGGAGAACATATTGAACGATTCAGATCGGTTATTTAAAATTTAAAAACGTAAAAAAGATCATATTGAACGGACCCATCCGTCCAATATATTAGACACTAGCGGAATTGTCCTCAACATATTTTTTTCCCCTCGAATTAATCTAGTGCATGCTGCAGCGAGGAGAATCATTTTGACTAAAAGCTCAAACAAAATAAATTCCCATATTTTTTGTAAGAACATGATTCAAGTTTCAAGGAGGTCTTGGAATGGATCCATCAAATGCTGCCGAATTCACAATCTCCTACGCGAGCTTGCCTAGGCCTGTTTAACTTTCGAAACGGCAACGGAATGGATCATTTTATTTGCCATTCCGTTCCAGCAACGGTATGTTCATTTCATTTCATTTCACGACATGTCATTTCATTCCGTTATTCTTTCTGTTTGGACGGAACAGAACAATTCTTTTCTTTGGACGGAACATAACAACGTGTTTTTACCCTAAAAACTACACTATTTGTCGAAACGGAAACAAAATAGACCATTATGTTTACCGTTTCGTTTCAGCAACGATATCGCCTGCCATTCCATTTACCGTTCCGTTTTTAGAAACGAAATGGTATTTTATACCGTTTACCATTCCATTTGGACGGAACGTCCACAAAAAAACGGTAAACAATATACCGTCGTCACCCCTAAGCTTGCCATTAAGAAAGGTAAGGAGGACAACTTCCTTCAAATAATATCGGATCAAGGTGACCAATCTTCCTACTCTCGTACCAATCTCCTTCATCGTGCAACTCTGCACTGCGATCGTGAAGATATTGTGAAATCCGCTGGTTCGAATCTCCGATCTTTGTTGTATTTTGGTGACGATATGCCAAACTTTGCTGGGCTTAGGTATCTGAAAGTTCTATATCAAATGACACAGGAATTTGGAGATTTAAACTGGAACATTCCCAAGGAAATCACCCGGTTAACATATCTGGGGAGTTCGTCATCACATAGCTGTGTCAATTTTAGAGATGAAATGGAAGCTTTGAAACAAATAGGTCGAATGAGAAACCTACAGACACTCGATTTTCGAAATTACACCCGCGATACTCGAGTTGACTGCATATGGAGCATTGAAACCTTGAGGCATGTAATTAGAGCTGTCAATACCGTGTCGTTTCGCATGTTTTCCGTTCCGTTCCGTCCTGACAGAACAGAAACGCAATAGATTTTTATTACGTTACAGTGAGTGGAACAGAGGACGGAATGGAATGGAGTTTCGTTCAGACAGACGGAACAGAAGTGAAACAGTCTGATTTCGTTCCTTTTTAAACGTTATTCCGTGGCCCATCATCAGCCCATAAGTCTATCGTGCAGCCTATTTCTTCTCTCGAGAGAGAGGCAGGGAGAAAGGAGAAAACCATCTCCTCTCTCGCTCTCTCCGCCTGCGTCCTCTCTCTCCGTCGCTTGTCTCCTCTCTCGCTCTCTCCGCTTGGAACCCTCTCCCTATCTCTCTCTCAATGCCTCACCTCTCCCCCCACTGCTCTCTCTCACTCGAGATCCAGCACCTCTCACCACTCACCTTTCCTCCACCGAAAATAAACCCTAGGCCCCTCACTGCCACCTCCTCTCAGACCCGAGCTCAACCCACCTATCTACTTCTCACCTATCCTCTCAAAACCGAGTTCCTTTGCCCGTCTCCTTTACCCTACACACACACACACACCTCTTTCTCTCTATTCTTTGTGATTGATCGACAATGGAGATGGCGGCTGACGGCCAAGTGACTAGTGGTGGCTTGGCGGTGGTGATGATGGCAGCTGACAGCAGTTGAAACTTTCCTCCTCCTTTAAGTACTCTCTCTCTATTCTTGGATTGGGCTTTCAATTCCTTTTCAATTTCTTTTCAACTTCTGTCTTTTGATTTTCTGATAGGATTTTTTCTATTTTGGTTTTAATGTTAAACAATTATTTTTTATTTTTGGTTTTTTCTATTATATTCTTTTTTTTTTCTGATTTGAAGAGTTGTTACAATTTGGCTTTCATTGTCTGCTCTTTAATTTCTTCTTATTTTTTGCTTTGATTTTTATTTGGTTAAATTTGACACAATTGTTTTCAATTTTCCTTTCTCATTTTTGGTTTCAATTTCCCTTTTGATTTTACTTGTAAGAACATATTTGAATTGATAAGAGCATATTTGAGCTTCTGATTTTACTGGTAAGAGCATATTTAAAACTTATAAGAGCATATTTGAGCTTCTGATTTTACTGGTAAGAGCATATTTGAGCTTTTGAATTGATAAGAGCAGCTTTTGATTTTACTGGTAAACAAATATTTGAGCTTCTGATTTCAACGATAATAAAGATTAACGTTACTTGCGTTCTCTGTTTTGATTGATGGAATAGAGAACGGAACATATTTCATTTTCGTTGTAATTATGGAACATTAAGTGAAAATCAGTTTTGTTTCGTGCATTACAACGGAACATAAACGTAAATGGACATTTTCGTGTCCGTTGTGCACGTTTGACAGCCCTAAATGTCCAACATCAGAGTGCTAAAGCTTTATGGCATCTACTCAGAACATGATAAGTCATTTCGCATTTTCCTTAACAGGCTTCTCAACCTCAGGTCTCTACACATATCCGTCTATCCCTTTTTATATGAAGTGTTGGATATCAGCATTGTTGGTTTTGGTCGGTCCTTGACCTAATATGTATATCTAACCTATAACCATGCATATCTTTCAGATATACCGCAGCGGAAGTTGATCGATTGCCTAGATTCTTCTCAAAACTTTTCTGCAACCCCTCCTTATCTCTTAGTCTTCCTCCGTATGCAACTGGCACACCACAACCTCAAGACAGGGTTTGGCGTCACCTTTCACGAATCCAGATGCTGGTCGACTCGTGTGTGTGTTTCATATTGCTTTCCAAGCAATAAGATGGCTCCTCCCTCTTTCTGGACTCTCTCTTGTCTCTCTAGGATGGTGGTTATCTCAAAAGACACGAATTCCCACCTTAGGGGCCGTTTGGATGTTGTAGGAATTTGGGGAATTTGCAATTCCTAGGCATAAATTTATTGGCAAGTGTGTAACTTTGTGAAGAGTTTGGATTGTTTATAATAAATTTGGCATATAAAATGCTCGAAATTTGCGATTCCGGCCACATCCAAACGGCCCCTTAGAGATGCTTTAGAAGAGAGGGGTATAAATAGCCAGTCTGGAAATAGACTTTTCAGATTCATAACTGTTGTCTGGAATGGTCCGGTCCAGATTGGACCGGGCCGTCCCATCCAGTTAGACCGGGCCGTTCCAGAGTTGGACCGGTCCGTCCCAACTCCAATGCAGCAGCCTGGTTGCCCAGCAAACCAGTCCGTCCGAAACATGACTCCAGACACTTTTTGCAACATCTCCCTCTTGGAGACATTGTTGCCAAACAGAGAGTTAGACCTTATACGGCAAATGGACCGTGCGACCAGCGCATACACCTGTCAAGCGGGAGCTAAAATGCCTCACCACAATAAAGTTAAGGCCAGCGAGAAAACATCTACCTTTTTATGAAAACAGTTAAATAATTGTGTATACTAGTACCTTAGATACATTCAAATTTGCACTAGATCGGACATTATCGACCGCTCAATGGTACATATCCTTTCCTTTTCAGTCTTTGTCTGCTGTATGTTCCTAATCTCAGTCCAAATGACGAGTTTGGAGGATCTTGAACACCAACAAATCTCTCATTTGTGCAAATAGAATCTGATCTTTCCTTTGTCTCATGAAATTCAGAACAAAATCAGTCTTTTTCCCAACAATGCTCCGACAGGCGGAATATGCATCACCATAGGGTACATACCAAAGTAGCAGGCATTGATCCTACCCCTCATGACATAGTCAAAAGTCAAAGGGTACGTAATCATGGGACTCACACAATGGGGAGTCATACGGTCTTGGTCTCGGAACCACTCAACCCATTTTCCAAGAGTCGCCTAGCACATGTGGTATGAGCACATGTTACAACGAATCATCGGTACCAACAGACGTGTGTTCACATTCGTTGTACGAGTCTAGATTCAGTTTGCAAACCAAGTGTCTATGGTTCTTGACCTAATATGTATATCTAACCTATAACCATGCATAGAGTTCAGATATACCAATGTTGGTTTTGATCGTAACCTAGCTCTGATACCAATGTTGGTTTTGGTCGGTCCTTGACCTAATATGTATATCTAACCTATAACCATACATAGAGTTCAGATATACCGTAGCGGAAGTTGATCGATTGTCTAGATTATTCTCAAAACTTCTCTGCAACCCCTCCTTGTCTCTTAGTCTTCCTCCGTATGCAACTGTCACACCACAACCTCAAGACAAGGCTTGGCGTCACTCTTGTCTCTCTAGGATGATGATTATCTCAAAAGACACGAATTTCCACCTTAGAGACGCTTCAGAAGAGAGGGGTATAAATAGCCAGTCTGAAAACAGACTTTTCAGATTCATAACCGCTGTCCGGAACGGTCCGGTCCAAATTGTCCCATCCAGTTGGACCAGGCCGTTCCAGAATTGAACCGGTCCGTCCCAACTCCAATGCGGCAGCCTGGTTGCCCAGCAAACCAGTCCATCCGAAACATGACTCCACACACTTTTTCCAACAAGCACCTTTCCTATTTACAACTACATGCGGTCCTTGCACGTCGAAGGAAAATGGGACTCGAAATCCTGGAATCAGTCTATGAGCAGCAATAAACTTGATATTCGATTATTTCCAAAAAATCTTATAAAGCTCACCCTCTGCTCAAATCGACGAAGATCCAATGCCAGTTTTAAAAAAACTGAAGGTCCTGAGAAAACTTACACTGGACTTAAATGCATACGTTGGAAAACAACTCAGGTGTTCAGCTAGAGGATTTCCACAACTGCGATATCTAAAACTCTCTGTGCTGAAATATCTGGAGAATTGGGAGGTAGAGAAGGACGGCATGCCCTTGCTCAAGGAGATTTTCATAACAACGTATAAAAAATTGGTCGCAATCCCTGAGCTGCAACATATGACCCATATTAACAAGCTAACTCTCAAGTTCATCCAGATTTACATGAGAGGTTAAAATTAAAGGAGAAGAATCATGCAAAATTCAAAACATTTCATTCGTTAAAATTGAGTAGATTTGCTATTCATTGTAACAAATTCTAGATCTCTATGCTCTGAACCTTACTAGTGAATGCATCGCGCTTCGCGCGATGAAAGTTGAGTTGTAGATCGTTTTATTGATGTTCTCATATATTTACATTGTTATATATATATATTTTTTTGCCATGAATAGTTGTGTCTTATGTTATTTTGGTAATTAGATGGTGTAATTTGTCTGTTCTTTTATTTATTTGTTTCCTCGATACGGTGTGGTACTGCAGTGTTCGAATATTTTTTTTATAGTCCCCAGCTTTTTACAAAGTGCAATACCGGGTCATTTTTGGAATAGCGATAGATGTTGCTGTTTTTTTTTTTTTGGAATACTTATATTTGTTTGATGGAATAAGAAGCCGTACCCAGTTATCAGACGCATCAGTTTTCATAGGTTATTATTATTATTATTATTATTATTATTATTATTATTATCATCATCATCATTATTTTTTTGCAGAGTTAGGAAAGAAACAACATATAGCCTTGTTAAAATCGGACTGTGCAGTATAGGGATGATAAAAGAGCCAGTCAATAGGAGCTGACAAAAAAAAAAAATCTTATTTATGCTTTTGTTGTGGTCACACGTGTATTGTGGGTAGATTCATTTGAATAGACTATTGTTTTTCTTCGTTATTTCACTATATGTCTATATCCTATTCTAGCTGCAATAGGTTAAGCCCGGATACATATCATTGGCACCGTTTGAATGCGTTGAGAAGAAGGAAGTAATTTATTGTAAACAATCCAAACTCTTCACAAAATTACACACTTCCCAATACTTCTTCCCTTCTTCCCGCACCTATCCAAACGGAGCCATTGATATTGCTATCATACGACCGGTTAAATAATACTGAAATGATTTTAAGAACATGAAGGATATAAAGACTATTTTTCTTTTTCAATGCTTGCAGATTTATTTAACTGCAGTATCTAATGCTAGCAAAGCAAGCTCACTGGACAGAGTGACTGATCAAGCTATATCCATTCCAAGCGTAGATAATAAGATAAAGGAACAGTATCAATATTTTGTACATAAGAAGTGTAGTTTAAATTTGGAGAAGAACGATGAATGTGGCCAAGTAAGAAAAGGAAATGAGACAAAAATCAAGTTGAATTTGAAATACACGAGTAATATATGATCATTAATATGTATGTAGCATCTTATCAATCTGAAGTTCTGAACATCTATATAGCTTCAAAAGGGATGAGTTCCCACTTCCCAGTATGTACAATGGGCCCTACAAATAATCATCTTCACTTCTTTGGTGTGGCAAGCTCGTCTCCAAGAACAGCACTGTAATTAGTATTGAATTAAGCAAGAAACAAAGATGAAACTATCAATTTTGTCACGCACAACTATAGAATGAGCGTTTTTTTTGGGCAAAAACAATTGATCCAAGTATTGTGAAAAATAGTGACCTGGTTGGACTCTAAGCAATGTTCTTCTAATCACCGACATGTGACGCAGATGAGCCTAGGTTCTTTTTGACATTTTTAGAGTCAACAGGCTAGATGAGATAGGTTCAACTTTGATACTGGTTGTGCTAGTGTCACTGAAAACCATCAGCACAAAGCATGATAAGTTTATAACTCTGAACAGCACAAACCGAGCCAATGTGATAATTTAGAATATAAGTATATTTTGTTCAAGGAAATCTTGCACTTGGTGATGGTGTGACATCTGAAAAGAGTCTCTTTTTGACAACATGAATAGATTGAGAAGGTGCTGATCCTATATCAGTTCTTTTTCTGCATAAGAACCATACATTTTTTATAGAAATAATTTGATCTAAGATACTGGCATGTAAGCTCTTTGATACTCAACTAATATAAGGATGGTAACTTGTAATGATGTAATACCAGTATGCCATTTTTACACAAAAAGCTCTAGCCATTTGAAGTACCTTGCACCAGCATGATAAGGCACTTGCCAATAGTATGTGACTGATGTTAAGACCAATAATCACAAAGAAAATCCCTGATACAAGAGAAAATTACTCTCAATCATAAGCACAAATGATGTTCTTAGAATAATAATTTATTTGAAGAATAAATTTATGCACAAATGATGTTCTCAACAAATCGAACCAGATGCATTTCTTAAACTTTGCAGAGAAGAACTATTTAATAAATTTACCAAAGCATTTTTTTAGTCTCATCTTTAACATGCTCAACTCAGTCCTGTATATTTGGCAATGCGAGGATCAGCTTATACTGGCATCAGTGGACATATCAATCTACTCACTGACAACAAACACCAAAAAATAAAAAAATAAAGGCTTGAAACATTAAAAATAATGTAATATGGGGATATAAAATGCCTAAATTTCAAGCACCTTTGTGAAAGCCCAATGTCTAAAATAATTCAGCATCAAAGGGCACTTCTCACCAGCAATTATAAAATAAAATCTCATTCAGATGTCACATTTTGTGCTTCAGAGGAAAGTAGCAAAGAAAGCATAAATTCTACTCAAACATAATTCGTACTGAGTACCTGGATTTGTAATTCAGTGACACAAATTTAGATGCGATAAATAACAACAACAATACTTCGTAAGATGAGCCAAAGGAGAAAGAAGCAACGGTGCCGATCGAGGTCGCCAAGCACAGCCGCTTGTTGCTCAGCCCCTTCCTCGATCTCCCTCCCTCTCTCCCAGTAAGGTGCGCCAACCGCTAGGTACTCTGATTTTTTTTTTTTTGTTGATAATTGCTAGATTGATCGGTAGAGCCGTAGAGGAGAAGAAATGTCCATGTGCACCTGGAGCACGAACACCATGTATCCTTACCACTCTTATTGTTCTTTGTTTCATGTGATCCGCGTCCATTCAGAAGAAATAGAACTCATCACATGCGTCCCTGTGCATTCTGAAATAATCTCATACGAAAGGTTGAATGTACGCTTTTGTGGTGCGCATACAATCAAAATGTATCGAAGGAAAAGCGATACAAAAGAGACCATGGTCCGGACACAGAAAATCAGAAGCCGAAGGAGTGCGGACATTCCAGTGCCTGTGAACGGGCAAGATTCAATCCATCGCCCAGACGAAAAAACAGACGGCTGGGATAGAATGTAAATGAACAGTGATTTTCTAGCTTGGAATTGAATGTTTTATAATTTTAGTTATCTGCATCAGGCTTGCAGGGCTTTTATTTCTTTTTTTTTCCCAGTACGTTTTAATTACTTCTGAGTGTGTAATAAATTAAGCTGTGGGGATGAGGCCTGCGCGCATGTGTAAGCTAAGAACAATATTTGTGGTGTTATTGTTGTTATTTTCTTTTACCATGTTTCTTTAAATCGATGTTTATTCAACACAACAATATTTGTTATTTGTAATTAGTAATTATATATTAGTGATTGGCGGTGACTAGCTGATTTAATTGTGAACATGTGCATGCCTTAGGTTCGGTTTCTTCTTTTTTTTTTTTTTAATCAAGAAACTAAAGGTTACTCTAGAGAGATAACCCGATTATCATATTAAAAATTGTACTCTGCACACGGGCTTAATATTAAAAAATAATAATAAATAAAAATAAAAATGTGAACTCTGCACACTAGTTGAGTTATTATTATTATTATTTTTCCTTTTCAAAGTTAATAGTTCATTTTTGAAGCCGCTCGGAAGTCTGCACCTACTGTCAGCGGCAAATCGCCAAACCGTAAAAGTTGAAAAATATACATTTTTTTTCATAAATGATAATTGTCATCGGTAGTTTTGCCATCTCTCGTCATTGTTAAACACAAAATGAACACATAAAACAAACAAGATAAAAATATAGACAATCAAAATCAACACTTACAAACAAATAAATGTTGTCATCTGTTTTTCAGATTTTTACATGCACATTCAACTTATTTTTATTGGACTTATTTATTTATATGTGTTCACTTTGATCACTATATATGTTTAACTTGTCTATTTTATGTGTTCACTTCATGTTTAGCGATGGTAAAAAAATGATAAAAAACTACAGATTGCAGTAATCAATTTCCCTTTTTTTTTAAAAAAAAAAAGATCGTGCAGGTCTGACTGCAAGATGCAGCTAAATACGCACTTCCTTTTCGATTGTTGTTACATAAAAATCAATTGTTACGTGATGTTGTCATAAATTTACGACTCTTATGAGCCACTAATAAAATAAATGATGTTGTTTCTTACTTATATAATTTTGACGGAAATTGATTACTGCCATCACGCTCTGTGTCATTGATGTCACATATTTATATATGGTTTTAGGCTGGATTTTTACCAAAATCATAACTCAAAACCCTTGATTTTACTTGGTTTTATATGATTTTAGTTTGTATTTGTAGAAATTTGGTATTGCTTGGGTTTCATTTTGATTTGTAGGAATTTGGAGCCAAGTCGCAGCGAAAACAGTGCATTTCGGCATGAAACGACGCACGAATCGTGGTCCAGAGAATCCCGTGCGACCGCACCAACTCAATTCGGGCTCGTTGCGTGCGAATCTGGCTCAACCATGGTCCAGTGACTCTGGTGCGACCGCACAGGATTTCTATGCGACCGCACGGGACTCCAAACCCTACCAAACCCCTATATAAGGCGCTCCATTCGTCTCGTCTAGGGTATCTCTCTTTCCACCTCAATCCAAGGCGGCGCCGCAGCGAAGACCAAATCCATTTTCCACCATCCGACCTCCCGTGCGACCGCACAGCCATCACGTGCGGCCGCACAGCCCCTCTGCCGCCTCGGATCTCACCTCCTACGCCTCATCATTCCACCCAAGCACCTCCCTTGCTGGTCCAGAAGTCGATTGGGCTTGAGAAGGGGCATCTTGCCTTCCCTTTTGATTTGGTTTTAGCATGGAGATTGTATCTTTGCATTCTTTTACTTCCTTTGCTTGTTTTACCATTATGTTAGGCTAGATTTAGATATGTTCTAGGGAATTTGTGGAGACCAAGGTTAGGTTTGTTGAATTGATGTAGTAGTTGGTTTCTCTTGTATACTATTTGCTTGGTTATTGAATGAAGTTGCTTGTTTGTGTTTGATTGTCCAATTGAACCTCCTTTTAGGTGAATGGCCACACCTAACTTAGGCAAAAGGTGTAGATTGTTTAATTGAACCAAATAGGTAATCAAGGTAGGTTAGGAGCCGAGAGGTGACCAACTTAAGCCTCAAAAGGGACAAGTTTCTACTTAGGCGAGAGTCTAGTAGATGCCTTTGTGAACCAACAAATAGACTTAGGATGGTTAAGCCAACATAACGAGAGTTGAGGTTTAATGTACCTAATGGGGACTTTAGGCTGGGTTCCGCACCAAATATTGTGACCAACATTACGAGAGTTGAGGTTCAAGAGTTTAGGTACGGCTAGACCTGTCCCATACAAGCTAGAGGCCAATGTATTGCATCAATCCAGCACTAACCATGGGCTGTGCGGTCGCACAGCGGTCCTGTGCGGTCGCACAGGGCTCTCTGGTCTGCACTTGTCAATGTTTGGTCACGAGAGTGAGAAGCATTGACAGCCCATGGCCTAACCAAGGTTGAAACTGAACATTTTTATACCAAATTGCAACCAAATTACCAACTAAAACAACTTGTTTCTTTCTTGTTTGTTGTTAGCCTTTACTTTTAGTGTTTATTGCATTTAGTTCGTTAAGTTCAACCCTTGAAATTGCTAGATCTAGACTTTGTGAAGTTGTAAGTCCGGTACTTGTGTATCCGTCCTTGTGGATTCGACCCCAACCGTACCAACGATTTACCGTGCGCTTGCGGTTAATTTAGGTTACTTTTGGGTATTAGCTTATCTCACATCAAGCTTTTTGGCGCCGTTGCCGGGGACGGTGACAATATCGGATCCTTGCTTTAGTAACAAGGGCCTAGATTATTTCTTTTTGTTCTCACATTTTGTTTGTTTGTTTTATCTTTGGTGTTTGTAGTGACAAGAGCTGGCCGGAAAGAAACTCAAGGCTCAACGGGCCCCAATCCGAGAGTATCCCTTGAGGAGTAGGTCCAACGAATCCTTGAGTTCCCTCGACCAACCCGAACCAATCAAAAGGGTCCAATCCGATCAGTGCATTCTCAGCGAATCCGACACACAATCAAGTCTCGGGGCACCAAGCTTAGTTGGTCTCGCACAAACTCCAACCGACGAACCACACCAGCCCCTGCAACCTCTGTGCGGGCGCACAGAACCCTTGTGCAACCGCACAGGAACTGCTGGTGCACAAACCCAGCCAGAACCACACCCAGAGACACTGTCTGACCCCCTGTGCGACCGCACAACTTCTAGGTGCGACCGCACGGGACCCTCTGGTGGTGAAAACATGGCCGAACTCGAGGAATTGCGTCGACAATTGGAGGCCCAGCGGCTGCAAATGGAGGCTGAGCGTGCCCAATTCCAGTTGGAGATGGAGATGTTGAGGAATAGAGGCCCACGCAATGGTGAAGCAAGCACACATGGCGATTCGGATGAGGATGACCCGACCTCGCCGCAACGAACTTTGAGGCAACTTGCCGCACCCAAGTCAAGCAACATTGGGGCCGCCATTCGAGTGCCGGGTGTCGCGGCAAACAATCTCAACATAACTCCAAACCACATTGGCCTTGTGCAACAAAACACCTTCCATGGTGGCGAGAATGAGGACCCGCATGAGCACTTACTTATTTTTGAGGAAGTTTGCTTGACAATTAAATTGAATGGGGTTTCACCATCCGCCGTTAGATTGTTGCTTTTTCCTTTCTCTCTTAAAGATAGGGCTAGAAAATGGTATGGTACCTTGAAAAAGGGGTCCATAAGGACATGGGAGGAAATGACCCAAACCTTCTTGACCAAGTACTTTCCTCACAAGAGGACGGCCAAAATTAGGACTCAAATTTCTAGTTTTAGGCAAAGGTCCGATGAAACACTTAGTGAAGCTTGGGAAAGGTTTAGGGACTTGGAATTTTCGTGTCCACACCATGGGTTGCCTATTTGGGTTGTTATCCAATCTTTCTATGATGGATTAACCGATAGTACTCGCATGAATGTTGATGCCGTTTCAGGTGGAAGTCTCATGGACCGTGATGCGCAAGCCGCTTTTGACTTGATTGATGATTTGGCGCGCAACCAACAATGGTCGGTGCGGGACAATGCAAGGAGCAGGGGCAAGTATGAAGTGAGCGAGATCACCGCCCTACATGCAAGACTTGCCCAACTTGAGGCCGAAGCGGCCAAGAAAGGCACCGACAAGACGGTCCACAACCACCAACCCAACCCGTGCGGTGCATGCGGTGAAGAGGGGCACACTTCTCTCAATTGCCCGGGACCTCAAGTGGATGATGAGTTCGAGCAAGTCAACTCCATCAATAATGAGCCATCTTACTTTCCTAATCCGCCATTCACCGCGAGTTATTCCATGGATGAGAAAGAGAAGCAAGAATGGCAACACATGAACAACCCCAACTTCAAGGACAATGCTCATAACCAAGCCATGGTTCGACCCTACTTTCCAAGAAGGCCCCAACAACCCGTGCAAAACCGACAACCCAACAATGTCACAACCTTCCACAATGCCACATTCGACAACAACCGAAACCCGAATTACCAAAGGAGACCATTTGTGCCTTACGTTCCCCCCGTTGTTGAGAACTTCATGCATGAAACCGGCAAGTGGAATCAATCCGTGGCCGAGAAGTTAGACAAATTTGAGGATGGCCTCAAATCCTTGACAAGGCTCGAGCAAATGATGGAGGCTCATTTCTCTCAAGCCGGGCCAAGTCAAAGAGCACCCGGACATCTCCCAAGTCAGCCCGAAGCTAACCCCAGGGGTGAAGTCAAGGCCATATCACTGAGGAGCGGGACAAGATATGGAGAACCGCAACCGGTGGCCGATTCGGCCGAGGAGACACCTCTGTGCGACCGCACAGAACGCACGTGCGACCGCACAGAGAATCCCAGCCCACAACATGAGCCCTAGGATGTCAGTCCAAAGGATCCAGAGCCTCTGTGCGACCGCACCACATATCGTGCGACTGCACCGAACCAGAAAAAGACTAAAAAGCGTGGTCCGGTTGAACCCGATCCAAGATTCATACCCCCTGTGCCATTTCCTCAAAGACTAGCAAAAAACAAAGCAGACCAAAGCTTCAAAAGTTTCCTTCAAATGCTCAAGCAATTGCAAATCACCATACCCTTCACCGATGCCATTATCCAAATTCCCACATATGCCAAGTATCTCAAAGACATCATTTCCAACAAGAGACCTTTGGAGGACCTCAAAACCGTGAGATTGACCGAGCAATGTAGTGCTGTCCTTCGAAGTGAGATGCCGGCTAAGATGGACGATCCGGGTAAATACACCATTCCTTGCACCATTGGGAAGGCCACAATCAAGAAAGCTCTTTGTGACATGGGTGCTAGTGTGAGCCTCATGCCAAGAACGGTTTTTGAGAAAATCAGAGTTGGAGAATTGAAGAACACCCGCATGACATTACAACTTGCCGACTCATCCGTGCGGCTTCCACTTGGTGTGATTGAGGATGTACCCATCTAAGTGGGCAAGTTCTATGTACCCGGTGATTTTGTTGTTATGGAGATGGAGGAGGACAAAGAAGTGCCGATCATTTTGGGGAGACCTTTCCTTAGAACGGCCGGTGCTTTGATGGATGCTAGAGATGGAAAGCTTATTCTAAGGATTGGTGGCGAAACAATTGAGTTTTCCATCGATAAGGCCATGAAATATCCAAACCAACTTGACACATGTTGCATGATTGAGGAGGTAGACCGATGTGGTGATGAATTGCTTGGGGAACAATATGATGATACTCTCAGGTACCTCCAAACCTTTTTATCTAAGATGCAAGATGTGGGGGAAGTGAAAGATTTGATGTTTGATGCGATTCGTGGCCAAATCGTGAATAAAGACTCATGTGCGGTCGCACCAGACCACTGTGCGGGCGCACAAAATTTTGTGGATTTGACAGAGGATGAAACAGTGGGCCAGAATGAGAAACTGGAGCCCTGTGCGGTCGCACCATCATCCTGTGCGGTCGCACAGCACTCCCAGGGTGAAGTTTTTGTGGCCGATGTTGCACGTAGCACCGCTGATTCAGCACCACAAGTGGTGGAACTCAAGCCCCTACCTGAAAGTTTGAGGTACGAGTTCCTTGGCCCAAATGAGACATGTCCCGTGATTGTGAATGCCGATTTGGGACCCGAACAAACCGAGAGGTTATTGGCCGAGTTGAGGGCCCGCCGCAAGGCGATTGGGTATTCAATTGGAGACTTAAAAGGGATTCATCCATCTATTTGCACCCACCGCATTCTCCTAGAAGATGATCACAAACCAACCGTTGAGGGACAACGAAGGCTCAATCCCAATTTGAAAGAGGTGGTTAAGAAGGAGATCCTTAAGTTGCTTGATGCGGGCATAATTTACCCGATTTCGGATAGCAAATGGGTGAGTCCGGTTCATGTCGTGCCGAAGAAGGGAGGAACCACCGTTGTGAAGAATGACAAGGAAGAGGAGATCCAAACTCGAGTGCCGAGCGGTTGGCGCATGTGCATCGACTACCGCAAGCTCAATGCGGCCACGCGCAAGGACCATTTCCCATTGCCGTTTATCGACCAATTACTTGAGAGGCTTGCAAATCACTCTTTCTTTTGTTATTTAGATGGTTTTTCCGGTTTTTTTCAAATACCCATCCACCCACTTGACCAAGAAAAGACCACATTTACTTGTCCCTATGGTACGTACGCGTATCGTAGGATGCCGTTTGGTTTATGCAATGCACCCGCCACTTTCCAAAGGGCCATGATGGCAATTTTTTCCGATTTTCTTGAGAAAGAAATGGAGGTTTTTATGGATGATTTTTCAGTTTATGGTACCTCCTTTGATGCTTGTCTAACTAATCTTTCTCGAGTTTTGAAGCGTTGTGAAGAAGTCAATTTGGTGTTGAATTGGGAGAAGTGTCACTTCATGGTGCAACGGGGCGTGGTGCTCGGTCATGTGATTACGGCCAATGGAATTGAGGTTGACAAAGCCAAAGTGGAGGTGATTGAGAAGCTTGGGTTGCCCACATGTGTCAAAGATGTGCGTAGTTTCTTGGGGCATGCCGGGTTCTACCGCCGCTTCATCAAGGACTTCTCAAAAATTGCCAAACCGCTCACCAACCTCTTGATCAAGGACAACGAGTTTCACATGAATGAAGAGTGCATCCAATCATTCCAAAGGCTCAAAGATGCTCTTGTGTCGGCACCAATCTTGCAACCGCCCGATTGGACCCAACCTTTTGAGCTCATGTGCGATGCAAGCAATTATGCGGTCGGGGTCGTACTTGGGCAGCGAAAGGACAAGAAACCGGTTGCTATCTACTATGCAAGCAAGGTCCTAGATCCCGCACAAGTCAATTACACCACCACTGAAAAGGAGCTCTTGGCCGTTGTGTATGCACTTGACAAGTTTAGATCCTATCTTGTCGGGTCTAAAGTGATAGTTTACACCGATAATGCCGCGGTCCGCTATCTCATGAGCAAAAAGGATGCCAAGCCAAGGTTGATACGATGGGTTCTTTTGTTGCAAGAGTTTGATTTGGAGATTAGAGACAAAAAAGGCACGGAGAATTTAGTTGCGGACCATCTCTCAAGGCTACGGCAGCAAGACACCTCAGGCCTGCCGATAGATGACTCATTTCCCGAAGAACAACTCATGACGGTACTGGCTAGAGCCCCCTGTGCGGTCGCACCACCATCCTGTGCGGTCGCACAGGTCCGTCCCAACACCAGACCAATTTCTGCTCGGTCCGAGGAAGACCCTGCTCGGTCCGAACCAGTGCAATGTAGCTCCGACCAGTCCCGACTCGGTCCGAATGAGTCTCAACTCGGTCCGAACCAGACCTGTGCGACTGCACAGCCCTCGTGTTCGACCGCACAGAAGCCCCAGGCACCCATGTACATGCTTCCTTGGTATGCCGATTTGGCGAATTTTCTGGCCAGCGGAGTCTTGCCATCCGACATGTCAACCCAGCAGAGGAAGAAACTCAAAACCGATGCCAAGCACTACTATTGGGAGGAACCTTTCTTGTTCAAGTTGGGAATTGATGATATCTTCCGCCGTTGTGTGCCGTATGAAGAGGTTCGGTCCATACTTGCCCATTGTCACTCCTCCTCTTATGGCGGCCATGCATCATTCTCAAAAACGTCGGCTAAGGTACTTCAATCCGGTTTCTTTTGGCCTTCTCTTTTCAAGGATGCGAGATCTTTTGTGTTGTCTTGTGATCAATGCCAAAGGACCGGCAACATTTCAAAGAAAAATGAAATGCCGTTGAACCCCATTTTGGAGGTTGAGATATTTGATGTATGGGGTGTTGATTTCATGGGGCCATTTCCCAATTCCAATGGATTTGAGTACATCCTAGTGGCCGTGGATTATGTTTCCAAGTGGGTTGAGGCGGTGGCATGCAAGACCGCCGATGCCAAAGCGGTGATTAGATTGTTTTCTAAGGTGATTTTTCCAAGGTTTGGAGTACCAAGGGCCGTGATTAGTGATGGGGGAAGTCACTTCATAAACCGCCAATTTGAGGGTCTCTTGAAGAAGCATGGCGTGACCCACAAAGTCGCCACCGCTTATCACCCTCAAACAAGTGGCCAAGTTGAGGTTTCCAATAGGGAGATTAAGTCTATTTTGGAGAAGACGGTGACCCGCTCAAGGAAGGATTGGTCTCAAAAGTTGGATGATGCACTTTGGGCCTACCGCACCGCATACAAGACACCCATTGGAATGAGCCCTTTCAAGCTTGTGTATGGAAAGCCTTGCCATCTCCCCGTGGAGATAGAACACAAGGCTTATTGGGCAACAAGAGTTCTCAACATGGATATGAAAGAAGCGGGGGAGAAAAGGATCTTAGACCTACATGAGTTGGAGGAGTTGAGACTCAACGCCTATGAGAATGCAAGGCTCTATAAGGAGAGAACAAAGTTGTTTCATGACAAGCACATCTCAAGGAGGGAGTTCAAAGAAGGAGACTTGGTCCTTTTGTTCAACTCTCGATTTCGGCTCTTCCCGGGCAAATTGCGATCAAGATGGTCGGGTCCGTTTCGTGTTGTCAAGGTGTATCCTTTTGGTGCCGTCGACATTTGTAGTAAGGAGAAGGAGCCATTCAAGGTCAATGGACAACGGCTCAAGCACTATGTTGCCAACCATGACGATGGACACATCATGGCATACACCCTTGTTGATCCACCACCAATTGAAGATTAGCGGCATGCGGTCAAGCTAGTGACCTTAAACAAGCGCTTCTTGGGAGGCAACCCAAGGATCTCTAACCCTTCTCTTTTTATTTTCTTATTTTTGGAAAATTTGAAAAACACATAAAAATTGAAAAATTAAGAAAATGATAAAAATATGTAGGGTAATTTAGGATTGCTAGGATTTATTTTCATTCCTTAGAAAATAAAAATAAAAAATAAAAAAGTGAAAATAAAAAAATAAATAATAAAATGTGGTGAAAATTTAATGCCTATTGGTTGTTATTTGTTGTGGAATTTTCAGATTTTTAGGTTGCAGATGTTCCCCGATCGACTTGCGCAAGAGCACCATGGGTCAAGAACATGGGACACTTGACCCCGCACGACCTCATGCAAGTCGTTCGATCCGCACCGCGCGTCGCGCAAGTCTACACACTGTCTACCACGACAAATCCAACCAAAATACTGTTGAATCATGCTTGGGAATTTGTAATCATTGCTGGAAATCACTGTTTGAGGGACCCAGGGCACTGTGCAACCGCACCATCTGCTGTGCAACCGCACCATGAGCTGTCTGCCACGCTTGGACCAATGCAACATGCACTGTCTGCCATGATTGATGCACCATGCACCATGCACTGTCGGCCACTTGTCTAACACGACTGCGGGGTCCCATGCATCTCCCATGCTCAAATCACCGCTGTCCCACGTAACTTCAAAAACTTGACGGCCGAAACCAAAACCTCTCCGACACGTTTGTTAAGCATCACCTCGTGCATCTACTCTCTAAATTTGAGGTCGATCCGACAACCGTAGCCCCTACCGAAGGCCATCGCAAGTTCAGCCACGTTTTTGGCCGGGACAGCCACGAACTTGGCCGATCCAGCCACGCATCGCCCACCGTCTCGCCGCCGCCATTACTAGATGGCCGGTTGTGGTTATTTAACCGCTACCGGCCGCAATTGTATGTTTCCAAATTTCTTCTCTTTTTTCTTTCTTTCGTTGTGTTTTTGCATTGGGGACACTGCAATTACTAAGTTTGGGGGGGAAAAGCGAAGAAATTTGTGAAACTTGTATCTAGGACTGCATCATTGCATGTTTTTCGCTTGTCAGAGGACCTGTTTAACTCCTGTGTGCCCGCACAAACCTCTGTGCGACCGCACAGATCTCTCTGGCATGTGGTTTGCATCATTTAGTTGCATGTAATCTCATATAATTTGCATGTAAATAAGTTGTGATGTCGTTTGGTCGATTTGGTTCAAGTTTTGACACTATTTTGAATTGAAATTGGTTGTGAGATTTAATGCAAAAATGTAAACTTGGTGTATTCAATCGATTGGTTTTTGAAGCAACCGGCCCTTAGGGATTTGAAATTAAATGGATAAAACCCGAAAATTGGTTGCTTTTAAAAATGGTAAACACTATTAGACAAGACCACAAACTTTTGCCGAGTGAACGAAGCTATGCTCTACAAGGATTTGTTCAAAAGGGTATCTCTAGCATGTATTTTTGAGTCTTTTCATTACTTTCTCTTTTCTTTCTTCTCTCTATGTAAATTATTATTGCCACAATGGCAAATTGTATCTCATGCTCAATGTAAAAAAAAACAAAAAAAAAAAAAAAAACAAAAAAACAAAAAAAAAAAAAAAAAAAAAAAAAAAAAATCAAAGCCAAAGCCTTGTTGATTTTTTTTATAACTTTCTTTTTCATTCTTCCTCTCTTTTTCTTTTTCTCAAAAGACTCACCACGCCTTAACATGCTAGGGATATTTCTTACAAATTTTTGGAGTGTATGGATTAGAACGGGCAAATAATCTTGGTTTTGCATGTTGTTTAACATAGAGAAGCTAGGGTAATTGAATTTTAGAGTCGATTTTTTAAGGATCAAATGCATCATAAGCCAATTATTGAGACATCTCGAGTATAAATTTTTGTGCTAAATTTCACAACCATTTTCCTTTCAAACAATGTGTGAAGCTTGAACCAAATTGATTGAATTGATATTGCAACTTGTAAGCCATCAAGGATTTTAAGTTAAGGTTTAGGTATTGTCCAACCCCTTGGTTTAGAGTTTTTTGCTTGAGGACAACCAAGATTTTAGTTTGGGGGGATTTGATGTCACATATTTATATATGGTTTTAGGCCGGACTTTTACCAAAATCATAACTCAAAACCCTTGATTTTACTTGGTTTTATATGATTTTAGTTTGTATTTGTAGAAATTTGGTATTGCTTGGGTTTCATTTTGATTTGTAGGAATTTGGAGCCAAGTCGCAGCGAAAACAGTGCATTTCGGCATGAAACGACGCACGAATCGTGGTCCAGAGAATCCCGTGCGACCGCACAGCGAAGTGGTGCGACCGCACCAACTCAATTCGGGCTCGTTGCGTGCGAATCTGGCTCAACCATGGTCCAGTGACTCTGGTGCGACCGCACAGGATTTCTATGCGACTGCACGGGACTCCAAACCCTACCAAACCCCTATATAAGGCGCTCCATTCGTCTCGTCTAGGGTTTCTCTCTTTCCACCTCAATCCAAGGCGGCGCCGCAGCGAAGACCAAATCCATTTTCCACCATCCGACCTCCCGTGCGATCGCACAACCATCACGTGCGGCCGCACAGCCCCTCTGCCGCCTCGGATCTCACCTCCTACGCCTCATCATTCCACCCAAGCACCTCCCTTGCTGGTCCAGAAGTCGATTGGGCTTGAGAAGGGGCATCTTGCCTTCCCTTTTGATTTGGTTTTAGCATGGAGATTGTATCTTTGCATTCTTTTACTTCCTTTGCTTGTTTTACCATTATGTTAGGCTAGATTTAGATATGTTCTAGGGAATTTGTGGAGACCAAGGTTAGGTTTGTTGAATTGATGTAGTAGTTGGTTTCTCTTGTATACTATTTGCTTGGTTATTGAATGAAGTTGTTTGTTTGTGTTTGATTGTCCAATTGAACCTCCTTTTAGGTGAATGGCCACACCTAACTTAGGCAAAAGGTGTAGATTGTTTAATTGAACCAAATAGGTAATCAAGGTAGGTTAGGAGCCGAGAGGTGACCAACTTAAGCCTCAAAATGGACAAGTTTCTACTTAGGCGAGAGTCTAGTAGATGCCTTTGTGAACCAACAAATAGACTTAGGATGGTTAAGCCAACATAACGAGAGTTGAGGTTTAATGTACCTAATGAGGACTTTAGGCTGGGTTCCGCACCAAATATTGTGACCAACATTACGAGAGTTGAGGTTCAAGAGTTTAGGTACGGCTAGACCTGTCCCATACAAGCTAGAGGCCAATGTATTGCATCAATCCAGCACTAACCATGGGCTGTGCGGTCACACAGAGGTCCTGTGCGGTCGCACAGGGCTCTCTGTTCTGCACTTGTCAATGTTTGGTCACGAGAGTGAGAAGCATTGACAGCCCATGGCCTAACCAAGGTTGAAACTGAACCCCTAGGACATTTTTATACCAAATTGCAACCAAATTACCAACTAAAACAACTTGTTTCTTTCTTGTTTGTTGTTAGCCTTTACTTTTAGTGTTTATTGCATTTAGTTCGTTAAGTTCAACCCTTGAAATTGTTAGATCTAGACTTTGTGAAGTTGTAAGTCCGGTACTTGTGTATCCGTCCTTGTGGATTCGACCCCAACCGTACCAACGATTTACCGTGCGCTTGCGGTTAATTTAGGTTACTTTTGGGTATTAGATTATCTCACAGCAGTCATCGCGGTCAGCGTCACTAAGCAGCGCTCTATCCCCTCTACTCACCCAGCGCGCATTTTTTGTTCATTTCATTATTATAAGTGTTCACTTTATTAGATACAAATGTTCACTTTGTAGTAGAATTGTTCATTGTTTTATAAGTGTTTGCTATGTTCACTATATTCATTTTATTATTTTTTTTTGCCAAAAAATTTAGTTGGTTAAGTACAAATGTTCTGTTAATTGAGTATAAATGTTCAGGTAGTTGCAACTGAAAATATAAATGTTATGAGCAAACATGTTTATTTTCTTAAGTATAACTGTTTAGTTTAGTAAGTATGAATGTTCAGTTTAATAAGTTCAAATGTCGAGTTATTTAAATATAAATGTTCAGTTAGTTGCAACAGGAAGTATAATAATTATAAAAAACCCAAGCGAAGGGGTCACGAACCGACAAAAAATACATGAAAAAATTAGATGGGGTCATGAACCGATCTGGTTCAAATTAAATTTTTTCCGACTCTACCCCTGCCTCCTAGCGCACCTCTTGACCCGCGCGCGACTCTACGCATTTAACTGAACACTTCTTATTATTAAACTGAAAATTTGTAACATACAGCAATGTTGACAACAGTGGTTTATGTAGCGATGGCAGGCAGTTATAATAGCTGGATTTTAACATATACGTTGTAAATCAAGCGCTCTAAAGTGGTTGTTCGGCCCACTAGTTTGGCTCAATTCCGTCAATCATGTGGTTATTAGTTCGAATCATGAAAAGAGCATTTATTTTTAAATTTTTTATAAAATAATTGTCAATAATTCAATATTAATATGAATATGATAAAAGAAAAGATTAAACTTAATTCGAAAAAATTCCTAGTCATATAATAGTGACTTTGCCTCGATATCTCCTTAATTACATAGGTTCCACAAAAGAAATATATATAAATCAGAATTGATAGCTCGTTTATGAGAGATACCACGAAAGAAGATGACCTAATAATAACTGGTTACGAGCCTTGGTTTCTGCCGTGTGAAAAGAAAAAGAGATTAAGGAGAAAAGAGAGATAAAAGGAGAAGACTATCTTTATTAATTTCTACTTAATTCTAATTCTAATGCAATTCTGAGCTCATAATATATATAAAGCTTTCTAAAATATGGCAACATATCAATTTTCAATATCAGCCAGCTAATAGAAATAGAAAGATACATACATATATCGAAATCAAATAATATTCTATTATATTATTTTCTTAAAGACTAGATCATTATAATATGCTTTCGAATCATTTCAAACGTAATTAAAATTTAAAAGACCTCATTTGAGCGAAACTCGCATGTAGTCGGATTGTAGGTTTTTATTTAACTTTTGCTCATTATAATTTACAATCATAATTAGTCAAGTTAATTAAAACTATAACTTCTAAAGTAAACCATACATTATATAATTCCAATTTTCAAATATTCCACGGATTGGATATGCAAGTACAGAGTAATGTCTCGTTGCATCTAAAGAAAAGATTCTACCGGAGGCGCATCAGCAGGTAATGTCTCACTGCTCAGGCCTACAACTTTCAATTCTTGCAAAACCTCCTCAAATAATACTTTGTTTCCAAGTGCCGCGAAGTGCAGCCCATCACTACAAAAAATATATTTATTTGTTATATGGTTATTGCATGAGGTTAGCAATTTTATATTCTGGGTACTGAATGAACATCATATTGATACCTTAAGGCTGATTTTTCCCAATCTGGCACTTGTTGCATCTTAGACCAGATATCAATGACGGGACTGCTACAGTCTTTCGCAACCGCAATGCAAGCCTAGGCAAATTCACCGGCAACTTCGTTCTTCCTCTCAGGCAACCCTGACGTGTCATCTTCAGGTAATAACCTGAAATGATGAAAAAAATTGTGTATTGGGGGTTGCTATGTTTCAATCTTTCTACAACTATGACAAATTACTTGCCACAATTTATCATCTTTGAAGAAAATATGTATATTGTTTTATGGTGAACACTGGACACACAAAGTTTCATTTGTTATACTGTTCGGTCATGATGCTATCAGAAATCCATCATGTCATTAGTGTAATAATAATGAACCTTTTCTTATTTGTTCTTATTCTTTGAAAGAAGTAATCATAAGGCTTGGAGCAATTTTTAAGAACAAATAATAATTCAGGAGAAAATTATTATATATCAATTAATGTGAACCTTAACGAATTGACATCATACTTTGCACTATGGACCTAAAATTTACATGAATAAAAATGCAAAAAAAAAAAAAAATCTAGGAAATGAGATGTAGGGTTTTTAACCAGACGTACCTTACGCGGGCTTCATCATCAACTGGTGGAGGTGTGATAAATATAACAATAGTTGAAGGCCATATTTTCTGATCCTCGCCCAATTTAAGTTGGAAGTAATAAATCATCAGCAGAAAAATGACAATAAAGGTCTATACTAATTCATCATTTAATAACATATATGTTTTTGAATTTGTCACTAAATTGATCAAAATTAGCAAACAATCTAATAGATCAAGGGATAAGGTACGGAATAAGGTCCAATACACCATTGGATAAATCTCTGGTACAGAAATATTCCAGATTAATCATGGAAACTGTCAGATCATAATTAAAATTGATTGACTTGTCGAGAGCATATTGAATCAATCCAAACAACATTATGTATGGAATCTCAGTTGCCACAACTCATCAACTGAAAATTAATGGTACTGGTAAATCAGAAATTTCTGCATGTTAAGAAACCAACAATCATTTCGGTACCCGTACTACCTTGATACATGCATAGATGGATTTGAGATTTTGCTGATACTCAGCTAGTGGCACATGCAAAAACCCATAACGCCGATCTGGCAATGCCGCATCATTTGCTCCAAAAAACACCGTCACAGCCGCAACAAGAGACTTTTCATCACCTCCAATCTTCTCCATGGTCTTCTTGATAATTTTTAATGCAAATCTAGTTGTGTATCCGTCATATCCTCTCAGAATTACATCTGCCTATATAACAGCAAAGAAAATGCATATATGTCTCGAGTGAATTAACTAAAAGAAAAAAGAGAGGGATGTATAGGGAAATTAGAGTTACCCGGCGAGTGAAGTGGTTGGCGAGAGAAGCCCCCCAGCCACCTTCATCGAAGGATCCCTCTGTGATGGAGTCACCAAAGAGTACCAATTTTGGTCTCATGTTGCTAGAAAATATAGAGAGAAGAAGCCGAGAGAGTGGTCGGCTAGGCAAGGCGAGGTTGTGGCCTTTCTCTTTCTTTATGGCAACTTTTTTTGCAATCCTATTCTATTGGATTTCCTTGGTCTGTTGGGTAAATTATGTGCTCAATTACGCCTTGTAGCGGTATAATTTGGGTTGTGTTAATAGTTGGACCGTTGTGGGTATTAGAGTATAGTCGCCATCTCGATCTCAAAGGTAATTTGGGATGTGTTTGTTCATTATTGCTTGATTGTGGTTATGTGATGTTACCAACCCATGTGTACTTTTTGCCAAGCCGATACTAGGTTCTGTACCGTTCTGGTACCGGTTTAAAAACAAAATGCAGACTCGTAAAAAGAATCGGTTGTCATGACTGTTTCGTAAACTCTTTGAAATATATTAGGGGCTTATAAAGATAATACGGTTATCGTTTATTAATAGGGCCTTTGTTGTAAAGATGTGTAAAAGAATTAGTCAATAGTCTCTTGTGCAAAAAAAAAACCAAACCCTTGATCATCTAGCTAGTCGGACCCTAAATGGTTGCAAATCGAGGTCGGCTCCTATTGGGTTTGGATGATCCCCGAAGGCACTAACCGTACTGACAGGTGGGGCTCCTTCCTCCCTGGGCCTTGTTCTTTCCTCTCTTTGGGCCGTGTATGTGTTTGGTATTAGGTATTATTTGTGGGCTACCTCTCTTTCGTGGGGAGCTGAGAGCTCTACTACCGAAAACATTAAAAATAATATTAAAATAATTCTGAAAACTGAATTTTTTGAATGGTATCAGTCGGTTTTCCAAAAGCCGATACTGGTATCGATTTTTGAAAATCCGACACAAGCTAGTATCAGGTTTTCAAAAACCGATACAAGGTAATATGAGTTTTTAAAATCCGATACTAGCCACTGGAATTGCATCCAATAATAATATAGTTAAATACTTGGGATGTTTGGAATAAGATCTTATTTGAAATTACTAATTCTAGGGATTGTCAAACACATTTTAAAACAATCCAAATAGTTTATTCGAATTTTTATTCTTATTCCAACAAAATATTAGAACTAAATTAAAATAAGCTAATCATCCAACAACAAATTACCAAACTTCCCATGTGTTGGGTCAAATAGGGTAGTTATCCTATATATGCCAATGTCATTCGTGCCCCTTGATGGTGAGTTCAACAGAATATCGATTTTACACGACGTGTGTAAAAACTTTCATAGTTATCCTACTTCTTTTCAAAATTAATGAATATAATAAATTAAATGATCTCAGCAAAAAAACAAAACAAAATACCGCTATGGTTGTGTTGTTGAGATGTCAGCTCGAATAACGGGCATCTACTCAGAACATGATGAGTCATTTCGTATTTTCCTTAACGGGCTTCACGACCTCAGGTCTCTACACATATCTAGACCCGTCAAATGTGAAATGTGTATTACGGAAGCGGAAGTAGATATTTTCGTTTTTGTTTCGTTTCGATAACAGAACGAAATTTTTATTTCGTTTTCGTTTCGTTTCGTCAAATGAAATATATTTCTGTTCTGTTTAACGTTTCGTCCATCGTTATCCTTTGATTTCAGCCCATTTCATATTTACCCAATAGGAATTTATATCTGGGAAATTATGTACTGAACTATAAAATTGTTAGTATGCCCATCAAATTTGACAATCATGAAAAAATGACCTCATTTCAGCAAATCTCACATGTACTCGGGTTATTGGTTTTTTACTTTTGCTCATCATAATTTACAATCAAAACTAGTCAAGTTAATTAAAACAGTAACTTATAAAGTAACCCTACATTATATAGTGTACAGGGTAACAAATAATAAGCATCTAAAGCAAAGATTCTACTGGAGGCGCATCAGCAGGTAATGTCTCATTGCTCAGGCCTACAGCTTTCAATTCTTGCAAAACCTCCTCAAATAATACTTTGTTTCCAAGTGCGGCGAAGTGCAGCCCATCACTACACAAAATTTACCAATTTGTTATATGGTTATTGCAAATGGAATCATATAGTTGTACTGTATAAGGTTAGGAATTTTATATTCTGGTTACTAATAAATAAACATCATATTCATACCTTAAGGTTGATTTTTCCCAATCTGGCACTTGTTGCATCTTAGACCAGATATCGATGACGGGACTGCTGCATTCTTTCGCAACCGCAATGCAAGCCTTTGCAAATTCACCGGCAGCTTTGTTCGTCCTCTCAGGCAACCCTGATGTGTCGTCTTCAGGTAATAATTAACCTGAAATGATGGAAAAGATTTGGGGATTGGGGGTGCTTTGTTTCAATTTTTCTACATCTACGACAAATCCTTTAATTGTCTCACTGCTCCCCAAAAATTAAAAGATATTGTTATCATTTCTTCCAAATTTCAGTGGGAGGTGCAAAAAGTTTTCATTCTTATATGCACTGCTGTTTGTTGGGTATGCTGGTTAGAAAGAAACAAGTGTTGCTTTAATAAGGCTGACCCTTTTGATATGAAAGGATATTGTAGGAAGATTAAATCAATTGTGCATTATTGGTCAGAAACTTAGACAACACCCATGCAAGAGGTGCTCAAGGAATGGATGACAAGAGGAGAGCATATGTCGTGGCAAGTTCAATTGCCTGGCTGGAGTAGTGAAACTGAAGGTGATGAGCTGACTTGGACTGAAGGAACAACCAATTGTGGAGACATGCTTTTTGACGAGATGATGCACCTTCTGGCGTTTTAAAAATCTCATTTTAACATTCAGAATTTTATGATGTTGTTTTGTAATAAATGGGGTTTGTTGTTTGTGTTGATGGTCCCACGTTGGACTGGGATATTGATTAGTTCTATTGAGACGTTGAAAGAGTTTGGGAAAGATACAAATGTGATTTGGTTGATTAAATTTGTGTGCTATAATAAACTTTTTGATGCATTTTAAATGGTAGTTGGAAGCTCTTCAGCAAAATTGAAGAGTGGTGGGCGCTCCCCACTAGTTTTAAAAAAAAAAAAAAGAAAACTTGCCACAATTAATCATCTTTGAAGGAAATATGTATATTGTTTTATGGTGAAAATCTATTGTACAATATAATCTGCGTAATTTTCTTGCACGACTTTTAAAGTTACATCCGCGACACGGCATCATATCCATAATCCATCCGATAATAAATCACGTCCGTTCAAGTGAAAATGTTCCCTTATTTTCTCACCTATTCATAATTCATTTAAATAACTGAACATTTGTACTTATTAAACTGAACATTCGTACTTACTAAACTAAATATTTATACTTAATAAAATAAACATGTTTATTCATAATATTTATTTTCTGTTTCAACTAACTGAATATTTATACTCAATTAACAGAACATTTGTACTTAACCAACTGAACTTTTTGGCCAAAAAAAAAACAAAATGAACATAGCGAACACTTATAAAACAGCGAACAATTCTACTACAAAGTGAACATTTATATCTAATAAAGTGAACACTTATAATAACGAAATAGACAAAAAATGCGCGCTGGGTGAGTAGAGGGGATAGAGCGCTGCTCAGCAAACACTAACCGCGATGGCAACGATGACACAGAGTGTGATGGCAGCAATCAATTTTCTTACTTGATTGTGGTTATGTGATGTTACCAACCCATGTGTACTTTTTGCCAAGCCGATACTAGTCTCTGTACCGTTCTGGTACCGGTTTAAAAACGAAATGCTGATTTGTAAAAAGAATCCGTTGTCTTGTCAAGACTGTTCCGTAAACTATGAAATATATTAGGGATGTAAAGATAAAGATAATATTGTTATTATTAGGGCCTTTGTTGTAAAGATATGCACAAAATTAGTCTAGAGTCTTTTGTGCAAAATATCATTGATCTAGTTAATCGGATCCTAAATGGTTTTAAAGATATGCACAAAAGACTGTTTCAAGTAAGTACTGATGTGCCATTTAAAATTTTTTAACTTGCATACAGGTTTACCAGTATTTTTTCAAATTTTTGTGCCATTTAATTTTTTTTTTTTGAATTCTTATCGCGATCTCTTTTTTTTTAATTTAGAGTTTCTAATCACGTTTTCTTTTAAAGAAAATGAGAGGATTAAGTATTCATGTGGTTTTTATATTTTATATTCAAGGATTTTATTGTTAGCATAAGAGATCATATTGTTATATCTAGGAATACATATGTTGGGATAAGGGACTATATTGTTGACACGAGATATGAAAATAAGAGATCATATTGTTATATCGAGGGATACTAATGTTGGGATAAGTGATCATATTGTTGACACGAGATATGAAAATAAGGTTGGAATTATGTAGTCGACTTGTTTTGTAGTTATTAGAGTTATGTTATCAATTATGTTCAGATACAAGAAATAAGTGTTCAATTTAGTTAGTGAAGTGTTCATCATGCATAATAAAGTTTGATGCGTACTTGAATTAGATTAGGTTTAGTCAACATTAATGAGAAGTTAGTTTCGTGTTCAATTACGTGTTATAAATATTCAGTTAATTTTTATAATGGAGTAGTTAGTTATAATAAGTGTTCAGTTAGTTTCTGGAATGCACAAGTTAGTGTTTACACATATTCTGTTCTATACATGTTCTGTTAGTAATGCAACGGTTATAATGTTGTTAACATTTCGTATTTGTTAATGTTTATTCTCAATTTTAACAGGTTTGTGCTCTGTTGATTTTATGGTTGGGTGTCGTCGGGTTGTTCTCCTCAAAATTTTCTTTTAATTTGATGTAAATTGAATTGTAGTTGCATTTTTGTGTTTTTAGTTTTTTTTTGTTATCAAATTGGTAAATTGTGTCTGTCTGTGGTTGTTAAAACCGATGAATTATGAAAAATTGGTAGTTTTGTTGTTACAATTGTTTACTTCTTTTGCTCATGTGATTGGATTGTAATCAGAATTTTTATGATATTTTATCGTTTTATTGTTATCAAAACGTCAAATTCGAAATGTATTCAATTGAACACATAACTATAAATAATTCATCCCTTGAATGATTTAATTGAACAAATTTTTTTTTTAATATGCTTTCTTGAAGCATTTTAATTGAACACTTAAATAGAATTAACTCCTCCCTTGAGTTGTTTAACTGAATACAAGACTTATTTGTCTTATTTTAATAAGACATCTAACTGAACACTTAACTGGATTTAAATGATCTCTTGAGTTATTTAATTGAACACAAAAACCTCTCATTTTGATGACGTCAGCGCGTGATTTTTTTTTAAAAAAAAATGTGATGACGTCAGCAAGCGATTTTGATGATGTTAGCCGACGCAAATCCATGATGACGTCAGCGAAAATTGGTGTATGCTGAATTTTTGCATCCATTCAAAATGATTCAATTGGATGATTGGATGGTGTATATGAGTATATCACACCTGTTTTATTGACAGGTGTCTCCTTCCTACTTGGGCCTCGTACCTTCCTCCCTATGGGCCGTGTATGTGTTTGGCATGTGAAGGTATTCTTGCCTTTTTCTTTTCTTGTGGGCTGCCTTTCTTTCGTGGGGACTAGGTACCTCTACTCACTGTTTGACCAGAAGTGATACGGAGCATCCCGGACTACGTCATCCTAAGTCTGATTTTGAGCTCCACATCCTTTCTGTCGCATCTTTTTTTCATGTTCCGCTCGCTCTCTCTCTCTCTTTCGTTTTTTTCTGTCGCTCCCCTTCTTCTTTTATTTTTTTCACTCTCCTCTCTATGTCGCTCCCTTCTCGTCTCTCTTTCTTTTTCCTCTCTTCTTCCTTCAGCTCTAACCATCTACAAATTTTTCTTTCTCTCCATCACCGCCCTCCCTTCTTCCATTTCTTCTCTTTCTACATTTTTTTTTACAACTACACATAATTAGTAAATATAATTACTCTAGTAAGGCAAATTAAATACTTCTTTAAAGTAAATTCATAACAGAAAATTTTTTTGACACTCCCTTAGTGAATCTTACATACTCTCTTAAAAATAATTAATTACTGCCTTAATACAAATTACGTACTTCTATAATAAAAGAAAAATTAAAATATATTTGACACTTATTTAATAAATCTTACATACTCTGTTAATAATATTTAGATACTCTCTTATGACAAATTACGTACTTTCATAATAAAAATTAAATTAAAACATATTTGACACTCTCTTGATGAATCTTACATACTCCTTTATGTGTAATATATATACTCTCTAAATTTTATTAGGAGTGACGGTGCTTATAATAAGTAATAAGAGAAGCTAATGAAGAAAAAGGAGGAGAACAAAGGTGAGGAGATCGGTGAGAGGACAGATGAAGAGGGAGCGGGAGCGCGAAGGGAAGAGGAGATCGGTGAGAGGAGAAGTTAAGGTGAAGCATAAAGGGGAGAGGAGATCGGTGAGAGGAGTGGTGAAGGAGAGGATTGTAAGTGGACATAAAGTGGACTACATCATAAAATAATACATAAAAAAAACTATAAAAATTAAGCTTAGGTATGACAGTTATACCCTAACCTAACAAAGAGTATTTAGAGTGCAAACCACTATCCCTAGCTATATCCTCGTCACGTCATCCCCTACCCAAAAAAACAAATAGAATAATGGAATAAAAAAAACAAAAAGCAAGTACGTGCTAGTATCTCCATAACATTTAAACATTTTGTTCGGCGATAAGTATAAACAGTCAAATGTTAAGAAAATTTTACTTCCGAATCCGAATATGATGAATATTATACATTTCTCAGTGCAAGTATTAACTCCAGTAGAACACGAACAAAGTTAATTAATTTCTAGATATTGCGGATTCAAATTTTATTTGAAAAGATAAAAAATTTAAATAGTGGTTAGCGGGATCATAGCGAACATGATTTTGGATATGAGTTAGCGGATAACGAACATTTAGCTTCCGCTGATTTAAAACATCATATCAACAAGACTTATATGCACAAGTATCAAAACATAAAAATGCAATGAGAGTGAGAGTACATAATTTAAATATTGAAGTATTGGTTAATATGGATCATCGTCTAAAATTGGCACGATTTTTTTTAAAAAAGAAAGCTTATAAACATGTCGCTATCAATACAATATCGCAATATACATGTCGCTATCAATAACGCTATTTGAACATTTGGACGCGATACATTAAAATAAGAAAAACAATTATTCGAAAAAAAAAAAACAAGCACTGGATGTTTGTTTGTTTACAAAAAAAAAATATTGGAGTTATTTAATTTGCAAGAGCAGCCCAACTGCCAAAGCAATCTAACTCTTTATTAAAAAACAGATGAAGCGCACATATATTCCGCAAAGCTAACTAATACAATATCTCATGGCTTCCTGGTATGTGTTCTTTCCTCTTCACATCTATACTCTCAGCCTCCTCCTAATTTTGACAAAACCAGGAGATTGTTGTTTCACCCATATTTTCTGCTTTGGCGACTCGATTAGTGACACTGGGAACTACCTCAAGTCTATCGGCGACCGCTACCACCCTGTCAGTAGCCTGCCTTATGGAGAGACTTATTTCGGCCGCCCCACAGGCCGGTACTCTGATGGACGGATAATCCTCGACTTCATAGGTTAGTGCCACTGAGTTATAGTGTTCTTCTATTATAAGTTATTTCTTATGAATTTGCGGATGTGAATATATTAGCGTATATTAGACTCGAAACATGCACCTTCATGCACCTTTGACGTTAGAACTTGAAAAGAATTTATTCGTCAGCCACCGGAATAATTAATGTGAAAACGCACATAGACAATTGTTGTAAACTTGTAACTTGGATCAAGGGAACAAATGAAGTCTTGTTTAATTAGTAAATTAGAATCTGACTTCAGAACGAATTAATTAACTGGTTTTGATTCCATTGATTAGCGCAAGCATACGGGTTGCCGTTTATCCCTCCGTATCTCTCCGGAAATAGCACAAAGGACTTCCCGCATGGTGTGAATTTCGCCGTCGGAGGCGCTACGGCACTTAACAGGTCCTACTTTGAATCCAAACGAATTAAGGGAAACTGGACGGATGACTCGCTTGGCATTCAGCTTCAATGGTTCAAGAAATTGCTACCTTCAATCATGGAAGAAGCTGGTATTAATTATCTGAACATTTGTTTTTCGAATATATATATGGTTCCTTGGTATAATACGTGATTCTTGCTTTTACGGCACAAAATTGATTAAATTAGAGCTAGCACTACTAGATATGTTAATTTATACTCACATTAATTAAATTAACGATCTTTAGAGCTAGCACTAGATATTAGAATAATATAGCGGTCCATGATTCTCTCTCCGACCTCTTTCCCCTTTGTTCTGTCTCAAGACTCTCGCGTTATACAAAAGGGAAAATTGGATATAACCCTCAAATCTTGTTCAACTACATATAACCCCTATAATCTTTGAAAAACCTCTCGTAATCTAAGTCAATCTTGAATATAAATCCTTTTTATTTATTTAAACCATGCGTTCCGTTGCATTATTTTGTTCGCTCCAGCACCCATTCAGGGAGATGTAAATAAATATGTTAATTTGTGAACTACAAACTCGGACTTGAATTTACAAAGATGATATACGTAATTATAGAAAGTTTATTTGGGTCAGTTACGTAGGTGCTTGGATTGGACTTCGATAGTGCATTTTTCTTATCCAAATTGACGAACCCCAAAAGGAAAAAAAAAAACGCAAGGAGGGCCTAGCGCACCGTATCTCTCCACAAAATCCTTCGCTAATTAAAGATGGAATTATAGATTGCATAGAATTGTAAATATACGGAATTGCTTAGGATCATTCCAGCTTTTTTATCATCCCATCATCCTTTACGGATGAGTTTATTTTTTTCATTTTTAGAAACCGCGTTTGAAATGTCTCTTTCATTTTTCGAGTTCAGGGGATGAGAGGAAGAGCGCCAGAGCGACTGCTCTCCCCATCCCTCCTGCGTACGCTCTCCCCCCCCCCCACCCCTCCCGCGTACGCTCTCCCCCCCCCCCCCCACCCCTCCCGCGTACGCTCCCCCCTCCCCCACCCTCCCCTTCTCCCTCTCACATACTTCATAACCGTTGAAATTAATATTCATAAATGTTGAAGCTAATGTCGTAATTGTTGAAGTTGGTATATGTAAATGTTGAAGATAATATTTGAAGTTGGCATATTTAAATTGTTGAAAGTGTAGCTCGGATATTAACTGTTGAAGTTAATATGAGTAATTATTGTAGTTCGGATACTAACTGTTGTAGTTAGTATTAGTAATTATTGTAGTTGTAGTTCGGATACTAACTGTTGAAGTTAATATGTGTAAATGTTGTAGTTCGGATACTAACTGTTGAAGTTAATATGAGTAAATGTTGTAGTTCGGATACTAACTGTTGTAGTTAGTATTAGTAATTGTTGTAGTTGTAGTTAATGTGAGAGTGAGGGAGGAAAACAGGATAGAGGGAACAGAGGGACAGAGGGGATGGGATATCTCTGGATGGGGATGAGAAACTTTTTTCATTTTTTAAAAAACGCGTCTATTATTAATGAAGTATCGCTGGGGATGATGAAATACGGAGATGATCCTTATCACCCCGTAAAATATATGCTTTTAGGATAACATATGGAAAGACGCGCGAGGTTGCGAGTTACGAGCTAGGGTTTCATCCGGGTAGTTTAGTCATACATATTAAATACAGAAATTTTTTATTTAAAATATTGTTTAAATAAATGAAAAGAGTTTATATCCAAAATTGACTTAATTACTAGGGGTTATATCCAATTTCTAAAATTATAGAGGGTTATATCCGGTTGAGCAAGATTTGAGGGGAAAGAGAGTAGTTGGAGAGAGAATCATTGACCACTATATTATTCTAATATATATACTTGAGCTGTTCAATTTTAAATTAAACAACTTGCAAAAACAAAAAATAAAAAGCAAAAAAGAAATATGAAGGAATGTTATAGCACGACAGGTAAGTTGATATGGTCTCCAGTTGTATTTTGGTCAACAATTGAAATGATTCCATTGAGTCTGCATGATCTGAGGTTCTAGGGTTATTGGAAAATGTAAAATCTTGAAATATGTCAAAATTTATTTTTTTATTTACAATGACACATTCAGTTTGTTGAAGGTAGTTCCTTTTTAAATCAACGAGGATATCACGCGGATTAATGTTAGAGTAAAATATATTTGACATTTAGAGCTCAACAAACACGATGAAATTTCAATTTTTTAAATTATAAGATTTTCTTGGACATCAAATTTTAGATTTTTTTCATTTTTTTTTACTTTTTATTTTCAATTTTCGAAAATTCTCAATCTACTTAGTTCTCACCATCCAATTTTTCAAAAAAACAAAATCGAAAAAATGTCAAATTTCGTTTTCAAGGAATTATCAATGGGGCCGTTTGGATCGTATTGGAATAAGAGGAATAGCCTCTTTCTAAACGTAAATTTATTCCTAACCATCTAAATTCTTCACAAAGTTACACACTTTCCAATATTTTTCGCCTAGGAATAGGCTATTTCTTTTGGGCATGTTTGGATGCGTTGGAAATGTCAGAATTTTTCAATTCCTAGACATAAATTTATTATAAACAATCCAAACTCTTCACAAAGTTACACACTTTCCAATAAATTTATGCCTAGGAATAGAAAATTTTCCAAATTCCTAAGCGATCCAAACGGCCCTATCCAAACGGCCCCAATATGAATATTAAATTGAACGATTCGGATCGGTTGCCTATAATTTCAATATTAGATGAGTCTTGATCGTTTTTTGATGTGAAATGTGTTTCACTCTATCATTACTCTATTATGCAGCCCAAGTTTGCCGACAGGGCAATAAAAAAAGGAAATGAATTTAACTATTCAGTTCAATCGCAAAAGTGAAAAGAGCATAGAAAATCCACAAAATTATATAATTATATAATTATAATGAATGAACGAATAAGATGAGGCCATCACGCAAAGCTACTTTTATAAATTAATAAAAAAGTGAGAGTTTGTGTCACACAAGTTTTCAACACAACAAGTTATCAATCATATTTTTATTTATATTTTAAATTTTAAAATTACACCATCAACTTTTAACTATTTGATTTTGTTCAATTTCATAAGAAATATATTCCCATAATATTTATAATTTTTTTACACTCATTTAACAAAAATGCATTCATATTCAATCACTAAATTAGAATTAATCTATCATGAAATTAACTATATTCATTCATATTCTAGAATCTTAATCTAACATCAAATGAGCTCTAATGCTATACAATTTTTTTTTAAAAAAAATACTTGTCATAAATTTTAAATTTTGAAATATAACTAAAATTTTAATGTTACGAAAAAATAAATAGAGAGAGAGAGAATTTTTATTGTGCACCATGATGTACTAGAGCTCTTATGGACCATAATCCAGGTTGTTAAATCTGCTTTAAGATTTGTACAAAGGATGTAGCTAGATGACGAAATTAAGATGTGCCTTTGCTCTATTATGTTCCTTCCATCTCTTTATAAAAATGAAATTCCAATTTTTCTTACTATTTTGTTTTTTTTTTTCCGTGTACCTAATGTTACAAATTGAAATTTCAGTTTTAACTTAATATTTGATGTGTTTGGATAGAGGAGAATAAGGTTTGGATAAAAATAAGGATCAAATGTCTTATTTTTGTGCAACCAAAACAACACGGGTGTGTCTGGATGCAACCGAATAAGTCTTGAATAGGGTATAAGAATAAGAAATTTTGGTTTGCGTGCTTATCCTTATTCCTTATTCTTGTACCACGGTTTTGTTAGTATAGAAATAAGGGCCCCAATTCCTTATTCTTATACCGTTTGTTTTGCATAAGAATAAGAATAAGCACGCAAATCGAAATTTTTTATTCTTATTTTCTATTCCCGGCCTATCCAAACACACCCCACAAGAATAAGGAATTTGGGCCCTTATTCTTATATCAACAAAACCATGGTATAAGAATAAAAAATTTTAACAAGCACGCATACCGAAATTTCTTATTCTTATTCCTTATCCAACCCTCATCAAAACACACCATAATTTTATTTTCTCTATATCTATTTATAAAATTGAAATTTTCAGTTTTTACTACATTTGTAATTTTATTTTACCTGTACCTATTTATGAATACGGACATTTCATTTGTTCTTAATTTCAATTTCTCTGTATATCTATTGATTCAAATGAAATTTCAGTTTCTCTTACTACTTTTATAATTTCATTATCACTATACTTATTTATGAAAATCGAAATACCAGTTTTTCTTAATAATTGTGGAAGTTCATAATCCCTATACATATTTATGAAAATGAAAAAAAAATCACTTTTTCATACTATTTGTATAATTTTATTTTCTCCGTACTTATTTACCAAAATGGAAATTTCAATAAATCTTCCAATATATGTAAGTTTATTTTCTTTGTACTAATTTACGAAATTATAAAAATAGTAATAAAAATTTGCCATTTAAATTTTATAAATATATGTACAAAAAATAAAATTAAACAAATAGTAAGAACAAATAGAAATTTCAATTTTTATAGATAAGTACAGAAAAAATAAAATCATAGAAATAGTATGAAGAAACAACTTTTGATTTTCATATGTACTGGCATAATGAAATTACGCAATTAGAACGGAAAACTAAAATTTTATTTTTTTTACATATAGATACAGTGGAAATGAAATTACACAAATGGTAAAAAAATTGAAATTTCGATTTGTATAAATATGTACAGGATAATAAAATTACAGTGAGAGAAAAACTGATTATTTTATTTTTATAAATAGATACAGGTAAAATAAAATTACAAGAAAAGCAAGAAAAAAATGAAATTTCAGTTTTCATAAATAGGTTGAGGGAAAAAAATATAGAAATAGTAAGAAAAAACTGAAATTTTTCATTTTAATAAATAGGTGCTTGGATAATAAAATTACAGAAATAGTAAGGAAGCTTTAATTTATATTTATAATTTTATAAATCGGCACAGGGATAATAAAATTAGAAAATTGGTCAGGAAAGCTGAAATTTTATTTTCAAAATAAATTCGTATGGAAGGCAATACGACCCAGCATATGGCTCTAATCTCATGGTAGTAATACAAAATATAATACATAACTAATAAAAAAAGGATGGACTACGATACTTTTCGAAGTAATAGTTCTGTTTTATTTCATTATATTTCTGAAAATCAGATCTTTCTACGGTCGTTCTAAATTGTTTAATCTCTTTCTCATTTCAAAATCTTCGTAATTTTTTTTTTATCTTTTGACAATTTATAAGAATATTTTCGGGAAAGAAACTAGAATTGATGCATTTCAGGTCTTCCAATTTGATGATGAAGAGACGTCGAAATTGATGTAATTAGAAAATGATTTAATCATAATCTACGGTCCGAGGTAATTAGAAATGTAATAATAGGTTAAAGTCAAAATGGTTCAAAGTATATATCCAACTGGCAGTTAATTAATTCAAACAAAAAATTTCCATGTGTACGCCCTGTGAGGCCAGGGCACTAATGCCAAACATTACACACTAAATGACACTAAGTCACTAACTAATATAATTCAAGTATAAGAATCAAATTTGAATCGAATTTTAATCGCAACCTTTCATGAATGCTAATAAATTAATATTTTTTAAAAATGTGTGTTTGAGAATTAACTCCGATTGAAAAATCAATTCTCATGGCAGAATTTCCTTAATATATATAATTCAACCTCAACCATGCAGGAAACGGACTCGACATCATGAGCAATGCTCTGTTTGTGGTAGGTGAGATAGGAGGAAATGACTACAATTATCCATTCTTTAATGGGGGAGCGGTTGATGAAGTCCGCACCTTTGTTCCCGATGTAATCAGTGCAATTAGCTTAACCATCCAAGTACGTATATATCCTCTGCCCTTTTCTTAGCAATTAATTCAATTTCTGTGGCCAATTTAGTAAGAACAAATTAATCAGAAACAATGTCCATCATTTTTTTTTATCTAGGATATACGTATATAATTTTTTTTATGTAATATAAAATTTAGGTTATAAACGTGTTAGACCGTTGGGTTCAAGAAATCTGAATTTCACATTTTTTTTTTCAAACAACCTATCCAAACTATTTTAATGTGATTTTTTTTACAATTTTCAGTTTTTTTTTTTGAAAAAAATAAACCATTGTTATTAGATGATACTTAAATACACTAATTTGTAGCAAAAAATGACAAGGTTTAAAATATTTTAAAAAAATAGTAAAAAAATAAAAAAATTGTAAAATTTTGTTTGCTATGAGATTTTAATATATAAATCAAATTGGTTAATTTAGATTTGTCAATTTATAAAATCACCAATCAAACGGTAATGGTGCACGAAGTCCTCTATGCATCATGGTTCACAATAGATATTCTCTCTCTCTCTCTATATATATATTTCATGAATTATAAGTATTTTTAATTTTTATTTGCCCATACATTGGGAGGGTGCGTTCTCTTGTATATTAAAGAAAAAGAGTGTAATAAAATTTAGTTTTAACCAGCTGTTAAGTCACAAATGAAAAAAGAAATTAAAATTATTAAAATATTTTACAGGAACTGATCGGTCTTGGAGCGAAAACATTATTGGTGCCAAATAATTTCCCAATAGGATGTATACCGATCTATCTTACTCTTTTTGAAAGCAACAAAAGGGAAGATTATAACCGAGAAACAGGATGTATCACGCGATTAAATGAGTTTGCACAATACCACAATACAAAGCTCTTAGAGGAACTTGTGAAGCTACGCCTGCTATATCCTGATGTGGCAATTATCTATGCAGACTATCACAAAGCTTCAATGAACATATATCGCAATCCAAAGAAGTTAGGTGCGATTTCTCAAACACAACAATACGTATATATTCAGTACATATCCCAAAAAGAATTTTTGTCTGATACCGTTGTTCATGCCCCTATATAGTTTAGTTTCCCTTGCAAATTTAGTTTTCTAAAGTATCTTTGGAAACATAAATATATATTTTTATTTTTTTTGCAAAAAAAAAAATCAGTACTCATTAATAAAAAAAAATAAACCATAAACATGAAGGTTTTAGCACTGTTTTGAAAATTGGACCGGTCTAGTCAATTGAACCGGTTAAACTGGGAATCAAACCCTGTCTAGACACTAGTTCAACCATATTTTGACCGATTCAACCGCTGTTATAAGCTGGCGAACCGACACACATGGTAGCCTTCTCGATTTAGTGGTCAGTCCAGTTTTTATTTTATTTATTATTTTTTTGAGGTCTGGTCGTAAATTGCCAACTAGCAAAACTTTCATTAAATAATAAATAACTGTATAGGAGTTACATTAAGAAAAATATAATAAATAAAGAAACAAAAAGAACAAGCAACATAGAATCCGAAATACAAAAGTAATAATTAAGCATGGAACTTCCAAAGTTCTAAAGAGGTAAATATGTGAAGCTCCTCAAGAAAAATTCTAGTATTGCGCTTTTTTCATAAGGCCCATGTGGCCATGTCACATCCGCCGAGTTTTTAAAAACATTGGGTTTTAATTGCTTATTTCTTAGTCATTGTTTTTTTTTTTTCCCATTTGTTTTGCCTTAGGATTTACTTATCCTTTAGTAACATGTTGTGGAGGCAAAGGCCCTTACAACTACTCATCAAATGCACGATGCGGAAGAGGAGGTTATTCGGTTTGTTCGAACCCATCAAAGTATGCATCCTGGGATGGGATTCACTTCACAGAGGCAGCTTACAAGGTGATTGCACATGGAGTGCTAAATGGAAGCTACTCTTCACCTCCCATATCTAACACTTGCTCGCAAATTGTGCATGATTCTGTAAACCTCCTCCACCCTTCAGCATAATGCAGTGATGAGAGAGATTATATTAAGGGGGCCATCCTTGGGTGCGTTTGGATAAGAGAAGAAGAAGAGAAAGAAGGAAGATGGGAAGAAAAAAAATTATAAACAATCCAAACTCTTCACAAAGTTACACACTTTCCAATACTTCTTCCCACTTCTTCCCTTCTTCCATTCTTCCCACACCTATCCAAACGCACCCCTTGATTGTTATAATTCATGTGTATTTTGTGGGCTTTTCTAGTAATGGAAAGTGGCGGGGTTATGCCCCTGCTTGTTTTTTTTTTTTTTTTAAAAAAAAGTTGTTATCGTTGATGACCTCAGATGGGAATTAAAAAAAAATATCTGATGTTTCTTCTTTTTGGGTGCGTTTGGATAGGTGTGGGAAGAAGGAAAAAAGGGAAGAAGTGGAAAGAAGTATTGGGAAGTGTGTAACTTTATAAAAAGTTTGGATTATTTATAATTTTTTTTCTTCTTCCTTCTTCTTCTTCTTTCTTCCAACAATCCAAACGCACCCTTTATTATTATATTAGTCGGTTAAGAGTGTTGGACTGAAACTTGTGTGTTGACGGAAAGACGTACATAAAAATATAAAATTCACAAAAAAAGAAATAAATAAAATTGGGCCTATTATGTCTCAATTTTCTTTTATTTTTAGCGGTTCAAATTAGTTTGTACTATTGGCAGGAAGGCCCAAGTTTGCTGGTCTTTGAAAAACACCTTAAATTCGGGTGGATTCTGTGATTTTGGTCCAATTGATTATGGATTCAGCGAAGTATATAAGTTAAGAAAAAAAAATTAAGTCAAATTAGTAGGAAAAGGTTGTGCTTGTTTGGTTCAGGATAAATATGTTAAATTATAAAAGAAGCTAGATTTTTAACTAAAAAAATTAGATTTTATTTTAAAGTTTGAAAATTTTATTTTCTAGAAAATATTATTATTGAATGATATATGATTTTAGGTCAATGAATTTTCTACAAATCAGAATAAATAGTAAGAAAATAAATTAAATATTTAGTGTGTGCTAATATTCGATCTCATTAAACTATGTAAATCATTCATTAAAACTCATTCATCAAAATACGTAGAAACTTTTCTTTATATGTATCTATGCTACTTATAAAGTACTCAAAACAAAGTCATAATAATTTCACAAAATGAGTTCAAACATTTGTTAGCATCATTATAGACCGTTGATCTTGTGCAACTTGATCTGATGTATGGTTTAGATGTGCTGTATTTCAGACAAAGAGTCGGACTCCTTTACAGAAAAAGGTCAAGATGTTGAATGATTGTTTTCTTTTTTACTTTTTCTTAATTTGTGCGCACAGTAAAAGAAAAAAAAACAAATCAACCCGCTTCCATCATACCAAAATCGCATTCTAATAAAATCGTCTCAAATTTTTTTTATTATTCCCACACATTCTAGTATATATAAAGAGAAATAGAGATATAAAGAAAGAGACGTCGACACACAGTATGATGATCGATTCTGAGTGCTTGATATAATCTAGATATTAAAATCATTACAAACTCAATTTTATTTTTAAAATTATTTTATTATCAAAACTTTTTATTATTGGGGCGCTCATAAATTTTTAGATCAATAATATTTAAAAAAAAGTCGAAAAATTGTAAAAAAAAATTAAAATTAAGGGTAAAAACTAGAAAGCCGGGAAAATGTTTTCATTAAATTAAAAATACGTCAAATACTTAAAAAGTGAACAAGAACAGACGATGAAATCTGGAAATGTGGAAATCTCACGAATCGAACATCCGCATCTTTCTCCTGTTCCGACCAGGTATTCAGGTTTTGAGTCTTTGAGAGAGGTAGGATAGGGTTCCGATCAGTGTGTATTTCTTACTGTCATGCTCTCTGTACGCTGTGCCTCAGCCAAACCACTGCACCCGTTTCTCCATTGTATCCCCACCCGCCTCACCACCTCTCTACCCTTCTCCGCCTCATGCTCTCTCTCCCCGCCTCCTTCCCCTCACCCCTGGCGCGGTCTCGACACCTGGCGCCGGGCCCCACCATGTGAGCTCCGTCAGTGGGGCCCCAAAGGACCCATTCCTGAAGAGCTCCCCGTACGAGAAGTCGAATCAATCGAATCAGCTTCGTCACTGGCTGAACTCGGCGCAGTGGTGCTGTCTACTGCCGACCCTCTAGCCAAGTCCCACCTCTCACATCTCGCCTTCTCTAAGTGGCGTCGGCTGAAGCTTCCGGTTGGGCATGCTGTTGCTCCCGACCGACCCGCGAGGCCGGAGAAGCCTGTTCTGGTATTCTCTTCAACTCCCTATTATAATAGAATGATTATATCAGGTTATATTCACCTTAATGAGCAATTATTTGTTTTGACAAATGTAAAGGTTCAATCATTCTTATGGGTTTTCCCCTTTATTGGTGATTGTATGAAATTGACAGGTATCGACGAAAGAGGTACCTGCTCCTAAGAACTCTGGTTTGCCTCTGAATGCGTACATGCTTCATAATTTGGCACATGTCGAACTGAATGCAATCGATCTTGCTTGGGACACGGTTGTGCGCTTCTCCCCGTTGCATGGTCTGCTTGGTGATGGGTTCTTTGATGACTTTGCTCGTGTGGCCGATGATGAGAGCAGGCATTTTGGGTGGTGCTCCCAGAGGCTCCGTGAACTTGGATTCAAGTATGGACCAAATGCAAGATTTCTTTGTTGCCTTATAAGAAGCCATGTAAATTAATTTGATATGAAAATCAAGGTAGTGCTTGCAAAATGACATATTACTGTTTTTAAATAGGTATGGAGACATGCCAGCTCATAATTTACTGTGGAGGGAATGTGCAAAAACGGCTGGAGATGTTTCTGCACGCCTGGCTGCGATTCCTCTAGTTCAGGTTCTCTTAGTCTAGTTTATGTATCTAATTTAATTTTAAAAAAAATGATAATATATTGTATATATCCTGTTAAATAAAGAGTTCAAATTTCATTAATTATACCCCAAAAAAAGGGAAATATTCATGTAGCCTATTCATTTTTTTTTTTAAATGAAATTACCACTCTTCTTAGTGTTGATGTAAAATTGTAAGCTATGAAGTACTGTAGATTGTGGACATCTTATAAACTTCAGACTTAAAAATACATACAGTATCTTAGTGATTGTAGGATATGCATGGTATTCTTGTGTACTTATGGTATTCGAAATAGATTTGATTATACAGGTCAAATTGTGATTTTGAAAGTTATGCACACCTGTACATCTTGAAATTACTATGTATAATTGTAAACATCATAATTTAAAAAAAATTGTTGGTATCTAGATCGAACAGTGAAATATATAGTCTTTTAACATTTTTTGAGTGAATTGAGAAATTGGCATTGTTTGAAATGAGTACTTTAATGCTGTGTTGATTAAATGGATAACAATAATCACCACCATAATAGGAGGCGAGGGGTCTTGATGCAGGGCCCAGGCTAGTACAGAAACTTGTTGGTTGTGGGGACCAGAGATCTTCACAAATTGTTGCGAAGATAGCAGAAGAAGAAGTGGCTCATGTGGCAGTTGGTGTGCATTGGTTTGCACATGTCTGTGAGCAATTAGGACGTATCCCTTGTTCAACTTTCAAAGGTAAAGATATGTTTTGAACTTCTCTCTCTCTCTCTCTTGATATTTGAAATATTTTTATCTTTTGTTTTCCTTTTCCATTTTTTTAAGTCTTGTTGAAGGAGTATGGAGTTGAGTTAAAGGGGCCATTCAACTATTCAGCTCGAGATGAGGCTGGCATACCCCGTCACTGGTAAGTAAGCTGAACAAGTAGCGCTAGTAAAGTTCTAAGTAAGAACATCCAAAGAAAATAACTTGTGGTACATCATTTTTTGATATAACAATATTTATTTACCTGCTCGATTTTTCCACTAGCTATATAAACGAGAAATAATAATTCTGTATAGTGGAATCCCTTTTGTTTCTTGAGTAAAGAAAACGCCAAATGAAAAAGGTGCAACTCCTTACCAGAAAGAACAGGAAGAAATAAAAATGTATTTAGTCATTACTCCTTTACTGTAAATATTTTTGCAACATAACTACCCATCTTTGTTTTTTTTCTTTTTTTTGGGCAATTTGTTGCCAATAATTTGTTTAAATCTCAACCAGGTATGATAGCACAATCAATCAGGGTGGTACAAATGAGCTTTCCAAGGTGGGTCCCTTAAACTTCCTAATCCTAGTTCTTCATACCACAGACAATGAATAACCAATCATTATTTTTTCCAGTCAGTTAACATAACCTAAACACTGGCCTTCCAGGTTCATGACAGGCTTGCTCTCATTGTTGCAATGGAGAAAGAAAACTCAGGTTAATTGTTCACTCCCCAGGCATGACAATTTGAGTTTCTTCTGAACACCGTTCAGTGTTTTTGAGGCACCTTCCGCCAATTGGCTGCTGTACTAGGAGCAGCAACACACAAAAAATTCAGTTCATCTATAATTTTCCAGTGCAAAGACTTCTCTACATATTTTCTTCATCAAATTAGTTCCCAAGATGCCCTGTCCTATATCAACCATTAAACCTTTTGTTCTTACTTTATTCCGATATCTGTTCAGTGGAGTCCTCTTCCCAGTGTACCCATAAAATTGAATAGTCTGGGATGCATATCAGCTCTCTTTTAAAACTACGACAGTTTAGGCATGGTATGAATAATCTGATCTTAAAGCAACACAGATAGAATAGGGGGACTGGTTTAAGATAGAGGTGTGCAAAATCGTTATAATTGGTTGGTTTGTCCATGGGCCTTGCTGCCTTGATATGAAAGAAAAAGCCCAATAGATCCCTGAATTTTCCTCAAGGCCAGTCTAGTCCCAAGTAATATTGAACTTCAAGTTCAGTCTAGGCCCAAGTAATATTGGAACAAGTAATATCTAAGGCACTGGTTCTAGATGTTGAAGAAATGGGCATCATGACAAAGTGTTGCATTGCCTTTTGAGAAAGCTAGCAATAATTCAACTTGCGACTGTGATATCTCATCTGCCACAAGAACGACGTTGCTAACAGAGACCAATGAGAAATTAGCAGTTCACTGTCTACATTCTCAACAGACCTGTTTGTCTCAAATATGACAGTAAGAAAGGTATAATAATTACAAAGGTAAATGGTACAGTATTTCTAAAGGGCAACTTGCAACATTACTTAGGTTTCTAACAAGTATGTGTTGGTTTCTTCAAAAAAAAAAAAAAACAAGTATGTGTTGGTGGTAAGACAGTTTGGAATGGTTGATATCGCATAGGATATGTTGGAAACTAGTTTGATGAGATAGTGTTTGATTAGGTTAGACTGCTTTTTTTGTAAAATTTTTTACTGAAATTTGACAATACTTAGGTTGATGAACGTTGTCCTCCCACACTGGCTCTTTCTTTTCGTCAGTCCTTTCTGGTGTATGGTTTTGCAATGCATTAGTTGTCAACTAGTCTCTTTCATTTTGTCACATTATTGTTATGCTTTTTCTTTGAGTTGTTACCAGAGACATTTTAAATGAGATCTTGGTTCCAGTGGATTGGTCAGTTACAAAGTGTTTTCGTCTAGACCTTTTGACTTTCAAAACTGAGAATGTAACGTAGGACCTCATCAGAAATAGTTTACTTCTTTAAAAATATAACTTTTTTTTTTTTGTGCAAAATTTGACCTCTAGAAGTATACTTAGCATGGCAAAATATGTATCTTTTATTGGCCATTTCTTATTGAATTGACATATCCTTTTTGTTAAACTTATCATAATACCACTTTTTTTGTATGCGTATTTTCTGAAAAGATCAATCGAGGGTTGTGAAATTTTGGAAAAGTTGATAACAAGGCATTGAAAGCTGTCTGTTGGATTGCCATGACATATTTGGTAGTTTTGTACTATTTAGGGTAATTAGCTCAACTATGCTGGTTGTGATAATTGCTTTTTAGGTTTAAGTGGATGAGGTTGTTAGTCGCATCACTTTATTAGGTAAATCTTCTATAACAGGCAAACAACTTTCAAGAAATCTCTGAAGCCTTTAGATAACCATTTAATGTTAATTTAATTTTGAAAAAAGAGTTCTTCTGAAATTAGTGCTTGTCTTTGTCTTTGACAAATTCAATTAATTAATGAGCCGAAGTGAAAATTATGGGTCGTATTTCAACAATAATATTCAAGAAACAGATTACATGCTTTTAAAATTCACGTTAAAAACAAACCCGGCCAATACTAGTCGATGATAATTTAATCCGCTACTATAATTAAAATTGAAACGAAAATCCATTAACCTTTTTGGGAACATACAGTCATAAACCACTGAAGGTTAAGGAGACACTTGCAATTTCATATCATCAAACGATCTCAAATCCCCAATGATGTGTGCACTGTCTTCTTGCATTCTGTACTCTATTGTTTGGCAAATTTGGATAATTCATGTGGCATAGCATCTCAGAAAGTAGGCTCAAAAAAGAAGTAGCGTGTTTGACTGTACTTTGCTAAAGAATTATATTTCAAACAAGATTTGTTGAACTCTTCCTTGGAATTGGGTCTTCGTTTGAAAAAAGAATCAAAGGCAATTAAATGTGCAAACAATGCCTATTTGATGGCGGCTTCATATATATATATGCTCGTTTGGAAGGTTACAATTATTAGGCACCAAGAACAATAGCTAGTATTCTTTTTGTTTCTTTTCATTCTTTACATAAAAGAAAAAGCAATAGCTAAGTATACTATTCCTAAATTAAATGGCACAATTATGCCTACGCTACATGTAATGGGGTGGGTGCATGGGATCTTTAACCAGAAAGCTATACCAACTATATACCAATCAACTCTTTGTATAAACATACATTAGTACGTTTTCTAATGATCAAGCTTGCTTCAATAAAAGTTGACAGATATTTGTACCAAAAAAATAAAGGGGCTCGTTAATTGCATAAATACAGAAAGAAGAAGTTGCCATATCTTTTTTGTGGATCCAGCTCCATAGAAAAATTGGCTTAATAATTGAGTAATTAAAACTTTTCTTGTCTAACTGGCAAACTTTGAATTGTACCTTGGAATCATACTGTGGTGGATTTTACACAATATTGTTCAGATGATCAAGTAAAGACATTAATTTTTTTAGCAACGCAATTTGTTTTGGAAAATTAAGATTTGAAGGGGTCAAAATAGTAAATTTAAAAGTTTAGTGATCGTATAAATTCTAAGCCCATTATAAATAGATAACAAGCCAGTTCCATCAAATAGAATTAATGTTGTTCCAAATACTTGACTATTTACGATTACACCCCACTTAAAAATGCCAAGCCAGTTCCCTCTAATCATGCCTTACGTGGATGCCATATGTGTGTTTATAAATAATTTAATGAAACAGTTCTATCCTAACGAACAGTACTTCAATTTGAGCCTTTTAGCGATGCTCCGACAGTGATTCACCGCCAATTAAAGTGCATATTGGTAGCTAGCGAACTGTTGGGAGAAATCAATTAAAATGGGACGTAATGAATAATAAATTAATCGCCAAAATACACGAACGGACATAACTGTGAAGAAATTAAAATAAGGGACACGAATGACTTCATATTAAATCAAATTATTTTTGTTGTTGTTTTATTATTATTATCTAATTTATCATGCAGCTATATCCTGTACAAACAGCCAAAAAAAAAAAAAAAAACTACGACATGGAAGGGCTCATTTTCATATAGGCTCCGTTTGGATACGTGTGGGAAGAAGGAAGAAGGGAAGAAGGGAAGAAGGGAAGAAAAATTTATTATAGGCTCCGTTTGGATAGGTGTGGGAAGAAGGGAAGAAGGGAAGAAGTGGGAAGAAATATTGGGAAGTGTGTAACTTTGTGAAGAGTTTGGATTGTTTATAATTTTTTTTCTTCTTCTTCCTTCTTCTTCTTCTTCTTCTTTCTTCCAACGATCCAAACGCACCCATAAACAATCCAAACTCTTTACAAAGTTACACACTTTTCAATACTTCTTCCCACTTTTTCTCTTCTTTCCTTCTTCCCACACCTATCCAAACGGAGCCATAGGAACCTTTTGGAGAAGATAACAGTGCGAAACTCTAAAAAGTACATATACATACCAATTACCAATCGATCATAGTACGTGGATGCTACAAACTTTTCAAACACAGTGAATTAAAGAGAAAATACAAAGAGGAAACTATAGATTGAAAGCCACACTCATCAAAATCATTATATGATATGAACTCTCGTACTATTAAATTTTGGATGTGCACATATTACGTTGCTTAACAGACAACTGCATTACCTTGCTCAAGGGACAACCACACAAATAACCCCACCATTTCTAATTAGTTCCTCCTAGATTAGCCTTTTTCTTGCAAAAAAAAAAAAAAATTGAAACAATACAAATCAATCGCAATTAAGAGCAAGCATATAACTACTTATATAGCCATACAAAAGGTTACATATTAGGACAGTACGTCGCTTTATTACGTAATGGTAATGCAATTAATAAAGTTACATTCATTTTGTCTGTATGAAATTTAACTATTTATAATTGAATTGAATTTGTCCGATGCCAACGCACCGGGGTACATGATTAAGATAAATATTGTAGATAGAAAGCGAATTAGTTCGCCCGCAAAAGTGGCCATCTCTTTCAAATAATGGTTATCTATTCTCTTTTATCTTTCTTTATGTCTTTTAAATCAGTTGTACCAATCATCTTGACATTTCGAAGATACCGATGCGAGCGATCAACTAACTCGACTAGAGATGATACAGTGTTAATTCCTATACGAATATATGTACGAGCATGTCAAATAAATGAACTCGTAGAAAAGGTTATCCAATCGTGACTAGTCAAAGGGAGTAATGCCAAGGAGCAAGTGAGCAACTAACTATACGTATGTACATGTGCATGTTCCTCAAAAAAAAAAAAATGTACATGTGCATGTGAGCATGTCAAATAATTGAACAGTTTGAACTCGTAGAGCAATGCTTTTCTAATCGTGTCTAGTCAAAGGGAATAATGTTTTCTTTCGTTGATCTCTGTCATATGTACGACCACACATGACACTTACCATATAGGCTCCAAATTAGAAGATTAGCATAAAGAGTTCTCTTAGGAAATTTAAGTAATCAACAAATTAATCAATAAATCCAACATTTTTACTCCTCTTCATACGATAAACAAATTAACGACAGAGAGAGGTCACAATATTCTGTTTTTTTTGGCATGATGCAACCAATATGACTGTTACATTATTTTTTTTCCATAAAATAAGTGTACTAATATCCTATTTCTGTCGCCAAGTGTCTCCGAAGGCAGTCTATGAATATTGTACCTTTTCTTCTTGATAGAAGTTTATTAGATTTTTCAATTTCAGTGGGAACTCGAATAAATTCATGAAGCAATTATTACAAACAAAGATCATGTGAATTTTACTCAAACAAATAAAATTGTTATTGAAATGCATCTCTATTTGAAGTTTTCTTTTTCTTTAATTGCAGAAAAAAGAGGTAAATATTTTAGAAGGAAGATATTGATGCAACTGTCCAAATTAATGGCCTAAACCCTAAAACTTATTGCCCAAAACATAATTAAAACCAAGTGGCTTGAACTCAAAATGACCTAGCTCAAACTGATTCTCAGACTTAACTTTAATTTAATTAACACTTGTGACCTGATTTGACCCAAGGTTAACATTTAGTCACCCCTACCTAATCAAACATGTTTTTCATATATAGCCAGGACAAAAGAGGTTTTGTTTTATAAGAAAGCAAGAATGAGAACAAGCACTGATTCATTGAGTGTCAGAGTTCAAAGGACCTTTGGAGTTGTTTGAAAGAAAGATTAAGAATTTAAAGAAAAGCTCTCTTTGAAATGATATAACAAAAGAACAAACGGGAGGATGGGGATTGGGGAATGTCCCTTTTCTTTAGTGAAAGCGATATGCAATATATTCCAATGTAGGAAACAGAGGACTGGTATATTAGTGATTTGGCAGCTTTTCTTCTGTTAATCATTAATTGGAAGATTTTTCAGAACATAATCTCTCTCTGGAACTATAAATGAACAGAAAAATTATCTTTAACAAAAAATGCATAAGTAGTTAAGAAAAACCAAAAACCATTTTTTCGTTCGTAGTGCATATGGTGTATCTACTAAAGTAATACTAATTAATTTGCTTATTTTGTTTTTGAACGAAGAGAAACAGGTGATAGAAAATATATATATATACAAGGCTCAATTAATAATATAATTATATAAAAATACAGGAGAACAACATTGTAGTTATGAGGTGCAAAAATGTACGGAAATTGATTACTGCCATCTACAGTTTTGTCATTCCTGCCATCGCTAAATATAAAGTGAACATATACAACAAACAAAGTGATCATATAGACGATCTAAGTGAACACATATAAATAAATAAGTTCAATAAAAATAAGTTGAATATGCATGTAAACTTCTGAACAAGTAATGACAACACTTATTTGTTTGTAAGTATTCACTTAGATCATCTATATGTTCACTTTATTTGTTGTATATGTTCACTTTGTATTTAGCGATGACTGAGATGATATATTTGCCGATTGCACTTATAATTCTTGAAAATGTACAGCTGCAGGCCTGTAGCAAGTATGCACAGCCTATTATTAAAATACGTACAAAATAAGCCCACTGGACCCACAACATCTGGGTTACATTTTATAAAAGACCATATCTTACTCGTTTGAAAATAATGTAGTCTTGGACAAAATACTCAATTAATCAATCAACTACTCCTTGACTCTTGACAAAGGTCCTTCTATTCTAGCTATACACTTCTATTTTTTCAAAAAGTAAAGAAATTGTCTCTTTCGAAAAGAAAATAAAGGGAAGGAAGAAGGAACGTAACGGGTCTTTCCAGTCGCCTCTCTCTTGGGATTTTGCTGTTGCTCATGTGATTTGGATACATGAACGAACAACCCCATAGATATTTGGGGTTATTTTAATTTCTTATTTCTGCATTTAGGCCCTTAAATTTATATTGTTTTTCTTCTTTTATATGCTTTATGGTAGAATGTGTTATTAGCAAAGAGAGCATATGTAATATGCTCTGTTAATTAAATGTGAACAAACTAATTGCAGCAGATTATCTCTTAACGATTATATCACTATTCGTTATGGATGGATGTAAATATGTGATGTAGAGCCCTTCTTCTTCTTTTTTTTTTTTTTGTAAAATGTTCAACTTTAAATTCATTTCCTACCTTGTTAATTAGTCATATATATGAATGTATTGCAATAATTAATACTCCAGAATCTTATGGAAGTCATGTGTACTGCAAGTATCCATACAAATTAATACGGCTTTTTACAACTTTCTAGACACATTACATTGAAGTCTTAGGTAAGGTAATCCTACTACTCCGGGAACAGAAATACAACTATAATATTTCAAAGTACATACATATTCAAATAAAAAGGTTAAAGGGCATGTATGTAAAAAATCCAAAAGAAATAAGGAATCAATCATCAATGATAGAAGCACTAATTAAACAACTCGAGCCATATATAGGATATGCATGCAGCGTATTGAAATTAAAAAAAATAAATGTATCAAGGATTAACAAAGAAAAAGTAGAGGAATTAGAATAAAGATGAAGGTGACAAAAGAAGGAACAATCAGAAGGCGCAAAAACAAATGACCCCTTAACAAACCGTGTGTACTGATACTATAAATCCACAATGTTTTCCCTGCTCTTTCCATCCCTCCAACTCACAATCAATCCATCTCTTCCTTTCTTTCTCTATCTAGCATGGAGCTCTCTTTCTTGGTTTTGCTCCTTTGCTCTCTTTTCTCTCTGTCTCACTCACAGAAATATTACAATGCAATATTTAGCTTTGGTGACTCGATATCTGATACCGGTAACATGTGTATTGGTGGATGCCCTTCTTGGCTAACCACTGGTCAACCGCCTTACGGCGAAACCTTCTTCGGCAAGCCGACTGGAAGGTGCACCGATGGGCGGGTCATCATAGACTACTTAGGTATATACATATTGTGTCAAATATCAAATATGGCATCTTATAATTTGTTTGCATATATATTGACCACAAAATCAATGTAATATTCTTAATTTGTACTTGAATCAGTTGTTTTGCCATTTAACTAGATAGTTGCACTAAATATCAAACTACAGTGAACTTATGGCGCATTTAAAATATTCATGGTTGTGTCCTTTTTCTTTTTCACGGGCTTCCTGTGGACCACACTCTGAATATAGCAAATTACTGCCTGTAGGGTCGTAATCAATTTGTAGTTTTGTGTTGGTGAGGCATGAATGCACTTGTACTCTGGCATTTGAGAACTTTTATTAGATACTAGTTGAAAAACTGTGATACATTAAACACACACTGACACACACTTCAACGATATTCGTTTCATATGCACTAAACATTTTAGTAATTAGGTTAAAAATATCATTTTACTTGCAACCATAATAAAATTTGCCACAAATTTTATGCAGCTGAATATTTTGGCTTGCCACTGCTTCCTCCGTCGAAGTCGAGTGGCACCAGCTTCCAGAAAGGCTCTAACATGGCGATCATCGGAGCAACCACTCTCAATGCCGATTTCTTCGCATCGATTGGTTTGAGTGACAAAATATGGAACAACGGCCCCTTGGACACCCAAATTCAATGGTTCCAGAAGATCTTGCCTTCGGTTTGCGGCAGCGGTATGTATAGAGTGCAAATTATTTTGTCGAAGTTTACTTTAGATCATATCTTTGTTTTCATTTTCTCTGCTAAGTGCTAACAAGTAACAACTACATAATATGTATATGTAGATTGCAAGTCTTACCTCAGCAAATCCCTTATTATTATGGGAGAGTTCGGAGGAAATGACTATAATGCCCCCTTATTCTCTGGCTCCAGCACGGACACTGTCAGCACTTATGTACCCAGAGTTATCCAGACAATATCTGCCGGTATTGAGGTACGCTAAGATTAAGTACTCTGATTTGATGTAAACCCACACAGATACATCACCATCAATGGATCTGAGGGTGATAATGGGTCAAGGCGTCAAGCACACTTCCTTCCAATTATTACTGTAACATGTTACCCTTTCTTTTTATGGTGTGGGACCCACTGTCAGAAGCAATTGTTGGTGTTGGGTGATCTTCTATAGCTCTATTATAATGCAGTAAATTTTACACCCTCCATAACCACTGTGCTCCAATATAAATAACTTTGTTCCCCATCAAAATAGTACAATCGGAAGCACAGAATTTGCTTTACGGAAAGGAAAAACTATTCCATACAAAAAGTATGACAAATAATGCTACCATGGCCTATTAGCAAGCAAACACACACACCAAACATACTATTGTTACCACCAAACCTCACTGGTGAACTAACAGCTTGACGTGAACTTGTGTTTGCTTCATGAAACAAAAACAAAAAGTGATTTCTAGAAAAATCAAATTACAGGAAATAAGATTAACAAATAATTATTATGAACTAATGAATGTTGATGATACGACAATTAATAAGCAATAAGATTACTGATTTATATTATTCTATTTCTTGATGTTTTTATTAACAGAAATTGATAGCATTAGGAGCGACCGACATAGTGGTTCCCGGTGTGCTACCGATCGGGTGCTTCCCTCTGTACCTAACCTTGTTCCAGAGCTCAAGTTCCGGTGACTACGATCAGAACGGCTGCTTGAAGAAATTCAACAGTCTTTCATCGTACCACAACTCGATGCTCACACAAACGATATCGAATCTCCGCAACAAGTATCCGGGCGTCAGGATCATGTACGCCGATTTCTACAATCAGGTCCAGCAGATGGTTCAGTCCCCTCAGAGCTTTGGTTAGTTCTATTCTTTTTTTCCCCTTACAGCTTGTTTCTTTTTCAACTCATTTATTCTGGAGATTTTTAGACACAATGTCATCATAAATTGCATCATACAAAATCACACATGCATACTGTTGTTGACTACTAATTTTAATTACATAGATATATATATCTATAATCAAAATTAAAAAGTGGGAAAATTTGAATTCCACAAGTTAATGATTCTTGACAAGCACTTAGTGTCGTCATGTAATTGGACACTTCTTAGGAGTTGACTGGTTAGGTGTAGCTGTTTGTAAAAGAACCAAATTAAAGACTAAATGAGTTTTGGTTGAGACTGCTATGTCCACCAGCCAGTTCTGTTTCCTCACATGATGCAATTATAATCTAATGAGCCATTAATTATATATCCTTATATGGCCATAAAATCAATATTAAAAAGGACTATAATAGTGAATAATACCCGGTCAAAATATTTTAGTCAGCTTCAAATCCAGCGTTTTATATATGGTGGTTATTTTAATAAATTGAATTATACGAAATTCTCTATATTAAAGTTATTTTGAACAAAAATATTGAATATCTCATTGTATATTTTATTTTAATAACGGATATGTGTTTGTAAGATCTAAATAACAATCTCGGAGTACAAACATTGTATAAATAAGCAAAAGAAATCTACTAATTAATGCATTTTATCTCAATCATCACTACAAATCCAACGTGCATAAGTATTACCATAATGCCAAATTCATCAATCAGCTGGTCCCCAAAAATGTTCTTGGATAGAGACGTGTATGTTTGGAAACTGGAAAGACCCCTCAAGTCCTATTCTTTGCCAAAATTGCTCCTTGAAAAAAATATTGTGTTCCCTTCTATAACCTTCTCCTATGGTTTTAGTAATAAATTTACAAAAGCATGTTGATTCAACTACTAGGTTGGTGTTGTACTTATTATAGGTTGTCTTTTATTTGCTTTGTCATATTCTTATTTCCTCATTATTTCCAACACGCAAGAGAATAAATTTGATTGATTTTGTGTGTTTCCTTGCGGTAGCATATTTTTTATCTTATGGCGTTCCAATATTAATACATTATTTTCACTGAGACATAAGAAATTGTACGTGGACCTTGTATTTTTCATATTTTATCTTCATTAGATTCACATAAGGCATGCATGTTGTCTGTTACTTGAAAAGAAATATTTTCTTAATCTTCCCTGATTTAAAAAGTGTCAAATTCACAGGACAGACAGCATATCGGATGCAGAATAGCTAAAAGTACAACTTTTTTGCTTGAAAAGTACACACTATTTCTTAATCCTATACAGAAGTTTTTAAAATTACAGTTAGAAATTTATTGCTTATCAACCCTTCTTATTTATGTAAACGCGTTACAGTTTCCACCAATAAAAGATAAAAGATATAATAGTTAATAAAATTTCATAAACTTTGTCTTTGATTACATGTGGTCACAACTGTTATGACCACATGTAATTAGCTATAATCTATGGCCAGTTTCCACAATTCTTTTTCGCTATTATATATATACCAAAATACCACTATTTTTTAGTCCAGTATCCAAATAGTTCTTAATTAAAAAGACAAAAAAAAATTATGGGGAAAAAATAAAGACTTCTACCTAATTGTCCTCACTTTTAAAGTAAAACCGTTGCCTCATTTATTAAAAACGGAAAATATTGGAACTTTTAAAGAAATTAAACAATCATTGTTATGCACTTCGAAATGAATGCGATTTAGCTGGCTAGCAAATGATGTTTTAGTGTAAAGTTATATACTGAATTTGATATTGACAGCCACTAATGGTGCAAATGGCATCCCATATTCTGTAGAGTATTCTAATATAGGGAAGTTGTTATACCAAAAAGGCATAAAGGAGAAGGCTGCCACAATTTTTTAAGTACTTCCTGATTGCTATTCCAGTGAGAGCGATGTGTGGAATTCTTCGTGCTCGAAATTATAATATGTTTGATTTATTAGAACATATAGTCGGTGTATTAATGAAAAAAAAATGGGAATAACAGTAGAAGAAAGAGGAGAGATGAGTTGCCTCAATTATCAATCCAATTATAAATAAATAAATAAATATAACTGCATGGCTCATTCAAAGTAAATGGTGGGAGAGAAGATGACATAAAAGGTGTGTAGATAATTAAATAGCGTCGCCCAAGAATTAATAGCTTGTTGCTCCACCGAGTTCATGGGGCCGGGATCCGTTGAGAAACAAGTGCATGTGAAAAATATAAACTCTCGTATAGTACAAAATTATCTAACAAGTAGTAATAAGAAGTTAATTAATTAAAGTTTTCAAATAAATCAAAATTTCTTCTTTTTTGTTCAATAGTATAAATATATATGTCGAAGATAATACTACATGTGACCGACGTACTTACGCACACAACAGTGCATTAATATATCCTCGCTGTGTAACATATTAGCCAGCTATTAGGCATGGGCCAATTAATCTAGCTATATGCCCCATTATTATTTTTTTCTCCTCTTTATTTCTGTTCAACTAGATCACATTCTGTGTATAGTTTTATTTTATCTTTTTTTTATACTTCTAGAACAGTTTTTATATGAAGCAATATTTATATTTAGATGCGATCTTAAGAATAATTTTCCGTATAGGAAATGTAGGAAGGAAATTCAGTACAAATTATTAGAGATGATTTGAAGACTAACCTTCTATCTCATATGAAAACTTATGTATGGCATCTAAAAATATTACTTCATTTTATAACAAAAAAATTATGATTTAATGTTATTTATAAAATTTTGTTAATGCAGGACTAAAATATGGTCTAAAGGTATGTTGCGGGGCCAGCGGTCAAGGCCAGTACAATTACAACAACAACGCGAGATGCGGCATGTCTGGCTCGAGTTCATGCTCTGATCCACAGAATTACTTGATTTGGGATGGCATTCACTTGACCGAAGCTGCTTATCGATCGATCGCTAATGGCTGGCTCAAGGGTCCCTATTGTAGCCCTTCAATTTTAGGTTAGATGACTTGCATGCATGTTTAGTTACATGCTACTATGCAAAGTCATCGGTTACCTAGATTCCAGTTACATTAACTTAATAAGCAATTGTGTGCGATAGATATATATTTGTCAGCCGTGTCAATTGTGCAAATTAGAAAGGATCAGGTCGATTTGCTTGTGTCATTCTTGGGTTGAAGTAATTAGTTCTTTTTTTTTTAGATTATTCCAATCAATTCATTTAAGGAGTCATGTCAAGAAATAATTGTATGATTAGTCATTTCAAAATATCAATGTGAGTTTCCTTTTGGAGGGTATGAAATAAATTTAATTTTTGTGTGTATTTATGGATAGTGTGAAATTGAATTATGCTTTGCGTATATCAACTTCGTAAAGTACGCGTATTCAGACACACCAATTGAGTTCAATCAATTACAAGTTTAAAACCAAGTACATTTAAATTCGGAAATTGATTACTACCATCGTACATTCTACCATCGCTGCCATCGCGTCAGCGCTCGCTGGATTCTGTCCGATGGATCCCTCATCGCGTCCCTCCCTCTCAAGCGATCTCCTCATCCAGCGAAGCGTTCCCCTCTCCTCACCCAGCGAAGCGCTCTCCTCTCCTCACTCGGGTACGCTCCCTCTCCCTTCTACGCATTCTTTCGTCTCTCTTCCTTTCCTCTCCCTTCCTTCTGTGCATCTCTCTCTCTTCCCCCTCCCTTCCTTCTGTGAGTCAGACTTTGTTCAATTTGTTTATTGCATTTGTTCAATTTGTTATTTTAAGTGTTCATTTTGTTTTGCTGAGCATCAGATTTTTGTGTTCACTTTGTTGGTGTAGATGTTCACTTTGTTCATTCATATGTTCAATTTGTTACTTTTAAGTGTTCAATTTGTTTTACTGTGCGTCAATGTTTATTTTTTATGTCTCACTTTGTTGGTATATATGTTCACTTTGTTCATTCATATGTTCACTTTGTTACTTTTATGTGTTCAATTTATTTTATTGTGTGCCAGTGTTTATTTTTTATGTCTCACTTTGTTGGTGCATATGTTCACTTTGTTCTTTCATATGTTCAATTTGTTATTCTATATGTTCAATTTGTTTTCTTGTTTGTCAGATTTATGTGTATATGTTCACTTTGTTCATTCATAAGTTCAATTTGTTATTCTATATGTTCAATTTGTTACTTCTATGTGTTCAATTTGTTTTGTTGTGCGTCAGAGTTCTGTGTTTATTTTATGTCTCACTTTGTTGGTGTATATGTTCAATTTGTTCATTCATATGTTCAATTTGTTATTCTATATGTTCAATTTGTTTTCTTGCTTGTCAGATTTATGTGTATATGTTCACTTTGTTCACTCATATGTTCAATTTGTTATTCTATATGTTTAATTTGTTTTACATTCTCACTATTTGATGGAAAAGGAATCATTGATGAAGGAGACAGAGGAAAGACAGAGAAGAGAAGAAAAGACACGGGGGTAGAAGAATTTATTTTAAGTGTTCAATTTGTTCAACGTATTATGAATATGAAGCAAAAAAAAAAATCATACTAAGAGGTGAGAGAGAAAAAGACAGAGAGGAAAGGAGAGGCGAGGTCCAAGGAGGCGGAAAAGAGAGATAGTATTCGAAAATGGAGCGTCGGGAGAAGGAGAGGGGATCGGAGGGGAGGAGAGCGCATCTGAAGATGAAAAGATGCGGAAGAGAGCGCGCACCAGAGAGAGGGAAGGGGAAATAAGGGTAGCGATGGCGCGCGATTGCATAAATCGCGATGGCAGTTATCAGTTCTGTTTAAATTCCTTACACGGCGTACACATGAGTAATGTCTGTTGTTTTGGGCCCATTTCTATGACAAGGTACAAATAACATTAAATGGGCCTTGACCCATATAATGGATTAATGGTTAATAAATTTTTGTAATAAATTTTTAGGCCTGTTAACTGAACAGAACTCTAATTGGAAATTGGAATTTGGAAATTTGGGACTTTTTTTTTTTGTGACAAAATATGGCTTGGACAGTTGGACAGACCATTCATTCGAAGCAAATAATTTTTAGAATGTGCTTATCACTTGTCAGTTAACACAGCCTACCCCTACAATGCTCAGATAGTTTTCGGTGGCCTTTTTATTTTGTTTAAAAGATTTAAAGATCCATCTTTTGTACTTTAATCACAAATTTAGACCGTTCTTGTAAAATTGGACGACTACGTCAAGCTGAATTAGTCATGAACAAAATTGACATATAGGCTCCGTTTGGATGCGTTGAGAATAAGGTAGGAAGAAGGAAGAAGGGAAGAAATTTATTGGGAAGGGATAAATTTATTGGGAAGTGTGTAACTTTTGTGAAGAGTTTGGATGGTTAGAAATAAATTTATTGGTAAAAAGTGGTTATTTCTTATTCCGGGAAGAAGCCATCCAAACGGAGCCATAGAATAGAAGTAAATACAAAACTAGAATTATTTAACTTAAAACGTAACGATCTAAACATTTTTTTTTATATATCGATTGAACAAAATCCAGTTCAATCTAAGTTTTTTATATATTAATTCGATAAGATTCGTTCAGTTAGGTTTGATGAAGTCATGGTGGGTGGACTGGTAGATGATAAATCTTCCTTCAAAACTAATTCTAAAATAGTTGCTTCAAACCTTTCGGATGTCAATTTTGGTTTGCCAAATTAAAAGGATGTTATAAGCCTTTTAAAGGTCACTTCCCTTTATAAAATGTCATCGAATCTACTAGTACCACAATTTTATCTTGAGATATTGGATAATCGGACTGGACAACCTAAATGTTTTTGGTGAAACTACAATGTGTCAATGTTGGAAGCATGTTCTATCGTTTTACTTGGAAGACGTGTACAATTTATTTATTTTTATGACATTGACAAATTAGAATTTAATATTTTGATTAATTGTTATGTCAGTTTTTTAAGTGTTCTTTTTTTCATTTTAAAGGCTAGTTCAAAAGGTCTGAAAGATAGCCTTCACAAGTCTTCAAAATAAAAAATATATATATTTTTTGAGAAAAGGTAACTTTCCTGAATATTTAGTATAAGCGGTTCGCACTAAGACGGGGACTTTAGAGTTTAGACCGAATTAACTGGTCAATATATATAACAACAAGATAATACCCATATATGTTACCTAGATTTGGCAATAATGTGCCGCACCTCTTAATACGCGCCGGATACGTCAAGTCGCAAATTATCGGCAGATTCGATAACTTGGATATGGTTGTACAGTTGAGATACATTTTTTTTAATATTAAAATTTCAAATTGCTATAGTTTTTGATAGAAATGTCCGTTTTAGATGTATAATAACATTTCAGAAAGTTCACGACGAGATCTACAGAAATCTACCTAGGTATACTTTGTAATGACCATTTTGGAGGTCAAAAAATGCTATCTAAATCTCCGAAATCCGTTTTGAAAAATTTTTAATCTAAAAAACTTTATAAAAACTATATACTTTGTTTTTAATCGGTACAAATTATATACTACATAAGTTAGTTATAAATTACAAATATGTATATATTTTTTTAATAAAATAAATAAATTAGTTTTTTAATTATAAAATATGAATTACAAACATATATTATTTTTATTATTTTATATATATTGTCAGAGAAATTTTGTCATGAGAACTAATTTCTGAATCAGGCTTTAATCTCAACCGCATATTTTCAAGAAAGATTAATTCATTAGTACCCATGAAGGGTTGCGATTAAAGTCTGATTTAGAATTTTTTTTCTCATGGCAGAATTTTTCATATTTTCGTATTCTAGTATTTTGAAAAATGACGTATTCCCGCATACGCACCATATCCAATACGATACCCGCACCCGCACTCGTGCAAGATAGCATAATACCGTGTGACCCCTGAAAACACATGAAATTATTTCTTGTCTATAATTTGCAAAAATTAAACCGCATTTTATATACAAAAAATTTGAATTAATCACGATATTTGGATTGATAAAAGTTTCTGCTATTACTTACAATGAAACGTGAAAAATTCCGTTTTAAAAAATAAAGCTCCACAACTTTTGTCAAAATAAAATAAAAACATTAACATGAAAAATGTCCTTTATTTTCCTCCATTTTTAAATAAAATAGTTTTCATAGCAGCCACTAAGGATAAAAGTTGGGGTGATAAAATCATTTACTTATTTTTACTAATTTAGTATTTTATGTAAAGGGACTAAGAAAGAGATCATAAGTAGAGGCAGATTTTATGGGCATAAATTGTGTGCAATTTAAAATATTTTTCCCCATATTCTTTTAGACTATCAAGCAATGTAATTTTTTTTTAGAAATAATTAGATATATGTCACTATGAAAAATTAATAATTAGAGAAATGTCACTCTTAAATTGTAAATTAGTTTTATGCTACTATACCATGGTTAAAATTAATTTTATGCCATTATTTTCAGTCAAATGCCACTCAAATTAAAAAAATGCTACTCTAACTTTTTAAAAATGTCCAAAATACCCCTCATTAAAAAAATGACAAAAAATTCATTGACATGAATTGAATTTTAAATTTTAATTTTTGAGATTTCAGATTTACAAATTTTCAATTTTAAAATTTTGAATTTTAAAAAAATTGAAATTTCAAATTCAAAATTTTAGAAATTTTAAAATTTTGAATTTCAAAATTTTTTATTTTTAATTTTCGAATTTAAAATTTTTTAAATTTAAAATTTTGAGATTTCAAAGTTTTTTTATTTTGAAATTAAAATTTAAATAGTATTTCTTTTGTTGATAGCGTAAAATCACTTATTTATTTAACGGTGATATATTTCTAATTTTAATATTTTACATTGTCAAATTTGAAGAAAATGCTCAATTTTAATTTTTTCTTACTAATTACCATTAGTTAGCCTCAATTAACATCAAGCATCCAATATGGATCTTGCCAAGCAACATAACACACATCAATCCATGAGAAAAGGGATGAAGGTTTTATCTCTTCTTGAATCGTATCAAGAAGGCCCGAATCCAATGTGTCGGAGTCGGTGGTGTGCTCTCATTTCCTCCTCCTTCGACGGTCTTGAATCCACCAAGAGGATTAACCAACTTCTAAGTTCTTATGCTAGCAAAAACAAAGAGAGAAGCTAATTCTTGCCTTTTCTCTAATCAATGAACTAGTCTATTTAATGGATCTAAACTCAACACATGAGCCGTATGGAGAATTTTTTCCTCTTTGAGAGGTGGCGGCCTTGGGAGTTAGATGTGAGAGAATAGGGATTAGCTTAGAGTTTTCCCAAATAACCTCCTTTTATAGAGCTCTCAGTCCTACCTACCACCAACCTTTAGGGATCATAATGCCCCTCTCAAGGCCGGATTCATTAAGAATGTCAATGGGCCACTTACTCTTTTGTTTAGTCTCTCATTAGCACGCTAAATCAATTATTTAGCGGGCCTTTTTAATTGCATCCAATTTGGACTTATATTGACTAATTAAATTAAGTTTATACTTTTAATTTATTCTACCAATTAAATTAAAGTATGCTGAAATAAAATAACTATCAACTTATTGATAATCATTTTAGGATTAATTAGCAAATGTATTTTTTTATTTTTATATGATCCCTTAGATTTAATTAATTATAACGATTCACAACGGTATATAATTAATTAATCAACTTATCATATTTCCACAATATTCACTGCTGTGAATAAATAAGTGTAGTGTATTATTTATTTGTGTGACCCTTTGAGGATTTATGCTACGTTGGACATGGAAAATAAATCGCTATTTATTCCCAATAATCATAAGCGGTATCTAGCAACACGTTATGATTCCTATTTTATATAAATATTGTACTGCTACAATATTTCAATCATGCATAAGAGAAATCTGTCTATGATTATATTATTGCCCTTCACAATTAAAATTTCATATGACAACTCTATTGATATTAATAAAAAAGTAATTATATTTACTTTTTACTTATTTTAAAATTCAATTTTAAATTTTCTATGACTAATCATTACTTCATAATAGCAAGTCCTGTTGGATTTAATGCTTTGTAATATTTATGTTATTGTATCGTCAACAAAAAAAAAGTCTAATTCAGAAAAGCAAACTATTTTTTTTTTCTTTTTTTGAAACCAATCGTTTTCATTTTTCACCTACTTCAAGATGCAGAAGGGAACTGTTAATCGTTCTTCTTTTCCCCTAGAAACAAAGTTTTGCATAAGGTTGCGCAGAAGAACAATACAACATTAACTAAAAATACACACACATGGCTAGCTGTGTTTGTTCCATGCCCTGGATGAACTCACCATTTTCTGATTTCCCGATGCGGCTAAGAGATTCTATTGGGGCCGTTTGGATCGCTTAAGAATTTGGAGAATTTGGGAAAGTTGTAATTCTTAGGAATAAATTTATTGGGAAGTGTGTAATTTTGTGAAGAGTTTGGATTGTTTATAATAAATTTATGGTAGGAAGATGAAATTCTCCAAATTCCTTGAAGAATCCAAACAGTCCCAATTATTTTTATTGGTTACCAATTGTCAAATTACTACACTGAGATGGAAAGAATTTTATTAATAATTGCTTTTATTACAAGGGAAGAAATACAAAATATAAATAATTATTTTTATCTCATAATTTTAACAACTTATAAAATTATTATCTAACTATAAATGAAAAAACTAAATTGCAAGTATATCATTTATAGAGGAGAGTGCAAGCACCTCTACTTTTCATTCCTCTATCATTTCCCCATTATTTTACTTCTTAATAAAAAAATTCTAAATTTCGAATACAAAAATATAAACATAAAATGATAACGATGTTTCTTTACATGCGTACAAAATTTATGATAATTTGACTTTGCTTGCTATAATTCATGGACTTGAAAATAATCAATTTCGTTACAAAATTGTTTTACATCAGTGTAATTTTACAAGTTATTAATACCAATATAGTCGAAACACCTAATTTTGTACACAATTATGAGATAGATTATATCTAACAATTCCATTTTCTAACTTAGGTTTTAAATTATTAGTTATTGTCTTATTGAGGTTTTAAAAATAGGCACACGCTGAGGCACAATGAAGGCGTTTGATTCCTCATTATTTTTTTATAGTTTAAATTTATTATCCAAAGTATTTGATGTAATTTGAATAACTTATTATCGATCAAGTATTATAAAAATTGAACCGCTAATTTTTTAAATTGTTTGATGAATAAAATTAGATTTTCAAATCATCTGAAATTTCATATACACTATATCCAAATATAAAATATAACTTTCTAATTCAAATATATAATTTCAATAATTATGTAATAAACTGGGGAAGAATAACAAAAATAGTGCACAGATATTTTGTTTTGGGAGAATATAACACATATTACTTGAGGATATTGTTACTGTCTTCTAAATTGAACTGCATTGTATGCAAGGAAAATGTCACAAACAATCATTTGGGAGAATATATATAACACATATTTATGTTGAACTTTTGCTTCATGTAAATTGTACTCGTTCGTGTTGTCTAATTGTAAGTCGTTTGATTGTTAGAATTCACTATTCCAACTTTACTATTATTGATGCTATTTCGTTGTCCTCTCAGCAGATCTGAACAAGGTCTGTCCCTTTCATGAAATCTCCCTTTGATGAGATGCTGTTCTTTTGTGGCTGCCTCTGCGTGGTACTTTGTATTCTTATACAATGAATTAAAATGTTCTCATCTGTATATTAATGATCCGATGACTAAAATTGCACTTTTAAAATAATAAGTTGTATTATTACATTATAAATTTTTTAATAGATCACTCTAGTCTGAATGTCTGATTTAAAAATGTATCGAATTTTTGTTCATCCATATAGTAATTTATACATCAAACAACAAATAAAGGACATATGGTTAATGGTCCTTTTCAGTGAAGGTAGGCCGTAGAGATGCATGTATTAGCTTCCTGATCGTGCTTTCTTAATTAACTAACGTAAAGGTGATTCATGATGGTGATAGAACACTGTAGCTTTAATAAGATAATTATTATTGGAATAAACTGTTATTGTTAACTAAGTTTTTTTTAAAAGTCTGCACGAAAAGGAATAATGGATAATTAATTGGAAAAAAAAAGAAAAACGAGAAAAAACAACAAAAATATAACGCTGTAAGGTATGCGTGTTAACATTTTTAGGATAGAAACTGATCTAATAAGAGTGTAAATGATGGTTCAAACGGGTAACTCATACCTCTAATCAAAATAAATTTTATTTTAAATTAGTTCTCAGATAATATGACTGTTATTAATGTATGCTGTGAATTTGACTTCGGGTGTGTGAGTTTTTTTTTTAATTTTTTTTTTACTCTGTACAGTAGAAATTACGCTATTGAGGATGTTTGATTAATTACCCTCCTACAGTCCTATTGTGCATATAATTATATGCGAAAATGTACACAGAATAGTCTGAATGGATGTTGCATGGAAGGTGATACAAGTAGTCACTGACTCATCGAAAACAAGAATGAGGGGAAAAAAAAAGCACACAAAAACCTCCTCCGCGTATCGCTGCAGTGGTTGTTCATCGGAACCAGGGGCGGATCCAAGTAGTGAGTAACCCAGGCACTTGCCTAGGGTCATTTTTGAAAAAATAATGACCTGGACAGTGAGATTTATTTGGTGCCTGGGTTTCAAAAATAACGGTGCCTGGGCAGCTGGGCATGTCTAGTTGCGTGTTGTATCTCGTCTGCAATTTTCATATCGAGTCCGAAAAAAAAAACAGATTTGCTCAACATTGTTCTCATCCTGGCTCCTGGCCTAACTATCTCAATTCCTCGTTGACTCGTTACTCAACATTGTTCGCTGATAGACTACTAATCGGCGCGTACACCTCACTACCAAGGTAATTAGGTAAATTTTTCCTTAAATTCCCATCTTTTTTATTTTATTCATTGTTTATTTGTTTCGTAAATCTTAATATGGAACATCGTCCCATCGAAATTGGACCACAAATGACAAATTGGTTGTCATCCTAAGTCAATCTCTTGGTATTTGATACTTATAATATTTAATTTTAGGGTTCGCATAGCTTTATTAGGAGCAGTATTTAGAAATTGATCAAGTTAGCTTTACTTTTGCCGGTTGCAACGACGAGCGTTGAAAGAGCATTTTCTGTCATGAAACTTATTAAAACTCGTTTGAGAATTCTAATGGGAAATAATTTTTTGAATGATAATTTGGTTATTAACATAGAAAGAGATGTATTCAAAAAGGTTCCAAGGGAAGCAATAATGCAAAGATTTCAAACTATGAAGTCGTGCAAAGGACTATTACTTGCATTAGAAAATTAGAATTAGATTTTTTTTTTTGTTATTTGGTGATTGATAGAGAAGTAAAGATTATGAAAAAGTGATTCAGTTTATAAAAAAAAGATGATGGATTTTGTAATATTCTAATTATATATATGTTTCGAATGATTTTTTTTGTTAAACTTATTATTTATTTTATTTTTTAAATTTTACTATATTTTAATTGTGCCTAGGCTGAAAAATTTTCTGAATCCGCCACTGATCGGAACTGTCCATGTATGTCTTGTAATTAATATCGAAAATACAGTCCGTAAATTATAACCGTCGAAATTTGATCGAACGGCTCTCGAGAACCACCGGAGAGGACATTAATCCCCGAACATGTACACACCCCAATCTAAGATATCGAATATGCATTATTGCTCTTTTTTCATTTTTATGTTTTTTTGGAGGGTCCACTAATATACTGTAGGCGAAAATTTAACATTTTAATATTCAAAAGTTCATAAATTCTGTGCAAGACTCCATCAATTAGGTGGGATTAGCTAACCAAAAATTATCCGGTGGAGAACACTTACACAAAACCCTACTTCAACTACATTTGTGCTACATCAATAATAAAACAATTAAAATAATTATATGCTATATCAACAAATTAAGTGCACCAATTTTCACCCATGCTGCTCCAGTTGTACGGAGTTTAAGCTCATTTTTAATTATATATGTTAACACAGTTTGACATACCCACCAACATGCATGTAGTGCTCTTAAGCGTCAATAAAAAGGAAGTACCTGTAATCATGTGAGAAAATGCTCAAGAATCCTTTTATCTATTTCATAAAGTATCATTTTATAATGTGAAGATCCATACCCATATTTTATTTCAAATTATCGTTTTTTTAAAATGTACAAATAAAACTGTACATATATATATTTTTCTTTGTAGAACACCTATTTCCATTTAAAGTTATTAATTGATAGTTTGACATTCTCACTTGCGATGTGCAACGCATTTTGACATTTTGTTATTTGTATCAATGTCTTATAGTATCTCGATCCGTACCGGATATACCCATTTCTAACTGCTTTTGCAAATATATATAACTTTTTTTCTTTAATTTAGGATAGCAATATATTTACTTTAAATTGGGATTACCTCCTCTCCAATTGTACATAAAGTATGGGAGCCCTGTAAGGATCTAGGCGTCGTGTACATTTGGATTCAAATGAAAGATTAATATTTCATAAACTGACATGATTAGACAGGTAAAATATTTCAACGTCAATTCTAAATTTAATATGATATTTGCATCAGTTTAATTTTAATTGAGCCAAAAAAAATTTCATCCTTTCCATATTTTATAGTAAGTCAAATTTCTTCATTAGTCAATCAACCCTATCCAACTCGGGAAACTCATAGTTTTATTGTTTTAAAATTTAAACAATTAGCTTGGCAAATTTATCGATCTAACAATTATTAATGCAAGGAAGATATCTTAATAACGTTTTTTTGTTCTGAAAGTAATAAATACGTGATGCTATCAAATGATTGGAACAAGTCAACAGTTGTCATAATTGATTGTTTAACCGAACTATAAGTGATGATGTAATGAATGCGACGGTTCATGTTGCTGTCTTAATTGTCTGTTTATATCCTCTCCATTTTTGTGAAACAGGAGATCTCCTAGATTCTAGAATTACTCAATTTCTTGGGTCAACAAAATAAATCTCTAAACTAAAAACTGATCGGGAAGGATTGTAACCCTACCAACAACCAAGAGAGTGTGTCCAAGTGGAACCCTAATTAACTTAATGGTCCGAGGTGTTTAGGCATGTGTGTTATGGTCTTAAGGTTATGAACTGCATCTAAAGATTCATTCAAGAGTATAGATACAATATTGTGGTGTTGCCTGTTTCGTGTCCATGTTGTCAATTTAGTAATACACAAGGTCAAACGTGTCCATGTTGTCAGTAGGTTCGAAAAATAAATAAATTAAAATGAAATAAAGCACATGAGTACATGGCATTTCATTATTTCAAAAGTAAATATATTAAAGCACAACATTACCATGTTCTATTTGGGAGGTCGAAACATTCACTTTGTACATGTTTATTATTGTGGTGTATTCTATCATCAATTTTTATAGTATTTCAAAATAATGAAAGCGTAAAAATTAGGAACTCAAAAATCACATGCTATTCTCTGAACTCCAAAAAAGTAACGCAATTACATTAATTAAGACCGTAATAACAAATTCGAAATTTAAACATAATTCAGCGATCTCTAAATTCACCATAGATTTTTCTTCTAATGTTGCATGGCAATATTATAAAAAAACGATATAATTTTGAATAATTCAGAAGGCCTGTGAGTTTGACTTGTACCCCGTCAAAACAAAATTTGGGTAGTTGATTTAGTGTAGGCCTGTCAAACGTGTCAGACCGAAACATAATGGGCCGTTTCGTTTGAACGTTCCGTTTCGGTAACGAAATATACCGGCCGTTCCATTATTCGTTCCGTTCGGACGGAATAGGACGGAATTGTTAAAATTCAACTATTTACCACACAAACGAATGCCGAAACCGTTCCGTTTCGGAAACGAAATAAAAAATCATACCGTTAACCGTTCCGTTCCAACGGAACGGCCACGGAAACACGTGGACGAATCCACCGTTGACAGCCCTAATTTAGTGGCAGGCCACGTCCTTTTAAAAAAATAAATTATTGCTTAAAATAATGGTGCATGACATGTGAGCCAGTTGCATTATCTCTTATGAAATTTATGCACTTTAAATTAAATACAAGGTCGAAGATCCTCAGTTCCTCAAACTAGGGCTGTATACGAGCCGAGTTCGAGCGAGTTGGGCATAACTCGAACTCGAATTCGTTACAACTCGAGTCAACTCGTGACTCGTTCGGGAGGCAGTTCCGAGCTATCCGAGTTAACTCGAACTCGTCATTTTGTAACTCTCAACTCGTGACTCGGTATTCAACTCGTGAATATAGTGAATAGATGAAATAATTATTTATGAGTATTACAATAATATAAAAGAATAAAATTTATTATCAATTTTATTCTTTTCCATTGATTTAAAGCAAAATATGTCTTGAAACTCAATATTAATACTCATAAATCATAGTGATGATCTCTAAAAAATTAAAATTTATTACGTCACGAGTCAGCTCACGAGTCAACGAGCCGAGTTTAGCCTAACTCAAACTCGACTCGTTTATTAACCGAGTTGGTTCAACTCGAGTTCTTTTAGCTCGAGTTATAATCGAGCTTTTCACGAATCGAGTTCGAGTAACTCACGAGTTACGAGCTTTTTGCTCACTCTTACCTCAAACCCCCCCCCCCCCCTGTGACACCCCGAATCCAGGGTCATCAATGACAACACTCTGAATCCAGAGTCGTCACGGCCGCCACAGATGCATGTTAGCCAACACACACCTGTAAGGCTTATGAATACTAAATACAAAACTAATATGTAGTACCATAATTTAAAACAAGCCATCTAAGGTCTTAATAAATATGTTACACACTATTAATACACTACCAGTCATACCAAAATACAAAATATTTGTATATATAAACTTAATTCGACTAGAAGCTCGATGACTTCTTACAAGCCGAATAGAGTCTCAAAACAAATATACATTTATTGATACATACTACATGTTACATACCAAAGGGTCTAGTCTACTTCTCACCACAAAACCCGTCGCTCGGTCCAAAACCTGGAACCCACAACCAATATGGAAACAATGCAAAAGCAAAGAATGAGATAAATATAATTTATCTCAGTGCGGTATTTAGTTCCAGCCACACGAACAATCTTACATGCTTCGGAACTATTTACCGACTGAAGAAGAAAAACACACAATTTGTATAAGTTAATTAACAATATACTTTGTGATATATTATAAGATGACAATATGAAAATGCAATGCAAATAACCCAACACATTAATCAATTTGAACTGTTACATTCAAATGGTAGCACAAAAGTGTCGGTTCAACTTGGTCAACATTAATACTAAGGCTGGTTCAATATCAATCATTCAAAACAGAACTGAATTATCCCGAAGGATCCATCTCTCCTTGATCAGAGGAGACTGAGTATACAATAGAGCATATATTGTATACGATATCATACAATTATCATTAATTCAGACAAATAGATAAGCAAACGGTACTAATTACGTGAACACTGTCAGACCACGAATATAAGCGCTTATTCACGGAGATTGGCACATCAGGGAGCTACCCCAACGTCCAACCCAACCAGTGTCATTTCACCGTACAAGAGTACCAACGATTATCACAATCCATTCAATTCAGAATCATTTCAACATGCAATAATAATATTAAACAATATAAGTCATATGATACAATCCAAATATACGTGCAATTATCAGTTCAAATTATGCAATGCAGTTATGCATAAATAATTTCTAGCATGTAATCAAGTTGTGTGGGATCTGCACCTGAAAAAGCAAAATGAAGAAAACAAGCAAGAGCACGACAATCTACAGATCCTCAATCGTATCGGCTACCCCGGGTTCCGATAAGCGACTTCCCGAATCTAGAAAAAAATAAATTCTATTTAAATTCCTACTTAAATAACGATCAAATTTTATTAAGGAAATAATTCATTCGAATCCCAGTTTTAATAAACTAATATATTGTATGCGAATTTGTCCAAATAATCTCGAAATACCCGATTCATTAAATCCATGAATGCTGCCGGTGCATTCGTCAAGCCAAATGGCATTACTAAGTACATATAGTGTCCATATCTTGTGCGGAAGGCAGTCTTTTCAACATCTTCAGATTTAATTCTCATTTGGTGGTAACCAGTTCGAAGGTCTATCTTTGAATACACAGTTGATCCTTGTAATTGGTCAAAGAGATCATCAATCCTAGGTAATGGGTATCGATTTTTAACAGTTACCTTGTTAAGTTCTCGATAGTCTATGCAAAGTCTCAGAGTTCCATCCTTCTTCCTCACAAATAGTACTGGTGCACCCCACGGCGATGCACTAGGCCTAATGAATCCTTTTTCGATAAGCTCATCTAATTGAACTTTCAATTCTTTTAACTCGGCCGGTGCCATTCTATACTGTGCTTTTGAAATCGGCTTTGTGCCTGGTATTAGTTCAATTCCAAACTCCACTTCCCTCTGTGGCGGTATACCTGAAATCTCATTTGGGAACACATCTGGAAATTCTCGGACAACCGGAATAGTAGAGATGTCTGGTTGCTCGCTCCCACAAGCCATCACATCGATTAAGTAACCCGTGCAACCCGCTTCAAGTAAATGTCTCGCCTCAACAACAGAGATGCACGGAATCAGATCTCCAACAACTCGAAATTGAAGATTTTGTTTAGAAGTGTGATTTATATGAAATTGAATTCGTCGCTTTGCACACTCAATTACAGCTCGATGTCTAACGAGCCAATCAAAACCCAACAATAAATCATAACCTGAAATCTCTAGAACCAAGGCATCCAAGGTCAATTCACGCCCCGCAATTAGTACCTTCAAGTCTCGACAACTTGAGATTACTTGATTGAACTGTCCGAGCGGCGTACGCACTCTGGATATTCCCTTTATAACCTCAATATCCCAACCACAAGATTTGACGAAATTTCGTGACACAATGGAATGACTACAACCAGTGTCAAAAAGAACAAATGCCAAGTGTCCGGAAACGGAAACAATACCTGTCAACAATTCTTCTGGTGCTGTGGACAGTGGTACTTCTTCTGCGTCGTCATATTTGCTTGAGTCTTCATAGTCGAGTTCCACCGCATGTACCCCGACACCACTTCCACCACCTGTACTTGCTTGGCCTCCAGTTCTTCCATAACCTCTACCACTATTTTTGTCTGTTGCTCGGCCATATCTACGACCCCTACCTTGTGAATGGGCTTCATTGCCACTTCCTTTAAATGGTCCACTCCTCGGTGGATGTGGACAATCTTTCCTCCAATGATCAGTGCTACCACAATTGAAGCAAGATTGGCGACGCACATGACATGTTTCTTCAGGATGTGGTTTATTACATGTCCTACACCAAAACTTTGGACCATTAACTTCCTTAGTTACCGTCCCCTTTCCTTTTTCGTTCTTTGAGGACTGTCCTTTCTCAATTCTAGGTCGTACATTACGAGCTTGTTGCTCTTCACGTTCCCTTTTATAGTGCACTTCCATCTGAGCTGCATAAGTCATTACCGCCCGAATATCCTGTTTTGCAGGATCGTCCACCACTGCTGCTATCTTTGGCCTCAAACCAGTTATGTATTGTCTGCGATAACGCTTAGCGTCTCTACGGATGTCAGGGGCATAGTGGGACAAACTGACAAATTCGGCAGTATACTCGGCCACTGAACGACCTTCTTGCTTAAGATTCACAAATCGTTGTCTCATCTCCTCAACCCTTAGCTCACCCACAAACTCCTCCGTAAATTGCTCCTCGAACCACTCCCAAGGTATTGCATCCTGAGCCCCTTGGAAGTTTATCTTGGTATTATCCCACCAGAAACGAGCCGCATTCTCCAAGAAATGTACTGCAAGCTCGACCCAGTGCTGTTCTGGAGCCCGACAAATACGAAACTTATCTTTAACGCTAGCAAGCCACTCTTCAGCTGCCGCAATATTACCGCCCGAAAATCGAGGGGGTCCGAGTCGGCTAAAAGTGTCATATAAACGATAAAATGGATCCTCAACAACAGGTGGTTGGGCAGCACGATCACCATGACCTTGGCCTCGAGTCACGGCTTGAAATGCTTGCGTAATAGCATTTGTTATCCTCTCTTCTATTCCTGCCTGTTGTGGCCAACGACCACGCTGAGCCGGAACTTCGGGTCCAGATCCAACATCAGAACTCTCAGATCCGGCATCACTCCCCGCATCCTGGTGAGGCATGCCACGGGGGCGACCCCTACGACCTGCTCGCCTTTCACGACGCTCACGACGATCCATTCTAAATGAAAACCTATACCATCAAATCAAGACAATACAAGAAAAACAAACATGAAACAAATTAGGTCTCACATCCCACTAGACATACCCCACTCAACTTAGTATGACTGGTTCAGTTTCTATACCTTTGCTCTGATACCATTAAAGCTGTGACACCCCGAATCCAGGGTCATCAATGACAACACTCTGAATCCAGAGTCGTCACGGCCGCCACAGATGCATGTTAGCCAACACACACCTGTAAGGCTTATTAATACTAAATACAAAACTAATATGTAGTACCATAATTTAAAACAAGCCATCTAAGGTCTTAATAAATATGTTACACACTATTAATACACTACCAGTCATACCAAAATACAAAATATTTGTATATATAAACTTAATTCGACTAGAAGCTCGATGACTTCTTACAAGCCGAATAGAGTCTCAAAACAAATATACATTTATTGATACATACTACATGTTACATACCAAAGGGTCTAGTCTACTTCTCACCACAAAACCCGTCGCTCGGTCCAAAACCTGGAACCCATAACCAATGTGGAAACAATGCAAAAGCAAAGAATGAGATAAATATAATTTATCTCAGTGCGGTATTTAGTTCCAGCCACACGAACAATCTTACATGCTTCGGAACTATTTACCGACTGAAGAAGAAAAACACACAATTTGTATAAGTTAATTAACAATATACTTTGTGATATATTATAAGATGACAATATGAAAATGCAATGCAAATAACCCAACACATTAATCAATTTGAACTGTTACATTCAAATGGTAGCACAAAAGTGTCGGTTCAACTTGGTCAACATTAATACTAAGGCTGGTTCAATATCAATCATTCAAAACAGAACTGAATTATCCCGAAGGATCCATCTCTCCTTGATCAGAGGAGACTGAGTATACAATAGAGCATATATTGTATACGATACCACACAATTATCATTAATTCAGACAAATAGATAAGCAAACGGTACTAATTACGTGAACACTGTCAGACCACGGATATAAGCGCTTATTCACGGAGATTGGCACGTCAGGGAGCTACCCCAACGCCCAACCCAACCAGTGTCATTTCACCGTACAAGAGTACCAACGATTATCACAATCCATTCAATTCAGAATCATTTCAACATGCAATAATAATATTAAACAATATAAGTCATATGATACAATCCAAATATGCGTGCAATTATCAGTTCAAATTATGCAATGCAGTTATGCATAAATAATTTCTAGCATGTAATCAAGTTGTGTGGGATCCGTACCTGAAAAAGCAAAATGAAGAAAACAAGCAAGAGCACGGCAATCTACAGATCCTCAGTCGTATCGGCTACCCCGGGTTCCGATAAGCGACTTCCCGAATCTAGAAAAAAATAAATTCTATTTAAATTCCTACTTAAATAACGATCAAATTTTATTAAGGAAATAATTCATTCGAATCCCAGTTTTAATAAACTAATATATTGTATGCGATTTTTAGAAAAATATAAAACTATACATGCTTACTTAAAGTAAGCTCAATAATTTATCAAATTTATAAATTATAATAATATGGCTATATAAGGTTGCTGAATTTTGTTTCTGTTTTAATTTACCAACGTTTCTACCGGCCCACATATCATCTAACTAATAGTTAATTGAGACTTAGAATATAATTTTGACAAACTAATTTTATGTTAGATATTTCTTTAATTTGAACTAAAAGATAATATAAAAATATGAAATAATGTCAGTACACTTAAATCCCGAGCTACATGTCATGTTTAACCAAGTCCAACTCATATTCTAGTGATATAACAACATATCCTTCTAAATCAGGTGATAACCAATCCATATAAGCTTTTACCAAAAAGAAGACAATTTAATTTTGAAAGAAAATCCGATCTGATTAGATAATATATTAATACTCGCTTAATTTCTCCAAAATTCCTTTACTAATCCCTTTTTAATTACTCATAATTATATTAGAACATTCAATTAAAGAAATTAAAGTAAAAATCTCAGATAAAAGATATATGATAATTGACCTCACCTTTTCACTTGGTTGTGTTGCACGTTGCCACCAAATAACAATTTACTCAAACTTTTTCTTAATTTTCTCTTGATTTTTCCTAAACCTTTTTGGTGCGCTCATCATAGAAGAAAAGAATGAGGTTGTCATGTATGTTTATATACAAGAGTTCAACGTCCCACTTCTATTCCTTTGATCTTATCCCCAGCCGAAATTTTAAATGCTCAGTAGTTATTGAAGTTTACGTGCACCAATGGGGAATAGACACAAGGACTTAAGAACATTCATCTTTATCTCTTTGGTCAAATATTCAAAGGACCTATGTCGGTTCACAAATGAATAATACTGGTCCATTTGGTCAACACTTAACTAAGGAAAATATTTACCTATTTACCTACTCAAATAGACTATGGAAACACTTTAACTATATATGGCGCACATATAAATAAAAAGAAAAATATGAATGAACATGTATATACATAAAATTGCATTCGGCCATGTAGTTAAAATAATAATTAATAATTAATTTTCTTTTTCTAAACATTTATTCTCACGTGTAGGAAATTTATGAGAAATACTAGAAAATATTTAGAACTCACAATACTATTTTTGAAATTTTTGAGTCGGATCTCTAAATAATAAAAAAAAATGCGTAATTAACTTTCAGAAATTCAAACAACAGGAAAAAAAAACTAATGTGACATCCCTCCCCCCTTAAAACCTCGTTCAGTCCTCTGAACGGAATACGTACCTGAGACGTCAAATAATTCGGGAAAACGTTCTCTCATCTCGGATTCATGCTCCCATGTTGCTTCTTTTTCAGAGTGTCGGTCCCACTGTACTAACACGAAACGAAGTGTTCGGCTACGGAGCTGTTGGACTCGAGTATCAAGGATACGAATGGGTCTCTCTTCATAAGATAGGTCAGGCTCAAGTTGAAGATTTGAATGATCGAGTATGTGAGATGGATCATAGATGTACCTACGGAGCTGTGAGACATGAAAAACTGGATGTATCCGAGCTAAACTCGATGGTAAATCAATTTTATAAGCCACCGATCCAATTCTCTCTTTTATGTTAAAAGGTCCAACGTATCGAGGACTTAACTTTCCAGTAATCCCGAAACGATGGATTCCTTTCCTAGGCGAAACTTTTATCCATATTTGGTCTCCAACTTTGAATTATAGCGGCCGTCTATGGACATCTGCATATTTCTTCTGTCTATCTTGAGCCGCCTTGAGTCTTTTCTGTACTAATCTCACTTTCTCCTTATTTTCCGATACCATTACAGGTCCTGTTGGCATATAAGTACCTTTCAGTTTCCACCACAATGGTGTTCGACAGGGTTGTCCATACAAAGCTTCATATGGTGGCATTCCAATACTTGAGTGGTAGCTATTGTTATAAGCGAACTCAATTAGATATAAGTAATCAACCCAAGCACCACCAAAACTGAGAACACATGCACGTAACATATCCTCCAATGTTTGAATAGTGCGCTCTGATTGTCCATCTGATTGAGGGTGGTGTGCAGAGCTAAAGCTAAGCTTAGTTCCCATAGCTTTTTGAAAACTTCCCCAAAAATGTGATGTAAATCGGCTGTCCCGATCTGATACAATCTCTCTTGGACAACCATGTAGCCGATATAGACTTTTTAAAAATATTTCGGCTAATTCTCTACCTCCCATATCTGATCGTATAGGTATAAACCGTGCCACTTTAGTCAATCTATCCACAATCACCCATATACTATCCATTCGACCCTTTGTTCTTGGAAAGCCAGAAACAAAATCCATAGTGATGGACTCAAACTTCTCACTTGGCCTTTTCAAAGGTTGTAAAAGACCAGCACTTTTTCGGCGATCAGCCTTTACTTGTTGACACACCAGACATCGAGCTACAAACCCAGCTATTTCTCGCTTCATACCTGGCCACCAAAATTGCTTTTTTAAATCCTTATACATTTTCACCTCACCAGGATGTAAAGTGTATCCTGACTCATGTGCTTCTGATAATACCAATGATTTTAGTTCTGAGTCATTCGGCACAAAAATTCGGTTACCAAATCTCAAAATTCCATTCTCGTCCACCTGAAAAGTATCTTCTCCTTTCTCTTGTATCCTTGCTCGAAATTTATGAAAATTTTTATCATTTTGTTGTGCTAACTTGAGTTTCTCATATAAGTCAGGTTGAATTTCTAGTGTAGCGAGAAAAAGGATCAAAGTTGCGATATTTGGAGTTGTTTCGGTGAGGTTTCGGTTTATATATTCGAGGGTTAATTCTTGCGATATCCCCACAGTTAAGTGGAGTTTTTGCATTTCTTCCACAAGTTTTGGCTGAGAGGTAATTAAAGTTGCGGCATTGACTCTAGTTTTACGGCTTAAGGCATCAGCAACCAAATTGGCTTTCCCCTCATGGTACAAAATCTCTAGATCGTAATCCTTAATTAATTCCAACCACCGTCTTTGTCGCAAATTTAATTCCTTTTGTGTGAAAAGATACTTTAAACTTTGATGATCTGTGTATATTTTGCACGGTGCTCCGTATAAATAATGTCTCCAAATTTTTAGTGCAAAAATCACAGCAGCTAATTCTAAATCGTGTGTTGGGTAATTCTCTTCGTGAGGCCTGAGCTGTCGTGATGCATATGCAATAACATGTCTCTCTTGCATAAGAACACATCCCAATCCTAGCCGGGAAGCATCTGTATAAACTGCAAATTCCTTATTGGATACCGGCATTGCCAAAACAGGTGCACTTGTTAATTTCTCCTTTAGTTCTCTAAAACTTGCCTCCTGCTTATCACCCCAAATATAAGGAACATTTTTATGTAGTAATCGGGTCAAAGGTCGAGAAATCTTTGAAAATCCCATTACAAATCGTCTGTAGTACCCGGCCAACCCGAGAAAACTACGCACCTCTGACACATTCTTTGGTGGTTCCCATTCAGTTATTGCTTGCACTTTTCCGGGATCAACAGACAGTCCCTTAGCTGAAATCACATGTCCCAAAAATGCCACCTCGTTTAACCAAAAATCACACTTAGATAATTTTCCATATAACTGGTGTTCCCTCAATCGCATCAGCACCTCTCTCAGGTGATCTGCATGCTCTTCATGAGAATGAGAATAAATCAAGATGTCATCTATAAAAACTACCACGAATTTGTCCAAATAATCTCGAAATACCCGATTCATTAAATCCATGAATGCTGCCGGTGCATTCGTCAAGCCAAATGGCATTACTAAGTACATATAGTGTCCATATCTTGTGCGGAAGGCAGTCTTTTCAACATCTTCAGATTTAATTCTCATTTGGTGGTAACCAGTTCGAAGGTCTATCTTTGAATACACAGTTGATCCTTGTAATTGGTCAAAGAGATCATCAATCCTAGGTAATGGGTATCGATTTTTAACAGTTACCTTGTTAAGTTCTCGATAGTCTATGCAAAGTCTCAGAGTTCCATCCTTCTTCCTCACAAATAGTACTGGTGCACCCCACGGCGATGCACTAGGCCTAATGAATCCTTTTTCGATAAGCTCATCTAATTGAACTTTCAATTCTTTTAACTCGGCCGGTGCCATTCTATACGGTGCTTTTGAAATCGGCTTTGTGCCTGGTATTAGTTCAATTCCAAACTCCACTTCCCTCTGTGGCGGTATACCTGAAATCTCATTTGGGAACACATCTGGAAATTCTCGGACAACCGGAATAGTAGAGATGTCTGGTTGCTCGCTCCCACAAGCCATCACATCGATTAAGTAACCCGTGCAACCCGCTTCAAGTAAATGTCTCGCCTCAACAACAGAGATGCACGGAATCAGATCTCCAACAACTCGAAATTGAAGATTTTGTTTAGAAGTGTGATTTATATGAAATTGAATTCGTCGCTTTGCACACTCAATTACAGCTCGATGTCTAACGAGCCAATCAAAACCCAACAATAAATCATAACCTGAAATCTCTAGAACCAAGGCATCCAAGGTCAATTCACGCCCCGCAATTAGTACCTTCAAGTCTCGACAACTTGAGATTACTTGATTGAACTGTCCGAGCGGCGTACGCACTCTGGATATTCCCTTTATAACCTCAATATCCCAACCACAAGATTTGACGAAATTTCGTGACACAATGGAATGACTACAACCAGTGTCAAAAAGAACAAATGCCAAGTGTCCGGAAACGGAAACAATACCTGTCAACAATTCTTCTGGTGCTGTGGACAGTGGTACTTCTTCTGCGTCGTCATATTTGCTTGAGTCTTCATAGTCGAGTTCCACCGCATGTACCCCGACACCACTTCCACCACCTGTACTTGCTTGGCCTCCAGTTCTTCCATAACCTCTACCACTATTTTTGTCTGTTGCTCGGCCATATCTACGACCCCTACCTTGTGAATGGGCTTCATTGCCACTTCCTTTAAATGGTCCACTCCTCGGTGGATGTGGACAATCTTTCCTCCAATGATCAGTGCTACCACAATTGAAGCAAGATTGGCGACGCACATGACATGTTTCTTCAGGATGTGGTTTATTACATGTCCTACACCAAAACTTTGGACCATTAACTTCCTTAGTTACCGTCCCCTTTCCTTTTTCGTTCTTTGAGGACTGTCCTTTCTCAATTCTAGGTCGTACATTACGAGCTTGTTGCTCTTCACGTTCCCTTTTATAGTGCACTTCCATCTGAGCTGCATAAGTCATTACCGCCCGAATATCCTGTTTTGCAGGATCGTCCACCACTGCTGCTATCTTTGGCCTCAAACCAGTTATGTATTGTCTGCGATAACGCTTAGCGTCTCTACGGATGTCAGGGGCATAGTGGGACAAACTGACAAATTCGGCAGTATACTCGGCCACTGAATGACCTTCTTGCTTAAGATTCACAAATCGTTGTCTCATCTCCTCAACCCTTAGCTCACCCACAAACTCCTCCGTAAATTGCTCCTCGAACCACTCCCAAGGTATTGCATCCTGAGCCCCTTGGAAGTTTATCTTGGTATTATCCCACCAGAAACGAGCCGCATTCTCCAAGAAATGTACTGCAAGCTCGACCCAGTGCTGTTCTGGAGCCCGACAAATACGAAACTTATCTTTAACGCTAGCAAGCCACTCTTCAGCTGCCGCAATATTACCGCCCGAAAATCGAGGGGGTCCGAGTCGGCTAAAAGTGTCATATAAACGATAAAATGGATCCTCAACAACAGGTGGTTGGGCAGCACGATCACCATGACCTTGGCCTCGAGTCACTGCTTGAAATGCTTGCGTAATAGCATTTGTTATCCTCTCTTCTATTCCTGCCTGTTGTGGCCAACGACCACGCTGAGCCGGAACTTCGGGTCCAGATCCAACATCAGAACTCTCAGATCCGGCATCACTCCCCGCATCCTGGTGAGGCATGCCACGGGGGCGACCCCTACGACCTGCTCGCCTTTCACGACGCTCACGACGATCCATTCTAAATGAAAACCTATACCATCAAATCAAGACAATACAAGAAAAACAAACATGAAACAAATTAGGTCTCACATCCCACTAGACATACCCCACTCAACTTAGTATGACTGGTTCAGTTTCTATACCTTTGCTCTGATACCATTAAAGCTGTGACACCCCGAATCCAGGGTCATCAATGACAACACTCTGAATCCAGAGTCGTCACGGCCGCCACAGATGCATGTTAGCCAACACACACCTGTAAGGCTTATTAATACTAAATACAAAACTAATATGTAGTACCATAATTTAAAACAAGCCATCTAAGGTCTTAATAAATATGTTACACACTATTAATACACTACCAGTCATACCAAAATACAAAATATTTGTATATATAAACTTAATTCGACTAGAAGCTCGATGACTTCTTACAAGCCGAATAGAGTCTCAAAACAAATATACATTTATTGATACATACTACATGTTACATACCAAAGGGTCTAGTCTACTTCTCACCACAAAACCCGTCGCTCGGTCCAAAACCTGGAACCCATAACCAATGTGGAAACAATGCAAAAGCAAAGAATGAGATAAATATAATTTATCTCAGTGCGGTATTTAGTTCCAGCCACACGAACAATCTTACATGCTTCGGAACTATTTACCGACTGAAGAAGAAAAACACACAATTTGTATAAGTTAATTAACAATATACTTTGTGATATATTATAAGATGACAATATGAAAATGCAATGCAAATAACCCAACACATTAATCAATTTGAACTGTTACATTCAAATGGTAGCACAAAAGTGTCGGTTCAACTTGGTCAACATTAATACTAAGGCTGGTTCAATATCAATCATTCAAAACAGAACTGAATTATCCCGAAGGATCCATCTCTCCTTGATCAGAGGAGACTGAGTATACAATAGAGCATATATTGTATACGATACCACACAATTATCATTAATTCAGACAAATAGATAAGCAAACGGTACTAATTACGTGAACACTGTCAGACCACGGATATAAGCGCTTATTCACGGAGATTGGCACGTCAGGGAGCTACCCCAACGCCCAACCCAACCAGTGTCATTTCACCGTACAAGAGTACCAACGATTATCACAATCCATTCAATTCAGAATCATTTCAACATGCAATAATAATATTAAACAATATAAGTCATATGATACAATCCAAATATGCGTGCAATTATCAGTTCAAATTATGCAATGCAGTTATGCATAAATAATTTCTAGCATGTAATCAAGTTGTGTGGGATCCGCACCTGAAAAAGCAAAATGAAGAAAACAAGCAAGAGCACGACAATCTACAGATCCTCAGTCGTATCGGCTACCCCGGGTTCCGATAAGCGACTTCCCGAATCTAGAAAAAAATAAATTCTATTTAAATTCCTACTTAAATAACGATCAAATTTTATTAAGGAAATAATTCATTCGAATCCCAGTTTTAATAAACTAATATATTGTATGCGATTTTTAGAAAAATATAAAACTATACATGCTTACTTAAAGTAAGCTCAATAATTTATCAAATTTATAAATTATAATAATATGGCTATATAAGGTTGCTGAATTTTGTTTCTGTTTTAATTTACCAACGTTTCTACCGGCCCACATATCATCTAACTAATAGTTAATTGAGACTTAGAATATAATTTTGACAAACTAATTTTATGTTAGATATTTCTTTAATTTGAACTAAAAGATAATATAAAAATATGAAATAATGTCAGTACACTTAAATCCCGAGCTACATGTCATGTTTAACCAAGTCCAACTCATATTCTAGTGATATAACAACATATCCTTCTAAATCAGGTGATAACCAATCCATATAAGCTTTTACCAAAAAGAAGACAATTTAATTTTGAAAGAAAATCCGATCTGATTAGATAATATATTAATACTCGCTTAATTTCTCCAAAATTCCTTTACTAATCCCTTTTTAATTAGTCATAATTATATTAGAACATTCAATTAAAGAAATTAAAGTAAAAATCTCAGATAAAAGATATATGATAATTGACCTCACCTTTTCACTTGGTTGTGTTGCACGTTGCCACCAAATAACAATTTACTCAAACTTTTTCTTAATTTTCTCTTGATTTTTCCTAAACCTTTTTGGTGCGCTCATCATAGAAGAAAGGAATGAGGTTGTCATGTATGTTTATATACAAGAGTTCAACGTCCGACTTCTATTCCTTTGATCTTATCCCCAGCCGAAATTTTAAATGCTCAGTAGTTATTGAAGTTTACGTGCACCAATGGGGAAGAGACACAAGGACTTAAGAACATTCATCTTTATCTCTTTGGTCAAATATTCAAAGGACCTATGTCGGTTCACAAATGAATAATACTGGTCCATTTGGTCAACACTTAACTAAGGAAAATATTTACCTATTTACCTACTCAAATAGACTATGGAAACACTTTAACTATATATGGCGCACATATAAATAAAAAGAAAAATATGAATGAACATGTATATACATAAAATTGCATTCGGCCATGTAGTTAAAATAATAATTAATAATTAATTTTCTTTTTCTAAACATTTATTCTCACGTGTAGGAAATTTATGAGAAATACTAGAAAATATTTAGAACTCACAATACTATTTTTGAAATTTTTGAGTCGGATCTCTAAATAATAAAAAAAAATGCGTAATTAACTTTCAGAAATTCAAACAACAGGAAAAAAAAAACTAATGTGACACCACCCCCCCCCCCCCCCCCGCCCGCACCCCCCCCCCGGGCCCCCTCACCCCCAAAATTGTTTTTCAAAAGGAACAATAATTATACATTCATTTTAACGTACTGGTTGTGGCACCTCTTTGTGTGTTTGCTTGTAAGAATTACTCTTTCCAGGCTAATGGTAGCAGGTACCCTACTTGGGGTGCTTTTGGTTAAAAAAAAAAATAATAAATTAAACATTTATTTAAAGAGAAAATTTAATATGCACTATAGTGCATAGAGCTTTCTATGCACCGCAGAATTTTTTAGAGTATTTTTATAAATTGACAAATCTAATTTAACCAATCTAATCTACATATTAAAATCTCATAGCAATCAAAATTTACAATTTTTGAGATTTTATTACTATTTTTTTCGAATTTTGTAAAACATGTCATTTTTGGAATGTTATACTATTTACAATATTCCAAAAATGACATGTTTTAAAAATTTCGAAAAAATTAGTAATAAAATTTAAAAAATTGTAAAATTTGGTTTGCTATGAAATTTCAATACGTAGATTAGATTGGTTGAATTAGATTTGTCAATTTATAAAAAAAATCCCGAAAAAGTCTGCGGTGCATAGAAAGCTCTATACACTATAGTGCATATTAAACTTTCTTTTCATTTAAATTGCAATTTTCAACAATCGTTCCCAATTTGAGAGTACCCATTTTCATTGTCCCACTCAAAAGTTCATAAAATCATCCATAATTGATTAACTAAAAAGATAGCGTCATCAGTACCAATGCATTCTTAGAAAAATATGACAAAATGTTTAACATCGTTTATTCTTTGAAACTAATGAAATTAATATTGATTGGAAAATGATTATTACGAATAAAAAATTTAAAGAAGTGGTTGTTAAGTGAAGAAAAAGTTAGTAAATTGTAAGGAGGACGATGAAAAATTTTCATGTGTGCTGTTTTAATCATTGGATCCATTTCACACATTTAATATATATAAATTAAACAAGTATAATAGTATATACAAAACTCTACTTAGAAATGAAACAGTGATTTATGTAACATTCTTTATGCGTGCAGCTCAGGTTTTATGTAATTACGATTTTTTTATTGACATCAAGCGTACAGACAAAATAATAATGATATAATTAATCACATTACTAGATAATTGCAGATTATTTTGAAAAAAAAAACCAAATATGTAAAAAGAATAATATAAAACATTTTTATCATGTCATTTTCTTAATTTTTTTTTGAGGCAATGGAAAAATAAGAGGGGGCTAAATTCCCTTTATTAATTCATTAACACAAAAGAAAGGTAAATATTAAAGGAAGAAATTATGTCATGTGTTAGGTAATTACTCCCTCGCTAAAAAAAAATAATAATAAAAATACGTGTACATTAAGGTTCAGTACCCATTTTCCAAGGTAATTAAGGCATCATTGTCTCTACCTTCAATAGATTGTTGGATAAGCCATATTGTTTAACCTTATTTAAGTAGGATTGTAAGAGGTCTCTTCTCATTGATGTCCAATAGCACGACTTATTCAAAGTCGCCTCCAGCACGTAATAATTTAACTAAGCTCTCAACCACTTAATTTGATTAGTACATGCATCATCCCACTCTCCATTTCCTGCTTAAGAAAATTTTAAACTCATCCTCCATTTCGAACATAATTCTATTATTAAAAAAAATAAAGCAAACATGTTTGAAACACAATATCTTTAGTCCAGAGCCGGACATCTCCATTTTCTAAGAAAATGGAGTTCGTCCAATTTCAGTGGTAAAGAAAAGAAAATTCAAGAAGACTTTTAATTTTTTGAAAAAAAAGGAAAGCTCTGAGAGCATGCTCCAATAAAAATTGGAAAACAAACTGGAAGTATGCAAAAATAGCATTATTACTCCATTACACTCTTATCAAAACTAAATTATATACAAATACACGAATTCGACACAACTATATATATCCTCTAATCTAAATTCTTCTCCTTTTGTCCTCTTCCCTCTCTTCCATCACCTCTGACCATGAATAACCTTCCCATCTTCCTCTCTCTCCTCCTTATCTCCTCTCTGTACCTCAACCCTATTGTTTCAGCTCAGCGTTATGCCGCCATATTCAACTTCGGCGACTCGCTTGCAGATGCTGGAAATCTTTGTGCTGATGGAATTCCTGCCTATCTGGCAACTGCAAGACTGCCGTACGGCATGAATTTCTTTGGTTTCCCGACTGGTCGTTGCTCTGATGGACGCATAGTGACTGACTTCATCGGTATAGATATAAATAATTGTTTTCTTTATAGTTTTGGTTGCATTTTGTTATGAACTTATGATCAGTTGGTCATAAATCAAATTTCTCATCAAGTATATCAATTTGATGGAAACTAAAACCAGTTCCCTCAGGGTGCAGTTTCATGCATGGAGAAGGAAATATTACTAGAATACATGCAATTAACTTTCAGAATTATTTAGTTATCTCAGTTTGCTTGTATTTAAAGTGAGAAAAGGATTTTTTTCATATTATCTTTAATATTGCATCACTATAATCATTTTGATTAGAAGTCAATAGTTTACTGTTTATAATATTATTATTATATATTTGTAAGCACTAATGTAAAAATAAAAACTTTCAAGGGGATCATGAGTATGAAGTAAATATCAGAGTTATTTACTGAATTGTTGCTGTTTTCTATCATATTTCTCATGTAGGTTCTCTCTTAATTTTCAATTGCAGCTCAAGAATTGGGGCTTCCATTGCTTCCTCCATCTAAAGCACATAATGCAACATTTCACCGGGGTGCCAATTTCGCAATCACCGGTGCAACGGCAATGGACATAAGTTTCTTTGAGGGAAGGGGTCTAGGAAAGAACATATGGAATGCTGGCTCTCTACACACCCAGCTAAAGTGGTTTGATGAGATGAAGCCTTCCATTTGCAGCTCACCTCAAGGTAAACAAACAATAATCAATAGGTTTATCACAACATATTTTGCGTTAAGCCCCTTAAGGAATGTCATAATAAATTGGGTTTCTTTGTTGGGAGTTGCAGATTGCAGGGATTTGTTTAGAAGGTCCCTGTTTATTGTTGGCGAATTTGGAGGGAACGACTATAATGCTCCTATATTTGCTTTCAGAAAAATGGATGAAGTGCATGAACTCATCCCTTTTGTGGTTGACTCCATTTCAAAAGCAGTTGAGGTTGGTATTAAATGTCGGATTAAATATCATAAAAAGCTTATTTTCTACATCTTTATTGCGACCATTGCGTATATTCTTATTAGTTAATATGTACATCCAAGAAAATTAAATAAACTCCTCTTATTCCTCTGCATTATTGTTGACTTTATCTCGTTTTTCGAAAATTCGCCGAACTAACTCCTTTTGCATTCAAGGAATAGGAACAAAAATTTTTTATATATAGGAACCAATAATCGTTGACCATATAAAATATACTACTATAAAAGTACGCACCAATTTTGACATAATTTATTTCATCCTACCTCTATCTAACTCTCCATTTTCAAATGTAGAAACTAATTGCAGACGGAGCAGTAGAGTTGGTGGTGCCTGGTGTACTTCCAATCGGATGCTTTCCAGTGTACTTGACAATATTTAATAACGAACCAGTTAAGAATTTTGGTCCACAAAGTGGTTGCTTGAGAAATTTCAATACATTAGCTTGGGCGCACAATTCCATGCTACAACGTGCCATTTTGAGGCTGCGCAATAAATATCCTGGCGTAAGAATAATATATGGTGATTTTTACACGCCGATTGTACAGTTCATGCTCCATCCTGAAAAATTTGGTTAGGTTTCCTTCCTTCAAATTTATTCTAATTAATTACTCTATTAAGTTGAAAATTCCATGTTGTGTCAGCAGCACAGAAAGTTCACGTATATGATGGTTGAACTTAGTTTTATTTTAGTACATCTGGGGAAACTGGGTCGTCCTTTTTTTCTATTTTGGAAATAAATAAATAAATTCGAGTTCCAAATATTTGACATTTTTCTCTTGGGAGTGCAATTTGGAACGGGTACTTCTATTTATTATTGCTTTGTTTTCTTCCTCATTTTGAGATTCCAAGCAATAAATTAAACCTTCCTCCCGAAAGAAACTTCAAATCTTTGACACTAATTATATACACCGATTGTTCTGTGACACTCTATTTTGTAATATGTTAACTGTTCATTTTCCAGAATATAGAAGAGTTGCGTAACAACACGACTTCTTCATTATTGCACTTTCTATATAAATGAAAATTAGACTTGTGACTTGTGAGCCTAGTCTAAATAAATGAATTGAAAATGATGTTGCTTCAATAAATTATTGGTCTGCTTACATTAAGATAGTTACACTCCCTAGGAAATCTTGTTAGGTAGCTTTGAAACGATCAGCGTTCTAATTTTCAACTATCCCCATTGATTGAACGAATTATATGTTTTTTCTTCCTTTTGGCTCCGTTTGGATGGGTGCAAGAATAAGAAAATAGTTTCTTACTACTTACAAATTTATTATAAACAATCCAAACTCTTAACAAAATTACACAATTCCCAATACTTCTTTCTTTATTCCTCTTATTCCCACACCATCCAAACAGAGCCTTTTATTAGAAGCTGATAAACTTTGCACATATGTCTAATTATTACAGGGTTTTACAAGCAGCCACCAAGAGCGTGCTGTGGCGCGGCCGGGATGGGGTTGTATAACTTCAATTTGACAGCGAAGTGTGGTGATCCTGGCGCCACAGCCTGTGCTGATCCAACAACTCATTGGAATTGGGATGGAATTCACTTGACTGAGGCATCATATGGCCACATTGCCAAGGGCTGGCTTTATGGTCCCTACGCCGATCCTCCTATTTTGTCTCGCAGTAGCGCGCAATAGTACTAGGCTGTTTGCAATGAGCCTACCATTCCAAAATAGTACAGTGATTCTTCATGTGACGTTGTTGTAGAGAAAGGATAAGTTTGGTTGGTTTTCATGTCTATGTGAGTTTTTTATGTAGATTTTCTTATAATTTGGTCAACTGGATGAGTTGAGTTCTTTTACTCCTTTCCATTGCTTCATTATTATTAGTTAATTAATTAGGAATCTCATAGTCGCTGATCGGAAACCTTTTTCTCCGTGGGAATCTGATTCTGATTTCCGATTTCACCAAATTTGCTAATAGGAAGCGGGATGATTTGACAGGTTTTTAGGGACAAATTCCATTTAGAAATTCTTTCAAAAACGATGAAATTTGATGGGATTTTGTATTTGCGTGCATGAGATCGTTCGAGCAAAGATCAACTCCGTCCAAATTGATCCCTCCTTTCTTTCTGATCAGCGACAGAATTTTTGAAACCCAAATTTTCTTCTTTCGACTCCGATCAAATCAAATTCCCTCGCCATTTTACTTCTTTTCTTTCCGATCAGGGTGTTACTTTGCCCTTTACATTTTATAGTCCACTCTTATTCCGAATAGAATAATTGACGGCCAACACATTCTGTATAATTAATTGCCTTGTTTGGATGGAAATATCACAAGAGTTAAGCATAGATAATTCTTGGTACACATTTATAAAGGATAATAATGAATGAATTTAGTGACTATTCTAAAACCAAATTTAATTATCAGACATTAGCTGTCAAAAAAGACTGTTTACTAATTCGCCCAAATGTACGTTCTTGGTTTTGTGAATCATCTTCCAAACTAAGACCCAACTAATAATGAACGGACTTGAATTGGGTTGGTACAAAAGTAGGAACCAAATTACTAAATTAAGGTACCATTTGGAGAAGGAGGAGGAAAAAGAAGAAATTTATTATAAACAATCCAAATTATTCACAAAGTTAGACACTTCCTAATTTTTATTTCCACTTCTTCCCTTCTTCCCACACCTATCTAAACGGAGCCTTCATGTGAATGACTTGTACTAGCCCATTTAACTCCCACGTTTATCATATAAAAGTTTTGATCCAGAGATCCTACCTCGGCCTGCTTGTGGCCTTGTTAGAAACTTTTAATATCAGGAAGGAACAGAAGTACTAATAGGGGTGAAAACGGTCACCGTTTCGACCGTCCTTTCGTTTCGTTTCGTTTCGTTTTGGACGAAACGAAACGGTTAACATTTTTTGTTGCGTTTTATAAACGAAACGGTTAACGAAAGCTTAGAACAGTTTCGTCCATGTGTATTTTCGTGATATTTTCGTAATTTCGACCGTTTCGTTCAAAACGAAACGATTAACACAAATGGGTGATCAATTTCATTTTAAAACGAAACGGTTAACGAAATCGACCGTTTTCGTGATCGTTTTAGACGTTATGCAGCCATAAGTACCAAGTACGTGTGCGTCAGTACGTGAGTAGTACGTCCCATTAGAAATTGGACTATGATCCAAATGAATCATGGACTGATGGACCTGTCCAATTTATAATTTTAGTTGAATTGAACTAAATGGAAAATGGGAACACCGAACACGATTACACGACTCAAAGAAAAGTAAATACTATTGCCAGTAATATTTTATGGGCCTTTCATCCTAAAAGCACCAAAGCAGCTTTGTGATATCCGACACCTCATCACGAGTCCATGGGTTCATTGCGTCCCACATGAATATATATGAAAAAACAAAGAAAAAAAAGAGGTACGGTATTGCCATATTATCTTGAGTATTTCATTCTGATATTTGCGCAACAAAAATATGTAGCAGTAAAGAAAGTATTTCAAATATTATATTTTGTAACTTGCTCTTACTTCTTTTCTTTTTTTTTTTAAAGAAAAATCTTTTTCGGCCACAATTGGGCAGATGGATATGGATTTACTTGCATCATCCTTGGTTTTTATTAATCTAGTTTAAATTGTCGCACAAAATTTATTTTGATACTTCATTGTACCCTTCTTTTTTTTTAAAAAAAAACATTGAATTTATTTTTTTTCATAAATAAATTTCTATTTTCATTGTTCAATCTTTAAAATTTTGCTCCTCCTATCATAATTTTCTCACCCTGAATCTGGCATTAGGGTTGAAGAAGTGATGAACTTGCACGCACCTCATGTGATTCAACTGATTTTAAATTCCATGGAGGTAGGTCACATAAAAATGCAAAATCATTAGTATGATTAGAATTTATCAAAATTACTACAACAATCTTATTATACTCTCTTCCAGCAAGTTATTGGTGATGGTGCTTTCACTTTGGCTGCGCAATTACCGAAAATGATGTGTACCGATTTTTCTAATCCTTTTTATTTTTTAAAAAAGCTCAAACAAACTCGACTATAACCTGTTGCTCCGTCAGGCATTGGGGCAGCTTCGGGGAAAGTACCCACATGTAAATATTATTTACACTAATTATGATGGATCATGTCCTGTCATCAGTGCTGTTAAAAATCCAGATAAATTTGGTAACTCTCTCTGTTTCACTCTGTTTGTCAAAAATCAGAGATAAATTATAATATATGCTGATATTATGTTTCTGAATATGGCAGGTTTTTTATCAACACCCCTAGTCCCCTATTCAAACATGCTGTGGTAAAGATGGCCTGTACAACTGGAACGGCACTGGAATTTGTGGTATGCCAGATGTCATTGCATGTCCAACACCATCTACATATTTCAATAATTGGGACGGTGTCCATTTATCTGAGGCTGCATATCACTACATCACTACCACTTGGCTCCATGGCCCTTATGCTGATCCACTAATAAAATCTCCTTGCAGCTAAACTGCCAGTAATTTCAACTATCCATAGGGCAATTTGTTCTCGTCAGTGAGACAAAGATACTGACACTTATTTTTTGTTTAAGAACATAACTTGGTATTTTTCATTTAAAACTTAAAATCTTTTCTTTCCAACAATAAATTTTATCAACTCGAATGGTTTTGTTAGACATAGGCCCTGATCAAAATGGATAGGATTTGGGATTTCAATTCATTTCATTGGATTGGAATTGATTGGAGATGATTTTGAATTGAAATCCCGTGATCAAAACTAATAATGAAAGAATTGACGGGAATTGAAATCCTATGATCAAAAACCATATAAATATAAGAAAGGAAATGATTTGAATTCTAAAAACTGACCATTTTGCCCTCATTATTTAAAAAGAATGTTACGGCTAATTTGCTCTAGGTAATGCTCGTTCCAACGGCTAATTAATAAACAAGTAATTTTAAATGCTCGCTCCTTTCAAACACGTCTATAGTTTAAGACCATCTTTCCTAATTCTTCGAGATTTTCAAAACAAACTGTTATATATGATTTTACTACTTTGAAACCATGGTTCAGAAACAACTCTTTATCCTTCATATATAATTTACACGGACATGCAAGGCTATATTTAATGTATGTAATTCGAAAGGAGGCACTTTATTGCTCAACTCCATAAACTTGAGAGTCAGAGAAGCAATTTCAGGGCCCGATAGGGCCAAGTTTAACATCTCTTTTCTGAAGAACCAACAATTTACATTTGTTTACCAGTAAGCCCCAACCATGTCTGACCATGTAATAAGAGTTCTCTTAGGCATTTTATCGAACACTTTCCGTGCATCTTCCAAGCTCCCGCATTTTGCAAACATGCTCACCATCTTGGTCTCCACAACACAGTTTGTGGCGCAAGAATGGAGCTTTCGGCCGAGTTCGATGGACCCCATGTCGGCACATGATTGTAGAAGAGACATGTAGGTTTTGGGTTTGACAGAGTCGCTCTGTTGAAGGATAAAGATGGCTTCGTTTAGCTTCCCATGGGAGGAGAGCTCAAGCAATCGCGCATCGAGTGTAAAAGGGGCTCCTTGTTTTCTCGGCTTGGAATAAATTTTTGGTTTTGGTTTGCATGTGGAGAGAGTGTTCTCCATGGGAGAGAGAGAAAGAGAGAACATGGAAAGCAGCTTTGTTGCTTCATTTCATTGGATTGGAGAAAAAAGTGCGATTTAGATCTGATCGAAAATGGTTTAAAATCGGAAGAAAAGAGGAGAGATCGAGGGTATTGTTGTCTTTTTACCATCAACGCGAATGATCTAACTTGGTGGGTCCGGAGGCGATGCGTAGCGACCTTCAGAAATCCGACGAAATTTCGAGTCACATCGCAGGATTTCGGAAGCCTCTAATTCTCCGACAGAATCCGATAAAATCAATTGAAATCCAAAGTTTTACTTGATAGTGATCAGGAACTTTAAAATCGTAGGAAATCCGAATCCAATTCCTATGGAAAAATTTGATTGTGATCAGGGCCATAATTTTCTGTTTGGACATGTTACATATGGGAAGTGTTAATATTAATTTCTGCAGTTACACGTTTTTTTTCTTTTTTATGGAAAGAAAGCTAGCTTTTCTGTAAAGTCTTTGTTCTTTTAAGAAAACTGGAAAGTTCTATTTTTGGATCAACAAGTACTGTAGGAAACAGGGGAATGAAAAACATCAGTGCTTCTGAAATCGACAAAATATTTGTTCTCTTAAGAAAGGTGGATAGTTACATTTTTGGAATAACATCTGTAAACATCTTTATGCAATCCATTGGAAGTTCCTTACATCTTGTGCAATTCATAGACAGTGCAATAAATTCTTTAATTACTACATAGTACATACAGTATAACTTTCGTGTGGTCACCAATTACAAAAAAATTACCACGCAAATCAAGTAAATTTGGTTAGGGGACGTTTATAAATTCAAGTGAAATTTAGAGGAGCTGGCAGCTTATCATTGCACAACTCTTCGACGGAGCAATGGACTTAATCTTTTTTTACTTCTTTATCCTTTTCATTTCGTGCTATGGTCTTGCAAAACCAATTAACCAAAATTTTACATCAATCTTCAGCTTTGGTAACTCATACACTGATACTGGTAACTATCAAATCTTAGCAGCCAGAGCAGGATTGTTAAACAGCAGCGTTGAATTTCCACCTTATCCTTATGGTATTACCTTCTTTGGTCAGCCAGCTGGCCGCTTCTGCGATGGACGATTGATTATAGATTTCATCAGTAAGTAACTTGCCTCCTCAAATTTAAACAAAAAAATTAAAATACAAAATTAGTACAAATACAAGTAGTAATGCTATTATATTACATCTTTTTACCTAGAAATCATTCCTTATTTTATTTTATTTTTTTATTTGAACTTGTGTTAAGAAATTCAGTGGAAGCACCCAGACCCTTCCCTGAAAAATGGTGTGTTTGGATGAGCCTTGAATAAGGAATAAAACTAAAGAATTTCGGTATGCATGCTTGTTCAAATTTCTTATTCTTATATTATGGTTTTGTTAGTATAAGAATAAGGATACAAATTTCTTATTCTTATATTGTTTAGATTGCACAAGAATAAAGAATTTGATCCTTATTCTTATCCAAAACCTTATTCTCCATCATCCAAATCTTATGTCAACTGTATTTTATTTTTTCATCTATATGCTGCTGGACCCTTTTTAATAAGAATTTTTTTATTTGTATTATATTTTGTCTAGTTTTATGTCTTTTATCTGAGAAATGCTAGAATCAAATATATAAGGCATCCAACACAATTCAAAAAAGTCAACCGTTAAAATTTCAAAAGAGCGATCTGAACCGCTCAATATGATCTCTATATTAAAATATTCTTGAAAATAAAAATTTATATATTTTTTTAATTTTCTAACTATTTTTTTTCGAATTTTCAAAATCGGAGGGCTCATAACTTGTTAGATTGAATATTTTGAAAAATTTAAAAAAATAGTAAAAAAAATGAAAAAATATAAAATTTGGTCCCAACAGAGATTTTTATTGTGGAGAACAATTTGAGCGGTTCGGATAGACCATTTTAATTTAAAAAATTAAAATTTTATCATGTTGGATGAGTGTTTGTGTCTAACATATTGGACACTAGTCACTCCCCTTTTATTTTAGTTTTTTTATTTTTCCACAATTACAAATCTTTTTCCTCTCATTGTAATTTTATGACTCCTCTTCTGTAAATGCTGTCAAAAAATGTAACTGTCAAGGTTAAATGTTTGGGTGGTCAAAGCGCTGTGGGCGACTGAGCATTCACTCGTTATGTTCAGAAAGTTAAACATCTTAACTCGGCCTTCATAAGCATTCGGCCAGACTAATTACTATTGAATGGGCCACAAATAGCCCATTAAACCAGTTTAACAAGAACTCTTAATTAAGCCTTTCATGACTGATCCACGTTCTACAAATTTTTTTTTACCAAATTGAACTTAGAAAATTACTCTTTAGCTGTTAATAAAATGTAGATAATTTTATGTACATCCGTTGTACGGATAAGCACAGCAGAAATTTATCCAATTCATTTGTATTTGAATTCGCACATTATCCATAATATATTATTATTTACGTTCGTAAAGAGATTAGTCATATTCATATCCACAGAAAAAAAAAATAACAATTCGATACTGAGACTTGGATTTGTTTGTCAAATAATATGGATATCCAGATTATAAAAATCTGAAAAAAGAAGAAGTTGGGCTTTGTGTTTCTTGTTTGCAAGAAGACAACAAACTTTTGAAATTCATATTTTTACATCTCTACTTCTGTAATATAATTTTCATCATGTCTGAAATACTCTTGTTATACATGTTTTTATTTTTTCAATTGTTGTACACCTTTAAATTTTATTTCATTTTTTTAAGTATATCTTTCGTGGTTTCTACATATTTATTAGTACTATCTATCTTTCTTTTTGTATTAGCCGAAGTATATAGCCTCCCTTTTCTACAACCTTCAAAAGCACAAAATGCAAGCTTCACCCACGGAGCAAACTTCGCCGTGGCAGCTGCCTCTGCTTTTCCAGTTGAATTTTTCGAGAAGAATGGTTTTGTGAATAATCAGTTGCTCCGTAGTTCTCTGAACTACCAACTTGAATGGTTTGAGGACCAAAAATCTTCTTTGTGCAACACAACAGCAGGTACTTTATGAAGCACCAATACCGATCCAGCGAAATAAATAGTTACATGGTCGCAAATGGTCGGATAGTTGCATTAATCAAGATGAATATATTGTGATTCTGATAGTCCCATCAATTTAATTTCAATTTGGATTAGATAGGTCAAGGTACTTGATTGTCGGCCCTTTAATTTGGGTATGTCTAACAGGATTTTAATGTTACTATACCAATATAGATTTTGGTCTTATATTAAATAACCTGCTACACAGCAAACATTCATAATGTAAACACAAACATACAGATACATAAACAAATAATCTCCTTTTATTTTGGCAGAATGTATCCAGTATTTTAGAAAAACTCTTTTTATTTTTGGTGAGTTTGGCGTAAATGACTACACCTTGCTGTTGCTTGCCGGGAAAGAGTGTTCAAGAAGTGACAAATTCATATGCACCGCAAGTTGTTAAACTGATTTCAGCGGCTGTTGAGGTAAACTTATAGACATACATAAGAGGCACTAGAAATTAAAGGAACTTGCTTTTATGTTTCCATTAGCCATGTGTATGACTATTACTTATTGCTCTGTCATAGAAAGTCATTAACGATGGAGCAAGCATTTTAGCTGTAGCAGGGCAACCTCCGGCAGGATGTGTGCCGGTTATACTTACGCTTTATCCGAGCTCCAACAAAGAAGACTATGAACCTGACACAGGATGCCTAAAAGAATACAATCGCTTGGCAATGTACCATAACTCGCTACTTCATCAAGATGTGATACGCCTTAGAGAAAAGTACCAACAAGTGAAAATTAGTTACACAGACTATTACAATCCCATCATTAATGCGGTAAAATCTCCCAGTCTCTATGGTAATAATATCTTGCTTTTTTTTTTGTATGTATTCATTATTTACTAGTATTATTATTATTATTAATTTTTTTTTTTGCAAATTAATGTTGATTAGTTTACTCGGGTGCTTATTTTTAGGTTTTATCAACACACCTCTCCAAGTTTGCTGTGGAAAAGATGGCCCATACAATTTCAATATTTCTGAAAATTGCGGCATGCCAGGTGTAAGTGCATGTCCGAAGCCATCGGCATATTTGCATTGGGACGGTGCGCATTTAACTGAGGCTGCAAATCGCTACATATCTTCCACTTGGCTTGATGGACCATACGCAGATCCACCGCTAAAAACATTGCACAACTAAAAATCTATTATCTATATCGATCAATATATCAGGTCCTTTTTATTTATTTTTTAATAAGAGAAATCATGCTCTGTAGCTGCATGTTTCGGGTTCAAGGTCTAAATTTACCTGATCTTGTAAAAATTTGTGTTCCTTTAAATATTATAGTGCGAAGAACTATTGCAACTTGCAAGGAAGAAAAATTTTGAATAGTTATCCATAAATAGTGAATCCATTACATGACTAAACATCCTTTAATTTCCAAATTGGGTCAAGTCCAGTGGGCAATATAAAGGGGGAGCCCGCCATTTGCATGCCTGCAAATCCGAATAATAGGCCGATGTGCAAGTAGAAGACTAGAAGACATATAAAACAAATGATTCACTCTTAGTATGCGAGGTGCACAGCCGCACAGGTATATCCTAGAGGAATAATCACAACTTAACATATATAACAGCTTTACCCTGATTAGTAAGCATCTGGAAGTAGTCAACGATTTTTTTAACAATTATTAAGTTATTGGGGAAAAGTGACCATAAATTTACACAGTTACTCGGAAGCATTAATAGGCGATATGAAACCAGAGTGAAGTTATTCTACCGATTTTATTTTCATTTAAAGGTTTTTGATTTTTGTCTTTGGAGTGGATTAATTAGATACAAATGGGAGATTAAAGAAATACTAAGTATTTACCTCATAGGTTCATTTTTCATTCACTTTGTTACATTGTAGGTAGGCCTGCCAACGGCACACCGTAAACTGTTTCATTCACTTTGTTTCGTTTTGCTAAAACGGAACGGTAAATGGTAGAGATATCTGTTTTATTTCATTAACGAAACGGTAAACGGCACATGAAATGAAACGGTTTAACATGTTTTAATGTGTTTTTGTACATGCCATTTAGCGAAATCATTTCGTTTAGTAAGTGGAACGGTAAACGGTAGCGAAATCAATTTCGTTTCGTTAATGGCACGGTAAACGGAACACCCCATTCCGTGTCCGTTTACCACGTTAATCAGGTATAATTGTGGGCACATAGAAGGAGAGCAATAAACCTATTAGTGAGTCGTGAAACGTGGATGTATCTGACGCAATACAAGAATCCCACCGAGGATATCTCGGAGTATTTCATCCGAGATATGTAGGGGATGTTTCATCGGACCATGACGTGAATTATTCATCCAAGGTCTCTCGGATTGTTCAATACGAACATGACGCGAGTCGTTCTCCCGAAGTACGTTGGGGCGCTCCATACTTCTCGAGATACCTGGGGATTTCGAGTATAATGCGAACCCAACCCGAGAGGGTACCTTACCCGAGGGTACCTCACCTAAGGGTCTCTCACCCGAGGGTATTTCACTCGAGACCTCACCCTCACCCGAGGGTATCTCACCGAGACCTCTCCCCAGGGCACCCAGGAATGTTGCATCCGAACACGACGCGAACTGATTCTCATCCGAACCTATCTCAGAATCTAACGGGGACTAGCTTTAGTTTAGGACATTACTATATTTGTAAGTTTATATTTTCTTTCTCTTTCTGCAAATTTTCTTTTTTAGGGTATTATTTCTGAAAATATACTGACTTGTTGTCCAAGGCGCCGCCTCCTATATAAAGGGGTGCTTGTCATTGTAAACATTTTAGTTGATTAATTAATGAAATTTCCCTTTAGCTCTTTGAGTTCCTCTTTGCTATTTAGCATTTCTTTGTGTTTTCTAATTTCACTAAACCATTTATCGCCGGCCTCCACTGGCGGACCGGTGATTTGGGACGACCGGACGAGCGTTGTCGTCAGTGTCTTTATGCAATTTTGTCGGTCAAACACATATCTAGATTTATGCAAGTTTAAACGAGGATTCAATCATATATTCATATGACCAGATCGTTGTGGCTAAAATTTTTTTAAGATGTGACTAGCATACAAATGTACAATAGGAGTGAGAGGATTGTATTCTTAATTAGTTTAATTTACTAGTTCATTATCCCACATACATGCATCCAAGTATGTTGAAAACTATATTAGATAGAAACACCTGTACATAAATATGCTTAGTAACACGCCCTCCCAACTGTGAATTTGTTGTATTTTCAATTAGCTGACTTTTCATGATAAGAAACGGCACCTTGCGATCGTATGAGTGAGTCAACTACACATAGAAATTGGCAATGTTATTATAAATTAAAGAGCACGATAGCAGCCAAAGAAGTGCCTCTAATGTACTGCAACTCTCCTTCCTGAACTCTTCATCAAAACTATGGAGTTGTCTATCTACTTCCTTCTCTTTGGTGTCCTTTCATGTTATGTATATGGAGAACAAAGCTCTCAAAACTTTACATCGATCTTCAGTTTTGGGGATTCGTACACAGATACTGGTAACTTTCCTACTCTGGCTGCAGCTGCAGGATGGCCAATCAGCTTCACCAGCATCTATCCCCCATATGGTGAAACCTTCTTCCATCAGCCGGCTGGTCGTTGGTCTGATGGACGGTTGATCATAGATTTCATTGGTATGGAAATTTTATTCTCATTCTATATCTGCACATATCTAATAATGGGGATACTGGTCATCAATGTTCATAACTTTTTAATTTGTTACATGTTTCGTTGTTGGACTAGCGGAATAAAAAAAATTGTCATAAGATGATTGGGTTAGATTCGAATTGATTTTAATTTATGATTCAAACAATAAAGAAAAACACCTCAAGCGAGAATTCACCTGGTCAAGTGTAATGTGGTTGAAAGTAGAAACATTTCCATGTCAAATTTTGTCAATCAGTTTGAATATCAATGTTTCTATATGACTATTAATCATTGAATGATGTGTCGTTACTTAGTAATTGAACTTCACATTTTGAATTGCTGTAAAACAAGTTTACTCATTTGACTTGAATGTTTGGATAAAAAATACCTTTTATGAATTAATTAAATTCAATTGTTTTTTGATAGATCAGACCCATCATAGTTCATACAGGAATATCTTAATTGTATTGAAAGATGGGAGGTAATTTACAATACATATTTAATGGTAAACGGATCATGCCTCAATATTTAAATTATATTTAGTCAATCCAATCCTTCTTATGCAGCAGATCTATGGGTATCGAAAATTGATTACGGCCATCTGCTATTTTGCTATCTCTATCATCTCTAAATATAAAGTGAACATATATAGCAAACAAGATGAACATAGAGATGATTTAAGTGAACACATACAAACAAATAAGTGCAATGAAAATAAGTTGAATATGCATTTAAAATTCTGAACAAGTGATAACAACACTTATTTGTCTGTAAGTGTTCACTTAGATCATCTATATGTTCATCTTGTTTGTCGTATATGTTCACTTTATATTTAGCGATGACATGGATGGCAAAACTGCAGATGGCAGTTATCATTCCTGGTATTTTTTGGTTTTAAATAAAACTCTGTCTTTCTCAAAGTCCATTTGGAGCATTTATATGGTGTAGCTGGGTATATTCTCCCATATGCAGTACAAAATTTTATTATTATTTATGCCAGGAACCAAGTCAACTAACGATTTAAATTGTCTGTACTCCACTAATTTTTGCATATCCATCTTGTGTTAACCTACTATATTCTGTAATTTGTATTGCATATTAGATTCAAATTTGTTCTTCTGATGTGTTGCCGAATTTCAAACAAGTCCCAAATGTTCAGGTGTGACGCTCAAGGTCGCAGGGGAGGGCTTTGCATCCCTGTGATTTAAATTTAACTACAAATTTATACCAGTTTCAAGAAAATTGTGTGTAGATTAAACAATTTGCACCCCAACCAAAAAAACATGTTGTAATTTAACAGCCCAATTTATTTCTAGCTCCGCCCCTCCAAAAGTTTGGAATCTAAAACAACAATTTACGCGCGCTTATCTATTAAGAAGAACAGGTCATCTGATTCTCACTTGCAACAATTTACCCTTAATTTCAGCTGAAGAATACGGTCTTCCTTATATACCACCATACAAAGCATATACAGGAAGCTTCAACCAAGGAGCCAATTTTGCTGTCGGAGGCGCAACTGCAATTAATGTTGAATTTTTCGAGAAAAATGGCTATGTAAAGTTCAACATGATTCGTGATTCTCTTGACTACCAACTAGCATGGTTCGAGGAACTAAAGGCTACCCTTTGCGCATCGACAGAAGGTATTGATCGTACATCTATAGTATCATGAAAATTAAATTAATAAAAACAACAGGTTTACAGTTAGTAACTTTTTTTGCCTTGAAGTTTGGATTTAATTCTGGATCTATGATTTTATAAAAAAAGCTGAACAAATTGTTTGTTTGGGTTTGGTATAAAAACACTGAGATGCAGTTCAAGTCAATTTTAATTTTTTTTTTCTGAGGGTCTTATAAAAAAAAAATTTAGGGTCAGTCCAAGTTAATTTTAACAGCTCATGTTTTATGCGGTTGTCTGATACACATTGAGTCATTGCCAGAATGCAAGGAGTTCTTTAGTACATCGCTCTTCACTTTTGGCGAGTTCGGTGCAAATGACTATAGCTTTATGTTGGAAGCTGGAGTTAGTGTAAATGAAGTAAGAACATATGTGCCCCAAGTCGTTCAACTCATTTCAGCGGCTGTTGAGGTAAATTACATCAATTAATTGCTGGATCAAGAAGAATAATAGGACAAGTGTTGCATTTTGAAAATGCATATTAATTATAGATTCAATTTTATGAAATTGTAAATGCTTTGTGACCTTGTCATACTGATCTCTGCCAGCAAGTTATCAGTGCCGGAGCAGTAACTTTGGCAGTAGCAGGGCAACTGCCGACGGGATGTATTCCAATCATTTTAACACTTTTTCAAAGCTCCAACTCAGACGACTATGAGGCAAACACTGGATGTCTGACAGCATATAACAATTTGGCCATGTACCATAACGTGTTACTTCGACAAGAATTGATGCGGCTGAGGAGCAAATACCCACATGTCAAACTGAGTTACACCAACTATTATGATCCAATCATTAATATAGTCAAATCTCCGTGTCTTCCCGGCAAATATTGTACGTGCATATTTATATATATCTACCATGCTTGACAATTGACAAGTTGGAAGTTCATCCCATTTTCTTAATTACCAGCATATATGTTGATTAAATAGGCTGGCTATTGTAGGTTTTATTGACAAGCCTCTCCAAGTTTGCTGTGGAAAAGACGGCCCGTACAACTATAACTTAACCGAGCTCTGTGGCATGCCGGGCGTTGATGCATGCCAGACACCATCAACATATTTGCACTGGGATGGTGTGCATTTGACGGAGGCTGCTTATCACTACATCTCGGATACTTGGCTCCATGGTCCTTTTGCAGATCCACCCATAAAAGCTCCCCGCAACTAATTAAATATGTGAGAGAGTGAGATTATCACAATGATCATCTAAAATTCTATCCTTAAGAATATTATTATTGCTATCTTGATCTTTTATTGTAATTTAATTCATGTTTAACTGGAACCAAAGTATATTTTTCATCTCATTAATTTTTGTCAAATCCAATTAATTTGTAGAAGTGAACTTTTGTATATCAGTTCTGTGTATTAATATTAATTAGACGGATTAGACTTATACGTTATTTTGGTGAATGCATGCTACTTGTTAATTCCATATGCTGATTTTCACTGATTAGGAAGCGCTGCGTTCTTCAAATTAGTTGCCTTTTACTTTTTTTTTTTTTGTGGGTCCTAGTTTTATAGTTTGCTTTTTGCCTTTCTTCTTTCTTAGTTTTTAGTTTTTTTTTCTTTTTTTAGCTACTGGCTAAACTCTGTACTTTTCACTTTTTATAATTAAAAGATGGAGACTGGATCTCCATTTTTTCCTAAAAAAAATAAAAAATTCCATCTGCTGTTACGTAAAAGAAACAATTTTGACTGCTAATAGCCCTACATAAGTGGTCATATATTTACATATTAAATTCCATATCATTTTATTTTGTTAGAATACAAAAGAAAACAAAGCAAAATTTCACTCTATTTATTAGTATTTTTCAATTTCTAAATACTCTTCTTTTTGTCAACTCTCCCCAACAATACGTCCAGTGAGTCGCCAAAGTCAAAAGCCAATAGTTAAGTCAGCGAACCTGTAATTTCATACTAACCGTCCGATATAGATCAAACGGCCCATGGACGCATTGTTCAATATTTCAAGTTTTCTTTCGACTTTCGAGGGTCAGTTGGCAAAATCCCACGCCGACAGAAATTCCATCAAAAAAAAAAAGTAGAGAGAAAACAAAGCGGCCTCGCTTTTACGTTCTCTCTACTTCTCCGGCGGTCCGGCTACGGCGATATTCCGGCCATCTATCAATGGATCAAGCGCACAACAATGTCGTCGGTGTTTTCCTCCTTCCTCCTCTCTCGGTCTCTCCAATTCCATCTATATAAAGCGGATGTACCAGATTTGGGCGAGCCGACCAATTTCATGAGCTGAAAGTAAACTTATGCTTCGTAAGGTGGATCCTGCTGTAATTTCTATGTTGCAATTTTGTGAAATGCCTATTGATTCTGTGTATTCAAATAAGGTTTAGGTGTGTTTGACTGGTCTGCATCTTATCTTTTCTGATATTAGCCTAAATTATATCAAATAATATTTCTAGAATTATAGTTAAGTAAAAGGACTTCAGGAGAGCAGCGAAGAGTTTAATAGATAACTAGATAAGGACTGAACCATGATTACAGATTTAAAATCTTAATTTCATAAATTTGCATTGGCTGCCACAGGAAGAGATGAGACTGAAATTTTACCATACTCGATATTGTAGCGGCTGCTACAAAATAACTACACCAAATAATTCTAATGATTCTCAATTTCCTAAGACAGTAAAAAGTAACTTATGAAGGAATTAAAAAAAAAAAGGTTCTTATTCTGATTCTTTGTTATTCTGTCCTCCATTCAGTGTGACCCTACCTTTCTTAGCTATACAGAAAATTCAGAAAATAGGCATGGTACCAGCTTGTGGTTTGATTTTTCTGGTTTATAATGGAAGAAATTAGGTTGGTTTTTGTTAGGCTTCAAGTTTTAGTCTTCTGTTCATCACCCTAATAAGATTGATTTGGAACTAGTGTTCAGCTGTATTTTTTATTTTATTTTTCTGATTAAATTTGATAAAAAGTCAGGTTAACAAGATTTGAGTTTTCTGTTAAGTATTTTGGTCTTTTCGGGTCTAATCAGTTGGGGTTAGGATTAGCTATCTCCATGGTAATTCAGGTTTTGGGCTAGTAATTTGGGGTTCGCTTTGGGTCACTGATTTTTGGGAAGAATTAAATTTGTTCTGTTCAGAGTTTTTAGTCATGTTCTTCAGATCTAGTCAGATTTTGCCAATGCTATCTGGCTTTGTAATTCTATGTATTAGGGGTTTCTGGTTTAGTTGTCAAGTTCTCACTCATTATCTAGTATGTATCAATTGCTGTATGATGTTTTCCTTTAGTTGGTGTTGAATACTATTATCTCTTCTTAATTAAGATCCTTCTGAAATTTTCAACTCATTGTAATTGTTAATTACAAAAATGTCTAACTTATGCTTACCAGTACTAATAACAATTATATAGCAGCATTAATCCAGTATAGCTGTACAGGTATCATATCTTTTGTACCAATCATGCTCTTTGGTTGAACTTCCTTATCCACTAATCGTTAGTAACTCGGAGCTGCAAAAAGTTGTTAGCAATGGGTCCTTTGCACTTAATCTCAAAATATCAGACTGTTTGAGCCTTTTGGTGCATTACATGCATAATTTTACTCTGAGGTTCTTTGTTGGTGCTACTATGAGCTTATTTCTATTTACCTCCGCAACTTAATTTAATTTTAATAAATTTGGACTTGTAATTGTTTTATTCCAAGTTTCTGTTATGAATTCTATTTTACTTTAGATTTCTTTATTTTTATTTATTTTTATTTACTTCAGCTTCTTAATATTTATTAAAGAATTTTGGTTTTACTTCAATTTATATTGGTCTTTATTCTGTAATTTATTTTTATATCAGTAAATGTTTAATTCAAAATATTTTATCGGTTCTGATTAATCCTACTTTTTCTTTCGATTTCTTTCTTTTTGATTATTCTTATGTTATCATTACTTAATGTATGTTATTATTACTTCTACGTCTCTTTCTGTTATTTTTTGTCTGTTTGTCTATTTTGTAGTCATATTTTTGTCCTTTTTATTCTTTGTGATATTTCATTGTGATTCCATTGTATTATTTTTCCAAGAATCATTTGCAAGCACAAATAAATAGTAGATAAGCTGATGGTTTTTCATTGTCCACTATTCTTTTTACTTTTAATCAACCTTATGGACTTTTTCTATTATTTTGCTGAATAATTTATTCACATATATGAAATCTTACAATAGAATTGTTCAGTGCTTACTACGTACAATTAACTTTTCATGTAGAAAGCAAATCTTTTCCCAGAAACTTAGTACATAATTATTTGATTTCAATCAGCATGAAGCTGACAGGGAATGATGAAAATGAGTTGTTGAATTTTATTTCCTTGGGGCAGTGTATTTGTCAACAACGGGGTGTCATTTCTAGCCTACCCCAACTTGTTTGGGATAAAAGGCTTAGACTTTAGACTTTAGTGTATTTGTCAACAACATATATTAATTATTGACTTGCCCACATCAAGTACAGTAATGCAATTTTTCTTCTTGGTTTTATTTGTGGCACTTATTGTTTGCTGTTTGTTTGTTTCCCTTAGACTGTTGGTTTCTTGCATCAATTCTTAAATAAATAGTTTTATATTTTTTTTTTTGTTCTATAAGTTTCTTGTGGTCACCACCTAGAAAAATTACTGTGTAAATAAATAAAATTTGGTTAGGTGGCATTATAAATCAAGTAAAATTTTAGAGGAGCTGGGAGCTTATCATTGCACAACTCTTCCTGAGAGAAATGAACTTGTTCTCTTGTTATTTCTTCATCCTTTTTATTTCATGTTATGGTCTTGCAAAAACAACTACCCAAAATTTTACATCAATCTTTAGCTTTGGTAACTCATACACCGATACCGGTAACTATCAAATCTTAGCAGCCAGTGCAGGATCGTTAAACAGCAATGTTGAATTTCCACCTTATCCTTATGGTTCCACCTTCTTTGGTCACCCAGCTGGCCGCTTCTGCGATGGACGATTGACTATAGATTTCATCGGTAAGTAACTCTCCTCCTTAAACAAAAATAGTAGAAATACAAGTAGTATTACTACCGTATTACTCCTTTTTATCTAGCAATCATTCCTTTTTTTTTTTTTGTTCATTTGAACTTGTGTTGAGAATTTGAGTGGAAGTACCCAGACTCTTCCATGTATAATTCTATAAATTTCTACTCTATTATATCATTTTATCTATGTACTGGCCCCTTTAAATAAGAATTTGTTGTTTTGTATTATATTTTGTCTATTTTTCTGTATTGATTTTCTTTTCTTTTCTTCCACAATTAACAAACTTCTTCCTCTCATTATTTTTTGACTCCTCTTCTGTAAATGCTGTCAAAATGTGTCAAGATTAACTTTTGGGTGGTGCAAGGTCCTGTGGGAATCTGAGCATTAACTCATCGTTTTCAGAAAGTTAAATATCTTAACTAGACCTTAATAAACATTTGGCCAGCCTACTACTTACTATAGAATGGTGCACAAATCGTCCATTAAACAATTTTAACTGGAACTCTTAATTAAGACTTTCATGACTGATGGACGTTCTATAAAAAGTTCCACCAAATTTTTCTTCGAAAGTTACAATCTATCTGTCAATTAATGTAGATAACTTCATGTACATCGGTTTTACGGGTGAGCTTAGCAGATATTTATCCAATTCATTTGTATTTGAATTTGCAGATTATCCATAAATTTTTGCTTTTGTTAAGAAATTAGTCATATTCATATCCACAGAAAAACAATAAAAATTTGATACAGACTTGGATTTGTTTGTCAAATAATATGAATAACCAGATTACCCAAATGTGAACTAGAAGCTATTGGGCTTCATGTTTCTTGTATGGAATAAAACCAAATTTCAAATTCATATTTTACATCTCAACTTCTGTACTATCTTGCTCATTATTGTCTGAAATACTCTAAAAATAATATATAGTTATCAGTTATAAACGTCAACTACTATATACATGTTTTTTTGATCAATTTTTGTACAACTTTAAATTTATTTATTTATTGTTTGAAATACTTCTTTTGTGGTTTTTGCATATTTATTATTACTATCTACCTTTTCCTTTCATTCAGCCAAAGAATATGGCCTCCCTTTTATTCAACCTTCAAAAGAAAAAAATGCAAGTTTCACCCAGGGAGCAAACTTCGCCGTGGCAGCTGCCCCTGCTTTTCCTGTTGAATTTTTTGAGAAGAATGGTTTTGTGAGTTATCAGTTGCTCCGTAGTTCTCTGGACTACCAACTTGCATGGTTTGAGGAGAAAAAAACTTCATTGTGCAACACAACAGCAGGTACTTTATGTAGCAACAATCTGATCCAGCAAAATAATTAGTTAAGAGGTAGCAAATGGTGACGAATTGAATATATTGCATTGTTTAAGATGAATAATAAATTGTGATTCTGATACTCTAGTCAATTAATTGGTTTCAAATTGGAATAGGCAGGTCACAGTACTTGCTATTATGTCGGCCCTTTAATTTGGGTGTATCTAACGGGATTTTAAGGGTACAAAATAAGTATAGAGTTTGTTCTTATTGTTTATAACCTGCTACCCAACAATTAATACATACATACAGACATAAATACATACATAAGCGAACAATCTCCTTTTATTTTGGCAGAATGTATCCAATATTTTGGCAAATCTCTTTTTATTTTTGGCGAGTTTGGTGTAAATGACTACACTTTGCTGCTGCTTGCCGGAAAGAGTGTTCAAGATGTGACAAATTCATATGCACCCCAAGTTGTTAAACTGATTTCAGAGGCTGTTGAGGTAAACTTACAGTTGTACATAAGAGCACTAGAAAATAAAGGATGATTTTATGTTTCCATTAGCCAAGTAAATAACAATTATTTGTATTGCTTTATCATAGAAAGTCATCAATGATGGAGCAAGCATTTTGGCAGTCGCAGGGCAACCTCCGGCTGGATGTATGCCGGTTATACTTACACTTTTTGCAAGCTCCAACAAAGAAGACTATGAACCTGACACAGGATGCCTAAAGGAATACAATGGCTTGGCAATGTACCATAACTCGCTACTTCATCAAGATGTGATACGCCTTAGAGGAAAGTACCCACGAGTGAAAATTAGTTACACAGACTACTATTATCCCACCATTAATGTGGTCAAATCTCCCGGTCTATATGGTAATATCTTGCTTTTTCTGTATGTATAATGTATTCATCATCATGATCACCGTTATTATTATTATTTTGCAAATGTTCATTTTACTCGGGTGCTTATTTTTAGGTTTTATCGACACACCTCTCCAAGTTTGCTGTGGAAAAGGCGGCCCATACAATTTTAATATTTCTGAAAATTGTGGCATGCCAGGTGTAAGTGCATGTCCAAACCCATCGGCATATTTGCATTGGGATGGTGCGCATTTAACTGAGGCTGCATATCGCTACATATCTTCCACTTGGCTTGATGGACCATATGCAGATCCACCGCTAAAAAGGTTGCACAATTAGCATCTACATCGATCAATATATCAAAAGAATGCCAGTGATAAAGGAGGAGTTCATGTTTTAATAAGAGAAATCATGCTCTGTAACTGCATGGTTTGGGTCCAAGATCAGATAATTTGCCTGACGTTCTAATACTTTATGTTAATTCCTCTAGTTAGTGGAAAGAACTATTACAAGGAAGAATTAATTTTGGATAGTTATCCATAATATATAATTACCTGAACACCTTGGAGCACACTTAGGGGTTCACAGGCATTGGCGGAACAAAGTTCCACATCATTTACATGAACATAAATGTTAATGAAAATTGATTAGTGCCATCGTTAGGAATGTCATCGCTGCCATCGCTAAGCTAGCGATCCCTCACCCAGCACATTTTTTTCTCATCCAACGCACTTTATCTCATACGAAAATATTCAGTTGGATAAGTACAAATGTTCTGTTAATTGAGTATAAATGTTCAGTTAGTTGAAATAAAAAATATAAATGTTATCAGCAAAAATGTTCTTTTGGATAAGTATACGTGTTTAGTTTAGCAAGAACAAATGTTCAATTTCGTAAGTTTAAATGTTCAGGTTATTACGTATAAATGTTCATACACTTTTAATTATTAAACTAAACATTTGTAACAGACAGCAGTGATGGCGCGAGATGATTTTTTTTAGCAATGGCACTTATCTTTCTTGAATGTTAATACGTACTTATAATTCCAAATTGGGCTTCAGTTGAGTGGGCCGTAAAAAGGGAAGCCCGCCATTTCTATGCCTAAAAAAATCTAAACCATAAATGAATTGTCATATGTAGTTTTGTCATCATTCGGACAAAATAAACACATAAAATAGAGAAGTTGAACATATAGATAATCAAAGTGAACACATACCAAAAAATTATATTTTTTCATCTTTTTTATAAGCATAATCAACTTATTTTTATTGAACTTATTTGTTTGTATGTGTTAACTTTAATCATTTATATGCTTACTTTGTTCAAACGAGGATAAAAATGCAGATGACAATAATTAATTTCCAATCTAAAAGGCCACTAACTGCTATGTAAGGAGAAGACAATTATATAGAAAAATTCTTATTGCAATCAAAAGAAATACCATCGCTGAACACACTAAGAGATACGCTCTCTCTCTCATGCTATTGCTCTAGTGGGCTCCTTCATCAAGCGTTATCTCACTCCTCTCTCTCCCTGCTCTCCCCTTACCTAGCGCTATTTACGTTCCACCCTCATTCTTGACAAAACGGTGAATACCTTTCCTTCCTCCCTTCGCTCTCTTCTGCATTCCTTTTTTTTTATTCTCGCGTGTTTTTTCTTCTCTCTTTTCAATCTCTTTCATGCTCTATCATGTTTCCTCTTTATTTATCTTTTCCTTAACTATTTTGTTTGTTCACTTTATTATTTTATATGTCCAATTTATTTATCTGTGTGTTCATTTCTTTAATTATGTATTTGTGTTATATTTTGTATTTTTATTGAATTTATTTGTTGTATGTGTCAATTTTTTCCTTTAAATATTTATTTTATCTATTTTATGTATTTACTTTGTTTAATTATGAAATGATTTTTTTAATTCAGTTAATTTTCCAGTGTTATGTATGTATATATTTATTTTGTTCGTTTATATGCTCATTTTGTGTGCTTTTACGTATTCCCCTTGTTTTTTATGTATATGTACATTTTGTTTACTTATATATGTTCACTTTGTTCCTTTAAGTGTTCAGTTTGTTTAATATTTTTATCATTTGGTGGAAAAATAAGCCATAGTAAGAGATGTAGGAGGCATGAGGAGGCAAATGGAAAAGAAGAAACGAAGAGAAGAGGCAGAAAGAGAGTGGAGAGAGATAGACGAAGAGTTGGAAAAGGCAAAAAGAGTGCTTTAGGAGGAGGGGAGGAAAGCGAAAGGAGCGCTAGAGAAGGAAGAAGATCGGAGGAGAGTGATGACATGAAATGGTATAATGTCAAATTGTAGTTATCATTTCTAAATTTTACATATGGAACAAATTAATAATTATGCTTTTCGAAAATAAAAATTAATAATTAGCTATTACTATGCGAGGTATATCTTAGATGAATAATCCCAATTGAACATAAATAACAGCTTTACTACGATTTGTTACGACACTAGTCAAATTGGAACCGGAACAAACCGGATGTGGTTACTTAATTTCTATTCATACTAGTGGGATCTCGCGTGTTGCGCGATCTATTGTTTAGAACAGTTTGTAGTTAATTTAGTATTAGAGTGCTAATGTACAAATATTTTTTTTTGATTAATCGTGATAGGGAATGATAATTTATATATGCATAGACTGGTGGCAGTTACGCTATAATGGTGATAAATAAATGGATGTAATGGCTTATAGTGGTGATAATGTATACACGGTTTATTGATTCAGAATGAGGTATTGTCTGTACGGTCTATGGAAAATGCAGTTTATGTTGGTGTCAGTTACGCCTAGTTAAGAGAAGGGGAAAAAACAATAGCTACAAAAATAGCAGCATAACAGTAGGAAACAATGCAATATCAAAGAAAAGTAAAAGAAACAAAGGTAGACATACTCTCAGCACAACAGAGGGCTGCAACTGTGTGTGTGGTAAAAGAACAGGTTGCCAGTACTGGTACCAAACATGACGACTCTTCCATTCTCCGGATGCGTGACAGTGCGACAGCGATCGCACAACTCTGCTACGCCAGACATCTTGAAAGCTGTCTGCACCCTCATTGCACAGCTATGCTGTCCCTTGTCGCTTGTTGGAAATAAAAATCAACTCCATAAGAAAGCATGCAAAACCAGATCAAATTTTATAAGATGACTCATATAGAGAAAGGAAAAATGAAGAGTGAATCAGCGCTGAAAAGTGCTAGTTAAATGAAGACGAACTATACCTAGAAGCACCGAACACCTAGCAGTATCCATCACAACTTGTAATTAGTGGCCAAAAGTGCTGAGCTGAAAACATAAAATTTTAATTAAAGTCTAATAAACAATTAAAAGGAGAAAACACGACACAAACGGAGAACATGATATATTGTTAAAAAGTACTGAACCAAAAAAAACCTCAAAGGTCAATCCAACCGGGATTAATATATGTTATTGATTGATACGAATTTTTGCAACCGGGATCAAAGGTCGATCCTACTTAACAAAAGTAACCAAAAGAATTAACTAATAAAATTCAACAGAATAATAAAAAAATACAATCAAAATAGTCAGTATTATACCAATCCTCATGAGTCCTTTGAGAGATATGTTAATTACCGATCTTTATAGTATGATTAAAAAAATTTACGCATCTCTGATAAAAAAAAATACCACATATGTCACTTACCAATATTTGAATCTCTTTAAGATAGACTGAAAAAAGGAGGCACCTCATGTTATTTTTTAGCACCTTGGTTTAACTGATTCAGTGGTCTCTTCATCTCCTCAATTTTCTCAACCAAACTACAACACAGATTAAAAATGCTTAATACACAATAAAAAAAATGAACAGGCAAACTTTTCTTGGCTTGATTATTTTCTTCCTTTCCAGAATCTTGTATGCAAAATACAAACAAAGAAAAAGAGATGGCAATGTGAAATAGGCTTGATCCAACAAATGCAACCGAGGCATGATTACTCTAACCGTCTAAATAGATGTATGTTTTTACTGTGGGATTCTCTATTTTGTAGTTACATAGAAATCGAAAAATTTATAAAGACATCATAAAACTGAGAAATTCATTGCACAGCTTCATTCTTAGCATTATGTGCTGAAACACAATTTAACACTTTCTTTGTTGTGCATAGTTCATGAGCATAGTGCAATCATCTGATAATATTCGGCATTTGATCATAAATTAAATCTGGTTTTCCATTTTCATCACCTCCATATCAATAACGCAACAACTGTATTTTTTTTTTGCCCTTGATATTGATATCTAGAAAAATCATATGAAATCAATAAAATACTCAATTTAATATAATGAGGAAAATATATGCTAACATGATAATTTTCCAACTTTAGGATGTGATTAATTATCGAAAAAAGAACAATTTGAACTTTGGATTACCTCATCTTATTCCTAATAAATCACTGGAATTAAATCACTATATAATGTACAGGGAGTTTAACCTGAAGCCTAGTTCATAAAAATGTACTTTCATACATGAGGCACCTAAGCAAGAACGGTCAATTCGTTATACCAGCAATAGTTGTAAAGAACTAAATTCCCTGAGCTTTTAATTTTGACAAATTTTACACATCATATATCAAATTTAACCTGAAGCCCAGTTTTATTACCTAAAATACAATAAGAGCGTCATTAATTTTTGTACATCCATTTCAAGTATGGTACCAATACCTAAGTTCACATACACAGATCTAAAGTTGTAAACATATAAATGTGCAAAAACAACTGCAGTAATTCCTGTTACCTCACAATAGTTGCAGTAGATCCTAAGTCATCCCTGAAACACAACATTATGAAATCAAATCATGCAAGTATCAGTGTTACGAAGACATGTTCTATAAAAAGAAATACAATAAAAATGCATTCAGTGATAATGAAGAACATCCAACTGAAATTAACCTATTGATGTTGCAAATTTATTTGCTCGCTGAAAAGAAAACAACTGAAAGGCCTTTCTCAGGAGGAGCACTGCACAACAACAATAGATAAAATCATTTGTTTTAGAAAAGAAACTAACAAAGTCTACAGCTACTAGCCAGAGAAACTGAAAAATAAAGCTGAAAGCAGATGTACTATATATAATCCTAAAAAATGAAAATAGAGATATACACAGCCAATTGTCCTGACTATCAATCAAATATCAATAATATACCTTACATCTAAACATGAAATCCTCAGTATGGCAGAGAATACTTACCCACAGAAAGCCAAGAGGAAGAGATTAAATTGGACAACAACAAATTACAGCATCATCAAGGAGACAACGACAACAAACCCTCACCTGGTATGTAAGAAACCTGCAATTGGAAAAGAAAGAAAAGCGATGAGAAGATAACCCAAGACAATTCGAGAATGGAAAAAAAGGAAAGAACTTTTAAAAGAGAAATCAATAGAAAAGAAGGAAAGAGCAAAGAGCAGCACAAATCTAGGGCAACAAAATAAAAAAAAGGAAAAGACAGTGTAGTAGAAAGAAACAAACGAAAAAAATAGCAAAAGGAAAAATTATAGATGAGAATGCGCTCACATCGGAATGAGGAAGGCAGTACAAATCAAAATAGAAGACAGATGGGAGCGGATCAAGAAACACCAAGGAAAGAGAAGAAGAGGCGCAGAGGAAAAACTCCGACAACACCGAGCGCACGGAGGAAACACAGAGGAAACAACGAATGAACGGGATAGACCATCCGTAAGGTGCACAGTAAAGAACACCTGAAAAGCTGAGAGAACGGCGCACACACCGGGAGCATATTCCGACAGACTTCCGTACAGGGACCACATGGAGCACAGCATCGAGGCACTGCTTGGCGAGTGGCGACCCCTGAGGAACCAAAGCGACGGATTAACGCAGAGGGGAAGAATCGAGACGGAGAAGATCGAAGAAGAACAGATGGACGGACCAGATGCAAAAACTGTTCCAACTACTGTACGCGCACAGTAGTTTCGGAGGCTACACTACGCGAAATATTGGATTTTGTAACATTCAATAAAAAGGGTATGTAACGTTTTTATGAAAAGAATGTTGTAGCTATATATATATTTTTTTAATACAAATGGTATTCTTTGGCTAGCCCATGTTGCTAGCCGTACCAACTGGTACATATATGTACCAAACTATATAATTAACATATCACAAACACAATAATCACGTTAATATCAAACACATGCATATATATACACACATCAAAACAACAAACAAGTACTCATGCAAATGAGAACAACTTTAAGTTCAACAAATTAAAATATAATGTCAGTAGCTAACAAGGTGGCTTTAGAAGCGTGCAAATTTGTTTACAAGATCAGTCATGATACATGTCAAATTGACTATCCGAATATATTACCACACATGAATTCCATGACTTCATCTACAACTCCATCAATGTCTTCTTTCGTGTATGGCTTTCCAACCGGATCAATTTTCTGCATTTGATTATAAGCAAACCAAAACATATATTATAGTTTGATATCTTAAACTGTAAACTCTAAACATATATATGCTTTAGTTTCTGTACAATCCAAACATACAAATTAAATCTGGAATAAGAAACACATGTTTGTTTCTTCAAAAAAAGAAACACATGTTAGCAAGCAGATCATCTCGATCTACTGCCCTTGTTGATAGCAAGCAGATCTTTACACTTGTAGATCTATCCAGACTATCTAAAGTTGTGTTATAACAATTTAAAAGTTAGAAATTGGACTTATGATAACTTAAAAGATGGAAATTGAAGAAAACCAATATTACTTCCTTCAAAATTGTTCGTTATTTATAAACCGCTATTAAGCCCTAAATCCATCTGAAATAAAACAAATACCTTAGGTAGTTCTCTGACTTGTATCACATGGCTAATTACATGTCTCATGGCCAACATCGTGAAATACCCACATTCTGTATTGCCCTTTTGTTTCAGAGCCTAAAATCACAATTCAAACAGGCAGCTAGTTAGGATTTTAGAATAGTTTCACAAACTCTAATTTCTTAATCCATAAGTTTTGTACCTTTATGTCGTACCACTCGAATATCCGGGCTTTACGCATACTCTTCTGTTCCTTTTCCATCTTGTAATTTTTATATGCCCTGCATGTAATTCAATTAATTAAATTAGATTAGATATAATGAGCTGACCCGTGCAACAATTTTCATGTCTCTATATTACATATTCTTCCATAGCCAGTATTTTGTCTTAGGAAATGAAATTAAAGTAACAATTGCCATAACCAATTAAAGGATCCAATAATCATCATGGGATAACATTTTGCATTTCAACCCTTAGCCTTTACTTAATAAGAATGCTTACTGTAATGTCAAACAATTGTATTGCCTGTCAGACCTTCACACTATACATTTCAACAAGGTCCTTGGAAATATCAAACAACACTGTTAAGTCCTATTTCACTAAAGAAGGTGAATCTGACCACCCTGTAAAAAAGTGAACCTATGTACTATGTTTCAAAGAAGGTTCTAACAATTATGTGAATATAAAACTATTTTATAGTCCCTAGCTGCTCCTAGAAAACAAAATATGCCATTACCGCAATCTCAAATTATCACTATTATTTTGCTAATTTAATAACTGAAACTTACGAAGTTATAAATGGCTTAATTACTAATCTCTGTATACAATCTTCGCATGACAAGGAATCTATGAAGTAAATCTTCTCCTTCTTGACATCAACGATAATGACCGTCCAATGATACCTGTAATACAGATTACTTATTGTTTTGATTGAAGGAAAACTAACAAGTTTAATAATAATTATTCTTACCCTTGATTATATGGCAAAAGAAAGTAAGTGCACTCTGGATTATCTAGGAACGACTTCTTCATGTAATTCACGTTATAACCAGAATTCTTCTCAAATTTAGCTTCAGGTAGAATTTCTGGATCCCATATGGTGATGCTTTTAGAGAACCCATATCCTTTTGAAAGTTCTTTCATCCAATACCTGCATTCATCCAATACAGTAAGTAGGCAAAGTGCTTTTCAGATTGATAAAGAGTAGTGAGTCTAAGCTAGGCCAGTTTTATATAATTATAGACTGCTATTCATTTCTCAGAGAGAACAATAAGTAGGCAAAGTACTAAAAACAGGAATGATCCAGTGTATTCATGTTGACCTCTTGAAAATTAAATGACAACAAAGTTCGAAAAATCATACCAGGAGTAAATCTTGACAATTGATACGTTTAGGGCTTCTCTTCGAAAACATTCGATGATATCAAACAAGCTAAATGTGAAAGGCACCTCATTGTGCGTCCCCCAAGGGTTGCAATCCTCCAGTTCAAAATTCTCATCTCCTACCACTACGAGCATCAACAATGAGTATACTTTCCGCTCAGAATTAGAAAGTCTGTCAAGAAAGTTCTTTTCTAGGAGCTCATCGCGAAAAATACCGGATGCCTCACTTGGCACCTTCTCCCGCTCCTTCTCCTTCTCCTTCTCCTTCTCCTTTTCCTGCTCCTTCTCCTTCTTCTTCACCTTCCTATTTCTCTTTCCTTTCCCCATCCCTTTCCCTTTCCCCTTCCCCTTCTCTTTCTCCATCTCCTTCTCTGCATGTAGGCTCTTACTCTGCATGCAATTTCATAACTTAAGTCACGAGTATTAATATTAATAGAAGAAATGTGTTGAACAAATTGGCATACCTTTTGCCTTGGCTCCACATCAACTGACGGCCACGCGAATCGTCCTCCTAAATTAGTGCCTATTTGTTCTTGTGACCCTCCAGGGATATACCATGAGCGGAATTCGTCGCCGCATTTTCCAAGTTGGATGTAGGTATCGAACTCAGTTAGAGGCTCAAAATGTACTATCTGACCCACATATGACGGAATGATCCACCCCTCGGCCACCTTAGTACGCACTTGAGTGGCACTTGTGATGTAGAGATCGCATTCAACCAGTTTCTGAAAATTGCAAATAGATTAAGATCACATTTCTATTTACAAAATATAATATCAAAATTCATTACTTGATAAAAATGATAAGATGAAATCAACCTGAACATCGCCACTCGGATCCGGAGCCATATAGTTTGAGGCAACCGTTCGAAAGATCTCGTCATCTCTGGGCATTGCTGAGTCCACCTCGGCCGAAACAACTTGTGGTGAAGTCTGTAAGAATTGTGGTATTGCTGGAACCTGAATCCCCTCGTGTTCCAACCAAGTCGTAAACTCCATAAAAAATTGCTGCTTCAATTCATTCCTTACCTCCAGGGAGTTAAGTAACTCATTTTTACATTTCTCTGTCACCGCATCCATCAAGTGTGAAATTTGTTCAGGGGTAAAGCATCCTTCATGCACATATTTCCTAGACTTTCTCTCAAACATATCTGACTTTTTGGTCCATCCAGAGGTTCCTCTCATTCTACCAGAATATTCCGACCTCCCAACCGCCTTACTTAAGACTTCATTAGGTTGGACTGTCCCGGAAGTGACTTCTTGAGACAGAGTTTGTAACCGATTGAATGCTTCAATAGTCGCCGTATCAGATTGGTGGAATTTGTAAGAACCTATACCAATATCACATTTAACATCAAATCAGATTGAAAATCAAAATCACATTCAATATAAAATCAGATTGGTGGAATATGTAAATACCTTCTGTTCCAGTAGGCACGACCCTTCCCATGAAATATCGTTGTCTCCTCGGTTCTAAGTCGTCGATGGTGATGCTTGTGGAACTGACCCCTTCAGAATCACCTGGTATTATTATCTTGTCCGTAGGTTTCCACGTATTCTTCTTTCCTTTATAACCAGTGGAACCCATTCTGTGAACTTCCTTCCATTTCTCTCTCAACAACTTCCCTTGTTGACTCTTTGCAATAAATTATGGGCTTGTTTTCTTAATGTAAAACTCCTCCCATTCCTTCAATGAGATAGGGTATATATCGCATGGACTTTTGGGGTTGTTTGGATCGGCTCTTGTAATGAATTCGCGAACAAGCCTACTCCTAAAGGTCCTATGAGTTCCGCCCATGTTTCTGAGTACTCTCTTCTTGTTGATATCCTTATCATCGTCGATGTTGAATGTTTTCTGAAATAAGATAAAAATAGCAAGTTGAGGTGCCTTGATCAAAATATTTCAAAGCATGATACTGGAAGTTACAACTCTGGAGAATATGTTTGGGTGCTAATTAATATCAATTTTTGTCAATTGTCATTTCCTTTTACAAAGTTACATTGGTGATGGCCTTGGGCAGTACATTAATTTACATTTTTATTATTAAGGTTACATGTGGCCTGGTACATGAAACCATGGACCGTTTAATATAGTCAGTCCACTTGTACTACATATTTCCTATCTAGGTCCTTTTACTCCATAATTCATTTTGCTACAAGTCACATTAACACGGCAGATACTTGGTGACATGATTCTCATTCCATTCATTACTTAGGTTGCTACTGTTACATGATTCTCATTCCATTCATGTTCGTTTATTGACAAACCAATTTACAAGCGGAGTATCATTCTGGAAAACAAAAGATCAATAATAATATTTAGTGCTGACAGATTGTATCTGACAAGGACTAAAAGCACTAAAAGCAAAGGCAATCTATCATACCTTTATTATATCTGACAAGGACTTTTGGCAATTTTACTTAAAGATCCTTTATTCTCAAAATATTAAGATGTTAATACTAAACTTATAGAAAATTTGTTTTGAAATAAACATTACGAAGGCAATCTAAAGGTACCAGCTCCTATATATATTAGTCATTAGCTATATGTATTATATTATTTTTTTCAAACAGAGAACTGTCGGGTTGTATTATATGCTAGTCATTACTGAAACTTTAACATAAACTTCAGTTTTGTGTGATTGATCTTTTTACCTTGACCTCCGCCCACATCTCACCCTTCAATTCCTTTGAAACATCTTTCGACCAGGAATCTATTGTTATTGGCACTCTTGCCCTAGCGAGATACGCGCAGAATGTACTGAATTTCTTGACTGATGTCTCATCACCGGTTGGCAATCCTTCCTTGTCAAATATAATCTTGAATTTGTACCCTGAAGCCCTTAGTCGCCTAAATTCTTCCATGTTGGTCCTACTTCTTTTATTCTCTCTCGTCTCTTCATCAGATCCTTCCTCAATGTCTTCCAATGTCTGTTCTTCAAAGTCTCGTTCTTGTCCAGACATCTATTAATTGATAGCAATAAACAATTTCAAGTAAATCACATTGATAATAAAAGGATTCACATCTCCAGACAATTTCAATTAAGTGCCAAAAATAAAAGATGGTGTAGAGTACTAAAGAAAGGGTTCATAAACTCATAGTTTGTACAATCAATTTCTGACTATAATACTTTAGAACTATAATATTATAATACAGACAAGAAAATCAAATAAGTTGATTGGTTCTCAATTGAAGTGTATTTACAGTCAATTGAAGTGAGGAAATCAACAAGAAAATCAACAACCATATAGCCAGAAATTGACTGTACAGACAAGAAAATCAATAATTGAAGTGTATTTATAGTCAATTGGTTCTCAATTGAAGTGTATTTACAGTCAATTGAAGTGAGGAAATCAACAAGAAAATCAACACCCATATAGCCAGAAATTGATTGTACAGACAAGAAAATCAACAATTGAAGTGTGTTTACAGTCAATTAAAACTAGTTGAGTGGAAGAGGAGGCCGGAGAAAAAATACCTAGTTGAGTGGAAGAGGAGTCCGACGAGAGGAGACGCCAACGAGAGGGATGAGGCCAGCGAGAGGAGTCCGACGAGAGGGATGAGGCCAGCGAGAGGAGTCCGACGAGAGAGGAGGAGAGTGTGAGTTCGACTGGGGTTTGTTCAGAGAGAGGAGAGTGTGAGTCCAACATTGGCACTTACAAATTTTCGAAAAAACCTAAGAGAAAATTTCGTATAATGCGCTCCATCAAAATTGTCGATCTCTCCGCCAAAAATTCAACTTAAGTCTGTAACGTTTATTACGAAACCAACGTTGCAGATAAATAAATTTTCTGTTTTTTATTTATATCAGTAATTAAAAATTTTTAGTAATAATTTTGCTTTAAAATATTCTGTTTTTTTTAGGTAATAATTTTTAGTAATAATTTTCAATGCACAATTTCAAAATATTCGGATAATTTTTAGTTATCATTTTTAGTAATAATTTTGCCAAAAATTTTTAGTAATAATTTTCAAACATTTCAAAATATTCGAATTTTAAAAAAGAGCAACTATATTTTTAGTAATAATATAAGGGAATGCGTATGTGGCCTAGGGGAATGCTTTATCAGGATTTATCAGAATATAAAGGAATGCGTAATATAAGGGCATGTGTATAGGGGAATGCTTTATCAGAACAATTGTGTTAATTGTTAATCAAAGTCTATGGGCGTCAAAGTGTCAAAAAAAATACAAAAGTTTTATTACACATGACAAAGCTAGAAATCCTAATTAATTTGACCAAACGACCTGCAAAAAAAAATAATAATTATTATTAATATTCAAAATAAAAACATTTTGAATATAAATTTAAAATTAAATTAGATTTTAAACTCACGTGTGATTATGCATCTGCTCTCTTTTTTTTCCTTCGTTTATCGACCCACACACCTTCGATGTTGTCTGTACGTCTATGACTGATCGATACCGGTTGTGATGCATCATCGATACCAGTGGAAAATGGAGGTGTTTCCTCAAAGTGGTCGTATGCTTCTTCATCAACGACATCTCCAACACCAACAATACGTCTCTTTCCTACAATAACATTTATATTTCATAAAATGAACATTTATATTTCATGAAGTGAACGGTTATTTGCAAGTAGAAAACTTGCATTGACCTTGCAGGACAACATGTTTTTTTTTTATCTGCCGGATCTTGAATGTAGAAAACTTGCATTGCTTGCTTATTTGCAAGTATGAAAGGGTCTTCTTGATAAGCCCTTTTTTTAAAGTCAACAGTTATGAACCCATTTTTGTCTTTCTTGACTCCACCATGACCGTTCTCGATCCATGAACACTTGAATAAAGGTATCTTGAATTTCATGTAATCTAGTTCCCAAATCTCCTCAATCCATCCATAATAAGTAGCAGACTTTCCATTATTACTAGATAAAGCAACAACTGACACTCCACTATTTTGCACGATGCTTTTACCATCCTGTTTTTTTGTGTACCAGATAAATCCATTTAAGTCATACCCTTGGAAGGTATCGACTACGGAATCAGGACCTCTCGATAACCATTTGACTGTTTCATCGACCTTGGTTCCTTCTTTCAACTGGGAAGCTACCTTTTCTTTAAGCCATTGTACAAAGTTTAATTGATGCTCTGTAATAATCAGGTTTTCATTGTAAGATGGGTATTGTTTGCGCAGCTCGACTATATGCATGTTGATGTAAGGTGCCACAACGGTAAGGTGTTGGAGGACTTTCATATGTGCTTTTGTTCTCATTTTAAGATCCACACTGCAAGTACTAGCTCCAATTGTTCTTTTTCCTTCAAGTCTACCCTCGTGCCTAGACTTTGGACGACCGATAGGTTGGACATCTTCGAAATAATCGGTATAATACTCGATAACCTCCTCGGCAACATATCCTTCCACTATGCTTCCTTCAGGTCTAGATCTGTTACGTACTAGTCCTTTCAATTGGCCCATTGCTCTTTCGAAAGGATACATGTACCGTAGAAAATACTGGACCGCACATTTTGATCTCTCTAACCAAATGGATGGTCAAATGCACCATAGAGTCAAAGAATGACGGCGGAAAGTACATCTCGAGCTCACAAATAGTAAAAATAACATCATCTTGTAACTTGTCTAATTTTCTCGGATCGATCACCTTAGAGCAAATTTCATTGAAAAAATAGCACAACTTAGTGATAGTTTTTCTCACTTCTTCCTTGAGAATTCCTCGAATTGCGACCGGAAGTAAAACAGTAAGCAAGACGTGATAATCATGTGACTTCATACCATATAATTTGTTATCCTTCATGGACACCTTTCTTGATATATTCGAGGAATACCCGGAAGGAACCTTAATCGACTTCAGACATCCCAACAAGCTTTTCTTCTCTTCCTTTGATAAATTAAATTGTGCTGCAGGTAACCAATTTCGGCCTTTACCCTTATCTTGTGCCGCTAGATCCTTTCGAATGCCCATTGCAACCATGTCCTTTCTCGCATTCACGCCATTTTTAGTTTTTCCTTGAATTTCCAACATGCAACCAATCAAAGATTCACATATGTTCTTGATTATGTGCATCGCATCTAGACAATGCCTAATTTCTAAACACTTCCAATATTCAAGCTCCCAAAATATGGACTTCTTCTTCCATATCCCCTTTGGAATCTCATTTGCAAATTTCTTACCAAATATGACCTTTATGTCCTTAACATGTCGATATACACCCGATACGGATAACGGTATTGGGGCTTTGCCTTTCTCCTCAGTACCATCAAATATTTCCTTATCTCGACGATAAGGGTGGTTGCGGTTCTTAAGAAACCTGCGGTGTCCCAAGTAAACAGTTTTCCTAGAATTTTTCAAGTAAACAGAATGAGTGTCTTCCTGGAAAATAGGACACGCTTTTGCTCCTTTATTCCTATACCCTGACAAGTTACCGTATGCAGGGAAATCATTGATCGTGCAAAATATCATGGCACGGAGCTTGAACTCAGTTCTAGAATGTGCATCAAATACTTTCACTCCCTCACGCCACAATTCACCAAGGTCATCTATCAATGGACGCAAATACACATCTATGTCATTACCTGCTTGTTTAGGACCTGAAATCAACAAAGGCATCATTATGTATCTCCTTTTCATACATAACCAGGGAGGAAGATTGTAAATACACAACAAGACCGGCCACGTAGATTGACGGCTACTCATGTTGCCATAAGGATTCATCCCGTCCGTGCATAACCCCAATCTTAAATTTCTGGGTTCACTGCTAAATTCTTCAAAGTCCCTGTCTATGTTCATCCAATTTGGAGAGTCTGCTGGGTGCCGGAGCATTCCATCGCCTCTTTTCCTACAGTCCGCGTGTCATCTCAACAATTTGGCATCCTTCGCATTGGAAAAGAGCCGCTGAAATCTTGGTATTATTGGGAGATAAAACACCACCTTGGCGGTTGGTCCCATACTACCTTCATCAATCTGATCGTCCCTCGGTCTATACCGTGATGCTTTACACTTTGGGCATTTATCCAGATCACCGTACTCATTTCGGAATAATATGCAGTCATTCGGACATGCATGAATTCTCTCTACGTCTAGTTTCAAAGGACACAACATCTTCTTAGCCTTATAAACTGAATCCGGCAACTGATTATCTTTGGGGAGAAAATCTTTATGCAAAAGGCCAAGCAAAGATGTAAAACTAGCATCACTCCATCCATTTTTGGCTTTCAAGTTAAACAATTTGAAAACAGCATTAAGTTTGGACAATTCACAACCAGGATATAACTTTATCTGATCTTCTTCACGTTACATACCAAAAATTTCAATATTATCAACAAAATCTGCATCCACACTGTTCACAATTTCATCTAAATCATCATTCAATTCTGGATTATCTACATTTTCATCATCAAACACATTTTCATCATCCAATAATACATTTTCTTCCTCAAGTTGTGAATCTACAATATTTTTACTAGTCCCACCTATAAAAGGTTCCCCCCCCACTCTCTCCATGAAGCGTCCATCGAGAATAATCCGGTTGAAATCCATTTCTAATCAAATGAACTCTCACTTCTTCAAAATTAGACCATTTCAACAAATTTTGACAAACAGAACAAGGACAATATATTTTATCATCTTCCTTCTTTTTCATATTCTCTTTAGCACAAACCATAAATTCTTGAAGTCCTTTTTGAAATCTTGGAGATAACCGATCATTTGAGTACATCCACGTCCGATCCATCTGAATAAGAAAAATATATGCAAAATGTCAGGGTATGGGCTAATTTTGTCACATAATGTTTTCAGGCTGGTCACCATCCTAGCCCACTCTTTGGATACTCTGTCTCATTAGCGAGCGTACGCTAGATGCAATCTATTGTCTGAGAAAAATTCGACAGCATTTCCCCTTATGTTCCCTGAATGCACCAACACACGATTGCTCGTGAGGACACATCCGTGGGAACATAAAGGAAAATACCGTCGAATTTTTCTCAAACAACAGATTGCATCTAACGTACAACTCGCTGTCCTAAATGAGACAGATCGTATCCAAAGAGCAGTACTCCCGATCGGGAGTACTATCCGAGATTAATCCCTAATGGATTAATCTCGGACGGGCAAAGACCTAAATTCGGTATTTGTTCTGGTATTTTGGTCCTATATGACAATACCATTTTAATTAAATGCATATGCAAATTATTAATGCATGCAAGGCAATAAATGAAAAATAGAAAAGTTTATGAAAATATACCTTCAATTGGGTGTAAATTCTTCTCTTCTTTCGATGTAATTCTTCTCCTATTGAATGACACCTGAAATTACGTCGAAAAACCAACCTAATCATTAATTTAACTACAAAATCAAAATAAAAACCGAAATAAATTAAGAAGAAATATAAAAATACGAAATATTCCTCAAATTTTATTTTTTTTACCTTATAACTGCTCTCCTTCTCTTTGTCTTTATAATTTTTATTTTTTCAGAATTTTTTAGAATTTTTGGCTATTTTTTTGGAGTGGAAAAATAAGTACGAAGAAAAGATAATAAATTTCGGTTTTCTTTGGTGGTTGCGGCTGTCTTTGATGAGAAATAATGGAGGAGAGAGGAGAAAGCTAGAAACCCTAACAATTATCAGGAAAATCTGTAACATTCTTTTTAAAAAAGACGTTACAGAAGAAAAATTTAAATCTGTAACGTTTTTTATATAAAACCCGTTACAGATCTGTAACGTCTTTTGTATAAAAAACGTTACAGAGGCATTATATATTTATGACATCTTTTGGATGGAAAATCTGTAACACTTATTTTATAAAAAACGTTACAGATTAGATGTACTTTTTTTCAGATCCATATTTTTGACAGGTCTGTAACGGGTTTTAAAAAAGACGTTATAGATGGCCTGTTACAGAAGCCTGTTTTTGTGGTAGTGCGGATCCAATTCTGCGGAATAATATTTGTTTTGATTGATTATTTAATCAAGTAATCTTTCAATTGGAAATGGATATACAAATGGGTCCAGAAAATGAAAAATGTAAAAAAATATTTTTCGTTTATAAATCATGTAAAGATACAGTTACGAAAGGGTATATGATGTCATAGAAATAGGATTTGGGACATGAATATCTAATTTCCGGTGCACCTGCGCTGTCATAAAAGATACATATACAGAAATATGGAGTGGGGGTGGTGCGATTAAGCATGTTTAACGTTGTAAACGGCAACAGAATGGGCCATTTCGTTTCAACAACGGTATGTACTGGAACGATTCGTTATCCGTTCCGTTTGCAACGAAATGGACGGAACGTAGCGGAACGACTCAATTTATATTTATTTCACACAACGGTATGCCGAAATTCATTCCATTTACCGTTCCGTTTCGGAAACGTATGTTGAAAAATAATTCGTCACTTGCTCCTTTTGAACGGAACGTCCACGAAAAACGAATGACGGTATACCGCTGGCACCCCTACGCTTGCGACATTTTGTGGACCCGGAAGTCGTTGTCTTTCTATATATTAACGCTCCAGAAATAGGAAAGTTCCTATTATGGGATAAAGCCGTGAAGGACAGTGGAATTCGGACCAACTTTCAGTCAATGAGTCATCCATTTATAGGCCTGCCGCAGGATACCGTGAATACGTAAATTCGTTCCGTTCTATCTCTATAGAATATGAATTTCATTTCGTTTTACAAACGGAACGGTAAACGAAATTCATTTGGTGATTCATCTATAATACACTGCAATTATAGTCGTTCCGTCATGTTTCTTCAAAATAGAACAAATAACGAATTAGTCCGATACAATCGTTACTGAAACGGAACAGAAAACATAACTATCCATTCCGTTTCCATTATCAACGTTACCCACCCTGTCCATTTATGTTTGTTCAAAATTTCAAATTGTGCAGACAAATGTCAACACGTAAATTCTTTGAAATTGGATGGACTTGATCATCGGAAGTTTAAGGGATCTCAAAAGCAAAGTTTTGAAAACCGTAACGAATATCGAAAAATTTTAAAAACTACTGGATTTTGGCCACCTGGCCGGCAGGGGTGTCAGTCCACTTTTGAAAACACTATTGAAAAATTATTTAGTGACCAATTGACCGCACATACTCAAATACATAATCACATCCTCTGTCAACCTTTGATTAACCGTTAGATCTAATTTCAACGGTTAATGAATACCCCATTTTAAACATGGAGACCACAATCAAAAGTTTGCACTCTGCCGACCTTAAAAGGTTGGCTATATTGGCAGAGGATACTGGCACAATACGCCCTTGTAAACATGGAGACCACAATTATTTCTCCTCGTCAATTATTTCAATTCGTTGTCATGGCAGGCATTATAGTAATAAATACATGTCATTACTTTGTACGTTCCGGAGATATGGATAAATGAAATGCCAATGGCCAAACAAGTTCAAAACAAATAACGCTTCAGTGTCACATCCCTGAATTTTAGGACCTGTTTACAATACTTCAAATTCTAAGGTCCTATTGAAAAATGTCCATGCTTATCCACTTTGAAAATATCTCTTTGATCTTATCCACATTTTTAGTAACTAAGTAATCAGTATTTTTATAAATAATTTCTGATAATTAATATCTTTATAAATAGGCTCAGTTATCTTTATAAATAGTATTAATATTTTCAGAAATAACAGCTAAGTAATTCCTTTCTGCTTACTTAGCCATTAAGTAATCATGAATATTTACCATTTTAGCCAGACGTCCACTATAAATAGATCCCAGCCTCATTTCATTTCATTTCATATTTCATTTCTGTTCCTCTCTCTCCCTAGCAACTTTGAATACCGCCTTGGTTTTGAATAGTCGACCACTTGAAATTCGAGTTCTACGTCGCAGTTGTAGTCATCCCGATTTGCCTGTGTTATGGATCGCTCAGTCAGGTAACCAGACTTCTCTATATTTAGTTTCGTATTGCTTGATTTGATTATCGCTTGATTTGCTTGCATGTATTCGCTTGTATATGGTACGTTTTGCGGGATATCGAATTTAGAATCTGGATTCTGAATTTGTTGTGTATGAGGATTTGAAACTCCCTTTTGCCTGCCCAGGGTTAGAGATGAGTCTCTTTTGCCTGCCCTCGGGTTAGGGAGAGGTCTCCTTTTGCCTGCCCAGCTAGTTAGGTTAGGAGACATGACCATGATATGACTAATCTAGACTCGATTATCGCCGTGAAATGTATGATTTGTTATGTGGATTAATCCAGTCATGTTTAATTTGCTTATTTAACTAATATAGAGAAGCTGCGTCGTTAAATAACCGGTTACTGAGCTTTGTAGCTGACATCCGTTTTGTTCCTTTTCTGCTTGCGACGTAGGTTGACGGGTCGTCGGATGGATGCAGAAGATACCGTCCCACCGTCCCGCCCCGTGTGTCGGTGCGTCGGCGCGGGGTGTGACACTTCCATTCAGTAAATGAGACTCCATAGTATACACATTTTCTTCAGTTGTATATAATTAACTTGACAAACTTCTACTTTTAATAAAAAGATGGAGACTGGATCTCCATTTTTTCCTAAAAAAAAAAACTTGACAACAATAAAATTCTCTGGTACAGCCTTATTAATTGATGATAATAAGCAATATTAATTGTTTTTTAAAGATAAATTGAGGGTGAAGCCCTCCCAACATATTTTTAAGTAAGCAATATTAATTGTCCCAACCATACATACTCGATCTAACTTATATTAGTTGTCCCAACCACTTATCCTATGTCTGATCACTATACAAAATATTATTTGTATGTGAACTGCTTAATTGCTTATGCTCATGAGCTGGCTTCACTACTGAAGCTTATGAGCTGGCTTAGGAGCCTTATTAATTGATGATCATAAGCAATATTAATTGTCCCAACCATACATATTAATTTTCCCTTCTAATTTATATTAGTTGTACCAACCACTTGTCCTATATCTCACTGTACAAAATATTTGTATGTGAACTGCTTAAGGGGTTTAAGCTCATGAGCTGGCTTCACTACAGAAGACACATGCATTCAGCATGGTACAATATCGACACACTCAGTGTCGGCATAAAATTCACATACAATGTTGGTACATGAAACTTCATTTACACAATTCGTATTAACCATCAGTATGGTACCATATCAACACAATAAGATCCAACACAAATCAAAAACACCTTCATATTATTGAACCTTCATAATTGATCATGCATGGTATAATTAATCAACTACATGTTGCTCCACATTTGCTGAGACTGAGATATATCAGTTACCGCAGTTAAAATAGGCAGATCAGCATAAGGACCTCTGAGCCAACCATCAGCAATGTAATGATAGGCAGCCTCAGTTAAATGGGGTCCATCCCAATATACATAAGTTGATGGATTCTGACAGGCATTTACCCCCGGCATTCCACATCCCTGGATTATATTGAAGTTATATTGACCTCCACCTCCACAGCAAACTTGCAATGGTGTTTCTGTGAATCCTGCGAAATGATAATAATTCAATAAAAGTAATGAGGACATAGCTAACTGCATACTGCCATCATATTCCATTATATATACAATTTGGAAGACAAAAACTATTTGTAATCAGGTTTTTTATTGTTTTTTTACTTGAGACTTAATATTTAAATCTAGTACAAAGGCTACAAATGTGCAAGTACGTTGCACAATGCTTTCAAATATTTGTTCCGTAGTATTCATGGTAAATCAAAACATACCAAATTGCTTAGGATATTTGACAAATTCAGTCATTGGACGATAATACTCGCCAATGATGAGTCTCACGTGCGGGTATCTCCACCTCAGCCAAGTGACAGCCTTACGCAACAACTTATTTTGATACAGCGACAACTCATTGTACTTGATCAGACAACCAGTTTGAGGGTCGTAATCTTTTTCATTACTGCTTGGGTACAAAGACAGAACCGATGGTAAGCACCCAAATGGCACATTTTCTGATACCACAATGGTCAATGCACCCTCTTTGATTAATTTCTGCAAGAAAACACATTTAAATTAATCACATTAACTGCTACCAATTTGTTTATAAGGTTTTCTCATATTTTACTATTAAAAATTAAGAATAAAAATATATTCAGATAAGTATGTGAAAATTAATCTCATTACAGTAGGTTTACATAGAACTTAAAAGATATATAACAAATTACCTCAACTGCTTTTTCAATGGTTTTAACAAGATACGGGACATAGCTTCTCACTTCAGCCAAAGTTTTCCCAGCCATAAAGGCAACAGAAAAGTCGTTTATACCAAATTCTCCAACAATAAAGAGGGATTTACGAAAGAATATCCTACAATCTAAGAAAATAAGCTTCAGATCATTTGTCGCAAAAGAAATGAGTAATTCGTTATACAAATGATGAAAGTCTAATTTTGAGTTTAGGGCTACATATTCCATTTTGTTGTGCAACGTTGGCATGCTAGCTATCTATTAACTGACACCAGGATTTATACAGGCTATCACCTGTCTACCACATGGTCTGCACTTCCCAAGTGCTTGTTCAACATCGATCTTAACTAATTTCTTTATTCAGTTCTTTCTAAAGTTTGAATTAATTGACTGTACCAAGTGATAGTTCTTGGATTAATGTAGTCATTGTACTGGTTCAAACATCCCATCGAAAGGTAAATTTTTTCTGGGAATAGTTTAAAACAAATGCATTAGTTTAGTGGCTAAAATAAACTTATATGTGCAGTGTTAAGTGCTAATATTTTGTTACGTACCCTCAATCTGAAACAAATTAAAATTATACAGAGAGTCACATATATTACACATACCCTCAAATGAAGTGCAAAGCTGAGGCTTTAACTCCATGAACCATTCAAGTTGAACATCTAGCGTTGTGTTTAAGAAAAAAGGATTTGATGCATTCCTTTCCACAAAAAAGGAAAGGTCCAGTCCAGTAGTGCCGGAAACTGCAAAGTTTGCGCCATTCTGGTAGCTTCCATTGTGAGCCAAGTATGGTGGAAGAAGCGGTAGATTGAATGCTTGAGCTGACTTAGATAGAACAATATGTAGTAATTAGTATTGTAGTACCTTGACATTCCTTTCTAATTTACTTGTCCCAAATCTTGAAATATATTTGTGATATTAAAGGACATCATATATATTAGTAGAGAAGGCATGGTGAACTGCATAATTCACTTTCTTTTTTTTTATTTCATTTTATATGAAAAATATGCTACTGTATTATATATTCTATATACGCCGGTTAATTATATCGTTCACATTAAAGCACGATTTCTATTTCTTTTGTTTTTTCTCTTCTTCATGTGGGGGTGGGGATGTGAAGGAGCGCGGGGTCTCTCAATCAATCACCAAGAGACATTGCATTAATTTATTTCTTTTTTAAAAAAAATAATATAATATAGCAACAACTGATATTACTAAAATAAAAGATAGGCGACAATAACCGACTTTAGTACTTAAATATTCAAATAAGAAAATTCAGAAAAGGCAGATAAAATATCACATTAAAAAAATATATATAGTCTTAGCCAAGAACACGTATATATATAGTTTAATTTCCTTTAATGTGTTCAATTTTATTTTTCTTAATTGTGCACAAGCAACAATAAAATTAATTGAATTATTGCATCAAATATCTATATAATGCATGCCCTTACCAATAAAATCTATTATCAATCTCCCATCACAGAAGCGGCCGGTGGGCTCGTGAAAGAAGTTCATACCATAAGGTGGAAAATCTGACACGACCGGTCCCTGTGTTTGATTCATCGACCCCAAAGCCAATAAGTTTCCTGTATCGGTATATGAGTTGCCGAAGCTAAAAATTGATGATATTTGTGTATTGCCAAGGCCAAGACATGGCAGAGACAAGAGGAGTAGGAACACTAATTTCATTTCTGATGTAATGAATGTTGTAATGGACACTTGCAACCTCTTGCATCAATATAACCATATATATAGGCTACATGCATAGACAGTTCTGTTTGAGAATAGTGAAAGAATTAATTGTGGTTCTCAAAATTCTGCAGTGCATAATTAAATTAAAGTTTATTGTTGAGAATTTGAAGGGTCAAACATAGTCTATTTTGCAACAACATAGTGTGATTTCAAAACCCTTTAATTTTGTTTTGTTTTTTTTTTTTTTTTGAGTAAAAAGTGCAGGTCAAGCCCGACCCTTTAATTTTCAAAACCCTTTAATTTTGTTTAAGGATGGTAAAGTTCATGTTCGTTGGAGTTTTCAACGTATGTTGTACACAATGTGTGTTTCCATGAAAGCTATGATAATTTTTAAAAGGCTCCGTTTGGATGGTGTGGGAATAAGAGGAATAAGGAAAGAAATATTGGGAAGTGTGTAATTTTGTGAAGAATTTAGATTGTTTATAAAAAAATCGGAAGTAGAAAGAAACTATTTCCTTATTCCTAGGCTCATCCAAACACAGCCAAAGAGTAATTAATTAATTGAACAAGGGTTCAACCTTCCTCTGAGATTAGATCCTCCAACCAGTTAAGTTTTATGCGATCTAAAAGAAAGAGTTGTTGGATAAAAAGCAGATTTGGAAATTGAATTTGATATAATTTCAAAGGTAAAATACTCTACAATGTAGAATAACTTCTTTCCCCTTAACCTACCTTGGGTTACCACTCTCCAACAGAAAGCTAGTTAGGAATGATTATTTCCCCCTCCTTAACAGATTCCAAAAGAAGCTACAAGGATGGTGCTCCTCTCTCCTTTCTATTGCAGGAAGACTAGTTCTTTTGAATTCTTGTCTTTCCTCACTGCCTACTTACTTCATGTCTACCTTTAAGCTGCCTACCTGGGTGATCAAACAAATTGATGCAGTTAGGAGAAATTTTTTGTGGCATGGAGTCAATCAGGATGGCAGAAAATTGATCATGATCAACTGGCAGTCTGTTACTAAACCAAAATCTGTGGGTGGACTTGGAGTTATCGACTTAAAGGCATTTAATCTGGCACTCTTGTCAAAATGGCTCTGGAAATGGTCTCAACCATCTTCTTCTCTTTGGAAAGACCTTGCTGCTACCTTGCAAAACAAGTCTCTTTCTATTGGACCATTAAATAGCAAGTTTACTCCGCTTCTCACCACCCCTCAACACATTCTCTCTGTTGGCATGAAATTTCAGGTATCAACTGGAGAGCATACACTCTTTTGGCTGCACAATTGGAACTCAGGGATCCTTAAGTTTACTTATCCAGAGCTTTTCACTTTTGTTGTTAATCCCTTCATTTCTGTTTCGGACTTTGCAAGCAGCATCTCCAATCCATCATGCCTCTTTTCTCCTTTGCTTCAAAGCTCTCACACAGCAATGACCCAACTCAATTCACTACTCCAAACCACTTCTAATGCCCTATTGCATCTTTCTAATGCTGGTCTGGATACTGTCTCTTGGAATTTACCAGGGGCAAAGGGGTTATTCTCTACAAAATCTGTTTATCAGTTGATCAAGAATTTCCCTACTCATGCAACCACTTTGAACAAGCTTTGGAAATTGAGGATTCCACCTAGGTTCCATATTTTCCTTTGGCAAATGTTGCAAAACAAAATTGCTACTCTCGACAATCTTCAGAAGAGAGGGTGGGCCCTTCCAAATAGATGTTGCCTCTGCCTTTCAGATTCTGAGACAGTTATGCACTTGTTCAATTTCTGCCCATACTTCAAAGCACTCCTAGCTTCCTTCACAGTTACTCATAGGTGTGTTCTCACAACTTTAGAGGAACACCATTCTATTTTAAACTCTTCTCTATCAGCTGAACTCAAGGACCTGCTAGCAATTGTCTTCTTCATACTATGGAGAGAAAGGTGTAACAGAATATTCAAGGAGGTTGCAAAGGAGCCAGAAGAACTAGTTCAAGAAGCTTTGCTTGAATGGAATGCTCTGAAGAAGCATACATAAATCTATTATATTCTGTTTGTAATTTCTTTTCTTTTCTTTTTTTTTACTCGCTACAATATTTATTTGTATTTTCTTTCTTCTTTTTTCCTTAGCTATCCAGGTTAGCAGCTTGCTACCTTTTCTGTAATCGCAAACTTTTTTAAGTTAAATTTAAAAGACAAGGGCTAGACCCTTGTTTTTCTTCAAAAAAAAAAATAATTTCAAAGGTAAAATTAAGCTCACTGAGGCAAATCAAGGTCTAAATGCTTTGGTACAATTTTATGAAAAATCTCTTTATTCTGTCCATAAAAGTAAGATTTACGAGATGTTTCTCAGGTTCGCATCTTTTTTGAATACCAGCCAAAAGTACATGAAAATATTATTTGGGGATTTCAGAAGAGGACCTAAAAGTAATGTTTGATTAATATGTTGAGGGAAGTCAATAGTTGGAATTGATGTACTTGATGCTTAAGAGCCTCTTGTGAATACTAGCCTAAAATATAACAGCATCAGAATCAGAACACTTCAAGCTGATGAATATGATGCTTAAAAGCTAAGAACCCAATCTCAGTTGTGCCTTCTATGACTAGATTGAAGCTTGATTACAGATTCAAAATATCAATTTCATAAATTTCCATTTTCGACCAGAGGAAAAAGTGAGCTGAGACTGAATTTAATCAATTCAAATAGGGTACTTCTGTTGTTATTGGATGCTACCAAATAAGTACATCAGATTATCCTAGAGCTGATTCTCAATTTCCTAGAAGATTCTAAAATACTACATGTGGAATGCATTTCATCAGATTATTTCCTCATTCAGTGTTTCCTGGCCTCTCTTTTTAGCTGTAAATATAATTCGGAAATAAGCACGGTTTAGATTTTTCTTATTGAACTCCAAAAAAGATAAGGCTCAGTAGGTTAAAGTGTCCTGTCAGGTAGTTGGGTCCTTTTTGGGTCTAGTTGGGTAAGGGCAGTGCTTCGGGCAACAGTATTTTAACTTGGAGCAACACTATTATTTTCCAAATGACTGAATTACCCCTCCCTGCGTAATTAAAAATTGTATTTTATTGACCGCAAAACTGTTTGCGCATGAAGTCTTAGATTGGAAAAGAAAAACGTAAAATTGAATTGTAAAATATCAATTTACCATTCGAAATTAGAAAAGAAACAATAAATTAATCTCTAGCCAAAGGAACTGATCTAGAATCTATTTCACTCGAATGAATATGTCAGTGTATATAACAATAGAAAGGTACATAAACGGAGTTCTGATTGAGAGAAGGTGGAGATGATAGATTGTTGAGAGAGGGATAGGATGGTGGGAGACCATATAGTGAAGGGAGGAGGGATTGAAAGTTAGCGGCGAGATTAAATTGTTCAGAAAAATATTGAAGGGTAAATTAGTCATTCCAGATAAAATTATGTTGCTCGAAGAAGAAAGCCCGTTGCCAAAAGCACTTCCCGTTGAGTAAGGATCAGTTAGGGTTATTTCAGATTGATTATTTCCTTTAGACAATGTATCTTTCAACTGCACGAATTAATTAATGGCTTACCCACATTCTCTCTCAAGTACAGTACTACAATATTTAATGTTTGCTTTTTCCGTTACAGTATTTGTCGGTGAATTGAAAAATGAGTCTCGAAATCAATTTTGTCATAATAGGCACAATTGAGATTTGGTTCTTAGTTGTTAAGCATTAAATTCTAAACAGTTGCATATATAGTGATCAAGCCTTCAATTCATCAAACCATCCTAGCTTAGCTAGTTGAAAATAAGCGAATTATTTAACAATTGCATAGTTGTCACGTTGTTCTTCAAGAAAAAAAAAAAAATACAGTTTCGATTGTGGTGGATCTGTAGCAAAATTTGCACCATGAAGGAAACTTCCAGACAAAGATAAGGTAAAAGTTCCTTATCTTTAATTGAACATAAATATTAACAATTAAATCATGAACAATAAAATTTGTACAAATAATTTTGGATGAACTTATCAGTACTCAAGTAATACTTAAAGACGTGTAATTGTTACTGTAATGGCCAGCATGGAAATGAAATGCTAAAGAACGAGGAGAAACATAAAAAAATATACTCATTTTTTAATTGAACAGGAAGAATAATTGATCAGGTCTGAATTTTTAAACGAGTGTATGTGTTTATGGGGTTTTACTGCATTACTTAATTTCGAGATCTTTGAACATAAATAAGTGTCCTTAGAGTTGGTGTATGTCAAATAATAACGTGGGTCAGCCATTAATTAATTGGACATAAATGTCACAAGAACAAAAAGCGAAATCATTAGTCATTTATTTTTAGCTGTCCATAATTTAATTCGTTCTGTAATTTTAAATGTTATTAAATGGAATAGAACGATTGGCATCAAGATTCGTGTAACTTTGATAAAATTCTCACAGACCATAACATATTATCATGACGACATGATCATAGTGCATGACTGCGCGGCATAAGTATACTTCCAGACAATTTTAGTCTGCATTTTCTCCTGATAGAATATAAAAAATGATATATAATATAAAAATTATATTCATAGGCTCCGTTTGGATAAGGTGTGGGAAAAAGAGAAGAAGGGAAGAAGTATTGGGAAGTGTATAATTTGGGAAAAAGAAAAGAAGGGAAATATTGGAAAGTGTATAATTTGGATTGTTTATAATAAATTTATTTCCTTATTCATTTCTTTTCTTCTTCCCAAATAGAATCCAAACGGAGACATAGATAGATATTGAATCAGTAGTACATTTGCAATCAAATCCATGACAAAAGTGCACAAGAAAGGCAAGCATTAAGCATTGTTCAGATTTCAAACCGTTGCTATTCCACTCGTAATTATAATATATAACCAATAGCTCAAAAACATGCATGATGTTACTCAAAACAAGCGGATCTTTGTAGCAACTTAGAAGGATAACTTGAAGGTACAATAAGTTTGCTTACTTGTCAAAAAATAAGGCTAATAATTACCTGTCGTTTTCCTTCCTGTGTATCTCTCTCTCTAACCGAAGCTTGTTGGGGCAACCTTCTTTCACTATATGAAAATGAAGAAATTAGTTATTATTTTTCATCAACTGTTCAATTATTATGATAGAAATTAGCTGATACATTAGCTTTGGCATTTGCTGATACCTAAACTTTGAAAGTGCTAACATCTAACAAAAAAAAAAAACTAATTAAGAATAAATAAGGAAAAGTAAAAGCTTCATGAAAACTCATCTCAGTAGCCAATCCTGAGATCTCGTGTACCAGTAATCAATTTTCTCATAATTCTTTTTTTTTTTTTGAGGGCCGTCTGGCAAAGGACCAGGGGCAAATTTTAATATAAGAAAAGGAAGCGTATTTACATCAAAGGAGACTTAAATCTCCTAAACTAAAGAAGGAAAAAAGAAAAAAAGTAAAGCACTACTAAAGAAAAAAAAAGAAAAAAAAAACTAAGTAAAGGTAGTTTGCCATTGCTCTGACTTAGATAGAATGTCATAGACTAAACTTTGCACGGAAGCACGATGGTTGCTGAAGATGATTGAACATCGATTTTTCCAAATCATCCAGCAAGTTGCCGCCCATAACGTAGTCCATAGCCTTCTTTGCTGACCCGTTAAACCTTCACTAGTAAAGAGCCAAACTGATCGAACATCAGCAATCGAAACACAAGGTGTAAGGTTGAAGTGGGCCGTCACCCTCAATAAGACCTCATTAGCGAAGGTGCAAGAAACAAACAAGTGATCAGCAGTTTCTTCCAAATGTGATTGACAAAGTTTGCACGCAGAGATGGAAGGCCAACCTCTCTTCGCAAGATTTTGTTGAGTTAGAAGTCTATCACGAAGCAATAGCCAGAAGAAAAAAAATCACTTTTGGTGGGGCTTTCATTTTCCAAAGTTGTTTGTGATAAGGAGAGACAACCCCAGACCATGCCATGATTTCGTAAGCAATTTTCTCATAATTCTAAAATGGACCAAATCAATCCAAGTAAATTGAGTAGATTTTGGAAAATCAATCTATGTAGATTGAGCAGAATTAATTTTGGATATTACAGTTCTTACATAATTAAAGAGGTGATGTGGTGGGACTGTACCAGCAAAGGTGAAGGATGAGAGAGAAAAGCAAATCTGGAGGTATATAATATGAAGGGAAAATTGGGTGTATACCCCTCTAATCTTGTCTAATTGGAAATATACCCCTCCAATCTTTGAAATTGGATATATACCCTCCTAATCATATTAATATAGTATATTTATCCTTATTGAATATTTTAATGATAATTCAAATATAAAAATTCAAAATTTATGACGAAATTACCCTTCTTCTTCCAGCGACCCCTCTCTTTTTCGAATGGGATTTCTGACCCTTTTGTTCTTGAGCATTCTTGTGCGGATCTTGAAAGCCCCGATGGAAATATTTGAGAATCATCCGACAACAATAAATTATTCTTTCTTCAAAGCTTTGGTGAATCTTGTAGTTGTACGGCAATCAATATTTATTATTTTGTAATTAATACAATAATTATAATCATTGTACACAAGGTACAACAAATTAACAATCAGCGCGCATCTAAATTTAACTCGTTCAAATCTGTACATACGGCACCTTTGATGGAAATCAAGTAAATAAATTCAATAAAAAAGGACTTACGTAAAGAGATGTAATAATGAAGAAAATTGAATTTACCTGTAACCGTCTTCGAAAGGTTTTATGGACTTTGATTTTTTTTCGAAATAAATAGACTTCCTTTTAAGTTATGTACACGAGCCACCAATTTTAATTTGACAAACTTTTGTGTATCTCAACGATACTAGAGGAAGAAAATTGTAACTTGAAAATTCATATCTTTTCACCAGCTTATGATAGAAGGAAGCAAATTAATCAGGGTCATACATCAGAAGTAAAAAGAAATTTTACTTCCAGATGAGAGGAGCCTGTTCAATGCACAGGGCGACAACTGGATCTCATTTTCGTACAAGCACGAGAGAGTTCGTGAATAAAAAGGGTCGGCAATTCCATTCGAGAAGAAGAGGGCAATTTCGTCATAAATTTTGAATTTTAAATTTTTATATTTGAATTATCATTAAAATATTCAATAAGGGTAAATATACTATATTAACGTGATTAGGAGGGTATATATCCAATTTCAGAGATTAGAGGGGTATATTTCCAATTAGACAAGATTAGAGGGGTATACACCCAATTTTCCCTGAATTACCGACGCTCAATCTGTTGGGAACTTGGGAAAAAGAAAAAGGAGGGAAATGAAATTCGTGGTGGGACCCGGTCTCATAGGGAAGAGAGCAGGATTGAAGGGTAGTATACTAGTATTGGAAGAAGAATTTGGTTTCCTGCTTCCATTCCATCGTGTACACCGCAAAAACAGGGGTCACAATTTCTTTCCGCAAATTCTCACTTTCCTGACCCTCTTTCCCATCGTCTCACCAAGGACAAGGAGTTTGGAGTAGGGTAAAATGCTTAAGCTTCCTTCCCATCACCTCCGTTTATAAAAAACTGCGAAAAAGGAGGGAGTAAACTGCGAAAAAACTTGTAGCGTTAGCAACCACTTAATGTAACCTCGAAAGAAAAGACCCAAGAAAATCAGCAAGAAGCCAAGAACTGTTGTTAAGATTGGCCGGTTTGTATTTTCTGCGTACGTCGCCGTGCAACCTATCGTGGTGCTTTGTACGTTTCTTCTCAAGTTCCTCATGTTTTTTAATCTAGCCGACGTTTGGCTATGCAAATAAGCCGTATAAAATCCTTAAGATCACAAAATACTAAGAGTAATAAGGATTTTATATAAAACTTCTGCATAACCTTTCGTGCGGCGAACTATTTTAACCTGTAATAGCATTATTTTTAGTTTTTTACCCCACATTGTGCTATTCCAGCTCCATCTCTCTCTCTCTCTCTCTCTCTCTCTCTCTCGTTTCCCTTTCCTTTGCTCTTTTTTTCTTGTCGCTCGTGCCTCGAATAGACCAAGCTGACTGCAATGCCAATCGGTATTTTCTTCCCTCTCTCTTTCTCCCTCCAGTTTTGTTATACTCGCTAAGGTGAATCTAGCTCTGATTGCTTTAATTGTTACAAATTTGTGAAAGGTCTCTTGATTTTGTTATGTATCTTTTGTGAATTTTAGCGCCAATTACATGGTCAATAGGAAAGACTTTGGAAGGGGACCTGAGTAATGGAAGGAAGTCAAAGTAGGAACTGACCTGAAAAAGTTAATTAGTTTGATGCTTAATAGCTAAAACCCAAATCCCAATTCTGCATTTTCTTACAAAATTGAAGCTTAATTACTGGTTTAAAATCTCAATTTCATGAAATTCCCATTTTTCAATCAGAGAAAAAGCGAGCTGAGGCTATAATTTCTTAACTTGATGGGGTATTTTTACTGTTACTGTCTGCTACCAAACAAGTATGTCAAATAATCCGAATGATTCTCAATTTCCGACAAGACTGTAGAAAATAATTTGTGGAATGAATTTCACCAAAATGTTATTATTCTTATTCTGTTTTCATTTTTCCAGCATCAAGAGTCTCCTGGCTGTCCAAATAATTTAGAAAATAGGCATGGTACAAGCTTGTGGTTGAAACTGGGCAGAAATCAGGTTGGATTTTAGTTGGATTGAAATTTCTGTTGTTTTGGTTCATTACCTTAATAATTTTGCCGGATATAAAGCACCTCGAAAAGTTTTGTGAGCTGAGAAGTCGTTGACCAGGTAGATTGCATTGCCATCTAGCTAAAAATAAAATCTGAATTGGAGATTAACACAATTACACAATGCAACAACTCAGGTTGGTTTGGTACAACTGTACATTGCTTTTTCTTTTTTTTTTAAGCTTGAACTCGATAAAAATGGTCATGTTCAGTAGGTAGAGCTGTCCTGTCAGGCTGTTTAGTTTCCTATTCTGGTCTAGTTAAGGGTCAGCCAGGTTCATGGTAATTTAGGTTTAGGGCTAGTCTGATACAGGCCAGATTAATTATGTCTGCTTGGGTTTTTGGTTATTGATTTTTTGAAAGATTCAAGTTGGATCTGTTTTGGCATTAAGACAAGTTCTTCGGTCCTTTCGTTGTTAAGTTGCAGTAATAGCTGTTATGTGTCAATGTCAGTTCTTAATTAAGATGCACATGAAATTTTCCAATTCATTGCTATTATAAATTACTACAATCCTCACAATGCATACCAATACTACTAATAATTTTGTAGCATTATTTATCCAGTAAATAGTTATTATATAGTTCCTGAAATTATGTTCTTTGGTTAAATTTTCTTGGCCAGAATGCTTTTTCAGGATCCACTAATCATTAGGAACTTTGAGATGTAAGAATAAAAAGTTTGGAATTGTTCTTTTGCTCTTAACCTCATAATAATACCACCTTGACTGCTTGAGCTTTGGTATATTCCAAGCATAATTTTATTATGTGCTTCTTAAGCTATGTTACTATGCACTTCATCCTAAACTACAAAGACTCAAAATAAAAATGATATCCAGTTTATACATCAAAACTGAATTATAGAATCAACGAAAATATGTGAGACTAATTTTTCTTTGAGCACATGTTGCATTCTAGGAGAATGATGGATGTTCTTTTTATTCTTATATAATGGAACAAGTTCACCACTAGTTTAAACTACAATGCCACATTTTGGGTTCTTATTTGTTTCAACTTCAATTTATATTGCTTTGTAGTCTGTAATTTAATTTTTTTTTTTATATTAGTAAATGTTCAATTGAAATTATTTTATTTGTTCTGATCTATTCAACTTTTTCTTTGGATTTCTTTATTTTTGTTTATTTTTTATGTTATCATTACTTAATGTGTTTTATTTTACTTCTATGTCTCTTTCTATTATTTTTTGTCTTTTTGTCTATTTTGTTGTCATATTTTTTGTCTTTTTCATTCTTTGTGATATTTTAATGTGATGAATTATATTATTTTTCCAAGAATTATTTGCATGTACAAATAAATAGTGGCGAAAAGCAGTGTTACACTGTTCTCAATTTTGTTTTTATCCACTATTCTTCTTGCTGCAAATCAACCTTATAAACTTTTTCTTTTTTTCCTAAATAATTGTTCAATACTTACAATTAACTTTTCATGTAGAAAGCAAATATTTTCACAAACTAACTACATAAGTATTAAACTTCAATGAGCATGAAGCTGACAGGGAACGATGAAAATGAGTTATAAAATTTTATTTTTAGTGTATCCCTTAACAACATATATTTACTAATTACTACTAACTTGCCCACGTCAAGTACAGTAATACAATATTTCTTCTTGGGGTTATTGTGGCATTTATTGTTTGCTGTTGGCTTGTTTCCCTTAAACCGTTGGTCACTAGCATCAATTCTTAATTAAATAGTTTTATATATTTTTTTTCTCTTGCTCTTTTTTAGCCGTTTCACTCACTGGAGAAGATTAAGATTCATAGTGACAAGCACATATTTTCATGAATTTTGTATTCTTATATTTGTTCAAATTGTGCAGACAAAGTCAACAAGTAGATGCTTTGAGAATGAAAGCACATAAGGTGATTATTATTTTGTCCACCATCAATTCTAAAGATAACGCTGCCTTTATTTTGACCTTCAAAGATTTCTAAAGTTCTGCAGTGAAACACATGCACTCATTTTGAACATTCATACATCAATTATTTTCCCACTTCATAAAACATGAGTATTTTTCTTCCGTCTCTCATCCTCTTTTTCTCATTTCATTGCCATGCCAGACATGACAGCAACAATTACACATCGTTATTTTGTTTCGGCAACTCGTACACTGACACTGGTAATTATGTGGTTCTGGCTACCCCGACTGTTCCAGAGATATGGATAAATAAACTGCCTTTTGGTGAGACCTTCTTTCACTACCCAACAGGTCGATGCTCTGATGGAAGATTGATTGTGGATTTCATAGGTACTACTCTCCTTGCTAAGTTGATAAGTCCATCCAAACTATCTGTCAAAATTTTGTAGCCCATGATTTAATTGTTATATATATTCACAAATGAACTTTTACCTTGTTGTAATTAATATTCTAGCTCAAAGACTCGGCCTTCCTCTGGTTCCCCCATATCTTGGTCAGAATGAAAGCTTCCTTCATGGTGCAAACTTTGCTGTTGCGGGAGCCACCACAATTGAAACTGCATTTTTTGTGAAGAACAACTTGACAACTATACAATTGTTAAATAGTTCACTTAATTTTCAGCTAGGATGGTTTGATGAATTGAAGCCTTCTCTATGCAAGTCACAAAAAGGTATCTAATTGGATACAGAAGTCACAATGCATTGCAAGTTCTATGTACTATGTTAGTTGCATTAGTACTGAGTCTTACTTGTTTGTCAGAGTGCAAGGCTTATTTTAGTGGGTCCTTGTTCTTATTTGGTGAGTTTGGTGCCAACGACTATACCTATATACTTCAAGGAGGAAGGAGTTTGCACGATGTTTTGGCCTATGTTCCTGAGGTCATCAAGACCATTTCATTGGCTATTGAGGTACATTATGTGCAATATTTTATATAACTCTCTGACTAATCATCTAACATTTTCTGGTAAAGGAATCAAGCAATGCATGAGTTTAATAATTCTAATGAATGCTGGTAAGATACTTTTAAATAGCTAAGCTCTGCTAGTATTGCTCAGATTTAGTCCTGATTTGACACTCCGATCCAAATTGTATGCAATTTATCATAAATCAGATAAATCAATGAATAAATTAATGAAAAACATTAATATTCAAGATTTGTGGGGAATTTGTGAACTACAGAAAAGCGGTTCTGTAGGAGGCTAAAAAGATTTGTAGGGGCCTGCTGGGGTTAGTTCATGTTATAGAAAGGTACATGGTACCAGGATTATAAGGTACAAAAGGATGGGTGCACTGTCTACTGTCTAATTGATGAGCTAGACAACATGGACTGAAATCAATAATTGATATCCACTAAAAACTCATTTTAATAAATAATCACAAAAGTTGTAGATGAAAAGGTCAAATGGAAAAAGATAAATTAATAAACAATTAAATTTGGTAATAAACTTCAACTCGGATTCTATGCTTTTGTACAGCATGTGATCAGCCAAGGGGCAGTTAATATTGCAGTGTCTGGACAATTGCCAACTGGATGTGTGCCACTTTACCTGACGATCCATGCCAGCCACCACAAACATGACTATGAAGAGGAAACAGGCTGCCTGAAAAAATATAATTATTTGGCACTTTACCACAATGCCCTCCTGGAAGAGTCATTAAAACAGCTCCGTTGCAAATATCCCCTTGTCAAGATCATATATGCTGATTATTATAAGCCAGTTCTCAAACTTGTCAAGTCTTCAAAACACTATGGTAAAACATACTCTTTGGTAATATGACTAGTCTTATGAGTGATAAAATATGTGCCTAATATAATGTGTTACTCGAATCCTTTATTGAAATCAGGCCCTGTTACAGCAACATGTCTAATTGCAAGTACAATAGGGTTAATGAACTAGAGAGAAGTTCAAAAAAAATATTTAGTTGATTTGTAATCTGATTGTATGTTGTTTTTTTAATGGTTTCAGGGTTTACTAAATCCCCACTCAGAGTTTGCTGTGGAAAAGGTGGCCGCTACAACTGGAACCTAACTGAGATCTGCGGTATGCCAGGTGTTAATGCTTGTGAAAACCCATCAACATATGTTTACTGGGATGGCGTGCATTTAACGGAGAGCGCACACCGTTACATTGCCGCCGGCTGGCTTAAGGGTAGCTATGAGATAGTAGTGCTATTTTATAAAAAGGAAGGATAGGCAAGTAAAATAATTCCAAGTAGCAGGGAGATCGACTCATTTTAGACTGAACACATAACAATATATTTTTATTTATTGAGGTTTGTGAGAAATTTCAACAAAATTACAGGAATTTGTTCGATTTATATTGCAATTTACCGCACAGAAATAAAATTTGCAAACAGAGAAAAAAACTGAGAAAAATTACTTCCATATTTATTGGAATGATTTCTTACATTTATATCTAGTTTCTCATCAATTATTGGACCGCCAGCTTGGGGCGAGCAATGTTGAACCACTAATTTTGTGATTCCATTTTGAAGGAAGACTAATTGCTGGGGGCAAAAAAAATGTCATGTCATTGATTTATCTTGTTTTGACATATTGATCGCTTGTTTTGACACATAAGTACAATATTGATCGCTTGTGTTCTTTCCTCTTGTTGATATACTTTTGTTGTTATCTCAGCAAACGACGCATAGAACTATAAGCAGCAAGCTCACGAAGGACACCGGATAAATCCCGTTGATAGGAATTGACCCCATGTCCCCATCTTTATATTAAATTATATAAAAAAATAGAATATGTACATAATTTAACCCTGAGTTAAAACTTTAAAGTAAAAAAAATAAAAGGAATAATAAAACAACAGAAACAAAAATATATCTAAAAAATAAGAGAAACTTAAATCAGTTGGATGAGCCCGTTAGTTGCGAATATATATGAATTTTTCGGATTTCAGCAACTAATCAAGAGTAATGCTAGAATCAAACATATAGGACGTCAAACACGATCCAAACGTAGCACATTAAAATTTCAAACGGTCGATCCAAACCGCTCAATATGATCTCTGTATTAAAATATCTTTGATAATCAAATTTTATATTTTTTCATATTTTCTAACTATTTTTTTCGAATTTTCAAAATTGAAGGGTTCAGAACTTTTTAGATTGAGCATATTGAAAAATTCCAAAAAAATAGTAAAAAAATTTGAAAAAATATAAAATTTGGTCTCCATGAAGATTTTATAACACAGAACAATTTGAGCGGTTTGGATCGGCCATTCCAATTTTAAAAATTAAAATTTCATCGCGTTGGACAAGTGTACGTATCCTATATGTTTGACACTAGCAACTCTCACTAATCAAAACTCTCGAATTTGTTCTCTATATTAAAATCTTGTTACTGGCAAAATTTGTAATTTTTTTAAATTCCTCATTTTTTATATTTGAAAAAAAATCAACCAAATAATTCTGGACCTCCAATGATAATAATTTTCAGATAATTCAAAGAAACAAATAAAAAAAAATTAGTCTCCAACAAGATTCTAATATAGAGAATGCAATGAACAGTTTGGGTTGACCACTAAAACTCCGAACATTCAAGGTGGATTGTTTGGGCCAGTGGTTTCCCTCTATTCTGCCAACCATGTGGTCCTTAGTTCGATTCACGGAGAGAACATTTATTTTCAAATTTCTTATAACAAAATCCTTAAAAAAAAAAAAAAAAACTCCAAACATTCACGGCGAATGTGGGCTGGAATAGGTTTATGAGCGATAGAACCTATGTTATAAAAAGAAAAAAAATCTGATTAACTACTGCAATCATGCTATCGCCATCTTCGCTCCCTTACCATCACCCTCACCCTCAATCTCTATTGATTCCTTTACTCCCTCTCATTCGCCCTTTCGTCCCGGCCCCCTACTCTTAATCCCTCCATCTCTATTTCCTTCCTCTCTGACCTCCCTCCGCTTTGCTCCTACTCCTCATCCCTCCTCTCTGCCCTTGTTGTCTCCTCTTCATCATTCATCATGCAGTTATTTAATCATTCTTTTATTTAGTCTAAATGTCCAGTTTACTAGTTTAGTTATTTAAATGTTCATTTATTTAATATAAATATCAGTTTATTTGTTCTACATGTCCAATTTATTATATTAGTTTAGACTAGGACCGAGCAAAAAACTCGGTCCTTGTGAGCTAGCTCGAATTCGAATCGGATAATACTCGATAGAAACCCGAGTTGTTTCAGCTTGAGCTGGAATAACTCGAGCTACACCGGCTCGGAAAGTCCATGAGCTGAGTTCGAGTTGCCTTCAGCTCGCTCAACCCAACTCGTGAGACTTAGCCCAATTCGTTTGTTTAGTCTGTAACTCAGCCCAAATTTTAATCACTATTTTATAATCCTAAGTTCTTTTCATTTTTACGGAAAAATAGCCGTATCTTCCTCCTGATCTCTTCGTGTGCCTTCTATGTGAATTTTAAACATTGTTTAATATTTATGTTGTTTGCTTTTTAGTTTAGCCCATTATGAAGTCTCAAAGTTTGATATTTAATAACGAGCTAGTTTTCAAGCCATGAGCCAACTCGAGTTTTAATGAGTTGAGTTTGAGCTGCTAAAAAAACTCGGAATTGTCTTTTGTGCTGAGCTGAGCCAGCTCGACTTGAGATGAGCTTGAGTTCGAGTTAGCCTCGGCTCGCTCAGGCTCAGCTCATCTACACCCCTAATTTAGATGCATCTAACCATGCAGTTATAAAATATGCAATTATTTAGTTTAATTAAATGCCCTATTTATTATTTTAAATATTTTAGTTAAATATTATTTCTTGATTTAACTTAAGTGGCCAGTTTAGTAGTTTTAAAAGTTCATTTATTTAGTTTAAATGTCTAGTCTATTAGTCTAAATGTTTAGTTTATTATAATTAGACTAAATGCGTCCAAATGTGTAGTTATTTAGTGTAAATGTCCAATTTGTTATTTTAAATGTTGTCGGTACTTAATTGTTCATTTATTTAGTTTATGTCAAGATGATTAGTTTAAATGTTGCAGTCATTTTAAAGTTTATTTATCTAGTTTAAATCCAATTTATTAAATGGAAAAATCAGCCATATATATCCCTCAAATCTTGAACAATCAGCCATATACCCTCATACTCTTTAATATTGTTCATTTATCCTGCTAATCTTCATTTGTAGAGCCACTTATTCTTTTTATTAATTTAAATGATGTATTAATTCAGAAATTTTAATCTTTGAAATTTAGTACTAAAATGCCCCGGTCCTTCCTCTCTTACTTTTTCCACCTTATGACGAATCACCTTCCAGCACGAACCTGGACTATGCAATACAGAAATATACAATTCGATCGATGTGGGAAATTCATAGCCAAATCAATAGTCAGAATCACTAGTTATATCCCTTTCTTCTTACAATTGCACCTCAAAAACGGTTGTAGTGCTTTTAATGATGTTGAACGACAACCAAAGCAAAGAGAAGTGGTCCTTGCTGATAGAAAATAAGGATTTATAACAATCTGCCAAAGTATGTTTGTTGGACTGATAATAGGCCACGTAATTAGTTTTATTTAGATTGTGTCCACTTTATTAGTTTAAAATGTCTTGTGGTCATCTAAAGTTGTCAAGGAATGACTGAGATAGAAGGATGGCAGAGGGACACATTGCTCGTGCGAGTGCGAGTGCGAAAGGATGACAAGTAGGGGTGATTAACGTGGTAAACGGACACGGAATGAGGTGTTCCGTTTACCGTTCCGTTAACGAAACGAAATTGATTTCGCTACCGTTTACCGTTCCACTTACTAAACGAAATGATTTCGCTAAACGGCATGTACAAAAACACGTTAAACCGTTCCATTTCATGTTCCGTTTACCGTTTCATTAAGGAAACGAAACAAATATCTCTACCGTTTACCGTTCCGTTTCAGCAAACGGAACGGCATAACGTTTTTTTTGTTTCCGTTGGCAGGCCTAATGACAAGAGGAAAAGGATGGGTGCGAGGGTGAGCAACGGGTGACGTGAGACGAAGAGATGATGCGAGGGAGAAGGAGCAAGAGTGAGGGGAAAAAAACTACAGTGTCTGAGTTAACCTAGATTTACTATGAATAGGGCTGTCAAACGTTTAGAAACGGAACGGTACATGCCAGTTTCGTTTCCGTTCCGTTTCTGGTAACGTAATAAAAAACCATTCCGTTTCTGTTCCGTTTCGTAAAACGGAACACTTTTCCGTTTCGTTAACTGTTCCGCTACTTATTTTGCACTGATTTCAGCATATTTTCCATTAATTTCAGTCATTTTTGATGAAACGGAACACTAACGTGCATTTCAACCCGTTCCGTTTCCGTTCCGTCTCTGAAAACGTAAGTCATTTACCATTCCGTTTCTGTTCCGTTTCGGACGGAACGGAACGGAAAACGTTGAAACGGTATCCGTTTGACAGCCCTAACTATGAATTCAAAAAAGGAAAAAAAAATAACAAGGTTTGCTATGAAAAAAGTCATACTGATGTTCTGGTGCACTGGAGATGCCAAATTGCCAACTAATAGAACGCCTTTCCTCTTTTTTCTTTTTCTTTTTCCTAAATAATTCTCTGCTCTGTCGTCTAGTGGAAAACACGCGTCATCCTCCAACTGGATGCAAGCGCTTTGTATTGGTCCGACCATGTGCGCAGGTCCGTATGTGTTGCACTTGCATCAGAAATTCTGTGGACGACATTTTGGGAATTAAAACTCACTATTTTTAGCAGGATTTCGCCCGTTTCACAACTTCTAACACAATTTGTGTCACTAGGAGAAATTTTGTGACCTTTCAAACCATTAGATCTAAATCTGGAGCGAATTTGGATTAAAGTTAACGGTGCAGATGAGCTCGCCTTGACATAGTTTTTTTCTTTTTACCTATTTTTCTTTTACCGTAACACCCATTGAGTCTTCCAACATTAATTTTAAAGTAAAAAATAAAGAAGATATATAAGGTCGGATCTCAAATTTAAACAAAGGCTATTGAATAGAAGTTTATCTTCGATTAGAAACTTTTAATTTCTTAGGCTTGTTGGTTTCAATAATTTTCCTTGAAAAACAGTTGGTTACATTAATTTCTAGCCTACTTTATCGGTTTTGAACCAATGACGTTGGTGCTGTTTTTTTTGGTTGCAAGATCTCATGTCAAAAACACATTTCATATAAAAATCAAATAATTTGAATAATTATTGCGCAAGACCAAATTGTATGGATTTGATAATGACATCATTTTCAATTCTCGCTGCAAAAAGATAATTAATAAAGTTAAATTATTGACTGAGTTATGACTCTCTAAATAAATAATCTTGGTTAAAATAATAATAATAATGAATCCATTGTACCATCTCAAAAGGGGAGTGGCTAGTGTCTAACATGTTGGATACAAGCACTAGTCTAATATGATAAAATTTTAATTTTTGAGATTAAAATGGTCAATCCAAACTGTTCAAATTATTCTCCATAATAAAATCTCCGTTGGAACCAAATTTAATATTTTTTCAAATTTTTTACTACTTTTTGAAAATTTTGAATATGCTTAATCTAAAAAGTTATGAACCCTCCAAATTGAAAAAAATATAAAATTTAATTTTTCAAGAATATTTTAATATATAGATCATATTGAGCGGTTCGAATCGACCGTTTAAAATTTTAACAGTTGACTTTTAAAAATCGTGTTGAACGTCTTATATATTTGATTCTAGCATTACTCCAAAAGAATTGGAGACAGATACTTCACATCTGATTGCATCATAGCTTAATGTACAAGTTCTTAGATACTCCCAAGACCGGATATGCTCCTCATAATAACCAAAATAAACCAAATTTAGAAGTTCGGCCCAAGTATTAGATATGAGTGAGCCTGAAACATTAAATTCTGGGCCTAAATGTACTCTATTTTCCCCCATTTTTGCAAATGAAAGGAGTGGAGCCCACCGCCCGCGATTGGGACCTATAATTTTAGGCAGAATCTAGGTTTCAAACCATTTCTTTACCCTTGTACAGTTCTTTCATCCCTCTTTGTAGTTGCAGCTTTCTGAGAATCCAGCTGGATCATAACAGTTAAAGCATTTATGAGCTTGTAAGTCATCAGTATTAATTTTATGTGCTCGAAGTTGAAGTCTATTAACTTTACGAAAATTGAAAAAAAGAGGACTGAGAAGTGAGATAGTACAGATCATATTTCTGTTTAACTCAACCAATTAATAAATATGGCATAACTTCAAACTGTCCTTACTTGATAGTCTTGCATGGTAAATAAATTTTTTGACAGTTCAATCACATGTCTCTATTTACATTTCACTGCGCCTCTCTGTTTTTGCTCTGCTCATGCAATGAAGTCTTCTCCTCAGTTCTCTCTCCTATGCTTACTATTCTCCTTTGTTGCAAAGGCACTTCCTCTTATTCGCACTAAGCATGTCAATGCCATCTTTAGCTTCGGCGACTCATATGCTGATACTGGCAACTTTGCGTTTCTTGCTTCACCTGTACTGAATGATACCATATGGACAAGTAAGCCACCTTACGGAGAGACTTTCTTTCATGGGCCAAATGGTCGGTGCTCTGACGGGAGACTCGTTATTGATTTCATAGGTAAATACCAATTTTTAAATGCAAAAGAAAAAAAAATACCATGGTTATAAGCCCACTTTGACCACTATTAATGGTTGGTCAATGGTCACACTTGCCAGTACTTGAAGTTTGTTATCTTTATTGACTGCTCTTTTTTCCCCCTTTTATACGTATCAATAAAATACCATTGCTGCTTTAATATATTTTATTATTATTGTGAACTATAGCTGATGAAATGGGACTTCCATTTTTGCCACCATACTTGTCACACAATGAGAGTTTCTCTCGAGGAGCAAATTTCGCTGTTTCGGGAGCGACAGCACTCGACTTTGAGTTCTTTGTGAAGAACAACCTCACCAGCCGTGACATTATTAATTCTTCGCTAAGAGTCCAGCTTAGCTGGTTTGATGAGTTGAAGCCCTCTTTATGCAGCACACCAGGAGGTTAAAAATCACATCTCATTTCGCACCTCAACTTTCATTGACTTACAGAGATTGATTAATGGATCATTTTGTTCGCATAACTCATATATTGCAGATTGTTGGGATTATTTTGGTAAATCTCTATTTGTGCTTGGAGAGATTGGAGGAAATGACTATGCATATATGTTGTTTTTTGGATGGAGCGTTGAACAAACGATGGCATACGTGCCTTATGTCATCAGCATCATTTCATCAGCTGTGGAGGCAGGTTTTTCTAATCTCTATATAACAAGTACATTACCATTATTTTGATAATTTACAGTAACATGCTCAGTCTGGTTGTTGATTTGTGGTAGCTATGTATAGAAATCCTGAACTGGTTAGTTACATATCAAGATTCTATGTTAATTATTTATTGTCAATTTTTTAACTCTTTTTTTTTTTTGACCTTTTACTTTTACATGTACTTGGACTATTACCTCATTGACATTGAGACAAGACAAAAAAAAGGAAAAAAAAAAAATGATGCAGTTGCACAAGCTGATCATGAACAGTATGCTCATGTTACAATGTACCTACCTAATAATAACCATATACAAACCTGCATCTCTGGCCGGCAAACGATGATGCTACACAGTTGGTCATATTTAGTGACACAGAGTCACAGACAATACAGAGATTTTATGTGAATGCCAGTTTGCATTATTATTTCCAACATAACTTGAAATAAATCAATAAGCTTATTAATTACACAGATGCTGATAAATGAAGGTGCTACCGCTATTGTGATACCTGGAACTTGGCCTGCCGGGTGTGCTCCCATAAATTTAGCAATAAACATGAATGCCAGTATAGATGCATATGAGCCTCAAACAGGATGTATAAAGGCACTCAACGAGCTACATAGGAGTCATAATATAAAACTCCGCTTCGAAATTACAAAGCTTCGATTAAGATACCCTCACATAGCACTTATTTATACCGACTACTACAGCCTCACAATCGACTTCCTGCTGTTTCCAGAGCGTTTCGGTAAGCTTATTTTCTTCAAATCGTAATTAATAGCCTTTAGCACCCCTGTATTGCATATGATATGTTTTATCATACACTAAACACTTCTTTTGAACTACCTAGAATAGTAATGCTTGAGACTTAAATTACTGAATAAATCAGATTTTGAAATACTACTTACAGGGTTTATTCGAGCGCCTCTAATGGCTTGTTGTGGAAATGGAAATAACCAATACAATATAAACTTAACAGAAGCGTGTGGCATGCCAGGAGTGAGTGCATGTCAAGATCCATCGACATATGTCAGTTGGGACGGCGCACACATGACAGAGGCTGCATACCGGTACATTGCGTCTAGTTGGCTCAGAGGTCCTTATGCCGATCCCCCAATATTACTTGCTCTTCGCGACTAGTATTATCCTCTCGTGTACACTAATATAAAATGTTAATTTTTATATAGGATTTATTTGGAAATTATTCAATATAGATATCTTCATTATATTTTTGACATCAAGAAGGATAGATGAGTTAACACTTAACAGCTAAATTAATGAGACATTAATGGATGCGTTTTTCACAAATTGAGAGTAATGCTGCTTTATTGTGGGATAAATCTATGACGTTCCTTCTATCTATTCATTCCGTTCCATCTAACTTAATGTATCTTATTTAAAATTAAAATTAATGGAGCAGTTAGAATAACGACAAAAATTAAAATATCGAACAATGTCGGACCTACCTCATATTAAACACTAAAAAATTACACTCTGTAGATTAGAGGAAATGTAGGGCATATATCATTTCTAAGAACACTCTAGAGGAAAATACAGTTGATTTTAAATAGGAGATACTGGGGGACCATGTCTGACAAAAAACTGGGGAATAAAGCTTCTGTGTCCTTTTTATTTAATCCTAACAAATATTTTGGGAACATATATTTTTTCTACCTTTTCAAAGTTATTGTAAAATTGATACGTTTCTTTTGTTTGACCTTCAGTCATGTTATGGGTCGTTATGCTCAGATGTTAATCCTTTTCTTTTCTATAATTTGAATATTTTTCTCATAATATTTTACTATGTGATGACATATTGTAACTCACGATCATTAATAAAAAATTGTACAGCACTGTCTTTTTCCCACAAAATTTCTTTAATTACAGAATTGAGCAAGCATTACGTTCTGTATAGAAGTACTTGTTTTTTTAGATGTTTTGTATATTATTACGTAATTCTCACATCTATTTTTTTTCTGTTTAGTTGTTATATTTAAACGAGATATAATGTCGACATATTATGATAAAGACAGCAAAAAAAAAAATCGGATATTATTGGTTATTTTTTTAACTTTGTTTAAAACAAAAATACTAAAAATAAAATTAAATAAAAGAGCGCATTTTCTGTATGCGGTCCTAAGCATCATTATCCAACTATCCAACTCGACCCGCTTGATTTATAAATGCAGTGATGTGTGACTTGAAGCCGGGATAGATCCATATATCTTGCTAATTAAAAGTAGGGAAAATCGGATATAAACTCTTGTAATCTTCTCTATTCAGAGATAAACCCCTCTAATCTTTAAAATTAGATATAAACCCCTCTAATCCTATTTAGTTCAGATACAAACTCTTTTTATTATTTTAAATTATATATTAAGTATAAAAAATCAGAATTTCAAAGTTATGACTGAAATACCCCTACCTACTTATCTCCTCTCCTTTCCCTGCATTTTCTAGCGCCCTCTTGCTTCTATGCATTAAATCCCGTCCTTTTGTATTCTCTCTCTACACCAGCCAAAACTCAAAATCATATATGCATTATGCTTCATATCCATACATGCAACATCAGTGTTCTATCTTGTCATGCGCCCATTTCATAATATGTAAAAAATGCACACACCAATATCTAATTGGAAAATGTTTTTTTGTTCAATTGTGTTATCTTGGCTGATACGGCTCCATGGCCTAACCGAACGGCATCAGTTTTCAACTGGAGTTTATATTGGAAAAGTTATCATTAAGCATTAAGAAATACAATGCTAACTTTAGCGAAGAATATATTATTGTAATGAAAATTGATAATCAATATCAAGATATTAATTTAAGTTGCTTGAAATAATTAGGCTAAAAATTTTCTAGTTTGCCTCGTCACAAATAACAGAAGTTAGGATATTCTAATTAATTTCTTGGAAGCTATAAGGATAAAAGAGATAAGAGAAAACCTAACAATTTCGAAAGAGATTTGGGAAAAGAAAGACAAAATCGTTAATTTGGAAAAAGTATATTTGAAGTACGGACATATAACAGGGGATAATGAAGCGCCATGTTTAGGATGAAGTTACGCCGCAGGGTACTTTAGTCATAAGTTTTAATATCTGATTTTTTATATTAAAAAATATTTAAAATTAATATAAGAGGGTTTCTATCCAAATAATATAAAATTAGAGGGGTTTATATCCGATATTGAAGATTGGAGGGGTTTATATCTGAATAGAGAAGATTGGAGGGATTTATATCCGATTTTGCCTATAGAAATATGGTCCCACCCGATTGCATCACATTTCATCTTGTATTGTGTAAGTAGCAATAACTAATAGAAATTAAAGTAGGTGATACGCATCCATTAAAGAGTTTACAGCATTTTGTCACCCGTTGCTAATTTGAAATTGCATAAATCCCCACAAATTTGGTGGAGAAACACCTCAATTTCCCCTTAAAAAGAGGACGGATGTTGCTCACTAGATAGCCTCTATCTATCTAGTATTACCTAAAAGAAAAAGGAAGGATGTATATATCTTTCACCTCTGACCTCTCCTAGCTCGCTTTTATATCATCATCATTTAATAATAATAATAATAATAATATTATTATTATTATTATTATTGCATGGGATATTAAGATATGTAATAATATAATAAACAAGATATACATGAATGTGAACCGTTTTCTGGCTCTCCGCTACGTACACGCCCTTCTTTTTCGCACCACACAAAAACCATCGGACTTCTATTCTTCTTTCCAAAATAAAAAATAAAAATAAAAATAAAGTCAGCGCAGGTCTGTCACTAATTATTATAATCATTTGTGTTCTCTTCATTTAGCCTCTGCACAATCCTCAAGCAATGAGACTCCTACTTCTGTTCTTGTTCCTAGTTCTCTCATGCCGTGGAAATTGTAAGCATGATTCTCTTAACTTTACCTCAATATTTAGCTTTGGTGACTCTTATGCCGACACCGGCAACTTGGTTGTTCTAGCAACCCCTGTTTGGAAAAACGTATGGGTTGCAATGCCCCCTTATGGGGAGACCTTCTTTCACCACCCCACTGGACGTTGGTCTGATGGAAGATTAGTCCTAGATTTCTTAGGTAATTAGTTATGTTCAATTTTTTTTCCCTTTCTGAGTCATCCGAATTTCAGTAAAATTTATCAGGTTTTAATTATTTATAATTTGATATTTATCATTCTAATCTAATTTGATGTATGTGTAAAATAAAATGCATTAAGCCATGAATTAATGACTGAGGAATGCTATCGTTTCTATTTACATATATACATTGGTCCATTATATACGTAATTACGTATATAATTGCTTAATACATTCTTATTATATACTATGTTCGTAATTAAACCTTTTTTTTTTTTTGAAATATAGCTCAAAAGTTTTCTCTACCTTTGGTGCCCCCTTATTTGGCGCACAATTCAAGCTTCAAACAAGGTGCAAACTTTGCAGTCTCCGGTGCAACAGCATTGGATTTTTCATTCTTTGTGAATAACAACCTCTCAAATCCATTCGTGTTCAACAGTTCCCTTAGCATTCAGCTCGGATGGTTTGCTGACTTAAAGCCTTCCCTTTGCAAGAGCTATGAAGGTTAGTGTTCTACGTTTAATCTTTAAACTTAATTAATTTGTAAATCAAATGATGTTTCAATTATTGAACTTCTTGCATTGGTATTATAGAATGCCAGGAGTATGTTAGCACGTCATTGTTTATTCTTGGCGAATTTGGAGTGAACGACTACTCTTTTATGAAGTTTGGTGGCAAAACTCTTGAGCAAGTGTATGGTTATGTGCCTATGGTCATTGAAAAAATTTCTGCTGCGGCTGAGGTATATAACTTAATTTGCACATTATTTTTGTGTTACTACAACTTACTGTTGCATTATCTGATCATTTTGCTAGATAATCACATGCTACAGCAGGTTAGCAGAAGTATTAGAATTAATTTTGAATTTTTGATTGTAAGAGCACAAATTCTTAGGTGATTAAATTTGTGCCTTCACAAATTCTATGTGAAAGAAATAGGGAAATAGACAAAGCTAACTTATGCTAACTATTTCTATATGTGAAAGAAATAGGGAAATAGACAAAGCTAACTTAAGCTAACTGGTGAGTTGTGATAATTAACCATAAGAAAGAGTACTCTGAATAACTTAAGCTAATGAGGATGAACTACAAATCAATATTATTTCTCAATTCATGACTTCTAATGTATCATGATTCCTGGTGTGGTTCATAAAAAGTCAGATAAAAAATTATCATTTTCTTACATAGAGTCTAATCAAACAAGGTGCAAAGACTGTTGTTATACCGGGCATATTGCCAGATGGATGCATACCTGCAAATCTGGTACAAAACACTAGTAGACCTAAAGATGACTATGAGCCTGAAACAGGATGCCTCAAGGACCTGAATGATTTATCAAGGCACCACAATTCAGAACTCTTAAAAGCAGTAAAGCAATTACAACAGAAGAATTCACATGTGAGGCTCATCTATGCCGACTACTATCATGCAATTATGAATATAATCAGGACGCCACACCATTTTGGTAAGCCTTCTTTGCTTGTACACCTTTTGAGGTTAACCTATTTATGCGTCCAAAATTGGTGCATTGATTGATTGAAGAATTAGTAATTTATAGTTACCTATCCACTTATATATTGCAGTAAACTAACATACCTATTTTGAGCTTTCAATAGTATTATATTTGGAAAAATTGAATTATGGAAGATGTCAAATGGGACTACTAAATATGACAAGAAGTTTCTGGTACCCTTGCTTGGGGTGCTCTCTTAATATGACAAGAAGTTGGTGAGAAGCCTTTAAATTGTTAGGAAAGGAATATTGACTGAATCAGGAATTGTACCAGACAACTTTACCCAGAATTAGCGGTACTGTATGTGAATGAGCTTGTTTCCAACGGACTAACATGAATAAAAAAACCCCCAATTTGCACAAAAAGGACAAGAAATAAATAAATAAATAATGAAAAAAAGCCAAAGCCGATCATAGTGAACCGTTAAATATAATTCTGACATCCTTATTTCCCTCTATTTTTGTTGTAGGATTTATCGACACCCCTTTAAGAGCTTGTTGTGGAAATGCATCCAATCAATATAACGTGAACCAGACCGAGGCATGTGCCATGCCAGGAGTTGGATCATGTGAAAATCCACTGGAGTATGTCAATTGGGATGGTGTTCACTTAACCGAAGCTGCTTATCACCACATTGCCCAAGGGTGGCTCAGAGGCCCTTATGCTGTACCACCAATACTCAGCAGCGTTGACAATTAGAGAAATTCAAGCTATGTCATTACAATCATAAAAAGTTAAAAAACTATGCACAATTCATTTTTTTCTGTTTGTAAAAGATGAAGTGCATGCAAAAATAAAAAGAAGGCAATAAAGACAATTGCAATTCAACCATTTGTTTACCAATGCAAATAATATAATTATTCGGTGACTAATTTAAAATGTTATTTTGTTATAACTCTATCAAATGTGCACGTTTCACCATGAACGAAACTCACACGTAATAATCTACTCTAACAATCTATCTCGTTCTGGTTAATTATTGGTGTACTTAATCATACTTAAAAACTAGACATTTATTATTATAACTTAAATACTTTATAAAAATTTTGGAAAGATTTCATCTATAAAACTAGTTTGAAGAAAGACGTGTTGACCAGGTCCTATAGTCCAATCTACTCATTTAGGTCGTGGCATTTTTTATTTGACTATAGAAAGTTCTTAATAAACAAGTTATGTGTTAAGACTTTTATCCTTATAAAAAGAATATTAAATAAGATATAAATAAACGAAATTCAATTGTAATTAAAACAGTTTAATATATAAAATATAATTAATAATGCTAATGTATAACTTATAAATTATGATGTGTTGATGTTTTAATCGTGTTGGTGTTTTCGTGTGCTTGGGATTATACGAGTCCAAATAGATTTTTTTCCATTGTATCTGTATTTTTTTAATTATTTCTGGACTAATTAAAATCATCTCTTATCTTTAAGTTTATTTTTTTAATTAGACGTTATGCAGCCATAGCTCAGCTCATTGGCCCAACACAGACAGAGAACAACCAAAACAGGAAACAAGGACGAACAGGCCTGGAAAGCAAAACACGCAGCCCAAACAAAGGAACGCCCTTGGTGGGAATTAGGGAACCCACCTGTCAGCCGGAGTCGTATCCTCTGGATGGTTAATAAAAACCATCCAGTGGACGTCTCGAAATCTCAGCCATCCGATCCAAACAGACGGTTGGATCTGAAATCCATTCAAAAATTTTTTTTTTAAAAAGAAATACGTGTATACGCTTCGTATGTATCTTTTTCCCCTCTCTCTTCGTCGGCTCTGGCTCACTCCTGGCGCCACCTCTGGATCCTCCTCTCCAGGGGCGGAGCCAGAAAATTATGATAGGAGGGGCAAAATTTTAAAGATTGAACAATGAAATAGAAATTTATTTATGAAAAATAATATTTCTTTCCTAAATCATTGGTTCGTGATTAATTAGGGGGGCAAATTATAGAAATTTTCTAAAAAATAAAGAAAATATACATAAAAATTTTATTTTTTTTGGAGCACAGGGGGGGCAACTGCCCCAAGCAGCCCCCCTATTGGCTCCGCCCCTGCTCCTCTCTACCTCCGTCTTGGTATTGATCAAGACCGATTAGGCGACACCAGCGATGATGATGCTGATGCCACTTCCAGTTGGATCGAGTGCGTCCACCATCTCGTCTCCTCTCTCCGCGGCCCCCTTTTCCACTTCGAGCTCTATCACTACTTCCTCGCCGACCAATCACCCATTCTCCAGAGCCTCCTCGATTTGCTTCTCAAAACGTTGTTTCTGAAATGCTTCGCTTTTTTCTGAATGTGATCTTAAATATCCCGTGTGGTGATTCATCTCCCATCCTTTCATTTTCTCAAAGTACTCAAACTCTTTCCTGTTTAGAAGAACATAATACCAACTCGAGTAGAAACTTCTCTTCTAGAGAGGCCTTTTGCTGTTTTATGATCTGATTTTTTCCCCATGTTTCTATGTCCCTTTGCCATCTCATTTGATGTTTTGCAAACTGACATGCCTAAAACTCGGTGATGTCGCTAAAATGGACAAGAGGACGGGAACTGCATCCTCTGGATGGCCATCCATGGATGGTTTTCGATCTCAGCCGTCTGATTTAATCTCAATGGCTATAGATGCCCCGTGCATGATACCTGGATTGATAGGCCCGAAAAGATCTAACCGTTGAGATTAAATCGGACGGCTCGGATCGAAAGACGTCCACTGGATGGTTGAATACAACCATCCAGAGGATACTCTCCCCAAGAGGACGTATGATGTTTTTCTTGGGCTGCTTAGAAGAATGCCTTTTCTTGAAGATGAAGGAGAGTTTACACTCAGGGGCAGAGGGTCAATATGGAAAATGCAAGTCTGATCAATTGCTTATCAACAGCCATAAAAACTGGGAAAAGAGAAACTACATGAAGCACGTCTTAAGCTTCTGCAGTGGTGTTTTTTAGCAATTTTAGTTAGATATTTCCTAGAATAAAATTTGTACTTTACAGTGAATTTTTTTTGTAATGCTTCTCTTATACTATGTACTGTTGTCTGGGTTGTGATGTGGGGAAAAGAACAGTAGAGGGAGATGATGAGTACACAAACTGAGAGTGAAGGGGTAACTCCTTGTGGTATGTTTAAATGTGGGATTTACTCATTTGTAAGACTTCAGTTTCTATAATGAAACAGGTAATCAAAAGGTTACTCTTTTTTTAAAAAAAAAAATCAGAAAACTTTCAATTTTTGAGTATTCAAAAATCTCCACACATCAAAATCTCCAGTGGTACCAGTGTTACAACTATTCAAATAGTCTTATGGGTCCAGTGGTACCAGTATTTACAATAGCCAATTAAACTCATACATCACAGTCACAGTAAAAAGGGACTCAATTCTGTAATCTGGAAATATCAAGTTTCTACTGACTGTGTATTATACGAGACTGTTGATTATATTTCTTTATTTTTTATATATTAGGTTAGCTGAAATGTTAATGTTTGTTTGATTTATTCTAACGAATAGGTGTGCAGGTACAAGCTAACAAAATGACATTACATTCTTAGTGATATTAAGTTAAATGTAATACACACACGTATGTAGTTGTACACATATAGCACATATGTAATTAGACATGAATGATTATTAGAGTCTTAGCAACATGGATCAAATAAGCAATAACTCAAGCATGGTACATATCAATAACTAAAACATGTATCAAATAAGCATGGTACAGCACCATTAATTCAAGATGACATAAAAAGAAAAATTCCATTTACAAGTACATTCATGATATTAAAGCAAATTAGAAAACCATCAACGTATACAAATAAAAACACTAAAAAAATAAAGAAAGAAATATCAGTGAAGTATAATCCTACACATATGACTTTCTGTCTAGTTGGCTAATATCAAACCATGTGCCAATAGATGTATCCTTGTTTGCATAGTTGAGCAATATGTCCTGAAAGGAAGGAAGGAAATGAATTTGTGAAATCCTTAACTGTATACAATTACAACACAATTAAATAACTGAAATCGATTTTGACAGTATACAATTACAAGAACAATAGCTGCAAGTAAGGTCTCATGGCTAGTGTATTTTATTGGGTAATCACGCATATCACACATCAGCTCTGAAAAAGAATTGAAAATTGATGACAGTAAAATTAATAACTTGATGCAAGTAAATAGTGAGCAGGCCTGTGAGAAATTTTCAGCGACCCTTTCCTAAGAACAAGGATTTTTTTAGGTAAATATTTTTTTATTTCTCTCTCAACGTTTCCTTCTGCACATAAAGCACCTATGGTGTTGATATTCAATTAAAATGCTACCTAACCCAGGTAACTGGTACCGAATCAAATAAACCAGGGCACCAAATCACAAAAATTTCAACATCAATTAGTTGAAACCTAGCAACAATATTCAAATAATTTTTATTATTTTTTCATCTAAGTTAGTTTCTGGACTTTGAATAAGAACTTTTCAAGGATTGAAATTTGCCTATGCTCTCAGTTTTGACTTCACACTGGCACAAATCAAACAAATGGTTTCATAAAATCTATAAACAGGCAGTTGTTAACAACCATACTGACGACCACAACCACTACGTACAGGATAAACAAAATATCCAACAATTTGCGAATAAGAAAGTAAATAGCATCAATTAGCAATCAAATAACAAAATAAGAAAACTAGACTAACTTAACAGATTAAACCCTATCACGCATACGGATCCGAATCTACTCATGTAGACTAAGCAATTTCATTCAATTTCATGCAATTTCATGTAGAGTGCTGTCCTTTACCTCTAGTGTCGATTCTGATGAGCGAGACCTTCCGCGGCGCCAGCGTACGCGGAGGCGGAGGCTGAGGGCCTGAGGCCAGCTCCGACATAGAAGAGGCTAAGTCGGAGGAGAGGAGCGACAATCTGATTGAAGCACATAGAACAGAAGCGACGATCTGCTCCTTTCGCTAAAATAGGAGAAGGGATACGGAGCGTATACGAAGAGGAAGAGAAAAAAAAAAAGTATACGCTTATACACGTTTTTGATGGATTCTAAGATCCTACCGTCCGTTTAAATTGAACGGTTGAGATCACAAAACGTCCAGTGGATGGTTTTTGCAAACCATCCAGAGGATACGACTCCCCTGTCAGCCTGGGGGATCGGTTACTGACGGGTTTCGGGGAAATCAAATCCGAACCCGCAACTGCAAACTAAACCCGATGCATTAAACCTCAGATTTTCAAACAGACCCTAAATCTAATTTATTTACACAACTTTTACACCTAAAGATCCTAAAAATGGAATGAATTACAGATTAATCCTAAACTTGTTCAAATATTTTTACAAAGTGGTCCCTGACGCAAAAATAATTCACAAACAGAGAGATACCAACCTGGTACTAGACCTGTACCAGCCTAGTAACCAACCAGAAAGCAACCTACAACAAGTTTTACCCTAATTAAGCACCAATTATACATTAATTTGATTCTAGAAGCTAAACAAGAAAGAAAACAAATACAGATCCTAACAGAGGCAATCACAATGCTTGCACTTGCACAAACTCTAAAAGAAGCAACTAACAGTTCAAACAGAACATATCAAGTCATATTGAGGCAGTGCACAACCATAGCACTTAATCAATGGATGCCACAGTAAAAAAATTAACCAATTCACTGTTCAAAGTAATGGCATGCCTCCACAGTTCATCCTTTCACAACAAAAGCAAAAGAGCGAGGGAGAGAGAGCGTGTAACAGTACCAAACCGAGAAAAGAAGCAAAGAAGAGAAGAGGAAGGAGATTTGCTCAGCCTATCCACTGTCCATCGTCGCTCGAGCTGCCTTCTACACTGTCAGCCAACAAGCCGAGAGGGGGAAAGAAAAATATCAAGTGTGAGGTTGTGAGAGGAGAGAGAAGAGAGAGGGATGCACTGTGGGTCTCGAGTGGAAAAGAGACAAGGGAGGGAAGCGGCGATAAAAAGGAAACAAGAAGGGTTTAGGAATTAGGATTGAGCATTTGAGCTAGAGCCTGGTTTGGCGAAACCAAGGAGAAAACCAGAGGCGCGCAGAGAGGGGTCCCAAGTAGGGGTGGGATTGGACCGAACATGTCCATGGGCCTAAGGGCCGAATAGGATTGCTTTAAACATTGGACGGAATATTATTCGTGTTATACCCTGAAATTCTACTATTTATAAATTTCCTATGGAATTTTGATATTACCTGACTAAAATCCTTACTTGAGTGTTTATGCTGTATAAAAGAAATAATTTTCTATTCTTATCTTGAGTAAGAATTTGAAAATTGGAATTGCTTAGAAATATATTGTGCATTTTATTAAGTCGTTGACATTTTTTTTTTTCGAATTATTATGCATTAGAAATAATTGTTTTGATTTATGTTGAATAAGAGTTATTATTTGAAACAAAGAAAATTGATATCTTCTTGTAAAGCTGGTTTAAATTATGTATGTAAAAATTTTCTTAAAACTCATTCGGTGCATGAATTTGGCTCATCTCTTGTAGAGTCCATTATAGGTGGGACCCTATGGTCATGAGTATTCTATTGTCTAAACTCTTAATATGGACCATGTCTAATTAGAATCTCAATATTTGGAACTTTGGAGAATCCATCTCCTAAAATTTTGGATCTGGTTTTTACGCCTCCACCATTCTCTTGTATTTTCATTTTTCCTTTCTACAAAAATGAGCTATGCCCTGTACCACAAATTTCGCCCAAAATCTCCAGCAAAATTCAAAAGAAAATCAGATTTGGACTTGGAAGCAAGTTTCTCCGGTATGTCAGGCAACAGAACTTAAAATGTCGGAAAGTCGAGTTCCACTTTTTCCACACCTCCGATTTATTACAGAAATTGAGCAAGTAAGTTCATAGATTAGAGTTATTCTGCTGTTTTGTTATTTCTTTGAGATAATTGCGAAATTTTACTAAAATTTTTGTGTGTCTAATTTCTAGGGTTTTCATGAAATTTTTCTAATGGGATGGAATTTAGAACTGAAATCGTTTCTCTTACTTATATAAATTTAATTGTGGGATTTAGATAGCTTTATAAGAATTATCAGATTTATTTATCAATAGTAGTTATTCATTTGCAAAATGGACTAATTTGGTCACACTTTTATTAACCAGATTACAGTTCTGAATTTGAAGTTGTATTTTTTTAATTTGCTTGATTATTATGACTAATAAAATGGAGTAGTTAGATGGCCGTATGGGTGTATGCATAATAGGACTGTGGGGAACAAATACCAAACAAGTCAAGATTATGTACAGCCCCTTATAAGCTTAAGCATAAAAATATAGATTTAATTTAGAAGCAAGTTCCTCAAATGGGTCGAGTTGCTGAAACTAAATGTATAGTTTCTTGTTTGATTGATTAACTAAAATGAATGAACATGGGTGAATAGAAGTTAATTCTTGTTGCTGGTATCATTGTTTCACCCCTTGCTATTGCTTTGCAAGACCTATTAACCCTCGCCCAGTCTTGAAATCACTCACTAGTACTATTAACTAGCATGAAACTTAAAAGAAATTTTTATGTTCTCTAGAATCAGGAGGTTATGAGTTGAAATTTAGGAGCTGTTGACATGAGAGAGGCAATGTAGAATTTGTTTGATTGCTTGCTTTTGCTTTGGTTTTTACTGTTGTTTTAAGGTACGGATTCCATTTGAATTTTAATTTATCTTTTTATTATATATAGATATAGAGACTTAATTAGTAGCTTGCATGTTGTGTTCATTAATTGTTGCATTCATGAAAATCGGTTTATGCATAAATGATGCATGATTTAAATGGCATGTTGAATGGTATTTCATTGAAATGTGTTCTGAATGTGGTAAGTAGTACAGCTTGTGTGGTTGAGATAGACACTCGTAATGTTTGGAGGTGGCGTCATGACCCATCCTAACAAGCACCGTGTAATAAGCGCTTATGTACCGGGACTCTAAAGGTCCAGTCTAGAATGGTCCAGAGGGTGAGTGTTCCCAGCATGCATGTACAATTGAAATATTATTTGACTGAATTGAGTGTGAATTATTTGGCTGTTGGTAGTCATCAAGAAGGTGGCTCGCAGCGTTATTGACTTGAATGGATCGATGGAACCATCCCTGCATCTTACTAGAATGTCCAAATATATTGGAGCCAGCATTTGTTATATTCTTTTTAAAAATCTGAATTTCTATTGAATTTTTGCTGAGCTCATGTCTCATACTGCATTAAATAACTTAAATTGATACTGCTTTATGTATTGAGATAAGATGTAAATAATTTCCTAAGAAATCTGTTATTGTATTTTAACTCAGTAATGTAATTAGTTTCTAAACTTGAAATCAAAATTCAAGTGGCTGGAACTAAATACCGTACTGAGATAAAGTTTTTCTTTATCTCATTCTCCACTTTGTGGGTTCCAGGTGTAGCGAGCGGGGTTAGAGCTGTAGAGGATAAGCCCTTTTACTGTCACTTGCTGAGTAGCATATGATCTCCAAGTACTATGTATTTTAATTTTTAGAACCAATTTTAATTGTTAGAACCAAGCTGCATGGTAGGATCTGTTTGTATATGATTACGTATTTTGGAATGATAATCTAAGTAGCTGATACTTGTAATATAAATTATATGTGCCTTCACAGTAAAGTGAGTGAATAATTGCATCTTTGCAATCATTATGGAGCCAGCTTATGCTCAGGTGATTATATTCATATAAATAAATCATAGAAAAGTGCTTGGCAAATTTGAACTATATGTCTTGTCTGGTTTGTGTCAATGTGGTTTATTTATATGGGACCTGCAACTTTCATGGTTAAGTAAGGTATACTAGTAATTATTTTGAAAATGTATATGTATTTTAGCTACTGCTTATGTAACGAGTATGCACAAGTATGCATGTTTTTATTGTGTCACTATGCTATATCCAATTGAGGTGAAGGTTCTATTGGTAGTTAATTTTATAATCATCTATAATGATTCTATTTATATAACATAAGTACTTTCATAATTTGAAGTCTTTGTTGTGGCATGCCAAAATAAGTCTATATCTATGTACATTCTGTAGAGGTGCTTAGATGAAATTAGACTTTAGATCATATGTTTTCTAATGCTTGCATCTTAGGCTGTTGTTAATTTGTTATATAAATAACTTCAATCTTTAAAAAAAAAAAGAGTAAATTATTGCTATCTCATACAGTATATAATTGCAAATGCTATGTCTAGCTAGTGTCATTAGTGCTATTTTTTTAGAAATTGTATTTTGGTAATACCGGTATAGAGTATAATATGTGGTTGTATACATGTATCTCTCTGAATTACATATTTTATTAGTTTTACGTCTATACATATAAGACTTTCTAGTTAAACTTTGAATGAATATGCTAGAATTTCAAAAAGTGCATATTAGCTTTTTCTAAAGTTGTACTAAGGCACTGTTGCTTTTATAACAGATACATAACTTTCATGTTTAAGATACACATGACTTATATTTGAGGAAGGTTATATCATATGCATTCCTTGCATTTTATTTAATTCTTTTCTTAAAAAAATATGAGTAATCCATCTTTTGAAGGATTAATCACATTTGTCTTTCTGTCGAACCTTATAGATATGAGGCTCCATGCATTGGTTTATCTAAGAAGATTAATTAGAAAAAAAAATGAACTCCACATTTTCTACTTTTGTACTATTATAGTTGTAGCTTTCATATGTTTACTATGCAAATACTTGCACTTATAAACGTGTATCATCTTTTTGTTTCATTGTATAAAAATGCTTAGATTTCTCATTATCAGGGTATGTTCAGTTTATGTATTATGATTCTTAAATGTCAAACATTAGAGTACGCTTTGCGTGTGTGCCAAGGTAAGCATGCACTCGCGGCGGCTGTCAGCACTCCTGGTCCTGGGGTGTGACAATTCGGATATTCAGTTCGGTCCGGTATATCCGATGTTTCATACTCGATTCTATCCGAACGGAGGCCCTTCCAAGGCCCTTCGAACCTATTCGAATCCTGAGAATCGAGCCATACCCTATTTCCATCATCTCCGACAAATCCGACAATTATGAACTCTGAAGTGGAGACAACCCTTCCTTCAATCCCTCTTCCCCATCAATTCTCCTCTCGCACGAAAAAATTGAAATAGACAATCGCCTCTCCTCTCTCGCTCTTGCAATTCTTCCTTGTCGAGCCTCTTGTTGCTTTTAGTAAGGTCAAGCAACGACATTTCGTCTCCCTTGGAAGCAAAGCAAGGTAACACCTTTTGCCAATTTTCTTCTATTTTTTGAATTTTTGAGTAATGGTTTTATGGTTTTTTTCTATCAAAATATATTTCGGCTGTTAGCCCTTTTTTTGGAAATCAATATTAGTTTTCGAATGTATTAGATTTTTGTTGCGAATTAGGATTGGGTTGAACTAAGTTTTCATGGCACGGCTACTCTTTTTGCAAAATTATTAGATTTTTGTTGTTGCTACTCTTATTGCTGTCAGTATTGTTACCTACTTTTGGGTTTTGGGTATTAACTATTTGGATTTTGGGCAGTAGTATTTCCATCTCCGTTATCTCCTTCTTTGAAGCAACTGCTTGTTCTTTTCCTTATTACTAACCACTGATTGCTATTCCCACAAAATTTAATTCTGGCATATGAAAAACCTCAGTTGCAGGGACCTGTTTGTGGCTTGTGGGTTTATTCATATCAGTAAACTAAGAAGGTGCCATCGGATTATCAAATAACAATGTTCCATAGTTGTATTTCAGCTTTGAAGGAGTGATTGTTCCATAATTAATTTAAATTCTACACCAAAACAGAATGAAGAATCCCAGTTCAGTTTAATTTGTGTATAAACTGGTAATGACTGGACTGGTACGCAATAGCTACTCTGGACTGGCACTGACATTTGGTTTGTCTACTTTATGCCCTATAATTGATGGGTTTTATCTGATTTTCTGAACAGGTGCATAGACACTACAACTTTGGACCCTTGAGCGCTGTATTGGCAGTGAATTTCTTGGATCGATTTCTCTCTATCTATGAGCTGCCAGTAAGAGCTTTGTTTTCCCTAGAACTCTCTTTTCTGAAAATAGTAAAATTATTCCACATATACTTTATTTTCAGACGTCGATTTAATCTCATTTCGTTAAAACTTAAGTTTAGAAAATCTAAAATAGCCAGGTGCCACAATATAATTGTATAACCTATTTGAAATATAATTAATGCAAGTGGTTGGTCGGCTTGAGAACAGTGCCATATCTTAAACAGGTGCAAAGCTAGCATTCAAAATCCAACCAAGAGATAGCCATGCCAGTTCCACAATCTCTTTGGGTGAAGTAATTTAGTACCTTGAGCATCCCTGTAAGTTTTTCTAAGAGTACATATGCACATATCCTGCAATGTTTTTATTTTAGAGTATATATCCAGAATTTTTGCTAAGAGTACATATTATAATCTTTTGCAAGCATTATAATATTGTGTGTAACCCTTGATCTGGTTCTAAATGAGTAATTTAATGAAGTACTGGTTCAGTTGAGACTTTTGCTTAAATACTTGTTGATTTCAAATTGCAAAATGTAATTTAATAAGGGGTGTCAAATCAAGCTAAGAGAAATATAATTTTAGTCCTTGAATTGGAATTCAACATATTCAAATCAGTTGCTGTTAGAAAGGATTTTCTATAATTGTTTGAGACCTAATCAAGTTAACTGATAATTTGAGGTGTCATCATGCATTTTTGTAATTAAGGAGAAAGGATTCTTAAAAGCACTGACTATGTATTAAAATCATAATTTCTATATATGGAATAGTGGGGGGCCATCTTATTTTGAGGCTCATTGTATAATCCATCCTCTAGGAATACAATAGCTAATTAACATCAATTTTGTTACTCGTTTTAAACTGCAGGTGCTTGGTGTTGAGAGAATTTTTGTCATTTGAAGGTAATCAAATTCTTGGTTTTTGTTCTAGCAGAAGGTAGTACAAACCTTCGTTAATATGTTTGATCAGCTCTCAGATTATATATATTTTTTGAAAAAAGATCACCAATAAAATTAATGTTATGTAAACATCCTAATGCAACCTAATTAAGCCAATAAAATTTGTTTCTGCTATAATGTTAGAATTTTATTATTTTAGGTGTCTGAGATTCTAGAAGCAGGGAAGGCTCTTTTCAAGGAACCGCACTTGTCATCTTGTCTTTTTAATTTTAGACTTTTGATGTATTTTTTTTTTGGTTTTCCCCTTTGAGATGATTTGGAATGGCTGCAATAGTTGGTCAAATTTTCTTTTTAATTGGGTGAAAATATTACTGGTACCAGAAAATTGTTTCTCCCTTAAATTTGTGCATGAATTTAAATTGGTGTGCTTTGGATAAATATATTACCAAGCATCTTTTGTGATTTCTCTGTTATTTGTTTGAGGGTCTGCTTTTAACCTCTATTACAGTATACTGGTAAATAACCTGATACATAGAATCTTTGGAGGTGTACGATCTAACATATTTGGCAACAAAATAGCAATGTATTAGGGCAGCCAGCTTAGTGGTCAAAACCATGTCAAGGTTTGTACTGGCTCATAATATACTATTTGAAATAATTCATTATATTCCAATACCCACACAAATGAATTCTTAACTTCAAGGTCTCAATTAATTTTACTCCGTATATTTTGACAATCTGATTTTATTATTTAGATTTTATAGTTTCTTTTATTATTTTTAACAATATATATGATGTGAAAGTATACAAGTCCAGTGAACATTAATAATGCATGCAGAGAAATACACTTGATTTGACGGAAAAATAGATATTGGACAAAATTCGAGTTTTAAAGGACTTGTATGAATAGTCCGTAAAGTCCAAAGCGGGGCCCTTCAAAAGCCCGAAAGGGCTTGTATGGATAGTCCAATTATTACGAATGGATATTGGACAGAATTCGAGTTTTAAAGGGCCGGACTTGGACTGGACGGAAAGTCTAATTAAATAGGGCTGATCTCAAATATCCGTTCCAATTGGGTCCACTCCCACCCCTGGCCCAAGCGGCTTCGATCCGATTGTCCAGAACGAGGGAGAGAGAGATCGCAGTGGATTGGTCGAGGGATACGGAAAACAGGGGAAATTCAAAGAGACAGGAGATAAGAAGAGAGTGGGCTTGATCGGACGGCTCAGAAAAATCAATGGTTTAATCTTTCATCGAATTGTCCAGATCAGACGACAATGATTTTTGATTTATTTGATCAGTGAATTTTAGCTTTTAATACAATTTCAATCCATAGAAATTTAATGAGATAGATATTTGAATGTTTGTTAATTAGATTTATTTGTTTGCTTGAAGTTTTACTAAACTTCACAATTTGATTTTCATTTTAAAAATATATTATATTATGATTAGGGAGCATTTCTCTGTTAAATTCAGATCAGTAATTAATTTTAACAATTTTAATTATTTCAGAAATTGACTATCAATTTTTGAAACTAAATTTTTGTTTTCGATTTTACGGGTTTTAACAGAATAAAGTGAATAAATATAAACGCGATAGCACATAATGATATGATACATAATAATTTTCATATTTTTCCCCAACACACTGACAACATTAATGAAATTTTTTTGGGTTTATATATAGAAACCGAGTGTCTTTATCAACAACAGAAATATGCCGGAACATCATGCAATATCATACATATGTGTATCTGTAAATTAGAAAAATAAAATGGTCACCTTCATTATTCTTATTATTTGAAGACGGAATATGTGTATCATATGGAAAATAAATGTGTATCTTCATTATTCTATAAAAAGACGGAATATAAAAAAAGAACTGCTACTTAGGTTCGAAAAAAACACATTATAGTTATTAAAAGATAAGAAAAAGAGAAAAAAAAGCCAGATTTATGCAATTATAAATGAAATAGACTAAAAACAATCACGACTGATAGTGTCAATCTCGATTATATCTCAATTTTTGAGGTTCCAATAGCCGATCCTAACCATTTAGTACGCCTTCCATGGTGAAATCTCACTGGACAACCAAATTTTACATTTAAAAAAAATGATTTATTATTTTTTTTGTATTTAAAAAAAATCATAATCTAAACAATTCTGGACACTTCAATAACAATATTTTTTTTTAAATATAAAAAATCATGAAAATATAAATTTGCCCCTCAATGAGATTTCAATATGGAAAACACATTAAATGGTTCGAATTAGCCATTAGAATCTCAAAAATTGAGATATAATCGTAATTGACAGCTCCATCTGTCAGTCTAGATAATTTTAGTCTACCTCATTATAAATATGTTATAAAGTCTTTTTTATTACTGTAAGCATAGAAGTGCAAAAAAATTAATTATGCAATTAGAGTGAAAAATAAATGTGAGCACTTTCTATTAAAAAAACATAATAAATTAATTGAAAATCATTAATGGATTGTCGCCTGTCTAATCTCTTGAAAAATTGGACACTCACGGATGTTTAGTTGGGAACTTGGGACGGTGCACACATGACAGTCCTGCATATTGGTACATTGCTTCTAGCCGGCTCAGAGGTCCTTAAGCCGATTCCCCCGTATTATTCAATGCAGAGATCTTCATTTTGACATCGAAGAACGAGTAGGGTGAGTCAGCAACTAAATGAGACGATCTTTCTTTAATAATAATAAAGATATATAAAAATGCTCGTGTGTACCCAGAAGAGGCTCCTTCAAATTGAGGAAGTATAAACCTTCGGAATGACAATGAGAAAGTATATGCTATTTTTATGTGATAAAATACTACTTTCGTTTTATCCATTTCGGTCCGTCCCATTTTATTAAGTTAAATTAAATACAAGGCCGGAGCAGGATTTTGATTTAGGGGGCAACAATTTGAAATTTTAAAGATTGAAAGTTTAAAAATCTAAAAAAATTGAAAGTTTCAAATACAATAAAGAAGTTATTTTTTCTTAAAATATAATTAGCAATTTTTTTGTATATTTAAGCAATGTGTTATTTTAATTTTTTTCATCTTTTAATTTTGATCTAAAAGAAAAAAATTATAATTAAACTTGTTTGAACTTTGAACAAATAATAACTTAACTAGATTGTATTTAAGCTATGTTTATTGTATGTGAATTCTTTTATAAGAGATGCAATATGCTATATTAACAAAATTTACCATATAATTAAAAAACTATTCACACAATTTAAAAATCTTAGGGGAAGTGGCCAAACCCACTTTGCCCTCCTACTGCCTCCGCCCCTGATTAAACAGACCAGTTAGAATAATCAAATAATTACGACATATTGAAATGTCGGACCTTCTAAGAAAAAGACTTATTATGGTAAATAAATAACTAAATGAAATAAAATAAATTGGACCAGATGTACATAGACTTAGAGTAGACTATTCATTTGAGCAACAAATATTGATCCTATTAAGATTGGACTGAGAAGATTGAGAAAAGCAAAGTTAAGCATTCGACTCAAAAAAAAAACAATCAAAATGCACATAGCTAAGTACATTGTAGTGAAAAGTACTCTATATAGGAGATACGGGACTTGGGCTAACATGAAAAAGGGGATCCAGTCTTTTCTTTCCTTTTTTTTTTCCTAACTAACTTTTTAAAATTATTGTAATTCATGAATAGCGTTTATTAGACTTTGACTTTCTGTAGTGTCATGGGTTCTTATATATATGTGTAATGTGTTTGGTAGTGCACCGAATAAGCAATTGGTTCAAAAAGGTTATTGGTGCAACATCCACGGAACAAGCAAATCTAATAATGATTGAATTGTTAATTGGGGGCTTATTTTTATTTCATCTATATAGACAAATAAGAAGGTGGATTGCTAATTGGGACACAGGAGAGAGAAATATAACATTCAAATTTGAAATAGTCTATTCAACCCCAACATTCAAATTTGAGTATTGGATGAAGCCCGTAGGCATGGGTTCCTATATATGCTCACATGTCGCTGTTTTCTTTTCCATACTTTCAATATTATTCAAAAAAAAAAGAAAAAAAAGTTTATGTGATGCATGCATGATGAATTCACATCCTCTGCCGCACGTTGCTTGCCGCACTTTTTATCTCAATCGTCTGATCTAATCTGAATGGCTCCTAGAAAATACCAGATTGATAGGCTCGAAAAAATTGAACCGTCCAAATCAGATCTGACGGCTCGTATGAGAAATGCGGCCGTGCCGCGCGGCAGAGGATACGGATCCCATGCATGACACCCGAACTGATTTCTAAAAAAAAATTGTGTGATACAATTTTTTTTTTAAATGCGGGACTTCGCATCATACTCCAAGTAACTCGACATGCTTAATTTATATATGCGGCGCATTGACCCGGAGCCCGGATAGATCCATATATCTCGCTAATTAAAAAATTTATATCCCATATGATTGCACAACATCTTATCTTGTATAATATTTTGCAAGTAGCAATAATCTATATAATTGGAGCTACAGTTCTACGCACCGGAAAACATTTTACAACATTTGTCACTCACTTCTATTTTGTACGATACCAACAAATTTGGTGGAAGGTGTCGAACTATCATTTTTAGCGGGGGGAGAGGCACAGCCAGAATTTCTACACTCAGAGATATACTTTCTTCATTTCCAATAGGCCCTTTGTCCCATTTAAATGGAAAATATAACCCGTCCCAATTTTTTTAAAAAAAACGTGTATAATTTAGTCAAAGGAGAGGAAAAAAAAACAAAAGGCTGTCAAGTTGCTTCATATGCATTTTGGACTTCTATAAGGGGGTTTATATTGCTTAAAATTAATCAAACTTAACCAAGAACTAAAATGTTTGTTAGTCAAAACCAAAATATCACTTATTGGATAAGATATACAACCGAATTGTTTCAATTTTCTAGCCTACGGGAATTTAATTAGAATCTTCAAAAAAAAAAAGTTTCGATTTCGCCACTACAAGTACAAACCCTACACTTTTGCGTTTGACAAGACCGTCTTTTAACCTTCAAAACAAAAAGAAAGTCAACGCAGCTCTGTTTTCTCCGACTATAATTACTCTCTCTTCTCGTTTTCAACTCTGTATCCTCAAACAATGAAACTGCTACTTTTTTGCTCGTTCCTAGTTATCTCATGCCATGGCAATAGTAAGCCTGATTCACCTCACTTCACATCAATATTTAGCTTTGGTGACTCTTTCGCCGACACTGGCAACTTGGTTGTTCTAGCAACCCCTGTTTTGAAAGACATATGGATTGATATGCCTCCTTATGGAGAAACCTTTTTTCGCCACCCCACTGGACGGTGCTCTGATGGAAGATTGGTCCTTGATTTCTTAGGTAATTAATTAGTTATGTTCAATTTTTTTTTGAGTCGTAATATAAAATTTTGTTAAAAATTAAAAATTGTCCGTTTCTATTTATAATTTGATATTTATCAGAACTTATTATTCTCATCTAATTTGATGTGTTGAGTAAATGCAATAAGCTTGAATTAATGACTGAAAAATGTCATTGTTTTTGGAGTAAAGTTTCTGTACCACAAGTTTAGGGTGCCACAAAATATCACAATTTTACTTTTTCGTTGATATTTTAAATTTAAAAATGTAAATTTCGAATCTCAACCGTTGATCGTCTTCTTTTTAAAGAATTATGCCTTTTCATATAAATTTTATAAAATTTTGAATTGATTTAATATTTGATCCAGAGGTCAAACCATAAATGTATTATAATTAATCTGTCATAGTTAATCATATTTATTTATTTATTAACTTCTTGATCGAGTATCAAATCAACTTTAAAAATTTTATAAAATTTATATGAATATGCATTGCTTGTTAAAATGAAAAATATCAACGTTTTAAATTTGACATTTATATTTCAAAATTTAAAATATTAATAAAAAAATAAATTGTGACATTTGGTGGCACCATAACCCTCCTCTTATTTTTATTACATACTTTATTACATAGATAATAATTATCTATGTATTTAATGCATAGATAATATTTTTCCTTACATACTTTAATACATTTATCATTACTAAGTTCATTATAAAAATATTTCTCCTTTCTGAAACATAGCTCAAAATTTTTCCCTGCCTTTGGTCCCGCCTTATTTGGAGCACAATTCAAGCTTTGAACAAGGAGCCAACTTTGCTGTCGCCGGTGCAACTGCATTGGATTTTGCATTCTTTGTGAATAACAACCTCTCAAGCCCATTTATGTTCAACGGTTCCCTTAGCGTCCAGCTCGGATGGTTTGCTGATTTAAAGCCTTCGCTTTGCAAGAGCTATGAAGGTTAATTATTGTTCTCTGTTCGAACATAATTAATTTGTAAAAACAAATGATACTTCACTTATTTTATGTTCTTGCATTGGTATTACAGAATGCCAGGAGTATTTTCGCACGTCATTGTTTATTGTTGGTGAATTTGGGGCCAATGATTATGCTTTTATGATGTTTGGTGGCAAAACTCTTGAGCAGGTGTATGGTTATGTGTCTATGGTCATTGAAACAATTTGTGCTGCGGCTGAGGTATCCATCGATCTTTTACATTATTTTTTGTGCCGAACCACTTTGTATTGTTACATAATCTGATCTTTTGCTAGATAATCACATAATACGGCAGGTCAGCAGATGTACTAGAATTTTTAGTGCAAGAGATCAATTTCTTAAGTGATGATTAATTAACTTTCTACTTTGACAAACATGTGAGTTAAGGGAATTAATTAACCATAAGCAACACTGCAACAGGAATATCCTGTATAACTCATTAGAATCAGGATGAATTATAGAACAGTATCACCTTAAAATTAATTCATAACTTTGATGTATTCCTAGTATGGTCCATAAAACAAACAACTGAAAATATGCAATTTTACATAGAGTCTAATAAAACAAGGTGCGAAGACTGTTGTTGTACCCGGCATATGGCCAGATGGATGCACACCTGCAAATCTGGCACAAAACACTAGTAGACCTATAGAAGACTATGAGCCTGAAACAGGATGCCTCAAGGACCTGAACGATTTATCGAGGTACCACAATTCAAAACTCTTAAAGGCCGTAAAGAAATTACAACAGAAGTATTCGCATGTGAGGCTTATCAATGTCGACTATTATCAACCCATAATGGATTTTGTAAGGACGCCACACAGCTTCGGTAGGCCTTCTTTTCTTGTATTCACTTGAGATTAATCCATTTATTCGTTGAAAAATGGTACCTTGATGTATTTGACTGAAGAGTTTAGTATTATTTTATAGTTCCCTATATTCACTTTCAATAAACTATATAACTCATCTAGTTAGCTTTCGATGGTATTAAATAGGAAAAAAAATTTAATTATGAAAGGTGCCAAATCGGACTTCTATCTATGGCACTACTATAATGACAAGAAATTGGTCAACAAGTGTGTTTGGATGGTTCATGAACAAGGGATGAACATAGGCCCACGAACAGACCCACGAACAAAATCAGTTCATGAAAATCGGAGAACTAAGAATTAGGGAGTAGTTCCTAGTTCACGACTGTTCGTGGGTTGTTTGGCTCTCACGAACTAGCTTTGTTCACGAACTGCTAGTTCATGTATGGTGCCAAACACACCTACTTCTAAGCAAAGGAATATTGAATAAACCAGGAATTGTACCATGCCCAACAATACCCAAACTTAGCAATGTTCATGAATGAGCTTTTTCCCATCGGGGAAACATGAATAAGGAAACCCCAATATGCACAAAAGGACAAAAACAAAAAGAATGACAAAAATACAAAGCTGATATTAAACCTTTAAATGTAATATATACTGACATCCTTTATTACCCGCTTTTATTGTTGTAGGATTTATCGACACCCCTTTAAGAGTTTGTTGTGGAAATGGAACCAATCAATACAACGTAAACCTGACTGAGGTATGCGCCATGCCAGGAGTTGGATCTTGCGAAAATCCCCTGGAATATGTCAATTGGGATGGTGTTCACTTAACCGAAGCTGCTTATCACCACATAGCCCAAGGGTGGCTCACAGGCCCTTATGCTGAACCACCAATACTCAACAGCGTTGACAATTAAAGGAATTCTAGCTATGTCATTACAATCATAAAAAGTTCAAAACCATGTACACTTCAGTACTTTTTTTCTGTTGTAAGAGATGAAGTCAATGAAAAATAAAAAAAAGGCAAGAAAGACAATTGCCATCCAATTATTGCTTACTTCTTTAACTAACGGAAATAATTTATTCAATCGATGAATAATTTGAGATATTACAGCTTGTAACCCTATCAAATTAATGTGCATGTTTCACCATGATCTTCATCTTAAATTGAGCTTCTTTTTTATGTGAATAACATTCATTTGGACACATTAGCAACTAGTTCATTTTCTTTTTTGAAAGCAATTGACCCGTGAAGTCAAAACCCCCGAGTAGTGCGATCTGGATACTTCTCTGAAAATCTCTTTTCGTTGTACTTCCCACCTCTTCTACAACACCTTGGCTTCCTTCGTTTATCTGATGCTTTTGATTTTCTTCTCCTCGCTCTATTTAGTATTTTTCGTTAACTTTTCATTTAATTCTTCTTCTTGTATATGAACAGAGCCCTTGGAGTTTTTCTAGAAGTTCAAACTCGAATGCTCGTTTCAATATATGACTCTAGAAAATTTCAGTAAAAATTTTAAAGATTTTGCTTCAACATCGCGCGAGTACAAGAGATTTTGGTAAAAATTGAAAGGGCTCCTACAAAATCCTAACATATTTCAGTAAAAATTTAAAAAGGCAAGCTGGTTCCAATAAAGAGCCTGTAGAGATTTAAGATAATAGATCCCCTAAAATGACTTATTTTGCTATAGAACCCTAACATATTTCAGTAAAAATTGAAAGAATTTGTTTTGATCTGGAGCACTAAGGCTCCGTTTGGATGTGTTGAGAATAAGGTAGGAAGAAGGAAGAAGGGAAGAAATTTATTGGGAAGGGGTAAATTTATTGGGAAGTGTGTAACTTTTGTGAAGAGTTTGGATGGTTAGGAATAAATTTATTGAAAAAAATTCCTTATTCCTTATTCCTTCTTCCCACTTCCCACCATCCAAACACAGCCTAAGAGATTTTCATAAAAATTGAAAGGGCTCACTTGATATAAAGTCCTTAGAAATTTTGGTAAAAATTCAAAAAGCTCACTTTGATATAGAACGGTACGTCAAAGATTTTGGTAAAAATTAAAAGGACTCATATTGATGAAGAGCCCTTAGAGATTTTGGTAAAAATTGAAAGGGTTAACTTTGATACAGAGCCCTTAAAGATATTAGTAAAATTGAGAAGCCTCACTTTGATACGGAGCTTTTAGAAATTTTGCTAAAAATTTAAGGGACTCATTTTGTTATGATACAGAATTCTTAGAGATTTTAGTAAACATTCAAAATTTTTGTTCTGATAACGAAAATTACTAAATATTCAAGCTAAGCTAGAGGTTTTTCCAAAGACAATCGCTACCTTTCAAAAATACAAGCACTTAGGTTCTCATCTCCACTCTTGTTCAACACTTGCCTCCTGTCCAGCTTGGATGATTTGTGGAGTTGAAGCCCTCCCAATGCAGTTTCCGTGAAGGTCGTTCTTCTTTAAACTTGATTTATATAAGAAAAATAGTTCTTCAATTAATAAAATTTTTGCATTGTTACTATAGAATTAATGCGCGCTAGGATTATTTTAGTAGATAACTATTTATCGTTGGACAATTTGGAGTGAATGACTACGTGTTTATGTTGAAATGTTGAATGTTAGCATAACTGCATTAGTCTTCCGCAAATGAATGGCTATAGTTCTTTACAATAATTTCACCTGCAAGGCTGCAACCGAGAGGTATATTTTTTTTTTCACCAAATTTAGTGCTGAACCAGTTTTATACTGCTTCATAGTCCGATTTTCCGATCTTTTGCTAGTTTGCAAAAGTTTTACCAATTAAGCAATTAAATTTCTGTCTTCACATACTCCGTGAGAAAGAAATTAGGCAATTAGACAACCCAACTGATGGTTTTTGTGACTATTTAGCGAAAGACAACAAAAGAACCATGCATAACCTTGAATGAATAACAGAACAATATCATTCCCAAATTTATGCCAACTGTAAGTTATGATGCCTGGCATGCACCATAAACAACAACAAATAATTAAAAAAAAATTTAACTAGAGTTTAATACGACACGGTACCAAAACGTTCATTCCACCAGGCATATGACCACAGTGATGCACACACCAGCATTTCTTAGCTAGCAGGAAACACTAGTAGACCAAAAACAGATTATGAGACCAAAACAGGGTGCCTGACGAACCACAATTTTGAACTCTGAAAAGGGCTATTAGATTCATTCCACTAATGCCCTGACCCGACTGGGACTTCCATGGGATTTCATTTCATTTGGTGAGAATAGAATTGAGAGGATATGATATCAATTGAAATTGAGTGATCGGAATCATTATAAGATGAATTGATGAGAATTGAATTTTAGTGATCGGAAACCGTGCAATAATTGAGAGGAAATGGTTTCAAATCTTATATTTTACCATTTTACCCTAAATACTTATTTCTTCGAAACGACAGTGTACCTATACGAAAATATATGGTCGAGTCGAATAGCAGAAACTATAAATAAGTGTTGTAATTGTAACTAGTAAGTTCACATCATTCTTCCTTCTTCAAAGGTTTCAGCACAAAATCACCGCTATACAATACTTTTGTGTTTACATGTATAAACTCAAAATTTAGATGATGGATCAATACATATTTTTTTTTGTTTAATTTATTTTTCAGCGTTTGTGTATTGTATAAAGTATAAACCAATCTGTACTCGCACTTTTCTTCTGAGTTTTTGTCAAGGATAAATGTAAGGTTTAGTTACATTATTCAAACTCTGAATTTGAAATATGAATACAAAGAAAAGATAGTCATAATCAATATTACAAGAAACTTGGCTCATTTGAACCTCCATTACTTTTTCGCTGATAAAATATTAACATGCTAACCGTAAGAAATGATTTCACATTATATTTTACCACTTAATCATCATTCTTATTTCTCTGAAATGGCAGCACACAGTATCAACCAATTCATTACATTTGCTTCTTTTTCCAAATCTGATACGAAAAGCTTCATAATACAAAGATTAAAAAGAATAAAAAAACTAAAAATATACCAAGACTGATCTGTCTCTATCAACAAATAACAACTTGGATGAAACTAATGGACCCACAAACAAGCCAAGACTTGGCACCAGTCTCCCCTACATACAAAAGTAACCTTCATTTCATATTTGCTTCTTTTTTTTTTCTTCTAGCTGCAGCTAAAAAAGAAAATCAAACAAAACTTAATTTAGGTTTCAAGAAAAGATGTGCCCTATTCCTATAAGTATGATTTCCAAATTCCAAAAGAAGTGCCTTGTCAGCCCACCGCTCCTCCCTCCTATGCTTACGTCCAGCTCCCATTCCACGTGTCTTCCTGTTTATTTAAATTCCAACACACCAACAAATATCATATCATTCAACAGAACAGAACAGAACAGAACAGATATTTGATGATATGGAAATGGAAATGGAAATGTATGCCGCTGAGAAGAGAATCCTGAAGGGGAAAGATTGATTCGAGGATTCAAAGGAATGCAGTGGCAACAGGGCAATGTGGCTTATGAAATATGTTGTGTGCTAGCGAATCTAATGTCAAGGCTAGCACAGGACCGTCCATAAGCTTAGCATAAGTTAGCGAAGAAAGAACTAACTAAAACTAATCATTAATGAATCAATAAATAATGTAATATTGTAAATGGACATAGAACATACGTACCCCATTTTGTTGTATTGGTAAAAAGATCAACCGCTGTTCGGTTCTGTGCTGAGTGTTATGTTCTGGAGAAGGAAGGAGGATATATGAATTGCGCCGGTGCGGAGATGAAGAATTTGCATTTCTTAACTCATCGGCTGACAAGAACAATGAGTTGTTATTCTCATATTAACCTGGAGAATTTAGTTTTCATTTTTAGTAAAAGAATTAATAAATACCAGATATGATTCATGCAAGCAATATAACACTATCAACCAGGTTCTAGGCTGGTGGGAGCCCATACTGGTATTTTTATCGGATAATTATTTATTTAGAACTTCTACAGAAAGAAATCTTGATTGGTTTTTAACTTTAATACCTATCTAGTTAGATTTAGATAAAACATAGGTATCATGTAACATGGGTAGAATCCCATTAGACATGTTAATTATCCTAAACCAACATTTAAGTCATATCTGACAATATTGCACTATCGAACACCAAATCAAAGCTTTAATTGGTCTCAATGTCCATTGCAATTAAAACACTCACTTTCAAACACCGCATCTTGTCCAAATCTCTCATCACCATCTTCATCTTCATCATCGATCCAATTTAAGTCGTCAGGAAGCTTGAGCCCCATCTCAGCCGCTCGGTGACACGCGAGAGGAGAGCGACCCAACGGCGAGCCGATTTAGAGAAGCACAGTACTCGACATGCGACACGGATGCTCCCTCTTGTACACAACGGCGCCTTTCCATAGTTGGCTGTCGAGGAAGCGCTCGTAAGTCGTAATCTCCATCGTTCATCACTTTATCTTGATCGGGATGTCGTATGTAGCGTGAGGCGGCGGGAGAAAGGGAAGGAGAAGCGTGAGGTTTTCTAGATCGCCATGGATAGGTTTAGTAGATCGGATAGAGTGCCCACCTCATATTTGGAGCGTTGGATTTAATCCAACGGCGTCCATAGAGCTGCTGTCTCTTGACCCTTTGTCCTCATTTGCCCGAGCCTCTTTCTGTGTATTAAAAAAAAAATCAAATACCATCTCTTCGATTTTCCTTTTTTTTTTTTTTTTTGGCAAAGAAACCCTCATTAATCAATAACAAAATTTTGATGAATACATCAACTCAATCACGAAACAAAAGGGTACAGATGTTACCTAAAGCTTATTATACGTCTGACGTCTCCAAGCATAATTAGCTAAAACATGTGCTTCTACATTTTTTGACCGAGATATGCCGCACACTAAATCCAGTCTGCTGCCTGAAATTTACCGGTACCTCCTGTACCATTAGCAAATTCTGCCATGGGGCCATGTCGGGTTGTTGAATTGCATTTAGAATGTTGCACAGTAAGAGAGAATCCATAAAGAAAGAGCAGCTAGCCAAATTAGTTCCCTGACGATTCTTGCTCCGTTTGGATAGCGTGAGAATAAGAAGAATAAGAAAAGAAGTAATAGAAAGTGTGTAATTTTATGAAGAGTTTGAATTATTTATAATAAATTTGAGCCTAGGAAGAAGCTATTTCCTTATATCTAGGCTCATCCAAACACAGCCATAGTCAATATGAATGCATTTGTTTCTGTTGTGAAAGGAGTATATATCAGCTTGCCCATAGCACCCATCATAGCAAACAAGCTTATCCTTCAATTTAAAGATACAAGCTCAAGCTCCACTACTCCCACTAGCAGCATATATAGCCCATCTAATGTGTGGGCGAACTTTAATATGTGAAAATAATATTTAACATGAATATGTTGTTCAATATCAATATTTAAGATCAACATTGGCTTGATTGTTGCCGAAGATATTCACCGATTTAAACAAATAGAAACAATAAAAATAGACATGTGAATAACTAAAAAAATTATTCGTTCAAAACAAATATTTTTCTCAATAAAAAAGTTTTCTTAAATATTAGATCCCGAGTTTTCTTTCGCATTTGATTGTTGATTATTCCCGATCCAGAAATACTCTCGACTAGTTCTGCATCTCAATCTATACCCGGAGGTAATTAAGGCCGTGCTAGCATATATTCGTCATCCGTTTTGGACGAATTGTTATTTCTTTGGGGCGCTGTTTTCTGCACGCCTCAAAATAACAAAGCACGCTAAATTTTATTAAGGGTGTGTTTGGATTGTTGGAAGAAAGAAGAAGAAGAAGGAAGAAGAAGAAAAAAAATTATAAACAATCCAAACTCTTCACAAAGTTACACACTTCTCAATACTTCTTCCCACTTCTTCCCTTCTTTCCTTCTTCCCACACCAATCCAATCGCATCCTAAATGACAAAAAAGCCCTCCCAGACTTTGAAACGTGCATCCCCTCTTTCCATTTGATGGCTCACAATCCAGCGCCTTTTCAGGCCTCTCACTCGATCTCGACCTCCTTTCAACGAGGGCGCTGGCTCTGTACCTTCAATTTGTCGAGTTCAATTATTTGGTACTATCTCCTTGGTACAATTTCAAATCAGCTTTTTCTGAAATCTATCTCCATGAACAAGAGCACCATGTGCCAAAAAATAAAAGAGACCAGGGTATTTCCGTCAATTAGTAACATTTTAGCGTGTCTTGCTAATCTGAAGCGTGCGGAAAGCAACGCCCATTTCTTTGACTTTAAAACAAACCCCACAGTTCAATGATACTTGAAATTTTAATTTCCTTATTTCCTTATACCTCTAACTCGAGCAGCTCTTCAATTATAAATTCCTAATTTTCCGGATTTCTTTCTGATTACAACTGTCTAAACTAGTCAGCGGCTGACATGTAGCCAACCGTCATTAACGATTGACCACTCCATTAATTCTATATATAAAGCATTCTGTTGGTAGAGTGTCACTACAACAAGTATAGGCTTTACCAAGACACGATTTTCTTCCAAGAAGTTCTAAAAAATCTAGCTAATTTTTTTTGCTAGATCCCTTCTAGTCTTGCACAACTAGGTCTTGCTAGGTGCTATTGGAAGACTTATTTTCGATGTTGGTAAAGATGAAAAAGAGTCTTGCAGACAACAATTTTCGCTACACCCTTTGTTTTGACATTGCATGACTATATAGTCTTGCAAACAGCAATTCTCGCTACACCCTTTGCCACGACATAGCATGACTAGATAGTCTTGCTATTTTAGTTTTGTTTAGTGTATATTATTAAATATATAATAAAATAAATTTTAATATTCCATAATTGTTGCAACACAAAATGGGTCAATTAGCAAGAAATTTGCAATCAAGCTAAATTTGTTTATTCGGGTCGGCATAGAATTAAATAAACGAAATAATCAGTAATATAAAAGTAACAATTGTTACAATTAATATAATTATTAAAAATAAAAAAAATCATAATATTGAGAACAACAATCATACAAAATAGTAATAATAAAAACTAATTTTATAATTAATATCATTCAATTTTTTTACATTACAACACAAGACCGGAATTGTCAAAAGGAAAAAAAAATTACAAACTAAGACCTCTAAAATTAACATCATGCTAAAGTATATTATTGTATCAATTAAAACTTCGTCCATTGCATGAAACCAACAGATAACACTCCTCTAAAACTGTTAGCATTTTGGAATGAGTTTGAAGAAATTTCTTCTTAGCCATGAGCGATAAAGCTGTAAAAATCAAATAAATAAATTAGTTATAATTAGGTCTGCAAAGATCATTGTGTATAAAATAAATCTTCTTATATAATCTAAGTACCGATATCAACTCAAGTCTTGTAGATTATGTCCAATCTTTTTATTTGACTAATCATGTCTGATACAATATTTTACTTGTCAGCTTGTTCATAGACAATGATTCAGAACAGATCAAATAGTACAAACTATAACGATACATTAATAAGAATAAAGTATCATTCAGTACACATGCAATTAGTATAGAAAGAAAATATTTTACAAATAGCAATTGAGAAGGGATACCTGAGACAGATTCAGTTTAAAAATCAGCCCACTTTTTCTTTCTCCATTATCACCCAAGATGTATGCAACTGATTCCAAACCTATATGCATAGCCAAGAGTTAAATCTAGCACAAGTATACAGCATTAAACTCTTACTTGTGAATAAGAATAGTCAAGCTCTCTGCTCTATGTCAATATTACCAAATGTCCTAAACATAAATGAAAAATAAACATTCAAAGATAAACAATCAGATGAATTTATTCTATCTTATAATAAGAAAACTAATTTTCAGTTTTTTATTACCTAAGCACAAGATATTGAATAAAATTATACATGAAAATTAAGAAAATTAATGAAACTCATCTCTGACAGAATTTAATCAAAATGGGCAAAAGTATCACATATCCAAGTAAGGTATCTACTTAAATAAATAGTTTGTCAATATAAACTAATTATCACCAACCTGCATTTGATTCTTCGCTTATTTGTGTCTTACCTCATCTAACTTTTTTTATAAAATTCATCTGCACATCCATCACCATATGAAACTGCACGTGAGAAAGAATACAGAGACTGGAGTAATAAGAACTATTAGACTCTAATTTCAATTTTCCTTTTCCTTGTTCTTGATTTTTATAGTCTTAGTTTGTCCTGACAACTAAATTATTCTTCGATAAAACTGATTTTGTATTCTGGCTTTGACAATTGACAAACTGCCATAACAGGTGTTTGTTAATGTTCAATTTATCTATGGTGCCTCATGTATTAATCATGAAAATGACCGTCTTTATTTTAACAAGAGGTCAAAGTAGGGAATAATTTTTGAATGATATGGTATCACACTCACAAGTGTTTACACATGTATTCTGTTTTTGCCCTTCCAAGTTCCAACTCAACTTTGATGCACAAGCATAAATACTGTATGATTGTCCAAATAAGACTGATAATTTATCCCAAATTACTAATCTAAAATTCAATCTAATAACAACCTAATTAACAACCAATGCAAAGAAAATAAGAAGCTATCTCACCTTATAGGGATCAACCGAATCAAATCTACTGAACATTCACCTTCTCCTTGAGACCTGGAATCAAATCAAATAAAATTGTGTAGGTTCAAACTACATATCAACTATATTCTAACGAATCTGAGCAGTAAAGTAAATTAGAAGCATAAACCCATAGAGAGAAGATTCAGCAACACAACCACGGAGTTCAAAGGAGAGGCGTCCTTGCCCCAGCTAGTTTCGCATGTAGCATCGAGTTACTGTTAGGGTTTTGCCAATAAACGCAGCGGCAAGAAAAGATAAAACTAGATTTCGACTGATCGACGAAAGGAATGAGAGAGAGACGAGACATATAGCGATCGGCGGCGCCGAGAGCTGATTTTTGCGATTTGGGATTTTCTAATGTGTTGGAAGTCTTGGAACTTGGGAGACGGAGATCTAGGGTTTTGGGTTCTGGATTTTGGGTTGAGAGGAAAAAAGGACTTACGGAGAAATAAAAGTTTGGGAAAAAATTTAGGTCGATTTTTCGGTTGAAAATTTTTTGATGAAATTTGAAAGCCGAAAATTTTGATGAAATTTTAGGAGGTAGGCGGCTAAAAAGTTTATGAAAATACTTTAATAACTGAAACTTCAAATAAAAGATATAAGATGTAATAAAATATCATTACATTATATCAATAATAACAAAATAATTATATTAAATGTTAATTAAGATAAATTTTATAGTTTGCATACAAATCTATCGATATAGAATATTACATTTGTCATCGTTACAATTTTTGTCATTTATCTTTGAAATGAAGGATATATTGGTTTTAATGATTTAAGTAATAATGTATGAAAATATCATAAATTCACTTAAATCTAAAATCAGTCGCGATTGACGGATAAGACCGTCAGCTATGATCAGATCTCAATTGTTGAGCTTCTAACAGTCGATCCGAACCGTTTAATGTGTTCTCCATATTGAAATCTCGTCGGAGACCGAAATTTTCATTTTTCTGAAATTTTTACTATTTTTTCGGTATTTTACAAAATTCTTAATCTAAATAATTCTAGACCCTTCAATAACTATGATTTTTTAAATCTCAAAAAAATAATAAAAAAATTCAGAAAATGTAAAGTTTGGTCTCTAATGAAATTTAAACATGAAGAACACATTGATATAGTTTGCATACAACTCTATTGATATATGATATATATTATCATCGTTGCAATATCTCCCATTTGACGTTAAACACGATTCTATGCTCAACTATTGAAATTTTAAATAATCGACCTGAACCGTCAATATGATCTTCATATTAAAACATTATTCGAGACTAGATTTTCTTTTTTTTTCAAACATTTAACTATTTTTCGGATTTTTTAAATTGAATGTCCAAAACTAATTAGATGTAATTTTTTTTTAAATTCAAAATAAATAGTAAATAAATTCTAAAAAATATATATTTGATTTTTATGAATTTCATTATGAAGAATATATTAAGTGGTGTGTATTTCATTATGAAAATTGAGATTCTATCGTGTTTGACGGCTTAACTGTCAAACACGTTCGACTCTAGCATTGTTCAAGATAGATAACTGAATCTCGAGAAAAAAGTTATCGAGTTATTACTTTTCAAAATATTTTATTATCTATATATATGATTGAGCTTAAATAAAAATTTTCAAGTATAACATATATATATGTCATCCATTTATTATAATTAAATAAGATCAACAGTTTAGATTCGATGATTGCATTTTATATTTTAAAATCATAATGAAAATACTTCCGAAAAAGTTTGCGGTGCATACACTATGATGCATATTAATACATTTCTTCCTAGATTAAATAAAAAATTAAACTTCAAGCATGTCCCCTTTTTGTAAAATAGCGGCATTGAAAGCAGATGACTTTAAATAAAATGCTAGCAAAAAATGTCCTCCAATATTTGGACAAATAAGGACACAAAGTAATTGATATTATTATTTTGTTTTATAGAAACTGTAGGCAATAAATATATTGTAAAATCAATCTTTTCATTTTAAATGGAGAAATTTTTTTTTTCACGTGAGGCTACCATCTACATCATCATCAAATCAAATTTTAAGAATCAATGATCCATATTTACACTGGTTTGAAATTGTTTACACTTTTCGTCTAATTGTTTAAAATCTTGAATTAGTTTTTTCATAAGTATATATACTTGGGATAAAAAAAAATGGGCCTTTGATGTGCTCATTAATTTCCTTAAAACAATAAGAAGGGAAAGAAGAAGAAATTAGTATATAACGTGAACAATATCAGGCTTATTATAAGTAGATATTTGTTATTTTATGAAATCTTCACATATAATTTTCTAAAATAACTGCACAGACATCAAAGTTATTTCCAAAATCTAATGATACATATTTGTTGGAGGATGAAACGTCCTCGCAAAAAATTTGAATAGCACACTGCTTAGTTGCCAGGAGATATGAAAAAAAAAGAAAAATACCAAAAATGATTTAAGAAACGATCCCACATGTCAGTGAAACGAAGGAGAATTGAGGGATAATCCAAGATATCAATTTTTAGGTGGGAAAAAAATTAGGAGATCTGTAAGATGGCGCCAATGCCATATGGGAGAAAATTTTTGGAAAGAAAGTTGTAATTGATATTATCTTTTTATCAGCCTGCAACATATCAAAAAAGTCTTTCAAGTTAATCTTGCAAATAACATTATTTTTTAGCATTGTTGCTACATAAAAGATTTGTCATGCAGCGTAATCTTGCAAGAACACCAACTGTGTTGCTAACTGAAAAATCTTGCAGTAAAAGTCTTCCTATATACCAGTTTTCTTGTAGTGTGTGGTGGAAGCTAAAATATTATGATATATATATATATATATATATATAGAGTTTAGCTACGGTGAGTCGCGACTCACGGACCCTCCGGTGAGTCGCGACCAATACTCCTAGATCTAGATCAAAATGACCGATCCAAACCGTCCAATATGATCTCTCTATTGAAATCTCCATGTAGACCAAATTTTTCATTTTTTCAAAATTTTGAAGTATTTTTTTGAAATTTTAGAAAATCGTTAATCTAATTGGTTCTGAACCATTCAAAAACATCAGTTTTTAAAAATCCGAAAAAAAATACTTAAAAATTTCGAAAAAATAAAAAATTTGGTTTGCACGGAGATTTCAATAGGGAGATCATATTGGACGGTTTGGATCGGTCATTTTTGTGAAAACCCGTAAAATTGTAAAATAAAATTTAACTTTAAAATGATTGTTAATGATTGTTAATTTTTTCTAAACAGATTAAAAATCGTATAAATTGACGAACAATTTAAAAATTTTAGAGAATTATCAGAATTTATAATACAAAATAATTAGAAAATAGAAATTTAATATTAATAGTTAACTAATCTTCAAGCAAACAAATAAATGAAATTAATTAAGAATCTAATTAAGAGTTCATAAAAATAATATTTATTTAAAATTTAAAATCTTTAAAAACTATAATCTAGTGACCAAACAATTTAATCTTTGAGTTTTTCAGTACTTTTGAGTCGTCCGATTTGAATTTCAATTCCCGAATTATTCTGGACCTTTGGATCAGTTGCCGTTTTGGAAATCCAATCAAAACTCTGGATTTGATCAGATTTTCTGAACTCAATTCTAATTAGACTCGTGTCCACCGTCTTATCTCCTTCTCCTCTTCTTAAAACTCTCCCTCGAGATTTCCGTCTCTCCCACTCGCACTCATCTCCTCACCGTAACCCCTCCTTCTTCTCTCTCTCGCTCGCCTTCACCTCAGCCGTGACCAAACCCCTCTCTCCTCTTCCTCTCGTTCAAACCCACAACACCAGACCTCACCCCTCCTCTGACTCAACACCAAACCCACCTCACAGCTTCCCTTTCCCTCCGCCATTACCCTCTCTCACCTCAGCTCCACTCACGGCCAATCACAGACCCCTCCTCTCTTTCCTCTTTCCGAAACCCTAGCCCCACCTACTGCCTCACACACACTCACTCCACTTTCTCTCTTCTTGTTTGGCGGCGACGGCGGTTGGCAGTGACGGCGGCAGCAGCTAGTAGCTGGTCGGAGGCAAGGAGACGACTCAGACGGCGGCTGAGGCAGGGCCAGGCTGAGCACCTCTCTCTCTTTCCTCTTTTTGCTTGTCATCTCGGTTTGGTAACCCACTTACCTTCTCTATCTTTTGCTTGTGCTGTGTGCTTGAGAGGCTTGCAAATATTGAATTGATTGAACTGTGTATTGATTGTGTGCTGAAATTCTTGCAACGCCTCTGACTTGAAATTGATTTGTGCTTTTGGCTTGTCTCAGTTTACTCTGTGAAATGCTTGTTGAATCTGTTCTGTGAGAGTTATGTTGAGGCATGCACTTGTGATTAATCTGTTGCTAGTCTATGATGGCTCACTAAGCCTTACTTGATCTGTCTTTGATGCATGCTTTAGGCTATAATCTGTGTTAAGAGGCGTTATTTGCCTCTATTTGAGTCTGTTTATGTGTTGTGATGCTCTCGGCTTGGTTGTCAGGCTGGTACAGGCCTGCTTCTTGGCTGTTCTTTCTCTTGATGCTTGTATATGTTTAACGAGGCCTAAAGGGGCTAGTACGAGCATGGTACCAGTTTGGTACGGCTCTGCTATGCTTCTGGTATGCGTGGATGTGCTGCCAGGGACCTCTTTGTGAACTTCTCTGGTTTCAGGGACTCATTAGTAAAAATCTTTGAACTGAATTTGGACTAAGTTATAAATAAAACTGTTATAAAGGACTTAAATGAAATTGTAGAGTAAATAAAATGAATTTGAGGACTTCTATGTAAAATAGTTGGACTAGCGGATCGGATCTGAAATGAAATGTCGGATTTGGATTTTTATATGTGGGTTTGGATTTAATCCCCAAAACCCACTAGCCGCTGGACCCGACCCGCTAGGCACCAGGCTGGGCCCCTTATTCCCACCTGGGCCGTGGCTTTTCTCTGGCCTGCTCGGCCTTGTGCTGGGCTGACTCTGAATTTTTGTGTTGGGCTCTGTTTATGGGCCGAATTGAATTATTAAATTAATATTAGAAATTCTGGACTTTAATTGTCGGACTGGGCCAGGTCCATAATAAATTCTGGATTGACATTTAGTTAAGTAAATTAATTAAAATGATTAACTTAAAAATGGGATTATTTATAAATTAATTAGTATCTAAATTAATCGGACTAATACGTAAACTTAAAGATGGGAGAGGATTACCATCAGTACAGACATCCAAATGTGTATGATCCCAAACACATTAAAACACCAACACGTTAAAATAATAATCACATTAGTTATACTATCATTATGAAAAAAAAAATAAATAATATTATCTCTAATTATTATTAACACTATATTTCTCATTATAAAAATAACTATAAACGTAACTTGGAGTTATTTGATTAAAAGATAAAAATTATCAAATCGTTTTATTTACTAAAACTCTTTTAATGAAATTAGTTATAAATAAATAATAGAGGAATTTCATACTTGAGCAAAACACTATTAAAATTATTATCAAACTAAAATACTTAATTATGAATACAATACGATTATAAACGCACATAATGAACTTTAGGAACTCGTCTTAAACGACTTCCTTCACACACTTTTCTAAAGGAAACTCTGCCAAATTTTATAAAATGCTTTTCTAATTAAAATAATATATTTTAAAACAGAATCCCTTTTCAGAAATCTTTATTCTAACTTATCTTAAATCCTAATCTCATTCCTTTGTAAATGTCTAGTTTTTAAGTATGGTTTTGTACACCAATAACCAGAATGGGATAGATCGTTAGGATAGATTTTAACGTGTGAGTTTCGTTCGCCAGGTGCACCGCAGGACTTCTCTGGACCAGTGGACGACTTCTACCCTGAGCACGAAACTGCAAAAGCTGGTCAGGACTTCGTTGACCATCTCGAGGAGTAGTCTCTCAGCCTCTGACTTTTCCAGGTGTGGTTGTCTTTTTATGACTTGTGGATGCCTTAAGTTTTGTTTATTCTTTAGTTTAGAATTAGATCAATAATTAAATGTGTGCATATCATAAACACTGCAATAATTCTTAAATGCATGGCATTAATTGAAGATTAGCTTTATTACTACATGTAGATGTTTGGTTGCATCTAGATATAATGTGCTCATATATCAACATATGGTGTGGTTCAGGATAGCGAGACCGAGTGGCATACCTTATGACCACTCTGCAGGCCGACCTTCAGGCGGCTCTGCGGTCGCATGGTTATTTTATTTTATTTTCAGTTGTTATTATATTTTCGATTGTGTGACTTGAGATATTAGATATGTGCCATCCTTTGTTAGACTGCCTCTCGATCTCCTCTCTGCAGATACCGGTACCGTGTTTTCTGTCTCACATCTTTTAGCGGGGATGTGAGCTTAGGAGCTATTTTTCGTCGAGCTACTCTCAGGGTTGATCTATCTTAGGCACGGTTCATATTATTATTGGGTTATTGTGAGGAAGATTTGATTTAGGAATTTTCCAGCTTTATTTCGGCGATGAGCTCTGGGTTTTCCAGCTTTATTTTGGCAATCGCTCTGGAAGTTCCAATTATGACTAATATTTGTGAAACTATAATTCTCTTTGGTTGAGTGATGGAAATTTTAATCATCTCGTACTATGTTGTATTATTACTATGATATCTCCAGATATTCTTATGTTTACTTTTGCATGCCATGTAGATTTAGTTAATTGCAGTAACACATTAATCACACATAGATATTGCATTTGAGGACTTTAAAAGTGACAAACTTAAAAGTATGGTTTAGTTCTAGCTAGAGTTAATCAGGACTGTAGGTCCACTCTTTTACCACACTGAGTATTCGTGTACTCAGCCCACATGCTTGTGGTGTAGGTTCAGGTTTGGCTGACTTAGCAAAGGAGTTGTAGCCAGAAGACCAAGCCGAGCTGGAATAGCATTTATCCGCTGTGCATTATTCTATGTTTTGTTTGTATGATGACTGGAGATTTTGATATCTGTATATTTTACCAGTCTTTTATTGTATGAACAAACAATGCCATTATTATGTGATATTATTTGTGATATTTGTATCTGTGACACTGTTTTATAGCCTTACGTGTGCGCAGCAGATTGTGCATACGTGGCGGGGCTGTCCTCCCCAGATTGCGGCTTGGTTTGGGGTGTGACATCCTTCGGTGGTATCAGAGCAAGAGTTAAAATCACAAATATTCCAGCTAAAGAACCAAAGTGTTACAGTTAGATAATCTAACCTTAGTCTTTAACTTTCCTTCTAGGTTGTTATGTGTAGACTGCTTCTAACTTACAGTCTTTTTCTGCTTTGAAGTTGGCTATGAACACTAGGCAAGGTCGCGGACGTGGTAGGCCCCCTGTTGGTAGGCAGGATGGTGCCCAACCTCAGCAACAACCCGTCCCTCCTGCGGATCCTGTTCCAGCAATGGATCCAGCCGCCTATGCTCAGCAGCTCATGACCAACTTGGCTCAGATTGCTGCTCAAGTGCCTGAAAGACCTCAAGTGGACCCGTTTGTGGTGGCCCGCAGGGAGTTTCAGAGAGAAAATACTCCCCGATTTGATGGAAAATGTGACTTTGCCGCTGCTGAAGAATGGCTCTTGGCAGTTCAGGATAACTTCCGCCTTGCTCGCACCCCAGTCGAGTATTGGACGGAAATAGCTGCCACTCTTTTTGATCATGATGCCAGACACTGGTGGACATCTCAGAGACGCCAGTATGCTGATGAAGATCCTAATATCCCTTGGAGGTGGTTTGAGGAAGTTTTTAGAGCCCGTTTCTTGGGTGAAACTCAACAAGAGGATTTGAGGCGTCAGTTTGAGACCTTAGTTCAGGGGAATATGACCGTGCAACAGTATGGTGAGACTTTCATTCGCCTGTCTCGTTATGCCCCTGACTTGATAGCTGACCCCCACAGAAAACGGTGTAGATTCATCCGTGGCTTGAGCTCGAAGCTAGCCAGTGTGATGGATATCTATAATGGCACGTCTATCGAGTATCTGATGGATAAGGCCATTTTTCAAGAAAGCTTGCTCGTGTCTCATGAAAAAGCAAGAGAAGCAAGACAAATCTCAAATGGGGGCAGTGCTCGTAAGTTTGCACCCCAAGTGGTTAGACAACAAGGAAATGTGACCTCACATCACCCTTTTAGCAATAATGATACTCAAAAGAAACGTATCTATTGCAAGCCTTGTCAAAGGTCTTACCCAGGTCCGTGTTTTCGTCACTATGGCAGGTGTTACTGGTGTGATTCACCAGATCATCGGGTGGCTGATTGTCCTCTCAAGCAAACCCAACCTTCTGGTAATTCAGATTTCAGAAGGACAGGGCAAGCAAATCAGCCAATTGGTGAAGGAATCGTTGGTCGAGGTCAAGAAGATCCAAGGCGTGGTCAAGGAAGTAATCCAGGACGTCAACAACAAGGTAGTCAGACTCGACAAGACACTGCTCGTGTGCATGTAATAGTTGGCCATGGGCACCCTGCAACTAGGACTTGTTGTCAGTGCACTTGTCATCCCGACTCTTCAGGTTAGTTTTTCGTTTCGAGGACGAAACGTCTTTTAAGGGGGGTAGGATGTGAAAACCCGTAAAATTGTAAAATAAAATTTAACTTTAAAATGATTGTTAATGATTGTTAATTTTTTCTAAACAGATTAAAAATCGTATAAATTGACGAACAATTTAAAAATTTTAGAGAATTATCAGAATTTATAATACAAAATAATTAGAAAATAGAAATTTAATATTAATAGTTAACTAATCTTCAAGCAAACAAATAAATGAAATTAATTAAGAATCTAATTAAGAGTTCATAAAAATAATATTTATTTAAAATTTAAAATCTTTAAAAACTATAATCTAGTGACCAAACAATTTAATCTTTGAGTTTTTCAGTACTTTTGAGTCGTCCGATTTGAATTTCAATTCCCGAATTATTCTGGACCTTTGGATCAGTTGCCGTTTTGGAAATCCAATCAAAACTCTGGATTTGATCAGATTTTCTGAACTCAATTCTAATTAGACTCGTGTCCACCGTCTTATCTCCTTCTCCTCTTCTTAAAACTCTCCCTCGAGATTTCCGTCTCTCCCACTCGCACTCATCTCCTCACCGTAACCCCTCCTTCTTCTCTCTCTCGCTCGCCTTCACCTCAGCCGTGACCAAACCCCTCTCTCCTCTTCCTCTCGTTCAAACCCACAACACCAGACCTCACCCCTCCTCTGACTCAACACCAAACCCACCTCACAGCTTCCCTTTCCCTCCGCCATTACCCTCTCTCACCTCAGCTCCACTCACGGCCAATCACAGACCCCTCCTCTCTTTCCTCTTTCCGAAACCCTAGCCCCACCTACTGCCTCACACACACTCACTCCACTTTCTCTCTTCTTGTTTGGCGGCGACGGCGGTTGGCAGTGACGGCGGCAGCAGCTAGTAGCTGGTCGGAGGCAAGGAGACGACTCAGACGGCGGCTGAGGCAGGGCCAGGCTGAGCACCTCTCTCTCTTTCCTCTTTTTGCTTGTCATCTCGGTTTGGTAACCCACTTACCTTCTCTATCTTTTGCTTGTGCTGTGTGCTTGAGAGGCTTGCAAATATTGAATTGATTGAACTGTGTATTGATTGTGTGCTGAAATTCTTGCAACGCCTCTGACTTGAAATTGATTTGTGCTTTTGGCTTGTCTCAGTTTACTCTGTGAAATGCTTGTTGAATCTGTTCTGTGAGAGTTATGTTGAGGCATGCACTTGTGATTAATCTGTTGCTAGTCTATGATGGCTCACTAAGCCTTACTTGATCTGTCTTTGATGCATGCTTTAGGCTATAATCTGTGTTAAGAGGCGTTATTTGCCTCTATTTGAGTCTGTTTATGTGTTGTGATGCTCTCGGCTTGGTTGTCAGGCTGGTACAGGCCTGCTTCTTGGCTGTTCTTTCTCTTGATGCTTGTATATGTTTAACGAGGCCTAAAGGGGCTAGTACGAGCATGGTACCAGTTTGGTACGGATCTGCTATGCTTCTGGTATGCGTGGATGTGCTGCCAGGGACCTCTTTGTGAACTTCTCTGGTTTCAAGGACTCATTAGTAAAAATCTTTGAACTGAATTTGGACTAAGTTATAAATAAAACTATTATAAAGGACTTAAATGAAATTGTAGAGTAAATAAAATGAATTTGAGGACTTCTATGTAAAATAGTTGGACTAGCGGATCGGATCTGAAATGAAATGTCGGATCTGGATTTTTATATGTGGGTTTGGATTTAATCCCCAAAACCCACTAGCCGCTGGACCCGACCCGCTAGGCACCAGGCTGGGCCCCTTATTCCCACCTGGGCCGTGGCTTTTCTCTGGCCTGCTCGGCCTTGTGCTGGGCTGACTCTGAATTTTTGTGTTGGGCTCTGTTTATGGGCCGAATTGAATTATTAAATTAATATTAGAAATTCTGGACTTTAATTGTCGGACTGGGCCAGGTCCATAATAAATTCTGGATTGACATTTAGTTAAGTAAATTAATTAAAATGATTAACTTAAAAATGGGATTATTTATAAATTAATTAGTATCTAAATTAATCGGACTAATACGTAAACTTAAAGATGGGAGAGGATTACCATCAGTACAGACATCCAAATGTGTATGATCCCAAACACATTAAAACACCAACACGTTAAAATAATAATCACATTAGTTATACTATCATTATGAAAAAAAAATAAATAATATTATCTCTAATTATTATTAACACTATATTTCTCATTATAAAAATAACTATAAACGTAACTTGGAGTTATTTGATTAAAAGATAAAAATTATCAAATCGTTTTATTTACTAAAACTCTTTTAATGAAATTAGTTATAAATAAATAATAGAGGAATTTCATACTTGAGCAAAACACTATTAAAATTATTATCAAACTAAAATACTTAATTATGAATACAATACGATTATAAACGCACATAATGAACTTTAGGAACTCGTCTTAAACGACTTCCTTCACACACTTTTCTAAAGGAAACTCTGCCAAATTTTATAAAATGCTTTTCTAATTAAAATAATATATTTTAAAACAGAATCCCTTTTCAGAAATCTTTATTCTAACTTATCTTAAATCCTAATCTCATTCCTTTGTAAATGTCTAGTTTTTAAGTATGGTTTTGTACACCAATAACCAGAATGGGATAGATCGTTAGGATAGATTTTAACGTGTGAGTTTCGTTCGCCAGGTGCACCGCAGGACTTCTCTGGACCAGTGGACGACTTCTACCCTGAGCACGAAACTGCAAAAGCTGGTCAGGACTTCGTTGACCATCTCGAGGAGTAGTCTCTCAGCCTCTGACTTTTCCAGGTGTGGTTGTCTTTTTATGACTTGTGGATGCCTTAAGTTTTGTTTATTCTTTAGTTTAGAATTAGATCAATAATTAAATGTGTGCATATCATAAACACTGCAATAATTCTTAAATGCATGGCATTAATTGAAGATTAGCTTTATTACTACATGTAGATGTTTGGTTGCATCTAGATATAATGTGCTCATATATCAACATATGGTGTGGTTCAGGATAGCGAGACCGAGTGGCATACCTTATGACCACTCTGCAGGCCGACCTTCAGGCGGCTCTGCGGTCGCATGGTTATTTTATTTTATTTTCAGTTGTTATTATATTTTCGATTGTGTGACTTGAGATATTAGATATGTGCCATCCTTTGTTAGACTGCCTCTCGATCTCCTCTCTGCAGATACCGGTACCGTGTTTTCTGTCTCACATCTTTTAGCGGGGATGTGAGCTTAGGAGCTATTTTTCGTCGAGCTACTCTCAGGGTTGATCTATCTTAGGCACGGTTCATATTATTATTGGGTTATTGTGAGGAAGATTTGATTTAGGAATTTTCCAGCTTTATTTCGGCGATGAGCTCTGGGTTTTCCAGCTTTATTTTGGCAATCGCTCTGGAAGTTCCAATTATGACTAATATTTGTGAAACTATAATTCTCTTTGGTTGAGTGATGGAAATTTTAATCATCTCGTACTATGTTGTATTATTACTATGATATCTCCAGATATTCTTATGTTTACTTTTGCATGCCATGTAGATTTAGTTAATTGCAGTAACACATTAATCACACATAGATATTGCATTTGAGGACTTTAAAAGTGACAAACTTAAAAGTATGGTTTAGTTCTAGCTAGAGTTAATCAGGACTGTAGGTCCACTCTTTTACCACACTGAGTATTCGTGTACTCAGCCCACATGCTTGTGGTGTAGGTTCAGGTTTGGCTGACTTAGCAGAGGAGTTGTAGCCAGAAGACCAAGCCGAGCTGGAATAGCATTTATCCGCTGTGCATTATTCTATGTTTTGTTTGTATGATGACTGGAGATTTTGATATCTGTATATTTTACCAGTCTTTTATTGTATGAACAAACAATGCCATTATTATGTGATATTATTTGTGATATTTGTATCTGTGACACTGTTTTATAGCCTTACGTGTGCGCAGCAGATTGTGCATACGTGGCGGGGCTGTCCTCCCCAGATTGCGGCTTGGTTTGGGGTGTGACAATTTTGATCTAGATCTAGGAGTATTGATCGCGACTCACCGGAGGGTCCGTGAGTCGCGACTCACCGTAGCTAAACTCTATATATATATATATATATATATATATATATATATATATACAGACACACACATCTACTCATTACGTACATTAAATTCTTTCTATGCCCGACAAAAAAAAAAAGAGTAAAAGAAAAACAGTTTAGTTTTTCATCAATCTTTCAATCAATCAATCATATATATGTACTCCTCACCTGCGGCAAATGAAGCACACGACTCCTCTCATCCTTTCTCATTTTTTGTTTCTGTGGACAATCCAACCAATTCCATCTCATGCATTCGACTCCATATTTAGCTTCGGTGATTCACATACCGACACTGGTAATATAAATGTACTGGCCAATTAAGAAGCTCACGAGGTCAGTATACAGTGACAATTTGCCTTACGGACAAACTTTCTTTCACCGGCCATCTGGCCGGTACAGTGATGGAAGATTGATCGCGGATTTTCTCGGTATTTATTTCTGTCACCTATTTCGTTTAGCATTTTTTATACACATTTAGTCAATTAATGCACAAGATCAAAACTATAAAAAACAAGTTAACTATGACATGAAAGTGGGCATTCCAGAGTACTGCATGCAGCTCAATAAATTGGACATTCAGATTACTCTTCCTAATAATTATTCTTTTTTACACTGTTATTTTCTGGCCATTGATGACGGTAAATGGTGTTTTATTATAAGTTGTCATCTCCACTCCTACAATTATGCTAAAATGTAATAGCATTGATATCTGAATATATACATGCGGATTTGTAAAATATTGTGCAAAACACAAATGCGTCCGTTATAACATATATGTTCATTCTCGAATTTCATTCTTTGAATGATCGATTCATTTTCCGTATTGGAATTTCTTGGTAATCAAATTTTATATTTTTTTCCAATTTTTTTACTTTTATTTATATTTTAGAAAATCGTCGATCTAATTAAGTGATTATCACTAATAACAATTATTTTTTGAAAAAATTTGACAATTTATTTAATAATGCAAACAACAGTAGAGATTGGTTTCCAATAAAATTTAAATAGGGAAAAGATATCGAATTTTTCAAATTGGTTGTTTGAAGCTTAAATTCAAGATTTGGATGTACGACACATGGCCCGCCATGTTATGCAAAGGCTTTTAGAAATTTATTCTCCAATTTTGACCTCTATTAATTTGTAAAAGAACATTATAATTTACTAAAAATTTAATAAATAATAAAATTATATCAAGGAATGTAAAAATTTAATTTCTTGAATATTTCAAAATGTAAATTGAACTATATAATTAAATTATATACAACTTTTTAAAAATAAATTAATCTGATTTATAACGACATATTCATAAACAATCATCACTACGCGAAATTTTCCATTCTGTAACGGTTAATAAAAGACCTCTGTAACGGTACACGTAACGTTACTGTAGCCTCCGTTACAGAAAGGTTTAATAACTGCTACAGAAAATCGGCTTCTGTAAATAGAATAAAGGTTCAGTCAAAATAGTATAAAAACTAAAAGAAGTAAAAAAAATGTAATAATCTGTAACGGTTATAATAACCGTTACAGAAGAGACTAATCTGTAATGGTTATTAGCTAATAACCGTTACAGAAGGTTCAAACCTTTTTTACATTATTACGTTACATTATTACGTTTTGTAACGATTATTAGCTAATAATCGTTACATTTTTATTCTTTTTTTACATTATTACGGTTTTTTTACTTCTTTTAGTTTTTATACTATTTTGACTGTTTTGATTGAACCTTTATTCTGTTTTATGTGAACATTTTAAATCAATAAAGTGAACATTCCATGTAAACATTCAAGTTCAATAAAAATAATTTAAGAAAATTTAATTTTGTTATGGTTATTTAAAGAAAAAAACTCGATAAAATCGTTAACTCATTTTTTTTGTTCTTTTAGATTTTACATTCTAACAAAAATAAAATTACAATTTAGAATATAACTAAAAATAAATTAATTAGCTCCTTGTTAACAAAATGTTAAAATTGATCAATTAATGACCTCAAAAAAATAAAAAAATATTAATATAAGAATTTAGCACATATATGTTAAAATATTTATATTAGATTTTAATTAACTCACATGTGATTATGTAGCTACTTTTTTTTCTTTGCGTATCGACCCACACGCCTTCGGTGTTATTTGTACACCTACAATTGATTGATACTGGTTGTGGTGTATCGTCGATACCGATAGAAAAAGAAAGTATTTTCTCGAAGTGGTCGTATGCTTCTTCATCCACTACATCACCAACACCGACAATACGTCTTTTTCCTGAAAGTGACAAGTAATAAATAAGATGAATATTTGTACTTCAATAAGATTAACATTTACCTTGAAGCACAACATGTATTTTCTTATCCGCCGGATCTTGAATGTAGAAAACTTGTATTGCTTGTCTATTTGCAAGTATAAAAGAATCGTCTCGATAAACTCTTTTATTGAAGTCAACAGTTATAAACCTCATGTTGTCTTTTTTTACTCCACCATGACCGTTGTCGATCAATGCACACTTGAATAAGGGTATCTTGAATTTCAGGTAATCTAGTTCCCAAATCTCCTGGATCCACCCTAATAAATAGCCGACCTTCCATTATCACTACATAAAGCTATAACGGTGACTCAACTATTTTGCACGGCACTTTTATCATCCTATTTCTTTGTGCACCAGGTAAATTCATTCAAGTCATACCTTTGGTATGTCTCGACCACGGCATCAGGACATCTTGATAACCATTTCACGGTTTCATCGATCTCTGTTCCTTCTTTTAACTGGGACTGTACTTTTTATTCAAGTCATTGGGCAAATTTTATTTCATGCTCTATGGTAATCAAGTTTTTGGTGTAAGAAAGGTATTGTTCACGTAACTCGACTAGATGTTTGTTGATGTAAGGCGCCACAATAGTACGGTGTTGGAGAACTTTCATATGTGCTTTTGTTCTCATTTCAAGATCCGGTATATAAGTACTAGCTCCAATTGTATCTTAAAGTGAACATTTGTACTTAATAAGGTGAACATTCGTTGTGCTTTAAGTGAACATCTGTTCTTAATAAGGTGAACATTCATTGTGCTTTAAGCGAATATTTTTGCGTAATGAGTTTATCATTAATTGTGCTTTAAGTGAACATTTGTGCGTAATAAGTTGAACATTAATTATGCTTTAAGTGAACATTTGTGCTTAATAAGATGAACAGAATGTGTGTTATAAGTTGAACATTTGTGCTAAATAAGGAGAACATTGAAAGTTAATATATAACTTTTTCCTTCAAGTTTATCCTCATGTCGAGACTTTGGAAGACCGATTGGTTGTACATTCTGCAAATAATCGGTGTAGTACTCAATAACCTCCTCGGCCACATCCTTCTACTATACTTCCTTCGGGTTTAGATCGGCTACGAACAAACCCTTCAATTGACCTATTGCTTTTTCAAAAGGATACATGTACCGTAGAAATACAGGACCACAAATTTTTATCTCTCTAACCAAATGAATGATCAAATGCACCATGGAGTCAAAAAACGATAGCGGAAAGTACATCTCGAATGGGTTGGTACAACACCTTCCTATAACTTATCCAAATTATTTAGATCAATCACTTTAGAGCAAATGAAATTAAAGAAAAAATACAAACTAGTGATGGTTTTCCTCACTTCTTTTTCTTAGAATTCCTCGAATTGCGACCGAAAGTAACTGGGTCAGTAAGACGTGATAATCATGTGAATTCATACCAAGTAATTTGTTTGTCCTTAATAGAAACCTTTCTTGATATATTCGAGGAATAACCAGAAGGAACATTAATAGATTTCAGGCATTCTAACAATCTTTTTTCTCTCATTTTGATAAATTAAATTGTGTTGCAGGTAGGCAAGCTCGGTTTTTTCTCTTATCTTGTGCCGCTAGATCTTTCCGGATCTCCATTTGAACCATGTCCTTCCTCGCATTCACGCCATCGTTAGTTTTTTCTTGAATTTCCAACATGCAACCAATCAAAGCTTCACATATGTTCTTTATTATGTACATCGCATTTATACAATGTCTAATCTCCAAACTCTGCCAATATTCAAGATTCCAGAATATAGACTTCTTCTTTCATATCCCCTTAGGTATCTTATTTGTAAATTTCTTACCAAATTTTACATTAATGTCCTTGACATGTCGATACACCCCTAAACCGTATAACGGTATTGGGGCCTCGTCTTTTTCCACAATACCGTCAAAACTTTTCTTGTCTCGACGGTAAGGGTGATTGCGGTTTTTAATAAACCTCCGGTATCCCAAGTAAATATTTTTTCTGGAGTTTTTCAGGTAAATAGAATGAGTGTTTTCCAAGCAAATAGGACACGCTTTCAGGTAAACTGAATCATTAAAAAAATATTTAATTTTCTGTAATGATTTTTAGATAATAACCGTTACAGATTTAGAGAGCTACTTTAACGGTTATTTCGTAATAACCGTTACAGACGACTATTCATTTTTCTTTTATTTTTTATCTTTTCTGTAACGGTTGTTATATAATAATCGTTATAGAATATATCAAATCTGTAACTGTTATTATCCAACAACCGTTACAGAAGGTTTACTCATTTTTTCCCTTATCCATGACAGAAATTTTATTACGGTCTTTTAATAATAATCGTTGCAGATTTTTTACGCCTTTCTTTCCCGCCTATTTGTCACTATTCTGTAACGGTTTTTCCAATAACCGTTGTAACGGTTTTTCCAATAACCGTTACAAAAGTGTCATTATAGAAGATCTTTTCTGTGGTAGTGCATGTACCAGAACTATTCTATATGACTCGTGTACACTCATACGAGGTTACAATTTTTGTCTCTCTTTTATGCAGCGGAAGAGTTTGGCTTGCCATATCTTAAACCTTACCTGGGCAAAAATGGAACCTTTAATTAGACAAGGAGTAAACTTTGCTGTATAGTTGATCATTAATTGTGCTTTAAGTTTCTGGTGTTTTGGACTGCTGAGTCTTAGAGTTTATGATTAATTAGAGTTTTGATGATTTGGTCTGCTAAAATTATTATTTCTTTGACTTTAAAGCAAACCCCACAGTATAATTTCTTTATTTCCTTATCCCTCTAACTCGAGCAGCGGAGCAGCTCTCAATTATAAATTCCTAATTTTCCGGATTTCTTTCTGATTACAACTGTCTAAACATGGCAGCGGCTGACATGTAGCCAACCATCATTAAAGATTGACCACTCCATTAATTCTATATATAAAGCATTCTGTTGGTAGAGTGTGGTAGAAGCTAAAATATTATGAGATATATATATACAATTATACACACACACATCTACTCATTACGTACATTAAATTTTTTCTATGCCCGACAAAAAAAAAGTTTAGTTTTTCATCGATCTTTCAATCAATCAATCATATATATGTACTCCTCACCTGCTGCAAATGAAGCACACGACTCCTCTCATCCTGTCTCATTTTTTGTTTCTGTGGCTAATCCAACCAATTCCATCTCATGCATTCGACTCAATATTTAGCTTCGGTGATTCACATACTGACACTGGTAATATAAATATACTGGCCAAGAAGCTCGCGAGGTCAGTATACAGTGACAATTTGCCTTATGGGCAAACTTTCTTCCACCGGCCATCTGGCCGGTACAGTGATGGAAGATTGATAGTAGATTTTCTCGGTATTAATTTCTGTCACCTCTTTCGTTTAGCATTTTTATACACATTTAGTCAATTAATGCACAAGATCAAAACTATAAAAAACAAGTTAACTATGACATGAAAGTGGGCATTCCAGAGTACTGCATGCAGCTCCATAAATTGTACATTCAGATTACTCTTCCTAATAATTATTCTTTTTTACACTGTTATTTTCTAGCCATTGATGACGGTAAATGGTGTTTTATTATAAGTTGTCATTTCCACTCCTACAATTATGCTAAAATGTAATAGCATTGATATCTGAATATATACATGCGGATTTCTAAAATATTGTGCAAAACACAAATGCGTCAAATTCAGATCCGCTGCACCACGACACATGGTGTAGCGCGGCATGTTGGCCGTCTGATCAAGATCCAATGGACAAGGGAGCCCCGTGCATGTAACCTAGATTGATAGGCCCGTAAAAAATTAACCGTCCGATCAAAATCAGACGGCTCGTATGTGCACTACACCATTTGTCGCGCGACAGCAAATCCGGATTGCAAATGCGTCCGTTACAATATATATATATGTTCATTCTCGAATTCAATTCTTCGAATGATCGATTCATTTTCCGTATTGGAATTTCCTTAATGGTAATCAAATTTTATATTTTTTCCAATTTTTTTTTACTTTTATTTATATTTTTAGAAAATCATCGATCTAATTAAGTGATTACCACTAATAGCAATTTTTTTTGAAGAAAAAATTGACAATTTATTTAATAATGCAAACAACAGTACAGATTGGTTTCCAATAAAATTTAAATAGGGAAAAGTTCACGAATTTTTCAAATTGGTTGTTTGAAGCATAAAATTCAAGATTTGGATGTACGACAAATGGCTCGCCATGTTATGCAAAGGCTTTTAGAAATTCATTCTCCAATTTGTCCTCTATTAATTTGTAAAAGAAAATTATAATTTACTAAAAGTTTAATAAATAATAAAATTTTATCAAGGAATGTAAAAATTTAATTTCTTGAATATTTCAAAATGTAAATTGAACTATATAATTAAATTATATACAACTTTGTAAAAATAAATTAATCTGATTTATAAAGACATATTCATAAACAATCATGTACCTAACTATTCTATATGACTCGCGTACACTCATACGAGGTTACAATTTTTTGTTTCTCTTTTATACAGCGGAAGAGTTTGACTTGCCATATCTTAAACCTTACCTGGGCAAAAATGGAACCTTTAGACAAGGAGCAAACTTTGCTGTAGATGGCGCAACAGCACTTGACCCGACATTCTTCAAGCAACACAATCTAACAGATGATGTAAGTCCAGTGAGCACTTCCATATCATCTCAACTTCAATGGTTCAAGGAGTTGAAGCCTAAGCTATGCCAAACAATGAAGGGTTTGTAACTTCTATTCCTACCTACCTATGTTGCCTGTGTCAGTAAAATATTGAATAAATATGTCCTTGAATGTGAAAAAAACTAGAACTAACATGCAGTGTTGTTTCACGGCAGAATGTAGAGATTACTTTGGTAGATCTCTCTTTTTTGTTGGACTTATTGAAGGCAGAGACTACATCGAAATGTACCCCGAGTTGCGTCTGATGATGTCTTATGCTCCAGCAATTATCCAGATCATTGCAGGAACAGTCAAGGTTCTTATATTCAACCTAAAATTGACAAATACCAGCAAAAAAAGATCTACTTTCTCATTAAATATATGTGGAATTATCTTTTTATTACCTAATCCATATAAATGTTTAACATATATATATATATATATATATATATATATATATATAAGAAGGGTTTTAGTACCATAAGTTTTTGGTGCCAGAAATGTCACTACTTCTCTTTTTCATTAAATATTTTAAAAATTAAAATTTTAATTTTCAAATCCAAACCGTTAATCTAGTTCATTTGTACGAGTGATGGATTTTTATATAATTTTATTAATTTTGGAGTTTATTTGATATTCAATCAAGAGGACAAAATTTAAACGAATGCTGTTAATGATAACAAATTAATTTTAATACGTCCATGTGTTGGTCTCTTGATCGAATATCAAATAATCTCCAATATTTATAAAAATTATATAAAATTTAAACAACATCGACGGTTTGGATTTGAAAATTAAATTTTTTATTTTTGAAAAATTAATGAAAAAAAAGAAATTATGGCATTTGTGCCACCAAAAACTTATGGCATTAGAACCCTCCTATATATATATAAAACTCATCTTCCAATAGGAACTTCTTGATGAAGGTGCACGGACTGTAGTGGTATCAGGAAATATGCCTATGGGTTGCCTCCCTTCAATTTTGACAGCTTTGAAATTTCGGGATGATAAATCTAACTCTTCTTATGATCGTAATACTGGATGCATTAAAAGATACAACATACTTTCAACATATCACAACTCCCTTCTATTTAAGGCTGTGAAAGAACTTCGGGTCAAGTATCGTGAGGCAAAGATCATTTATGCAGATTTTTACGGACCTGTTATGAACTTTGTTAGATTTCCGCAACGTTTTGGTAAGCACCAAAAATTAATCTACAAATCTTTCTAATGGAATGGAGAAAATACTATATATGGTATGAGGTAGACTAAAATCAGTCACAACTAACGGATGAAATCGTCAGCCACGATTATATCTCAACTTTTGAGTTTCTAATGGCTTATCCGAACTGTTTAATGCATTCTCTGTATTGAAATCTCATTAGAGACCAAATTTTCTGTTATTTGATTTTTTTTACAATTTGTTTTGAGATTTTTAAAAATCATTATTATTGAAGGGTTCAGAATTGTTTTGATTAGGAAAAAATAGTAAAAAAATTTAGAAAAATATAAAATTTTGTGTTCAATGAGATTTCAATATGGAGAACACATTGAACGGTTCAGATCAAATATTAAAATTTCGAAAATTGATATTTCATTGTAACTGATGGTTTCATCCGTCAGTCGCGACTAATTTTAGTCCATCTTGGTATGGGATTAGACATGAGAGAGAGAAATATGGCCTGCTTTAAGAATTGAGATATCTCATCTTCCAAAAATGACCCTAGTGTCCAATTACATGTCCTTATTCTTTATCCTAAAAGAGGGTTCTTATAATTATTTCAGGATTTACGTCTAAACCACTTCTTGTTTGCTGCGGAAAAGGTGGCGAATATAATTGGTTCCCGGATAAGATGTGTGGCTCGCCAAATGTAACTGCATGCCAGAATCCGTCTGCTTATTTAAATTGGGATGGCCTACGCTTAACTGAGGCCTCTTACCGCTATATTGCCCGAAGCTGGTTAAGAGGTCCATGTGCCAATCCACCAATAATCGATGGTCATGCAAAAGAAGATTCGCCCTAATAATTGGTTACTCATTCCATTTCTACATTTACTTTTTTTTTTTAGTTACTCATTCCATTTCTACATTTACTTTTTTTTTTTTTTAGTTACTCATTCCATTTCTACATTTACTTTTTTTTTTTTCCAGCGTGTGTTTGGAGTCAAAACCAAATAAAACATAGCATGTGTGTGTCTATATATATATGTGTGTGTTAGTAATGCTTTAATTTAGCTTGAAGGACTAGGCAATTATATGGCGTCAGGTAGATATATAGGCCAAATCAGGAAAAAAAAATGACGTTTATCTTTTTTAAATTTTTGGTTCGGTTCACTTTTTTGTTGGCTTTTTTTAATATAACTAGGAGCAGTGCGCATTCAATATGTGGACGGATTTTAATATATAAAAATATTATTTGGCATGGATATGTTATCCAATTTGAATATATAAGGCAACGTTCTGTTGATGGGCGCTGAATGTAGCAAGCAATATTCACCGATTAAATCAAATCAAATCTATAAAAGTAGACATGTGGATAGCTCAAAAAATTTATTTGATGAAAATAATTATGTTTCTCAATAAAAAAATTCACATAAAAAGAAATTCCATATCCGCATAGCGCTACTGAACTGGCCGAAGCCGGAGGCCGGCCGACTTCGGAGAATGGCTTCGATTTCACATCAAGTCCAAATTCCAGCGATCCTCTGTATATCACTGTTAGAGTTATGTCCTAGAAGTCAATAATTTAATGACTTAATTATTAGTTTATGTTTTGGATGAGATTTTATCATCTGTTCCTAGGTTTATTATTGACAGATCATTCAGGTTGAGGATCTGAATTGTAGATCTCTGTTGATCATTCTTTAGAATGACAATAATAAATCTAAACGGTCCATAATCTTGATAATTAACAAGGAACATTAATTATCATAAAAGATTAGTATGCAAGTTAAGTGATGATTAAGTTCTACTAATCATAGGTAAAGAGTTACCAACTTAGTTGCATATGTGTATGTTATGGAACATAGCACAGGACTTGACCCATCGAAATAAACATATGGATTGTGTTATGTGTCATTGTTTATTTCGTTGTGATTTTGGTTCTAAGTTTGAGATGTTTATCTTTTCCACATGAGGATAGGTTCAATAAATACTGTCTACCGCTGATTCCCGATAAGGGCTGCTATACGGACTTTATTTATGTTCTCTTGAATTGTGCGGGGAAAAGTTAATCATCAAGAAAACCGTATGTCCCTCATTAATTCACTTAGTGAGTGACGATATCTGTTTGGGCCCCTTGATGGAGATAGATTGTTTGCATGCAACTTTATACAATTATCTCTAGATCAAGAAACGTATAATCTGCAAGAATGACACATTCCTATCTTGGATTATACGATGATATCGTGCGACATAAGAATCAAAATAGAGAAACATATTTATTCTCTTATGCAGGATTGAAATATTGTAGCAGTACACTATTTATGCGAATTGGGAGTCATAACGTGTTGCTAGATACCGCTTATGATTATTGGAATTAAATAACGATTTAATTCCATGGCCAACATAGCATAAATCCTCAAAGGGTCACACAAATAGGACATTAATCACACAGTGCATTATTTATTTATTCACAGCAGTAGGTTCTGTGGAAATATGATAAGATTGATTAATTAATTATATACCGTTGCGAACCGTTATAATTAATTAAGTCAATGGATCATATAGAAATAAATTAATGCATTAACTAATCCTAAAATAATTATTAATGAGTTAATAATTAATTTAGTTCAACACTTATCAATATAAATGGTTATATTGATTAATTGGGCCGTTATTTAAATAGCAAATAGATAGCCCAATTAAAGAGCAAATAAATGAGGCTTTAATTAATAGAATTAGAGACTAAATTGAGTGGATTAAGTGGCCCAAATAGGCCCAAAACGTGGCTGCCCAATATGGTGGTAGGTGGGATGGCATAGTTGTAATTATGCAAGAGGTCAATTAGGTTTTGTGCTCTATATAAGGACCACTTATGAGAGCCTCCACCTAGCTTTCTCTCTCCTCTCATTCCCTCCCATGAGGCCGCCACCTTCCTCCTCTCTCCCTCTCATTTGCTCATGTGTTGAGCTATTTTCTCTCCACTAAATCAAGGTTGTTGATTGATGCAAGAGAGAAAACCATAGGGATTAGGCTTGTTCTTTGGGTATGCTAGCACGTACCTTGTAGAACGTGATTAATCCTCCTTGGTGGACTCGAGGGCGGTTACGAGACGTGGTGGAGACGGTGGAGAAGGCACGCCATCGATTCCCATGCCTTGGTCGAGCCCCGCGAATACGATTTCGCGGGAGGTATCGATTTCCCCTTTTTCTCGTGTGTTTGAATAGCTTGTGTACTAGATCTTGTGTGTGCTATGTTTGCTTGGTTAATTAATTGGTAATTAGCATAAAAATGAAAATTAGCACACTTTATAACAGTGGTATCAGAGCACATGGTCGTACTTAAGCTATTTTAACACTTAATTAAGAGAAATTGGCTAATTAATGGATTAGTAGAGATGATGCGTTTGTTTGCTGTCTGGAAATGGTATTTTCTGTGTTATTTCGCGTTTTTGGATGTGATAAGTTCTCTGGAAGATCTTTCCATCTACATGAAAGTTGTAGATCTGTGGATTGTGATTCTTTTGTCGTTGGATTCACATTTTTCTGAATTAGTATGGATTTACTGTGAATAAAACGGCGACAGTGCGCAGAACCAGTTTTTGCTTGCACTGTCCTGTTTGAATGGCTTGAAAGATTTATATTTTGAATATAAGTACCAGTGTTCTATGGATAGAAATAAAGAGGACTTGAAGCTCTTTCTGAGCATGTATAAATTGTTGCATGACTCGGATTAATTTGTGGGTTTTCAAGTATGAAAAGGAAGATCTTGTCAGATCCAGTTTATTGAGCAAATCGATTGTTCTAATAAACTGTACCAACTGAGAACTCCTTTAAAAATTCTGTTTAAATGGAGTTGTTCTATTTTGAGTTAGGATTCCAGGAAAATTAATTTCGTAATTTTTCGTGGAAGTTTGGACCTTCAACTAGGTTAAAACCTTTCGATTGACAGTCTGTCCCAGTACAGAATTTGTTGATTGTTTAGGCTGTAACTTAATATTATTGAACTGAACTTGGTTGTTTTCTTTTCATGAATGGATAGCCTGTAGTCTAAACAAGTTTTTCTATGTATATTGTATATATAAAAACTGGATAGAAGGTGGTCTAACAGACCGAATGGTTGAGAGGATAAACTGAAAATCTCATAACGGTGTTTCGTGCACTTGTAAGAGATTTGTCATTTTTGATTCTCCCAGATGGTTTAAGATCTCTTCTTGAAATTTTTACTGGTAATAACAATTATGATAAGGAGCTTAAGTAATTTATTTGAGAGTTTTTGGAGACCGAAAACTGTTGTTTTTGTTGGATTCCATTAGTTACGTTTTTTGGTAAATTACTGTTTTTCTAAGTATTCAAATTAGTTGAAATTAATTAGAAAACTCCTTGTTTGATCTCCTTTCTGTTATGGGATGTTGAAAGAACTTTCTAAATGAATTTAAACAAGTTTGGTTGTTTAAAATTGAGGATTTGTACACGGAATTTACTTATAGCAAACGATACGCAAAGATGCTTGAAAATCGTTAATTGGAAACAAAGTTCTTGTATGTGCTAACTTTGTTTTGTAGGTGGATAGTGGGTTTAGTATGGCTCAAGACTCAATGCCTTGTGGTTGTAAATGAATGCATGTGTGAATGTTTGTAATGCGGCCTTTGGTGCCATTAATTAATTTTTGATTAATTTTTGATGTAACTTGTGAGGCTTGCATGCCCCTAAGGATAGGAAGGGAATAGAATGTTTTCACATGTATTTTGCACCTTTATTTTATATAGGATTTAGATCCTTATAGAATTTAGTGGGAGGGCAAGGATTAGATTAGTTTTGCTCCATGGACGATGTGGCGAAACTAATGCAAGCGGGAGCCATACAAACCCACAACTATGAGATGCTTATATGTGATTGCTTGTGATTGCTATGAATTGTCATAGGCTAGGTATGGGTGTATGCTTACATGACCACCAAACAAGTGTCACTTAATTGATTGTCCCAAACAAAACATGATTAAGTTAAATCGCCCTCCTTCTCTCTATCCCCTTCTAACGTGTATGATCGTTCATTGATGCATTCTCGCCGACGCGGGACATCGTGTTCCATCATCCGTGTCGGGGTGTAAATCGGATTTACTAGGAGCAAATAGAGAAAGGTTACTTAACGATGTTTTCTAATCGGATTGGACATCGGGGCAAAGTTTGTGGATGTACATGTGATATTTCACAAACCAAGAATCATATGGAATGATTGGTTGGAGAACCTACTCTATCTAGTTGTTTTTGGTGTTACGCCGACGCTAGCACCATCTCAACGAAAATAGGGATCTTGGAAAACCTACTATATTAGGGACATTAAATAAATATAGTGGGAGTTTTATTTGTTATAAATAAAACAATTGCATAAACTAAATGACCGTAAATTAATTTTGTTATAGATGTTAAAATTGTTAATTTTGTTGCGATCAATCTTTGAAAAATGAACAAACTCGTTTCTAAAAGGTAGTTACTTGAAAGAAGTAATACCGATTCCTAAGACATGATCTTAGTGAAGAGAAATTTGAGTATGTCAATTCCCAAAACTTTCCTCAAACTACCCGAACGTAGCAACGCGATGATTGATTGACTTTTGGCGAAAAGTTATTTAATAAAGCGTATGGCTAATATCCTCATTTAAAATTTCTAGACCTTTGAATTAGAGAATTCATATGGACTAGATCTAACTTGTACGCTCTCATCCACTTACTCAAGAAAGTGTTCTTGGAGAAAGTAGATATTAACTCCATCATTTATGATCGAGTATAAAGAGTATGAGTTGACCAAGAGATTCTTCTTTTATAAAAGGATACATGAACGTTTTCATTGGCTTACAAATCGAAAGATTTAAGTAGCTAATTGATGACTAGAGATATTAATCTCCGATATCAAGGATTGTTGATATTGTCATACGATCTCTTTGGAATTATAAAGGATATAATGTTACCTTCTTCGCACAATTGTTGATGCAAAAAGGTAATTGGTTAAGTATTCAAGAAATACTTCACTAAGGTATGAGTTGAAATTTTCGAGACCCTCATTTATGACCATGTGTCACATGAGATGTTTCATTTGCCGTATAGGGAGGCATTTGAAAGGTTGTCCGAAGTACCATGATTGTGACGATTAGAAATATTCTAATCCTAAAGTGTATTTGTCGTTCAAACTATCTCACTATCTCTAATTTATACTAGTAACTTGATACTAGTTCATATGCTCGCATTTAACGAAATGTGTTGGCAATGAAGAATAAGAGAATGTTCGAGAGATATAAAGTAAACTCCGTATAGGAGATGACTTATTCATTTAAGTCATTACCATTGAATACGTAGAGTTATCTTTATTAAGAGTTTGTTTAGGAATTGAAGGTTGCATACCTTAATTCTAAAACCTCTCATAGCGTCTCCATTTCATATTTGATGATGGATAACTATGTTTAGTAAAAGACAAGTTCTTTTATCATGGATTTGTTTATATGATTTCATGCATCTTGATTGAATTTGCTTGAAATAGATAAACAATTTTGAATGACAAATAGAATGCGTAAGACTTGACATAAAGTATTTGACTTTCATGTTATATATAACCGCTTAGTCACATATATAAACGAGAATCGCATTATGAGAGTCTACGTAACGTAGAGCTCGAAATTCAATTCGATTTCAAATCGATTGATATGCGAATCATGTTTGTTAAATGACAAAAGCGCCTTTAACCTACAAAGGTTTAAGGACAAGTGACTTGATTAGGACTTATACATATCGATGTATAAAGACCAATAAGTACTTGTGCAATGAAAGGTTGTTGATACTTTACTACTTAACCAACGATCATTGTAGATATTAACATATCTATTTGATAAGGTATAAGTATGAACCTTTTGACTAGTTCAAAGGAGTTCAAGTGTGAAGTTAAAAAGACCGTTCAAGGAAAAAGAAAAGTCTTACAATTAATCGTGGCAAATAAATAGTTAAGTCATATGATTTGAAGTATTATCTAAAGAGTATGAAAATAGTTTCATAACTCACTCCATGAGGAACATTATGGAATAATGTGTCCAAGAATGGAGGTATCGAACAATATTTTGTATAGTTCGATCGATAATAAATCAAATTGACTTATTCGACTCGTATTAGGGAATTATGTTTGAGGACAATATTGTTTACACTGAATGGTGTTCCATCAAAGTCTATTGAGGAAGGTTTCTTACGAGATTTTGATCTCTAAGTATAATACTTCTCGAGATTTGGTGTTGAGAAGCTTATTTCAAGTATTGTGGACTTGTAAGCTTAAACCAAATAGACACTATATATTTGTAGGATGCTTTATATTAAAAGGCACTACTTCCACGAATATGATAAGAACAAAGTAGTTGTTGCTAATCATAATGTAGTCTTGATGAATTGAAATTCTCAAGAAGAAGTAGTGGGAGTAAAGTGAGCATTAAAGGAGTTTATGCGTCACTACAAGAAGTACTCTTATGGGAAACTTGTCACTCCATACATGGTGCTTAGTGGGAGTTGAGCGGAACTTCATTCACAAGTTGTTTTGAAAAGAAGTTTAATAGTACGCTCCTTCCAATGAGGACTCAACCATATCACGAGTTGATGATGATTCGAGAAACTCATGGAATATATGAGGAGTCAAGAACTCGTTCAACAATTCATTGTGGAAGTAGTTCATGAACCTCAAGTACCAGTCCTACAAAAGATCAACGAGAGTTGATTGCCTAAGCCGTTTGGTGCATTGGCTTCACGACATTCTCAAACTTAGCATATGAGAATCCGTTGATAAACAAGAAAAAACGATGGAACGATCCGATTCCACATATATGGTTTGAATTCATATGATCTTTAAATAAAATCCATGTATAACAACAAGGTATAGACCTTGGTTGATGTTCATGAAGGAGCAATCCATCAAGAACGTTTTAGATCTTCAAAAGGAAAGATCGACATGGATAACAAATCGACTATGTACAAAGCGCGGCTTCTCGCTTGTAGCTATGTCTAAGTCGATGACTAGTTGACTACGTACAAAGCACAACCTCTTGCTTGTGGCTATGTAAAAGTCAATAAAGATCATTCTAGCAATAGTTGTATTTCATATATATTGATATATGGAAAAACACATAAAACCGCCTTCTTCGTATGAATGAAGGATGATGTTGTGCATTTGACACAAATCGAGGTTTTATGTATCGCTAAAAACATACGCATGCTTCAAGGATCCATTAATGGATTAAAGCAAGTGTTGTGGAGATTGGAATAAAAGTTTTGACAATGAAGTCAAGGAGTTGAACTTCGTCAAAAGTATCTTGTATAGACAAGATATTCAGTGGGAGCATAATTGTATTACTTGTATTGTTCAAGATAACAATTCATTAAATTGGGAATAACATTAACATTAAGAAAATGAATATTGTCGAGATCTCTTTGGAGAATGCTTTCTCAAATGAGAACTTGGGCGAAGTCACCTAATCCTAGGAAACAAAATCTATAAAGATAGATTATGATGGATGTTAGGTTTGAGCAAATATGCATATATTGACGAAGTGTTCTAGAAACACGAAAGTTACACTCCAAGAAAGGATGTCTAACTATACGTCACATGGCATGACTTGAGTGTTTTAACTCGGTCTATTGCAACTCGATTCGAGAAAGTGCATGAAATAGTTCAAGCATTCCTTCATTATGAGTTTCATTGTGTACGCCATATTTATGCATATGCCCCAATGTGTAGTATCCAAAAGATATGACAAACAGTTGTCGAATGGATACAAGAGAGACACATTAGGACGATAGTCAAGGATATCCTCGAGTAGCTTATGAGAAAGAGTGATATAATGTTTCATCTCTTAAAAGGAGCTCGTGTAAGTTAATTACACTAATGCTAGTTTTTCGAAAGATTGATATAATCACAGTTGAACTACGTATTTTGCTAAAAGGTGGTGTTGTAAATTTAGAAGGTGTTCTAAATGGAATATTACAACCGTTTCCGTCACCAAAGCAAAATACATAGCAACTTGTGAAGCAATAAAAGAAGTTTATTTCGGATCGATTTCTTAGTTGAGTTATTATGGTTCTAAGCATCTCGAACCATAACTTACTCCTAAGAGCCCAATGTTACATTGGAGATTCAAATATGATCTATAACGATATCACTTGATATCATATGATGGTGATCAAGAATATATATAGGAGTATATATATATATATATGGTCAAACAATTTTTGGATAGGTTCGCGAACACAGCGAACACTCTAGCACGACCTCTACCTTGAGCAGTATACGAGATGCAGTTATGCATCCATACGTGGTGGACGTATGAGTAACTAGCTATAAGCGTATTATTTATTTTGAGGTCCGAGACATGTATATATGTAGATATATGACATTGTTCTCAATTCTTCGTTGGCTAGAAGTCACTACTGATTGACTCTAGGCCAAGTGGGAGATTGTTAGAGTTATGTCCTAGAAGTCAATAATTTAATGACTTAATTATTAGTTTATGTTTTGGATGAGATTTTATCATTTGTTCCTAGGTTTATTATTGACAGATCATTCAGGTTGAGGATCTGAATTGTAGATCTCTGTTGATCATTCTTTAGAATGACAATAATAAATCTAAACGGTCCATAATCTTGATAATTAACAAGGAACATTAATTATCATAAAAGATTAGTATGCAAGTTAAGTGATGATTAAGTTCTACTAATCATAGGTAAAGAGTTACCAACTTAGTTGCATATGTGTATGTTATGGAACATAGCACAGGACTTGACCCATCGAAATAAACATATGGATTGTGTTATGTGTCATTGTTTATTTCGTTGTGATTTTGGTTCTAAGTTTGAGATGTTTATCTTTTCCACATGAGGATAGGTTCAATAAATACTGTCTACCGCTGATTCCCGATAAGGGCTGCTATACGGACTTTATTTATGTTCTCTTGAATTGTGCGGGGAAAAGTTAATCATCAAGAAAACCGTATGTCCCTCATTAATTCACTTAGTGAGTGACGATATCTGTTTGGGCCCCTTGATGGAGATAGATTGTTTGCATGCAACTTTATACAATTATCTCTAGATCAAGAAACGTATAATCTGCAAGAATGACACATTCCTATCTTGGATTATACGATGATATCGTGCGACATAAGAATCAAAATAGAGAAACATATTTATTCTCTTATGCAGGATTGAAATATTGTAGCAGTACACTATTTATGCGAATTGGGAGTCATAACGTGTTGCTAGATACCGCTTATGATTATTGGAATTAAATAACGATTTAATTCCATGGCCAACATAGCATAAATCCTCAAAGGGTCACACAAATAGGACATTAATCACACAGTGCATTATTTATTTATTCACAGCAGTAGGTTCTGTGGAAATATGATAAGATTGATTAATTAATTATATACCGTTGCGAACCGTTATAATTAATTAAGTCAATGGATCATATAGAAATAAATTAATGCATTAACTAATCCTAAAATAATTATTAATGAGTTAATAATTAATTTAGTTCAACACTTATCAATATAAATGGTTATATTGATTAATTGGGCCGTTATTTAAATAGCAAATAGATAGCCCAATTAAAGAGCAAATAAATGAGACTTTAATTAATGGAATTAGAGACTAAATTGAGTGGATTAAGTGGCCCAAATAGGCCCAAAACGTGGCTGCCCAATATGGTGGTAGGTGGGATGGCATAGTTGTAATTATGCAAGAGGTCAATTAGGTTTTGTGCTCTATATAAGGACCACTTATGAGAGCCTCCACCTAGCTTTCTCTCTCCTCTCATTCCCTCCCATGAGGCCGCCACCTTCCTCCTCTCTCCCTCTCATTTGCTCATGTGTTGAGCTATTTTCTCTCCACTAAATCAAGGTTGTTGATTGATGCAAGAGAGAAAACCATAGGGATTAGGCTTGTTCTTTGGGTATGCTAGCACGTACCTTGTAGAACGTGATTAATCCTCCTTGGTGGACTCGAGGGCGGTTACGAGACGTGGTGGAGACGGTGGAGAAGGCACGCCATCGATTCCCATGCCTTGGTCGAGCCCCGCGAATACGATTTCGCGGGAGGTATCGATTTCCCCTTTTTCTCGTGTGTTTGAATAGCTTGTGTACTAGATCTTGTGTGTGCTATGTTTGCTTGGTTAATTAATTGGTAATTAGCATAAAAATGAAAATTAGCACACTTTATAACAATCACAACCTTTCATCTTCCATGCAAGAAATATTTGACTATATAATTCTGTTCAGAACAAAGGAATATACAAACTTGCCTGGTTTGCTGAGCAACTTAAGAAAAAGACATACATTTATATTCAACATGAGTTGTAATATTTGTTCTTATGAGAATGACAATCGATTCTATGCATTCAAAATGGATTGTCAACATGCCATGCACAAAAATAGATTTACCAAGATTGAGATTTCTATAAAAGTCCACGTGTTCGCACCTGCTGTTGGGTCAAAACTCGGTTCCATCAGGTCTCCTGTAATTTGGTTAAGAGTCGTCAAAATTTAACTAATTGGTTTTCCATTCCTAATCTCTAAGTTAACAGACTTGGCTTACTTTACTAGACCAACCTTTTATAGTAATTGCTTGTGTTTTCAATAATCATTTAATCTTATTATCATTATAATATTCTTTCTTTATTTAATCTTTATTAAAAGTATAAATTGTTTAACTCAATTTTTTTTTGTTGTTGTTGGTGATTCCGTTCTCAAAGATCTAGAAGCCTAGAGAGAGATCTGTGTGAGAGAGAGGGAGCCTTCTCCTCCCTTGTTTGATGGATTTCCAAGCATGAATGAGAAGCACGGCATGTTTGGCACTTGGAATCGTGGATGGTGACGCTAGGCCCTAATTTGAGGTCGTAGTGCATTGGCCGCATACGGAGAGAGACAGAGGCTGTGTGCAGCGGTTGCGTGGCGGTGATGGCTTGCGGTATCGCCTACGAGATCGAAGTCTGGTGTATTCGATTCTTCCGCAAACGGTAATCTAATCTCTATTAAATTTACATTATTCATGTATGATAGATTTGTTGTAGTAGAGGTCCTACTTACCCATACCTACAATAGTGGTACCAGAGAATGCGCCATATGGATGCATCCCGGTGATTCTGTCTTCGTTTCTGAGCATCAAGAAAAAAGATTATGACCCTAAAACTGGTTGTCTGATAAAGTAAAATAAGTTTTCACGGTATCAGAATAATTTTTTAAGTAAAAATGGGGGTCTAAGCCCCCATCTTTGTAAAATAATAATTAAAAGAGCTTACAGCTTTTAGCCAGAGGCTAATTAAAGTTCAGAAGAAAAAAGAAAATAGAAAAACTAAACTAAAAAGCTACAAAAAGAAAGAGAAAGAAGCAGTAAAAAGAATGCAGCGTTAGAAGCCTAAAGATTAAATTGCTGCATAAGATCATCAATCGGGTGAGGTTGAAATACCCGCAAGTGAGACTCATAAGTGCAGAGTATTATCGTCCAATAACTGAATTTCTCAATTATCCTAAGCACTTTGGTATGTTATGAATTACCATGAATAGTGGAGTATGTTCCAATTGTTATATTTGTACTCATATGGTTAATGTTTTATTGTTTTTCCACAGATTTTCAATGGAAACATATCAGTTAATAATTGTGCAGCATTAATTTGTTTAAATAATTGTGCAGCATTAATTTGTTTAAAGAGGATAACAGCAATAATTAGAAACACAAAACTAACTCAATATTCAATGCTACTAAGCCTACAATCACATTTTATTTTACTCCTTACTCTGCTCAAATCATCAATTTCACTTTTAATAATTGACAGACAAATTGGTATCATCGAATGAGGCAATTTACCTACAAATAGTTTCATTCTTTTCCTCTCATCCAAAATTTATTTAATTGAACATCAAAGTATTACATCTCAAGCTATGTCCTCAATGCCGTAATTTATTATCGTTTTGTAGGATTTATTGAAACACCCCTGCAAGTTTGTTCTGGAGAAGGAGGTCAGTATAACTTCAATATAAGCCATGGATGTGGCATGCCGGGTGTAAATGTTTGTCAGAATCTATCAACTTATGTGAAGTGGGACGGAGCACATCTAACGAAGGCTGCTTCTCGTTACATTAATTGCCGAAGGTTGGCGTCCTTATGCGGATCCACCCATTTTAACTGCTATTCACAGCTGACTTAATTACTTCAGCGATTTTCACTTGAAACTGGGTTAATTTATAACAATACCATGATTAAGTAGACTAAATTTGCTAAGTGAAATTAGGCCAACATGATGAAAAGCCTAAGCAATTTTTTATTTTCTGCATTTCATAAATAGTAATTGCGACCATTGACCAGCATATGAGCTCTAAACTTTTTAATTATTAATAATAGATGGACTAATGAGAATAATAGTCTCAAACTATGGCCAAAATGGGGGGGGGGGGGGGGGGATCATCTGTAATTTTCAGTGCGCCAACGTGCTTGTAAGATTAAAACTTGATAGGATCACATTTCAAACTAGAAAATCTGGTGGTATGTTCGTTCTAAATTCTAACTTCGAAGGTTTACCATTCTCTCTATCTGGTCTGGTGGTATGTTCGTTCTAACTTCGAATCTATTTCATGTGTGCCCTTAGATTCCTTAGAGATTTTAGCAAAAATTAAAAAGGCTCACTTTGATACAGAGTTTTTACAAATATTGAGTAAAAATTAAGCTCAATTTGAAACAATTAAAGTATTAGAAATTTTGTTAAAAATTTTAAAAGCTCATATTTGCATCTATATCAATTGGTTTCATACTAGCCACTGTTAGTTGAGTGGGATCTAATGCTTAGCCCATTTTAGCTATGTTGCCTCTCTTTGTCAAATTATTCATTTATTATGCTACTGTCTCTGTGGATATATGTATTATCAATGTCAATTGTCCTTGTATGAAATGCACATGTTCTTAGTGTGAAAGTGATATTATATATCAATTGGCACATTATATAGACCATTGTTTGCTATTCCAGTACAGAAAATTAGAAGGCTTTTCTGTACCTTGGGAACAGTTTGATTTCTTGTCAAAAGAATATTATGGTTACTCAATGAAAAATAAATAAGTTCTGCATGTTTTGAATAATTTGGCCATATAAAACAAAATAATTTCTGATCTTACAAACTTGATTGGGTTGCTACTAAAATCTAATTTTTACTCACCGGTTCCTTCCCCGAATAATGCACAGATCAATATCTAATCTAAGGTTCACGAATAGTACAAGTCTATGGCTCCGTTTGGATGGTTTCTTCCGGAATAAGGAATAAGGAATAACTACTTTTTACCAATAAATTTATTTCTAACCATCCAAACTTTTCACAAAAGTTACACACTTCCCAATAAATTTACCCCTTCCCAATAAATTTCTTCCTTTCTTCTTTCTTCCTTTCTTCTTTTTTCCTACCTTATTCTCAACCATCCAAACGGAGCCTATATGACAATCGATAAGATGATATATATATATATATATATATATATATATATATATATATATATATAGAGTCTGAACCTGGGCCATCCCTTCTAATCTGAGTATTGGGTCGGGTCTTAATCCAATCCAATTCTGGTGTCGCGCGTCACCTGGTGTAGCGTACCCACGAGCTGTTCGATTTGAATCTGACGGTTAATTTTTTTTGGCCTTACAATTCAGGTTAAAATAGGGGCCATTCGATTTGGATCTGACGTCGGCCTGTGAGCCACGCTACATGGGTGTCGCGCGCCACCTGATTTGAGTTTGGTCTTAATCTGTTATATCTGAAACTAAACAATGCACCCATGTTTGTTGTTTTGTTAATTGTTATACAGTTCAATCAATCAATGTCTGACCAGTCAAAGTTTATTACAGTGAACTGTTAGAGCAATTAGTAAGAGGATTTTTATTACAGTCAAAGTTTTTTTTTTCATTTAGATTGTTAACTGCTGGCTAAATTTTTTTATTGGCTTTATTTTAATGGAAAGGTGGGGGCTTTGATCTTCTTTTTTATTTCAAAAAAAAAAAGGAAGAAAGAAACAGTAATATCTTGTAACCACACTCTGTGAACTCACAATTTCACACTACATATTATCTTTCTAAACCTAATTAGAAATAAGTATATTGTAAGAAAATGCAAAATATTTGAAGTTAGCTTTTCTATAACTATCTCGATTTGAATACCTTTCACTACAGAGCATCAACATTGATTCTAGCTAGAGAAATTTAAATCTGAAGAAACAAAGTTAAAGCCCATGAAACAACTACTTCTTAAAATTCAAGTAATTCGTCCGATTAGCCCACAATACTTATTACTTAAATTAACCTTACTGACAGTATTGTTGGAAAAGTGTAAAATTTCGTTTCCTTTGATTGGAACCGTCCGATGGTAGTTGATATATACCACTTGTTTTAAAAAAACATTAAGTAAAAAATTCTGACCGAGAACCAAAGTCAACTGAACAATAGATAGGATCATAGGAAGGATCTAGAGTATCAAAATCTATAGTAGAAATTGAAATAAGTTAAATGATGAAGTGATTTACAATTAGTTCAATATTATATCTACCTGACTCAAGATGCAGAACCTATATAACAAACTCAAACTCAACTAATAAAGGCAACATGTCTAGATTGCTCATTTCCATAAGGCCTGCTCATTCTAAATATATAATGCTACAAAAATCAGTTAGAGCCAGAGGCCTAGGCTCTGTTTGGATACCGTGTGAGAAGAAGGGAAGAATAGAAGAAGGAAAAAAATTTATTATAAACAATCCAAACTCTTCATAAAGTTACACACTTCTCAATACTTCTTCCCTTTTTCCCACACCTCATCCAAACGGAGCCTGATTCTAGTAGGCTCTATGTTTGTGGCTGAATTTGAGCTAAACCATAACTTAAGAATATATTAGTTTTTTTTTTCTTCCTTGCATGAGTAAAATACATCTGAATTAATTAGCTCAATTTTTTCTTTTCTTTTTTTGTTATTTTTTATTTTTGTGTTGGTGCAAGTCATTTTCTTCTTGCCAATGAGGTCATTTTAAATTTTTCAGACGCACACACTGACAAATAAGAAAGTGAATATATAGCAATATCACATCTATCCTTTTACAATCAATTTAAGTGCCAGTCTCTGCTTCTAGTTTCTACTGTGCTATAATCCAATTCCAAGGTATTACAATGAAGCGCATAGCTCCTTCTATCTTTTCTTTTCTTTTGTTTCTGTTGCAAATCCAGCCAACCAAATCTTACAAATACAACTCAATATTTAGCTTTGGTGACTCCTATACCGACACCGGTAACTTAAATGTGTATGTGCTTTCTAAGAACCTCTCGATCAGTGTCAACACCGAGAAGTGGCCTTATGGCCAAACATTCTTTCACCACCCCGCCGACCGCTTCTCCGATGGAAGATTGATTTTGGACTTTCTGGGTACAATCTATTTATTGTTGTTATCATTATTTTTCCCTTACTTTAAAACACGGTGCAGATATATATAGTATAGTAAATATTATTAACATTATACCGATTCTCATATTTTAGATATGATCGATGCACATAACTTAAAAAAAGAAATTGATGTCAGTAAGAAATTATTGGCAAGGCTAAAATGCCCACTAGACAAATTTATGTACATTGATATTATAACTTTTCTTCTTTCTGTAGTGCATTTTTTTTCCTTACCAATTATGAGGATTCGATTTTAAATGAGGACCAAGGAAAGGAATTCCAGAATTTCTATATTTCTGCATTATTATAGTGATTATGTTGTTTCATGTATTTATTTAGCAGAGTGTAATATATTATAACTAACAGGACAATTAAGTTAGGTTGTTCGGTCCTGTGAGTTAGCTCTACTCCGTCAACTAAGTAATCCTTGGTTTGAATCTCATAGTGAATATTTATTTTCAAATTTTTTTATAACAAATCAAACTCTACCTTAAAATAAAACTAACAGGACAATTAAACTTATAGTAACTCGATCAACCAATGGTTGCCTACAAAGAAGATAAAGCAATTACTATACAAAATGGTTTGAACTCTGAAAAGAAAATGTATAATTATGATGAAATTTATTTTCTGATGCAAAGCGGAGGAGTTTTTTCTGCCATTCGTGGAGGCCTACTTGGCAAAAAAAGGATGCTTTCGGCAAGGAGAAAACTTTGCAGTAGCTGGTGCAACAGCGCTTGATCCAACAGTACTCAAGCAGATTAGTCTAGCAAAACCGGCAATTGTTACTGCATTAAACACTTCCTTGAATTTTCAACTAAAATGGTTCAAAGAGTTGAAGCCTTCCTTGTGCCATGAAACAAAGGGTCTGTATCTCCTCTGGTCGAGTCACATGTTAAACAAAATATTTAATTGATATATTCTTAATTAATTACTGATCTCTATGCTGCAGAATGCAGAAAGTATTTTGATAGATCGTTCTTTGTTGTTGGAGAAATTGGATTAAATGACTACAACAACATGTTTGTCAATGGACTGAATGTGACGCAAGTGCATCATTATGTGCCCAAAGTTGTTGATACTATTGGAAACGCCATAAAGGTGTGTTGGAAATGTAAACAAGTTATTTCGCTTGATGTATATCAACACTGATAATTTTGACATAATCTAGAGAAATTATTGCAAACGCCATCAAGTTATTTCACTTGGTGTAAAGAGAATAATTTCTTAATTATCTTTTATAGGGACTAATTTATGAAGGTGCAAGGACCCTGCTTGTGCCCGGAAATGTACCAATGGGTTGCCTCCCAACACTTCTCTCTTCAGAAAGCGATGAACAATCTTTTTATGATAATAGAACCGGATGCATTAGGAGATTCAACATGCTGTCAAGATATCATAATTCCCTGCTCCTTAGGGCTATAAAACAACTTCGGGTCAAGTATCCTCATGCAAAGATTATCTATGCAGACTATTACAAGCCTCTGATAAATTTTGTCAAATTTCCCCAACGTTATGGTAAGCAACTAAATCAACTAATATTTTTTTTAACATAATGAACATACGAATAAATTCACTTACCATGCTTATTACGGATATCTTGCATATATACATGACAATTTCCTTTAGAAGTTTTGGACAAACCCCTCCATTTTTCCAGGCATCAAATTAAGGATCGAATCATATATAAGTTCTATTTCTTTATAAAATTCAGGATTTACATCTACACCTCTCAGAGTTTGCTGTGGAAAAGGGGGCAAGTACAATTGGAACTCCAGTGAATTATGCGGCATGCCAAATGTAAGCGCGTGTCATGATCCATCGAGATATATATTTTGGGATGGTGTTCATTTAACTGAGGCAGCTTACCACATTATTTTCAACAGCTGGTTGAAAGGTCCTTATGCTCAGCCACCAATACAAGATGCTCATCTACATTAAGTTTTGCAAGAGAGAATTTTGTGTAAAACAAACAAAACAGAGTATTTATAGCACTTCTCGTCGATGAAAGTATTGTTAAACAATAACATCGGTGAGAGACATTACTATTGCGTAAGATTAAATAACGACCAATTTTTGTATGGATCTAGTATTTAACTAGCAATGTTTGTTTAAGGAAATAAATTGCATATTTGACAGAGTTGTTTTGAAGTATTTTACTTGATGAAATTAAATATCGGAATAAAGTATCCAATTTTCTTCAGTAATAAATTTTCGCCTTGTTAATCTTCATCGAATATGAACCCTTTATTTTATGATTGCTCTACTCATGACTTATGATCATGTAATAAAAATTAATTGTTCTAATTAATTAGTCGGTTAAAACTTAGCCAAATTAAAGAACGAAAAAAATGGTTGAGCCGCCAACAATTGAAAAGTAGACAGTTGGTCTCATTTTCTGTTAAACTTACATATGAAAATCAAATCTAAAGCTAAATGGGCTAAAGTTAAAGTACAAACATCAAGGTCATAAAGAAAAACGCACATGTTAAAATTATTACCTTTTATAATTAAGCGGAATATTTTTTTTTAAATGAAGGCTCGTTTCTTTCATATAATGTTTGCTTGAGGATAGTCGTACTTTGTTTTTGAACCATATACTTTACAAAACTTCTGTTGTGTTTTTTGGTGATCTAATTTTTTATCTCTGAGGATTCTGCTCTTGCAACTTTGCTCTGTATTCATTCATATAAGATACCACAATGACAACTTATTGCAGAATTTTAAGATGTGTTTTTTTTTCTCTTTTTGTAAGATCCACTGTAATTATTTTCATATAACAACAATTTGGGCTTAGTTGCACAACATTATGGATTTTTTTTGTCAAAATCGATTCTTATACTTGTAAAAAGCAAAATGCTTGTATTTCTTTATGAATATTTTGTTCTACTTAATTATGTAAATGTTGTTCAAAATCCAGATCGAAATTCGTAAGTTCATAAGAATCAAATTTTGCATGAAGCTATCAAAAAGTAATGGTTGAGATTATGCAAGTTTTCAAATGCAGGTAATTAACCTTCAAAAAAATGCAGGTAATTAACTGAGATGATAATTGATATAGAATGCATTAACTTCCTTTTTCTTATTTAAGAACGGATTGATTCAATAGATTTCTTGCTTATTATGATTCATAATTATTTAATCAACTTTAAAAATGCTCAACATAATTTTAAAGCATGCTATTGATATTGGAAATTCATGTGTAACATTAATATAATTTATACATGTAAAGCCAGCGCTGAACATTTTGATTGTATGATACTTGAGAAGTTGAGACAACAGATATAGTTCCTAGTTGTGCTTTTTGCAAGGAAACGTGTTTTTGAATTGTTTAATGAACTATTTTTTTAAGGCAAAATTGGATGACGAGAGTTCCGCTACCATCATTTTTTTGTGCCACAAGTTGCCACAACTTCATATTTTATCGGTAGCCTCTGCTTAGTATTTTTAAAAAAAAACTTGATATTTTATCAATATTTAAAATTTTTAAAATTCAAATACTAAATCAAAACCGTTGATCTTATTCAATTTAACGAATGATGCGTTTCTACATAAGTTTTATAAAATTTGGAGTTTGTTTGATACTCGATCAAATGGTCAACAAATGAACGAATCTAGTTAATTATGACAGATTAATTCTAATACGTTCATCATTTGATTACTTGATTGATTATCAAATCGGTTTCAAATTTTATAAAACTTATATAGAAATGGTGTCCGTATTATGCCACCATGTCTAGAACAATTTAATAACAAAATAAAAAACGTGGGTAAGCATGCGTATGCTATATTTCTTTGGGTATTCAATATGTTTTATTGACTAAACCCATTTAACATGAAAGAATAAAAAAATAAATAAATAAATAAATAAGAATCATCATTTTAAGGATGCAAACATCGGACCTGCAGCCCAGAGGAAGATGAAACATTTTTGTCAGGAAAATAGATAATTGATTTTTTTTATTTAAGAAAATGATGAATTTAATCAAAAGCGATTATTTTCATGAGTATATAAAGATTACAGGGTTGTTTCCAATTTGAAAGATTGGAGGGGTTATTTCCGATTGGCAACATTTATAGGAGGTTATATCTAATTTTGTCTTTTTTTTTTTTTAATAAAGCAATTGGTTAATTAAATATTGTATAAATTTTGATTTCCCACCAAAGATTCAAAAGATGGATACTCTGCGAGTCTGCTCCCAACAATTGACTGTTAATGCATCATTTACGCCGTTAATCTTTTGTTTATGCGTGATATATTCGTTTTTCCTATCCATATGTACCATGGGTGTGTTTGGATAGGTCGGGAATAGAGAATAGGAATAAGGAATTTCGGTTTGCGTGCTTATTCTTATTCTTGTACAACCCAAATAACATAAGAATAAGAAATAAGGGCCCTTATTCCTATACCAACAAAATCATGGTATAAAAATAAAGAATAAGAATAAGCACGCAAACCGAAATTTCTTATTCCTATTCTCTATTCCCGGCTTATTCCGTTGCATCCAAACACACCCATGCATATATATATGTAGACATTTTGTTCAACCATCATATTTAATGTGACAAAATACGTGTGTAATAATATAATTTTTAATCGGATGTTTGTTGATTTTTTAGTTAGCCCACGCATGCTCTAACATGTTGACAAAAGAGAGGATCTCTACAAGACTAGAAGGTTTTATGATCTCAAACTCCCTTTCCAGCACAAGTTTCGACAGGAATAGTTAGTTCCCTTTCACATTTTCCTTTTTATTATTATTTTTTTTTTCTGAAGTAGCATACGAACAGTTTTTGTTCACAGAAGGTGCGAGCATGATCTATGGGCCCAACTTTTTAACCCCACGGTGTTAATATTATTTTATGGATAACAATCTCTTTCTTGTGTAATATAATTGTTTGAATACAATCTCTTTCTTGCCACTCTTACCACAAAATTCTTTATGATACAGGACTCTCTCTGGATTCTTCATCTCAAATATTCAACAGGACCCAAAAATTAAAGTTGACAGTTGACAAAGACAATAACATCTTCTGACCTCCTCACAAAATTCAAATGAAACAGAGCCAAGCGGTAACAGAGGTTTAGATACTGTTGGATTTTCTTCCCTTTTGTGATCTTGTTGAGTTGATTCCTAATGCAACATAAGACAGTTGCTACTTCACAAACCATGCAGTGTTTTTCTACAAAAGGTAGCAAAGGCGGTGCCGGGAGGAATGTTCTAAAAATTGATGTGCACGCCAGTGGCAATTTCTACTGGACACACTACACGCGGACTGCGGAACTGATAATGACATGTTAACATGTCAACTTTTTAGGGGATTGGCGTCGTGCATAAGACGGCGTTATTGTTAGATTTGTTTATAGCGCTTGTAATTTTTTATTTTTTCATAATTTTTTTTTTTTAAGGCGAGACGACAAAACCCAGCAGCTTTTATTAAATAGTAATTATTTACAAAGAAAACAAAAAAGATGAAAAAAAAAACATCCAGCAGGCAGCAGATATCATAACTTTTTGCATAATCTCTATTTGTTAATTATTTTTTTATTTTTAATAATTTCTTCAATTTTCTACTGGTAATACAGAAGAAATTGAACTGCAATTTTATTAGTTATTTGAGATGCATTTTTTTTTCAATATGGAAAAAAAAAAAAAAGATAACGGACAAATTGGACCAATGAGAAGAGAGAAGATCTAAGCAAGAGAAGAGAGAAGATCTGAGCAATTTATCGAAAAGTGCAATTGATTTTTCGAGCTTTAAATAGATATAACTTTTGATGGAAATTTTGTATTTTGGGTTATGATCATGTTCCAGAAACTTGTAAATTTATCTATATTCGTTATGAGGAATCTCTGACGTTCAATTTTTAACCAAAATGGTCGTCTGATACCCGAAATAGCCTTACTTTGCACTTTTATTTTTAGAATTTTGATCATTTATGTTGTTCAGTATTTTTATCTATTTTTAACATAGTTAGTCATTAAAAAGGAATACTAGATGTATCATTTCGTATTCTAAAAATTTAAACTCTAATTACTTTCTTTGGAGCTAGAGCTTTTTTCTCAAAAAAATTTTTACTGCTAGTTGCGGTGTCAGTCTACGACGATTCACCAAGCTAGATCGATCCCTGCAAGGAGAAAGAACCATACATACAATATAGTAATGGCTTATTGCCCACTTCTATATTTTCGTTACTTCTTGACAACAATAAATTGACGATTTTTCGAACTCTTATTAATTTATTTTTTTCGTTTCAGTAATAATAGAAAACCTTCTGTTAGAAAATTATGGGAATGTTATGCGAGCATTAGCTCGGACGAATTTAGGAATTGGGTCTATGAAAAATATACAATATTTTGTATGTGCGCACTTAGGTTTTAGGGGAAAAACGCTTATGGAGTAAATTCATTCAATTAATTTCTGTAACTGATCTGCTACAACATTTAAGTTGAATGTAGCCATGTATCTATGTAAATTTATTATTTGCCTTCTTAATTTCTTATAGGCTGGAAGGGCTTGATGCTGCTTCTCATGATGGATTTGCTCTAGTGCTGGGTTCCTGGCTTAATAAGTTCATTCCAAGAAAGTAGTTAAGAGGTATGTGTGGGTATTTGACCTTGTATGTAGTAAATAAAAGCTTTAGTCTTATACAATGTGCATCAGCAGATTGCTTTAGGATAACGTTAGAAATATTATAAGGTTTAAATTTATTAATTAATGTTAATTTATTTAGTAAAATATTACAATGTTTAATTTGGCCATCCAACAAAGCCGAATTTATTCCCAAGTATAAAAACAGTATTATGGAAAACGCCATAAATTTCGATTTTTGCAAGTACTGAATTTGTTTTAGAAAAAAGAGCGGCTTCTATTAATTTTACTTAATTTGAAGTAACAAGTTTGGCAGCATATATCCTTTGAAACAAATTAATATTGATGATAAATGTTTGGTATATTGGTATGCCAATCGAGACATACGTAATGTATAAGATGCATTATATATGCGCTAAGTGTCAGTTTTATTTTTGTCACGCGATCTTTCATTTAATTTAATATTTAATATTAAATCTGACCAAAAGCAGAGTTGACAATTATAGATACGATATGCATGCGCTTATTCCCTGTTGATGGGTAGGACCAGGTAAGTCCAAAGCATTTGTCATCAATGGACAATGGGATAACTCAAAAATAATAATAATAATAATAATAATAATAATAATAATAATAATAATAATCAATGGGCAAAGGCATTACCCATCCAAATGTGCAATTCCCATGTAATCTGACCAAATGAAAAAAGAAAAATGAAAATAAAAATGAAATGCAAGATCGATAGAGATTTACGAAGATTTGTTACATCTGTATGATTTTTGTTCCTTTTAAACTGAAATCTGTTTGCAACTAAATGAAAAGTTATATCCCGGAATGTTGATTTAGACAGAACGTTAGAGTTTAGTACAGATAGTCACCGGCTATGCCTCTTATTTCAAAAAAAAAAAAAAAAAGAATGTGGATTTAGACATGATTATTAATTATATCCTTATCATTTCTCTTTTTGAAATCTCGGTGACAGATAATATCCATTCCATCTGAATTATTTTAGAATTAAAATATATCAAAATCAAATTTTATTTTTGATATGGTTTAAGTTTTATAGTTTAATTCTATTATTATATCCTTCAATCCTCCTTTAATTCAAGGACATCTTCAAATATTAATTCAAAGTTTCAAACACCTTACCGTTGCTCTTTGAATACAACTGTCATTGACGAATAACCACTCTATTAATCCTATATATATAGCACTCTGTTCGGTCATTGTGGCAGAAATTAAAAGGTGTAGAGATATACTTTCTACACATTAAATTCTTCCTATGCCTATTTATCAACAATAAACAAAAGCATTCTAATTTTTCATCAAACTTCATTCCATTTATTATCTCCTCCAATACTATTTTCAATAAATCATTACTGAAGATTGTGGAATTGTTGTCAGTCAGTTTGAAGGACGTGACTTGAGGGAGTTACAATTTCGAATTACCCGGTGGCAATAGATTATGCTTGAGGACAGTGATATTTGACGATCAGGTAAAAGAATTTTAATTATCAAATTTGTTTAATTATTTGCTGCTATGTGAAGATTTATTCCATTTTTTAACAGCTTATTACAGTTTTGCTATCATAATTTTGGTGAAAAAAATCACTGGTGTCCTAGAATAGAATTTAAGAGGTTACCACATCTTTGTCCTCTCTTTTTCCGTAAATTCGATTCGTCATATTTCTTTTGTTATTCCCCAATTTGGATAATAAAAAGATAAGCTTCATTGACTGATTTGTTAAGTAATTTTCACTATTATCCTCCTATTATGTACAAAATTAAGCAAAAATAGTTAAAAATATTTCCTTTCCACATATTCCGTTCCTTGGACATGTTCCAATTCTAACAAGGTTTCATTCTTTTTTTTTTTTATTCTGGTTACAGCTTAAATTCTCCTTGTAACCCTAACACCTTGACTCATTGCCACAAGTCATTTTCTCGTGCGCAAGACCATCGTCTTTGAACCTTTTGAGTCACACACAGCGACGATAAGAAGAGTAAAAATATAGCAATTTCAGAGCTTCAAGAGATTACACAAAAGCGACTCTCTGGCTGCTAGCTCTCTCTTCAAATATTCCTCAGCGCATCTCTGCCTCTAGTTTGAAGTTCCTATCTAGTACAAATGAAGCGCACAGCTTTTATCATCCTTTCTTTTCTTTTTGTTCTGTTGCTATTCCAAGTAACTCCATCTCACGGATTCGACTCAATATTTAGCTTTGGCGATTCATACACTGACACTGGCAACCTAAATGTGCTTGCTAAGACTCTCAACATTCCTGTATTCACTGACAAGTTGCCGTACGGAGAGACTTTCTTCCACCGGCCCTCAAACCGGTGCAGTGATGGACGATTGATAGTGGATTTCCTCGGTATCGATCTATACCAAATCTTTTATTTAGTTTGTTTTTTAACACATTTTGGACTATTATTCACAGATGAAATGTATAAGCTATAGAGTTAGCGATCAAATAAAAATTGGCGGGCCAGACTGCATATGCGCCTGTGGACCCATAAGTCCATTCAATTTTGTTTCTTCATTTATATGCTCTTTTACCATTTGCTTGCGAAGCTTTGTTAACAGTAATCTTGACCAAATATACCTTATGTCCTTATGATCAAAAAGCCACAAATATGTGCCACAATTAACAATTACAAGTATATTAGAAAGAAATAAATTCTTCTAAGAAAATAATGGCATGAAAAGGACTAAGAAAGAGAGATACAAAGAGTAAGTCTCCAAACTCTCAATAATTTATGTCGCGACTGTTTTTCCGTTCTACAGCGGAGGAGTTTGGCCTGCCCTTTCTTAAACCCTACTTAGCAAAAAGTGGAAGCTATCGACAAGGAGCGAACTTTGCTGTGGCAGGTGCAACAGCACTTGATCCGACATTCTTCAAGAAGCACAATCTCAAAACAATAGCGGCACCATTAAACATTTCCTTGGATTTTCAACTACAATGGTTTAAGGAGTTGAAGCCTTCATTATGCAAAACAACGAAGGGTTTGTAACCTTTAGTTTTCTCATCATTTGGCATGGCATCTCCAGTATAAAACTGATTTAATATATCCTTATGTATGAATATAACAGAATTAACTAACAATTAATTAATGTCACTGCGGCTATAGACTGCAGAGATTATTTTGGCAGATCTCTCTTCATTGTTGGAGAAATTGGAGGGAATGACTACATCGACATGTTTGTTAGTGGATTGAGTATGGAACAAGTGAAGTTACATGCTCATACGATTATTCAGACTATTGCAAGGACAATCAAGGTTCTTTATAGCCAATATAAAATTGACACAAAGTTGTGAATAATATCTAGTTTTTTTTATGAATATAAGCTAAAATATTTGCTATGACCTAATCAGAATATATGTATTATATATCTTATTATCTTCCAACAGGAGGTCCTTGATCAAGGTGCAGGGACTGTGGTGGTGCCTGGAAATATACCAATGGGTTGCCTCCCTACGATTCTGACAATGTTGAAAAGCAATAAATACTATTCTTATGATCAGAAGACCGGATGCCTCAAAAGATACAACATAGTATCAACATATCATAACACCCTTCTACTTGAGGCGATAAACGAATTTCGGTACAAGTATCCTAAAGCGAAGATCATCTATGCGGATTATTACAAACCTCTTTCCAACTTTGTAATGTATCCAAAACGTTATGGTAAGCTATGAATTCAGTTCACACTTAATTTCTAATACACGGACAATACTTGAGATTATCTTATTTTCTGGCCCTAAGGAGATCTCATTATTTGTTATTTCAGGATTTACATATAATCCACTTGTGGCTTGCTGTGGAAAAGGCGGCAAATACAATTGGAGCACAACTGAACTGTGCGGTATGCCACATGTAGCTGCATGTCAGAATCCATCAGCATCTTTGAATTGGGACGGCGTTCACTTAACCGAGGCAGCTTACCGCTATATTACCAATAGCTGGTTGAAAGGTCCCTATGCTGTTCCACCGATACTTGAAGGTCATAAAAATTAAGTTCAACCGGGTATTAAAAGTTGCTCGATGATACCATATACCATATCTTTTCTTTTCTTTTCTTTTTTTTTTTTTGATGTCAAACAAAATAATATAGCATGTCACTCCTCACAGGTGGTGATATAGTCATCATGCTTAAATATTCCATATGGCTTGAGGTAGATTTGTCAAATTATGAAAACAACTGAATTTCTTACTGTCATTTTTAATGCTTTAGCATGAAGATACGAATGTTGAATTCAAAGTCATTTTGCATAAATAAAAAGAATAATTAATGAATTATACTGTATTTTAAGTGAAAGTATATTTCATTTCTTGGTTTGTCTACAAAGAATGTATCACTTACTAAAGTTATTTTTAACTATAATTTCCCTTTTTAATACCAAAAATCACTTGAGGACATTATTAAAGGTTTGATAATGGAACTTCATTGCTACTGGGGTCTGGGGCTAAATATGACCTGATTTTAAGCAGGTCAAAAATGTTTCCAAATAGTGTTCCCAAAATAATCATTACCTGAATCTTAAGCAGATCATTGGGTGCGTTTGGATCGTTGGAAGAAAGAAGAAGAAGAAGGAAGAAGTGGGAAGAAGTATTGGGAAATGTGTAATTTTGTGAAGAGTTTGGATTGTTTATAATTTTTTTTCTTCTTCTTTCTTCTTTTTCTTCTTTCTTCCAACGATCCAAACGCACCCATTATTCATTTATTCTTCCCAGTTTAGGCCTTTAGGTTGACGGGCCCAATTCATATGCACGAATTATTTGGGCCTTTGGGTCAATGTACAACGTTGTTTATATTTCTTTGCCGAAATTTTTATTATTTATTATTTATTTATCTATTTTGCAAAAGTTGGTTTTATGCTCTAGTACAAAACAAAAGACAATAAAAATAAACTGTTCCTTTTGCATTTACATAATTTTTTCTTATATGGAGATATCTACGCGTATGTGACGGGCCTTTTTGTTTTTTTATATGCTTCGTTTGGATTGCTTAGGAATAAGAGGAATAGTCTATTTCTAGACAGAAATTATTGAAAAATGTGTAATTTTGTGAAGAGTTTGAATTATTTATAATAAATTTATGTTTAGAAAGAAGCTATTTCTCCAATTCTCATACGATCCAAATAGGGCCATGATGTTTTAAGCATTTATTTCGCTTAATTAGGGCTGCAAAATGATCGAGACGATGGCGCAAATGAGCTGTTGCGTTGACCGTTTCGTCTAATGTGACGAAACAATTTTTTTATTTCGTTGATCGTTTCATCCTGACGAAATTGTCAAAATTGATGAAATTTGATTTACACATGGACGAAACCGTTTCATTGTTTCGTTAACCGTTTCGTCCAACCAAATAATAAATGTAGGGTTAACGAAAAACGATTAAAACGATTTTCATTTTCAGCCCTACGCCTAGTACATGTGAACGTTCTTTCAATTTTTGTATTTCTTATAACAATATATTTATTCTTTTTTATTTTGGCAAATTAGCTGCTGCTACCTGGTTTTTAGTCGTTCAGATTGAACGTCAATCAAAGCATGCCAGCTAAAACCAAGTTTTTATTTTATTTTTAAAATCAAATATTGTTGGACCACAATTGCAAATTCTAGTCGATCAAAACCAAGCGGCCTCAGATAATAACTGAGTAGAATAATAGAAAATAGAGTACACTACTTTGACCAGATTAATCAATTTGGAGCTGATCCAGCCAAATCGGATTGGTCGGCAATTATCTAAAAATAAAATCAGAATAGCCGCTGCTATTACAGAATCTATTGATCAACGTGAGACCAATCCAATGTTCATAATTTTCAAAAAAAAAATAACAAATTAGATTAAACGAATTGTGTTTGTAACAAAATGGTAAACGCATTGACTTGTTTAATGAAATATAAGTAACCTGGATATTTCTAATTAATTCAATCAATGTTTCCTTAATAGGAATATCACTATTTACTTTTCGTACAATATTTTTTTCCTAATGCCAAAACACCAATTATCTCTGTATTTACAATTTTTTTTAAATGGTGTCATCTTGAAAGGACAAAATTGATTAGGTAGCACAAAAATTTTCTTCCCCGGTGTCAAACGCCAAATCTACATACTTTGATGCGTGACTAGATGAGTAAACAATATTCCACCAGAAATAGTTCCAAAATTTGTATTTGGAAAAGAAAAATATTTATGACATATTTTTTCTACGGAAAAAAAAAAACGAAACCTGATGCAGCATGGCAATAAAAGGATCCGAGGAGAGGATCACGCGCTCACGTTCGTGCCATGTTGACGAAACTGGTGGGTATTATCTTTTATTCGGAGCAACTTAAACCGTTTGATAATGAATTGGACCAGAACAACTAACGTAACAAGTCCGAATTCAAGCGTCCATGCCACAATAAGATCCAACGGAAGAGACGACGTAGTGGTTCGTGCAGAGAAGATTACAAATTTTTGTAATATACTTTTTTATTTTCTTTTTGGATAAAGGTGCGATACATCCTGTTTCGTCCCGTACATGAAAGGATAAGGAAATAGGGAACCGTCCGTGTTTGATGATATTTGCTCAATTTATCTTCTTTTCCGCAAGTTTCCAAAACGCCGTTAGTCATCACTTTAATTTTAATTTATATAATTCTCAAAAGAAAAATAATTTTGTATTATATTACTAGTTTCGTCCCGTACATGAAAGGATAATGAAACATGAAAACCGTCCGTTTTGATGATATTTGCTCAATTTGTCTTCTTTTACGCAAGTTCCCAAACCGCTGTTCAGCAGTCATCACTTTAATTTTAATTTATATAATTCACAAAAGATAATTAAGTTTGTATTATATTACCAAAATATTGTTTTTATAGTTGTCTACTCGTAGTTTTCGTAGCAATATTGGCGTGAAAAAAAACAAATTATGGTTTTGGTATCAAAGCTTCAAATAAAATTTTAAATATATAATAAAGAGAAATTTCTAAATTCATATTCGTACTGAACTCTCAAGTTCAATGTAGAAACTAATGATATCTTTATTCACTAATAATTGCGTAGGTATTTCTGCCAGCAGCACCTACAACATCTGTATGCAACAATTAAATATTTTCATGATTCAAAATTTTGAGAAAAATATTTTGAAGTACATTAGTAATTAAGTTGGACAATTATGAGTAGTAAGCTGTAAAGTTCATGGTTTGGGTATTTGTTCTTGCCATAAGCCCATAATGGATGTGCATATATTAAAATTATAATGATAACAAAATTCCAAATAATTCTAATTCAAATTTAAAAAAAAAAATGTCTGTAATTTTAATGTAATTTTTTTATAAAGAAAATGTTAAAATAATAGTTTCCGCATTTTCTGTGAATTTTCTAAATCTGCGGCCTCTATTCCGAAGGTGGTTCCTTTTTACATTATTAAGGGCAATCTGGTTGTTTCGAACGGCATCAACAAAAATAATTAACATAAAATTCGGTACATGGTATTGATTTTTATTTTTTCGGGTGAAGGTACATGGTATTTATGAAGGGGGCATTTGTTTGTGACTTAAAGGATGCATAACTTAAGTTATGTATCCTTAAGTCACCAAACACCTCTTACATAAGATGCCTTAAGGGTACATAAGTTATGCAACCTAAATAGGTTGCATAAGTTATGCACCGGTCCCCTTTAATTTTTTTTTCCAACAATACCCCTTAGAAATAATTAATAATAATATTCAATAATCTATAATAATTAATAATAAATATTAATTATTATAATTAATAAATAATATTGATTTATTATTAAATAATTAATAATATTTCTAATATTTAATTAAAAATAATTAATAATATTTCATAATAATAAAATGATTTCTTATTATCATTAATAATTAATTTTTATAATAATTAAAAATTAAAAATTAATTAATATTAATTAATAAATAATAATACTTAATAAGTAACAATAATTATTAAAAAACATAATTAATAACAAAGATTAATTATTATAATTAACAATATTTAACAAGTAATATTAATTATTAATAATAATGATTTAAGAATAATAATTAATTTTTATTATAAAATAAATAATAATATTTATAATATTTAATTAAAAGTAAATTATTTTCATAATAGTAAAAATGATTTATTATCATCATTAATAATTAATTTTTATAATAATTAATAATTAACAATAATTAGGTCACAACGTATAATACATAATACTAATTCAAATTAAGGGCATTTTAGTATTTTGACATGAATATATGTATGCATTAAGTTAGTAATTCTTACTACAAAACCAACCATCTATTACATATCACTACATAAATACTTAGGCATCCTTAAGTTATGCAACTCCTTACTACACAAACAAACGCCCCAAAGGAACATATTTAGATATCTTCTTATTAATTCATATCCAGTTATAGCACTTTACGTTCGGTGCGGCTTCTGCGGCGCCTGTTTAGTTTTATTTATTGAAAAATTGCAGCCGTCTTTGCCATAGATAACTACAAAAATATTTTTCCTCAGTCAAAGATCTGACCAATGTGGGGTCCACAGCACTATTTCTTTCTTTTTTTTTCTTTTTTTTGCCCTTTTTTTGAGGTGATTACAGCTTGGTTGGCTGCCAATTAAAATATTGACGCGTTAGTCTTTTTCCTTAAACCATGCTACTCATCCTAGAATAGTTGGAATCTCAAATATTGTATAATAATAGCATTTTTTTTTCCTGCTTTACCAATAACTCATCTGTAATAATAAACAAATATATGCATATCACAAAGATAACAAAAAATAATTCTACCAAGCCGGCTTACATTCTTTAATTTATTGTTGAAATTATAACAATATTTTAACGACATTTTAAATTGCACTGATTTACTCCACATAATATTGGCAAAATGAGGCATCAATATATTTTGCTGTTATGGTGAAAATCATTGCACAAAAATTGTAGCAATTAAATAGTTCCACTAAATTAATTTTTTGCAAATAAAAAAATATGACGTTATATTTTTGAGATCTTAAATAATACGTCTTTGTTTTATTTCTTGTTAAATTAACTAGATGACAATTGAAAATTGAAATGAAACGATTCTGAAATTAAAAAAAAAAACCACAAACCTTAAAAAGACCAATTCGTAATTTTTGTCAAAGATGAGAGTAATATAAGTTATACTACCATCACTATTTTTTTTCTAACGTTGTTTGCATATTAAAAATAGGAATTACTCCAACCAATCCTCATTAATATATATCATCATATCTCATCATACTACAGTGTTTTGTTTTTTTCCTCTCCCTTCCATCCACGTCTTCCCTTCTTCTCATATTCGAGTACAAAAAAATGTTTTGTTTATTAAGTATAAATGTTCACTTATTCAGTTTATTAGATATTAATGTTCAGTTTAGTAAGTATAAATGTTCAGTTTATTAAGTACAAATATCCAATTTAGTAAGTATAAATGTTCAGTTCAACAAATATAAATGTTTAGTTCATTAAATATATATATATATATATATATATATAGAGAAAACCTATTGTGCATACTAATGTATTGAAGCTTCAATACATACTAATTCAGAACGTTGGATCTCCTTCAAAATTCGTGCAGATCAAATCGCTGGATTTAAAAGATTAAGTTGTACCTTTCTCCTTATTTTGCTCCGCTCGTCTGTCGACTATGGTTTGGTTCCCCTCTTCGTTCCTTTCTCTCTCACGAAAAATGAAAACCTAGAACTCACTCCTCCCTCTCTCACCTCTCTCGACAAATCGTTGACGAATCGCGCCACTCTCTGACCTCTCTGACGAATCGCTGACGAACCGCTGACGAATCGCTAACGAATCGCTCTCTGAACTCGCTCCTCTCTCTCACCTCTCTGACGAATCACTGAATCGCTTGTTGAATAGCGATATCGCCGAATCGCTGAATAGTCGAAGCTTTCAGGTAACCCTCTCCTTCTCTCAATTAAATGAATTTGCAATGAGGTTAATCTAGAACCAAAACCCTAGATTTACATGGGCACATTTTTGTTGTTGATGATGAACTTACTACTCATTTGATGTATGGTTTTGAGTTACGGGCTTCATTTTTTCTTTAATTGGCTGTGTATGAGAGTGAATTCATATTATTTTCAACTTTGTGATTTCCTCTTCCTTGAAGTTTAGTGGTTGATATTATAAAGAGTCCCTATACGGCTATACGTTCATTGAGAGAAGTCCTCTAATCTGAGATGTGCCCTTGAAGGGAGGTTTAGTAGAATAGAAGGAATTCTCTTAGATAATTGGTTAATTTCCTTTTTACCTGAAAGAAATGGCCTGGGTCTACTAGATTAGCAGTCTAGTAGAGTAAATTGAAGGTTTAGTTATTAAAGGAGTTGAGGGTGTAAAACGTGTAATCCACTTACATTGGTTAGATATGCAAAGTAAAAAAAAAGTTAGGGTTGTGTAGATAGCAAAAAAGTCTCTGTATGGTTGAAATTTGCAGCTCAATACTTCTCATTATCCGTATATGTCTAAGCATGGTACTGCTAAAGTCTATTCTAATTGAACATACAAACTGCTGGCATAAGTTGAGACCATGTTTAGTTTATATGTTTCTAACCAACCTTCATCTCTTGTAGAATTTCATAGAACTAATGATTTTGTATTTTTAATTTTTGCTGACATCAAGCGGTTGTAATTTTTTTTAGGTGGTACGATGCACGCGTTGAAGACCAAGCTAAGGAAGTAATTAATGAACTTATCTGTCGGTTAAATGAACTCAAAAAGGAGAAGAACGCTCATGAACGGAAGGAAAAAAAAATTCTCATTATAATAGTAATTAGTTTACTTGTTTTAGTGTTCTTCTTGTCGTTTGTATTTTCTGTATGTTCTAATGGATGCAATTTGTTCGAAAGTAGTTGTTTCTGTACTGTGAATGCTAAATGAATAAATGCTAAATTGAATAGTAATTACTATCTTGCTATCTCATTTCAGTATTTGGACATGCAAAGGAACTGGTACTAGTAGTCAATAAATGGTACAAATGCAAAGAAAATGGTACAATTAGTCAATAAATGGTACAAATGCAAACGAAATGACACTTCAAAAATTAAACGCAAAGGAAATGGTACTCCAGAAACTAGTCAATAAATGGTACAATTAAAGATGCGTTTTTTTAGTTATCTCTGTACCGGTTGTACAAACAATTTATACAGCTAGTCAATTGTTTTTTTATACAACACTCGTTAGACATCAAATTTATGCTCAAAATTTTTTCATAAAGGCATGGAATACACAAGGCATGAATTCATGCAAGTTAAATAGACAACTTTTGCATACAACTTTTACATACTTTCAACAAAAGATAATATTTGATATGCAACCATAATTTGAGCTTACACATCATTGTCAGACACTTAGACAACTTTTTACAAAAAACACTGATTGCATACAACTTTTGTTATGCGTCAAATTTTTACAAAATGCAATACTATCAACTTTTTACAAAATCACCCCAAAAGATTTTTCAATCACTATCATCCGTATCATCTTCTACTCCAATTAAATCCGCACCACTATCAGCTTCTTCTCCACTGAAATCTTATCCATAGGACTCACTGCTGTCATCTCCATGAGTCATTTTCTTCCCCTTCCTTTTATCTTCTTTTTTCTAAGGCAAACAAGAAAGAAATAATATTAATGATTAGTACAGTAGAAATCTTAAAAATCTTAATTGACAATCTTAATTGGAATTGATAATCACACATATCATGCTTAATTTCTATACTGGCGAAGTATGAGTATTATTATGCTTAATTTCAATTTCTATGCTTAATTTCTACACATATCATGCTTAATTTCTATACTAGCGAAATTGATAATCACACACAGCAATTACTAAAAGTATGAGTATTATTCATAAACCAATTACTGGAGAAAAAAATAAAACACATTCTTAAGTTATTCTGTACTGACTAATAAAGTAATAATTAAAGCCCCCCTAAAAAGCTAACAGAGAAAAAACCTAAGAAAAAAAGGCTTAAACCAACTACTGGTAAAAAACAGAAAAAAAAAGACACTGACCCTTACTGGGTTAGATAACCAGAAACCTAAAAAAATATATATATACTTATACATCTAAACCGGAGAGGGAGGGGGGGGGTAAGAGCTTAGGATCCCACATAGAAATTACTATCCAACTCCAAACTGACACCTTTTGCCAGTAAGACCTGACAATGCTGCACATCTCTATTAATGAAACCTCTAAGAGATGAATAAAGGTATAACGTCATTTGTTTTAGTTTCTAAATACTATCTTTACATTAAATCAGAGGAAGCCCGTACCCTGTTAAAAGTCAAAAGGGATAAACTTTTGGTGCATCATTTAGTCCTCTACTCCTGGAAGGAGATGTCGAAATGAAATTGCAACTTGCAAATTCATGTAATTACAAAACATAGATGTCGAAATGAAGTTGCAAAATTATTTCATTGAGAGAAGGAGAGAATTACCTAGAAGCTTCGAGTAGCTAGGTTTTGTCGGCAGAGAGGAAGCTTCAATTTTCTAGGGTTAGTCGGCAGAGAGAAAGCGATTCAACAGAGAGGCGACAGTGGGGCGACTAGGAGATGATGTGAATCAGAGAGAGAGGGGCAAGACATAGGCACGACTGGTTGGGAGAGAGGCGTGACTGACTGGGAGTCGGAGAGAGTAGTCGGAATCAGGGAGAGAGAGATTTTCATTTGTCGGAGACGAAGAGGAGTTGGAGTCGGAAGATAGAAAGGCGAAAGAGATTAGGTTTTCAATTTCCGGCGAGAAAGGGAAAAGGATTTCTGAAGAACGATTCAGTAGATAGAGAAGGGAGCGGAGTAGAATAAGGAGAAGGCGCATCTTAATTTTTAATTCAGCGACTTAGATCTGCACGGATCTTGAAGCAAATCCAACGATCTGAATTAGTATGCATTGAAGCTCCAATACATTAGTATGCACAGTAGGTTTTCTCTATATATATATATATATGTTCAGTTTAATTAGCAGGTGTATGTGTTCATTTTATTAAGTTTAAATGAGACAGAGGAGAGAGGGGGAAAGGAAAACAGAAGTTAGGGAAGGACGCGCTAGTATGGAAAGGATGTTGGAGTGTCTTTCCAATTTTTCAGTTTAGTATGTATAAATATTCAGTTCATTAAGTATACTAGCAGCAGTGCCCGCTCAATGTGCGTTCAAATTTTTATTTGATATATTTCAAAACGTTAAAAACTTTTAATATGTGATTATTGAAATTTGCAGATTACATTATTTATTTCTATTTTTGATATTTTTTTTTTGTTAAATTTGTTACTATATAAGTCTTTTCATATGTTGTGCAATTTCTTTATTTTTCTCTTCATTTGGACAATGCTATAGTTAAACAACAGATATAATAAGGCTATAATATGTTCAACTTATCAATAGATATCATAATGCTATTGCAGTAAAGAAGCCATTCTGATCATCAATTAATAATTTAATATATAAAAAAAAACCAAGAAATGGCTAACGTGTACCATGTGACATATATCAATTAGTTCATGTGAAACATTGGAGAATATTAATGATTTGCACCAATATAAAATAAGACATTAATCCAAAAAAAAAATTCTTAATATTTTAAACACCGAAAAATATAGAATTTAATATAACTTGATTTTTTATAATATTGGAACCTAAATAAAATTTGATGAAATAAATAAATATGCTATCCAGAAGAGAACTACTTGAGGTTGTGTTTGAATGTTTCGGATGAAAGAAATTGTCAGGGTAACTCTTCTCAGATCCATTACTTTCTTCTCCTAATTAAAAAAAAGGGGGTAACACAATTTAAGATAATGAACTGTTTGAATTGCACAAATGGAATAACAAACATACAGAATTCAGAGATTTAATACCAGAGCTACCAATTGGAGTAGGTAGGCAGTACCACATACATGAGGTCAACTCAACCTTGTTGACTGTCATTAGAAAATCGACATGGTAAGTCGGCGAGGCTTTATTTAGCTTCCCACTGTACATGAAGCTCAACAACTTGTCAGCATCATGTCATATGTTTCATTAAATACAAGATATATATAAGCTCAGTGTCATGTCATCTGTGTATGAGCAACTTATTTTTGCGCAATAAAATAGTGGCATATGAACAAAACATAAATCTCTAGCGAGTTATTTAAAGTGAAAGCATTTAAAACTTACTGGTATACCTAGCCTCATTAGAAGGAAGATATCTAGACACTCTAACCAGAATACAAAATAGCAAAATAACAGATATAAACCAGAAATATCAAATAGCAATAAATGGTGTCTTACCTAGACACTCTAATCGCACAGGTGCATTGCTTGTTCTTCAATGCGTGAGTCATATCAATCAAAACCTACATTTGAAATTTATAAAGTCAACGGGTAACTTGTATTAGTAAAGAGTAAGAAAAATTATTCATATGTCAGTAAGTAAATGAACAAAATATATTAGCACTGCATCTCCTGTGTTGATAAGTTTGTGGCTATTATGAAGGTTTCCAATTAATTATTTTCCCAACATTCTAAGTAACAGTAGGTGATAACCTTTCAAATAGTAAGCATAAATAAAATTGCCATCTTTCTTTAAAGCATTAAACAAAAATAATAATAGCATGCTACCCATAAGTGAACAAATACACTTTCTTCATTTCGCTAATACAAAAAAGGACGAATAATCAAAACTAACTTTAAATCATAATGTGGCGCACAATACAAATACGAAAACTTCTCGAAATCTGATGCAGCTATATCCCAACCAAAAAAGAATTAAAAAATAGTCAAAGGACCAAAATAAACCAAAACAACCTTAAAGCAAGAGTGCATGTCAAAGTAATAATCTTAAAACTGCTTAGAATCTGTTGAAGAAACTAAAACCTGATACGGCTCCAGTTGTTTACTAAAGCATTTAAAAATTAAAGCGGCAAACTAACCATATCAACCACAACCCAGAGAAAAAAGAAAGGTGCGGCCTAAAAAACACTTATCAATATCATCCAGCTACAGTTCAATAAAGCTGCTTATGTTCTTAGTGCAAATTAATTGATAAGAATTGGGTGTGCAGATAAGGAGTACCTTCTCTTCCATTTAAATGAGTTAGAAGCTCGTTTAAAGATTGTGCATCCTTACTTTCCTCATATTCTCTGAAGAGTTCAAAATACAATTAATGCATTAGCATTTGTAAACATAACTCTAGCATCATTTGCAAAGAAGCAAAAGACGAAAAAATTGAAAGCTATCGACATATTGTCATATCAAATTTTATTTCTAGTATTTCTTGTATTTCTTGTATTTCAAATCAGTCATTCTCTTAAAATCATGAATAAATGAAACCAATATAAGATGATTTTCATTGGATCCAGAGTATCCTTTTACTTGACCAAAACTAATTTGTGTCTGATCAAACATATGATATGTGTACGCACTGGATCTGCTTTTTTTAATTGGATGAAACATTCAGTTTTTCGTGCTAGAAAAGTGGAAGGCGAAAGTAAATTAATCTTAATAACGTAAAATTGAAAATAGCAAAATAAAGAGAAAGACCTGGAGCTCAAAAAAGGCGATCGGTGTGTGCCAGCAACCTATTTTGATAGTAGGCAGGGTTTCCTTTCGTGGGGCAATGCCATAGAAAATGCCCTAAGAAAACAAAAGAAAAGACAAAATCACCAAGAGAGCATCAAAGCTCATAAAAGCAAAAGTGTGACCAAAATTAGCATGTCAATGTACACATACCAGGAACATTACACTTGTGACAAACATAGCCTGGTGGTGGGTTCCTGTGCTCAAACAAGCCACACCCTTCATCAAGTAAAAATAAAGAGGGATTATTTAAAAGAAGATGAAATGTATCTGTTAATTGGGTTCCTGTGCTCAAACAAGCCACACCCTTCATCAAGTAAAAATAAAGAGGGATTATTTAAAAGAAGATGAAATGTATCTGTTAATTTAATTATATCTATATATCAAAGTACCATCCTTCTTTTAAGTAATTCCTCTATATACTGATTTTCATCTCATTTTCGATTTTTGTGTGATTTTATCTATTAATTTAATTCTATATATCAAAGTACCATCCTTCAAATATATCAGCTACTATTTAAATCAAAGATGCGACAAACTAACCTACATATGAAATGTAAATTGCATTTATTAACTAACTACGATGAGAATTCATTTAAATTGACTAATATGACCTACCTATCGTATGGTATTCAAATCAGCTGTTTAATTTTAGAAAATTAGAATTTCTACACAAAATACAGAAATGCACAAATTAGTACCAGATTAATTCTGATTGAAACAAATTGGAGACCAGATTGATATATTTTTATTCTCGACCGAAATAAAAGTCATCTTACTTTGAAAATTGGTACATATCTCTTAATATCAGAGTAGTTATTTCATTTACGAACAAAAGAGGAGGGTAAATTCCTAATTTTAGAACCAACACAGGAGGCAACCACGAAGGGCTTAGACAAGCTATGTCTAAAATCGAAGAAATTAGAAAAAAATGAAAACCAAAAAGAAGATGAATCAACAGATAAAATCACACAAAATCGAAATTGGGAGAGAGAAATAAATACTCAGATATAGAGAAAAAACCTTACAATTCATCTTTATCTAATCATCAAATATACTCTTGTAGAGCAACAAATTAAGAGGGGAAAGCGAGGTAGGGTTTGAAAAGTGGGGCCGCAGCATCACAGGGCAGGGAAATGGACGGAGATGGGGCCGCAGCATCTACTAAAATTTTGTATTCTCACACAACAACCCTACCCTTTACTATCATTTTTTTTTTGTTTGGACAATTCACGCACAACTCAGGCAAACTGATGTTATACATTTCAGTATACTATGACCCTATGACAAGGTTCATGTGGTTTACTGAAAGCACCTTCATTTTTCACCATATTACAAAACACACACAGTCGGTGCTTGACCGGTTTGATTAAAATGGAAACAACAAACACAAAACATGTGCGAGCCATTACCAAATTGACTGGATCAATGTTGTTCATCAATGCTCCCAGGTCATCTGAAATTAAATGTGTATAGTTTTCTAAATAAGATACTTGAATCAGTAAGTCTCTTGGATCATATCAAAGCAAGAAAAATGATTTTCTATTATCTATTCTCATAGAATTTGAGGTTTCTTGGCTCAATATGCCCTTCGCCACTTTTAATGTATGATTAACTGAAAGGAAAGAAACAAAATAGATTAGGCATATTAGGGATGAAATAAGATAGATTGGCAAGGATATTACAAAGTTCTTTATTCCCGTTGCAGCTAACTTAAGAAAACCATGATTCCATACATGATAGATGAGCAAGAATACAATAAAGTGCTCTCTTTACATTGCCAATTAACTTAAGAGAGCCATGATTCCATTCCATACATGACTTCACAACATTGTATATGACTATGTTTTCTGCCATTAGTATCAAGCAAATTCAGCCAATTTATGGCTTACATCTAATTACAGCAGAACAAATGATGTTCATCTAAGTGTAATGTCACATCCAATTTCTATAAAAAATAGAAAAAATAACATAATATACAGCAATAAATATGTTGTTAATTTGGTTTAATTCAGTTGATGTTGACATCCTATCTTCATTACACATGACTTGACTGTTCACAAATCGAATACCATGCTCAAACAAAAATTTAACAAAAAAGAGAAATATTATAAGCCTGACCTTCCTCTGATAGCATCCATTTCTCTGAAATTAATCTTGAATAAAAGATTAAGCAACGTGCTTTTACCTAACAACCACCAAGTAAAAAGAAAGCAAATTAACACAGAAAATCATATGTCACACAAGTTACCAATTTCTAAGTACCATTCCTTCCAACAATGGAAAAAATCAACACCTTTTCAGCACTTCCCAACTTCAATTTAACACTACTGAACTCAATCAATCCAGTGAGGAAAAAAATTCTAAACCGACAAAAAAGAGATTAAGAAAGCACCAATTGGATAAGAACCTCAAGGTTGAATAAGAATCAAAACAATTAATGAAAATAACTAAAATTGAAAGGCAAATAAGAAAAATGAACAACAATTTACCAAATAGAGATTGAGGAAGGAAGAGCATTGACACCATTCTCTCCATGAACTCATGTCTCCACTTATGTCTAGATAGTCTATACCGGCCTCGCAACATGCTGACACCATAGGTCTCCCATGGAGATGATAGGGGCCCACACAGGAGATAACCGGGCGTGCCTGGCGTGTGATACCTAGGAGCGAGTCAAGGCTGGAGGTATCCGCTTGGAGGATGGGAATGGAGGGGGGTTGAGATGGGGAAGCAGCCTATTGAAGAGTGGATTTGAGCTTGGATGGGTTACGACCAGCTATGGCGAGAGAGCGGAGAGGGGAAGGGGAGGAAGGAGAGGAGATAAATTCAGGGCTTGGCGCAGCACGTGCTGGCCTGTGAAGCCAGATGCTCCTAGGATGATGAAATTGAGAGCGATTTGGTTTGCCACCCATCGCCTCTACAGGGCACCGCGTCTCAAAAGGAAGAGACGAAAGCTAAAATCAGAGAGAGAGAGAGAGAGAGAGGAGAAGGGAGCGGCGTCATTATTATTATTATTATTTTTTGGTAATGTCATTATACAAACCCTAGCGAAGCAGAAAAAGGAAAGAGATCCATTTTTTTGCGCTTTGTCTAACTTGGAAGGATATCGGCACTCGGCAGAGATCAATCGGAGAGGAAAGGATAAGGAATATCAGAGAAATAATGAAATTATCTTTACTAAAATAACTTGCAGGGGAAAGAAAAAAAAATGCGCAGAAGACGGAATCGAACCGTCGCGCGTCGCGAACGAAGCAACAGACTTTACCAACGCACCGCCCAGACGGTTCACGATAAAAAGTCGACCTTTTAGTCTGATATTTGAATCCGAACCGTAGATCATAATAGATTAACAAAATCAATGATCCATATTTGATATTAGAGGGGTCTAACTCTCTTTTAACTCGAAGTTTATGTATGTTCTACTGATGCTTTATAAGTAGTGGAGATATGTTCAGTTTATTAAGTATAACTGAGACAGATTAGAGAGACACAAAAATAGATGTTAGAGGAAGGTATGCGCTAAAATAGAAAAGACATTGGAGTGTCTTTCCATTTTTGAGTTGAGATGATATGGATGATACAGGATTGCACTTTTCAATATCGTTAAAAATATATATATTATTTTGAGAGTTTATTAATTTTTCCCTAATTTATGTTGAAACTTCAAATTTTAAACATGTAAAATTATTAATTACTGTCGATGAACATGTAAGTTTTTTAATATACATTATCTAGAGATGATTTTTTCACGCACATATATAAAAAAATAAAATATACACCGGTCTCTTATTATAATGCACACTTACGCTTGTGTTAATTAGACACTGCTGTTTTTAATTAAGGGCCGGAGGATGAATCGGCACAATTTTAATTTTTTAAACCGATTTGGTTAATTTTTGGTCAAGACAACAATTAACCAATCACAAAACACAAGCGAGCAACTCAATAATAAAGTAAATAAAGAGAAGAGTAAAGAGATGACAAGCGATGTGATTACGGAGTTCCGACCCGCTAGAGAGCTAGTCTTAGTCGTATATCTTCGGAAGTTCTGCTACTAAGAAAGGATGTGCACTGTTCAATTCCACCAAGAACGGATCTATAACTTCGAACCGAATCGTCTCGTTACAAAGAACTCGAGATGAATTGGCCTAACATTTATAAAACTCAAGAGAACAACTCTCTAAACACCAAGGTTGATTCTCACAATCAAAACACTAAAGAGTATTTCTAACTAGCACTTGGAGTTTAATTGTGGATATCTAATCCTATTGGTTTTGCTAAATAATGCTCAATTCAAGTAAGGATCAAGTCTAGGTGTTTGGAGCTCAAAGACATCAGTTTAGCAAAGTGAACAAGAGAGAGAACCAGTTCCAAAATGTCTCATATTTATAGAGCGTGTCAAGAGCTCCAAACCAACACAGTTTTCTGTTGTGCGTTTCACAACTCAAAATTGTGTTGTGCAACGCATAGCCAGCCATTAAAAAGGCCAAAAAGCTAAACTAACTGTTAACAAAGCATTACACAACGCTATATCCCGTGTGCAACGCACCAAACGACCATTATAATAAAAAAACGGATAAGATATTCGTTAGAGTTGTCAATGCTTTACCCAACACAAAGAGCTCGTTGTGTAACGCCTAGCATGTGACACCCCGTCGAATACCGTAACTGGACGGTGCATGACGAAGTGCCCACCGCGGATGCCTACTGCACCCGCAAGGCTTAACCAAGTCTAATTTACAATTTAAGATTAATTATATACAATTAATATACATGCCAAATCTAAATTTATAAATATTTACTCAAATAAAAGATGAATCCTACAATGGTCTGGTTCATATAGGTTCCTTACCATAATCCAATGATTTGCTATTCGTCTCGATGTCCAACACTCGATTCGAAACCTGGAACCCACAACCAATTGTGGAAACAATACAAAAGCAAAGAGTGAGATAAATATATATAAATTTAGATTTGGCATGTATATTAATTGTATATAATTAATCTTAAATTGTAAATTAGACTTGGTTAAGCTTTGCAGGTGTAGTAGGCATCCGCGGCGGGCACTTCGTCATGCACCTTTCAGTTACGGTATTCGACGGGGTGTCACAGATTGTATCAGAGCATGCGTTTTTCAGACTGTGTTTGGGTCCATGTCATATCATTTGAAATTTGATTTGTTATCGTCCGTTTGAATTTTACGGACGAAATTCTTTTGAAGGAGGGGAGGATGTAACACCCTATCAATGTTGACCTAGTTTGACTACAGTTGACCAAAATATGACTTTTCACTAATGTTGACCATTGATCGAAAATTTATTACTTTGATTATTTCACGAGCCGTTTAACCGAGTGAGGAAAAAAAAAGGAGAGCAAATTATTTTGCCGATTTAAAATCTTTTGCCACATGCTCCTTAAGCCCACGTGGCTAGTTTTTATGCATGTATAAAGCAATTACCGTTTTTGCCTTTCTCCAACCGAACGGCATCATCTTGCTTTTGTCTCCTGTACTCCATGCAGCCACAAAATGAAACCATAATATTTCCTTTTCTCTTCCAAATTTAAGTATATCATATTCCATCCAAATACTTATTTGATTAAATTGGCCGATTGAATTTTGAGTCTACGTCGTTATCGTATTGATAGTTATTTCGATTGATTCGTGATTTTTGGACCGCTTGATTAGGTAATTGGACTTCTCTGTGTTTAATTTCGTTTTAATTGAATGATTTGATTTATCGTTTGATTTTGATTGAAATTTGTTTATCTGAATTGTGGATTGGTATATTTTACGGATTATCGGGTGTGGAATTGGATGTAAATTTGAATGTGAATTTTGAGTCCAAATCCTCCTGAGTTCGGGGAGGGGCCGGTCCTGATCCTCCTGAGTTCGAGGAGGGATCATTCTGACTGACTGAATGTCTGAACTCGATTATCTCCGTGAAATATATTATTTGTTATATGGATTAATCCGATCTAATTGAACTTTGTGATAATAATTAAATGTAAAGAAGCTGCATCGTTAAATAACTGGTTACTGAGGTTTGTACCTGACTCTGTTTGTTTTTCTATTGCGATGTAGGTTGACGGACTATCGGATGGATGTAGAAAATACCGTTCTCAGCTCACGTCCCGCGATCCGTCGGTGCGGGACGTGACATAGCACTGACGACTTAACGGCTACAAAGATGTCAATGTAGGAGTTATGTCCTAGAAATCAATAATTTAATGATTTAAATATTAGTTTATGTTATGAATGTAATCATTTGTTCCTAGGTTTATTATTGACAGATCATTCAGGATTAGGATCTGAATTGTGGATATCTGTGGATCATTCTTTAGAATGACAATAATAAATCTAAAACTGTCCATAAACTTGATAATTAACAAGGAACATTAATTATCATATGAGATTAGTATGCAAGTTAAGTGATAATTAAGTTCTACAAATCATAAGTAAAGAGTTACCAACTTAATTGCATATGTGTATGCTATTGGAACATAGCACAGGACTTGACACAATGAAATAAACATATGGATTGTGCTATGTGTCATTGTTTATTTCATGTGAGTTTGATTCTAAGTTTGAGATGGTTCAATCTTTCGACATGAGGATAGGTTTTATAAATAGCGTCTATCGCTGATTCCCGATGAAGGCTGCAATACGGACGTTATTTATGTTCTCTTGAATTATGTGGGGAAGGATTGTTCATCAAGAAAATCGTATGTCCCTCATCAGTATACCTAGTGAGTGATGATATCTATTTGGGCCCTTTGATGGAGTTGGATTGTTTGACCAATTTGTACAATCAATTCTAGATCAAGAAATGTATAGTCTGCAAGAATGACACATTCTTATCTTGGACTATATAGTGATATCATGTGGCGTAAGAATTAGACAAGGAAATACTTTTATTTCTAACGCAGGATTGAGATATTGTAGCAGTACATTATTTATGTGAATTGAGAATCATAACGAGTTGCTAGATACCGCTTATGATTATTAAAAATAAATAACGATTTAATTCCATGGCCAACATAGTATAAATCCTCAAAGGGTCACACAAATAGGACATTAATCACACGGTGCATTATTTATTTATTCACGGCAGTAAGTTCTGTGGAAATATGATAAGATTGATTAATTAATTATATACCGTTGCGAACCGTTATAATTAATTAAGTCAATGGATCATATAGAAATAAATTAATGCATTAACTAATTCAAAAAATAATTATTAATGAGTTAATAATTTATTTAGTTCAACACAATTTTAATATGAATGGTTATATTAATTAATTGGATCATTATTTGATAGCCAATTGATAGCCCAATTAAAGAGCAAATAAATAAGGCTTTAATAAATACAATTAGAGACAATTGAGTGGATTAAGTGGCCCATAAAGGCCAATTTCGTGGCTGGCCTTTATGGTGGTAGGTAGGATGACATAATTGTAATTATGGAAGAGGTTAATTAGGTTTTGTGCTCTATATAAGGACCACTTATGAGAGCCTCCACCTAGCCTTTTCTCTCTCCTCTCTTGCCTCCCTTCCTAGCCACCACCTTCATCCTCTCTCTCTCTCTCTCTCTTTTGCTTATGTGTGGAGCTCTTTTTTCTCCACTAAATCAAGATTGTTGATTGATGTAAGAGAGAAAATCATGAGGATTAGGCTTGTTCTTTGAGTATGCTAGCACGTACCTTTTAGAACGTGATTAATCCTCCTTGGTGAACTCGAGTGCGGCTGCTAGACGTGGTGGAGACAGTGGAGAAGGCACGCCATCGATTCTCATGCCTTGGTCGAACCTCGCGGATACGATTCCGTGAGAGGTACAATTTCTCCTACCTATTCTCTTTGTGTATTGATTGTTTGGCAAGATTCTTGTGTTTGATGTTTAATTAAGATTAATTTAGTGTAATTGACATGAAAAAATTAAATTTGAACACTTTCTAACAGTCAGACGTGTTGTATAACGCAAGCGACACGTTATACAATGTTTCAGGTTTTAAGTCAAATGGTCAAGGCTTGTCAGACACGTCATACAACGTCGAGGACCTGTTTGTGCAATGCAACATTAAATGTTCAGAATCTTGCGTAAAAAACGAGTGAAAAATTCCAGAAAAATACAAAGAAAGGTTGTACAACGTTCTACCGTTGGCTGAAAAATTACGTTGCAAGACGGATTAAAAACGTTGCATGACTCTTCTGATACGTCACACAACATGATGTGGCGTTGTGTAACGCACTGTTTCTGTCACAAAAAGAAATGCAAAAAAACTACATTGTTCTATGTAACGTGATATTACGTTACACAACGTATTGGTCCTGAGACTGAATATTTTACCAACAAACTTAAATAGATTAGATTTAACTAACAAACAATTAATTCTAATGACTCTAAACAGCTAGACTGAGTCTTGAGCATCTCCTTAGTTTATCCAACAACTTGTAAATTAACTGCATAGCTTCAGTTCTAAGCCTAATTAATCACGTAGAGGAAAGGTTAGTATGAAAAAGTTTGTTTTGCAAATTGATAAATCAAGAATGAAATTGTTTAAGTGAACAGACATAACTATTGGTCAAGTGTTATATTATAACAAAACAAGCTTCTCAATCTTCTCGACTTATCTTTTGAAAATCTCAATATGCACTTTTGACCGTTGTACCGACACATAAAAATACATTAATTAAATCTCACATAAATATACACAAATTTATTGATAGTGCTTTTGCGTACAAACTTATTTAATGTTAGCGGTTACTATGTTTTTGGGAGGTCACCAAACCAGATGGCAGGAAACAAAGGTAATGCACGTTATGCAGAGACGTACGTGCAGCCTTCTAACCACAGATATTGCCAGCTAATTCACTTCTAATTTGTTAATTCATGGGTTCTCCGAGATTTGATCAGTTGTAATTTGTAAACTTGCTATTGGATAGGTATAGCGGTTGCAAATTACAAAAGACCTGACCCAATTAAGTGAAGGATGGATGTTTTGGAAATTATTTTAATTATAATTTGTGTATTGTTAATGATTTTCAATGTTATTATTATATTTTTTTTCATGAGATTATTATGTTATGTCTTTAAAAGTGTTAAAAAAATATACTTGCTCTTGAACTATAAAGGACATCCATGGTGGGTGCTAAAACCATGCAAAACACCTCTACAAACAAGTGTTCAAATATCAAAGATGGATGGCACTTCTCTCTCTGATTCAATTAATTCAGTTCAGAACAATAGTGGGCATGTTGTAATATGTCACTATCACAAGATCAGATTTGGCTTTAACAGTGAATAAGATATCTCAGTTCTTTTCTATCACACCCCGCGCCGGCACTCAAGACATGAGGGTGAGACGATATCTTTTGCATTCATCCGACAATCCGTCAACCTATGTCGTAAGTACAAAGAAACAAACGGATGTCATCTATAAAACTCAGTAACCGGTAATTTAACGATTCATTTTTTTATACTAAGTTGATGATGCAAAATAAAACAAGGTCGGATTAATTTACATAACAAATCATACATTCCGGGAAGATAAGCGGGTCTAGATTAGTCAAATCAGTTAAGCACACAAAGTTCCTCCCATACTCGGAGATTAGAATCAATCCCCTCCCTAGACTCAAGGATCAGGGCTCAAATTCACATACACAAACAAATTCATAATTCCGATTCTAGACCTAATTTCCCGCAAAACATACCATATACGAACGAACACATGCATGCAAGCAAATTCAAGCGATAATCGAATCAAGCAATACAAAACTAAATATAGAGAAGTATGGTTGTCTAACTGAGCGATCCAATAGCATAAGAAAATCAGAATGAGTATAATTGCAACGTAGAACTCGTATTCCAAATGGCCAACTATTCAAAACAAAGACGATATTCAAGATTAGCTAAGGAGAGAGAGAAAGAAAAATCATTTTATGAAGTGAAATGAAATGAGGGTGGGGTATATTTATAGTGGAGGTTTATTAGCTACTAAGAAGGTAAATATTTTAACTTAATTACTTAATTATTATTTCTGAAAATGCTAGTGGCTATTTATGAAAGTAATGATTACTTAGCTATTATGAAAGGAAAAGGATAAGATGAAATGGATAAGCAAAAATATTTTTCAAATAGGACCTCAAAGGTCTGAAGATTGCAAATAGGTCATAAAATTCATGAATGTTACATTTTCTCAACAAACTGATCAGCATTGGCAAGCTGTAAAACGCATTCTGAGATATATCAAAGGCACTCAAAATTTAGGGCTCATATTCATTGCGTGCAATAATCTTTCTACAAGCATTTTGTGATGTTGACTGAGGCTGCTGTTCATATGATAAAAGATATACAACATGTTTTGCAGTTTATCTTGGATAAAATATGGTTTTATGGTCTTCAAAGAAATAACCTATAGTTGCAAGGTCATCTACAGAGCCTAAGCACATAAGTATATAGCAACTGCAGCCTTTGAATTGATGTGGTTACACAATTTGGTTAAAAGAATTGGATCATACTACTTCTCAGCTATCTCGCTTGTAGCGTGACAACTTAAGTGCAACATTTATGGCAGGTAATTCAGTATTTCATGCTAGAACTAAGGATATAAAACTGGACTATCATTTTTTTCATGTAAAAATTGATTGCCAAACAACAAATTGTGAACTTCTTGTTCTCAAATGATCAAACTAGAGATGTGTTTACAAAGAACTTAATTAGTCATATAGAGATTTTATACTCTAAAAGGACAACCTCACATTATGTCCCATAATGTAGAGCTTAAAGGAGCTTGAAAAAAATAAAAAATTAGAATCATCAAGTAGACATAACACAGGAGATGAAAAAGAGAAACAGAGAGTTAATTAGTCTATTAGCGTGCTCATTTCAACTCCTTGTTACCTGTGTATTAGAGAGTCTAGTTAAATGTTGTAATATATACTGATGTATCATGTAACATTGAGTTTGAGATGAATAGATGAAAATCATTATCCAATTAAGCTTCACTACACACGTATACCCTCCTCTTCCTTTCGCGTTTCCATGTCTATCCTCCGCTCTTTCCCCTCCTCTCCTTCCCTTCCAAGTCTCTCCTCCTCCTGTTTCCTTTCTCTCTTCTCCTCTACATCTTTCTTCTTCATGTTTCTTTCCTCCTCCTTGTTTTTTTTTATTTTTCTTTCTTTTAAATAATTATGTATTCCATAACAGTTAGTAATACTATGAAATTATTTAATAAGTACAAGTGTTCAGTTTGTTATAACAAGAGTATATAGTGCTTACTCAATTTATATTTCTAAGAAAGTATCTAACAAATGTAACTGTTTACTTAAGTGCAATAAGAATATTAATATCTACTAAGTCAATAATGATAAAGGAATATCTAATGGGTGTACGTATATGTTCGCTTTGTTTATAATATATGTTTAATTTTATATGTATATATGTTCTCTTTAATTTTTTAGTATGACTTTATTTTGTTTGTTATATATGTTCAATTTGTTTGTTTGTTATATGTTCACTTTGTTTATCACTTTGTTATATAAGATTCCCAGATGTTTCATTTCAATAAGTATTAGTACATTGACTCCGGGGTGTGTTTGGATGAGCCATGAATAAGGAATAAGAATAAAAAATTTTGGTATGCGTGTTTGTTCAAATTCTTTATTCTTATACTATGATTTTGTTAGTATAAGAATAAGAGACCAAATTTCTTATTCTTGTGTTGTTTGGATTGCACAATAATAAAAATAAACACGCATACCGAAATTTTTTATTCTTATTCCTTATTCAAAACACATCCAAACACATTCTCTACACATTAATAAAATTGAGGACTCAGGGGTAAATCTTATTCTTTATTGTTATTTCTTATTCTTTATTTTTATTCTTATTTCTTATTTTTGAGTTTTTACATGTAAGTCACAATAATCAATTGAGGACTCAGGGGTAAATCTGGAACTGAAAAAAACTGAGCTAGTAGCCCTAGCCCTTAGGCCTGGCGGCCACATGACCATGTGCGGTGTATGTAAAAAAGTAAAAATAAAATTAAACCCATAAGCGGTGTCATTGTTGTACTGGGCCCCGCCACGTTGCTTAAGAATAAGAAATTTCGGTATGCGTGCTTATTTTTATTCTTGAACAACCCAAATAACACAAGAATAAAGAATTTTGGCCCTTATTCCTATACTAACAAAACTATAGTATAAGAATAAGGAATTTAAATAAGCACGCATACCGAAATTTCTTATTCTTATTCCTTATTCCATGCTCATCCAAACACACCCTTTAGTACGCAGTTAGCTAAATTTCTTTGGAAAGGCGTACAAAACTTCTATTCTAGTCCGCTACACATTTTGGTACGCAGTTTTAACCACAGTATAATACACAACCAAACTTCATGGAATATGATAAAATATATTTGTGGGGAAATTACCCTCAAATCTTATCTAATTGGAAATATCACCATGTAATCTTTAATTTTGAAAATATCCTCTCTAATTATAATTTGTATAGATATTTACCCTTTTGAATATTTCTAGTAATATTTTATTTCTGAAGTATATAATTAAACAGTTTAGGACAAAATATTCCTTGTCCCTTCATCTTCCCATTGAGTTCCGATTCTTAATTCTCGTTGGTGTCTTTTAATCATCCCAAGCTAGATACTAGACTACCCAAAATATAAATAATCTCAAAGATGTGTAGCACTTCTATATTTACTAGTATACACATAACGTATACGATTGTTCAATTGATTTTCTACCTTCTTAGCCGAATAGGATTGTTCATTTGATTTTCTTGAAAAGCAATCATCCTATAGATTGACTTAATCCCAAGTGCTACCATTTTTCACTTAATACGACTTAAGTCATTCGTCATCTTCTTATAAGATAATTCAATTCTTTTGAAGTCGAGCATTTGAACTCAGCCCAAAGTTTTTTATTTTATTTTAATCTTGATCGCAAGAAAGCACTGAGGTCTGAGGATAATGGTAAAGGAATTAAGGGTATTCTAGTCCTAAATCTTAAATATTGAATTTCAGAACTAAATAATTAAGAAAAGGATAAATATCTATACAAATCATGATTAGAGGGGGATATTTTCAAAATTAAAGATTAGAGGATGATATTTCCAATTAGATAAGATTTGAGAGATATATGACTGATTTTTCCAATATTTAGAGGACAAGAAAAATTAAAAGAAGACAAGCCTACAATTCAGATTACTGTTGGAGAGATCAGTTTCCAGTCATCAACGATACAAAAATTATTTATTGACTAATCAAAGGAAAAAAAATAAATTGCACATATATATACGACGGCAATATATACTGAAGAAATGTCTAGTCAATTTGACTCTTAATTCATGCAACTCTAATTTGTAAAATTAATTATTTAATTGATGAGGCTAATTGTAGATAAGTGACTATTCATAGTGAAATACACGTATGCTATTTAAAATTTAAACGTATAAAAATAATTTATGCAATGAAGTACGAAAATATAATTTCATCATACAATTTTAGTTGTTTTATTAAGTACCATCAGCAATTCCATCGTCGAAGCTCTTAAAAATATAATGTTGGAATTTTTTATTTGGTCTATATTGTAGTTGCGAATTATGTTTAGGTAAGATAATTTACCAGAATGGTGCATTAGAATTTGATGTAAAATTGTATGGACCAGATACATTTTAGTTGAAAATCCCAAGGGTTGCCTCATTATTATATATAAACTCAATTCTTGAAATATTATGCATCTTTTTGTCATTTTTCATTCATTAAGAAAAGAAACAGAAGAGGAAATAATGCTTGCGTTGCCATCATCATGACTAAGGAAACTAAAGTTTTCACTAAACGATATCTGTTTTTCAAATTTATAAATTCTATACTCATAATTTTATTATTTTATAAGCTTAATGTCTACCAGGAAGAGATCATACTAGCTCCATCTTTATTATTATTTTTTTTAAAAGATTACATATTTTATTCCACGTATATAAGACTCCTAATGTTATATTCAATCCATCTATTTCAAATACGATAAACATGACATAAATATAACTCCTAATTTTAGTTGAAAAGTAAAAGTTATTAGTAGCTCAATGTGAGAAATTATTAAAATAAATTTGAGAAAACTTAGATTTAATTCTACGAACACAATATATATAATCAATACATCTTCTATACTAAAGGTAAAAACAATAATTGATAAGAATTTCTGCCAGTCATAAAATAATTTAATAATTCAGACAGAAGAGGACGTAAAAGACACTATTTCATTTTTGGACTAGTTGTAACGTTTGAGTTTGTTGTAAGATCCATCCGCTCCACCCAATTACAGAATTACTTTTTAACCGATCCAACCAACTTGATCTTAAATTTGTGGATGTAGATATTTTTTATATTTAGTTACACTTGTACTAATTTTTTACTAAGCCAATCAATAATTAGTAAATATAGATTGCAATAAAATAAAATCTGAGCCGACCCGACCACGCAATATATGATAAATATTGTTATATTAGTTATAAATAATACGAATCCTTGTTATTGGAAATACATAATTTAATTTAGTCAATTATTAATTTTGGTTATTTTATTTAACTTTGTTGACGAGGAAAACTTTTTGCAAAATTTTGCAAAAACCCGATTGTACAAAAGATGAACGTTTTAGGTATTCTCAGATAAGTATAAATCGATCGGATTGAAAATCTATAAATAATTCCAATAATCCGATCCGTTTATAAGGCAACGACGAAAATAGATTTTCGCAAATGTACTGACACGGAGATTTTGCTTTGTCGGTGAGTCGTCAGTCGTTGCAGCAGAGGCAAACAGAGGAATCCTTACTTCTCCTGAGTTCTGACTACTTTGAAATGTGTTTCACATTATCAGCTTCTAATTGTACGGAATTTACAAAAGTGCCTTTGAAATTTGGTTTTTTAGTTTCAGTTGAATGTTTTAGTTATATATAAAAAAATCTTCAACTGATTTTATTGAAAGAAGATTAAACTATTTTGAATTATTTTATTTAAAAAAATGTTCCAAATTTAAAAAATCCTTTAATAATCCCGGACGATTGGAGAAGTGCCAACCTAAATCTTTGGGATAGTATAACTAGTACAATCTGATTCTCACCTAAATATAATTATTAATTTTAGTGTCAAATTTATTGTAGGCGTTTCACAGTTTGACTTACCAAACTTGACAAATCATCAACATCCATAAATTTATTCTTAAAATACATCAGCCTCCATCCTTCATCAACTTTGTAACTTTTATTTCAGGCGGGAATTCACTTCATTTTCTAAATTAGTGCAGAATTAAACATGCAATCATAAATTCTGCCAATTGTTCTTTTGTGGTCCCAAAAGAAAAAAAAAACCCTTTGCAATCAAGAACAATATATATTACTTTTCAATGATTTCTTTAAGTTTAAGCAAAAGTATTTCTTCTTTTTTTTTTGACTGAAAAAAATATGTCTTCTATGAAAAGAAGAAAAAAGAGAATATTAGGTCGCCATGATCAATAAGTGGTAATGGGACGTGCCAAACCCCACACACATTTAAAGTTACTACAGTTATAGTTTCATTTGAAAGTCCATTTCAAAATGGTACGTAGTACAAGTAGAAAAGGTGAGACCGGTGCCGCTGTATTTGTCTATACAAGTATACATAGGCTTTCCCTAAAATATTGGAAGTAAACTATAAAACCTTGTCAAAACTTCCCACAGATCTCGAGAGACTCATATTTATCTAAAATTTATCTCTAGAAGGCCTGACCCATATTTTTATTAAAAAAAATAAAGCTCTAGAAGATTCTCAACTATCTGTTATTTTTCTCCCACCGTGAATGAAGAGTTTCTACTAAACATGGGTTTCTACTAAAAAAAAAATGAAGAGTTTCTACTATCTTCTCAAACCTATGAATTATTTAAAAAACCTGTAAACCCAAACATCATTAAAAATTACACTGACCTAACTAATTCTTACCTATAAATCTAAAAAAAAATAATGATCTATTGATCTCAATTTTTCTTTTTGGACAAAAATTTTAAAATGCCCCTAACACTTCTTTTAAAATTACACTGACCTAACACCTCTGTCCGAACTTTTGTTTAAATTTGATACTAAACTTTTGTTTATATCTTCATTTCATTTTCTTTAAGTTACTACTATCTGTAAAAACAATGCACAAATAGATCACTCAATTAGTTCATGTGCACCCAAATTGTAAATGATGACTTCAATAATATATTAAAATTTTACTAATTTTAATTTGCTCAAGGATGGAACAATGAAAAGGAAATGAGTCTTATAAATTACAAAATTAGGATAATTGTAAGATGAAATGATGACGAAACAAAGACTTGCGTTGTAGTTTTGAATCGTTTGCACATGCTTTTAGTGGGACTTTGTACCTGATTGATCATATCTAAGGGTGCGTTTGGATAGGTGTGGGAAAAAGGGAAGAAGGGAAGAAGTGGGAAGAAGTATTGGGAAATGTGTAACTTTGTGAAGAGTTTGGATTGTTTATAATTTTTTTTCTTCTTTCTTCCTTCTTCCCCATTCTTCTTCTCTCATCCAAACGCCCCCTAAAAGTAACACTACATGCAGTCAAACGGATTTAACAAATGATGTGCTTAAATCTCAATTCTCAAGTTCCAAATGATCGACAAAAGCCGCTTATTATATTTTTCACATTAAAATTTCATTGGACGCCAAATTTTATATTTTTTTAAAAAAAAATTATTCTGTTTTTTTTTCAGATTTTTGAGAATTATTTGATAAAAAAATTTAAGTTTGTAGTAAGTGTTTTCGCATTATATGCTAAATTAGTAAAGTTAGTTAATATATAATTTCCGACTCTTTAATTAGTTTAAAGGATCCAAATACAATAGATAGTTCAAGCACAATCTAGTTAAGTTTATTTATTTATCCTGACTAGTTTAGTTATTCTTTCTGGTTATCTCAGAGCAAAGTCAGAAGAGAAAAAAAAAATCACAAATAAAACATTGGTTAGTTTGAAAATCTTACCTTATTATTTTTAAGAAATTTTTTTTTCATTACTGTATTTGACAAAATTCATGTTCAGCAAAAGTACTACTATTGTTGTCATTTTTTTTTACTTTTAACTTTTGTACTTCAGCACACCCCCCCCCCCCCCCCAAAAAAAAAAAAAAAAAAACCCTCTCCATGTTGAAATCTTGACTCCATCCTTGTTTGGATCCATCATTTGCAACTCGAGAATTGAGATCTAGTTGTGTTTGACAGGTTTCATCAGTCAAACTCATCTGACTGTAGTGTTATTTATGTGATATATAATTACTTATTTTGAGATTAAACAAATCTAATATGTATCGACACGACTAGCTATTTCATACTAACATATAAATATTACCTATAATGAGTAATTTTTTATATATACATTTATTATTGGGATAATTATATATATGCCACAATGAAAATTGATAATTGCAGAAATGCCACTCTGAAATCATAAATTACTTTTATATCATTAATTTTTGTCAAAATTAGAGATATGCCATTCTAATTAGAAAAATGCCACTATATCTTTAAAAAATTATTCAAATTTCTCTCATTAGATTAAATCGTTGAGAAATGAAAAAAAATATTAGTAACAAAAAATAAATTTTAAACATTTTAGGTTTACAAAGTTAATTTTTTAATTTCGACTTTTCAAATTTTGAAAATTTGAAATTTCACAGTTTGGAATTATAAAATTTCAAAGTTTTCATATTTTTTAATTTTAAACTTTCAAATTTTGAAGTTTTAAATTTTTAAACTTCGAAATTTAAATTATAAAATTTGAAATTTGAAACGCTTATTTCTTTTGTTAATGGTATAAAATTTAATATTTATTTTGCGATTACATATTTCTAATGTCAATGTGAGAGCCACATATTTCTAATTTTTGTATTTTACAGCTACATATTTGAAGGGGCAAAATGGTAAAATTAATCGACTAATGACATAAATCTAATCATGTTATTTATTGATGGCATAAGAATAATTTGTCATTTAGTGATGGTGTATCTTATCGTGGCATAATTGTAAATCAGCCTTTATTATAAAAAAAACATCAGAAATAAGTTTAAGTACCTATAAAAAGTTAATTTAAAATAAAAAATTACTTGGTTTTTTAATTACATTTATTAGTCATTTATGTTACCACTAAGCTGCAAAAAATTTTACGTCCGATATGTTCGATGCGACATGAATATTATATTATTATTATTATTATTATATGCATAAAAATTTAAAATACAGCCTTTAAATTTTCGGTATTAATCAATTCAATTCACTGTCTAACAGGGTTACAAGGGTTAGATTTAGGCCTAAACGACATGCATCAAAAAATTAGTTAGGCTTTAGCCCAGATCTGATCTAATAATTCGAGCCGCTTACAATCATGTGCATAATGCATGTGTAAATAAAGTAAGTAAACATGCATTTAAAAACTTGAGTTGTAATCATCGTAATTATCATGCCGAAATTTGCGCTCATTGGAGCATCTCATTATGTTATTGTTATCCTTTTCAAATGCTGTTCCCACGTCCCACTATTACCAACCTTCACTTTCTCATAAAAAAAAAAACAAAAAAAAAGAGAAACTATACCAATTTTTCTAGGGTTAATTAGATTTATGCCAATGTGAAAATGTTAAATTAGTAAAATGCCATCACTAAATGGAAACTTAGTTTTATGCCATTACAAAATTGTAAAAATTAGTTTTTTGCCACCGAAAAATTAATTTATCAATTTTACCCTTTTAAATACGCCACTACAAAAATTTAAATATTAGAAAAATGCCACCACTAAATGACAAATTAGTTTTATGCCACTATAAAAATTTAAAATTAGAAAAATACCATTAGTGAATGACAAATTAGTTTTATATCACTACAAAACTTTGAAATTAAATATGCATTCACGAAGTAAATTATTAACCAGCCGTGGAACTTTATATGCGTTTTTGACGTGCCCATATTCCTTTTGTACACCTGAGAAACCAATGGTTTGATAAGTTTAAGCCCAAGAAGTAGATATCAAATCCTGTATAAAAAATATAGGCAGTGTATTGAGCAGCAAGGGCTTTTGTTTTTGGATCAGACGGCATTGTATTGAGTAGCAAATATAAGCAGGGGGCATGGAATTTCATCTATCCGATCCGTAAAATAAAAAAAAAAGTTGAAAATTTAGAAATTCAATTGAGGGTAATGAATGGCATCGTTTGGGAATATTTAGTGTTTTTTTGAAACGTAATTTGTAGTGTTTATTAAAAGGGCAATTTGGAAATTTTTAAAAATAATGAGAGATTACATGATGTTATTTTTAATATTTAATCATTTTAGAAATAAGATAATTGCATATATCTAATTTACACAATTTGATAATAACATAAATCTAATTAGCAATCTAACAGTGGCATATCTCTAGTTAACTATTTTTCACAGTGGCATAAAATCAATTATTCCATTTTTCTATTACTGAGATTTCAAGTTTGAATATATATGTTATTTTTTTATCTAAAATATACTTTTTATATATATAGGCTAAATTAGACTCTAAAACATAAAGAACCCGATCCAAAAGATAGTTTCCATCATAATTACCATGGCAAATTTTTTTACCCGATTTATAATGTATGAAAATATTTGGATATTTGGTCGATCCAAAAGATTTCGTAAATCTCATTAGCATATTATTATTAAATATACTGCTCCCACTATACATAGAACTTCAACTACTTGCCTTTTTAAGATTAACGAACTCTGCACGTCTTTCTACTCTTTTTATTTTGGGATATATATGCCTTGATGCAAAAGCTTTCATAAATCTCATAATGTCACTTTTTTTAGCAATAAATATAGTTCCCACTATATTATAGTACTTTAACAACCTATCTTTTAACAACTCGTCACATGTCTATCTTTTCAATTTATTTTAAGAAAAAACACTCACATAGTATTATACCGAACTTTCTTTTGAAGATCTGCCATATCTTCATTTGTTTTTAAGGAAACCAATATATTATATACATCATACCAAACCTTCTGTTAAAGATCAGTTTATCGTCCTTTTGTTTTAAGAATATATATATATATATATATATATATATATATATATATATATATATATATATATATAGAGTTTAGCTACGGTGAGTCGCGATCAAAACTCCTAGATCTAGATCAAAATGACCGATCCAAACCGTCCAATATGATCTCCCTATTAAAATCTCCGTGCAAACCAAATTTTTTATTTTTTCAAAATTTTTAGGTTTTTTTTCGGATTTTTAAAAACTGATGTTTTTGAATAGTTCAGAACCAATTAGATTAACGATTTTCTAAAATTTCAAAAAAATACTTAAAAATTTCGAAAAAATGAAAAATTCGGTCTACATGGAGATTTCAATAGGGAGATCATATTGGACGGTTTGGATCGGTCATTTTGATCTAGATCTAGGAGTTTTGGTCGCGACTCACCGGAGGGTCCGTGAGTCGCGACTCACCGTAGCTAAACTCTATATATATATATATATATATATATATATATGAGAAAGCCTTCAATCAAAGCGCTTTGACCGGAGTCCCAGTTAAACCCCGTCAGATCTCAATTTTGAAAGCTCAAACGACCAATCCAAACCGTCAAATATGATCTCCATATTGAAATCTCCTTGCCGATCAAAATTTTCATTTTTTTGAATTTTTTAAGTATTTTTTTCGGATTTTCAAAAATCGTTAATCTAATTTGTTCTGAACCCTACAAAAATTGCTGTTTTTGAAAATCCGAAAAAATACTTAAAAAATTTAAAAAAATGAAAATTTTGGTCGGCAATGAGATTTCAATATGGAGATCATATTTGACGGTTCGGATCGGTCGTTTGAACTTTCAAAATTGAGAACTGACGGGGTTTAACTGAGACTCCGATCAAAGCGCTTTCACACCTCATCCAAACGGAGCCATCATTTTCATGATTTCATCCAATAAAAAGGATAATATTATATAGAGATAATTCATATACGTATAATAGAGAAAAGATCTTACAAAATTCCAACATATAACATAACGAAATTGAAAATCACAATTTTTACACCCTGTCGGACAATATATATTATTTCTTATGTTTGTTTCGTTTAAGATATATATTAGATATTGATTTACTACATTTATAAAAATAAATATACAGTGAAGAAGATGAAAACTTTTTATTTTTCACATTACATTCTTTTGTTATAACAAAAAAAAAAAAAAAAAAGCCTAGCTAGTTTCTACGGAACCTATAAGTTCATTCTGTATATTTAGTTGAATGATCTGATGATGATAGAAATTAATTGGATATTGATTGCACTTTTCAAACATTGAATGTATAAAAAAGTAACTATTCTAGAAATAGATAAGTTAACACTAATATTTATTAGTCAATCGCAATAGTGGACGGAATTGCTGTTAAAATCTTATAAGTAAAATTAAGTATGTTTCTGTAAATGTTTAAACATATTATATCAAACTTGATGTATTTTGATGCTAACTGATGAGGAGATGGGGATATTAAATGCTATTTGTTTTTCAAATGGCTCCCAAAATTAATTAACTAATTGTCAAATTATGCAAAATTTATTTTACAATCTATGTATCGAACTTAAATATTACTTTTAATTTGAAAACTGTCTTTTCAGCTATTTCTTACGATTGTCAAATAAAATATCATCAATATATTTTACCTCAATTATTTTATATCTCTCGAGGAGTTGTTACTCAAGAATATAAAGTAAAGAAGAAAACTAATAAACTATGTAACATTTTTTAATAAACCATGTTGTGGAATGAAATCTTGACTATATATCCTTATATAGTCAAATTAGCACCAATGGTTTTTCTATCCAACTTCGACTTTTTTTTTATATATATTAGAGAAAAGAATAAACTATACGTATCCGATAAAAACTATTTATTGATTGTTTTTTGGTTTTTTTTATCTGAAAAAATATTATCTTACAGCTGTTCCAGCCAGCAAGGCAAGCTTGCCGATGCGGGTCGGATTGCAGACACAACACATTCGGACCCGGTTGCTATGCACATCCAAACCCATATATACAGCAGTTGTGGTTCACTTTAGTATTATTTTTTCTTTGAAGAAACCATATTGACTGCAACTTTGATTAAGATGATAAGTGAAACTCTTTACCAATTATTTTAGGTATATAGTTTAAGGTTATATCATTTCCGAAAATATTTAGCACATACAACATGACAACGCAGATAAATTTTTTTCACTAAATTTCGGTAAAAAAATTGATAATTTTATTATTGCAGAAGAACAATATTACCGTCTGAAATATTAATTTAATTTAAAAAATGCAGAGATTTTTGTGATTAGTAATAATAATTTTCGAAAATATTTAAGCACGATGACTACGCTGATAATTTTTGTAAACTAAATTTTGGTAAAAGTATTAATAATTTGATTATTGCGGAAAAACGCAGGGAGTTGTGATTGGTAAAAGTATTAATAATTTGATTATATGCTGTTAAAGCAAACCCGATAAGACCAGCTGACATGGCCACTTTAAACGGTCGAAAGACAGGCGGTTCAAAAAGAATTAATTTTAAAAAAAGGCGAGAACATGGCCAAGCAAGGAATTGGTGCATGTCCACCAGCTCAAGCCACTGCCTTTGTTCTCAACTTCTCATTGGTGTACAAAAAGATTACATATATTTTTTTAGTGTTTGTTGATCTTCTCCCAAATGAGACCTCTGATAACGAAAGATGCATCATCATTAATTTAGCATACTAACTGGGTTAAACAAACCCATGTAGCAATATTATCATAATACTTACGATGAGGCAAACTTATAAATATTTATTAATATGAAATCACTGATATTTATTATAATGAAATTAACCAAAAAAAAAAAAGGCACCTTCAAATGCTTCCACTTTGTATTATTATTTTTTAGTTAATCCACTTTGTATTCTTAATAATGTTTCCTTTTCCAAAGTTAAAACACATAATAAAATTTACCTGTTATGCATATTAGGATCTATATCACTTCCCCTGCGTATGTGCAATTAGCGAATTACAACAATTCAATATTATTATGATAAGTTTCACGTGATTGGTAAAATAACTAGTAGTGCGGACAAGTTTTGTAAATCAGTGTTTTAACATAGATTATTTCTAATAAATTATATTTTGTTCTAATCAAGTTCTATGCTATTATTATATTAAATGTTATATTTATCTTACTGAGTTGCAAATACCTTTAAACTTTTAGTGTCATAGTTTAAACTTTTTAGTATTCTTATGTGTTATATACAGAATTCAAAAGTTCTTATTCATTTAACCTTTTTTATATCTTAATAGGTTTATAATCAAATTAAAATATATGCGCAGGAGATGGATGCTTGGGAGCCAGGCGACAAAACGAAAACAAAACCAGTGAATCTCCCACAAGTTGCGCTATATATAATGACACCCAATAGCCATCTTAAATATTAACCTCTGTTCTATTACTTGCAGCAATTCAATTCCTCTCTGTATCTTCTCTATTTGTTCAAAGAAATAAAAGAAAAACATGAAGGCTTCAATAAGACCTCTCGTTTTCTTCTCTCTTTGCCTCTCATGTCTCACTTTAAGTTTAGCCATCAGCGATTACTACAATGCTATCTTCAGCTTTGGTGATTCCTTCTCTGATACGGGCAATTTCGTCATTATGGAATCGCCGGTTTTGCCGAATATACCGAAATTTCCTCCACCATATGCTAGGTGCTCCAACGGCCGTTTGGTTATTGATTTTATGGGTAAGACATTGCACCATACCATTACTGAGATGTTTAATGTTGATTGGATTTTTATATTATGAGATTCTTCTTGTTTGCATTTGTCTTTCTTTTTGTTGTGTGTCAGATAATGCCTTCAATTTGAAATGGCTTTATTGAAAGTTTATTTTCTCTTTATGGGTTTTTTTAAAAAAAAAGAATTATTAGACACTGATTTCAAACTGATGTTAGACGATTTTCTTTTGGTTCATATGTAAAGAATTTGATAAATAAAATTAGTTTAATTATTTTCCCTAATGTGATGACAAAGATTCAAATTGTATACTTTTACAGTAGGATAATTATTAAATTTTAAGCCGACATAGAAACCCTTGTTCAATTTGAGATCTCACCGATGAGAAATTATTCTGTTGTCCATCTCCTTTCTCTAATTTTCTGCAAGTGGAGCCATATTGATCTACTTTTCAGAAACAAGATAGAAGGAACATTTCAGCATATTTAAAGTGTACTTTCTAATCGGACATGTGCAATTACCCTGACACATGTAAAAGATGAACGATCTGTAACGTCTGTTACCAACATGCATCATTAACTTTTTTGGGTCCAAGCGATCTCAACTATTCTCTTCCTACAAACAGAAAAGAAAACAACAATAGTAAACAAAAAAGGGAAGATATTCTATTTTTTTTAATAGCTAACTAATGAACTCAATGTTTTGTTATTTAATTTAGCTGAATATTTCGGCATGCCATTGCTGCCGCCGTCTCAGTCAATAAGCAAGAACTTCACACAAGGAGCTAATTTTGCGGTGATCGGCGCCACGGCACTTCCTCTAGAATACTTCCACAAGAATCAGATCTACGAGATACCTCCAATTAATAGTTCGCTACCAGTACAGCTCGAATGGTTCGACGACCTGAAACAATATGTTTGCAACTCTACCCAAGGTTTGTGGGTAGCCACTCGTAATATGCATTTACTTGGTTAATTAAAAGAAAAACATAAGCTATTTTATGGCAATAAACACAGGTGTTCGTTTAATTTTAATTTTTTATATTTTGGTTTTATATAAGCATTGCTGAAGGCAATAATTTTGACTGCAGAGTGCCGGGATTTCTTTAGGAGATCACTATTTATAATAGGAGAATTCGGGGGGAATGACTACAGTTTTACAATGAAATCTGGAAGAACAATTGATCAAGTGAAAGGTATGGTGCCTACAGTCGTCGATGCCATTATGTCTGCCGTTGAGGTAATTTTCTTTCACAATGGTTATCATTTTTATTTAGTTGTTACTGATCTCATTAAAAATAAACTAAAGAAACCAATTTTGACAAGTGAAATCTGACTAGGCGGAGTCCAATATCAAGTGACCACTTTCCTAAATCTCGGCAAAACAAATGTGAAAAGTCCTCATACAACAATAAATGCTTCCGTTGACAAAACAAACGTCCTGAACACACTCACACATGCATGCAAACTTGCACACATGCACACATGCGCCCCGCACATGAAGAGCACCGAATTCTAATGCAAATCCCAAATTCCCAATGCATGCAGAAATTGATTAACGACGGTGCAAGGCATGTGTTGGTGCCTGGAAACTTGCCATCAGGCTGCATACCGATCATGCTAACCATCTACCAGAGCTCCAACAAGGACGACTATGATCCCCGCACTGGCTGCCTCAAGAACTTGAACAGCCTCTCCCTCTACCACAATGCGGTGCTCAGGATTGCGATTGAGAAAATGAACAAGAAATACCCTGAAGCTCGGGTAATCTACGGGGACTATTACGGGCCCGTTATTCAGTATGCACGGACTCCTGAGTTATTTGGTGAGTATTTTTTTTGTTCATTATTTCTTTTATTGTTCTTCTCTTAATTACTTGTATTCTGTATGTGTTAGTCAAATGACCCGTTACAAGGTTTGAGAATTTAGAGAACAGTGTCCCTTGAGATCAGTGGAAATTACTATTGAAGCAATTATATATTAGCTACTATAGCAGAACAAATTAAATGTTAAACATGAAACATTAACTGCAGTTGAATTTTTATTAATGATCTAATGTCCAAGGTCATGTGTTGGCCTCAAGCTTAAAGAAAGTCAATTTTTGCTTCACTTAAAAGAACCCAAAAAGAAAAAAAGAAATCTACAATTGAGTATTTGTTATAACGAGGTTAATTGACCAATGTAGGTTTCACAAATGGAGCTCTAATGGTTTGTTGTGGCGGAGGTGGCCCATACAACTACAATGCGAGTGCATCTTGTGGTTTACCTGGTGCGATCCAATGTACCGAGCCGAACTCACATGTGAGTTGGGATGGAATCCATTTGACTGAAGCTGCTTATCATTACATCGCCAATGGATGGATGAAGGGGCCGTATGCGTATCCGCCACTGATCTCAGTTATGGAAGAGTAGTTAGTTAGTTTGCATTAAATGGAGATGATATGAGGCATCGATCATAAATAGTAGTACATCACGAGCTATTTTGTGGTCTAACACGCAGTACTAAGTACTAACCAGCATGGCTACGGGTTGGAATTCATTAATTTTTTGTACATTTGAGGTTGGGGCACCTCTTCTTCTTTTTTGGGATGTTCTTCTTGGATCATATGGATGAGTTGATCCGTTGTACTTTTTTCTTGATCGTAATAGATCATTTTCTCTCTTATATATATTTCCGTTTTTACAGCAAAACGGAAATTCCTGTGTTGTCTTTTGTTTGATCTGATATAAAGGAGTTAAATTAAGTATATTATAGATTAATATTTCGAAAAAGTATCTTTAAGATATATATTACAAAAGTATGCACTATCACATCCAGATAAATGCCTACGATGGTATTAATTATTGTTCCACTTTATACTTCAAACCTACAATGGTATTAATTATTGGTCCACTTTATACTTCAAACCTACAATGGTATTAAAGGCCTACTGTATTTTTCTTTATGGTTAAACACCATTAATTAATTCCATCTATATCAATTTTGTGATGGCTTAAGCTTTCATAATGGCGAATGTCTATATAACATTTCAATGCACGTTATATTTCTAAATTCAGTTCAATGGAAAAGATTCTGAGATTTTTCAAAAGTGTTCAAGGGAAAAATGTCATAATTTTCTTTTTTCAAAGTTAAAAATGTCACTATTGAATGAAGAAAAAGTAATAAAGGATCAGACCCAAAAGGAAATTACAGTAACAGATCCAACAATCACCAAGTATTGTCTGGACTCATTTATTGCCACCTAATATTTCACGCTACGATCCAGCAGCCCTTTTAACTCTTCAAAGCCATTTATGATGTCCCAAATTGTTGAATCGATCTCACTAAAGTTGCCCACTATTTAGCTTTGAGTACAAACCAACCCAAAATGATTGTTCACTGAGTCTCACTGTGCTCACACATTCACACAAACACAAACCGAGCTTGCCTTTACATCCATGGCTTTCTGCTCTCTTCCATCTCTGTCAATTACAGTATGGTTACTCCTATTCGCTGATAGACTCCTGCATTGTTATTGTATTCCCCAAAATTACTCTTGGATGTTTAGTTTCGGCGATTCTCTCACTGATACTGGAAACTTACTTGCATCTGGGTGTACTTCTTTTCCTTCAATTAGTAGATACCCATACGGCATGACATACTTTAGACGGCCTACTGGCCGATGCTCTGACGGCCGCTTGATTGTAGACTTCATTGGTACTACTACTTTACATAATCTCCGGATACCGAATTTCTATCATAAAGTTTTCAGCTTCTGAGAAAATAGGTTTTATATTTTTTCAATTTGACTTGTACAGCTGAGGAATTTGGTCTTCCGATGCTACCACCTTACCTGGCACATAGAGGTAATTTTCAACAAGGACTCAATTTTGCTGTAGCAGGAGCCACCGCACTTGATGCTGCATTCTTTCATGAGATTGGCATTGGGCATGTTCTATGGACGAACCACTCGTTAAGTGCGCAATTGAGCTGGTTTGAGGAATTGAAACCTTTACTATGCAATACTACCAAAGGTTATAGACCATATCCTTCATCTAATTTTAATTTGTTTAATTTAATTATGCCGGAAAATTTCAATTAGCCATCGCGAGCATGATTATTGGGCTTTAAATTATTGAACTAAAGATTTGTTCTTACATATAGAGTTGGTTTATGTTTCTTTGCAGAGTGTGATGATTACTTTGGCAAGGCCTTGTTTCTGGTAGGAGAGATCGGAGGAAATGACTATAACTATGCCTTTTTATGGGAAAGAATTTGGAGGAGGTTCAAACTTATGTACCGAAGGTTGTAGGAGCTGTTGTTTCAGCTACTGAGGTATGTAATGTTTTATACATTGTTGGGCTGTTATATGAGAAAATTACCAGTCTTGTCAAATTTCGGTACAAAAAGTTAAACCCTTATTATACATTAATTTAACACAAGCCCACATGACATGCAAATAGAAAATAGCATCACGGGTACCAGTGCTATAGAATAGAAGGATTCTGTGCAGCGTTGAATAACTGATGCATCACGGATGTATGTGGTACTGTGGTTACTTTTCTGTAAGGAAAAGTGGTGGTCACCCCTCCACTTATTTCCACAAAAAAGGAAAAAAAAATGAAAATATTAATGCTTAATGAAGTGATTTGACTGACATTTCCGCAATGAGTAATTCATAGTAATAATTTGTTATTACACAACAGAGACTGATCAGCAATGGAGCAATGCATTTTGTGGTGCCCGGAAACCTACCGGTGGGTTGCTCTCCAATGTACCTGACACTTTTTGCAACTCCAAACAAAAAGGACTACACTAAGAAAAACGGATGCTTGAAAAAACTCAATAAATTTGCCAAGTACCACAATTCATTGCTGCAAGGGGAACTAGTGAAACTGCAGAAGAAGTATCCAATGACTAGAATTATCTATGCTGATTACTACGGTGCGGCAATTCCTTTCACATATTCTCCCAAACACTTTGGTAAGTACTTTCTGTTTCCTTTCCTTTCTTGAATTTCAGTATATCCATTAAATTAAGAGAGGTTGAATTTCAAAATTGAATACAATTTACTTTGCAACTGAAAATTAAATACAATTTTATGTCATGGGCTACTATGCTGCTTAAGTGGCCCATCCAGAAAATTGATTGATCAAAGTAATAAAAATTATTGGGAATTACTTAATGTCATCTGTCTAGATGCCATCGTGCGCCATCTCTTGCATGGGCCGGGCCAATTTTTTCTCTGCATCATCTATATTCTGCATCATCTATTTTCCTCTCTGCACCGTCTAATCGAAGAATTTCCGAATTCGAAATTAACTCTCAATTTCTCTGGTAGCTTATTCAACAATACGAATTCCTCTTCAAATCCATCCAAGTGTTCAATTTTTTACTGGGTGCCTACTTCTTGCATGTGATTTAAGAATATCAACGTTCTCGAGTTCTTAATTTTTAATTAAAAAACAGATAATAGAACACTTAATTACAACAAGCGTTCAATTAGCTTGTTATAATAGAGTACTAATCGCTACAAGTGTTCAGTTAGTTGACCCAAAAAAAAAACACTTTTTCAATAAGTTTTCAGTTTGTTTTTTCAATGGAGTATATGATTTCTTTAAATGTTCATTTCAATTATTTCTTTCCCATCAAATAGTGAGAATGCAAAATAAATTGAACACATAAAAGTAATAAATTGAACATATGAATGAACAAAGTGAACATATACATCAGCAAAATGAGACATAAAATAAACACAGAAGTCTGACGCGGGTAAAACAAATTGAACACATAAAAGTAACAAATTGAATATATGAATGAACAAAATGAACATATACATCAACAAAGTGAACATATACACCAACAAAGTGAGACATAAAATAAACACATGAGTCTGACGGGCAACAAAACAAATTGAACATATAAAAGTAACAAATTGAACATATGAATGAACAAAGTGAACATATACATCAACAAAATGAGACGTATAAAATAAACATAGAAATCTGATGCACAACAAAACAAAATGAACATTTAAAATAACAAATTGAACAGATATAATAAATAAAGTGAACAAACTTTATTTAATAAAATATCTGATAGCTTTTAAGTGTTCATTTCAATTTATTCAATATTTAATTGTGTCATGCGTCAAAAAATATATATTATATTATCTTGTCACTTGAGCTATCAACTATACATATATATAAAACATCAAGTCCTGTCATGCGTCATACAGCCAGGCCTCTCTCGCGACAGATCCATTTTGACGCGTAGATAGCCACAGGCTCAATTTGACGCGATCAGATGGCACGCATACAGTCCGCTGACTTCCGATGGCACACGATGACGGAATAGCCGATGGCACTTATAATTGCTCAAAATTATTTATTCTTAGGCGTACTACTCTAATGGACGTTTTCCTTACGTTTAATATTTAGGCCCATAAATGAATATATTAAAGCCTATATTAAATATACTCCGGCCGGTCAGCAACTAGGCCTGTTCAAGGTTTTGACATCATATCAGCGGAAATAATTGGACTGTGCTTGGTCTTAATCCTATGAACTCGAATTTTTCACTGAAATACTGAATATAAAGAGTCTTTCAACAAGATTACAGGCTGATAGGACGAACTAATTTAGGAACAACATAATACAAAATATTAACTATATATATTTTGTTCCTTTGTTGTCACTAAAACTACTGCAGGATTTACTCATGGAGCACTGACAACTTGTTGTGGTGGAGGCGGTCCGTACAACTTCAATCCATCAGCTCGGTGTGGCATCAACGGCTCTAGGGTCTGCACAAACCCTTCTTCTTATGCAAATTGGGATGGAGTTCACTTGACTGAGGCAGCTTACCATGCAATGGCAATGAGTCTGCTTCACGGCCCCAATACGATTCCACCTCTTTTGTAGAGCAGTGAAAATTGAACTAGTGTTAATGACATTTAATTAGGAGTTGATAGCAGTGATATATATATGATTAGTGATAATTGAGCATTTTAATGTAGGGATTCAGTGATTCTGTCAATTATATTAAGTGTGCGATAACTGAAACTATCTGTTGGTCAATGTTTGTATACTTGTATATACAATAATTACTGTACTGATGAATGGAACAATGCTGTAACTTCTTATATAGTCTCCCTTCTGAGGATATAAATGCTTGAGAAATTAAGCACTATAGAAAGCAAACAGGAGCTGCAGATTCCACGTTTAAATTCATTGAAATCTTTTTCCCCTTTAAACTTCTCTCAATCTATATGGAGCTGCTTCTAGTGCTATTCCTCCTGTCTGTTTCATCTCTTCCTCATGTGAGCTCTCACTCCTCTTCAAATTACAGTGCACTCTTTTGCTTCGGTGACTCATATTCTGACACGGGAAACTTCGACATCTTGGCACAAGGAATGGCTCCTTTTAACATCTTTGAACATCTCCCTTACGGCATTACCTACTTTGGTCGTCCCAGTGGTCGTGCATCCAACGGCCGTCTGACTGTTGATTTTATTGGTATCTTTTCTTATGTGAAGTAGGATACGAAGATGAAACAAAAATATATTTTTATACTTTGTAAGATTATTTCATCAAATTTTCATAAAATATTTTTGATAAAAATATTATCATCAAATTTTTCGAGAGTTGTTTACTGGAACCATGTTAAGTTAAGACCTCCTGCTATTATATGAATGCTAAATTCTGACCAAGTCCATCTGTATTGTCAAGGTTTAATAGTTTCTTACTTTGTGCTTAGCCAAAGAACTTCGTAGGCAGAATTAATCTGAAAGGATTCCAATATTCAGTGTTTTGAAAACCGTACCCAATATCGAAAGATTCCAGTAACACCGGGAATCAGAACAGTGACCGAAACGACGGTATCTAGTGTTGTGAGAGGAAATACCGAACAATTTCAAAAAATACCAAGAAATACCAGATTTCGACCACCTGGCCGGTAGGGGTGCCTGTATGGTTTTAAAAAACACTGCCAATATGCATAGATACCCGGTTCCCTAAATGGTCAACTCTTAGAAAAGGTGATTAAGACTTCTTTTTGCTGAATAGCCTTTTCATTGTAATTATTAAAAAACCACGTACTTATCTGAACCGTCCATTTATAATTAACCATTGCCATTCTCAAAGAACACCTTGTCTTGTCATCGTTTCAATCCTAGTCACATCATGTCTTCAACTTTCAATATGAATCAGATAAAATTGCATTCCATAGTGGTGTCATCGCAACTATCGCAGCAGATACACACTCTCATTTTCATGTTATTTTTTTCTTTTTCCCTCTATCATAAATTGTTGATAGCGGCACTGTTCTGTTTTACTCCGTGGCAGTGCAAATGCCATTGGAGCCAATAATTACCTCAACTGTTATGCTTACATAGCTTGGACCTCATAAACTTAAAAACCAATATGTAGCTTTATATGCATCTATATTGGATTGAATGCTTTTCAAAACAGGGCAGCTGTATTGAGATTTGAGCCAATTGATTGGGGCCATTGGACAATGGTTAAGGGGCACAATAAATTGATACAGTTACATTTACCATCTAGTAAAATTGAAAGGAATACCATGGAATCCAAAAGGTACAACGCCTTCGGTGGAACCCACAAGGGATCCATAGTAAATTTCTGTTTGTAATAAAAATGTCCCAAGAAGCATCCAGGGAAATTAAAATGGAATACCATGTTCCCCACTGGAAGTCAAAATAAAGTCTCATATATGTACATCTAAATCTCCAACCTTTCTCTCAGTAAATTTAATGCACATGTGCCCGAATTGTTCCAGCTGAAGGACTGGGGCTACCTCTTTTGCTTCCATCTTTGTTAAAAGAAAAGATTTCAGAAAAGGGGCAATTTTTGCTGTCAGCGGTGCCACAGCACTCAGCCTTTCCTTTTTCCAGCAGAACAATGTGTTAGAGATATGTCCTAGAAGCCAATTCATTAGGCTACTTCTATAGTTTATGTTATTGGTGATTTCAGATCATTTGTTCTTTGATTTACTCGTTGACAGTTCATTCAGGTTGAGGATCTGAATTATAGATCACTGTTATTCATTTAGTAGTAAATGACAACGATAAATCTAAAAGTCCATAATCTTGATAATTAACAAAGGACATTAATTATCAATAAGATTAGTATGCAGGTTAAGTGATGATTAAGTTCTATAAATCATAGGTTAAGAGTAACCAACTTAATTGCATATGTATATGTTATAGAACATAGTACAGGACTGGACCCCACGAAATAAATATATGGATTGTGTTACGTGTCATTATTTATTTCGTTATGATTTTGGTTCTAAGTTTGAGATGATTATCTTTTCCACATGAGGATAGATATTATAAATCATGTCTACCGCTGATTCCTGATAAAGGCTGCTATACGGACTTGATTTAAGTATTCTTGAATTGTGCGGGGAAAAGCTAATTATCAAGAAAACCGTATGTCCCTCATTAATTCACTTAGTGAGTGACGATATCTGTTTGGGCCCCTTGATGGAGATAGATTGTTTGCTAGCAACTGATACAATTATCTCTAGATCAAGAAACGTATAATCTGCAAGAATGACACGTTCCTATCTTGGATTATACGATGATATCGTGTGACATAAGAATCAAAATAGAGAAACTAATTATTCTCTTATGCAGGATTGAAATATTGTAGCAGTACACTATTTATGTGAATTGGGAATCATAACGTGTTGCTAGATACCGCTTATGATTATTGGAATCAAATGGCGATTTAATTCCATGTCCAACATAGCATAAATCTTCAAAGGGTCACACAAATAGAGCTTTAACCATACAGTGCATTATTTATTTATTCGCAACAGTGCGTATTGCGAAAAATATGATAAATTGATTAATTAATTATATACTGTTGCGGACCGTTATAATTAATTAAGTCAAAAAGATCATATAGAAATAAATTAATGCATTTGCTAATCTTAAAATGATTATCAACAAGTTGATAATTATTTTGTTCAACATGTTTAAATTTAATTGATTTAATTAAATTGAATGTACTACGTTTTAATTGTAGTTGAGCCAAATTGGAAAAGCATATTAAAGGATAAACTTTAAGTGAGTTTGTTGGGCTCATTTAAGAAGTAATTAAGCCCATCAAAAAATACCACAAAAGGCCGGCCGAAATGTGAATGGCATAATGGTGATTATGTGAGAAGTTTAGTAGGGTTTGTCTTCTATATAAAGACCAATTATTTGGAGATCAAACCTCAATCCTATCTTCTCTCTCCTCACTCCCCTAGCCGCCACCATCTAAAGAGAAAGAAAAATTCAGATTTTTCATTAGTTCTCTCTTCCTTGCTTTATCCATAGGGGCTCATGTGTTGAGCAATAGCTACTTCATTAATATTGATTAATTAGAAGAAAGGCTAGAAACAAGGATTAGCTATCTCTCTTTGTTCTTGCTAGCACAAGAACTTAGAGGTTGGTTAATCCTCTTGGTGGATTCGAGGTTGCCGAAGGAAGGAGAAGAAGTGCGCTCGCCACCGACACCAAAACCGTTGGAACAAGCCTCTTGGTTGCGATACCAAGAGAGGTATATTTCCAACCCTTTTTCTCGTGTGTTTGAATAGCTTGTGTACTAGATCTTTTTGTGTGTGATGTTCTTGGCTTAATTAACTTGTAATTAGCTAAATAAATGAAAATTACACACTTTCTAACAGTGGTATCAGAGCACATGGTCGTACTTAAGCTATTTTAACACTTAATTAAGAGAAATTGGCTAATTAATGGATTAGTAGAGATGATGCGTTTGTTTGCTGTCTGGAAATGGTATTTTCTGTGTTGTTTCGCTTTTTTCTCTGTGATATGTTCTCTGGAAGTTTTTTCCATCTACATGAAAGTTGTAGATCTGTGGATTTTGATTCTTTTGGCGTTGGATTCACATTTTTCTAAATTAGTATAGATTTACTGTGAATAAAATGGCGACAGTGCGCAGAACCAGTTTCTGCTTGCACTGTCCTGTTTGAATGGCTTGAAAGATTTATATTTTGAATATAAGTACCAGTGTTCTTTGGCTAGAAATAAAGAGGACTTGAAGCTCTTTCTGAGCATGTAAAATTGGTTGCATGACTCGGATTAATTTGTGGGTTTTCAAGTATGAAAAGGAAGATCTTGTCAGATCCAGTTTGTTGAGCAAATCGATTGTTCTAATAAACTGTACCAACTGAGAACTCCTTTAAAAATTCTGTTTAAATGGAGTTGTTCTATTTTGAGTTAGGATTCCAGGAAAATTAATTTCATAATTTTTCGTGGATGTTTGGACCCTCAGCTAGGTTAAAACGTTTCGATCGACAGTCTGTTCCAGTACAGAATTTGTTGATTGTTTAGCATGTAACTTAAGATTGTTGAACTGAACTTGGTTGTTTTTTTTTCATGAATGGATAGCCTGTAGTATAAACAAGTTTTTCTATGTATATTGTATATATAAAAACTGGATAGAAGGTGGTCTAACAGACCAAATGGTTGAGAGGATAAGCTGAAAATCTCATAACGGTGTTTCGTACACTTGTAAGAGATTTGTCATTTTTGATTCTCCCAGATGGTTTAAGATCTCTTCTTGAAATTTTTACTGGTAATCACAACTATGATAAGGAGCTTAAGTAATTTATTTGAGAATTTTTGGAGACCGAAAACTGTTGTTTTTGTTGGATTCCATTAGTTACGTTTTTTGGTAAATTACTGTTTTTCTAAGTATTCAAACTAGTTGAAATTAATTAGAAAACTCCTTGTTTGATCTCCTTTCTGTTATGGGATGTTGAAAGAACTTTCTAAATGAATTTAAACAAGTTTGGTTGTTTAAAATTGAGGATTTGTACACGGAATTTACTTATAGCAAACGATACGCAAAGATGCTTGAAAATCGTTAATTGGAAACAAAGTTCTTGTATGTGCTAACTTTGTTTTGTAGGTGGATAGTGGGTTTAGTATGGCTCAAGACTCAATGCCTTGTGGTTGTAAATGAATGCATGTGTGAATGTTTGTAATGCGGCCTTTGGTGCCATTAATTAATTTTTGATTAATTTTTGATGTAACTTGTGAGGCTTGCATGCCCCTAAGGATAGGATGGGAATAGGATGTTTTCACATGTATTTTGTAGCTTTATTTTATATAGGATTTAGATCCTTATAGAATTTAGTGGGAGGGCATGGAGTAGATTAGTTTTGCTTCATGGAGGATGTGGCGAAACTAATGCAAGCGGGAGCCATACAAACCCACAATTATGAGATGCTTATATGAATGCTTGTGTTAGGTTAGGTATGGGTGTATGATTACACGACCACCAAACAAAGCGTCATATGAATTGTTTGTCCCAAACTAAAAAGAATTAAGTCTAAACAAAATTCACTCTCCTTCTTTCTATCCCCTTCTTACGTAGTATGATCGGTCATTGATGTATTCTCGCCGACGCGGGACATCGTGATCCATCATCCGTGTCGGGGTGTAAATCGGATTTACTAGGAGCAAATAGAAAGAAGTGACTTAACAATGATTCAAATCGGATTGGTCATTGGAGTGAAGTTCGTTAATCGAACCAAGAATCATAGGAACGTATGATTGGTTGGAGAACCTATCTCACATTTGTTGGTGCAATGTTCTGCCGACGCCGTCGTTGCATTAACAAGTTGTGGGAGTCTTGGAAATTCACTACATTTAGGGACGTGATATGATGTAGTGGAAGTTTTACTTAGTTAAAACAAATTTTAAAGCATAAACTAATTGACCTTAAACTTATGTATTGTTGTAGATGTCTTCCTCATCTTTTACGCTACGTTCTCTTGTTGAGAGAGAGAAACTCGCTTTTAACGGTGCCAATTTCTTGGATTGGCATCGCAACCTAAGGCTTGCCTTTAGGTATGAGAAAAGAGAGTATCTCCTCACCACTCCCATGCCATCGGCTCCAAAGGCAACCGCTTCCCAAGAGGAAAAGGATGCCTTTGCGAAGCATGAGAACGAGGACATGGAGATGTCCGTCGTGATGGTGGCAACCATGGAAGCGGAACTCCAAAAGGAGTTCATGGATAGTGGCTATGGAGTGTTCGCCATGATCACTCGCCTATCCAACATGTTCCAAACAAAGGCCCGCACCGAAAGGGCCCGTCTCATCAAGGCCGTCGCCAACACTCGCTTGGCCGAAGGTCATGATGTCGGGCCACACGTCATGAAGATGGCGGGGTTGTTTCGGCAGCTTGAGAAGCTTGATACGCCCTTCCCTTCGGGGGCGATTCAAGACTTCATTCTCAATTCTCTCCCTCCAAGCTTCACCGGTTTCGTTGTGAACTACCGGATGAACGGCATGGACAAGAGCATGGATGACATCCAAAACATGCTCATTGAGACGGAGGAGAGTCTTAAGAAAGAGAAGGGCCCCAAGGATGTTCTTGCGGTGAGTGGAAAAAGCAAGAAGATAAGAAAGCGTGGCCGCAAAGGCAAAGGCAAAGGCCCGGTGACGCCCCAAGGTCCGGCCAAGGGTGCTCCCGTGGGTTCTAAGAAGAAGAAGAACCCGGCCACTTCCGAGACCGTGTGCTACTACTGTAGCAACAAGGGCCATTGGAAGAGAAACTGCCCAAGGTACCTAGCTGACAAGAAGGCGGGAACTGTCCAACCTTCTACCTCAGGTATATTTGTCATCGAAACCCTTCTCGCTACTTCTCACACAGATTGGGTATTTGATACTGGTTCGTGTGCTCACATTTGTCGAAATGTGCAGGTACTAAAGAATAGAAGACGGCTCGAGAAAGGCGAAGTTCAACTCCGCGTCGGTAACGGCACGTGCGTCTCCGCTATGGCCGTTGGGAGCGTGGAACTAACTTTGCCTAATGGTTTTGTGTTGGAACTCAAGGATGTTTTTGTAGTTCCATGTATCACTCGAAACATTGTATCCGTTTCTTGTTTGGATTTGGATGGTTATGATGTTGTAATAAAGAACAAGTGTTTGACTTTGTTTCGTAATGAAGTTCGTTTTTGTGATGCACATTTATTGAATGGTCTTTATGTGCTCGATTCGAATGGATTTGTTTTGAGTGTTGAAAATGACAAAAGAAAACGTAAGGTTTCACATGAGAATGCTACTTTAATGTGGCATTGCCGCTTAGGTCATATCAACGAGAAACGCATCAAGAGACTACAATCCGTTGGTCTCTTGGATCAATTCGCTTTCGAGCCAATTGACACTTGCGAATCTTGTTTGATGGGTAAAATGACCAAAGCGCCTTTTCCCAACAAAGGGATAAGGGCAAATGGATTGTTAGATCTCATACATACCGATGTATGTGGACCTATGAGCATTTGTGCACGTGGAGGTTTCTCATACTTCGTCACGTTCACTGACGATTATAGTAGATACGGGTATATCTACTTAATGCGTCATAAATCTGAAACCTTTGACAAGTTCAAAGAGTTTAAGAGTGAAGTTGAGAACCAACTTGATAGAAAGATCAAGGCCTTACGATCCGATAGAGGTGGTGAGTACTTGAGCCATGAATTTGGCGATTATCTAAAGGAGTGTGGAATCGTTCCACAACTCACTCCACCAGGAACACCACAATGGAATGGTGTGTCCGAAAGGAGGAATCGAACTCTGCTAGACATGGTTCGATCGATGATGAGCCAAACTAATTTGCCTATGTCTTTTTGGGGTTATGCAATTGAAACCGCAGTTTTTACTTTGAACCGTGTTCCATCAAAGTCCGTTGAGAAAACACCCTATGAGCTATGGTTTGGTTCGAAACCTAGCATGATGTTTCTCAAGATTTGGGGTTGTGAAGCTTATGTGAAAAGGCTAGTGAGCGATAAGCTTGGACCCAAATCGGACAAATGTCATTTCGTAGGATACCCTAAGGAAACGAAGGGTTACTACTTCTATAACCGTGTCGAGAACAAAATAGTTGTTGCACGACATGCGGAATTCTTGGAAAAGGAGTTTATTTCAAGAAGAAGTAGTGGGAGCAACGTGGTTATTGAAGAAATTCAAGAACCACAACAACAAAACATACCTCAAGTAGGTAAGGTGGTTGTTCCAAATATAGTGCCAAATGAGGTTGCACCGAACGAGATTGTAGTCGAACCCATTCCTCAAGTTGTTGTGGAAGAAGAGATTCAAGAACAAGCTCCCTCAAATGAATACTCAAACATATCGCGTGTCGATAGTGTTGAGGACGCACCTATACTTGAAGTTCAAGAACAAACCCCACAAACCGTTGTGGAGCAAGTTCAAGAACCTCAAGCATCTACCCTACGAAGATCGGCAAGGCCAAGTCGTCCACCTATAAGATATTTAGGTTTGCACGACGTTCTCGTCATGGAGAACGATGAGCCTTTGACCATTGATGACATGAAAAGAAAACCAGACTCCAAGGAATGGCTTAAGGCCATGGAATCCGAAATGCAATCCATGTATGACAACAAGGTATGGACCTTGGTTGATCTTCCCAACGGAGTAAAACCCGTTGAGAACAAATGGATCTTTAAAAGAAAGGTCGACATGGATGGCAACTTGACCATTTACAAAGCACGACTCGTAGCGAAAGGTTACAAACAAGTTCATGGTATTGACTATGAAGAAACCTTCTCGCCCGTCGTTATGTTCAAGTCAATTCGGATCATGTTAGCGATTGCCGCATTTTATGATTATGAAATATGGCAAATGGATGTCAAAACCGCCTTCCTAAATGGAAATTTGGAAGAGGATGTGTATATGACACAACCCGAGTGTTTTGTGGATCCAAAGAATGCTAACAAGGTATGCAAACTTCAAAGGTCCATTTATGGATTGAAGCAAGCATCAAGGAGTTGGAACAAACGCTTTGATGAAGAAGTCAAGAAATTGAACTTCATTCAAAGCGAAAAGGAACCTTGTGTTTACAAGAGGATCAGTGGGAGCGTGGTTGTGTTTCTTGTTCTATATGTTGATGATATCCTCTTGATCGGGAATGATATCCCCGAGTTGAATGCAGTTAAGGATTCATTGAAGAAGGTGTTCTCAATGAAAGATTTGGGCGAAGCCGCCTATATCCTAGGAATCAAGATCTATAGAGATAGATCGAGAAGGATGTTAGGCTTGAGCCAAGATGCATATATTGACAAAGTGTTGAACAAACACAACATGGCAAATTCCAAGAAGGGATTCTTGCCTATGTCACATGGCATTTTCTTGAGCAAGTCTCAAAGTCCGACCAATGATACAGATCGTGAATACATGAAGAAATTCCAGTATCCATCTGTGGTCGGATCGATTATGTATGCCATGCTATGCACTCGTCCTGATGTGGCACATCCGATTAGCGTGACTAGTCGATTCCAAGCCAATCCTGGCATGGCACATTGGACTGCAGTCAAGAATATCCTCAAATATCTCAAGAGAACAAAGGATAGCATTCTCGTATATGGTGGAGACCAAGAGCTCGTTGTAAGTGGTTACACCGATGCTAGTTTCCAAACCGATCGAGATGACTCAAAATCACAGTCCGGCTTCGTATTTCTGCTCAATGGTGGTGCCGTAAGTTGGAAGAGTTCCAAGCAAGATACTACGGCCGATTCCGTCACCGAAGCAGAATACTTAGCGGCTGGTGAAGCAGCGAAAGAAGGTGTATGGATCAAGGAGTTCTTGACCGAGCTAGAGGTGGTTCCAAGCATCTCAGGTCCAGTGGATATTTACTGCGACAACACGGGAGCCATAGCTCAGTCCAAGGAGCCTAGGTCTCATCAAAAGACTAGGCACATTCTACGACGATTCCATCTCATCCGTCAGTTGATCAATGATGGATGGGTCAAGGTCAAGAAGGTGGACGGTGCCGCGAACACAGCGGACCCTCTGACAAAGCCTTTATCTCGAGCCGCACATGAGTTGCACGTTGCATCCATGGGGATTAGGCGTATGCCTGAGTGGCTTTGAGTTGTATCTTTTTATTACCAGGCTTTAGTATGAGACATGTATATTTTGGATATTACATTGAGTACTATGCACTTGCTAGAAGTCACTATTGATTGACTCTAGGCCAAGTGGGAGATTGTTAGAGATATGTCCTAGAAGCCAATTCATTAGGCTACTTCTATAGTTTATGTTATTGGTGATTTCAGATCATTTGTTCTTTGATTTACTCGTTGACAGTTCATTCAGGTTGAGGATCTGAATTATAGATCACTGTTATTCATTTAGTAGTAAATGACAACGATAAATCTAAAAGTCCATAATCTTGATAATTAACAAAGGACATTAATTATCAATAAGATTAGTATGCAGGTTAAGTGATGATTAAGTTCTATAAATCATAGGTTAAGAGTAACCAACTTAATTGCATATGTATATGTTATAGAACATAGTACAGGACTGGACCCCACGAAATAAATATATGGATTGTGTTACGTGTCATTATTTATTTCGTTATGATTTTGGTTCTAAGTTTGAGATGATTATCTTTTCCACATGAGGATAGATATTATAAATCATGTCTACCGCTGATTCCTGATAAAGGCTGCTATACGGACTTGATTTAAGTATTCTTGAATTGTGCGGGGAAAAGCTAATTATCAAGAAAACCGTATGTCCCTCATTAATTCACTTAGTGAGTGACGATATCTGTTTGGGCCCCTTGATGGAGATAGATTGTTTGCTAGCAACTGATACAATTATCTCTAGATCAAGAAACGTATAATCTGCAAGAATGACACGTTCCTATCTTGGATTATACGATGATATCGTGTGACATAAGAATCAAAATAGAGAAACTAATTATTCTCTTATGCAGGATTGAAATATTGTAGCAGTACACTATTTATGTGAATTGGGAATCATAACGTGTTGCTAGATACCGCTTATGATTATTGGAATCAAATGGCGATTTAATTCCATGTCCAACATAGCATAAATCCTCAAAGGGTCACACAAATAGAGCTTTAACCATACAGTGCATTATTTATTTATTCGCAACAGTGCGTATTGCGAAAAATATGATAAATTGATTAATTAATTATATACTGTTGCGGACCGTTATAATTAATTAAGTCAAAAAGATCATATAGAAATAAATTAATGCATTTGCTAATCTTAAAATGATTATCAACAAGTTGATAATTATTTTGTTCAACATGTTTAAATTTAATTGATTTAATTAAATTGAATGTACTACGTTTTAATTGTAGTTGAGCCAAATTGGAAAAGCATATTAAAGGATAAACTTTAAGTGAGTTTGTTGGGCTCATTTAAGAAGTAATTAAGCCCATCAAAAAATACCACAAAAGGCCGGCCGAAATGTGAATGGCATAATGGTGATTATGTGAGAAGTTTAGTAGGGTTTGTCTTCTATATAAAGACCAATTATTTGGAGATCAAACCTCAATCCTATCTTCTCTCTCCTCACTCCCCTAGCCGCCACCATCTAAAGAGAAAGAAAAATTCAGATTTTTCATTAGTTCTCTCTTCCTTGCTTTATCCATAGGGGCTCATGTGTTGAGCAATAGCTACTTCATTAATATTGATTAATTAGAAGAAAGGCTAGAAACAAGGATTAGCTATCTCTCTTTGTTCTTGCTAGCACAAGAACTTAGAGGTTGGTTAATCCTCTTGGTGGATTCGAGGTTGCCGAAGGAAGGAGAAGAAGTGCGCTCGCCACCGACACCAAAACCGTTGGAACAAGCCTCTTGGTTGCGATACCAAGAGAGGTATATTTCCAACCCTTTTTCTCGTGTGTTTGAATAGCTTGTGTACTAGATCTTTTTGTGTGTGATGTTCTTGGCTTAATTAACTTGTAATTAGCTAAATAAATGAAAATTACACACTTTCTAACACAATGTTGCTATTGCTCCATTTAACATCTCCTTGAATGTTCAAATTGGGTGGTTCCAAGACTTGAAGCCTTCATTTTGCAACACAACAGAATGTTAGAACCTGCTCCTTTGTTCTTTGTTTTGTTATAATAAAATTTTAATTATTTATTTTACAAATTAACACTAACATCTCTGTTTTTTTTTCCTACAGCGTGCAATGATTATTTCAGCAAGGCTATGTTCATACTTGGAGAGATCGGAGGAAATGACTATATCTTCATGCTGTTTTCTAATAAGACCTTGGATTTTGTCAGATCATATGTGCCTACAGTTGTTGACACTATTAATACTGCTGCTGAGGTATGTAACTAAGCGAAGCATAACATCTTAGGGTATTGATTAATTAGTTTACATTGTACAGTAAGTATGTCAGTTTCTGACTTAATCGTCCTAAATTGTAAAGTCATAATGTTAAAGTGAGTATCATTTTAAGTACAGTAATTTTTTTTTTTTTAAAAAAAGCTAATGTAAGTCCAAGATATAATCTGTAAATGCCTTAAAAATTTAATGATTAAAAGAAAAGAACAAATTAATTACAAGTACATATATTTTTCTACTACATGTAGGTTTTGCTGAAACAAGGAGTGATGCACCTGATGTTACCAGGCCTTGGCCCAATGGGATGCACACCGGCTATTCTTACATTGTTTGCAAGCACAAACAAGTCGGATTATGATTCTTTTGGTTGCCTCAAAAAATATAACACAATTTCTTCTTACCATAGCCTATTGCTGAGCCAAGCAGTGACACAGCTAAGTGCCAAGTATTCTCAAGCAAGGATCATTTTTGCTGATTATAATGGACCAGTAATAGCAGCATTGCAATCTCCAGAACTCTTTGGTTAGTTTTTATCATGGTTTTTTTATTTTAAAGTGAGTCCTGCTCACATTTTGATACAAAATAGTACAACTTATTTCTTTCGTTCAATTAACCAATTAAAATATTTTAAAAAAGGTTATAAAAAAAATGACATGTTTATAAATTTTTTGCGACATTTACATGCATGAATGTTGCCACTTATGCTTACAGGATTCAACAATGGAGCTACTCTGAAGGTATGTTGTGGAGGTGGCGGTCCATACAATTTCAATCTTAGTGCTGTTTGTGGCCAACCGGGTGTAATTTCTTGTGAAAATCCATCTGAATATATAAACTGGGATGGAATTCACTTGACAGAGGCTGCTTATAATGCTATTGCTAGTGGTTGGTTAAAAGGTCCTTTTGCTAATCCCCCCATTTCACGTCCGTTATAATTTGTTACCTAACATTAAATTGTTGAGATGGAAATTAATAAAAAGTGGCTGAACTCATAGGAGCTCCCCACTCATTCCTCAATTCAATAAGCTTCCGTTTGGATATGTTGAGAAGTAGGAAGAAGGAAGAAGGAAAGAAAAAAATTATAAATAATTCAAACTCTTCACAAAGTTACACACTTCCCAATACTTCTTCCCACTTCTTTCCTTCTTCCCTTCTTCCCACACCTATCCAAACGGAGCCTAAGTGAGTTGGCTAAACTTGAAATTTTTACTATTTATTCTTCTATTTTCAAACTTAAGAGTTTTCCGAATCTTTCGTCTTAATTTGTTCTTATTTAAGTAGATCAGTAGATGCAATTACCTCAACCTTGGTACTTTTTGCATTTGTCACGTACTCATGTTCCCAATTCAACAAGGTGTCAGGGCCCATTTAATTTAGTTTTGAAGTTATGGCCCAGAAAGAGAAAGTATAGGGCCTGAACGTGAAGATGCCCGTGGGCCGTAGTTCAGGATATTTGCTCAACTTCCCTCAGCCACTTGAAACTTGACATGTGTGATGTGTTAGCACATGACAACTTTTTTATGCCATTCCGTACAAACTCGGATGAATGGAATTCAAAACAAACAGATCCTATGTCGCTGAGTATTTAAACAAATTTAATGATTAAGTTACTTTGAAAAAATTAATTAACATACTTTGAAATTAATTATTTCAAACTGATGCAAAAACCAGTTTTTGGTCTAATGATAAAAAGCAATGCATCTTGAGTGAAAGGTTGAATGTTCGAAATCCAGCTAGGGGAGGGTCTTTCATATACATTTAATTTTTAAAAAAATAAGTTGGGTGACTTAGACCCCCAATTTATCTAAAAAAAAAAATGATGTGTGACATGCATTATAATATGAGATGGGCTAAAATCAGCCACGACTGACGGATGCAACCGTCAGCTACGATCAAATTTTAATTTTCGAGATTCTAACAGTCGATCCGAACCGTTCAATGTGTTCTCCATATTGAAATCTCGTTGGAGACCAAATTTTATATTTTTCTGAAATTTTTTAGTATTTGTTTGATATATTACAAAATTCTTAATCTAAACAATTCTAGACCCTTCAATAACTATGATTTTTAAAAATCTAAAAAAATAGTAAATAAAATCAGAAAAATGTAAAATTTTATCTCCAATGATATTTCAATATAGAGAACATATTGAACGGTTCGGATCAACTGTTAGAATCTCAAAAATTGAGATTTGATCATAACTGACGGATGCATCCGTCAGTCGTGGCTGATTTTAGCCCATCTCTTATAATATAGTTCATGTCAATAAAATAGTAGGGTTATAATCGTTAGTTGAACTTAGCACCTCGATTAATAATTATTAACAATTTATGTATTCATTTTTTATAAATATAAGGTTGATTGATATTTTAAACCGGGATTGGGTCTTTATTAATGATAACTTTTTATAATTTTAGATCAACAGTCTAAATTTAAATCCAATTTAGAAATTATGTTCACAACATAATTTGCCTTCAATTTTTAAATATAATTAATATTTTAGAATTATTTAGCTCGTAATGTAATAAACATCATTACATTTTAGAATTTATAAAATTTAGTTTGACAAACAAGGAGAACCAATCAAACGGTTTTCATTTTTTTTAAGCATTATATACCCATTCCATAATTCTTTTTTTTTATTTTTCCAATAGGGCTGGCGCTAACGACTAAATCAAAATAAAGATCCTCGGATGCGTTTGGATCGTTGGAAGAAAGAAGAAGAAGAAGGAAGAAGAAAAAAAAAATTATAAACAATCCAAACTCTTCACAAAGTTACACACTTCCCAATACTACTTCCCACTTTTTTCTTTCTTCCCTTCTTCCCACACCTATCCAAACGTTAGGCTCGAGAAGACTTCGTTTAAGATTATTTTTTTCTATTTTGTATTGAAAAACAACTCCAAAGAATTAGATAGATAAATCTAAACGATCTGCATGCCTTGGATTTAAGCAGACTCAAACGAAAAATCCTAAAGCTCTTAAAGCCAAATTGATTTCTGATTTAACGCAAGTAATTTTGTGTATATGGAATCATAAAGAGTAAATTGTGTTAAAAAAGGTTTTGAGTACAACAAATAATCTATTAGACCTGGTTCAGTAGAGACGGAGGGAGAAGAACTTCACGTGTTATAGGCTGTGTTTGGATAGTGGGAAGTGAGAAGAAGGAAGAAGGAATAAGGAATAAGGAATTTTTTTCAATAAATTTATTTCTAACCATTCAAACTCTTCACAAAAGTTACACACTTTCCAATAAATTTACCCCTTCCCAATAAATTTCTTCCCTTCTTCCTTCTTCCTACCTTATTCTCAACACATCCAAACGGAGTCATATAGAAGAGGCACACATGAGAATTCTTCGTGGAAGTACGAACTCAAGTACCCAACCTGACCCCAGGTATTGGTTGTTCCTTTTGATAAATCTTTTTTGGATCTGTTCCTTTTCCAAATTAACTAATTTTATTATTTAATTAGTTTATCCTCTATTGTAAAATCATGGATAAATTGAAGGGTTTTTTAGTGGATTGTATATAAGATTCGGTAATTGTCTGCGTCAATTCTTATTGTAAACTAAATTGACTTGTTTATGGCTCCGTTTGGATAGGTGTGGGAAGAAGGGAAGAAGGAAAGAAGTGGGAAGAAATATTGGAAAGTGTGTAACTTTGTAAAGTGTTTGGATTATTTATAATTTTTTTTCTTCTTTTTCTTTCTTCCAACGATCCAAACGCACCTTATGATCACTTTTTAATTGTAAGGTACGTACATTACAAAATTTTTTAATTTTAGAAAACGATTTCAATTTACAAGATTCTTAAAATTAATACTACAAATAAACAGATGATTAAAAAAAATTCTACAAGCTATGACACAGAAAGAAAATTTCTAGCAATTAGTTATTTGTTTACAGTTTCCTATATGTATACAATGAGTTCTGAAAACTAATTAAGTTCTGAAAACAACCAGAAACACTATATGTATACAATGAGCAACTTTACGGAGAAATAAAAAGAACAAAAATCAATATATATAATTAATCTGCAAACTTTACTCATCTCGATGTATGAAGGGAGCAGCATCAGCTCATATATCGTGAATACCATATAAAATGCCAGCGTGCCTCACACCGCCATCAAGTGGGAAATGGATGTCCTTCATCCTCTTATATGTGTGCCATGTCAGAAGGCTATCAGAACCCGCCTGGTGGGCATGCCCTACAACCCGTTCAATGCCCAGTGCTGTCGCAACTTCTTCAAGACCTCCATGCAAATTATGTGTGAATTTTATAATGTATTTGACATCTAAAATAATCTCCCCAAGGTAAGTCCTGACCAAGGATGAAAAATCAAACAAAGCGTCTGGTAAAGGGCTCCAGAAGGTCGCTAGCTTGATGAAAAATGCGAGGTCATAGGCGCTATGGAACATAATCCACGTTATATTATTGTTGTACACTAGACCAGAAGTGCGGAGGAGTTTTGAGAAGTAAATTGGATCAATGGGTTCGAGCTGCGTCGTCCGAAAGTACTCCTCAATTTCCTCCAGAGAATAGAGAGGTACAAAAAGATCAGGCACAAAATTAAACTCCCATATTAGCACAGAGCCGTCATCGGCCGATAGAGTAAGACCTAGCTGCCTTATTATGCCGTTATCTGTTTTCATCCTGATGTTATGATACCTCTCCTCTGGAGATGCAAAACGAGGATGCTTCTCGCTTGTGTTTTTCATGTTCATCGCCAACACGAACTCTGTGTCAAGTGTTGCTTGGTTATACTTCCCCTCTTTAACAGCCTTGCTGATGAGATGGAACTCACACTCAACGTTTGATGACCAGACAGAGCGAACACTGATGATCGATGTTTGACCCACTGATTCTCTTGGTCTCCTCCTCCCGCAATATTGCTTTAGCCATTCTCTTGTTTCTTCCCTTATCTCCATGCCAATTCTTTTTTGAGAAGATAGAGTCACGGTCTTAACTCTTAAATGAAAATAAAAATGAAGTGGTAACTAAGTCTTGCGGCTAGGAGAAAGTAAACAACACAAAATTTCGAGACCTTTTGGCATGGGCGACCAGACCAGGCAATTTAATCTAATGCCAGAAGCTATTTCCCTTTCAGCGAAAATCTGAAAATAAGTCTGATATGTTTAAATAGGGAGCAATTTACAGATTTTATGTGGTGAATGTCTTTGTGAACTTGTGATTGAAGAGTATACTTTGTTATATATGGTGTGTAATATGTCTAGTATGTCGAATGAACAACATCAACATGGACCTAATATTGAAGCTCTTTAGTCGGACTCACGTAGTCACGTACATCTGTAAGAATTGAACGATACTCAAATTTGATGCAATGGGGATGCAAAGTACGAGTTTAGTATTGCAAAACAGTAAATGCAAACATATTTTTAAAAGCATTTTTCAAAATGCTGTGAGTAAATAAGCTGTAAATTTGAGAACCAGCTCTTGGTCTAGTGGCAAAGAGCAATGCATCTCAAATGAGAGATCGCGGGTTCGAAACCCGGCTGGAGGGTCTTTATATACATTTAATTTAATTTAAAAATAAATTGGGGGGTTTGACCCCAATTTATAATTCCTGATAAGATTTAGTCCCGCATGGGATGTAGAAGTTATGGATAGACTTGTGAGTTGTAGCCCGCTTTGTTAATCGGAGTTATTATGTACGTGCGCATTCTGACTTGTGCTAGCCTGTTTCCCTTATTGGGCTAGACTTGGCCCAAGTGTACACGATGGCCTTTTCCTTGATATTTATATATGTTGTTTGAAAAATATATATGAAATTAAATAAAATTTTCCGTAACAGCCGCGTATTGGAGAGTGGAGACCGTACTGGTCGGTCAAATCGATTACATAGCATGAAGTACACTTGAATTCTTCCTCGCTGATTCTTTTATTTTCAAACTTAAATGAGTTTTCCTAATTCTCTTTATTCCGATGCCCTTCGGTGGAGCCGAAATTCCGAAATTAATTAATATAAAAATTTATACACAAAAAATTTTAATATACAGAATTAATATTTTTTTTAATAAGAAGAAAGTTCCAACGCGTTTCAGAAGCGAGTATTCGAATTCCCCTTCGTACGCGTTTATAAAACGCGCTCCTGGGTTTTCAACGCGTTTTATAAACGCGTACGAAGGGCGATAAATTCAGCCCTGCAGTTACGTCTTTTGAGGCGAGTCAGGCCTTCGTACGCGTTTATGAAACGCGTTCGGTGCCCTGGAGCGCGTTTCATAAACGCGTACGAAGGTCATCTCCTTCAAATTCGAGAAATAGCCGTTTCTATTTTTTCGTTTAACTTCGTTCGGCAGAGAAAGAGAGAAAGAGAGAAAGAGAGAAGGAGAAAAGGAGAGAAGGAGAGAAGAGGAGAAGGAAAGAAAGGGAGAAAGAAAGAGAAATAGAGAAGCCAGCGGCAGCGGCAGCGAGGGAAAGAGAAGAGGAGAAGGCAGCGGCAGCGGCAGCGAGAGAAAGAGAAGAGCGGCAGCGGCAGCGGCAGCGGCAACAGCAGCGGCGAACTTGCGACAGCGAGGTTTTTTTCAAAATTATTTTGTATTTTGTATTTGAAATAGTGATAATTGTTGATAATTAGGGGTTTAGGGTTTAGTGATAATTGATGAAATTGTTGATAATTGATAATTGTGAAATTGTGAAAATTGTGGAAATTGTGGAAATTGTGGAAATTGAAATTGTGGAATTATGGAATTGTCCATATGTATGATTGATGATAATTAGTTAAATTTTATGATTGATGATAATTGTCCAAAATTGTGGAAATTGATATGTATGATTGATGATAATTAGTTAAATTTTATGTTGGATTTATTTTCTAGAAATGATGTATATTAAATTACTTATGAATATCGATGTAAATTTTAGTTTGTAATTATTGTGAAAATTATGTATAAATGGAATTAGTTAGTAAATTGTTGAAATAAAAAGAAATTTATATAGAAAAATTATGATGCAAATTAACATAGTTTCAAATAACTGGAATTTTATATTGAAAATTATGTATAAATTTATTGACGTAAATTATGGTGCATGAAAAATTTTAACATATTATGATAAAATTATTTCATTATTGATCAGTAATTATTGTGAAAATGTCAATTACATAGAAAAATAATTTTTGTTTTGTTCGTTTTGATTATTGAAAAAATATTAAATTCATTGTTGTTTTAAATTGTTGTTCTTATATTATTTGAATCAGATGAGTTCAGCAGAAGATGAGGCTGGTCCTTCTGGTGCTTCACCACCTCCCACCGAAGCACCCCCCACCCAGCCTCGGCCAAAAAGACGTAGGCGTCGCGCAGCCCGTCCGAGCGCGCAAAATGTCATTCCACCTGTGCAACCGGCCAACGCAGAAAACCAACAGGTTTTGTTTGTTACGGATAACGAGCATCTCGTTGGTTTGTCTTTTGAGGAGGTAATAGATTGTTTTATGTTAATTTATATTTTTTGATTTAATAATTTAGATTTCTTAATAGACTTATAAATTGTATTAAATGTTTATTATAATTTGTAGTAAAATTTTAATCGAAAATGCTTATTATAAATTGTATTATAAATTGTATTTATTTTAAATGCTTGTAAATACTTAAAAATTGTATTAAAAATTGCAGCGTGAAAAACATTTGGAGTTGAGATCGCACAAGCGAACAATTAAGGTGGACGAACGGATTGAGGGAAAGCTGATCAAACTGGGGCTCAGTCACATTATGAAGGTGAAGCATGTCAACATCGACATGCCATTACTGAAGGCAATGGTCGAGTTTTGGCGTCCAGAGACGCATACTTTCCATTTTTCCGTTGGAGAGATGACCGTTACTCTACAGGTAATTTATTTAAACTTGATATTAATTTTTTTAATATAATTTTCGTATTAATTTTCACAATTAATTCTAACATATAATTTTCGTATTAATTTTCACAATTAATTGTAACATTAATTTAAACTTTATAATTTTCGTAATATTAACATGAAAATTAATTCTAACATATAATTTTCGTAATATTAACATTTTCACAATTAATTCTAACATATAATTTTCGTATTAATTTTCACAATTAATTATAAAATTAATTTAAACTTTATATTTAAAATTCAAATTTGCAATATTTACATGACATAAATTTAACGTATTTTGTAATTGTTACCAGGATGTTGCCTTCTTATATGGTTTGCGCTCGACGGGCATTCCAGTTAGATTGAATACGAGAGGGCCCTGGGAGGAAAAGATTCGTGCAAATCTTTATCCTCATGAAGATTTGGGAGAGTGGCACCGAGAAAGGAGTACCAGGGAGTAAGTGAAAAAAATAAGAATGCAATATTGATTTTGCATATTCAATATATGCATTGCTTACTTGTATTGATTATTTTAAATTTGTACAATGCAGGGGCAATGTTGTTGTGGGCAACAACATCAAGTTGAAATGGTTGCGGCAAAATTGCGGGATGGCGCCACAGGCAGATGCTCCTGGTGAGGAGTTAGACCGATACACGCGTGCAGTGGCCCTAGAGCTATTTGGGACGTTGATGTTTCCCGATATTTCTCAGAATTCCGTCCCAGCATACTTTTTAGAGCTCGTATCGGTATAATTTTCTTAACTTAAATAATATTTTTATTTGTTTACGAAAATAGTACAATTCAATGTTACAAATTCAATATTTTCATAATGAAGCTGACACATAATATTTTTTATTTTTATAATTTCGTTAACAGTCTAATTTTTAAGCAAAGATACTTTTGTTAAAACATATTAATACATCAGTTAGTATCGAAGATAAAGAAATTACCAATGACAAAAAAGAAAAAAAAATGTTGAAATTATTATTCAATGTTGCAATTTAATTTTGTTATTTTCAATGTTGAAATTATTTTTTTTCAATGCGTTGTTTAATTTAAATGCATGGCAATTTGAATGAAGTTCCGGACTTCAATTGGGGAGGTGCCACGCTTGCTTGTCTATATCGTGCTCTGGATCGTGCCTCCATGCGTTTCAAGGTTGTGACGGGACCTTGGATGCTACTATTGTTTTGGGCATGGTCATACCTCCCTGTTTGTCGCCCAGAGGTTGCTCCTATCGGTGGATTAGGACTGCCTAACCTAGATTCATGTGTGCCGTTTGGCAGGTAATAATTTATAATAATTTTCCAATAATTTTATGCAAATTACAACACATCAATCCTAACCTTCAAAATTTTCAGGAAATGGGGCGAAGCTCGGTCTTTCTCACGGAGCCAGCACCGCGGGGCAGTGGAGAACGCACGGGACTACCTAGCCGTGTTGAACATTGAAGACGTCAACTGGTTTCCGTACGTACTCGACAGGGCTGTCATGCCACGGGTAGCACAGGAGGGTTCCATAGCGGAGCATGTTCGGTTGCCGCTGATTTTTTACCACATTGTTGCCTACTACTACCCCGACCGTTGTAGGCATCAGTTTGGACTGTACCAGTTTACTCCTCCTCCACTACCTGTGGTACGTTTGGTATATTTTTCCGATTTATCATACGATCAACTTCAATTTAATTAGAGTAAAGAACTAACGTCTTTATTTTAACAGAGTTGGGACGTGACACAGAACCTGCTGGGCTTCCAGCACGGTACCTATCGAGATCGCCCAGATTTTGCTACCATTTTTGCGAGTGCACATGTTGAGTGGACTGACGAGGCATTACAGGCACGCCAGCTGGAGACTCGATCCTGGAGTGCTACTGATACGCTGCGGTACTTCCGATGGTTTTGGCGATACGGTGCCTCCGAGAGACCCACGCCACGAGAGGATGCCGAGGCACGTCTCCAGCGCACTCAGCAGCTGCCTCTTGCTCAGAGGCAGTACACAAACATGGGGTCCAGACTTCGCAATACGGTACATTTTAATTTTTAAAATATGGAATGTATGATTGGTAAATGGAATTGTGCAATATGTCATTATTCTCGTAAATTGCAGGGCAACTCTGCGCTGAAGAATGCACTTCATGCATTGGGACTGGTTGTGAAGAAGGGGTGCAGAAGGGTGGGAAAGGCAATTCTCGCCAACTGTCGTTCGCAGTTGCATGATGCTTCCATCCCTCTGAGATAATTTTAAATAATTTAATTTTTTGATTGCGTTTTTTGCATTTTCAATTCAATAATTTAAAAATTACAGGTTGGAGGATTTGTTGGAGCAGCGAGGACTTCCAACAAATATTGAGGATATACCAGATTCTGGGGATGAGTCTTCTTCTGCACGTCCGACTGTACCCACAGACCTTCAGGCGGAGGATCTGATGCATGCGGTTAGTATTCGTTCATATGCAAGTTTCAATTTTAGATACTAATTTATTTATATTGACATTGTTTTTTTTTTAATATTATAGGATAGTCGACTGAATACCGGGCGATTAGATGACATTTTAGGACCACGCACGTTCTTTCCTACTCAGTTTCCAGCCTCAGGTCCTACTCCATCCATGCATAGTGCATCAGCATCGACCTCGCAGTTTGCTGGCATTTCTCAGGATCCCACTGGCATTTTCCAGCCTCAGGATCCTCCACCGTACTCCTTTGCACCATTTGGTATGCCTTCCTCTTTTCCTGCATTTACTGTTCCTCCATTTACTGTTCCGTCAGTGCCTACGCCTTCTTCTATTCCATCATTTGGCACTCCGTTGGGTAGTATGGGAGGGACAGACTCGTTCAGCACTTTACTGCGGACGGCCGTAGATGAGGAGGGTGATTATGTCCCTATAGCGACTCCTCAGGATGCTGGGCAGCCTGTTGAGTTTGGGCCCATACAGCAGGAGGCTCAGCAGGACCAGCAGGAGGACCGCCAGGAGGAGGACGATGGGGATACGGACTCCACTGACTCGGGAGATGTTACTGCCCCGGGCATGCGAGATAGGCGTGTGGTGAGGGTGATTGACAGATTTTCACCTTCAGGACCTAGGAGGAGGCGGCGGCGTTAGTTATGATGATGGACTGATGATGACAGTTCTTTTTTTGTTTATGGACTGATGATGGACGGATCGTTTATTTTTCGTTTATGGACTTGTGATTGACTTGTGTATTACTGATGTTGATTGACTATTTTTCGTTTATGACTTATGATTGACTTGTGTATTTATTGGATTGTTTATTATGACTTGTGATAATTGACTTGTGTATTATTATGACTTGGAATTTCGGAGTGCAAAGCACTACTTGAAACATAAACGTTTATGTATTGAAATGCCAATAAATGAAATACTCCAAACAACAACTTTTATCCATTGAACGTCAACACATTAAAACCACAACTTATAGTGCAAAGCACTACAAAAAATAAAGGAAAATAAAAAACAACCATAAAAATAAAACATTGCATTAACAATTCCAACTAAATTACATTAACAACCATAATAATAAAACACATAAATATTACAATGATATAAATATTTAGAGATTTTGACTATCTACATGTTGTAGAATTTCATCCCACCATGGTTGCTCATCTTTATCATTCGGTTGTTGTTGATTACTCGCACCAGTGTTGTCAGCGAACTGAGCGACTACGTTCCAAAAAGCAGCATCATCTTCTTGTTGATTACTCGGAACACTGTTGTCAACGAATTGAGCGGCTTCGTTCCAAAAAACCGCTTCGGTTTCTTCTTTTTCTATCTCTGCCATTCGGCTTGCAGCAATTTGTCGAAGTTCATCCCTCTTATTTAATACATCTTTAATTGGAAATAAAATTTTGAGAATTTTATAAATATGAAACATGCATGGACCTTGTTGCAAAATATTTTTTTTAATAAGTTAAATGTTGCGGCTTGAATGAAAAATATGAAAAAACTAATAACACGTTTATAAAACGCATTCAAAGGCTTCCAACCCGTTTTATAAACGGGCAGGAAGGTCTGACCAGCCTCAAAAGTCGTACCTGGAGCGGAGGATTTATTCTCCTTCCTACCCGTTTATAAAACGCATTGGAAGCCTTCCAACCCGTTTTATAAACGGATAGGAAGGAGAGATACTCTACTCTTTTATAAAACGCGTACGAACTTTCTTCTTATTAAAAAAAATAATAATAATTCTATCTATTAAAATTTTTTGCCTTTGAATTCTTATATAAAATAATTTCGGTCGGTAGAGAACTCCAATGAAATTCGAAGTAAGACTTAAGAGTGAACCGCTTACATGCTAAGTACTCTCAAATAAATTTTTTTAAGCTACATTTACAGATTAATCTATAAAACCAGCATCACATTCTACTTATTTAACATGGATATTTTTTATTGGTCTGGTATTAGATTATTTGCAAAATACTTTTAAACCCTCATGGGACAATCTATCGACATACATTAGCTCCTCAATTAATAATAATTAACAAATTATATATTGATTCGTTGTAATTAATATTTAAATTACCTAGTAAATTATTAACTCTATATTAAATTATTAATAATATACTTAGTTATAACTGTATGAGAGTATACTTAGTATCACAATTAAAGAGTATACATTAATGCATATAACTACAAGGGTCAAATCGGCTGGTTTTATGATGCAAAAGTTAACTCAAAGCGCTTCAACTTCAACCTATCAAAGAGAAATAATTAAATTAGGATACGTTATAGTGACAAAAATATTTATTTTTTGAAACATATTATGGAGATGATCTGTGAGTTATACTTTTTCTTTTTGCAGTGGATGGAAAAGTGATAGGGAAAATTACAGCAAAGTTTTTCAAATACAACAACGATTAGACAATTATCAAACTTAAAAAAATTTACAGATTTTTATTTATAATTTACATAATCTATTTACCAGAAATAAATTCTTTTATGCTTCTTCACTAACCTTTTCAGTCTCCTTTTGGCTATATACTATCCCTTGTTCTTCTCTTAAATTTGTATCTTATTTTACCCCATCCTCTGTTTGGCAACAGCGTGGAGGACACCTATTTCTGCAAATAATATATGCCTGTTATATTTGTTTACTAAGTCAGGTTTAATTTAAAATTTACTTCCATAACGAAATATGAGGCCTCCAAAAACATGTAAATTTTTCATGCTTACTGCTTTTCTTTATGGAATTAGGATAGTTTTTTTGTGGAATAAGACTGGCTAAATCTGATTAACATAATTCAATCCTATGAAGCAAACCACTTTTTTTTTAAGAATTAAGGAATCAATAAAAATTGATTTATGTAGGTGTAGCCAAAACATTCTTTTATTCTATATAATTGCGCAAACAACACAATCAAAATGAAAATTTATTTATTATTTTATTTATACTTTTTTTGTATTGAGAAACGCCTCCAAGAATTGGGTAGATAAATCTATCAAACAATCTGCCGTGGCTTTAACAGACTCTCAGTTACAAAACTTACAGCTCTCAAACCCAATTTGATTTAACTTGCTCTAAGGTGAATAATTTAATGTAGAATGAATCTTAAGAAGTGCATTTTATCCAACAAGATATTCTGTAGAAAAAGCTATTTTGTTCAGCTGGTTCAATAGATAAGGAGATAGAACACCTTGACGGGTTCACATAGAGGAGGTTTATGGGAAAATGTTTTCGCGCAAGTAGGAAAAAAATATCAATTTGTTTTGATTGAAAACGACCCAATATTGCATTAATTTTTTTTTTTGAATTTTTACCTTTAGATATTTGTAATATTTTTTTATGGCTTGCTGAAACAACAGTTCAACTAAAGTAGCGATCATAAAATTAAAAATATTAAATTTTAAATAATTATTTCTCCTGCTAATATTGTAAAATCCTGGATTCGTTCGAGGGTCCCTTTGCAGACTGGTATATTGTCTTATAAAATAATTCCGTAATTGTCATCCACTTCGTCCATCCTTAAACTACATCACTTGTCAATGGATTTCGACATTTCGTTGACAGCTGCATTACCAAAGTTTTAAATTTTCAAACCGATTTCCAGTTTGACAGAGTACTAATATCTTTTCAAGAACATTCATAAACTAAAGGTAGTAATAACAACTTAAAAAAAAATTATATAAGCAATGACAGATCAAACTACCAATTGAAATTAGCAAGTCATTTGTTAACAATTTTCTTGAAACAAAGCTCCAAAAAAGAAAATATGGATGAAAATCGTTTAATTCTTGAAGCTCATCTTCATGAAAACCGCTATAAATTAATCCTCATATGTGATCAATACCATATATAACACCTGCGTGCCTCATACCACCATCAAGTGGGAAATAGATGTCTGCCATCCTCCTATATGTGTACCAGGTCAGAAGGCTATCAGAACCAGCCCGGTGGGCACGCCCAACAACCCGTTCAATACTGAGTGCCGCAGCAACTTCTTCTAGACCTCCGTACAAATTAGGAGTGAAACTTATGATGTATTTGACATCTAAAATACACTCGTCAAGGTAAGTCGTGATCAAGGATTTAAACTCCAACAAAGAGTGTGGTAGAGGGCCCCAGAAGGTGGCCAGCTTAATGAAAAACACAATTTCGTAAGCACCGTGGAACAGGATCCATGTAATCCTGTTATTGTGCAATAGACCGGAGGAGAGGAGGAGTCTTGAGAAGAGATTCGAATCAATGGGTTCGAGCTGCATCCCAAGGAACTCCTCAGTCTCTGCCAGAGTATAGAGGGGTGAGAAATTAAAAGGAGAATAAAGGGGTATGAAATTATTATGACGACGGAGTGTGAAATTAAACTCCCACACGAGCACAGAACCGTCATCAGCCGATAAAGTAAGACCCAGCTGCCTTATGATGCCATTATCAGTTTTCATCCTGATGGTGTGATACCTCTCTTCAGGTGTTACGAAGCGAGGGTGCCTCTCGGGCACATCTTGCATGTCGATATCCAACATGAACTCGGTGTCAAGCGTCACTCGGTTATAATTTCCCCCTTCAAGAGCCTCCATGATCAGACGGAACTCATGGACAAGGTTTAATGCCCAGACTGAGCGAACTCTTGGTCTCAAATATAGCCACTCTCGTATCTGTTGTCTAATCTCCATCTCAATTCTTTGTTGAGGTAGGCTCTTTGTCTTAATTGGAAATATATAAACCGAAACGGTCAATTCTTGCAACTTTTAGGAGGAACTAGAAAGTTTCTGCGCCATTTTTTTTTTAAATATATACATTTATTTATTTTTACATAAATAACAGTTATTACATCAACATATTAATTATAAGTACTATATTATTTGGTTTAAAAATTCATATATGCATTCACGTCAGTGTTACAAGTGTATATAATTGATATGTCAACATAATAAACATCCATATACAATCAATGTTAAATTTATATCTACAAGTGTGCATTACAAAATGCCCATGTACATTACAAATCTGGCAAATTGTGAACATAACTCTACCAAACCAAACTACGAGGCCAATCATGCCACCGTCATAGATTTACAGCAAAATTGATTGTTAACAGAAAAAAAATTGTTCTATGCTATTCTCTACTATATCTGGGAAGTCAGAATAATTACATTTTAACGAAAGCAAAATGAAACCCCCAGAAAATTAAACAGATGGCTCTATCCTTAAGGACCTTAACTAATATATTCTCCAGGAAGAACATGCTAAAATAATTTTTTTGAGGGTCAAACATGCTAAAAGTATTGCAGGAAGAAGATACTTACAGAGTGGCGGAGGAGGTCAGAGTGATCCTAACAGATGGATCCTGCCTCCTGGTAGGAGGAAGAGATTGGGATGGTGGTGTGGTGGTTTACAACTTGCAAGATGAAATCCAGTACCTCATAGCACATCAGGTGGCTGCTGTAGATGCTCTTCTTGATGGCCGTCTGAGAAGCAGTCAATTATGAAACCTACTCAGCCCAGGTTTCGGCCTCCACTTCGCTGATCCTGACCGATTGCAGTGAACTGGTCACACTAATGACTAATCAACCCCAATTAAGGCGATTTAAAAAAAAAACTACTACTTAGTCTTCTTAGTTTTGGTTTTCGTTCTAGGTTCTCTGTACTAGAGCCGACCATATGGAATGGGATTAATCACAGCAATTGGTGGGTAGTTGGCACTTTGCAGGTGTTTTTTTCTAAATTATTATTCTCGTCTTTTTTTTTTCTTTTTTTTTTAAGGTTAGGATACAAAAAAGTCTTCCCAAAATTTCGTTGAATCAATAAAAATATGTACAAGTAACAACGCAGAAAAAGGAAAAGAAACAAAGAAAGGACCTCGACTTTCTTTTTTGTTTTCTATTGTAGTATTTTCTAGCGGCTGTGTCTTTTTTCTTTTGACCAACAAACCCTTACTTTGTGTGAACTTTGTTTCAATTAATGTTAGGCCATGGGCCTTTCACTAGAAAAAAATAAAGAAAGAAAGCGTCTCCCTTGCTCGGTCCCAAAGCTATGTTTTTTTCCTTTCTTATCGAAAAACATTTTTTTGCAGACGAAACTACTAAGTAGTTTGTGCAGCGGGTATTATTTGTACAGAAATATGACCCATTAACCCGCTACACCATCACTTCAGGCCAAGCTTTTAAAAAACGCCTGTTTTTTTTTCGGAAATAGCAGTATTTTGTAGGCAAACCGCACGAATGTCATAGAAAAAATAATAAAATAACGTAACGCGTCATTTACATTTTTTCGCCCAAAAAACGTAAAATAAAATGTGTTTTTTTGCCAATTAAACGTGTACAATATCAAAAGATTTATCGTGTATTGAGAACATAGTGTATTTGGTACATATCGTGAATAAAATGTTTAGAGATGTTCAGTGTCATGTACAATATCATATACCACTGCCTCTCTAAGTACTAAATCGTGTACCAATCGTCCATACAAATGTAGTACTGTACACAAGAATACATATGACTTTGACACTTTGTTTGCATATATACACTGTTTTTTTATTGAAAAAACGCCGCACCGTTAAATCAACTTCGGACCGTCATGCCGAAAAAAACACATTTTAAAAACTTGCTTCACACAAAAAATACCAAAAATGCTACAGTAGCACGAGCAATAATGAGTTCAGTGTTGCAAAATATTAAGTGCATCATATTATTTAACCACATACTGCAATGTACCTTGCAGAAAGACGCCCGTCACTAGATAGATAAAGCTGCAAGCCTGCAAGTTTTTTTTTTGTTTACTTTCATTTTTTTTTTTTTGTAAAACGCAACAAAATTCTAGGAAACACAAACTATACTACTACGAATAATTAATGACTATATGTTACAGACAAAGATTATGGGACAATAAACAGCATCTGAAGATGCAAACCATCAGAAGCAAAGAACATAAATAAATACAATCAATGTACACAAGCTAGGAAGAGAATTAGTGACGAAGCTAGAAATTTATATTAGCGGGTCATAATTTTTTTTTCAAAATATATGTACGACATATATAATGTCTAATATAGGTATATTATACCAATATTTTTCAAACAAATAATTCTAAAATAATTCTCTGCTTTTTTTATTAAGTAGAAAACGAGTTTTTTTTTTCTTTTTTTGTTTTTTTTTATCTTTATGAAATTAAAAAAAACATTCATGAGAAATCAAATATATCTATAATAATAATATAAGAAAAAAAACTGGCACGATAGGAACCTAGTTGTTGTACTAAACGTCTCTAGTTTTTGTCGATTACAAAACAATATCATTTGATATTTAACAATCTTCTTTGAGTTTTATAGGAATAAGATACAATTTATGAGGACTTGGATAAAAACTCTAAGAAAGATCAAGATCAAGTCTTTAGAAAGCTTGTAGGCTAGTTTAGACTAGGATAGAAGGTATACTTTAGTCCTTGTTTATCCTTGAAATGGTCTAGATAGCGAAAAGCTCAATAAACCAGCAAAATCCTGTTTTCAATGACCTAGCGTCGTACAACGCTAGATAGTGGCACATAACGCTGAGTTTTCAAAACTAGAACATCTGACTTTTGTGAGTCAACGTTGCACAACGCTATATAGAGTTAGGTAATGCTGAGTCACAACGTTGTACAACGCTCAGTAGTGTTGTACAACGCTACAGTTAAAAACTTGGAAAATTTTCTGAGTACCATGTAAAAATTCCAAGTTAGTCGTGCTGTTCAGACAGCATTGCATCGATGTTCAGACAGCGCTGTCCCATGTAAACCCTTGTAAACAGTTGTTTTTACATGCAAAGTTGCAGGTAACGTTAGCCAACATCTCTTAGCGTTGGGTAACGCTAGCGTTGTGTGACGGTATATAGAGTTGTACAACGCTCTGTTGAATCTGTCAGAGTTGTTCCTTTTGTATCCCTTTAACGTCGTGTAACGCCATTCAGTGGCAAGCAACGTTCTGACAATTTCCAACGGAATTGTCGGAGCTTTTCTTTGGCTGCACACTCCTTCGTTGTGCGACGGCAAATAGCGTTGCACAACGCTCTGACAGACCAACGGCTATATTATCTAGCCATTAGATTTTACAACGGTCATATGTAATGTTGTACAACGCTACATCCAGTTTTTGTTGGTAATTTGCTCCTTTCGAGTCCTATATATATACACCCCTTGTTCTCTCTCTTAAGTGAGCTTAGCCTTGCAAAATTAGACCAGAATTGAGCCTTTGAGCACAGGAATACCCTCTCACTTGATCTTTTCATAGCTAGATCATCTTGAGAGATTTAGTAGCCTCAAACACCACCGCCCCGACATCGTCGCTAGGTGTAGGTTGGAATAGGTTGAGAGCTCTTCTCCTTTAAGGCCGTTGTGCCATTCGAGTTAGGTCGATCCGCCTCGAGTGTCCTTGTGACGAGGTGATTCGGTTCGAAGTTGTAGTCCCGTTCGTTGTGGAATTGAACGGAGCGCGCTCTTGTGTGGTAGCGAAACTCCCGGAGATGTACGACTAAGGCTAGCATTTCCTAGCGGGTCGCAACTCCGTAATCATACCGAGTGTTCAATCTTTCTCTCTCTCTTTTTCTTTTTATTATCTTGCTATACTTGAATTGCTTATGTGCTTGCTTGTATTGGGTACCAATTGAATTGTGTTAGGATAGTTCATACCAAACCGGTCCGAAACTTCAATTGCTTCCGCTAAATCTTGGTTAAGCCGCCTCTTTTAGAGACAACACTAGTCAATAACAAAACCATGCAAATCACCCTAATTGTGACACCGTACAATTTTCATGCTATATTCAGAATTTTGCACGTATATTGAGTAGTTTTTGCAGAAATGCCCCAGCTTTAATAGTTAATCTAATCCTGCCCATAGCAATTGGTGAAGCCATCAATTATAGAATTGCCTCAGCAGAGGATGGCAATGTCATAATCTAATCCTTGCAATCTATATAGACAGATTAAGCAAACCATGTAAAATTTTATTTAGTTCTTAAAAAATCAGCCATATTTTAGCATTTGAATTTTTGAATCAGTTCCTACTAAGAGAGGAGGAGAGGCCGAGTGCTAACTGTAGAGAGAGAGGAGGAGAGGCAGTGCAAAGGCCGAGGGAAAAAACGAATAGGCGTCTGTTTCTGTCGCGAGGGACTGTCAACTACTCAGCGTGCAGCGAGGAAGAAGGGGAAGATGAATAGGTAATTTATCAGGAAGGAGGAACGAGCTATTTCTGAGATGGGTCCATATATATATTTTTATTTACATATCGATCCTATTTCATGTAAAAGAAAATTTTCAGCTGGGTCCCTAGACCCACCAAAGAGGCTGTAGCTGTTGGGTTTGCTTTAAAGCCAAAGGAAATAAATAATTCTAGCAATACAAATAAGCAACCCAGAAAACATGAACTCGGAGAACCAGTAGTTGGAACGGACCGTCCTGGTCATAGACCGGACCGTTCCAATACACCAGAAAACTAAATCATGAGCGGAAGCTTACCTAATTCCATTGCTATGGCCTGAAGCTTGATGTTGAGCACTTGTTGATGTCTCCTAACGTGTATACTTCTTATTTCCTCTTGTTGTTGACACCCAAGACAGGAGAAAAGGTCTTCCAAAGGATCAAGACTCGCCTTGGTACTCTTTGCCTGAACTTAGAGCACCTTCTCAAACTATTTGATGGAGGAATAGAGAGAGAGGCAGAAAATACTACTTTCAACACATGTATGCAGTATGTTTCATGGATGTCTTGTCCCTTTGGGGACCAACCCCTTTATATATAGAGAGCCAAAGGCTTCTTGGCCTCCAAACAATGCTATAACTAACCATCATAATTAGGCAATGTTTCTAAATATTACCACCTATAAAAGGCAACACATCCCTGCACCAAATCTGGCTTTTCTTTACAGCCACGTTTAGCCTATTACCATATAACTGAATGACTTGGAGACCAAGCAGAAACAGCCCACCAAAAATAGATTATTTCCTTAATATGGCGCAGAGTCTGGACCGGGCCGTCCCAGACCACTGGAACAGGCCGTTCCAGTGCCAAATGGTCAAATAATCTAACAATCTCCCACTTGGGCTATTATGCTTAGTGTTATCCAATGTCCTTAACTTAATGAGCTCATAATTTAATGGTAAATAAACTTGGTGCCTTTAATTTCGTCCATCATTCATAATAATAGAAGATCAAGGAAGCATTCGTTACATTATAGCATTTACAGGTCTCTAATCCTATAAAGCCGTCGCAACTAAACTCACAATGATCATAATATCATTATAAATGAATGACATTGAATTAAGATGTGTATAAGTGGTGTGGAAAATACACGTAAGTGTGACTGTCACGTGTCTATTTCCAACTTTATTGGTCACCCAAAACTGAAGTGAGGTCAACTTAAATAAATTGAGAACGAAACTGACACTGAATCTGAAAGCTGAAACTTTATTCATTTCTGCAGAAATATTCATTACATAATACACTGAATAAACTGAATAAACTAAAACCATCATCTAATCTAGCACTCCCACTGAACAAAACTCCCACTAAAGCCTAGAATCATGAACTGAAATTACACCCATATCAGTTACATGTTTCAGAAACTGCTTGGGTATTAGTGCTTTAGTAAGTGGATCCGCTATCATTGAGTTTGTTCCAATGTGCTTGATTGACAATTCGTCATTCTCAACCTTTTGCTTAACAGACAGAAACTTGATGTCGATGTGCTTCGAGTTGGCTGAGCTTCTGTTGTTATTAGCATACATGACTGCCGAGTTATTGTCACAGAAAATCCTTAGTGGAGTCTGGATGGAGTCCACTACACGCAGCCCAGTGACAAAATTTCGCAACCATGTTCCAAACAATGATGCCTCATAGCAAGCCACACATTCTGCTGCCATGGTAGAAGATGCCACTAGGGATTGTTTGGCACTTTTCCATGAAACAGCTCCACCTGCCATCATGAAGATGAACCCTGTGGTTGACTTCAAGCTATCTTGACATCCCGCAAAATCAGAATCAGAATATCCTATGACCTCCAGCCTATCTGATCTCCGATACGTTAGTGCAAAGTCTTTGGTTCTTTGAAGATATCTCAAAACTCGTTTGGCTGCCTTAATGTGCTGAACACCTGGATTGTGCAAATACCTGCCTAGCATTCCTGTAATAAAAGCAATGTCTGGACGTGTACACACTTGGGCATACATTATGCTTCCAACAATGGAGGCATACTTATTGTCCATTACTTGCTTCTTTTCCAACTGTGTTTTGGGACATTGTTCAAGACTAAACTTGTCTCCTTTAGCAACAGGGGTCTCTGTTGGTTTGCAGTTTTCCATATCATACCGCTTGAGTACTTGATCGATATAGGCCTTTTGTGATAAGCCTAAAATACCTTGAGAACGATCTCTAAGTATCTTAAGACCTAACACATATGATGCATCACCAAGATCTTTCATTTCAAAGTGCTTAGACAGAAATTTCTTAGTTTCATGCAACATATCCTTATCGTTTGTGGCAAGCAGTATATCATCCACATACAAAACCAAGAAAGAATATTTACTCCCACTGAACTTGTGATATATACAATCATCCGCCGGGTTACTCTCGAAACCAAATGAGAGAATCACTCGATGAAATTTGTAATACCACTGTCGAGACGCTTGTTTGAGCCCATAAATGGATTTCTTAAGTTTGCAAACCATTTTCTTTGGATCATCCGATACAAAGTGGGGTGGTTGCACCATATAGATGGTTTCATCAATGTCACCATTGAGAAACGCGGTGTTAACATCCATTTGATGAAGCTCAAGATCTAAATGTGCCACAAGTGCCATGATCACACTAAAAGAGTCTTTCGATGAAACTGAAGAGAAAGTCTCTTTGTAATCAATACCTTCTTTTTGAGTAAATCCCTTAGCAACAAGACGTGCCTTATACCTTTCCACATTACCCTTAGAATCCTTTTTGGTTTTAAATATTCATTTGCAACCAATAGGTTTCTTTCCTTCTGGTAATGGTACTAAGTCCCATACATCATTGTCATACATGGACTTCATTTCTTCATTCATGGCATCGATCCACTTTTGTGAGTTTGGACTGTCCAAAGCTTGACGAAGATCACGAGGATCTTCCATCATCCCAATGTCAAACTCATGTTCTTGGAGATAGACCATATAATCATTAGGTATTGCTGGTCTTTTCTCTCTAGTGGATCTCCTAGGCACAAGTTCTTGAGGTGTTTGTAGTTGTTCAATGACACTATTATCTTCAACTTGATTATTTCCAGAGTCTAAGTCCATAGCATCTGGAACAGGATCCATTTCTTGAATGAAACGGTTCGTTTCAGTATTGGGGCGGCCCGTTCCAATCCTGGAACGGTCCGTTTCAATGCTAGGCACTGTATCTATGATCAACCGTTCCGTTTCAACTTCAGACCGGTCCGATCCAATCCTGGAACGGTCCGTTTGAAGATCAATGCTTGTTTCCTCCTCAAAGATAATATCCTGATGTGTCATATCTCCCCCCACAACCAAAACATCCTCAAAGAACTTAGCTATAATCGTCTCAAATATGTTCCTATTAGTGGGATCGTAAAACTTGTAACCCCTAGAACGTTCGGCATATCCAATAAAATAGCAACTAAATGTCCTTTCGTCCAATTTCTTCTCATTTGGCCTGTACGGCCGAGCTTCAGCTGGACATCCCCAAATACGACAATGTTGTAGACTTGGTTTCCTACCAGTCCACATCTCATAGGGAGTTTTGTTGTTATTTGCCTTAGTTGGTACACGATTAAGCAAATAGCCTGCTGTTTTAAGCGCTTCGCCCCAAAGAGATTTTGGCAAATTAGTATGACTAAGCATACTCCTAACCATATCCTTCAATGTTATGTTTCGCCTTTCAGCTACTCCATTCATGCTAGGCGATCCTGGCATGGTATATTGAGGGACAATGCCATTTTCCTCTAGAAACTTAGCAAAAGGCCCTGGACGTTGTTCACCTGAACAGTCATATCTACCATAGTATTCACCACCACGGTCAGATTTGACTTGCTTAATCTTTTTGTTGAGTTGTAACTCAACTTCAACCTTAAATGATTTGAACACGTCCAAAGCTTGCGCTTTTTCACTTAATAGATATAGATAATCAAATCTTGAGTAATCGTCTATGAAACTGATAAAGTAAGTTTGACCATTCCTTGTAGGTGTAGGAAATGGTCCACAAATATCCGTATGAATCAGTTCTAAGACATCACTCGTTCTATTGGCATCATATCTTCTTTTATTGGTTTGTTTTCCTTTAACACAACTTACACATGGGCCTAAATCTGTCATGTCTAAAGGATCGAGTATGTCACTTTGCACAAGCTTTTCAATTCTCTTTAAAGAAATGTGACCTAAACGCTTATGCCAAAGTGCACCTGAATTCTCATGAGTTAATTTACGCTTAACACTTCTAGTACTTGTATGCAAGTTTTCATTATATGAAGCAATAGTTTCCAAAGAATATAGATTGTCATAAACTGAAAGAAAACCAGATCCAACGCATTTAGAATTATGAGATAAACTGAATTTTTCATTTTCAAAAGAACAAGAGTAACCAAACTTGTCTAGTACAGAAATAGAAACTAAATTTCGTCTAAAAGATGGTACAACAAAAGTCTCATATAAATCTAAATACAATCCAGTCTTAAGTAACAATCTAAAATGCCCAATAGCTTCAACTTGTGCCTTCTTGCCATCGCCCACATAGATGTATCTTTCACCATCATTTGGCTTTCGGCAGTTCAGGCAACCCTGCATAGAGATACTTATGTGAGTTGTAGCACCCGAATCAATCCACCAAGTATCCTTTTGTACTGAAGTTAAATTAACTTCTGAACAAACCAAAGAGAGAGACATACCTTTCTTCTTGCGCCAAGCTATATAGCATGTGCAATCAGTCTTCTTGTGTCCCTCTTCGCCACAGAAGAAACACCCATTTGGATTCTTTGGCTTCTTGCCAGTCTTCCCCTTATTGGGTTCCTTCTTTGACTCTGAATTAGCAGCCTTATTATTGTTTTGTTTCTTCTTCCCTTTATTCTTGGAAGTGGAGGCAACGTTAGCACTATGTGTCTTATCAAGCTTCAACCTTTCCTCTTCTTGAACTAGATGCGAAATCAGTTCATTTAGAGTCCACTTGTCCTTAGTGCAGTTATAAGTAACCTTGAAATGGTTATACTGACTAGGGAGAGAGTTAAGCACTAGACACACCTGAATTTCTTCAGATATGTCTAACTTAAGGGCTTGTAACTTTGAAGCAAGATTAGACACTTCCAAAACGTACTCACGAATGTTGCCTTTCCCATTATACTTCATAGAGATGAGTCTTGCCATGAATGTACAAATCTCCGATTTCTCATTCTTGGCAAATCTCTTCTCAATTTCTTCCAAGCATGCCATAGCCTCATCGGAATCAGAAACGGTACCCCTGAATGCCTCTGGGATTGTCTTCTTGATGATCATAATGCCCATGCGATTGGAGCGTCCCCACTGAGCCACACTTTGAATGTGTTGTTGACTGCTCTTAGCAGTAATCTCAAATGGTTTCTTCTCCCTAAATGCAAGGTCAAGATCTAGACAACCGAGAACTATCATTAAGTTCTCCTTCCATTCCTTAAAGTTGGAACCAGTCAACATGGGTATGCTGTTAATGCTAGCTTGAATATTTGCTAAAATAAACCAAAGACAAAATACACTAATATTAATAACCATAATGTATAAGTTAAATCACAAAATATAAAGGTCCAAATCCCATCTACTAGTCTTTATTCATTTGCAAGTGCTCTTTGGAGTCTCCAAGCAAACTTCAATCAACTAGGTGTAGTATCAAATGTAATGATTCATAACATATCAATTAATTAACCTTCCTTTGGGCCGATTAATTAATTATATGTAAAACCTTATATTCATTACCCATTTGATTCTACCAAAACATTGCACATATAGCCTTTTAAATTATGTCCTTCCTTTGGGCCGACCCATAATTTAAAAGTTACATGTACCTTAATACACTTTGTATTTGAGCCTTTGAAACAACCATTAATATGAGAGCCCACTTTGACGGGATGATATTAATATTGGTTCAATTCTCAAATACAACTCAAGTTACCTTTATATTAGACTTAAAGTATACCTTAAACCTAGACTTTTCATTATGCACATCAATCCTAATTTGAAAAGTCTTAACTAAATACTGACCTAGGATGATAAAGACTTAGAACCCAGTTGCAAACCCTAAGGTATACACATATTGAATCGTATGGAATACATACAAACCAACAAACCTGGAACGGACCGTTTTGGTGAGAGAACGGTCCACCCTAAATAGACCAGAAGAGAACCAAAGAGAGATATGACCATACAGTCCAGTATGGTCATATTAAGGTAAGAAAAGAAAGCGGTGGTCTCCCGTTCAGCCAGCAGCCATTGAAATTACACCACATCCAGGCAAGATTCCCAGAAAAGGTCAGGGTCATATGGACACTTAGGCGCCGACCTTATTTTCTGCGACAGAACTTGTCCTCATGACAACATGGTGTAACCCAACGCTTACAGCTCTTACTAATGAAAACCACGGCAGAGAAGAGAAGAGGAGGGATGCATAAACCGTTATTTGTACCTAACCAGTACAAACAACCTGAATTTTGGCTTAAAACCTAAAAATTCTGGTTCTGGAACGGACCGTCCTGGTAGTGGAACGGACCGCCCCCTTAAGATCTGATCAATACCTAAGCAGTTTGCAACCAAAACTGAATCTGGAACGGTCCGCCCCAGTTCTAGGACGGTCCGTTTGAAAACCGCAGAGAAGTAGATAGATGTCGTCCTAATCTAGGTCGAGAAACCCTAATGATTTCTCTCCTAACCTGACAATCTATTCTAAATCTAAATCATCCTATTAGGTCAGATTTTAAACGATTTTGAATTTTCAAAACTTTAACTTAATTTTCAAAATCTTTTCAAGCAATTGCAATTTCAAATGACAATTCTGGCACAAATCTCAATCAACAAATCATAAAACAATCCAAAACTAATGGAACGGTCCGTTCGAGCCATGAAACGGACCGTCCAAATGTCAGATACTTCAGAAACAGTTCAGAAAACAGTTCAGAAAAAGTGCAGAAAAAATCTGAAACGGGCCGTCCCAGAATTGGAACGGGCCGCCCCAGACCACTAGGACGGGCCGTCCCAGACTTGGACCGGACCGCCCCAGTCTGCAATGCCAGAAAACTAAAAACAGTTCAGACCAGATCTTCAATCTCACCAAATCAATTCAAACACTTCAATTAAATCCAAACTTATGTGTCATGCTACTGGCTCACGACGAGTGGCTCTGATACCACTTGTTGGGTTTGCTTTAAAGCCAAAGGAAATAAATAATTCTAGCAATACAAATAAGCAACCCAGAAAACATGAACTCGCAGAACCAGTAGTTGGAACAGACCGTCCTGGTCATAGACCGGACCGTTCCAATACACCAGAAAACTAAATCATGAGCGGAAGCTTACCTAATTCCATTGCTATGGCCTGAAGCTTGATGTTGAGCACTTGTTGATGTCTCCTAACGTGTATACTTCTTATTTCCTCTTGTTGTTGACACCCAAGACAGGAGAAAAGGTCTTCCAAAGGATCAAGACTCGCCTTGGTACTCTTTGCCTGAACTTAGAGCACCTTCTCAAACTATTTGATGGAGGAATAGAGAGAGAGGCAAAAAATACTACTTTCAACACATGTATGCAGTTTGTTTCATGGATGTCTTGTCCCTTGGGGACCAACCCCTTTATATATAGAGAGCCAAAGGCTTCTTGGCCTCCAAACAATGCTATAACTAACCATCATAATTAGGCAATGTTTCTAAATATTACCACCTATAAAAGGCAACACATCCCTGCACCAAATCTGGCTTTTCTTTACAGCCACGTTTAGCCTATTACCATATAACTGAATGACTTGGAGACCAAGCAGAAACAGCCCACCAAAAATAGATTATTTCCTTAATATGGCGCAGAGTCTGGACCGGGCCGTCCCAGACCACTGGAACAGGCCGTTCCAGTGCCAAATGGTCAAATAATCTAACAGTAGCTTCGCCCCAAAAATTAGCAAAAGATACTGAAGTTGTCAAGCTTTGAGGACAATTTTGTGCACCATGGTTTCCTGTGGATTTCATGGCAGCTCTCCTCGATCGACAGGTTCTAGAACCTTCTCCAGGTTGCTTGCCCAGGAATTGAGCACATTGGTGCTGCCTTTCTCTGACTGGAAGCACACTATTCCCATTGGCCAGTCTATTTTTGCTATGAGAGATTTCAATACCTCCATCTCAGGTAGGTACTTCTCGATAGGCCTATCAAATGTGGAAACGGAACACAGAACAACCCATTTCCATTTTCGTTCCGTTCCGGACGACGAAACAGAAATCTCTTTCGTCAAACGAAACAGTTTTGTGTTCCGTTTAACGTTTTGTCCTTCATTTACCATTTATTTCAGTCGATTTCCGTTTTTGGTTTCGGTAACGTTTTTAAATTTCAGTTCCGTTTCCGTTTTCAGCTCACATTAACGTCGATATTGACAGGCCTACTTCTCAGCCTCTGTCAGGATTAAAACCTGAATTAGCTGATGAAAGCCTATTTAACCTAGTCAACCTGAAGGGGTCTGTTAATGTGAGCTGAAAACGAAATGCACTGGGAGTTAATTGTGTTTCTACTGACTGCGGGCCTAAGATTAGTAACTGACAGAACACTGGAAGAGGGGTTAGCAATGAGCTGGAGAGGGACCACATACATCGCCACAAATTCTTCAGAAATTACTGTGTTTTTACAATCAGATATTTTGTAATCCTATATAAGTCGCAGTCGGCTCAATTAGAGTTTTCTTATGTTTTGTAACTAGATCTGAATATTATTCCTCTTTTATGGTTTATTTTCCAGTCAGTAAAGGTTTCTTGTATCTTTCAAATTAAGCAAGTTTGTTATTCAAATCAATGTCATAGTATCATATTTCTATATCCTATTCTACTTTCAATTTCATCAATTTCTGTTGCTTTGAATTCAATTTAGCTAATTTCTCAATTCTGGTCTGGTACCAGTATGAGTTCAGATCTATATTCAGAGCAAGTGCGTGACACCCTCCTGCTCAGCAGATTATTAGAAACAGAAAAAAATCAAACTTCTCTTAATCTATTTCTGTTTTTATTCTATTTTTATGGGGATTTTAAAATCCTCAGAATTCTCTTATAGTAGCAAGATAAAACCATGGGCCACAGAAATATTCTACACATGTAAGTTGTAACAAAAAGTCAGCAATAGCATACAATCAACTATTTGACTGAAACCCCTTAAATGTGTCACAGGATTTACCAGTGTTGTGTGCGGCCAACCGGGTGTTACAGCATGTGAAAACCCGTCTTCTTATATAAAAATTGGGACGAAGTCTACTTGGCAACTGCAGCTTATAATGCTATTGCCAATGTTTGGTTAAGAGGTCAATATGCTTATCCACCCATGTTGTTAGTTGTCTCCTCAATATTTTGTAGGCATTTCTACCTTAAATTGGTGTTGGAAACTAATAAAAGGGTGCCCACATTTAAGAAAAATATCCTCATTGCTCTTAGTACTATACAAGTACAAATAGGCAACAACCCGAAACCTCGGGCCAGCTTTAGCTGCTGGAATGTTCCTGTTCATAGAGGCCCATTTATGTAAAGATAAGGCCCAAGTTAGATGGGCAAGGTTTCTTCTATGCAAATGCCGCCTGACAAAGTGACAAGTGACAACTGACATTATACAAATACTTGTAGTAAAACTGCAATTTCAATGCAGTCCTTCAACATCTGGAAATTTAGGATAGGAGAATCCAGGCATTAGTTTTATAGGAGAATCGTCGAATTTGTTAGCACGAATTTCGAAATAGACCAACGTATGACATATTTTACCTTTTACCTATATCAAATATGGTGTCGTTGAATCTTGCTACCAATTTTGTTGATGATTTGAGCCTTTCGTCATAGTTTATTTTCATTCTTCTTTTATTTTTCCTATATATATTTATATGTGGATCTTTTGAGGTATATAAACATATGCCATGCGAATTTTCACATTGATGGAGAGATATCGGGAGCGAAAGAAGGATCTACATATGGTTTTCATTGATTTGGAGAAAGCATACGACAAAGTGCCAAGGAAAGTTATGTGGTGGGCACTAGAAAAGAAGAAAGTCCCCACAAAGTATGTTACCCTCATCCAAGACATGTATGATGGTGCCGTTACTTGCATCAGGACATGTGATAGTGTAACTAGTGACTTTCCTATTAAAATAGGACTACATCAGGGATCAGCTTTGAGCCCGTATATTTTTGCCTTAGTGATGGATGAGATCACGAAGGATATACAGGGAGAGATTCCTTGGTGTATGCTCTTTGCGGACGATGTGGTGTTAGTCGATGAGAGTAGGACGGAGGTCGATAGGAAATTGGAATTGTGGAGACGAACTCTAGAGTCCAAAGGGTTTAGGCTTAGTAGAACTAAGACGGAGTATATGGGGTGTGAGTTTAGTGGGATACGACCAGTGGACGGAGATGTCTGTCTAGACGGGCAGGTAGTACCTACGAAAGATACTTTTCGATATTTAGGATCGATGCTGCAGAGCGATGGCGAGATAGATGAAGATGTTAGTCACAGGATAAGAGCGGGGTGGGTGAAATGGCGACAAGCATCAGGCGTCCTATGCGATAAGAAAGTCCCGCAGAAGCTAAAAGGCAAGTTCTACAGGACAGCGATTAGACCTGCGATGTTGTATGGCGCAGAATGTTGGGCTACTAAAAGACGACATGTCCAGAAGATGAGTGTAGCTGAGATGCGTATGTTGAGGTGGATCTGCGGTCACACGAGGAAAGATCGGATTAGAAATGATGACATATGAGATATGGTTGGGGTCGCACCAATAGAGGAGAAGTTGATCCAACATCGTTTGAGATGGTTTGGACATATCCAACGCAGACCTCCAGAGGCACCGGTACGTATCGGAATTCTTAATCATTTCGAGAACACCCGGAGGGGGAGAGGGAGACCAAGATTGACATGGGAAGAAGCGGTGAAAAGAGACCTTAAAGAATGGAACGTCTCCAAGGAGTTGGCGATCGATAGGAGCGCTTGGAAGTTAGCAATTCATGTACCGGAGCCATGACGTAGGAACTTAGGGGTAGGAGCGATACCATAGGTTTGTAGGTCCCTTTATTAGGTCACGGTCGAGGTCTAGGTTTCTACTATTACTATTATTATTAGAGGTATTATTTTTAGTATGGCTAGTCTTACTATTAGTATTTTTATTTTTATTTTTATTTTTATTTTTTATTTATTTATTTTTTTTTTTGTTCTGGGATGTGTTTTCTTGTTGGGTTTCTTTCTAGCCTACCCCAACTTGTTTGGGAAAAAGGCTTAGTTGTTGTTGTTGTTGTTGTTGTGTACGTATTTTTCGCTCAAAAACAATTGTAGAAAAAAGAACTTTATCTCGACGGACTTCTGTACTTTTGGGCCCGTCAAACATTTCATTACTTTCAACTATCGTTTTCTTGCAAACCGTGAAATTAATCTGCGTGGTCAGGTTTTGGGCTATATCGAAGCGAATAACCCTTCCTTAAAATAATCTTTGGTTCTGTCATATAATTTTTTTCCAGTTATAACATCTTTTCATGCTAATTCTACTCTATGAAATTTTCTTCTTGCTGTTTCAAGTAAAGGTTTTTCCCTAGTGAAAAGCTTGAATTAATTGTCTTAGACAAAAAACTGATTCCATAGTAATTTTTTGAGAAAGATCTATTTTAATACTTAAAAATGATAACGCTTAAAAGGTAAATTCCATAGACCAATCGTTTGAACATGATGAGGCCACATATAAAATGCGCGAAGTTCTAAACAAGTGCAACTACACATAGTATGCGGAGGTCTAAATTATTTGAAGGATTATTCAAGACTATTTCTCGCTAATACGATCAGGGGATGCCACTTATATGGGTGGAATAGCATAAAGACCATTTCTCCACCCATTGGCAATAATGTTGTATGCTTTCTCGGTGAAGGCAATTCCATCCCAGTTTACAGTTGTTGGGTCAGGACAAGCAGCCACACCTGATTGGCCACACACTGCACTTGAGTTATAATTATATGGCCCGCCACCCCCACAACATGCTACAAGAGGCGATCCATTGACAGTAAATCCTGCGAAATTCAATAATGAAATGAGAAGGCAATAAATAATGGTATCGAAATTGAACTTTATTTGCTCTCATTTACTCACCATATAATGTTGGCTTTGCCAAAAACTCGGTGATTGGCTGGTAGTAGTCAGCATAGCTGATAACTGCTTTTGGGAACTCAATTTGTAGCTGTTTAATAGCATCCTGTAGAATTCTGTTGTGATTTTGACTGATATCGTTGTATCTTTGGAGGCATCCGATTGAGTCGTAGTCTGACCCATTTGGGCTCACATAGACTGTTAGGATTCTTGGTAAGCACCCTAGTGGTACAACTCCCGGAAGTACCATGTGCTGGACGCCTTGATGAAGCAAAGACTGAAAGAGTATATACGGAAACTATCAGTGATGACAATAATGACAACAACGATAAGTCTATAATATATCTTTGTTTTGAATTTCTACAAAGAAAACTTGACACTGAGGCAATTCCACGGTTGAAGATAACAAATTAACAATTGCTAATGAATTTGTCACAAGGAATATATTAACACAATATACACAATCAATTTTCAACAAGGATTTGAATAATAGGGCAATTAGAAACAATGGCTGATTGATGGAGAGAATTCAGAGAATATGAAAAAGGGAAAACAAATAAAAAAAAAAAACAGAGCAGATTATTGTTGCATCTATTTGCACAACAATTTTATCATTGAAATATAAATTTGTTTCAATTAATTTCAAATATGAAAGTAAAATCCCACAGATTTAGTAGGAGCGGGAGGAATCGGAGGGATAAGCTTGCCGACCTTTTTGTACTTGTTCTCATTTTATGTTGACGTTGACTATTAAATATAAAAGTTGACTGACTTACAGAAGGATCTTAAGGTAAGTTGGTAACTTGTTTTACCCTAGCTGCTGATGTAATTGAAGAAACGACAACTGGCACTTTAGAATTGGCATATTCTACCGTCTTTCCAGCAGATACCATGATGGTATAGTCAAATAATCCGATAGTTCCTACTAAGATGAGGGAACCGCGGAAGTACAAGTTGCATTCTGCATGCATGAAATTATAATAAGAATTTGGTCGTTAATCCCATTTATATTAACTGGTAACATTGATTTTTGCATTTTTACTTGTACAGAAAATGTACACAGTCACAGACCATCTGTTGTGTTGCATAAAGATGATTTCAAGTTCTCAAACCACTCTAGCTGAACACTTAAGGAGGTGTTTAGCAATGCGATACTGGTAGGGATCATGTTGTTATCTTGGTAGAACTTAGAATCAAGAGCTGTGGCTCTGCCGACAGCAAAATTTGCTCCTTTGCTGAAGTCCTGTCCTTTGGCCAAGTATGGCGGTACGAGCGGAAGCGCTATAGATTGAGCTGCATTGCATAAAAAAATTTGGTATTAAGAAGAAATTATTTTCCAATTGTTCCCTCATAAGAATAATACAAATATGTAATAAATAAATAGGGAGAAATTAGTTTTATGCCACTCTAAAATTGAAAAATTAGAAAATTACCACCCTAAAATTGAGTCTTTGAAAATTGCCATCCCAAATACAGTTAATTTAGAAATTTTCCACTACTGATGTATAAATCACTTTTTTTTGTATCTCATTTTTCATATTGACCAAAATATCCATCTCTCTCCTCTTCCTTATCTCAGCTCCTATCGACCTCTAATGGTGAAAGAACAATTTCGTGATTGTCAGAGCCGTGCGTGCTCAAATTGCACATCGTTTTTTTTCTTTCTTTCTTTAAATTATACAAATTGCTCTAGATTAAAAAATTATGGGTAAATTTATGTGCTTTCCCAAATGATACAGATTCCATATAACTTTACTAGAAAACGTTAGTTTATACTTTCTTACCGTCGGCTGCCCTTCTATCTGAATGCTATAGCCATTTTACATTTATTTTTTTCTAATTACCAGAGAACAATAAAGAGATAAAGAGAGAGATCATTAATATTGGGTCAAATATATTAATTGTCAAGTTTCTTGTTTTTTTTTCAATAACTGCTCGATGAACTCGTACGGACAAGAAAAGAATAACCTAATAAGATTTTTGAAACAGAGATATGTACATTCAAATATTCATTAACAGATTTTTTGTAATATCAATACTTCATAAGATCAACCGTAGCCACAAAAAGAATACTTTCGCCATTAGAGACTAAGGGAGATATGAAGAAGGAGAGGGATATTTTAGTCAATACGAAAATACAGATGTAGAGAGGGATGATTTATGCATCAGGAGTGGCAATTTTCTAAATAAATTGTTTTTGGGGTGGCAATTTTCAAAGACTCAATTTTAGAGTGGCAAATTTCTAATTTTTTTATTTTAGAGTGGCATAGAACTAATTTTCCATAAATAGAATATAGTAGCATCATATTATTTCTTTAATCTCCATTGTCAATTTTCTTAAAACTTTTGTTAGCTCTCTGTTTGACACACACACACACACACACACATACAAACACACACACACACGCATACGCATGTTATGTTCTTTGAAGAAAAAAGAAAACATAATTAATTAAATTCATAAAAATAAATTCGTGTCAAAACAGTTATGTCATCCATGGTCTAACATTTGTACAAATGATTAACTAGATCCAACCACTCATTTAAATTACAGCGGTATTGAATCCAGAAATATTGTGTTTGTTTTTCTTGAGAGATTTAATCATCATTTTAAGACACAAAATGTTACCAATGAAGTCCAAAACTAGACGGCCGTTACTAGCTCGACCAGTAGGTCGATTGAAGAAAGTCTCGCCATAAGGGAGGTTGCCAATGTATTCTGTTGGTTCAAGAATGATTAAGTTTCCAGTGTCACAATATGCGTCGCCAAAGTTGAATATTGCTTTATACGACGGTCGAAGCGTTGTGCAAGTTACTTGCTGCCATAAGGTTGTGACGGCAAGGAGGAAAGCAAGCACCAGCCCCATTTTTAAGTAGAAGTAATAATTAGAGTTTTTTTTTTGAGTCATGGATGTGAATATGGTGCGGATGGTTCCTTTAAATAGAGGAAGCAGACGTGTTGGCACACTTTCTTAATTTGTTTGGTATAGTCTGCCCAATAGGTAGACCGTTGAGGCCATAATATTTTTCAAGAAAATAAAAGTTGGTTCATGTGAGAAAATTACTTAGAGGGGCCTAATTTGTCTGTGTTATAAATTTTCATGGCATATATGAAGTGGTTTCACAGCACTTGTGCAATGCAACTATGCGAGTAAATTAATAATTTACCTACAAATCATCTTTTTAAAAAATCATACGGTCTGCCAAGCTATGGACATAGATTCTTTCAAAGCCTTAACTCTTTCTCCTGCAAGCAGTTTTCAAAAGGATATTATGTCCATCATTTGCTTCTTCACTTGGAGAGAGCGATGCTCTAGAATTTTCAGAGGAGTTGAAGTGCGAGTTGTTGATCTGTTAGATGAGGTAGTAGTGGAATGGACAGCAAAAGAGAAAGAAACTCTGGCTTTTCAAAGATCTCCTGCTAGAATTGGATGACCCATCTCTTGTTTTGAAGAGCAGCACAACTTCTGCTTACTTTTGTTTTTGTTTTTTTTTGTTTTTCTGTTTTTAATTTTGCCACTGGCAAAATATTGTACTCTGGACCTTTTACTTTTAATAAAAGATAGGAGCTCGACTCCTATTTTCCTTCAAAAATAATTTACTTACAAATGTCGAGATATTTGATTATTTTTCATGTAATAAAATTTTCGGTTAACGTGATACATAAAGGCGGAAATATGGAGGACATCTTTCACAGCATAACCATCCAATTTGAAATTAAAATATGAACAACAGTTTGCCAAACGAAAGGGGAAAAAATCAATGAGAAAATATATATCTTGTAAGATTATGTAGTTATATATTATAAGAGAGTATTTTATTTATATTTAAGAGAGTATCTTGTGAATAACAATATCAAATATTGATGCGATTTTCTGATTTTAGGTTATAATTGTGGGTAGAGGGTTAACTATTAGAGTCGTTTCCTCGGCGAGCTCCTTTCCTCGTCGTGGTTCTGACCTAACAGAATACAAGAGAGAGAGACTTGGAGAAGAAGACTAATTCTTTATTTCTTTTCTGTCCTTTTCCTTACATCTGATCATTTATATATAGTTGTCTAAAAATCAAAACCCTAATACATTTTCTTATTCAACAACTTAAAACTTGGAAATAAAACATTATGGAAATAATTAGAAATAGAGTAAATCTGTTGATTTCCTTCTTTATTACGCCCATATCATTTCCCCTTCCATGAGAAGCAGTTTGTCCTCAAGCTGAAAAGTGGGATAATGATTGCAGATATTATCCATATTTATTAAGTATTTTGTTGGCGGTCAACAATGACGACTCTCCTTGTTCATCCTCATCCATGATATCTAGCCAGAATAGCCTCTTGCACTTATGGCCCCTTGTGTAAAGTTCATCACAATTGAAGCACAAACCCTTTTGACGTCTTTCAGCCATCTCTGTTGGAGTGAGGCAGCGTAAGGAGCGTTGATCTGGTCCAAACATCGGCGGTGCAGGTAGTGTCAGCACTTCAGGTGGCTTAGGAAGAAGTGATGTAGCGCGTACTGGTTGCACAACCAACAATTGCTCTGGTGGCCTGGGTAACAAGCCTGAGCCCCACAAAATTTGGTAATGTCGCTCGGAGGCACGAGCCAAACTGATGTGACCGAATTATTTCAGAAAGCCCCGACAAGAATAATCTGATTTCATGTGTTGGTGCAAGCTGCTCAGTGCGACATATGACTCGATAGAAGTCCTTGGTGTACTCCTCAACAGAACCAGATTGTTGTAGCAAAGACAACTCTATGATTGGGTTGGAGTGAAAACGGGGACCGAATCGGAGTTGGCATGCTTCTTTAAACCGTGTCCAATTAGGGATCCCTTCGTTGAGTTCCATTTTATAATACCATTGTTGAGCAACACCCGTCATATGGTATGCTGCCAACCAAACTTTCTCGTCTTCTAGGACACATTGACCACGAAAATATTGCTCGCTACGACGAAGCCATTCAAGTGGTTCACTTGATCCGTCAAAGAGTGGAAACTCTATGCAGTGAAAATGTGGTGGTACAATAGTGCCAAAGCAGTTAGGACCTTTGCTGCCCATTGTTGTCTCGGAATTATCTTGAGGGATGATGATGTGAGAGTCCAGCTTGGCTAGATGGGCTTGGATGGCTGCTATATTCTGGTCTTGTGCTTCTTGGCGTTTGTCTTGTGCATCTTGGCGTTTGAGTAAGGTTGCAATCATATCCTTGATGTCATTGAGATCGGTAGCTCCTGTAACGTTAGCCATGGAATCTGATATCAAATTGATGCGATTTTCTAATCTTAAGTTATAATTGTGAGTAGAGGGTTGACTATTAGAGTCGTTCCCCCGACGAGCTCATTTTCTCGCCGTGGTTCTGACCTAACAGAATTCAAGAGAGAGAGACTTGGAGAAGAAGACTAATTCTTTATTTCTTTTCTGCCCTTTTCCTATATCTGATCATTAATATATAGTTGCCTAAAAATCAAAACCCTAATACATTTCCTAATTCAACAACTTAAAACTTGAAAATAAAACATTATGAAAATAATTAGAAATAGAGTAAATCTGTTAATTTCCATCTTTATTACGTCCATATCAAATATGAAAAGAACAGAAAAAATGTATGAGACACGAAAGGACAGAAAGAAAATGCCAAGAGAGAAAGAGGCGATGAGAACGAGGTGAGAGCGGAAAGAAAAAAGGCGAGAGGAAGAAAGGGATGGGATGGAAGAGGGGAGCGAGAGGCGATGCTGATGAGGGATCAGAACGCACTTTTCATTTTTAACAACGCACTCTTTCTATTTTTTTATATTTGATTGCTTGATTGCTTTACCTCTAGATTGTGCCCTGCATATATTTAGACTGAGTGTGTCAAAACAACTTTCTAGCATGTTTTAGCAAAACCGACTTTAATCTCATTATTTCAAAAAATAACAATTCCTGTAATTTTATTAGAGCAAGTTATGATGACATAAATTACACAACAACTAAAACAAATATCGTATTTTTGTTTCTGACGACAAATCATAATACAAATATCAGAACAATACTATTTTTAACAACCTCGACATTTATCGTAAAAATACGCATAAATTAGATATCAACTTTTTAATCTCTCTTCGAAAATAGTACATTGATAGAAATTTTGGTGGCCAAGTAAATTCCTTCGTATAGTTTGAATTTTTAGGTTAAAAGTAAAACACAATAAATATTGAATTAATGAGGACTGGCTATATTGGTTTAGTGGTAAAAAAATATATATATAAAAACACTTTCACTAGATTTGTAACCCGCCTGGTGGTCCTTATGACATTAAATTTCGAAATAATTAGTTATAGTGCTTAACCCATCTTATCTTTCAAAATAAACATTGAATAAATGATTGGTCCGGATTGTTGATCCATATATTGATGTTATTTAACTGTTAGAAAATTTCGGCTTAAAATTACAAGAGAAAATCAACCCATCTTAATGAAAGTCGCTGCATGGAAATCATGACAAAAATCCCCACCTGTAAATGCAGGTTAATTTTATAATTAACTTAAGGGTGATTTAGATTTAATACCACTGCAAGTATTTGAAATTAGATGGGCAAGGTTTCAGTTTCTATGCCAATGCCGCCTGACAACTGACATACAGATACTTATAGTAAAACTGTATATAATTTTAAAGCAGTCCTTCAACATCTGGAATTTTTGGATAGGAGAATCCAGGCATTAGTTTTATAGGAGAATCGACGAATTTGTTAGCACGAATTTCGAAATTGACCAACTTATGACATCGTTTACGTACCTTTTACCTATATCAAATATGGTGTCTTTGAATCTTCCTACCAATTTTGTTGGAGATTTGAGCCTTCCGTCATAGGTTATATTTTCATTCTTCTTTTATTTTTCTTATATATATATATTTATATGTGGCTCTTTTGAGATATATAAACATATGTCATGCGAATTTCCACATTCCCTAATAAATTATTATGTACGTATTTCCAGCTCAAAAATAATTGTAGAAATAAGAACTTTATCTCGACGGATTTCTGTACTTTTTTTTTTTGAAGAAACGGACTTCTGTACTTTTGGGCCCGTCAAACATTTCATTAATTCAACATCCGTTTTCTTGCAAACCGTGAAATTAATCTGCGTCGTCAGGATTTGGGGCTGCTTCGAAGCGAATAACCCTTGCTTAAAATAATCTTTGGTTTTGTCATATTTTTTTTTTCAGTTATAAAATCTTTTTATGGTAATTTTACTCTGTGAAATTTTCTTATTGCTGTTTCAAGGTTTTTCCCTTGTGAAAACTGAAAAGCTTGAATTCATTGTCTTAGACAAAAAACTGATTCCATATTAATTTTTTGAGAAAGATCTATTTTAATACTTTTTAATGATAAGCTTAAAAGGTAAATTCCATAGACCAATCGTTTGAACATGATGAGGCCACTTAAAAATTCGCCAAGTTCTAAACAAGTGCAACTACACATAGTATGCGCAAGTCTACATTATTTGAAGGATTATTCGAGTCTATTTCTAGCTAATACGATCAGGTGACGCCACTTATATGGGTGGAATAGCAAAAACACCATTTCTCCACCCATTGGCAATAATGTTGTATGCTTTCTCGGTGAAGGCAATTCCATCCCAGTTTACAGTAGTTGGGTCAGGACAAGCAGCCACACCTGATTGACCACACACTGCACTTGAGTTATAATTATATGGCCCGCCACCCCCACAACATGCTACAAGAGGCGATCCATTGACAGTAAACCCTGCGAAATTCAATAATGAAATGAGAAGGCAATAAATAATGGTATCGAAATTGAACTTAATTTGCTCTCATTTACTCACCATATAATATTGGCTTTGCCAAAAACTCAGTGATTGGCTGGTAGTAGTCTGCATAGCTGATAACTGCTTTTGGGAACTCAATTTGTAGCTGTTTAACAGCATCCTGTAGAATTCTGTTGTGATATTGACTAATGTTGTTGTATCTTTGGAGGCATCCGATTGAGTCATAGTCTGACAAATTTGGGCTCACATAGGTTGTTAGGATTCTTGGTAAGCACCCAAGTGGTACAACTCCCGGCAATACCATGTGCTGGACACCTTGATCAAGCAAAGACTGAAAGAGTATATACGGAAACTATCAGTGATGACAATAGTGACAATAACTATAAGTCTATATATAGACTATAACATATCTTTGCTTTGAATCTCTACAAAGAGAACTTGGAGAAAAACTTGACACTGGCAATTCCACGATTGAAGATAATAACACAATCAAATTTGAACAGGGATTTGAATAATGGGGCAATCAGAAACAATGGCTGATTGATGGAAACTGGAAAGAATTCAGAGAATATGAAAAAGGGAATAGAAATAAAAAAACAGAGCAGATTATTGCCGCTTCTATTTGCATAACAATTTTATCATTGAGATATATATACTTTTTCAATTAATTTCCAATATGGAAGTAAAATCCCACAGATTTGTCAAAGGAGCGGGAAGATAAGCTAGCCGACTTTTTTGTACTTGTTTTCATTTCATTTTATATTGACGTTGTCTAATGACTACTAAATAAAAAAGTATACTAACTTAGAGAAGGAACTTATGGTAACTTTTTTTTTTACCGTAGCTGCGGATGTAATTGAACCAACGACATCTGGCACTTTAGAATTGACAAAATCTAACGTCTTTCCAGCAGTTAACATGGTGTTATAGTCACTAAATCCGATAGTTCCTAATAAGAAGAGGGAACTGTTGAAGTACAAGTTGCATGCTGCATGAAATTATAACAAGAATTTGGTCATTAATCCCATTTAAATTAACTGGTAATATTGATTTTACTCCAACAGAACATGTACACAGTCACAAACCATCTGTTGTGTTGCATAAAGACGGCTTCAAGTTCTCAAACCAATTTAGCTGAACACTTAAGGAGATGTTTAGCAATGTGAGACTACTGGTAGGGATGATGTTGTTTTCTTTGTAGAAATTAAAATCTAGAGCTGTGGCTCTGGCGACTGCAAAATTTGCTCCTTTGCTGAAGTCCTGTCCTTTGGCCAAGTACGGTGGTACGAGTGGAAGCGGTATAGATTGAGCTGCATTGCATAAAAGAATTTTGTATAATGACCTAAGATGAAATTTTTTTTCCAATTGTTCCCACATAAAAATAATATAAATATGTAATAAATAAAATATAATAGTGGCATATTATTTCTTTAATCCCCATTGTCATTTTTTTTGTTAGTTCTCTTTTTGACTGACACATATATATACACGCGTACACATGTTATATTATTTGAAAAAAAAAACATAATTAAATTCATTAAAATACATACGTGTCAAAACCGTTATGTCATCCATGGTCTAACATTTGTACAAAATGATTAACTAGATCCAAACACTCATTTAAATTTCAGACGTATTGAATGCAGAAATATTATTTGTTTTGCTTGAGAGATTTAATCATCATTTTAAGACGCAAAATGTTACCAATGAAGTCCAAAACCACACGGCCGTTACTAGCACGACCAGTAGGTCGATTGAAGTAAGTCTCGCCATAAGGGGGGTTGACAATGTAAAGTCCTTTTGGTGCAAGAATGGCTACGTTTCCAGTGTCACTAAATGAGTCGCCAAAGTTGAATATTGCTTTATACGATGGTCGGAGAGTTGCGCATGTTACTTGCTGCGACAAGGTTGTGACGGCAAGGAGGAAAGCAAGCACCAGCCCCATTTTTAAGTAGAAGTAATAAGTGTTTTTTTTGAGTCATGGATGTGAACGTGGTGCGGATGGTTTCTTTAAATAGAGGAAGCAGACGAGTTGGCACACTTTCTTAATTTGTTTGGTATAGTCTGCCCAATAGGTAGACCGTTGAGGCCATAATATTTTTCAAGAAAATAAAAGTTGGTTCATGTGAGAAAATTACTGAGAGGGGCCTAATTTGTCTGTGTTATAAATTTTCATGGCATATATATGAAGTGGTTTCACAGCACTTGTGCAATGCAACTATGCGAGTAAATTAATAATTTACCTACAAATCATCTTTTTAAAAAATCATACGATCTGCCAAGATATGGACATAGATTCTTTCAAAGTCTTAACTCTTTCTCCTGCAAGCAGTTTTCAAAAGAATATTAAATCCATCATTTGCTTCATCACTTGGAGAGAGCGATGCTCTAGGATTTTCAGAGCAGTTGAAGTGCGAGCTGTTGATCTGTTAGATGAGATAGCAGTGGAATGGACATCAAAAGGAAAAGAAACTCTAGCTTTTCTAAGATCCTCGGCTGGAATTGGATGACCCATTTCTTGTTTTGTAGAGCAGCACAAATATTGTACTGGACCTTTTAATTTAATAAAAGATAGGAGCTCAATTCCTATTTTCCTTCAAAAATAATTTACTTACAAATGTCGAGATATTTGATTATTTTTTCATGTAATAAAATCTTTGGTTAACGTGATACATAAAGGCGGAAATATGGAGGACATCTTTCACAGCATAACCATCACAGTAAGAAAGATGGTTTTTACATAGATTTTTATTGCTAGACTTATTTATTTATTTATGTTGGGCATTGATCTATTGCTAGATTTATTTTTTTATTGCTAGATTTAATTGATGTACTAAATCTAGAATTTTTTTAGCAAGGCTCAATTTTCTATTAATATCTCCTTAAAAATTTAGCAATTTATTTTTGATAGACTTTTCTAATCTTGTAATATCTAGTGTAGCAATTTGAAAAAGTCTAGCAATTATTTTTGCTATATTAGATATTACAAGATTCAAAAAAGTCAATAAAAAATAAATTGCTAGATTTTTAAGTAGCTATTAATAGAAAATTGAATCTTGCTAAAAAATTGCTAGATTTAATGCATCAAGTAAATCTAGCAATAGAACAATAACCAACATAAATAAAAAAAGTCTAGCTATGAAGTCTATGTAAAGGTCATCTTTCTTGTAGTGCATACAATTTGAAATTAAAATAGGGAGAACAGTTTGCCAAACGAAAGGGGAAAAAATCAATGAAAATTACTTACCATAATCAAAGACTTAAGAAATCAAACAAGAAAATATATATCTTGTAAGATTATGTAGTTATATATTATAAGAGAGTATTTTATTTATATTTTAGAGAGTATCTTGTGAAAAAAAAAATATCAAATATGAAAAGAACAGAAAAAAGAAGGGTACGAGACACGAAAGGACATAAAGAAAATGCCAAGAAAGAAAGAGGCGATGGGAAGGAGGTGAGAGCGGAAAGAAGAAGGGCGAGACGAAGGAAGGGATGGGATGAAAGAGGGGAGCGAGAGTTAGGCGATGCTGATGAGGGGTGAGAACGCGCTTTTCATTTTTAACAGCGCACTCTTTCTATTTTTGATATTTGGTTGCTTGATTGCTTTACCTCTAGATTGTGCCCTGTACATATTTAGACTGAGTGTGTCAAAACAACTTCCTAGCATGTTTTAGCAAAACCGACTTTAGTCTCATTATTTCAAAAATAACAATTCCTGTAATTTTATCAGAGCAAGTTATGATTACATAAATTACACAACAACTAAAACAAATATCGTATTTTTGTCTCTGACGACAAATCATAGTACAAATATCAGAACAATACTATTTTTAACGACCTCGACATTTATCGTAAAAATACGCATAAATTAGATATCAACTTTTTAATCTCTCTTCGCAAATAGTACATTGTAGAAATTTTGTGGCCAAGTAAATTCCTTCGTATAGTTTGAATTTTTAGGTTAAAACACAATAAATATTGAATTAATGAGGACTGGCTATTGGTTTAGTGGTAAAAAATATAAATATATAAACACTTTCGCTTGATTTGTAACCCGCCTGGTGGTCCTTATGACATTAAATTTCGAAATAATTAGTTATAGTGCTTAACCCATCTTATCTTTCAAAATAAACATTGAATAAATGATTGGTCCGGAACGTTGATCCATATATTGATGTTATTTAATTGTTAAAAAATTTCGGCTTAAAATTACATTTGAAAATCAACCCCTCTTAATGACAGTCGCTGCATGGAAATCATGACAAAAATCCCCACCTGTAAATGCAGGTTCATTTTATAATTAACTTAAGGGTGATTGAGATTTATACCTGCAAATATTTAAAATTAGAGATATGTCATCACTAAATGACAAATTATTTTTGTGCCTCTATAAAATAATAAAAATTTATTTTTTGCCATCGGAAATTGATATGAAAATTTTTACCCTTTTAAATATGTCACTATAAAACTAAAAAAGTTGTGATATGTCATCACAAAATATATAATTAGTTTTATGTCATTATAAATCTATAGAAATTAGTTTTATGTCACTAAAAAAAAAAAATTTCTATGCCTCTAGTGCATAAAAATAGGACATAAATCTAATCAGACATTTAATGATGGCATAATTCTAATTTTTAAATAATAAATATTAATTTTTTTAAGATTTATTTGAAAAAAATTCTGTTTTTTGTCACATAAGTAATTAAGGACCATTTGAACTATAATAATTTTTAGACTTGATTATTTTTACCATCAATAAAACCGTTCAAGAACTTACAAGTTTCATAATTTCTTGCAGTTCAACAAAATACTCGTGATGAACTTCCATAATCCCGTTCAATTCATAATCACAAGGACAGAAAAATTTCATTCAAAGAATATTTCTATGTTCATAAAGTTGTTAATTGAATCGTTTTTTATTTATTATTATATATTTTTTTTTGATGAAAACTGTTTGTCGGCTTCGATTAAACAAAAAGTCTACAAGTATTTACAATTTCAAATCCCTCTTATCGATAACTAATCTCCCTCATGCAAGTATTTTTCCTGTGAATGTCTAGAGACTAAGGAGAGCTGCATAATTTGAAGTGTATGTGCTTATATGGATCAAAATAAGGCTTCTGCTTGCGCCGTCTATTTTTTTGTTAGGTTTGTTTTTAGTGAGGGTCAATTTTGGTCATTTAAAATAAGAATGATATTTTTAGAATTTAGTATGTTTTTAGAGAAATAGTGGCATAAGATTAATTTTTACAATTCTGTGATGGCATAATTTAATCGGGGGTGATAAGGATCATCCCCGTATTTCATCATCTCCATCATCCCCAGCGATACTTCATTAATAACAGACGCGTTTTCTAAAAATGGGAAAAAATTCTCATCCCCATCCAGCGATATCCCATCCCTCTTTCCTTTTTGTTCTCTCTGTCCCTCTGTACCCAGCTGTTGTCCTTAAATTTAGGCCTAGAGGGGGGTGAATAGGCACAAAAACGAATTTCTAAACCGGTATGGTCAATATTTGGTTCAATTCAAACTTGGTCTAATACAAACAATCAAAGCACAAGCAATTCAAGTATAGCAAGATAATAAAGAGAGAAAGAGAGAGAGAGAAATTGAACACGCGATGTATTACGGAGTTCCGACCCGCTAGGAAGTGCTAGCCTTAGTCGTACGTCTCCGGGAGTTTCGCAACCTCGAAATGGGCGCGCTCCGTTCAATTCCACACGAACGGGACTACAAATTCGAACCAAATCACCTTGTTACAATCACTCTCAAGGTGGATTGGCCTAACTCAATTAACACTAGTGGATTGGTTTAGCACACTCTAATCTCAATGATTTTGCTAAATAATGCTCAAACACAAGAGAGAGTAATGTCTAACTGGTTGGAGCTCAAAAGAGAGGAGTTTCAAAGGTTTCAAAAGTATCTAAACAGTTCCAAGAGGCCCCATATATATAGAGGGCGCCAACAGCTCCAAAGACTAGTCAAAACAGACTCTGGCGTTATACAACGCTATATGCCGTTGTACAACGCCTAAATAGCCGTTGAAAAATCAAACGGTCACAGACAATAACGTTGTGAGTTGTCAGAGCGTTGTGTAACGCTGTATAGCGTTGCACAACGCTTCAGCAAAAATCCAAAGCAAAAGCTCGACAGTTCCGTTGGAACTTGTCAGAGCGTTGTGTAACGCTTGGTAGCGTTGCACAACGAAGTCAAGAAAACGAATAAGGCAGAACTGACAAACTCAAACAACATTGTCAGAACGTCATACGACGCTGACTGGCGTCACACAACGTCGCCGTTGCACAACGCTGTTCAGCGTTGCACTACGCGTCCAGAGAGAAAAAGCGAAGTCTGAGCGAAGTTTAGCGCGTTACACAACGCTACAATGCATGGAATATGGCAGCATGCATGCAGCATCGATGCAGATCGATGTCTGAGCAATGCAGAGTCGCCTGTTTCATACTACGTTGTACAACGCTGGGTAGCGTTACACAACATAGGAGTGGAAACGTTGTGTAACGTTACTTAGCGTTGCATAACGTTCTGACAAGGGGAAATAATGGATTTAACTGGTTTAAAAACAAAAGAACTAGCGTTGCACAACGCTACTGAGCGTTGTGTAACGCTGTTCCAACCTTGTCAGAGATTTTGCAATTTAAAAACGAATTAACTCAGCGTTGTGTAACGGCAACTGGCATTGTATGACGCTGGACAGAAAAACTGAGCATTTTACCAGCAAATTGATTGAGATTAGATTAAAGTTTAAATAAACCTTAACTACTGATTCTAACTAGACCAAAGCAATCTCTTGAAGCTCCAAACTAAGTGCCACACTTGCTTTAATCCATTCTTCAATAAATTTAGCTATAAAACACTAAAAAGAGATGTTAGTTTAAAGGTTTCGGTGTTGTTTTGCAAATCGGCAAATCGAGAGAAAATGTTTAACCAACAATCTCCCCCTTTTGCCGAGTTGCAAAACAACACCTAAGGTATATTTGGGACTTGATACAACAAGGCGGAATAACCCAAATTACCTAATTCTCCCCCTTTTTGCAATTAGAGAAAAGAATACCCAAAACGCCCTTGAATAAAAACCATAACGATCCTCCCCCTTTCGAAAAGAATTTGGCCACTAAGTTCATTTGATTAGGGGTATCTAACAAGGTTTAATGAGGGCGTAAACTAACAATTATAGACCATGCATGCATATTAAAATAAAAGGAGCTAAAAACGAAACCATTTAGCACAACATAAATCATTAAAACATAACATAATTCATACAACAACCATATAACAAAACAAATCCATTTAGCACAAACTTAAGCATTCAAAAACACCGAAAAATCACACAAGAGATACGAAAGGCAAATAAACTACGAAAATCAAAGCAAATAGAAAAGAGAGGGCTAAGGCTTGGAGACGGTTTCGGCTCGACTACTCCTCATCATCATCACCCGCCCCACTACCGGATCCCCGCTTGAGATGGAGCTCCATCTTTCCCCAAAGATTGATCATCTCATCCTTGAGATGAGTGATCGAGGCATCGGTCTTGGCTTGGTAAGCGGTCAAGTTTTCCTCAATTGTGTTGAACCGCGTATCAATATGAGTTGTCAAGGCGGCAAACTTGGCATCAAGGTAAGCATGGAAGTCTTGAGGTGCGCCTTGACCCTCCATTCGGCCGCCGGGCACATGCAATGTTTCATTGCCTATCTCTTCATATTGGTTTATGGTGGCATTGGGCCGGAAGATATAGTTGTTGCGGTGGAAAGCATCGGGCACAATGGTGTCATCATCTTGTGCCATCCATCCGGTACCGGTGAGATGTGCCATGAGGTTTTCGGGATTGGCAATTGCATTTTCGGGCACGGGTTCGCCCCAAAGTGGTGTGTCATGAGGGATGCCATTTTCAATAAGAACGGATTGAATGATGTGGGCATATGGAAAAGAGAAGCGAGGAGAAGTATCGGCCCGTGCCATATGTGCAAGCATGATGAAAGGGAGGTTCACATTTTGATTCATTTCAAGGAGGGAGCGAAGAAGAAACACGGCGAATTGCTCCACATTGGTTTTGGTTGTTGCCTTTGGAGTGATGATGTTGTTGATGAAGAGGAAGAGAAGGCGGTGCAATGCCGGGAGCTCGGTGGCGGTTAATTGGCGAACGGTGTAGTTCCTCCAACAATAAAAGAATCGGTGAAATTCATCATAAGGAGGCAACTCACGTGGCCAAGTGGCATGGATGTAAATCTCCAAATTGTCATTATCGAGGCTAAGGAGGTTGGCCAATGTTTCCTCGGTGATGGAGATGCGGCCACCGAGGACATAGGAGTTGGCGGTTGGGTGGCCATCGGTCCACGTCATTGTGAGATTGGCATAGAAGAGCTTGATCAATGACGGGTTGTACGGTTGAGAATGGGCGAGAAGACCCGCCATGTTCCAATATTCGATCCTTTCTTTGATCCAAGTCAATTCCCTTGGATTCAAATGGTAGACACCATAGGGGTGCTCTGTTGACCCCTAAAAATGTGTGGTCAAAATGACACGAGATGCCCTGCATATTTTGAGGATTATAAAAAACTGAGATAGCCTCAGAAAATCTCGAGAATTATTCAGAAGGGGATAAGGCATGAAAAATACCAAAGCGCCCTGGGATTAGCCGAAATGTGCCAAGTAAATTTTGGAGTCTTAGAAATTCATGTGAAACTATCATGAATTATGAGAAAATTTTTAAACGCTACAAGTCCATGAAATATTTAATGAATATTTTATGACAAGCCGAATATGTCATTTCATGGAACTAAATTAGATAATTCCATGAAAGTCGAGCTGAGATACCCGCAATGATTTTTGGCATCCATCGTCAAGCTCAGATGCATGGTTAATACTCGAATCCTTATAATTCGAATATAGTTATGAGATTTGGAGAATGATATGAAGTATTTCTAATGATCGATAAATGGAAATATTTATATCATTTACAATCTACAGAGTGAATACAAAATTTCGTCCACAAATGAATTAGATCAAACTAGTTCCTCAAACAAACGGTAATGATAAAAAATTTCGGCTTCCATGGCCTTATTGAAACCTCCTAAGCCCGGCCCAGTAAAAAAAAACAGAGAAGAAGAAGAAGAAAAAAATGGATCGGGTCCCGATTGTCAGACCCTCCCTCTCCAAACCTCCGATAGCTGCCCCGATTGGCCACTGCTGCTCGGCCCCCCACTTGTCAGCAATAAAAACAACAAACAAATGGCAGCACGCGACAGGTTCTGCCCCTGGGCCCCGCACCTAAAAAAAAAAAAAATTAACAAAACAGTCGATGAAATAAAAAGAGAGAGGCAAAGCAGCTGGAGGAGACGAAGCTCACCTCTGACAACCACCGTTACGGCAAACCACGGCACTGCAACCCATGCTTTTGGTACCGCTGGAAAGCTGGTGAAGAGGAGAGCACAGAGACATGGACCTCGACCTCTGTAGTGCATCAATCGAAGCTCAATTTTCGAGAGACAGACAATCGAGCTGGCACAAGAAGTGTGAAATTAAAGTAATTGAATCCATCAACACAAAATTATTTGCTTGTGCACCTTTGGGAGGATGCCAGGAATGAGTTAGGCATATCAATTAGACCTGAGAAAGAACAGGTGTGTGAGAGCTCCAATGGCAGTTGCAGCCAGAATTGGGTTTGATTGAACAGTGGTTAACAGTGACTTGGAAAGTTAAATGATGATCCAGGAATATCAAACACACCATTCAAATGATGATCCACATGTTCGAAGAAGACTATAAGCCAATTGAAGAACCGTCAGCTCTTGGCCTAATTAAAAAAAAAAAAAACTGTTCAATGCAGTCATGGATCAATTACAGCAATGTAGCACAAAAAAAACGGAGGCACCCAGAAACAACAGTGCTGGGCTAGCTCGAGTCGAGAAAGAGTAATTCAAAGTATAGGATGCTAAGCTGTGTATCTTTAATTGAAATAAAAAAGAGGAGCAAGACTGCCTCAGTCCTTGAGAAACATATGACATGAGAAGAAATTTGCACAACTGTACATCGATCAAAGCCCAACAGACCAAACTGAAATTATCATGCATAATTAATGTTTGGAAAAAGAAAAAATGATGCAGCCTGCAAAGAACTTGATAAATACATCAAGGCAATATGTTTGAGGCTCTAAGACCAGCCCATCACTGTACACATTGCAACAAAATTGAGCTGAAAAAAAAAAGAGAGAAAGAATACCAATGCAGCAGTGCCATACTTCTTGTAGCATACTTGGATGAATACCTAAGAAAAGAGAATTAATAAAAAAATCCATAGAGGGAGAGACAGAGAGCAATGTATGATCACTGTGTACACACAGTAAAGATGAAAGAGAAATACCCATCCAGCATGCTACATCTCCAAGCCAAATAAACTCCATACCCGAAATGTGTTTTGACCAAAATGCCCTTGACTCCTTCTATAAATAAAGAGGCAGCTGCACCATGAAAGGAGGTTAGGATGAAAAGAAGAGAGAAAACTCTGAGCAAAAAACCTCTGAAGAAACACTTCAAACCACACACGCACTCTAAAATATAAAAAAATCTGCAAAACAAAAAAAAAGAAGAGAGTTAGTTTAGGATAGCTACAATAAAGAGCAAAAGAAAAGGAGACTCTGTAGTTCAGGTTGCAAGAGAGGATAGCTAGCTTGTAAACATCTTCTGTTCAATCAATAACAAAGTGGTAATTTTTCTATCTGTTGTTTTGAGAGCAGTTTCGCATTTGACCCAGCCACCAATTCATGGTGTGCATGGGTGGATTAACTTACAAGAGCTCATGGGTTGTGAAGCCCAGAGGACTCTTATTTTCTTTTGCATACTTTATATCTTTACCTCTAAACCATGTTCATCCCTCATCCAAAGAGGTCTCATGGCATGTCTTAGTTTTGTTCAGCATTTATCTTACAATTGTCATTCCTTCCTTACCTTTCTTTATTTCTTTCTTTCATACAAAAAATTGCATGGGTATTCTAGTTTGTCTAGGGTCATATAGCAAAGAATCATGGCATATTTTGATTAATTTTATCATTTCTCTTCTCCTTATTACCCCATCTTCATCCTCCCTAAAAAAAAAGAGAGAGGAAGACAAAACAGTATGCATGTACCTATATATTAACACAACTAAATACAAAAAAAAAGTAAAGGAGATACACACTTATGCTCTTGGCCTAGATACTGTAGTATGGGAAGGTATTATAGTAAAATTATTTAACCATGTATCATGTTTGCATTATATAAATAAGGCTGCACACCCATTTTCTGTTCTTTCATTTACCTTCAAATAAAAAGGAAAGAAAAGGGATTATAATCATGGATATGTATGCATACACAAGGTGAGAGATGGCATAAATAACAATATAATAAGATCTTAAACTTCATATGTCCACAGGCCATTTATTTTCCTTCTCTTTTGCTTTAATTTTTTTTTTAATTCCTACATATAATAGGAAGTGTCATACACATATAAGTAATCTGTATATGCATTACTTTCTCTTACACATGCTAAGAAGGCATACAAAATAATCTATAAAAAAAAAATGAATGAATGAATAAAAAAAAAGAGAAGGAAATACCTTCATGACAGCAGGTATATAGCCAATGCCATCCCATTTCCCTTCATGATTAGGGACCCTGAGATATCTCGATGATGCTCCAACAGCCATGCCAAATGACCATAGCCACCATGAGCCCAGAAACTTCATTTCACCGTGCAAGTCACTGCTCAAACCTGAGGGGCCCCCATCCCTACAATATCAGACCCAAAATGATAGCTCTCCATGAGTTAATCAAGAGAAAAGAAGAAAAAAAAAACACCAATCTCAAAATAATCAGCCTCATGCCATCTTATCCCTCATTATGTGCAATGAGCTCTCCACAATTAGTACTGGCCATATAAAAAAAAATGAAATAAAAAAAGGGGAACCTGACCTCAAAGAAGATCAAGTCTCTGCCATACCATGGAGCCAACCTGTAATGATGATGGTCCATAGACAACATCACCTTCCAATCCTCCCTGAGACATCACTATACTCACACGATGTGTCATGCTCATGCTTAGCTTCCTGGAAGATACCGAGTTGCAACCAAATTCTGAGAAACCGATGTTCATAAGGCTCAGTTCAGATCAAAGCTAAATATCAGTAGAGAGATCCGTGGCTATCAAACTGACACAACCAGTAACCGCCACATGCTCTCATGGTGCTTCAGAGGCATGCCATGCCAAGCACACCTATGATACCAACCTGAGATGATGATAGCTGGAGCAAAACCAGTGCCTGCTAACAAAATGAGATAAAGTCAATTTCAGGGAACAAACTCCAGGCCGCGTTGCGATGAATCAACTGAAATCCAGTGCTGGCCAGAAACAAGAGAAGAAAAGAAAGAATGAGAATCTAACCTCAAAAATACTAAAGCTGGGGTCATACCCTTGCTGTCAACCTCAGATGATGCTGGCACATATCCACTCAACCATCATAGCACTCACACATTTGTGACAGACTCAACCTCAGGAGATGCCATCTCATTGCCAAATCCTAAAGGAGCATACTCTCATCAAGCAAAAAGAGTAATTGCTGTCAAGGGGGCTGTCGATTATTGAATTCGATGCACAACCAGCTACCCATGTTAAGCCCAAAGCCCTTGTCAAAGAAATGAGGATGAAAATGAAAGGAAAGATGGCAAGCTGAATCATGGCTCGAATACTGACCTGAGAGGAGGTTGGACTTCACCACTTCTCGAGCCACCATCCCTGATCATCATGTTCGCACGAGATGCCATGCTCAGGCCCAGTCGCCATCAAACCTTCAACATACTCACACGGTGTGACACAACCAGTAACTCAAACTAGAACTAAAAAAAAAGGGAGAAGGAGGATGTACATGGCTGTCAAAAACTGCCGATCCCTCACCATGCCTACATGATATTTCCACCACTCACGTCATGTCACCTCTCATCACAACCTATAAAACATTGAAACCAATGGCAGAAGAGGGTCAGACAGTGCCTATTCATGGTACCAGTTCAAGATGATGACGGCTTCAGACTGTGCCGATTCATGGTACTAGTTCAAGACAATGATGGCTGGAACAAAATTAGTGACTGCTAATTAGATAGAAAAATAAACTCATTTTGAGATGGCCAATTTCATGCCGTCTTGCGAAAAAACACTTGGACCTCTGCTGATCAAAAAGGGGGGAAAAGCACCTAACCTCAGAGAAGCCCGAGCTGAGGCTATAACCTTGCTTCCAGCCTGAAATGATGATTGATCTATGAAAAGCACTGCTTTCTAAGTTCCTACGATATGGCATCATCTCCATGTAGCATGCTAGGCTCAACCACAACTCCTAGTGATTGCCAGGAACAATTTTGGCAAAAGGAGGAGGACCTAGTAATGATGCCAGAGCATGAGACTATGCCATTTGGGGGTCAGCTTGAGGCAATGCTAGTTTGAGAAGAGCATTGTCTTGCGAGTCCCCATGATGTGATATTGCCTTCACACAATGCACTGGACCCATCAAGCAACTCTCAGAAGCTGTCAGAATCAAGGGCCAAGATAAAACTAAGATGGACCTCACTCACAAAGCACAAAAAAAGAGGAAGCACATGGAGATGGGCAATACCTGAAGCCAACAAGCACCTTAAATGGCAACCTGGCTTAGGCATAGAAGCCATGTCGTATAGCTCGGCGCTGTTTGATGCCAGTCGAAGTTGTAGAAGAGAGTACAGGTCAAATCAAGGCTGTATGTCATGCCTCCACCATTGGTGTGACGGTGTACACATCATTTTGTGGTCACAACGATCAATTCCCTCTCTCAGCCTCTCAGGCATTTCATCGAATGCCTGGCGAGTGTGCAACAAAATAAAAAATTAACCACGGCGAATCATACAGAAACCTCCATCATTCAAGTGAAGGAAGTGACAATTGTATTTACCTCTCAGAGCACTCGTAATCCGCAGGCCGTCTATTGTCAGCTCTGTCTTCCAAGCTCACGTCAGACCCCATTGACGGTTGAACAGGGCAGAGGCAAACTTCCTCTCCTCTCGGGCATTTCATCGAGCACCTGATGAACAAACGAAAGCAGAGGCATGGTTGAGTTGGATTCTGTCCTGAGGATCTCCCATTACTCAAATAAAGAAGGAAACGATGGCGGCATTTACCTCTTAGAACACTTGCACGGTCTCCTACTGCCGCCCCCCATCTATCAAATCCATGCCAGTCTTTTCTCTGACGGCTGAACATGGCAGAAATAGACCTCCTCCCTCTCAGGCATTTCATCGAACGCCTGGCGAGTATACAAAAAAGAAGGAGGAGTTAACCAAAATGAATAGTGTCAAGCCTCCATCACCAAGAAAGAAGAGAGAAGGAATGAATACATCTACCTGATGATGCTTCGTCGGGTACCCACCTGTTGCCTATCAACTCTCAACACTGAAGCAACTTCTCTCACTATGGCCAGGTGTAACGGAGAACAAATTGTATTTGGAGGCGGCAAGGTACTCCATCCGAGAATTCTCCATAAAATTCATAGAGGTTCTCCTCCTCCCTCAGCCACGAAGTGAATTCGACGAAGAATACATGGCATCTGTTGTGCCCCTCGACTGGATCGAATGAAAGAGAAGAGAAATAAGGAGGGTATAGAGAAGGTGATCTCCGATGAACTTGGTGCACGTCCCATAAGACGCTGATCAGTGGACCCCCACCATACCCCTCTCTGTATCAATGGAGAACACCTTGCCCACGGAAGAAGATGTGAGGAGAACTCAAAATCACAAGATCTCCTGTAGCCTCCTGATATATGGCGGGTCCCTGACAATATACCATGCAGCCATCCGTGTGCATGAGTAGTGGCGCTGATGACGTGGCTCAATCAGAACCCATCAGAACTTCAAAATTTCACCAAAAATCATAGAAAGCTCAGAAAAATCCAAATCAAATTTCTATAAACCCAGAAAAATATGAAGAACTCCCTTTTACTAAATATCATAGCCAAAAAACCCTCCAAATCCAATCAAATAATCCAAAACCCCAAGCTTATATTTGATCAGTATATCGCCACATTAAACGTTTCATCGAGAATCACCGAAAACTCAGATAAATGAGAGGAAGAATTCTCTGAAATCGAGGCCATGAAAAGAATAGATGCTCATGGCGTAATTCTATCATGCCCCAAGAAAAAATGAATCTGTTACGGGCGTCAGAAACCCCGTTAATGTAAAATGTTTAAAAGATTGTCTAGTTTCAGGGATTCGGCGGACTTGAGACTCACCCATGACAAGGGCGGCACGTTCTTAGGGGTGTCTCATCCGGCATCGATGATCAAAGGAAGTATGGGCCATGCACTTTCAACAAGTCGAAAAGATAAACTGTACTCAAGGTCATCTCAGGACCCAACCGCTCGGTCTCAGAAATGGAGTCTTAATCCCAAAACAAGACCAGATGCGACCCTTTCAGGACCTAATCCACTAGGTCTCAGATGAGGAGTCTCCATCGCAACACAAAAAAAAAAGTATGCACATGATCTCATCAGGAGCCAGCCGCTAGGCCACAGATATGGAATCCTGATATCAAAACCAGAATCAAAGCAAAAAAAAAGAGAAGAAGAAAGCATGAAGTTCAAGTCAATCCAAATCCCGTCGGTGATTGAAATTGAAGTCCAAATCCAAATAAGAAAAAAATCAAAATGCTGCACTCTGAAGGTTCTATGATACCCTCCCAGACGTACAGCTCCTCCGTGATATCTAGGTGATCCCGCGACCTCACTATAGATAACACTCTGTCCTGATTGTTAAAATAGTCCTGATGGCATAAAACCCACTTGACGAAGATCTACTGATGGACTCATGCCCCGTGCCATCTGAGTGATCCCACGACCTCATTCTCGATGACACTCTGTCCTGACTGTTAAAATAGTCCTGATGGCGTAAAACCCACTTGACAAAGATCTACTGATGGACCCGTATCCCGTGATATCTAGGTGATCCCGCGACCTCACTATAGATAACACTCTGTCCTGACTGTTAAAATAGTCCTGATGGCATAAAACCCACTTGACAAAGATCTACTGATGGACCCGTATCCCGTGATATCTAGGTGATCCCGCGACCTCACTACAGATAACACATTGTCCTGACCGTTAAAATAGTCCTGATGGCGTAAAACCCACTTGACAAAGATCTACTGATGGACCCGTATCCCGTGATATCTAGGTGATCCCGCGACCTCACTATAGATAACACTCTGTCCTGACTGTTAAAATAGTCCTGATGGCATAAAACCCACTTGACGAAGATCTACTGATGGACTCATGCCCCGTGCCATCTGAGTGATCCCACGACCTCATTCTCGATGACACTCTGTCCTGACTGTTAAAATAGTCCTGATGGCGTAAAACCCACTTGACAAAGATCTACTGATGGACCCGTATCCCGTGATATCTAGGTGATCCCGCGACCTCACTATAGATAACACTCTGTCCTGACTGTTAAAATAGTCCTGATGGCATAAAACCCACTTGACAAAGATCTACTGATGGACCCGTATCCCGTGATATCTAGGTGATCCCACGACCTCATTCTCGATGACACTCTGTCCTGACTGTTAAAATAGTCCTGATGGCGTAAAACCCACTTGACAAAGATCTACTGATGGACCCGTTTCCCGTGATATCTAGGTGATCCCGCGACCTCACTATAGATAACACTCTGTCCTGACTGTTAAAATAGTCCTGATGGCATAAAACCCACTTGACGAAGATCTACTGATGGACTCATGCCCCGTGCCATCTGAGTGATCCCACGACCTCATTCTCGATGACACTCTGTCCTGACTGTTAAAATAGTCCTGATGGCGTAAAACCCACTTGACAAAGATCTACTGATGGACCCGTTTCCCGTGATATCTAGGTGATCCCGCGACCTCACTATAGATAACACTCTGTCCTGACTGTTAAAATAGTCATGATGGTATATACCCCACTTGACGAAGATCTACTGATGGACACGTATTCCGTGATATCTAGGTGATCCTGCGACCTCACTGAAGATAGCACACTATCCTGACTGTCAAAATCGTTCCGGTGACTCAAAGCCCACCTGACAGAATCTGCTGATGGACCCAAATCCCTGTGACATCTAGGTGATCCCACGACCTCACTGAAGATGCCACACTATCCTGATTGCTAAAATAGCTCTGGTGACTCAAAGCCCACCTGGCTAGATCTGTTGATGGATCCAAACTCCGTAGTATTTGAGTGATCCCATGATCTCACTCCCAACGACGCTGTGTTTCGATCACTAAAGAAAACAGTTCCGACGGTTCAAAGCCCATCTGACCAAGGATACTGAAGAATCAAAACTTAAATTACCCAATGTCTTGTCAGATAAAAGAACTCTGACAGCTTCAGACCCGTGTGATGAAATCACAACTGATGAAACCACCTAAAAAGGAAATAATACCAAAAAAAGAGATGAAAGCAAACATGTTCGAAATATCATCAAAGAAGGAGCATTTCGATTATACATGTGATACAACCCCCAATGAAGAACTATCATAAAAATGAATGACGAGCATCAAAGCATAACCATTCACAAAATGCCCATATACATATGCATGGCACTAATTGTTTTATTGACAATTCTCTAACAGTCTGCAGGTTTTATATATTCTTTGATATTCCCGATCCAGAGGTGCCTAGGAGAGTAACCAGGGTAATTAACGGCGGGGGCTTGCGCCCGTCGGAAAGAAAGAACCTACACCAAATAATCAACTCTCGGATGAACATAAGTCCGCGCGAGCGAGCATCTCTTTAATGGGAGGCGCCCGTGGTCGGGGTTTTGGCCTGCGAGGGGATATCTGATCCGATCCTTCTTTTTGTTTTCCTTCTCAAACGGGGAAATCCGTCAAAAAGAGCCGGACATGCTCGAAGAAGAAGCACTCGGAACACTCGCGATTGACATCGCGGTATTGGCAAAAATGCATGTACGAGGCCGAGTCTTTGAATAGGTAATTGTTGGAGGATGAGAGGGTCCAATCCACGGGTACCGGGGGTATTTCCATTGGGGATCGGTTGATCGGTTTGAACCGGTGGGTTGGAGGAGGAGGCACCCTTGGGGTTGCGCTTGGTTCGTTTGTTGGTAGCGGTTTTTGGTGCCATTGAAAATTGAGAGAGAAAGGATGAGGTTAAACCTTTGAATTGAAGAGCGGGAGAGGATGAGATGACCTTGGAGAGCACAGAACCGAAGCCGATCGAAAATTCGACGGTCGGATCGCCGGAATTGACGGTGATGGCAGTGGCTAGGGTTTCGGTGGATTGAGAGATAGAGAGAGAGAGAGAGTGATTTGAGGGTATGAGGGTGGAGAGGAGAGAGAGGAGAGTAATTTGGTGGTTTTGGTTGGAGTGGAGAGAGAGAATTGAGAGAGTATTGAGAGAGAGAGATGAAAGGGTGTGAGTTGGAGAGAAAGAGAGAAAAATAGAAGAGGGCTCGGTTTTGAGAAAGAAGAGGAAGAAGAAGAAGAAGAGGTGGGGTCGCAACAGTTAAAAAACACGTCCACCGTTAAGCAACGCCAAAGGGCGTTGTACAACGCAGGAATCAAAATAGCGAAAATTGAGCAGAGACTGACTGCTCCGTTGTACAACGCTGAGTAGCGATGAGTAACGCTACAACCCAGCGTTGTGCAACGTTAAAGGGCGCTGTACAACACTAAAGCCAAACAAAATAAAAAATAAAATAAATAAAATAAAGAAATAAATCAACGTCTTACAACGGTGAACAGTATTGTACAACGTTAAGTAAAAAGAAACAGACTGGCGTTGTACAACGGTGATCAGCGTTGTATAACGTTGAACTCGACAGATTTTAAAATTCAGCGAAGGAAAATTAAAATAAAAAAAAGCCAGCGTTGTACAACGATAGTCAGCGTTGTGCAACGTTACAAGACAAAATCAAACCAGCGTTGTGCAATGGTAGGTAGCGTTGTACAACGTTTAACTCGACAGAATTCAAAATTCATTTTAAACTAACGTTACTCTTGCGTTGCATGACGCTGAATGGCGTTGTGTAACGCCAGAGTCAACAGAAAACCAGAAAATTCAGAAAATTAAGACCAAAATAGTTAAAAACTTATTTTTCAAGGTTTTCAAAATAAATACAACCAATTTAAACTGAGATAAGCTCCAAACAACAAAGACAACAACATGTTATGCATAAATTTAATCTTTGAGTTCAAGCATACCAAGTTTGAACCTAAGTTCAAGATGTTGTTGTGTTGGAAGAGGTTTGGTGAAGATATCGGCGATTTGCTCCTTCGTGTTGATGTAGACCAATTCTACATCACCTTTCTCAACATGATCACGGATAAAATGATGTCGTATCTCTATGTGCTTGGTTCGAGAGTGCAATACCGGATTTTTGGATATAAGGATGGCACTAGTATTGTCACACAATATTGATACTTTTTGGAAATCTAAATCAAAATCTCTAAGGGTTTGCATCATCCAAAAAAGTTGGGTACAACAACTACCGGCCGCTACATATTCCGCTTCCGCGGTGGAAAGAGCAACCGAAGTTTGCTTGCGACTAGACCAAGACACAAGTGAACCACCAAAAAATTGGCAAGTTCCACTAGTACTTTTGCGGTCCATACGGTCACCGGCAAAATCGGCATCGGTATAACCTAACAAGTCTAGTTCGGTTTGTCTACCATACCAAAGACATAGGTTTTGAGTACCCTTGACGTATCGCAAGATACGTTTAACCGCTTTGTGGTGAGATTCCTTAGAATTGGCTTGGTACCTAGCACATAGACATACGGCATACATAATATCCGGCCTACTAGCCGTGAGATAAAGTAGGCTACCGATCATGCCCCGATAGAGAGTTATGTCCATAGGCTTGCCTTTCTCATCCGCATCGATATTCGCACTTTTGCCCATGGGTGTGTCTAAGCTCTTGCTATCTTCAACACCGAATTTCTTCACTAACTCCTTGGCGTATTTGACTTGGTTCACAAAGATACCATCCTTGAGTTGTTTGATTTGAAGCCCCAAGAAGAAAGTGAGTTCTCCCATCATGCTCATCTCAAATTCACTACTCATCAAAGAAGAAAACTCTTGGGCAAGAGTTGCATTAGTAGAGCCAAAGATAATATCATCTACATAAATTTGCACAAGTAGCAAATGGTCATCTCTTTTCTTAGTGAAAAGAGTTGTATCCATTTTGCCCCTACTAATGCCATTGTCTAGAAGAAAGGTACAAAGTCTACCATACCAAGCTCTAGGAGCTTGCTTCAAACCATACAAAGCTTTGTGAAGCTTGTACACATGGTCCGGATTAAAATGGTCAACAAAACCGGGTGGTTGTTGGACATAAACTTCCTCATCTATCCAACCATTTAGAAAAGCACTCTTGACATCCATTTGGAATAGGGTAAAGCCTTTGTTAGCGGCAAAAGCCAAGAGCATTCTAATGGATTCAAGACGAGCAACCGGTGCAAAGGTCTCCTCAAAATCAATACCTTCTTGTTGCTTGAAACCTTATGCAACCAAACGGGCTTTGTTTCTAACCACAATACCATCCTCACTTAGCTTGTTTCTAAAAACCCATTTGGTACCAATAACTTGCTTACCCTTTGGTAATGGTACAAGTTCCCAAACTTGATTCCTTTCAAATTGGTTCAACTCTTCTTGCATGGCAACAATTCAATTTGGGTCAACATTGGCCTCTTTAAAAGATTTTGGTTCAAGTTGAGAAACAAAAGCACAATGACCAATAGTTTGGTGCAAACTAGACCTAGTCCTAACACCTTCCCTAGGGTCACCTATGACATTAGTAAGAGGATGAGAGAAAACTTCTCTAAGCACTTCGGGAGGCTCATGAACCGGTTGGGGAGACGGTTGAGGTTGAGGATCATCATGAGGCATTTCATTTTGAGTTGTGTCTAAGATGCCCTCCTCATGAGTCTCTCCCCCTATCAAAATGTCATCAACCCGGTTCAAAGGCTCCTCAATAATCACCGGTGGTTGTGCTTGAGGTTGTGACTCGATTTCTTGTGTAGTTTCTTCCATTTGTGTACCTACAATAGAATTACCTTCCTTGGATTCCTCAAGGACTTTTTCATCAAATTTGACATTAATAGACTCAATAACTACCTTTGAGTTTGGCAAATAGACTCTATACGCTTTGCTCGTGGTTGAGTAACCAACAAAAATACCGGGCAAAGACTTGGCATCAAACTTGGTTACTTTAGGAGACTCATCAAGGACAAAACATTTGGAGCCAAATACACGGAAATAGGATATATTAGGAGTATGACCGAACCATAATTCAAAAGGAGTTTTCTTGAGTTGAGAACGAATGCATGCACGATTTACTACATGACATGCCGTATTTACCGCTTCGGCCCAAAGAAATTTGGGTACGGCAAATTCATGTAGCATGGTGCGTGCTAATTCTTGTAAGGTTCGGTTCTTCCTCTCCACTACACCGTTTTGTTGAGGAGTGCGTGGAGCGGAAAACTCTTGTTTATATCCTTTTTCTATGCACAATTCATCAAATTTAGCATTTTCAAATTCCCTTCCATGGTCACTACGAATTCTAGAGATTTTCAACCCTTTTTCGTTTTCAACCCGATTGCTAAATTTAACAAAATGGTCAAATGCTTCTTCCTTGTGAGCAAGAAAGAAAACTCAAGTAAAGCGACTATAGTCATCTACCACCACAAAGACATACCTTTTCTTACTTATACTCAAGACATTGATTGGTCCAAACAAATCCATATGAAGCAATTGCAAAGGTTGAGTGGTTGAGATGATCTCTTTGGTTTTGAAACTAGACTTGGTTTGCTTGCCTTTCATGCAAGCTTCACACAACCCATTTATGTCTAGTTTATGTGATGGAACACCACGGACAAGTTTCAATTTCACAAGTTTCTTAATGGAGTCTAGAGAAACGTGACCAAGTCTTCTATGCCATAACCATGAACCGGTAGCTATGGCACTAAAGCATTGTTCACCATTTGTGAAGTGATCAAAGTTCAAGTAATAGACATCCTTTTTCCTTTGTCCCGTGTAAACAAGAGAATTATCCGAAATTTGATGCACAAAACAAGAGAAGTGATCAAACATCAAATAATATCCCGCATCACATAATTGGCTCACACTTAAAAGGTTGTAGTTGAGACCATCCACAAGGTAAACATTAAAAACCGTTAAATTTTGATTTCCAACCGAGCCTATACCAATAATAGAGCTCTTTCTAAGATTATTACCAAAAGTAACCTCACCACCATCAAAAGGTTCAAGTGTCTTGAAACAAGATTCATCACCCGTCATGTGATGTGAACAACCACTATCTATGATCCAAGCACTTCTCTTGAATGATGATAACAAACAAACCTACAAGAATACATATTAGTTAGAAACAAACAACTAATATATTCTTGTAATCTCTCCCCCTTAAGATTTGACAAGAATAACCTTGGGGAAAGAAGATGGCTAACTAAGCCACACTCGAACCACTTCCACCAATCAAAACGGATGTGGAAGTGACTTTAGGAACCTAAATCATGTTAATTGAACCGGATGTATGATTTGCTTTCCTAACTTTGCATTCTAGTGTGACATGGTCATTCTTACCATAATAGTTGCAACAAGCAAAAGTTGGCTTGTTCACTTGTGAACTTTCTCTAACAAAATGGGTTTCAAAATGACGCCTAAGCTCCATGGCCCTAATCTTTGGATCCTTAGAGAAAGTGTATGATTGAGAGTTTCTCAAAATTGGTTTTTGAAAATTCTTTTTGTTTTGTTGAGAGACTTTTTGATTTCCTCCATTGGTTTGAGGTCTAGTGTGTGTTCTATTCCTATTCCCACCATTGTTTTGAAAAGGATGAAAACACCCATCGGGTCCCTTGAAATACAAGTTGTTTGGGCCCCGATTGTTTTGGAAGTTCTTTTGAGGTCTTTGAGACCCATTTCTATTCCTACCAAAACTCTTTTGAGCACCATTTTGAGAGCCAACAAAATTCTTTTTGCCCTTTCCCGTGTGTGTTCCTACCATTGGTGCTCTTGTGATAAAGTCTCCCATTTTGTGTTGGGCTTGACATGGTTCTTGGTCTAGAAAAGGATTGATTCCTCTTTTTGAAGCCAAGACCCGTTTTGTCATTTGGTTTTTGTCCCACAAACATTTTATCAAGATTCATCTTGGTGCTATGAGAAGCACTAGACGAACTTGACGCCCTTTCATTTTTCAAAACATTTGTCTCACTCAAAGGAGTTTGACATTTTTCACAAACACTTGATTTTTCAAAACTTTCAATCATACCCTTATACCTTGTCACCAAAGATTCAAGATCATGCACCTTAGTCGTCAAAAAACTAATTTGCTCTTTTTGACTAGCAATAGTCTTAAGAGACTCATCAAGATAATCATTCAACCTATCAAATTGCAAGTTTGCATCATCATTCAAGCTCAAGTCATTCTCACTATCACAATCGCTATCACTACTAGAGAATGAGTTTAGAAGTACCTCATTTGTGACCTTAGGCAATTCAATGGCAATTGTGGATGGTTCCTCTTGAATAGTCGTTGGAGCTTGTGTGAAAGTCGATGTAGAGGATGATGCTTCATCAAGGCTAGCTTTGCTCAATGGATGCACATAGATTTTGCCTCGGTTGAACTCGTTGAAGACCTCCTTCACCAAGTCATCTAGGTCGTCATCCACCGGCATCACCACATCATTCACTTGAGCCACAAGAGCAAGGTTGTCAAAGTCGCACTCGGATTCCGAATCGGATTGAGAGGATGAGCTCAAATCGGAATCGTTGTCCCAAGTGGCTTGCATGGCTCTCTCACCCTTCTTCTTGCTCTTGTAATGTCCCTTCTTGGACTTGAACCGGCCATCACCCCTTCTCTTGCCACCATCTTCCTTGTCCTTCTTCAAGTGAGGGAAGAGCTTGAAGCAAGAGTACATGGTATGACCTTCTTTTTGGCACATGAAGCAAAGAGCTCTTTCGTCATTCTCAAGCCTTTCTTTGTTGAACTTTCCCTCAAAGATCATGATGGCTCGAAACATCTTTGAGAGAACGGCTCCTTGCTTGTCCTCATCAAGGTCGATGATGCCTTTGGCCTTGTCACTTGAGTGGCGGTGTCTTCCTTGGTGGTTGTCATTGTGGCGGTTCTTGGAGGGAGATGCCTTGTTGTCATTTGCCGCCAATGCCACGGTTTTGGGCTCATACTTCAACTCTTCAAGTTGCTTGAGCTTCTCTTCCACGCACCGGTAATGGGTATAGATGATCTCCGGTGTGAGGTTGTTGTGGGACCTTTGTTGTGTCTCAAGAGTCGAGATGAGAGTGTCGAATTGAGGTCTTCCCACCAAAGCCCTAAGCAATCTTCCTATAACACGACTATTAGAAAGGGTCTCTCCTATGTTAGTGAATTCATCGAGCAATTGTATAAACCGAGTATACATCTCCTCGATGCATTCACCTTCCCTTATGCGGAAATTATCCAATCTAGACTCCAACTCAAATTGTCGAGAGCTTTTGATTAGAGAATTTCCCTCATAACGGTTCAAGAGAGAAACCCACATTTCATGTGCACTAGTAGAGCTACCAAAAATTGCCGCTATGGACTCATGTACCGAATTTAACAAGACATTCACGGCATTATCATTCTTGGTCCTAATGGTCTTAGAGGCATGGGTTTCTCTACCTTCACTATCACAAATTGGTGTGTATGGCTTATCAACAACCTCCCAAAGATCAATCAAGTTAAGGTATACAACCATACATCTCTTCCAATAACAGAAGTTCTTGCAAGTGGAACCAAACTTGTCCGGTTTTTCTATCACTCTAGAGGCCATGAATCGAGGTTATCTACCTAACAAGATGGTCAAAAGATAACCCCTGCTCTGATACCACTTTGTTGTCCCTAAATTTAGGCCTAGAGGGGGGTGAATAGGCACAAAAACGAATTTCTAAACCGGTATGGTCAATATTTGGTTCAATTCAAACTTGGTCTAATACAAACAATCAAAGCACAAGCAATTCAAGTATAGCAAGATAATAAAGAGAGAAAGAGAGAGAGAGAGAGAGAAATTGAACACGCGATGTATTACGGAGTTCCGACCCGCTAGGAAGTGCTAGCCTTAGTCGTACGTCTCCGGGAGTTTCGCAACCTCGAAATGGGCGCGCTCCGTTCAATTCCACACGAACGGGACTACAAATTCGAACCAAATCACCTTGTTACAATCACTCTCAAGGTGGATTGGCCTAACTCAATTAAACAAGCTCAAACACTACAAAGGATTGAGGCTCTAACCAAATCACTCAACAAATCTAGCAATTAACACTAGTGGATTGGTTTAGCACACTCTAATCTCAATGATTTTGCTAAATAATGCTCAAACACAAGAGAGAGTAATGTCTAACTGGTTGGAGCTCAAAAGGGAGGAGTTTCAAAGGTTTCAAAAGTATCTAAACAGTTCCAAGAGGCCCCATATATATAGAGGGCGCCAACAGCTCCAAAGACCAGTCAAAACAGACTCTGGCGTTATACAACGCTATATGCCGTTGTACAACGCCTAAATAGCCGTTGAAAAATCAAACGGTCACAGACAATAACGTTGTGAGTTGTCAGAGCGTTGTGTAACGCTGTATAGCGTTGCACAACGCTTCAGCAAAAATCCAAAGCAAAAGCTCGACAGTTCCGTTGGAACTTGTCAGAGCGTTGTGTAACGCTTGGTAGCGTTGCACAACGAAGTCAAGAAAACGAATAAGGCAGAACTGACAAACTCAAACAACATTGTCAGAACGTCATACGACGCTGACTGGCGTCACACAACGTCGCCGTTGCACAACGCTGTTCAGCGTTGCACTACGCGTCCAGAGAGAAAAAGCGAAGTCTGAGCGAAGTTTAGCGCGTTACACAACACTACAATGCATGGAATATGGCAGCATGCATGCAGCATCGATGCAGATCGATGTCTGAGCAATGCAGAGTCGCCTGTTTCATACTGCGTTGTACAACGCTGGGTAGCGTTACACAACATAGGAGTGGAAACGTTGTGTAACGTTACTTAGCGTTGCATAACGTTCTGACAAGGGAAAATAATGGATTTAACTGGTTTAAAAACAAAAGAACTAGCGTTGCACAACGCTACTGAGCATTGTGTAACGCTGTTCCAACCTTGTCAGAGATTTTGCAATTTAAAAACGAATTAACTCAGCGTTGTGTAACGGCAACTGGCGTTGTATGACGCTGGACAGAAAAACTGAGCATTTTACCAGCAAATTGATTGAGATTAGATTAAAGTTTAAATAAACCTTAACTACTGATTCTAACTAGACCAAAGCAATCTCTTGAAGCTCCAAACTAAGTGCCACACTTGCTTTAATCCATTCTTCAATAAATTTAGCTATAAAACACTAAAAAGAGATGTTAGTTTAAAGGTTTCGGTGTTGTTTTGCAAATCGGCAAATCGAGAGAAAATGTTTAACCAACACCAGCGATATCCCTCTGTTTTCCTACCTCCCTCTCACATTAACTACAATAACAACAATTACTAATACTAACTACAACAGTTAGTATCCGAAGTACAACATTTACTCATATTAACTTCAACAGTTGGAGCTACAACAATTACTAATACTAACTACAACAGTTAGTATTCGGACTACAACAATTACTCATATTAACTTCAACATTTAGTATTCGAACTAAATCAATTAATCATATTAACTTCAATAGTTAGTATCCGAACTGCAACTGTTGAAGTTAATATATATAACTGTTACAGTTATATATGCCAACTTCAACAATTTAAATATGCCAACTTCAACTATTACCTTCAACATTTAAATATGCCAATTTTAACAATTACGACATTAGCTTCAACATTTATGAATATTAATTTCAACGGGTTATGAAGTGTGTGAAAGGAGCAGGGGGGAGGGTGGGGGCGAGGGGGAGGGGGGAGCGTATGCGGGAGGGGTGGTGTCACGCCCCTTGTAAGGAATTACTCTAGAATTGATTAAATTGAGAAGAGAGGAGGAGGAAAGAGTAACCAGGGAGAGAGAATTGAGAAGAAGGAGAAAAGAATGAGAATTTGTTTTATTGATTTTTCTTATGTCCTTTACAAACGCAGCTGCGCTGAATATAACAGATACAATCAATGCTTCTATTCCAAACAACACTTCTATATTCTACTACTAATTACCCACCCAATACAATTCTAATACGTCAGCTTCTGTTCCTCTATAATGCAATAGCCTTTCTGTAATCCAGCCCTTCATTCACCGTTTGTGCTAATCTTGATGAGATCATGTAAGTTTATCTCAGCCTTACATCCTTGATCTTCCCTGGGTTCCACCTTTTTATTAACAGCTATCCTTCTCTTCGTTATCTCTTCTATTAGTCTATTACTAGCCAATATTGTACCAACTGCCATGCCCACTTCTGATTGTTCCCCACCTGACATTCCTCCCCGCTTAAAAGGATCCTTGTCCTCAAGGATTGAGGTTGGAAAGCGAGATGTCAAGGAAGTGTAATCTTCCCAAGAGGCCTCCTCCGGTGGTTGGTCCCTCCATTGGACTAGAATCTGAGCAATGGGATTATTTCTCCTCTTAATTAGGCGTCTAGCCAAAATTGCTACTGGCTCCTTCACTGGTGGGGCAAAAGAGCTGATGAGAGGAAGTGATGGAGCCACTGGTTGTCCAGCACCTACTCTTGTCTTCAATTGAGACACATGTATGACGGGGTGAATAGATGATGTGGTAGGCAAATTCAATTTATAGGCCACTTGGCCCACCTTCTCCAAAATTTCATAGGGTCAATAAAATTTAGGGTTCAATTTGTTGTTGTTGGTGCCAGAGACTGATAACTGTCTGTAGGGTTGCAATTTCAAATAAACCCAATCCCCTTTGCTAAAATGCCTCTCACTCCTCCTAGAATCAGCAAATTTCTTCATTCTCTCCTGTGCTTTGACCAATTGATTTCTGAGGCTGACTAGCATCTGTTGCCTTTGTCTCAACATCTCATTCACTGACTCCACAGAACATCTTGGTGCAGATCCCAATGCCAATACAGGAGGATCATACCCATATAAAGCCTTAAAAGGGGTGGATTGAATGGATCTGTGAAAATTGGTATTATACCAATATTCAGCTAGTGGTACCCATTTCACCCATTTCTTCTGTTGCTGAAAAACCATGCTTCTCAAGTAGGCCTCCACACATTGATTGACTCTCTCTACTTGACCATCAGTCTAGGGATGGTAGGAAGTGCTCAAATTGAGTTTGACTCCCAGCTTGGTCATCAATTCTTGCCAAAATTGACTGGTGAAAATTGGGTCCCTGTCGGAGACAATACTCACAGGCAACACATGAAGTTTATACACATTATCTAGAAAAACCTGAGCCACACTGGCTGCAGTATATGGGTGAGAGAGAGGTAGGAAATGGCTGTACTTGGTCAGGTGATCCACAACCACTAACAACACCTCCTTCCCTTCAGACTTGGGTAACCCAGTAATAAAGTCCATACCTATGTTATTCCAAGCCTCAGAGTGTATGGGAAGTGGCTCTGGCTTAGTCAGCTGACACACTTCACACAGCCTGATGTGATCCACAATGAACTCCTTCATTGATGGCCAATAGAAGAGAGCCTTCATGCGTTTATAAGTAACCAGGGAGCCAGAATGACCCCCTAAGCTGGATCCATGGAATTCATGTAGGAGCTTATGTCTCCATTGATTTGACTTGCCCACACACAACCTCCTTTTATACCTCAGTAACCCTTGATGCTGGGTCAATTTATGGGATTCAACAGGTCCAGTAAGTAGCTTCTTTTTTAGCCCCTCAATCCATTCATCATTGTCATAGCTGCTGAGTAGCTCTGTGACCCACTGTGGAGTAATTTCATAAAGTAAATACAGGTCAGTAGAGTGCATACCTGGATCATCATGCCCTTCCCTTCTAGACAATGCATCAGCCACCAAGTTGTGGGTCCCTTTTTTATACTCAATAACATAGTCTAACCCCAACAGCTTGCTGAGGCTCTTATGCTACATGGCAGTGTTGACCCTTTGTTCCAAAAGATGCTTCAAGCTGATGTGATCAGTTCTAATGATGAAGGTATCACCTATCAGGTAATGCTTCCACTTAGTCACTGCAGCCACCACTGCCAATAGTTCATTTTCATAAGTGGAGAGTCCTTGACTCTTTATGCCTAACCCTTTACTGAAGATTGTCAATGGTTTCTTATCTTGCATGAGAACAGCACCAATTCCCACCTGGCAAGCATCAGTTTCAAGTATGAAGGGTTTTGTAAAATCAGGTAAGGCCAATACTGGGGTAGTAATCATGGCCTGCTTGAGTAATTGGAAAGCTTGTTGTGCTTCTGGACCCCATTTAAAAGCATCCTTTTTCAACAATTCAGTTAATGGTTTACTGATCATGCCATAATTTCTCACAAACTTCCTATAATATCCAGTGAGGCCCAAAAAACCCCTCAATTGTTTGATGTTGGTAGGAGTTGGCCATGTAGTCATTGCTTCCACTTTGCTTGGGTCAGTTGAGACTCCTTCTTCAGTAATGAGATGGCCTAAATACTCCACTGAAGTAGTACCAATTGTACACTTGCTCAATTTTGCATACAGCTTGTTATCCTGTAACACTTGAAGTGCAATTGTCAGATGGTGAATGTGCTCCTCCATAGTATGGCTATATATCAAAATGTCATCAAAAGAAACCAGGATGAACTTCCTGAGGAATGGTTTGAAGATAGAGTTCATCAATGCCTGGAAAGTAGCTGGGGCATTGGTCAGGCCAAAAGGCATTACTGTAAACTCATAATGGCCCAAGTGAGTTCTGAATGCAGTCTTGGGTATATCTCTCTCAAACATTCTAATCTGATGATAACCAGATTTTAAATCAATTTTGGAGAAGATCTTAGCACCATGCAACTCATCTAAAAGATCATCAATAATGGGTATTGGAAATTTATTTTTGACAGTGATATCATTGAGTTTCCTATAATCCACACAGAGGCGCCAAGAGTGATCTTTCTTCTTTACTAGCAAGATTGGAGAAGCAAAAGGACTAGTAGAAGCTCTGATATACCCACTCACTAGCAATTCTTCTATAATCTTTTCAATTTCTAGTTTCTGAAAGTGAGAGAATCTATAAGGCCTTATATTAACAGGTGTCACATCTGCTTTAAGAGGAATTTGGTGGTCAGTAAGTCTGGCTGGTGGTAGTGAAGAGGGGTCAGAGAAAACTGAGTGAAATTTGAGAACCACTTGCTGCAATTGAGGTGGCATGTTAGGCAAGTGATCCTCTAGGGTTGAATAAACATCAGAAGATGCAGTCATCTGAGTGACAAACAATTGAGCAAAGATAATTTCACTACCCTTCTGTTGTTCTTTGGTGAGGCAAACTTCCCCATGACACAACTTTACTTCAGCTACTTCACTTTGCACCAATAAAGAAACTTCAGTGTCTCCTTGTTTCAATTTAACCACACCTTGCACACAATCAATAATTACTGGTCCCGCCTTGGCTATCCAATCCATTCCCAATATAACATCATAACCTTGCACTTCTAATACTCTAAATTCACCCTCAAATTGATGCTATTATAGTGCAAACTGCAATGGTTGACATTTGGAGTCTGATAGTAATTTAGATCCACTAGAAGTTTTCACTAGCATGGGAGGTGCAGGCACAGTTGGTACACCATTTAAGTGTACCACAGAAAGATGGATGAAAGAATGTGTGCTGTCACTGTCAATGAGAGCCAAAATTAGGGTCTGATGAATAAATCCTTTGAACTTTAATGTTTGAGAATTTGAAACCCCCAAAGGGGAACACATTGATATGTCAGCTTGTTCATAATAAGGTTCTTCAATCACTTGCACTTGAGTAGAATCCTCTAACTCAATGTCAGAAAAATGCACTTCTCCTTCACTATCAATGGCCTCCAGCATGTGTAAGCGTTTCTTTTGACATTTATAATCCCAACTTCCTCATGTTTTCAAAAGATGGTTTGCTATTATCAGAATGGCCCTGTGGTAATCTTAATGGGGGTGCTGGTAACAATGGAAGAGGTTTTCTATCACCACCATCAGGCAATTTAACTATTCTGGGATTAATATTAGGAGGACCCCAGGTTTTAAGGACTGCCTTACTCCTTTTTTCTTGCCCCTCTAAAGATAGCTCAGCTTGTCTAGCCAACTGATAAGCATGATTTAGACAAGATGGTGCATACATTCCCACAGTGTATTTCAGCTCATCTCTCAGGCCACTCAAAAAGGCCATTAAATAGAAACTGGGATCATTCATTTTAGTAGTGCTCAACAATCTGGACTTAACCTTGTCAAAGTTTTTAATGTAATCATCTACCTTGCCCACATGAATAACCTTCCTAAATTCTTCCAAGGGATTCTCACAAGTACCCCCAATAAAACTGGCTTTCACTTCTTCCACCAAAACTGACCATGGAGGGTGTGGATTAGTCAATTTAAATCCTCTATACCATTCCCTAGCATCTCCACAAAAATGTGTTGTAGCCAATCTAGTTTTATACACCTCAGGAGTTTGGTAGACATCAAAATAAAAGTCACAATCTTCTTCCCAAGTAACCACATCAGATCCATCAAAGGTAGGAAATTCTAACCTTGGTAAAGAACATCTATAGTTAGAGGAATGAGGGTCACCTTCATGATCATTGAAAAATGGACCCAGATTCTTCTTAGTAGTAATAGGTGGCATTTTTCCTGACCCTTGCAAATTGCTGTGAGTCCCAGTTGTAGAGCTAGTGCTAGCTCCACGTGGATGGGGATGGGTAGGTATCAATGGACCCAGAGGAGGAGATTTGGTGTTCCCTTGCAAGTATTTGGTAAGCATGGTCTCCAATTGCTCAATTCGGCCTCCAATTTGAGCATTTGTTGCTTCAGCTGAGTTACAAAGCGCCTCATATCTTTGCTCCATTCTTGAATTAGCTTCTTTAGATGTGGTCAATTCTTGACGAATAGAAGCAAATTGCCCTTCCATAGTTGCCAAGATTTGAGAAAGTATCTCCCCATTGTGACCCTCCACAGTATCTTTCTTGGGCGGCATCTTCTTGAAATTCTTGCAATGAACTCCAAGTGTTGTGCAAACCCAGATGCAATCGGAAGGCTCCTGATACCACTTGTCACGCCCCTTGTAAGGAATTACTCTAGAATTGATTCAATTGAGAAGAGAGGAGGAGGAAAGAGTAACTAGGGAGAGAGAATTGAGAAGAAGGAGAAAAGAATGAGAATTTGTTTTATTGATTTTTCTTATGTCCTTTACAAACGCAGCTGCGCTGAATATAACAGATACAATCAATGCTTCTATTCCTAACAACACTTCTATATTCTACTACTAATTATCCACCCAATACAATTCTAACACGTCAGCTTCTGTTCCTCTATAATGCAATAGCCTTTCTGTAATCCAGCCCTTCATTCACCGTTTGTGCTAATCTTGATGAGATCCTCTAAGTTCATCTCAGCCTTACATCCTTGATCTTCCCTGGCTTCCACCTTTTTATTAACAGCTATCCTTCTCTCCGTTATCTCTTCTGTTAGTCTGTTACTAGCCAATATTGCACCAACTGCCATGCCCACTTCTGACTGTTCCCCACCTGACAGGTGGGGCGGGGGAGCAGCGTACGCATAGAAACGCGTTTTCTGAATTTCCGAAAATGAAAGAAAGAATTTCAAACACGTTTCTAAAAATGAAAAAAAAGAACGCGTTTTCTAAAGGATGGTGGGAATGATACAAAATGCTGAGATGATACTAATCAATTCCGTAATTTAATTAGTCATTTAAGAATGATATTTTTCTAATTGACAAAATTCATAATGACATGAAACAAATTATCAGGGTGAGGATTTTCCCACTTTAAAAAGGACCTGCATCCGGTGAAAATTTTATCATGATTTGCTTGGAGTACTCAAATTTCTCTTTCCATGTACTTATTTGGTACTTGTGATTTTTGACAAGGCCCTACACATTTTTCGTATTTAAGGATCTGACAAACTATTAATTCAAAATCTCTGCTGCACGCTAAAATATTTAGTCTCCAACGTGTTGTAATGTTAAATAGCGCCTGTGGTATCAGATGCTCCTGCAGTTTTCCAATACAATTTTATTATTTAAACTTCACGATAATACAACTCTTTTTATGTTCATTTGAATTGTGAGTTATTATATTATTTTCATTCTATAATACAACTCTCTCCAATGTGCTTGTTGAATTATTGCACGCACGTTTTCCATTATTGGAACCATCCTACTATAAATTTTAACTTTATTTACTCGATATATTTTTCTTTTCACCGTAAAATATGAAAAAACAACGTTACTAATGGTAATTATAAGATAACTAAAACAAAATCAAAGCACGTAGATAATTAAGACCGAAATTAATTAATATAAAAATTTCGGGGCAAAAAATTTTAATATACAGAATTATTTTATTTTTTTTTTAATAAGAAGAAAGTTCGAACGCGTTTCAGAAGCGAGTATTTGAATTCCCCTCCGTACGCTTTTATAAAACGCGCTCCAACCCTCCCAACGCGTTTTATAAACGCGTACGAAGGAGAGATGCTGTCCACTTTCCTCTCGTTTGTCAGAGCTTCGTACGCGTTTATAAAACGCGTTGAAAGCCCTGGAGCGCACTTTATAAACGCGTTCGAAGGTGTATTATTTAATTTTTAGAAAAAAAAGTACAAGCATGCTCTGATAAAGACTGCAAAAGACATGACAAGATTTGATTTTACAATGTCATCTTTGAACTGCTGAAATTATTTATAAAAGCAGTCATTGTTGGATTAGAATGCACAAACACCCACTACCTCCTTCTTGTTAAAACCTTCAGTACAATGGACAAAGGAAATAGCTCTAACTCAAATAATGATGTTCCAAACTATCGAAGAGCAACCCGCATTGAGTATTGGCCAACTTTCTACCATTACCCTGCCAATAGAAATCAACCAGAAAACGGAGAATACGAGGCAATTTGTCGCTCTTGTTATCGCATTTTGAAATACAACATCCATGAAGACACGACTGAAGAGGGAGACGTGATCGAGTTAAAAATACACTACCAATGGCACATTAATGGTGGGCCGGAAAGAGAACAGAAGGAGTACCAGGAGCGGCGATGGCGGGAACACGAAAAGAATCTGAACCGACAAAGGCGATATGACTGGTACAAAAAATATTACACAGAACCTCAACCCATCCCCCAACAACAACCGAAACCCTACCTATCGTCTGAACCAACTCACTGGACTGTTTACGAGAAAATATACAACTTTAATGGAGACCACACAGTGACCTGTACAAGGTGTGCTCAAGTTTTCAATTACAAAGAAAACATATTGCGTGACCACTACCATGAGCACAAACGTCACGACGAGAATGAACAAAGAGCTCGGGACATAGAGACGCAGAGGATTATTAAAGAAAGAAATGAAGAAATGGATCGTAAACAAAAAATTAGGGAAAAAGAGGCAAGGAAAAAAAGGCTAAAAAAATCAGAGCAAAAATTGAGAGAAATGAATAAGAGGGATGAACTTCGACAAATTGTGGCAAGCCGAATGGCAGAGATAGAAAAAGAAGAAACCGAAGCGGCTTTTTGGAACGAAGCCGCTCAATTCGTTGACAACAGTGTTCCGAGTAATCAACAAGAAGATGATGCTGCTTTTTGGAACGAAGTCGCTCAGTTCGCTGACAACACTGGTGCGAGTAATCAACAACAATCGAATGATGAAGATGAGCAACCATGGTGGGATGAAATTCTACAACATGTAGATAGTCAAAATCTCTAAATATTTATATCATTGTAATATTTATGTGTTTTATTATTATGGTTGTTAATGTAATTTAGTTGGAATTGTTAATGCAATGTTTTATTTTTATGGTTGTCTTTTATTTCCTCTATTTTTTGTAGTGCTTTGCACTAAAAGTTGTGGTTTTAATGTGTTGACGTTTAATGGATAAAAGTTGTTGTTTGGAGTATTTCATTTATTGGCGTTTCAATACATAAACGTTTATGTTTCAAGTAGTGCTTTGCACTCCGAATTTTCAAGTCATAATAATACACAAGTCAATCATCACAAGTCATAATAAGCAATCCAATAAATACACAAGTCAATCACAAGTCATAAACGAAAAATAGTCAATCAACATCAGTAATACACAAGTCAATCACAAGTCCATAAACGAAAAATAAACGATCCGTCCATCATCAGTAATACACAAGTCCATAAAAAAAAGAACTGTCATCATCAGCAATAAAATTAGTCCATCATCATAACTAACGCCGCCGCCTCCTCCTAGGTCCCGAAGGTGAAAATCTGTCAATCACCCTCACCGCACGCCTATCTCGTCCAGCCGGGGCAGTAACGTCTCCTGAGTCAGTGGACTCTGCATCCCCATCGTCCTCCTCCTGGAGGTCCTCCTGCTGGTCCTGCTGAGCCTCCTGCTGTATGGGCCCAAACTCAACAGGCTGCCCAGCCTCCTGAGGAGTCGCTATAGGGACATAATCACCCTCCTCATCTCCGGCCGTCCGTAGCAATGTGCTGAACGAGTCTGTCCCTCCCGTACTACCAGACGGAGTGCCAAATGATGGAAGAGAAGAAGGCGTAGGCACTGACGGTACAGTAAATGGGGGAACAGTAAATGCAGGAAAAGAGGAAGGCATACCAAATGGTGCAAAGGAGTACGGTGGAGGATCATGAGGCTGGAAAATGCCAATGGGATCCTGAGAAATGCCAGCAAACTGCGAGGTCGATGCTGATGCACTATGTATGGATGGAGTAGGACCTGAGGATGGAAACTGAGTAGGAAAGAACGTGCGTGGTTCTAAAATATCATCTAATCGCCCGGTATTCAGTCGACCATCCTATAATATTAAAAAAAACAATGTCAATATAAATAAATTAGTATCTAAAATTGAAACTTGCATATAAACGAATACTAACCGCATGCATCAGATCCTCCGCCTGAAGGTCTGTGGGTACAGTCGGACGTGCAGAAGAAGACTCGTCCCCAGAATCTGGTATGTCCTCAATATTTGTTGGAAGTCCTCGCTGCTCCAACAAATCCTCCAACCTGTAATTTTTAAATTATTGAATTTAAAATGCAAAAAACGCAATCAAAAACTTAAATTATTTAAAATTACCTCAGAGGGATGGAAGCATCATGCAACTGCGAACGACAGTTGGCGAGAATTGCCTTTCCCACCCTTCTGCACCCCTTCTTCACAACCAGTCCCAATGCATGAAGTGCATTCTTCAGCGCAGAGTTGCCCTGCAATTTACGAGAATAATGACATATTGCACAATTCTATTTACCAATCATACATTCCATATTTTAAAAATTAAAATGTACCGTATTGTGAAGTCTGGACCCCATGTTTGTGTACTGCCTCTGAGCAAGAGGCAGCTGCTGAGTGCGCTGGAGACGTGCCTCGGCATCCTCTCGTGGCGTGGGTCTCTCGGAGGCACCGTATCGCCAAAACCATCGGAAGTACCGCAGCGTATCAGTAGCACTCCAGGATCGAGTCTCCAGCTGGCGTGCCTGTAATGCCTCGTCAGTCCACTCAGCATGTGCACTCGCAAAAATGGTAGCAAAATCTGGACGATCTCGATAGGTACCGTGCTGGAAGCCCAGCAGGTTCTGTGTCACGTCCCAACTCTGTTAAAATAAACACGTTAGTTCTTTACTCTAATTAAATTGAAGTTGATCGTATGATAAATCGGAAAAATATAGCAAACGTACCACAGGTAGTGGAGGAGGAGTAAACTGGTACAGTCCAAACTGATGCCTACAACGGTCGGGGTAGTAGTAGGCAACAATGTGGTAAAAAATGAGCGGCAACCGAACATGCTCCGCTATGGAACCCTCCTGTGCTACCCGTGGCATGACAACCCTGTCGAGTACGTACGGAAACCAGTTGACGTCTTCAACGTTCAACACGGCTTCGCCCCATTTCCTGAAAATTTTGAAGGTTAGGATTGATGTGTTGTAATTTGCATAAAATTATTGGAAAATTATTATAAATTATTACCTGCCAAACGGCACACATGAATCTAGGTTAGGCTGTCCTAATCCACCGATAGGAGCAACCTCTGGGCGACAAACAGGGAGGTATGACCATGCCCAAAACAATAGTAGCATCCAAGGTCCCGTCACAACCTTGAAACGCATGGAGGCACGATCCAGAGCACGATATAGACAAGCAAGCGTGGCACCTCCCCAATTGAAGTCCGGAACTTCAGTCAAATTGCCCTGCATTTAAATTAAACAACGCATTGAAAAAAAATAATTTCAACATTGGAAATAACAAAATTAAATTGCAACATTGAATAATAATTTCAACATTTGAACATTTTTTTTTCTTTTTTGTCATTGGTAATTTCTTTATCTTCGATACTAACTGATATATTAATATGTTTTAACGAAAGTATCTTTGCTTAACGAAATTATAAAAATAAAAATATTATTTAAGTTAAGAAAATTATACCGATACGAGCTCTAAAAAGTATGCTGGGACGGAATTCTGAGAAATATCGGGAAACATCAACGTTCCAAATAGCTCTAGGGCCACTGCACGCGTGTATCGGTCTAACTCCTCACCAGCAGCATCTGCCTGTGGCGCCATCCCGCAATTTTGCCGCAACCATTTCAACTTGATGTTGTTGCCCACAACAACATTGCCCCTGCATTGTACAAATTTAAAATAATCAATACAAGTAAGCAATGCATATATTGAATATGAAAAATCAATATTGCATTCTTATTTTTTTCACTTACTCCCTGGTACTCCTTTCTCGGTGCCACTCTCCCAAATCTTCATGAGGATAAAGATTTGCACGAATCTTTTCCTCCCAGGGCCCTCTCGTATTCGATCTAACTGGAATGCCCGTCGAGCGCAAACCATATAAGAAGGCAACATCCTGGTAACAATTACAAAATACGTTAAATTTATGTCATGTAAATATTGCAAATTTGAATTTTAAATATAAAGTTTAAATTAATTTTATAATTAATTGTGAAAATTAATACGAAAATTATATGTTAGAATTAATTGTGAAAATGTTAATATTACGGAAATTATATGTTAGAATTAATTTTCATGTTAATATTACGAAAATTATAAAGTTTAAATTAATGTTACAATTAATTGTGAAAATTAATACAAAAATTATATGTTACAATTAATTGTAAAAATTAATACGAAAATTATATTAAAAAAAATTAATATCAAGTTTAAATAAATTACCTGTAGAGTAACGGTCATCTCTCCAACGGGAAAATGGAAAGTATGCGTCTCTGGACGCCAAAACTCGACCATTGCCTTCAGTAATGGCATGTCGATGTTGACATGCTTCACCTTCATAATGTGACTGAGCCCCAGTTTGATCAGCCTTCCCTCAATCCGTTCGTCCACCTTAATTGTTCGCTTGTGCGATCTCAACTCCAAATGTTTTTCACGCTGCAATTTTTAATACAATTTTTAAGTATTTACAAGCATTTAAAATAAATACAATTTATAATACAATTTATAATAAGCATTTTCGATTAAAATTTTACTACAAATTATAATAAACATTTAATACAATTTATAAGTCTATTAAGAAATCTAATTTATTAAATCAAAAAAATATAAATTAACATAAAACAATCTATTACCTCCTCAAAAGACAAACCAACGAGATGCTCGTTATCTGTAACAAACAAAACCTGTTGGTTTTCTGCGTTGGCCGGTTGCACAGGTGGAATGACATTTTGCGCGCTCGGACGGGCTGCGCGACGCCTACGTCTTTTTGGCCGAGGCTGGGTGGAGGCTGCTTCGGTGGGGGGTGCTTCGGTGGGAGGTGGTGAAGCACCAGAAGGACCAGCCTCATCTTCTGCTGAACTCATCTGATTCAAATAATATAAGAACAACAATTTAAAACAACAATGAATTTAATATTTTTTCAATAATCAAAACGAACAAAACAAAAATTATTTTTCTATGTAATTGACATTTTCACAATAATTACTGATCAATAATTGACATTTTCAATAATTTTATCAACAATTTACTAACTAATTCCATTTATACATAATTTTCACAATAATTACAAACTAAAATTTACATCGATATTCATAAGTAATTTAATATAAATCATTTCTAGAAAATAAATCCAACATAAAATTTAACTAATTATCATCAATCATACATATCAATTTCCACAATTTCCACAATTTTGGACAATTATCATCAATCATAAAATTTAACTAATTATCATCAATCATACATATGGACAATTCCATAATTCCACAATTTCAATTTCCACAATTTCCACAATTTCCACAATTTCCACAATTTCCACAATTTTCACAATTTTCACAATTTTCACAATTTCACAATTATCAATTATCAACAATTTCATCAATTATCACTAAACCCTAAACCCTAAACCCCTAATTATCAACAATTATCACTATTTCAAATACAAAATACAAAATAATTTTGAAAAAAACCTCGCTGTCGCAAGTTCGCCGCTGCCGCTCTTCTCTTTCTCTCGCTGCCACTGCCGCTCTTCTCTTTCTCTCGCTGCCGCTGCCGCTGCCTTCTCCTCTTCTCTTTCCCTCGCTGTCGCTGCCGCTGCCTTCTCTATTTCCCTTTCTTTCTCCCTTTCTTTCCTTCTCCTCTTCTCTCCTTCTCTCCTTTTCTCCTTCTCTCTTTCTCTCTTTCTCTGCCGAACGAAATTAACGAAAAAATTAGAAACGGCTATTTCTCGAATTTGAAGGAGATGACCTTCGTACGCGTTTATGAAACGCGCTCCAACCCTCCGAACGCGTTTTATAAACGTGTACGAAGGCCTGACTCGCCTCAAAAGGCGTAACTGCAGGGCTGAATTTATCGCCCTTCGTATGCGTTTATAAAACGCGTTGGGAGGGTTGGAGCGCGTTTTATAAACGCGTACGGAGGGGAATTCGAATACTCGCTTCTGAAACGCGTTCGAACTTTCTTCTTATTAAAAAAAAAAATATTAATTCTGTATATTAAAATTTTTGGTGTATAAATTTTTATATTAATTAATTTCGGTAATTAAGAAGACAAGGTTATTCTTTTGATTATATATATTATTCTTATGCGTGCTCAGCTCGACATATGGTCAATTGAAACATTTTTTGTGTATTATAGTTTTCTTTCTTTTCAAGATATCTTTTCGTATTTCTGGTCTTCAAGTTCGGCTTAACAACCCCACCCCCCCCCCCCCCCCCCACCCCTTACTCTCCAATGTAGGCAAAACGAACCAATAGCTTCACCGGTTCGATCACCGGTCGGGTTTTCAAAACATTGGTCATAAGTTACTCTCGGCACCTAATAAATTTAGGCCAGGTTCGAGTTCAATTTTGGTGAATTATGATTTATCGGAATGTATATCCTGGCAGTTTGGAACATTATTGCCCGCCATGGTATGTGTACACTTTTTCTCTTATTGCCTCTCATGTCGTGTGTCTGCAATTATACATGCAATAACAATGCATTAGCTCTCAAAAGTTCAATTAGTTTGGAGTTGTCAAAACAAATCGTACGATGGACCAACTAGGAACTGATTTAATTGGTCATTACAATACATGCACACAAGTTGTTTGACGAAATTATTCAGAGAAAATTTCCAGCTGATACTGTGCTTAGGCATAGTAACTTGGAGTTTCTGCTGAAATTAAATAGTGTTAAATTCCAACTTCTTTTCAGCAAAAGATTACAAATAGGTGGGGCCCACTGAAATACAACCACTAGAATGCAAAAAATTATCATTTGTGTCTTTTTTAGCAGAAAAACAATTGCAGGGTTCACTTGTGAAGCTCTAACAACATTGTCGCAGGCAGCAGATGCATATTACTTCAATCCTTCAAAACAGCATCAGGATTTGTGTAGATCTCCCATGCAAATTGGGAGGGCTACCATGACATTCTAACAACACTGCTCTAAGGTCCCAACATAATTTCTGATCATTTTCTGATCAATCAAAAATTGAAATAGGTGACAGCTATGCCTTGATGATGATTAGTAAGAATTCAGCATTGATGCTAGGAATTCTGGCATTAGGTGTCTAGTAATTGAAACCTGGTCCTGAGAAAATTAGCAGATGGCAGAAAAAGTAAATGCTGTGCTGGTAAATGAGTAACACTGTAATTTTGTAAGATTGGAAGACCTATTTTGAGCTGTATAAATGCTTATGAAATGTAGTACTGTACAAAAAAGGGGAAGTACAGGGAGATTTCCATATTGAAGTACACAAAAAATTTATCTCTTGATTTTCACTTCTCTCAAAAAGTATGGAGCTGACCCTAGCAATACTTCTGTTTGTTTTATCTTTCCATCATGTAAGCTCTGTCGCCACCCCAAAAGGCAAAAGTTCTTAATTATGTTTTGCATACCTTTAAGCTTAATTACAGGACAAATGTTTTGAGGGCTCTTGCTTCAGAGTTCAGAGCAACTTGTTTCAACCAAGAGCTCTTCTCTTCACTTCAAAGCTGAAATGGCCAATTCTGTTGTAGCTTATAAATTATCTTCATAATTATGACAACAACAACAACAACTAAGCCTATTCTCCCAAACAAGTTGGGATAGACTAGAAAAGTAACCCAGCAAAAAATATATAAAAGTACTAAACTACTAATAATAACAATAGTTATAAAACCTACACCCTCAGCCGAATCTAATAATGTGGCCTACAAAGCTACGTTGGATTATAAATTCTGTTGTAGCTTATAAATTGTCTCGTAGTTAAAAGAAAAAAATTAGTAAACTACTGTGTTGGATTAGTATAAAAAGTATTGCATATTCACATTTTGTCTCCCTAGTAAAATTCAGTGGCCAATTATGATGAGGTAAATTATTATGTCAATACCCAAGATTTCTAATGCAATGAAAACTGTCCCATGCAGCCTCCAGGAAATACACCATATTCCACCTGACATTATATTTATATGTCTCGCAACACAACTAAAATTCCATTGGTTTTCTATTTTTATTAATTTATTTACACATTTGCATACTTCAGCTAAAGGCCTGAATCTCCCTCTTTTTTACCGCCATATCTGTTAAAAGGCCAAGATTTTAGCGAAGGAGCAAATTTCACAGTCAGCTATATATGCTACGTCACTCGGCCTTTCCTTTTTTCCAGAAGAACAACCTTATGGTCCGGCCATTTAACATCTCCTTGAATGTTCAAATTGGGTGGTTCCAAGACTTGAAGCCATCTTTACGCAACACCACAAAACGTCTGAATATGCTTCTTTTTTTATGTTTTGAAAAATGCTAGAGTCCAATATATAGGATGGATGAGTCCGTCTAATATGATCGTTTTTACGTTTTGAAATTTCAAATAACCGATCCGAAACGTTTAATATATTCTCCATATTGAAAACTTACAAGAAACCAAATTTTTTATTTTTTCGAATTTTTTACTATTTTTTTGGTATTTTTGAAAATTCATGATACAAACATTATGGATCGTCCAATAACAGCGATTTTCTAAAATACCAAAAAAATAGTAAAAAATTTCGAAAAAAATGTAAAAATCGGTTTCTTATAAGTTTCAATATGGAGAACATATTGAACGGTTTAAATCGGTCATTTGAAATTTAAAAATGTGAAATCGATCGTATTGGACGGAGTCCATCCGTCCTATATATTGGACTCTAACATTTCTCTTATGTTTTCATCAAAGTATAATTATGGTCGATCCAAATTAACTATAACATTTCTTTTGTTTGAACATTCGTGCAGCATGCAATGATTATTTGAGTAAGGCGCTGTTCATACTCGGAGAAATTGGAGGTAATGACTACAACTACATGCTGTTATCGAATAAGACCTTGGATTTTGTCAGGTCATATTTATTTTTCCTACCTCCATCCAAACACACCATATATATATATATATGTGGCTCTTTTGAGGTTTATAAACATATGCCATGCGAATTTTCACATTCTCTTATTCGATAAGCATGGAATAAGGAATAAGAATAAAAAATTTTGATATGCGTACTTATTCTTATTCTTGTGCAACCCAAACAACACAAGAATAAAGAAGTTGAGCCCTTATTCATATACTAACAAAACCATGGTATAAAAATAAGGAATTTGAATAAGCACGCGTACCGAAATTCTTTTTCTTATTTCTTATTCCATGCTCATCCAAATACACATAAATTATTATGCAGGCATTTTCCGCTCAAAAACAATTATAGAAAAAAATAACTTTTATCTCGACGGACTTCTGTACTTTTGGGCCCGTCAAACATTTCATTACTTCAACTTCCATTTTCTTGCAAACCGCGAAATTAATCTGCGTCGTCAGGATTTGGGCTGCTCCGAAGCGAATAGCGGAATAGCCCTTGCTTAAAATAATCTTTGGTTTTGTCATATAATTTTTTTTCCAGTTGTAAAATATTTTCATGCTAATTCTACTTGGTGAAATTTTCTTCTTGCTGTTTCAAATAAAAGGTTTTAACCTAGTGAAAGCTTGAATTATTACTCTTAGACAAAAAACTGATTCCATAATAATTTTTCATTTTTTTTGAGAAAGACCTATTTTAATACTTTAGAATGATAACGTAAAGAGGCAAATTCTATAGGGCAAATCATTTGGACATGAAGAGACCACATATAATTATACGAAAGTGTAAGTTCATGAAAAGCGCCAAGTTCTAACTTCTAAACAAGAGAAACTACACATAGTAGGTGCAGGTCTACATTATTTGAAGAATTATTCAAGACGAAAACACAAGACTATTTCTAGTTAATACGATCAGGGGACACTTGTTATATGGGTGGAAAAGCAAAAAGACCGTTTCTCCACCCACTGGCAATAATGCTGTATGCTTTCTCAGTGAAGGAAACTCCATCCCAGTTTACAGTAGTTGGGTCAGGACAAGCAGTCACACCTGATTGACCACACACTGCACTTAAGTTATAATTATATGGCCCGCCACCGCCACAACAAGCAACAAGAGGCGATCGATTGACAGTAAATCCTGTGAAATTCAATAATGAAATGAGAAGGCAATAAATGGCATCCAGATGTCTACTAATTTAAATTAATTTGCTCTCATTTACTCACCATATATTCTTGGCGTTGCCAGAAACTTGGTGATTGGCTCGTAGTAGTCTGCATAGCTGATAACTGCCTTTGGAAACTCGATTTGTAACTGTTTAACAGCATCTCGTACCATTTTGTTGTGAAATTGACTGATGTTGTTGTATCTTTGGAGGCATCCGATTGAGTCATAGTCTGACGCATTTGGGCTCCCATAGACTGTTAGGATTCTTGGTATGCATCCTAGTGGTACAACTCCCGGCACTACCATGTGCTGGACACCTTGATCAAGCAAAGACTGAAAGAGTATATACGGAAACTATCATTGATGACAATAGTGACAATAACTATAAGTCTATATATAGACTATATATAACATAACTTTGTTTTGAATCTCTACAAAGAGAATTGGAGAAAAACTTGACACTGTGGCAATTCCACGATTGAAGATAACGATATACACAATCAATTTTCAACAATGATATGAATAATAGGGTAATTAGAAACAATGGTTGATTGATGGAGAGAATTCAGATTTCAGATAATATGAAAAAGGGAAAAGAAATAAAAAACAGAGCAGATTATTGCCGCTTCTATTTGCATAACAATTTTATCATTGAGATATACAAACTTTTTAAATTAATTTCAAACATGAAAGTAAAATCCCACAGATTTGACAAAGTTGGACCGACCAACATCTGATAGGAGCGGGAGGATAAGCTTGCGGACCTTTTTGTACTTCTTATCATTTTATATTGACAAATGTATACTAACTTAGAGAAGGAACTTATGGTAACTTTTTTACCGTAGCTGCTGATGTAATTGAACAAACGATATCTGGCACTTTAGAATTGACATAATCTACTGTCTTTCCAGCAGTTAACATGGTGGTATAGTCACTAAATCCGATAGATCCTAATGGCTCTGTTTGGATCCTTCAGGAAGAAGGGAATAAGGGGCTCTTCCCGGAAGAAGGAATTCAGCGTGATCCAAACGGCTAGGAATAAAGCCCCTTTTTAGTCTTCCGCTGCGAATATTATCTTCCCAGAGGGCCCACTGGTGCGATTAAAAAAAATTTCCTGTCTTCTCTCTCTCGCACGGACGGGAAAAAATTAAATTTCTCAATCGAGCTTCTCTCTCTTCAATAATTGCATCCCAATAATACACTCCAACGGGTCGATTCTCTCGTCCTTCCTCTTTCTTCTTCACCTCTCCTCTTTCTTCTTCACCTCTCCTCAAATTTTCTAATGATGCTACCAAACCTTTGATTTGGGCATCATGATGTTCACATTTCTTCTCTAATTCAATCGTAAGACAATCCATTTGAGCTTCCAACCTTTCAAGGCTCTGTACTGTGCCGGCAGCGTCATTTTGAATGGAGGGATTGAGCATATTTGCTTTGGTTAAATATCTCAAATAAGTGTCTTCCCATTTCCAAAAGTCGCACCTAGTTTTCTGTTAACATAATTAAAAAATATTTCATTAGTACATGACATTTCCCAGTGTCAACGAAGGGTGTTTAATGACTAAGCTGTTGTTGATTGACATTAACAATGGCCAAACTTTAAATATAATTCACTTGCGTTGACGCATATGTAGAAAACTCTATCTGGGTTCCTCTATGTTCCGCTCACAAGCCTCTTCACCGCCAAACCGCACTCCGGACAACCCACCATAGGGATCCCAGCACTTTGACTAGACTCAGAAGCGAAGATCGACGATGCTGATTGTGACGGAGATTCTCTGTTTTTGTAATGGCGATTCATCTCCCCTGATTTAGGGTTTTGAGGGAGACGCAACTATCTGATCGAAGCTTACGGACAGGGTTTAAAAGAGAACGACAGAAGGAAGAAGAAGGGAGCGTGTAACCTACTGGACTCAGTCCAACCCACTCTGCGTCGATTGTAAGAAGCTCTGCTCGACTCTAACGAGTCCGAATCGAATGGGATGGGTGGGGAATTGAGTTGAAGAGGAAAGTGGGGCCGGATTATATTTAATAATATCCACAATACTATTTTAATACAATACACTTATTCCTTATTCCTAATACATCATCCAAACAACATTCCTTCTTCTCGGAATACTTTCTTCCCACTCTTCTCATATTCCCACTTCTCCTCTTCCTTATTCCCTTATTCCCTTCTTCCCACACCATCCAAACGGAGCCATTAAGAAGAGGGAACTGCTGAAGTACAAGTTGCATTCTGCATGAAATTATAACAAGAATTTGGTCATTAATCCCATTTAAATTAACTGGTATCATTAATTTTACTCGTACAGAACATGTACACAGTCACAGACCATCTGTTGTGTTGCATAAAGACGGCATCAAGTTCGCAAACCACCCTAGCTGAACACTTAAGGAGGTGTTTAGCAATGCGAGACCGGTAGGAATGATGTTATTATCTAGGTAGAACTTCAAATCAAGAGCTGTGGCTCTGGTGACTGCAAAATTTGCTCCTTTGCTGAAGTCCTGTCCTTTGGACAAGTACGGCGGTGCGAGCGGAAGCGGTATAGATTGAGCTGCATTGTATCAAAAAATTTAGTATAATGACCTAAGATGAAATTATTTTCCAATTGTTCCCACATAAAAATAATACAAACTAGTTCTATTCTCGCGCGTTGCGCGATGCATTTCTATCTGAATATGTGGCGAAACGATTTCCTAATGAGTTGGTTGACTGCCAAATCATAAAGGGCAGGCCTTTCAATTCTGTTCTAAAATAACTTCTATCAAACATTAATTTATATCTATATCCTATTATCATGTCATTATACCAATCGTAGTATACTTCTCAATATAGCCATAAACAATTTGCAAAGCAACTATTGCAAAAAAACAAAAAGAAAAAAAAAAAACCTAAATGCAAGCAAAACTTTTTAGGTAGCTATCGCATCATTGAGTTGTCTATTGTCACCAGCTCATCTTTTACCATATGTGCCTGGTAATATCTAGAGTGGTATATATTTCATATAGATATGAACTTTCAGTTAAAAATTGTCTAACACAAATACCAGAAAAGTCCTAAAATCAAAATAAGGAAACATCAAACATGGTTGAACACTTTAACTTTGACATTGATAGCTAAACATGATCGAAATTAGAAAAAAAAAATTTGAAGATATAATATTGGACATTTCACAAAGCCCAACCAATGAAGATTTCACCTATAACAATACTTTAATATCATTCATATCAATTTTTAATTTGAAAAATCATAACAGTAAACAAAATATTTAGAAGTATAAACAAAACAACATACTCTTTATAGCATCTTTCAAACAGGTCGTGCACGTTCGTGCAACAATTCTTGTTAGCTACATGTGACGATCTACGGAGTAATAGCTAACAAAATAAGAACACACAACAATACAGAGATAATCTAAATAAACTGCTAAGCTTAGTTGTACCCCAAAATAATATGGAGCCATTTCCTTCACTTGGTATGTGGAGAGAATAATCTATGAGAGAACAATATTATTGCCTGCATTCTAAATTTGAAATGATTATGAATGAGAAGCTCCATTCTTTGTACCAAAGTATAAACATCTTTTATGTTCATTTATCACTCATTGCAAGATTTCTGTTGTTCTTGTTAGTTGTGATTTTTATTATGTACTCAACAACTGAAATTCACAATTTATATAGGGTTTATTTATTAGTGTATAGGATATTTATCTATTTATTACTTTATAGACAGATTGTGAATATATTTTTTTTCTTTTCTTTGAGATGTTAATCATCACTTCAATTAAAAAAGATGTTATGCATTTAATAACCTGCTGATTCTCTGAGATTTCTCCCTGCTATGTCATTTTCATTTGTATTTTGGGCCATAATGAGCAAATACATGCACATATGAGAAAGAATGACAGTAATACATTGTAAAGGACAATAGAAAATTTCAATTATTCATATATGACAAACTATACATTAGAGATGCATAAAAAATAAAGGATTAGATGAAGTTCATAATAAACATCATACTTGTGCTTACATAGTTTGGGAGTGAGGAAGAGCGGTTGTATTAATGGATCCGGTTATATTTCAGGCGTCTGGAGAACTATTGATTTTTGAATATGAGTATAATCAATGCATGATCTTACCGACTAATATTTTATATATAATGATAGGTGAATTCAAAATCTTCACTTACAACAAATCTGACAAACACAACACTGTGAATATTTGGCACCAACTGTGCAAGCTGCAAAGGAGGCAAAATTAGAAGAACAGGCTTCAACAATAGAATTTCCTTCACATAGCTATGACATATTCCAGAATCAATTCAAGATCCCCAGAAACTTACATCTAAAAATCTTGCAACTTGCATGCTGTTATTCTTAAGAAATTTAAGCAAGTACATACAGTACTAAGAAATTGATGAATTATACATAATAAGAATACCGTCCTTCTTTGATTACAGCATAACAGATGACCATGAAGAGCTACCGTTTCAGTGATACCTTGATTCCGATGTAGCAACTTCGGTAACTTGATAGTGATGGTAGCTCTTCAACAGCTCCTGAATGCCTACCATCGAACAGAAAGATATAGTAAATATAAGAAAATGAATTTCGTTATTAAACGTAGTTTTTCAAGAAGTATAAAATGATTGCATGTATAATAGTAACTGTTAAATTCATTTTATACTTCAATTATCATTTTCTCACTTCAATTACACATTTGCTTTTCAACAAATTGTGAAGAAATAGTAACTATTTAATGTAGCTGCAGAATACTAAAATGCAGTTGTAACAATGAACTTCTTTTGTCCTAACAACTGGAATGTGACATTTAGGTTTATTACACAAAAATTAATTTTTTCCACATGTAAGTGCTATATTTAAAAAATAATATTTGGAATGATAAACAGTAACCTTTAGGCTTTACTCTAACCCAGAGATTCCAAAAATATTAAATGCTAGGTTATTCAGAAGTAATATTGAAAGCATAATGAAGGGTGAAGGTAATCAAGAACCCGATCCATAAACTTCTATAGCACAGATATTAGACACAAACGCAAGTAAAATAAAGCCAAAAAATGAATATAACATGTACCTGATCGATAACGCCTAACAACACTATTTACAGGATCCCATATCACCAACATTAATTAGGTGCTCTACTATTAGAACAAACTGCAATGACAATAGAAAGAACAAAAGATCAAATATTTGCTTCAAGCAATGGCTATTAACCTTTAACTTACAGCATATCACCTTAATCTATAAACTTTAATTACAGAACTTGGCCTAGACAAAATGCTGGAAATTGTAGTATACGTATATATATAACAGAACAAAGCAACAAAAAAAAAAAAATGCAAAACTACTCATATAAAATAGGAACATCATAAATGTAAATTTAGTACAGCAGCGACTGGAATTACATATTTGTCAGTTAGGCTGCACTTCATGTTGTGCTTGAGGGTATGTCAGAAATTAGTTAAAATATCTATAACCGAGGCTTAGTCGCAAATAAGAAAAAAAAACAATGGTTATGGACCTCATAAATTCTTATTTTCTCCGTGTTAATTTCAGTTGATAAAACGAAGCCAAATAACAGATTGTGCAATTAGTCCTTGGTTAACTATCAATTAACAAATTTCTGACATAGTCTCATATCGCCTGATCGTTACTTTCAATTGGGATTGAGTTTCTCATAAAAGACAATAATATCGGTCAACATGATGAGGCTTATGAGAAAATATATAACCAAAATAAAATGCATTTAAGAAAAAGACAATAGTTTTAAAGTAGGAAATTACTGTTGCGAATTCTTTGCTGACAATTCTGCCATCCTCTCCCCATATGATTAAAGCCTTCCGCTTTACCTATAAATATACAGATATAAAATGAACTAATTCTTTTTAGAAGGAGAAGGGGGAGGGAGGAGCTGTACTGGAAGAGCAAATACTTAATATACATACAATATAGCCCTCACTTCTCATGAAACCTACAGTTGCCTCTTTCCACCAAGGCAAATAGCAGTGTAACAGACCTACCTGAAAGGGTCCCAAGCTGCATTTCAAAAAAATTTAATGTACCAGCAACATCTTGTCCAAGTTCCACGGTCGTTAACCAAGTGACAGTAGCCTAGAGCCAAGATGTTTAATTAGTTCTTATAATAAACCATCGGACAAAGCACTTACTGTAGTCCAATCAAGCAATGACCCCTTCGAAACGTTGTTAGAAGCCAATTTCATTGCATATAGTCTCAAGTCTCAACAGAAGAATCTTTAAAATATTTACCTGCTTGGTAAAGTAAATACCAGCTTGACTGAGGCACAACAACACCTCAAGAATTTTTGTTGGAAAATTGCAAAATCATATATCAGAACTTATGCCTTTACACATTCTATCACGTTGTTGTACCCTAATAATCCATGCTCCCATGTGTTTCCTTTTTCCTAAAACCTCATCTACTGTATATGCCTAAAATGAAAAATAACCAAATGAAAAAAATGGTAGCAGACAAACATCACCTGAAAAAATCAAGCACAGGAGGAGGAAAATGGAGCCCAAAACTACATAAAATCAAAATTTCCAAACCTGAAACGGAAGAATCCTACAAAATTAAGCAAAACAAAGTCAGTCAATCTTGAGAACTCCAAAACTATAAGATCAATTGAAAGAAAAGGAACAAAATTTGACGCAAAAAAAATTTAGGGGAGAGAGAAAGAAAAAAGAGAGGACATAACTATCATAGCATAAATCACCAGGTCGAAGAAGTGTAGAGGAGTTCTTAAATGGCCAAACCTGCGAATGAGAAAGCAATGATTTGCAGTAAGAGAAAGAAGAGGAAAAAGAAATGAGAAAGCAGCAAAAATAAGATAAAATAAAAGAAATGTCAGGGAAAAAAGAAGAGGAAACACGAAGAAAGGGCCTAAGGAACCCTTATTGGCCTTGTCCAATCTCTCTGGCCTTGTTGTACTGTACCAAGAGAAAAATGTGCTCGATCGAGTGGGCAAAGACCGGAGTAAGCCAAAGAAGAAAGGAAGAGGATCACAGTGCAAAACTTGGAGTACCGTGAGCAGATGACGATTGCAACCCAATACGAAACCCACATGGAGGCCTAACATCGCATGCTTTGTCGTCCTTGACTCGAGAGACGGTATGGCGTGCGTGGAAAAAGTCACGATGGAGACAGAAAGAGGCTTGACGGAGAGAGAAAGGGAGTCACCGAGGAAGAATCTAGAGAAGCGAATCCAACGGTAGGGCAGGCAAACTAAAGAGAACGAAGGGGCACAATTAGAAGAGGCAACGACGGCTCAGATCAATTACGGAAAACAAACGGACAGGATGAGAAAACTGTTCTATCTACAGTTCCACGTGCAACACTACAACAACAATGATCTATAGATAGACATGATTCTCTTCCAATATGCTTAAAAAACTCTATCTAAATTTTCTTGCAAGACTTACTATTGTCATGCACAACTCGGTGTTGCTATGGTCTATTGCATGACTTATTTAGTGTGTTGGTAAAGATAAAACATAGTCTTGCAAAATAAATTTCATACTACACTTATTTATTTCAACAATAGCATGATAAAAAAGTCTATCAAAGATATATTCTAACTACACTTATTTATATCAACAATAGCATGATAAAAAAAGTCTATCAAAGATAAATCAAGACTAATTCCTTGCTACACACTTGCTAAATGATTAGCATGACCAAATGATCTTGCGATTTGTTTTTTTTATTTAATAATTAAATTAGAATACAATAATTAATTAAATATTGACATTTCTTGCAAGACAAAATATGACCATTTAGAAAGACATTTAACGTCTATCTAAATGATAACAAATAATTTAATAAATAATTAAATATTATTACTATTATACACGTAATACAAAGAATCATATAATTGCAACCATTATGAATTTATTAATAATCAAAATCAATTTATAATAAACATAAACGTGATGTTAAGTCATTTGCAACAAACACCATAATAATCAAACTAAAAAAACTACAATCATCTATATCTTAAAATGCAAAAAAAAAAAAAAAAATCTTAAAAACTATTAGTCCTTTGAAGTTGATGCGTCTCTTCAACTTCATTTGCGTGAAATACGGCTCATGTTCAACCCCTTCCGGCCATATCTTTGACTACAAAAAATGTTACTATTGCAACGCAAAAAAGCTTATGAGGTGATATTATACAATTGGGGGCAGTAAGGTTAAAAGTAAAGTAGACTTGCTCTGACATGCTGCTAAACCAAAAAGATAAATTGAGCAAATAAATTAAGAGAATAATCATAGTGGTAAAATATTTAGTTAGTAGATAGGTGTATTTGTTATCCTTAATCCTCACTTATCCCATTTGTTATCCTTTCTAAGGCAGTCCTTAAGATTTCATTGAATATATCATAACATACTTGATGCATTTTTTTATAATAGAAGGCACATTTGTAGATGGGCAAACAAGAAACTGACATGAATATGGTGTAAGATGTGATCTTGCCCTTCAGTTAATGTAATCGGAAGCCTGTAGAATGACAATGTCATTGTACTTTATTTAATGCACAAAATATTTGACAATAATATAAAGTTAAGAAAAAAATAATCATAAATTATCACCTGCTGTATGTAAGAAACGAAAATCTTCAGTGGTCTTGATGTCCTAAACTCTCTACAATATAGTAAAAAAGCAGAAAAAAAGAAAATTCACACTTTGGAACCAAATTAGATACTTATGCAGTGCAACACAATATGAACATTACCAATACAATGTATCTAATTTTGAACAAAAATGACCAAGTTCACTAACATTCCAAGCAAGATTAAGGAAAATGAATTAATGATCTAGTACAAGTAAATAGAAATTACCTCTCATTTGTGAATAAGAATAGTCCGGCATGGAAAATTACCTCTCATTTGTTAATAAGAATAGTCCTGCTCCATGCCAGTATTACCAAATGATCCTAAAAACAAGTAAAATACAAACGTTTAAAAATAAGCAATTACATTTATCTAATCTACCATATAATAAGTAAAATAATTAGTGGTTTTTAATTAGCTAAGCATAAACTAGTGAATAGCATTTTACATGAAATTTACGAAAAGGCATTTGAGTAAAAATAAATTATTTCAGATCCAATTCCATCGACCAATTGAAAATAAAAGAATAAGTAACAGCTTGTTGGTGTATATACCTGATCTAAACCTGATCTTCTTCTAAAGTCTGGCCGACATAAAAACACGTATGTTTCATCAAGCCTTTTGTTAGGAGCTGAAATTGTTTGGCCGCTTAGTAACATCAATACCAATTCATCCTTATAGATCTTTTAATCAATTAAGACATAGTATCAAGATGCAATTCATGCAAATACAAAAACGATATGTTCTATTTTTTAGTTCCATAATCCCTAACTTCAAATAACACCAAGTTATTAACACTATCAACCATCTCAAATCCAAGCATAACAGCAACTAAATTACAAAAATTAACCACGCCGAGAGATTTTAAACATACATACCAGCATTTGGGACAAGAAAGACTGAAGGTCGCACCATACTTGCCTGTGGCCACCGCCACATCTGCCGCTACGCCATCTCCCCCCCCCCTCTCTCTCTCTCTCTCTCTCTCTCTCAATACTATTTCTCGGCGCAGATCTAGAATAAATCGACGGAAACACCCTCGCTGCAACATAGAGAGAGGCGGTTGCTCTGATAGAGGAGCCAAAACCCTAACCGTGTTCATACGCAAGAGAAGAGGAGGCGGAAAGATAGAGACAAGGAGATCGGAACTCAAATGAGGGGGCAAAGAAATTAAAGTGGAAAAGGATAAATTTTGAGATCCGAGTTCAATCGAACGGCTCATGAAAAATAATTTAGAGAGGAATTCTTGAACCAACGCCTCCGATTACCCCAAGATGATAAGTTTAAATGGAAGCTTGAAGAATTAAGAAAATTTGAATTTTATGAGCTAAAAATTAGTTTCAACGTTGTCCCTAAAATTTTATTTAGTTGTTAATATGATATTGAAATTTTTTTTTGGTTCATTAAAATTCTTTGACGCATACATTATTAGAATTCTAACGTTTTAAGTTACTCTGTGATTAATTTTTTTTGTTTTAATCATTAGCCACGTTATCAGAATTCAGAACTTATTTTTTTTTTCAATCTTGATGTTTTTAGTTTTGCTCAATAACATTATATATAGTTAGAATAATAATTATTGTTATTTTAAGCAAAAAAATTCTTACATGTATTGGTGTATGACTTATATCAATGATAGAATATCTGCCATTCTTTCAAGCAAATCTTTATTTATGCAATTTTTTAGTAGAGGCAAATATAAGCATAACGTTATTCAAGAAAACCATTGTAGTTGATAAAAGGATAACATGTCAGGCCATTTTTTTTTTAAATGATATGCATATATGCAGCACTCTCATGATCTCATTAATTGCCCAAATGGAAAGTCCTATACAGAATAATGATGTTTATTTAAGAATTTCTTATTTTTCTAAATACTATATTTTAATCATGGAAAGTGAGGATGGGTCAGCTATGATTGCCTAAAATATAAAGGAAATAATTTTATACGGAATCTATAACATTTAATATATATAGGTGGAGAAAACTGATTTTGGGACTATCAAAAAGAAGGTAACGAAATTTGATAATTGATTTTTGGTGCTACCAAAAAGACGAAACAAATTACCTAATTCATATTAGATTCACTTTTATGAGGAAAAATATTTTGTAAATTCCAATAGCACCGTGTAAATTACAATCCAGAGATATACATATATAAGGGATAAGCTCATTTACTAGTGGGTACCACCTGTCAGTGAGGGAGAGAAAAAATAACAATATAAGTGAAAGATTCAATCGGTGGGTAAATATTAGTTTGGTTTTTCAAAAAAGGAGCAAATGCGTAAAACTGATTTTGGCACTATAAAAAAACGAGGGGAAAAAATTACCAAATTTATATTGGTACCACGCTATCTTTAAGAGCATTTTGGTTGGAAACTATATTTGGTAATATTTCTTGCATGATAATCATAAAAATCTTGCAATAGAATCATTTTAATTACAATCCAGCTACACTAAAAAAATATCTTGCAGGATTATCTTCCAGCAGCATAAATTGTGAAGCTAAATAAAAAATCATGCAGCAAAAGTCTATCTATATCCCGGTTTTTTTGTAGTGCAACTCACGCCGCGCAAACTTTATATAGTTTTAATATGTAATAAATAAAATATAGTGGTAGCATACATACGTGTCAAACCGTTATGTCATCGATGGTCTAACATTTGTACAAATGATTTACTAGATCCAATTAACCACTCATTTAAATTTCAGAGGTATTGAATCCAGAAATATTGTTTGTTTTGCTTGAGACATTAAATAATCATTTTAAGACGCAAAATGTTACCAATGAAGTCCACAACAAGACGGCCGTTACTAGCACGCCCAGTAGGTCGATTGAAGTAAGTCTCGCCATAAGGGGGGTTTCCAATGTAAAGTGCTGTTGGCGCAAGAATGACTAAGTTTCCAGTGTCACTCAATCCGTCTCCAAAGTTGAATATTGCTTTATACGACAGTCGGAGCGTTGTGCATGTTACTTGCTGCGACAAGATTGTGACGGCAAGGAGGAAAGCAAGCACCAGCCTCATTTTTAAGTAGAAGTAATAAGAGTTTTTTTTTTAAGTCATGGATGTGAATATGGTGCGGATAGTTCCTTTAAATAGAGGAAGCAGACGTATGGCTGCATAACGTTAGAAAAGGCGGCGAAACAAGGATGTTTCGTCAACCGTTCGTTTCGATGACGAAATTAGTTTTTGTTTCGATAATCGTTTCGTAGGGATGAAACGGTCAAAATTTACATAATTTTCGTGATTTACACTGTAACGAAATCATTTTGCTATTTCATTGATCGTTTCGCTAAACTAGACAAAATAAAATTTTATTTCGTTAACCGTTTTGCCAAGGCGCAATGAAACGAAAAATGGTGAACGATTAACCGTTTGCAGCCCTGTTGCAGCCCTGTCACAGGCGAGTTGGCACACTTTCTTAATTTGTTTGGTAGTCTTCCCAATAGGTAGACCGTTGAGGCCATAATATTTTTCAAGAAAACATAAAGTTTGTTCCTGTTATGTCAGAAAATTACTAAGGGCCGGGCCAAATTTGTCTGTGTTATAAATTTTCATGGCATATGATCAAAAGTTGTTTCACAGCACCTGTGCCATGCAACTATGCGAGTAAATTATTAATTTACCAACAAATGTCGAGATATTTGATTATTTTTTTCAAGTAATAAATCTTCGGTTAACGTGATACATAAAAAATCGGAATATGGAAGACATCTTTCACTGCAAAACCATCCAATTTGAAATTAAAGTAGGGACAACAGTTTGCCAAACGAAAGGGATGAAAAATCAATGGGGCTAAGTAGAAAACTTGGGCTTGGCGTACCGTTGTGAATCAAAATTTGTGGTTGTCGCCCACATATTTAGGCTGAGTATGTCAAAACAACTTCCCAGTATACTTTAGCAAAACCGATTTTAATCTCAACTAGACCAAACCACAATATTTATTTAATTATTTATTTTTGGTTACCAAAACTATGCTTCTTATAAATTAGATGTAGACCAATATTCCAGGTCATTTCAATTTTTTTTGTATTGTTTGGTATCTATACTCTAGTATCCAGGTTTTGTAGCATTAGTGTAGCAAATCAATTTTAATGTTAACTGTGCATATAATTTAATATCTTTAGTAGTGTAATATCAGAATGCAAATTTAGACATCAGAGAAATCGCTCACTAGGATGCAAATTATGAATTTGGTCTTGTGGGAACTCTTTCCTAGTTTCTTTTTTTGCTACGTGAACGTTATTTTAAAGGAAAAATTTTTTTGTGTGCCCCCTAAAACTAAAGAAATGGTGGATTTACCTTCCAAAATGATTTTCTTCTTTTTTGCCCCCCAAAATCATGACCTCTTCTTTAATTGCTACTATCTCATTTTCTATAATATATTTAACAATAAAATAATAAAAAATATATATATGTGACAATTATGCCCCAATCCCATCCCTAACTCAACAATCAAAAAAATCGATTCAATCCAGTAAACTTACACCCTCTCACCCCAATTAAAACGAAATTTGAACTTTTTTTCTTCTTCCTACCCCTTAAATTCGTCTTTCCCTTGGAATTTTCTCTTTGCCTCGAGATCCACTTGTCTCCATCATGTTTATTTGAATCAAAAGAAATTGCCTTTTGAATTTTAACCTCCTTACTTCTTCTGGTGCAACTCCCACTCGAATTGAGAGTGGTCGGAGAAGAATTGTCGATCCTAGACCTCTTTTTGCGTTGAAAAGGGACAGGAGAGGAATGAAGCATGGCTGATAAGCTCAGTTTTGGTAGAGATTAACAACGTGAGAGAATTGAGAGATGAGAATGAGTGGAAAATGAATCTTATTGATTATTTTGGAGATTACAATCTGTTTACAATCTGTCTAATACAGGCACTTTTCTCTACGGAAATGCCAACCCCTTTCACAATGATCTACCCCTTCTATTTATAGGCCTACACTTCATAACAGAAAGCTGACGTCACCCGACAACGGTTAGACAACTTGTCCCTAGATTCCCCCGAATTATGTTCGGTCAGACACTTCACTTCAGTCCGTTAAAGCTTGTCCCCCCGACTTCCTCTGAGAGCTCTGCTTGAGTTTGCCTTTTTCCGCTCGTTTTCACCATTATGGGCCTCCTTTCAATTTACTTATTATCTGGGCCGAGATGTACTACGCCGGCCCTATCATAAGCCCTTGAACTCAGGATGAATATTCATCGTAAGTTAAATGTCTAAGTTTAAAACATGAACATTTTAGAACATGAAGCGACTTGGAGGAGCCCTTGAGTCCGAAATGTGGGCATTTCGGGATGAGAGGCGATTTGGAGGAGCCCTTGAGTCCGAAATGTGGGCATTTCGGGATGAGAGGCGACTTGGAGGAGCCCTTGAGTCCGACATGTGTGGGCATTTCGGGATGAGAGGCGACTTGGAGGAGCCCTTGAGTCCGACATGTGTGGGCATTTCGGGATGAGGAGCCCTTGAGTCCGACATGTGTGGGCATTTCGGGATGAGAGGCGACTTGGAGGAGCCCTTGAGTCCGAAATGTGGGCATTTCGGGATGAGAGGCGACTTCGAGGAGCCCTTGAGTCCGAAATGTGGGCATTTCGGGATGAGAGGCGACTTGGAGGAGCCCTTGAGTTCGAAATGTGGGCATTTCGGGATGAGAGGCGACTTGGAGGAGCCCTTGAGTCCGACATGTGTGGGCATTTCGGGATGAGAGGCGACTTGGAGGAGCCCTTGAGTCCGAAATGTGGGCATTTCGGGATGCAAAACCTCTAGAGAGTTCTTGAGGCGGTGTTTTGTCTAGCTGTCCTCTGACGAACGCCTCGAATTCGACGCTGGCCTTTACTGTTGCCTTGGAGAACGTGAAAAGACCTTTCCCACCCATTTATGTTTGTCGCTTAGTCTTCTTCCCTTCACTTATATCCTTTCCTCTTTCCCCTTTTCGTCTCTCCTTCAGACCTCTTTCTTCCTTCTCTAGCGACTACTGCTCCTTCTGCGCCTTGCTCTTTTTTGGTGGCTTCTCTTCTTCCCTTTCTCCGGCGGGCCCTGTCCTCTTCCCCCAGACTCCGTTCTCAGGTATCTCCTCTTACTCATTTCCTCTTTTCTTTTATTCTTTATTCTTAGGTGTATCATGGAATTGTTCTTGGGGATGAGCCTCATTTGATTCGAAACTGGTATAACTGGTACCTAGTGTATTTTGTATGGTAAGTATGCTCACCTACTTTCTTGTTCATGTCTTTGATGGTTAGCATTTCTTTTCTGTCCTTACTGTTCTTCGCTCGGTTTCCTTAGGCATGGTCCGCACCCTTTTTCCATTTAAACTGGTAGGAATGGCGTTAATATAATCTCAATCATCTATCCGTTCCATGATAATCCTGACCATTATCACCAACCCCTGTTTTATTCACATCTGCAATCATTTCCTTGATGCTGTATGCTATCCTTAGGTATTGTGCTTATGAGTTTGATATGTTCTGTTTCCAGCTTCTATGGCTTCTAGTAGCTCTAATCATCCGACACACTCTTCGGATCGTCCCGAAGGGTCCTCGAACCAAGAACAACAAATTATAATCGTTCCTCCTGCTCCGATCAGCCTTGGAACTGGAGCTTCTTCTCCGACTGGTGATCTCGAAAAGGGGTTGGGTCGAACGGCCCCAAAAAAGGAGGTTCATCGCCGTTCTTCTCGTCCTCTTGACGCAGTGTTCAAGAAGACTCCGACTTTCCAATCTCTACCATGGGGCGAGAAATCCCTGTATACTTTTTCTTGTCAGATAGGTTTCACTGAAAAAGACGCAGTAGTGGCTGCTGGTCCTGACGATCGTCCGTATGATGAGGAGAAATGTGCTGTTATCTTCGGACCAGCAGCAAAATGCGGCTTTAGAGTTCCATATTCTCAGTTCGTCTCTGACATTCTTTCCCTACTCGAAATTGCTCCAGGCCAGCTTCACCCAAATGCTTGGTGCATAATCAGATCCTTTGAGCAAGTCGTAACTCTTTTTTCCATTGCTTTGGGAATGGAGGGGGTGACTGCTTCTATAAGGATGTTCGGTTACTATTTCGGATTCTCCAAAGCTGGAGATCTTTGTACTGTTCGCAACAAAGCGAATATGATCTTATTCGGGGAAAAGAACAAGAAACTGGATAATTGGGAGAGTCGATTCTGTTACCTCCGACAACCTTATCTGGATGCTTTCGGCATTACCAAGAAATGGAATAAAGATCCAGATAGTTTTATTGGGGTTGCTGTAGATCCACCTACTATTGAAGAGTACGCCTTTCTCCTTAAGTTGGATGCCCTTATTAAGGAAAAAGGTCATCTCCGCTTGGTTTTCAATGGTTCTTCGATAGTGGAGGAATCTCCTCTTCATATGGAGGACGATTCCCAGATATCTTCGCAGGTTCCTCCTGCGAAACCTCTGAAAAGGAGCGCTGGTGCTACTGCTGCTTCTGAACGCCGCCAGAAGAAAGCTCGACAAAATGTCGGGACTTCCAAGGCTGTAAAACCTGACACAATCGGGAAGGGAATACCCGAAATAATTACAGGTGCTTCTATGAAAGGGAAAAACTTGGCTTCTCAATCAAAGCTTCCTGTGGTCGCACCTCATTCCGACTTGAGTCAGCAAATTGACCTTGTTTCTGATGACGAGGAACTCTTCATAGTGCCACCTCGAGTTCCAAGATCTCATCCCCTGAAAACTGGGATTTCTGTCGATCCCGTTCCGAAACCCTTGTCTCTTGCCCCTCTCCCTGTTCCTGAAGGTTCGGAACGTGCATGTCCTCCGACCCCTGCTCGGTCATTTGTCCAGGAAGATGAGGATTTGATGCATACAGCTTCTACTCCTCTGCAAGTTTTCCCGGATATCCCCCTCCTGGGTGCTGATGTGGAGAATGCTACCACCATTTTCCCGGATATCCCTGACTGTCTAGTTGTCTGTCAGAGCTTCGAGACATTTTCTCTGCTCAGGAAGCTCGTATTGCTCATTTACAATCTGAACTAGCCCGGAAGGAAACTCAGGTACAAACTTTACATGTCGAACACGAACAGCAATTTAAGGATTGGCACAGTATGACTCGCAACTATGTTGATGCTAACAAGTTTATTGTGATACTCGCTCAGAATTTGATGACGGAGAACACTGAACAAGCTCAGAAATTGGAAGATTTCGAATTGTTGCGACATCTTTTGCTCCTTAAGTTGGATTCGGCTTTACGGCAGAAAAGTCAAGCGGTAAGTCAGTTGATTTCGGCTCAGAAGGCTTTGGAAGAAGAAAAACTCAAGAGGGAAAAGGCCGAATCCATTTCGGAAATTCTCCGAGAAGAAGTGACGAAGTTGTCAGTGGAGAATTCCCTTCTTACTAGTGCTGCCGTCTTGTCTGAAGATGATAAAAGCAAGATTTTTGATGACTAGCTTCCCAACTTTCTTCGCTCTCGGGCGTTCAAGCGAGCAGCTGGTATGCAAAGTGCGCCTATCTTAAGGGCTGCTCTACTCCGAGTTTGTCGTGGTCTTCAATGGTCTTATCCCTTCACTGACCAAGAGTTCGGACTTCTAGCTGATGATGAGATTCCAAGTCTTCCTGCAGTACCCGAGTGTACTTGGCGTCGTTCCGATGATCGACTTCTGGGGCCTGATGGTGCAGTGCTGTCGGGTAAGATTGATATTCTCGGAGAGATGGTGGCTCCCCAATACCCTTGGCCAGAAGAGCAAGTAGCTTGGCCAGAAGACATCCCCAAGCCTGTTGACGATGAAGGTGGTTCGGGATCCGACTAGGATAGTTTAAGTGGTTTTCCTTTTATTTTGGAACTAATGTGTAATTTTATGATATATTTTGGTCTGAGGTAGTAAATCGAGTTCTTTTGATGTGGAACTATTCGAACTTGAATGAAAATCGTGACTTTTTATTATAATTGTTTCTGTTCCCTATCTCTTTTTTTTTTTTTTTTTTTTTTTGTACACGAGATGTCTACAACACCACACTTGGTATATGTACGGCTTGTCTTGTAGATTCGTTCTCGAAATTAACAAGTATATTAACTTTATTAGCTCCGACATGAATTGCGATTTTAGATATATAAGTGCGTTAGTCCCGAAATATACTCTCAAAGACAGAGTATATTGATTCCGAGATACCATTTTTCAGGACAGTTTCCCATTAAAAAATACATTAACTCCGAAATATATTTTCCAGGAAAAATAAAAAATACACTCCGAGATACATTCTCAAGGAAAAAATAAATAAAAAAAAATACATTAACTCCGAGATATATTCTCAAGGAAACTAAAAAATACATTAACTCCGAGATACATTCTCAAGGAAACTAAAGGTATATTAATTCCGAGATACATTCTCAAGGAAACTAAAAAATACATTAACTCCGAGATACATTCTCAAGGAAAATAAAAAGTACATTAATTCCGAGATATATTCTCAAGGAAAAATATTTTCTAACTATTGTTTAACTGCACCGAGGATAATTCTTCTTGACTTTCTTTCTGTATAAACTCGCGAACAATTCTCAGAAAGAAGTGATTTGGGTCATCTAACACTAACAACCCCGGGCTAGTTAATAAATCTTCCCAGCCTTAGAAAACAATCTCCTAAGTCTGGGGAGACCTCCATCACCCGAAACAAATCCGATCCATTGGATTCAGAACGACTGAGATAACAAAGCCGCTCCTGAATTCACTGGATTCAGGTGTTTCGGGGATGTTCGGAACCGAAGATCGGTGAATATCTGATGCGAGTATTTTGCTTTACATCAGCTATCCACCTAAATCTCCGATTCCTTCTCAGCTATCCTCCTAAATTTCCTTTTATCTTAGTGGAATATATTTTATTTTTCTTTTTCTTTCTTTTCGCCATTGTTGACTTCAAGCTTAGTGAACGTGTTCTGGTGCCTCCTTTGGGGAAGACGATGGGTTCCATTTATAGCTTTTTATCAGCTAACTGCCAACTAACTGTGTTAAATGTCAGCATTTATTGTCAGATTTGTCCAGTTTTTGTCTTTATTTCCAAGTACAAACAAAGTACAGTTATTTGTCCGCTTTTCCCGACTTATTTTTTCATGCGCTTACTCCGAGAATTCTCTCGAGGAGGGTCACGACTTTATTTTTTCATGCGCTTACTCCGAGAATTCTCTCGAGGAGGGTCACGACTTTATCTTTTCATGCGCTTACTCCGAGAATTCTCTCGAGGAGGGTCACGACTTTATCTTTTCATGCGCTTACTCCGAGAATTCTCTCGAGGAGGGTCACGACTTTATTTTTTCATGCGCTTACTCCGAGAATTCTCTCGAGGAGGGTCACGACTTTATTTTTTCATGCGCTTACTCCGAGAATTCTCTCGAGGAGGGTCACGACTTTATTTTTTCATGCGCTTACTCCGAGAATTCTCTCGAGGAGGATAACGACTTTATTTTTTCATACGCTTACTCCGAGAATTCTCTCGAGGAGGATCACGGCTTTATTTTTTCATGCGCTTACTCCGAGAATTCTCTCGAGGAGGGTCACGGCTTTATTTTTTCATGCGCTTACTCCGAGAATTCTCTCGAGGAGGGTCACGACTTTATTTTTTCATGCGCTTACTCCGAGAATTCTCTCGAGGAGGGTCACGACTTTATTTTTTCATGGGCTTACTCCGAGAATTCTCTCGAGGAGGGTCACGACTTTATTTTTTCATGCGCTTACTCCGAGAATTCTCTCGAGGAGGGTCACGACTTTATATTTTTTTTTTTTTTTTTTTTTAAGAATGCGAGAATCAGATAAAAAAGCAAACTCTCCATTTATAAATGAAAATTATATTGAGATACAAGGGCCTTAATACCCCGACTAAGAACAAAGAAGACCCAACTACGATACTGGTCTGGTTCTTGTTTTAGTCATTACCACAAAAACGAAAACCTAAAAACAACTCGGACGTGAAGAGACCGGCTACGGTTTTGGTCTGGTCCTTGTTCTTATCTAAAACAACAAAAATAAAAACATAAAGCAACTCGAACACGAAGAGACCAGCTACGGTATTGGTCGACTTCTATCCCCTCTAAACGTAAAACTTTCTGAGATGGGCGGCGTTCCAAGCATTTGGGATGCGTTTGCCTCTCATGTCCCTGAGATGATAAGCCCTGCCCTCAATAGACTTGATGATCTCGAATGGGCCTTCCCACACGGCATCAAGTTTCCCCACTTGTTTACCTGTGGCTTCGATCTTCCTGAGCACCCAGTCACCTGGTTGGAAATGTTTGGGAGCGACTTTCCTATCGAAGCCCCTTCGCATTCTTCTCTGATATTCTTCCATCTTCACTCGAGCTTCCTCCCTCAACTCGTAAATGGTCTCCAAATCTTCTTCCCTTCGAGTTCCATTCTTCTCCCAAGTATATGACTTCGTTCTCAAAGTAGGGTGTACTGCTTCCATAGGTGTGACAGCCTCCATTCCATAAATCATGGAAAAAGGTGAACGGCCTGTGGAAGAGCGAGGTGTGGTACGGTAGGCCCATAAGATTTCATCGAGATACTCAGGCCAAGTATTCTTGCTGCCTTCGATTTTTCTCTTCAGTCCTTCCAATATAGTTCGGTTGGAAACCTCAGCTAAACCATTAGATTGGGGATGACAGACCGAGGAGGTGCACGATCGGATGCCTAGTCCTTTGCAAAAATCCTGGAATGGGGCGCCAGTAAACTGTGTACCATTGTCGGAGATGAAGGTATGTGGGATCCCATATCTATACACGATCTGGTGTCTCGCGAAGTCCACAATTTTTTGCGACGTGATGGTTGCCAGGGGTTTGGCTTCAATCCATTTGGTGAAATATTCCACGGCCACCACTAGGAATTTAACATTTCCTTGTCCTTGAGGGAAAGGCCCCAACAAATCTAGCCCCCACACATCGAACGGCCATGAACTGAAGATGGATTGCATCGGATGAGGTGGTTATCTCGGTATGCGGGCGTGGAATTGGCATTTTTCGCATCTGCGAACATATGTCTCTACATCTTTCTTCAAGAAAGGCCAGTAAAACCCTGCTCTAACGATCCTCTTTCCTAGCGAAGATATTCCTTGATGGCTACCGCATATCCCTTCGTGCACTTCGGCAATAATTTCGTCCGCTTTTGCTCTCCCAACACATGTGAGCCAGGGTATTCCGTATCCTTTTTTCAATAATAGACCATCTCGGATAGTGAATTCGAGAGCCCACCGCTTGACTTTTCGGGCAAACTTGTCATCTTCTGGGAGTTTTCCTTCGTTGAGAAAATTCCATAACAAAGCATACCATTCCTTTCCTGCCTCCACGATATACACTTCGAATGCGAGAACATCAATGCTGGGATGTGGCACTTCCAACATATTAATGGGCTTTTCTCGATCTAGATCGCTTTCTTTAGCAATTTTAGACAGAGCATCTGCTGTTTCATTTTGAGTCCGTGACACGTACTCTACAGAAGCACTTTCAAAGGTAGCTAACACTGTTTTCACCTTCTCCAAGTATAGGGCTAGCCTTTCATTTATTGCTGCATATTCTCCTTTGATTTGGTTTACGACTAGCTGCGAATCCATGTAGAAACGCACACTTCTTGCTCCGATTGCCTCCATAAGTCGCATACCTGCTAGCAACGCCTCATATTCTGCGACATTGTTGGATACCTCGAAAGTCAAATGTATCGCATAATGAAATTTCTCGCCTTTCGGTCCTTTTATTTCAACGCCAACACCCGAACCCTTCTCAGAAGCTGCCCCATCCACGAACACTTCCCATACTTCTTCCTTGGGATTTTCAGTTTGTCTAGCTGTTCACTCAACTATGAAGTCGGCAAGAATTTGTCCTTTGTATGCTGTCCTTGGTTCGAAACTCACATCATATTCGGACAACTCTACTGCCCATTTTAACATCCGCCCTGTTACATCAAGCTGTCCCAAAGCTTTTCGAAGAGGCATGTCGGTGAGCACTTTGATGTGGTGTGCCGGAAAATACGGTTTGAGTTTCCTGGATGCTATCATGACCGCGAACGCCACTTTTTCAACAGGAGGATATCTTATCTCAGCATCTCGCAAAATGCGAGACACGAAATAGACAGGTTTTTGTTGGTTTTCTTCAATCCTGATGAGAGCTGCACTCACCGCCGTTTCGGAAGTTGCCAAATAAAGATAGAGAGTTTCCCCTTTCACAGGTCTACTGATTGTCGGTGGTGTGGCTAAATATTCTTTTATCCTTTCAAAGGCATCTTGACATTCCACTGTCCATTGGAACTTCTTGTTTTTCCTGATTGTTTGGAAAAAAAGTTGACACACTTCGGCCGACTTTGAAATAAATCTGTTTAGTGCAGCTATTCGCCCAGTTAATTCTTGCACCTCTTTGACTGTTTTTGGTGGTTCCATGTTTGCGATCGCCTGACACTTGCTCGGATGGACTTCTATGCCTCTTTCGGACACGATAAACCCTAAAAACTTTCCACTTCCGAGACAGAAAAAACTCTTCTTTGGGTTTAATCGCATTCCGACTTCTTTCATTTTCGCGAACACTCTTTCCAAATGTTGCACATGTTCTTCTCCCGAACAGCTTTTGATCACCATATCATCGACATATGCTTCCATAGTCTTTCCAATTTTTCCTTGAAACAACTTGTTCACCATCCTTTGATATTCTGCTCCTGCATTCTTCAGACCAAAAGGCATGACCTTGTAACAATAGATCCATTTTTCTGTAAGGAAACTGGTTTTTTCTTCGTCTTCGGTACACATTTTAATCTGATGATATCCCGCGTTGGCATCAACAATGCTCAAGTGAGAAAAACCCGCCGTCGAATCCACTAGTGCATCAATGTTCGGCAATGGGAAAGGATCTTTCGGACAGGCTTTGTTGAGGTCAGTGAAATCAATGCATATTCTCCACTTGTTGTTAGGTTTCGGAACCACCACTGGATTGGCTAACCAAGCAGGGCATTTGACTTCGCGAATAAACCCAGCTGCGAGTAACCTTTGTACCTCCTCCTCAATTATCGTTCTACGTTCGGGTCCGAACTTCCTTTTCTTTTGATGCACTGGTCTGGCATTTGGGAAGAGCTTGATTTTGTGTTCCGCAATCTCCCTTTTAATACCCGGCATCTGCCCTCCTTCAGCGACAAAAATCTCTTGGTTTCTCTTAAGATAGTCCTTCACTAATTCTCTGACTTTGCCTCCGAGTGCCGTCCCCAGTTTAGTAGTTATTCCCTCACTCAACTCTACTTCTTCCACGTCTTCCCCTGGAGCGCTCGAACTGGGCACGCGCACTTTTTCTCAACATTTCCCTTCTCTATTTGTGTTACTTGATCTATCAATGCTGCCTGATAACATTCTCTGGCTTTTTGTTGGTCACCTTTTACCACACCTACTCCAAGTCTAGTGGGGAATTTGATCATGAGGTGTTTGGTCGAAGCTATTGCCCCAATATCATTCAGAGATTTCCTTCCCAATATCACATTGTATGCAGATGGTGCATTAACCACTATGAACTTTACTCGTGATATTACACTGTTGGGTGGTTCCCCGAACTCAACTTCCAGATCAATTGTCCCAAGTGGTATCACGGTGTCTCCCGCAAAGCCAACTAATGGTGTGTCCATCGGAGTCAGGGGATATGAGGCCAAATTGAGTTGCCTTAACGCGTCGAAGTATAGCACATCTGCTGAACTTCCTGTATCCACTAAGATCCTTTTGACGCGTCTGCCATGTATTCGCAGCATCAACACTATGGCATCATCATGTGGGTAACGGACGCCTACGCAATCTTCAGGCCCAAAGGATATTCGGGTGTTAGTTAGGGACCCCTCTGCATGCAAGTGAAATATCTCATAACGCGAAGGTTGAGATAATCTTCTCGGATCTGCGTATGAAGCTCGTTGATGAGGTTTGTCGCCGCCAGATGCGTCCCCTCCTGCGATGAACATCACTACCGGAGATCCTTTGTTTTCTTCTCTAGGTTTATTCGGAACATTTTGTCGTTGAATGGGAATATTGTTCGGGTTGTTTCGGTTGTCGGTTCTTTTCCATTGGTTGTTGTATGGTTTTCGTTGCCATTGGTTGTTGAAAGATTCCCTAGTTCGGTTATCCTTGGCTCCTTCTTTCTCAATGTATTTCTCCAACAGGTGTGTATGTCGGATTAACCTTTCTATTTCGTCTTTCAACTTCAAGCAATCTCGGGTGCGATGTCCCGAACTGCGATGGTACTCACAGTAAGCCGACTTGTCAAACTTCTCTGCTTCTACCAATGGTTCAGGTTGTTGCAACTCTTTGCTATCTTTGATGACGTTAAACAATCGCTCCCTGGGTTCTGTACATATGTGGTAAGTGGAGTATAGAGGTGCATATGCCTCTCCCGTCTTTCTGTAATTGTGGAGTTTGTATGTCGCTCCTTTTATCACCTTTGCATTCCTTCTTCTCCCAGAAGGAGATCCATTGCGAGGTTGAGGCAAAGGGGAACAACTTCTTCTCGTCGGCGTTGTGATGCGTCGCTCCGTGACATCTTGCCAACCCATTCGTTCTGCATCTTCCTCTGCCTGTATCACTTGTTGTGCACACTCCCTGAATTCTCGAAAAGATCCACAATCTTTTTTTATTAGCTCATATCTCAAATTTTTACTCCGAATACCTTGTAATACTGCCGCCAGCACCAGCTTCTCATCAAAATCGGAAACTTTGTATGCCTCTTCCGAGAATCTCGCGAGATATGCTCGTGATGATTCATATGGTTCTTGCTTTAGGATCATGAGGCTTGTGCACTTGATGGTTGGTGCTCTTAATCCTCCGAATCTTCCCAAAAACTTGTCAGTTAGGTCATCAAAACTATGGATTGACCCTCGGGGTAGTCGCGAATACCATTCCCATGCACTTTCTGTTAACCTTGTCGGAAAAACTAAACACATCACCCTGTCGGATGCATGTGTGATGGCCATCATTGCTCGAAAGCTATTCACAAAAGCTTGAGCATTTTTAGCTTCTCCTCCCGGATATCTATCAAGATGGGGGTAATTTTTCATGTCAATTCGCGCCCCTTGGTATAACCTTCTCGCTAGGGCACCGACAGGTGGTGACCCTGATCCTTCTGATTCACGCGCACTATCTGAACTATGTTCGCGGCGCTGCCTTGTTTTCGCATGGCCCCTAGGAGATCTTTTCTCTTCGCGGTCCCTTCTATCATTATTCAGGTTTCTTCCCGACAATACCTCTCTGTCTTCACCCGTTGCTGGTACCCTTGTTCTTTCCACTCGAGATCCTAAGGGCTCTTGATTTAATTGTGGGGCAGGTAATGTCGGTACCGGAACTGCAAGAGAGAGGCTTGGGTTTGTTGGGATGATGTTTTCGGGAGGCCTTGGAGTAGTTTGTGGCCTGGGATGTTCGGATTGTTGAGGTGGTCGTGTCCATGAGTAAGGATTAGTGGTGTTCCACGAATTATGTACGCCCCATTGAGCTGGATGGCCCCATGGAAAGTAGGTGGATGGAGCCTCTGGTCTAGGAAAACCATAAGTATTATGTTGAGGAGAATACCAGTCTGTCATGTGGGCTTGTGGTATTGTGTGGTGAACATATCCCGTGGGATGCCATTGGAACATATGTGGAGGCTGTCCGACATTGTACACCTGTGGTGTTCCTGCTCTCCATGCTGCGCTTTGGCGAGGATCAGCGACATATCCGTAACCTTGAGGAGGTTGTGTTACGTTTGGCATCTGTCGCGGATCCTGGATCTCCGGTCTTGGTGGATTGAACTGAACTGTTGGGGTTGGAGTAATTGATGTGAAGGCTGCTTGCAGTGTCTGCTCTACAAGGTTTGTGAGATCTGCTTGAGAGAGAGAGCGTTGGTTCTCTAAATTGGTGGTGCTTCTCTGTTTTGCTGTAGATGTTTCGGGTTTGTCCAATCTTGGTTCTTCGCGAGGTTGTTGAATAGCCTACAAGATCGGGTGCATTGTAACTGGTGCTCTCTCTGACTCTTCGCGAGATTGTACAGCTTGCAAGATCAGGTGTATCACAACTGGCACTGCTCTTGTCGACCCCAGATCTAATGGTGTATCGTTGTCTGGCTGTTCGAGGTTGACTGGTCGCGTAGTTGAATTGCCGACCACTGTTTGTGTTCTTGAAGTTTCAGCGTTTTGCTTGTTTTGAAGCTCAGCGTTCATCAGATCTGGTTGTGGTGGATGAACTGCATCGCCTGGTGCCTGAGGTGTGGAGAGCTCGATCTGGGTTTGAGATTCAGATCTAGCTTCGTGAAGAACGCGGTGTTTCTCCTTGTTTAGTTTATCGGTAGCAAACTCCAGATCCAACCGCCTGGGTTGAATCGCACTCCTATTCTCATCCATTTCTCAGGTTACCAAATGCAACTTTGAATTGCCAATGGTCGAATTCAGGTGGGCGCCAGTTGATAAGCTCAGTTTTGGTAGAGATTAACAACGTGAGAGAATTGAGAGATGAGAATGAGTGGAAAATGAATCTTATTGATTATTTTGGAGATTACAATCTGTTTACAATCTGTCTAATACAGGCGCTTTTCTCTACAAAAATGCCAACCCCTTTCACAATGATCTACCCCTTCTATTTATAGGCCTACACTTCATAACAGAAAGCTGACGTCACCCGACAACGGTTAGACAACTTGTCCCTAGATTCCCCCGAATTATGTTCGGTCAGACACTCCACTTCAGTCCGTTAAAGCTTGTCCCCCCGACTTCCTCTGAGAGCTCTGCTTGAGTTTGTCTTTTCCCGCTCGTTTTCACCATTATGGGCCTCCTTTCAATTTACTTATTATCTGGGCCGAGATGTACTACGCCGGCCCTATCAATGGCACTCGCGCGAGCTGCGCCGAAGAGAAGAGGAAGAATGAGAATGAGGAAAAGAGGGATTGTCTACAATGGCGTCGAGCTGCTTTTGCATTTTCTTAGCATGAGCCATTAGAGAGTGAGAGGATTGAAGCCGTGCAGACAAGGTGTTAGATCAAATGCCTGAGTGAGAACGTGTGAAGAGGTTTTATCGTTTGATGATGGTAAAGGGAGATTAGAGGAGAATGGTAAAGGTGTAAAAGATCTGATTTTAGTTTTGCGCCGTGGTATAGCAGGGATGTAACACAGACAGGTAGGGTCAGAACACCGCCGGAGTAGGTTTTAGTGACACGGTACGACAGGAGAAATAAGTCTTCGTGCGAGTGAGAGACGGGATTGGGGTATAATTGTCATAGATTTTTGTTTTTATTAATTTATTGTTAAATATATTATAAAAGAGAAGAAAATCATTTTGGAGGGCAAATCCATCATTTCTTTAGTTTTAGGGGCACAGAAAAAAATTTCTCTATTTTAAAATTAAACTCAAAGTTCCACAATTTTTAAATACAGTTTCTTTGATGGTTATTAAACGCATAAAATAGTCCAACTAAATTCAAACATTTTGTGATAATTATTTCCGAATTATCGAGTTGATTAATTCTCATTCGCCAACTCAGATCTAAATACATTCAAAGTTCCATGTTTTTATAAACCAAGGCTTAAGCTTTAGAAATTTAATTACAAGTAGGATGTTACAGTAAATCAATAATTTCGAAATTGGGCCACGTGATAATATTAAGTAATTATAGCATTTTTTTAATAAAGAAATGAGGTCTAGAGACTTAAAAAGAGCCATAAATATAATGTACGTTGTTGGAATCTTTGAAAGTACACAAAAATATATGGGCATAAATTTATCATAAACAATCTAAATTCTTCACAAAATTACACATTTTCCAATACTTTATGTCTAAGAATAAGAAATTCCTCTTATTCCTAAGCAATCCAAACGGCCCCTAAGTCTATAAACATCTAATTTACCGTCAAACACGGAACAATTTAATGGTTTTTTCAAACAAAATTATTTGAAATGTCATCACAATCTAATGACTACGATGGAGGTAATTAAAAGTAAAACGTAATATATAAATATGAGATAATTTATTTCGTAGAAGGCTAAAATTGATAAAGGGATTATACCTTCAATTACTCTCTTTTCCAGTAAAGGATAGTTCTTGCTTAGGGGATGCTTGTTATTTGATAATGATTAAATTACTGGTTACTTCTTTTAGTATAAGTGATGCATGGAGTTGATACGTACACCACTTGTTTTAAGGGGAAAAAATCTCTATTATTTTAGGATTGTTCTTATATGCAAATGAATTAGGGTGAAGTTTTTATAGGCAAATGAACTCCACCAATTAAAATAAATTAGGGTACTGTAAGAACTCCACCAATTAAAAAAGCTCATTATTTCAGGTAACTTTTTCTATTATCCAAAAGTCGCACCAATAAATATTTTTACAATTAAATCATTTAAACCTTACATTTAGTTTAAAACGAATATCATTTTACAATGTTATTTTACTTATAAAACATAATTAAACTATTTCTAGATTTACACGTATTATATCCGAAATGCAAATTTCATACTAGTAGAATTTTTAAATATATAAGAACTTGTCACTATATATATAAAAAAAAAGTTTAATATGCACTATAGTGCAAAGGGCCTTCTATGCACCCGAATTTTTTTGGGATATTTTTATAAATTGACAAATCTAATTTAAACCAATCAAATTTACATATTGAAAATTCATAGCAAACCAAATTTTATAATTTTTTTATTTTATTGCTATTTTTTCGAATTTTTTATAAACTGTCATTTTTTTAATGTTATAAATAGTAGTTTGTTTCCAATAATAGCATGTTTTAAAAAATTTTAAAAAAAATAGTAATAAAATCTAAAAAATTATAAAATTTGGTTTGATATGAGATTTAAATATTTAGATTAAATTGGTAAAATTATTTTTTTTAATTTACAAAAATACTTCCGAAAAAGTCCGCAATGCATTGAAAGTCCTATGCACTATATGGTGCAAATTAAATTTTCTCATGAAAAAAAAAATTGTAGACGACTACCACTACACACAAGTTCATCGTACTAGTAGATTGTCGACCGTGAATTGTCTGTGCATAATTTTTATGCTAATATATATTTTTGGAGTACATATACAACTCACGAACGATAATGACTAAGAAAGAGAGAGACTAAAAATATGGATATTGTTTCAACTGGTACCAGAACTCCATCAATCAGTGCCAGCGAATGCCAACGTATCAATTGAATACCCCTCAAATTTTACATCTCAGAGAATGGACACGTGGGTGTTCTGGCAGATGGATTGAGGCTCCTGATCCAAGTCGACGATAACAAAATGAATTCGTCGACGACGGAATTGGTCGCTGTTCTAAAAGTTGATGGAGATTCAAGGATTTCGACGGATCGGTGTTGATAGAGAGGATATGTAGAGAAGAGAGACGAGAATAAATTAGGATCTCGACGGAACCGTTGGAACTTTATTTTCTCTTCGATTTGCTTTGATGGAATGAGAGGGAGAGAGAGTAAGATGAGAGGGAAGAGATAAGAGGTAGAGGATAAGGATTTAGGCGGAACAAACAATAAACACAAAGGCACAGTAGAAATTTTTCATCTAACCACCTTGATTGCACGAATTTTGACCCATATTCGAAGGTGCAGATTGTGATTCATATGAGTGTAGATGCATCATGTTTCATAATAGAAATTATATATATATAGTTTTGCTATGGTGAGTTGCGACTCACCAGAGAGTCCGTGAGTCGGGCTCAAAATTTCTAGATCTGATTCAAACTTACCGATTCAAACCGTCAAATATGATCTCCCTATTGAAATCTCCATGCAGACTAAATTTTTATTTTTTAAAAAATTTTAAGTATTTTTTTTCGGATTTTTAAAAACTGCTGTTTTTGAACGGTTCAGAACTAATTAGATTAACGATTTTCTAAAATTTAAAAAAAAGATTTAAAAATTTCGGAAAAATGTAAAATTTGATCAGCATGGAGATTTGAATAGGGAGATCGTATTAGACGGTTTGCATCGATAAGTTTGAATCAGATCTAGGAGTTTTGAGCCTGACTCACAGACTCTCTTATGAGTCGCGACTCACCATAGCAAAACTCTCTCTCTCTCTCTCTCTACTATATATATAGAGAGAGAGCAAGCTTCTAAATTTCGGCGAAATAACGGCAAAATAATAGAAATAGCGGTATTTTATGTCAAACCGCATGAACGTTACACTATTAATTGAGAAAATGACGTAACGCGTTATTTCAGCGATATAACGCGTTATTTTAGTTATTTTGGCGAAATAACAAGCTGTTATTGCTACTATTGTTAAATTGTGTATTCAATATTGAACTATTATTAAATTGGTACAAGCTCCTACTGCTACTCAATATTGGTACATTGCAGTATATTGAATTGGGTATGGCTGTATGCTATTTGTATGGAGTATTGGAGATGTATAAACATATAAATTGATAGTTATAGAATTAATGTGTGTCAAACTTTGAAAAAACACTACACCGTTTTATCGCCGTTATAACATCGAAATAACACCGAAATAACATGAGAACCTGGACCGCCATACCGAAAAAATGGAAATTTAAAAACTTGATAGAGAGAGAGAGAGGGAGAGAGATTGGCTATTGTTCTTTGGATAGGACAAACCAGTTTTCCTATTCATTTTCTGATCGTTAGATTGTTGTAAGATTCGTGCAAGGATGAAGTCTGATGGTTCGATTTTAGACGCTGAGGGTGCGATCTCTAAACACATCTCTAAACAATCTAGAGTCAGCCTTACTTGAAGAAAGTTTCCAAGAAAGTCTCAGCCGGAGTGTGCGCGAGTGTGTAGAATTGGGTGTCATAGCTCTCTCTAGGTGTGCGTGGAGTTTTCGCTTCTCCTTTGGTCCCTTTCCGCCGACGAAGTCTTTGCATTAGAGAAGGGCTTTAAAGGCGAAATGGAGAGGGCATGGCGTGCTTCGTTTTCGGATCCTATGTTTATGGATCCCTTTAGTGTTCCAAAGAACAAGCCCGGACTTTCTCCAGTTGAGGATGTCAATGTAGAGGTCCCTGTCTCTTGCTGCAGCGCTCCAATGCTGTACGCCGAGGCAGTGCTAAATCCCCTTAGAAAGACGGAATCTTCGCCGAAGTGGAGATCTGGTGTTCTCCCGTTGCACGTTAAGAAAGTTAGCACAAATCTTAAAGATCTCAAGAAAGGTGATCTGATCCGTCAGATGCGAGGTTACTGCCTCCGTTGCGGTGGCAGAGGTCATCAGGCCAAAACGTGCCGTGAGCCGACGGTTTGTTTCAAGTGCAACAGAACTGGTCATATCTCGAAAGAGTGCGACGCTCTTTCTACCCTTGCAGTAAAAGACAGTTCTACCCCCGCCTCTTCTTTAAACCCCCCCCAAAACTCCGTCACTTCCTCTTCCCCCTATTTCCCTTCTCCTTCCTTTCTTAGAAAACCCTAGATCTGACTGTCTCAAAAAAAGCTCAGATCTGGATATGGCGACTCAGGAACCGCTTCAGGTTGAAGAGGAAGACGAGAACGTCGAGTTGGAGGCGAAAGTTGCTAGGAGCATAGTCATTTAAGCCGACTCCCGGCTTTCTTTGCTCGATGTGCTTATTGAGATGCGAAGGACGAGCCCACCTGATCAACATAGAGTGATCGTGATGACGAATCAAAGATTTCAAATCGTTGGTCCATCAGTACAGTGGTGCCAAGAGATGTTCAGAGTTGGTTCAATCGACATCACTGATAGCAATCGAGTGCGCATACCTTTCCAGATTCTCAAGTATGTTCCAGAACTCGAAGAGAAACCGGATGTCGTTCAGGTCTGGGTTAGAGTTGTAGATCTGCCATATGGTTGGCGTTCGTGGAATGGTGTTAGGAAGTTGTTCAGATTTGGCAGAGTTTTGAGAGCAGATCTGTTTTCTCAAATGGGTTTAGATGGAAGGTTTTATAGGGTTCTAGTTGAGGTAGGGGAAAGGGATCTTATTCCTCCTTATCGTAGATATGAGATTCAAAGGAAAAATGGTGAGGTCAGGCTTGCAAAGGTTCATTTTGTGGTGGAAGAAGAAGTAGTTGGCTCTGATTTTCAGGAACACATCAAGAGTCTACCCCTTTTTGAATGGACCCCTCAGGAAGAAGCAAGGTTGAATGCCATTTTTCCTCCTCCACCTATTACCAGCTTCAACCCCCCCAAAACTGCCATCAACCACAAGAAAAGAAACAAAAAGAAGAAAGGTAGCAGTAAAACCTCCACCCCTGTCCTTGCTCTTCCTTCCTCTCCACACAAACCTGTTACCTCTAAAAAATCTGCTACTACACCACCTCAGCAAGCCACTGTGCCTCCTAATAGTGCTGAGGTTAGTCCTGGTGTTGTGACAAGAGCCCAAGCCAAATTGAATGTCAACAGAATAGGCATAGTGATTGGCGGAAACAGAACTCAAAAAATCACCCCCCAAGCCTCTACAAAAGGAAAGGAGAGAGTGGACTATACCAAAGTTTTGGAGGAGGCTCAGTTAAAGCAGGCAGTCAAGGAAAGTAGAAAGGCTAAGAAGATAGAGGAAGCATTTGCTTTAGAAAAGCAGGGACATCTTGGCAAGGTAGGTTCAGGTAGCAGGAGCTCTAGTATGCAAATCCTTGATAACCCCAATGCCGACTCAGATAACATCGTGGTTATGGATGAGGAAGACCTCAACAGTTCTGAACTAGTTTTTGAACCAGGCAAGACCTATAAATGTGATGTAGCCCAAATGCCTTGGATCATCAATAAGTTAGTTGAAAAGGGTTTGCTCAAAAACATGATAATAGAAGATCCTAGCAACAATGTTAGAAAGGAGATTCATTCTGAACCTACTCATATCCCCACTAGAGCTGAGATGTCACATGAGGTTCTACCAGATCCTAACAGAGAGTTTTCTCAACAAGAACTGCTCTCAAAATTAGAACTCATGGAGGCTAGAAACAAAGCTCTTCAAGCCCAGCTGAATAGAAAGAGAAAGAACAGTGCTGAGACTAGGAAAACTCATCAAGAAGATGAAGTAAGCGTCTCAACCCCTCTCAAGAAGGCTAAGAAGGCTGGGACTAGGAGCAGCCTAGATCTGGAGAAAGAAGTGGAAGGAGAAAGAAAGACAAACAACAAGTTGGCAGAGAACAAGAGTTGTGGAGTAGCTGACATGGAGCAGTCTCCAGTTGCGGCAACAGAGCAGCAGCAAGGTCAGACAACACACAGCCCTCCTCAAGTGCCTCCAGGTAATTTTGTCTCTAGTTTCCTTCCTTATATTAATTTAACCGATTGTCAGTTAGTTGATCTCTTTGAAGATCTGGGTATTTACCTGGGTGCTGACTCAACTAGTAGAATGAGCTTCATAAGGGAAATTAGAAATTACAATTATAGCTCTGTGATTTCTTTCCTTCAAGAAGCTATAGATAATTTTAAGAATAGGACAGATTCACTTCTTTTGGGTGATCATACAGTTATTAAATGAAGAGTCTCACCTAGAATGCCAGAGGTTTAGGAAGTAGTAGTAAAAAACGTTACCTTGCTGAATTGCTTCTTCAGGAAAACATTGATCTAGTAGGTATACAGGAGACCAAACTAGATCACTTTTTTGTGAGAACGTTATCAGCCATAGGAAGACTTTATAGTTGGAAATTCATTCCAGCCATTGGATCCTCTGGTGGGATTCTGGTAGGAGTAAATACCTCCACTTTCAAAGTAGATAGTTGGAGAATAGAAAAATTCTCTATTACCGTAAAGGTGCTTAGCATCAAAGACAACTCTTATATTTATTTTACCAGCACCTATGGCCCAGTTCCTTCTTCCCTGAAGCTAGCCTTTTGGAATGAAATCACTGATTTGAGTAACTCCATTAGGAATGCTTGGATCATTTGTGGTGATTTCAATGCCATTAGGAAAAGAAGTGAAAGAATGGGCATCACGCTAGATGTTAGAAATACCAATAGATTTAACAAGTGGTTTGATCACTCTGATTTAATAGATTTTAAAGTTGTTGATAGGAAGTTTACTTGGGCTCGAGGGGGGAATAGTAGACAGTTTGCATGTCTAGACAAATTTTTCGTTAATCAAGATGCAATTGACTTATTCCCTTTGACTTATTCTTATAGTCTAGCCAAAACCTTTTCTGATCATAATCCTTTGATCCTAGACTCTGGCTCTCCCAAAGAGTTCCCTAAGAGTAACTTTAAATTTGATAGGAACTGGCTGCAATTTAGTGAGATCTTTAGTAACATGCAGAATTGGTGGCCTTCTCAGAGTCTAGGTTACAATAAGGCCTACAATTGGAAGTGTAAGCTTGCTTTCATCTCTAATAAACTAAAGGGATGGAGCAAAAATATAGAAAAATTGGTTAGAGACAAGAAAAAAACTCTCATCTCTGATATTAAAGAATGGGAGGATATTCTAGAAGAGAGGATTCTAAATTCTGTAGATTTTAATAATTTCATAGAAGCAAAAAAAGAACTCTATGATATTTATTTAGCTGAAGAAACTCATTGGAAACAAAGATCTAAAGTCACCTGGCTTCTCCAAGGGGATGCCAACACAAGTTTCTTCCATAGGATAGCTTCAAGTAGAAAGCATAAGAGTAAAATTGGTCATCTTATTATTGAGGGAAGGGAGGTTAGGGATATAACTCTTATTCAAAGTCATGTCCTTTCCTATTATAAAAATCTCTTTGGTACAAATAGTGTTGTTCAAGGTAGTTTAGGTAGCAAATTTTTGGAATGAGGACGAGTTGGTTACCCAGGAGGAAAATCAGCTTCTTTGTAATCCTTTCAGCTTAGAAAAAATAAAGAATGCTTTAGACCAAATGAACCCTGATAAAGCACCAGGGCCCGATGGGCTTTCTTCCCTCTTTTACCAAACCTTTTGGGATTTAATGAAAGGCGATATAGAGAATATGTTCTCTGATTTCCATAAAGGATGTCTAGAAACTTTTCACCTGAACAAAGCTATCATTTGCCTCATCCCCAAAAAGAGTAATGCTTCCAGGATTACTGAGTATAGACCCATCAGTTTGCTTAATTGCAACTACAAACTCTTCAGTAAAGTTCTAGCAAATAGAATCATCCCTGTCCTCAGTAGAATCATTAAGCCCAACCAAAGTGCCTTCCTTAAAGGAAGATTCATCTTGGAAGGGGTAGTGGCAGCCCATGAGCTTCTGCACTATGTACACTCTCACAAGGAAAAAGGATTACTTCTCAAATTAGACTTTGAGAAGGCCTTTGACAATGTGAGTTGGAGCTTTCTCTTTGACACTCTCAAACAAAGAGGATTTGCACCAATTTGGATCTCTTGGATTAGGAATATGTTAGTTGGGGGAGAAGCTGTTGTTTCTATTAATGACTCCATTGGCAATTTCTTTGAGTGTAAGAAGGGGCTGAGACAGGGAGACCCTCTTTCCTCTTACCTTTTTATCTTAGTTGCAGAGGGTCTCACCAAGCTCTTTGATAATGGTGTGGCTTTGAATCATTTTCAAGGTTTAGGTCCGATGTTGTCCTCTGGTAAGAAAATTTTGCATTTACAATATGCAGACGACACTTTGCTTTTCTTGAAGTATGATCCCCTCATGCTTCAAAAAGTAGTCTGTACCTTAGAAGCTTTTGAAAAAATCTCTGGCTTAAAAATAAATTTAGCCAAGACAGATTTAATTCCTCTCAACCTTTCAGAAGAAGAAACTGACTTAGCTTCTAATATCTTCAAATGTAAGGTAGGCTCTCTTCCACTCAGTTATCTTGGTTTACCCCTTCATTGGAAAAAAACCAAGCAGACATGAGTGGCAAATTCTAATAGATAAATTTAGAACAAAGCTTGCTAAGTGGAAAGCTAATGTGCTTTCTTTAGGTGGTAGAGTAGTTATTCTTAACTCTGTTCTCTCTGCTTTACCGCTCTATTACTTCTCTTTTTTCAAGTGTCCCAAGTGGGTAATTGAAAAAATCGATAAAATTAGAAGGAGATTTCTTTGGGGTTCTTTTCAGGATAATGAGAGAAGAAAGTATAGCTTAGTTAGTTGGGAGCTAATCTGTAGGAAAAAGGAGTTTGGTGGCTGGGGAGTCCTTAACCTCTACCATATGAATTCTGCTTTATTAGCAAAATGGATTTGGAATTATTGGTATAGGGAGCATAAGGGCATTTGGAAGGACCTCATTTATTCCAAATACTTTGGGAAGCATAGTAAGAGCTGCTATTCTCATTTTTGGAAAAGCATTCAGTTTTTAATTCCAATTCTCTGTAAAAGGCTAATAGGTGATGGCAAGTGTGTTAATTTTTGGCATGATGTTTGGTACGATAACCTGTCTCTAGCCAAGCAGTTCCCACTTTTATTTGATAAATCCAAAAAAAAGGAGCATATTTCCCTTGCTCAAGTTTGGAATGGGGGAAATATAAACTTTTCTTTGACTAGAGGAATTTCTAGGGATGTCAGAGCTGAAAAAGATACTGTCATCCAAATTTTACACAGTTCAAGGATTAATTTAGGAATTATTGATAGTGCTATTTGGCTTTTAGATAACAAAGGACTTTATACTGTTAAGTCTTTTTATTCTTTTTTAAATAACAGTGGAGTTACTTTCAATTTACATCACACTGTTTGGAAATTAAAAATCCCTCTCAAGTTCAAGTGTTTCCTATGGTTGGTTGTCAACAACAAGATCCTAACCTATGATAACCTGATGAAGAGAGGGCTTTCAGGTCCAAACAAGTGTCAGTTTTGCGAAAGTGAAGAGACAGTAGATCATCTCTTTACTAACTGTTCTTTTGCCAAACCTTTCTGGGTCAGCTTTAATATGTTTAATACTAAAAATATTCTGCTAGATAGTAGTAATGTCTCAGCCCTTTGGGATTGTATAAATCAGTTAGATAAAGATAGAAGAACCTTTGCAAAAATAATTCTGGCTGCGTTTGTCTGGAGCATTTGTACTGAGCGCAATAATAGAATTTTTAAAGATGCTAAGGGTTCCTCTACCAACTCTATCTATTTTAACTCTTTAAGTTTGTTTCATCATTGGACAGGTTTCTCTACTCAGATGGAATCCAGCTTTAGGAACCTAGCAAACATACAGTGCAGCATGATAAATGGGCACACAACAAACGAGGAAGATGATGAAGATCTTCTGGACTAATAAGAGAAGAAGAAGCTAATTGTCTCCTCCTGTCAGCTTTGAGTCTGTGCTTGAGTTTCATGCTATGTGTATGAATAGGTTTTTATTTTGTGTTGGGACTTAGTCGTCTTTGTGAGGTTGTAACTTTACTTTAGCTTTTGATAAGGCTCCTCAATAGGGATAACTCTCCTTCAGTGTCATTCCTTTTACGGGTTTTAGTATTTTGGTAAGCAGGTCTTTACTTTTGTTGCATGTAATAACTCTTTTAGTTTAAATGGATGCCCATCTCGGGCTACTTTTGTCAAAAAAAAAAAATGATATGCTCTCCGTCTCTCTGTTCCCCTCTTCACGTCTCCCTCTGTACGCTATAAAGCAAGAACATTGAAGTCGAAGGAAAAACTATCCGGCGACCCAGCACCTCCGACCTCGCTCCTCGTAGGCAACAAAAATTATCATCTGACGTTGTCAAACCTCCATTGGCAATAGAAAATCAAAGAGGTCATGGCGCTGAAACTCGATTGAAGACGGCGGGTTTCGTTCCTTTGTAAACGGGCCCGTCTGAAGGCGGGTTTAAACCCGTTCGTTTTTCCGGCTACCGCAGGTCATAGGAATGGTCTCTCTAGCATCATATGAGAGAGATAAATTCAATGGTGAAGCCGTTTTAGATTGTGTCGGCCTCAGGCAATGTATCAAAGTCAGGTACAGTGGTACAGGGACTTGGTACCAATGTCATTTGGAGATGTGAAAATGTACCAGAAAGAGGGTTTTTGGCATCAAACAAATGAGGAGAAGGGGTTCATGGGTTCAATTTTGGGTGCATCGATTTCAATTGGTGGGAGTACCAGGTGTTTAGTGTGGTGTAAAGAAACTACATCGCATTTTCCAGGTCATTTAAACATGTAAATCTACTCTTTGAAATATGAAAAGTAGTAATTCTTTCTAGTTATTACACACTGGCTCTAAACGAAAACTCAGACCTTCAGCAATATGTGAAGTTACGGTCACTTAGAAAGCAATTTTATTTTGTTATTAGACGACATCTATCACCAGAAAACTAAGGAGAAAAGCACACTAGAAATTGGCTCAACCAACAAACTCACGCAAGTGGTTTCAGGACAGTCAGACCAGTCTAGGGTTTTAGTCGAAAAATTCAAGGAATCCATATGAGTTTGAGAGATAATTTTGAGAAATTATCAAATTATTTCCGTGTACGTTCCGTTCATCAGAACGTAACTCTATTGATTTTCACTTACGTTCCGTTATTAAAACGTAACAATTTTTTTTTACGTTTTCTGTTCCGTAATATTGAACGGAAGAAACGTTAAACACGTTAAACATGCATACAGCTCTGACCCAACTAAACCACAGCGACTAAAACACAAGCTAACCAAAAATTAATGGCAGCTGATTAGTTGGAGAACTGAATTAAATTAGAATAGATTAAAATATTGAATATTTCCACATTTTTTGCAACTGCCACCGACTCATTTAAACCATAAAAAGTAATTGCTTAATTACATAAAAACTAGAAAAATAATTGCTTAATCACCAACAACCAATAAACTCAAAACATGCATTAAATTGCTTATACATCAAAGTTGTTTTTTCAACAATTGCTCAATTACATAAAAATAAAATCAGAAAAACTGATACAAAAAAAAAATACCAGTTGACCGGTACCAGTAAAAAAGAAAGAAATACCAGTTCACCGGTACCAGTAAAAAAGAAAGGGCATTCTTACTACGGCACACTTACGTTTATGTTGAAAGTATACAAAATTGAACTCAATTCCACTTCGGCTGGATAAAGGGAAATGCATTGAGAACAGAATCCATACCAGGTAAGAAAAGACATTCTTACACTGGGGCTGTGGAGTATAAGTTGCAACTTGATGCTAATCTGCACACTCTTGATAGCAACTGGCACCAGCTAGAAACTTGTTCTTCAGCTTAGCCAGTGTCATATTGCTTCCACTTTTGAGCCAATGTCAATCTGCACACTCTGATGCAAGATCGTCTCTTCTGTACTCATCTGTTGTGTACACCGTACCAGTCTCCCCACCCTATTTGATGCAACGCCGTACCAGTACTAACGTCTTCTCATTTTGAAACCGGGAGAACCCATCTCAGCTCTTGAAGATTGAGTCTTTCTTGGCGGAATTGTGTTGTTTGAATGTATGGAGTCATTGTGAGGCAGAAGGCAGGCGAAAGAGATACGGAAAAGCGAGAGAAAGAGAGGTGGGGTGTGGTGAGAGAGGCCATCAGAGAGGAGAGGAGATGAAGAGAGGTTTCTCTCGGTGGGGATCGGATGGGGTGAGGGAGGAGGCATGCGAGACTCTCGTTGCGAGAGAGAGACGAGAGCAGAAGGAGGTTTGTGGTGAGGAGATGGTCTGTCCGATGGTCCGCCGGAGAGGAAAGGAAGGTGAGAAGGGGTTTGGCGAGTGAGGAAAGAGAGGCAGTGATAACGAGAAAGAGTGAGAGAGAAGAACTGTGCGGCTAGGTTTTCTTCTCTCCTTGATTTCTCCACTTCTCTGGTCTACAATCGGATAATCTGAAAACAGTGCAATCTAGAGAACGGAATAACGTTTCAGACGGAACGGAATCAGTCCATTTCGTTTCTGTTCCGTCCTTACCAACGTAAATGGTTTCGGTTCCGTATCTGTTCCACTGAGTGAAATGTAACTGAATTTCGCTCCGTTTCCGTTCCGTTTCGGACGGAACGGAACGGAAACGTCCGAAACGGCATGAAATTGACACCCCTAGGTACAGTCAAGGTAATTTTTTTTAATATTTAAAAATTTTAAAATTCAAATGTTAAATTTAAACCGTTAATCTTGTTTAACTTTACGGACGATGCATTTTTATATAAGTTTTATAAGATTTGAAGTCGATTTGATACTTGATTAAATGACTAAATTATGAACGTATTAGAATTAATCAGTGATAGTTAACCATATTCGTTCATTTGTTGACCACTTGATCTAATAGCAAATCAACTCCAAATTTTATAAAACTTATATGAAAATGCATCGCAAGTAAAACTGAACAAGATCAACGGTTTATATTTAACATTTGACTTTTAAAATTTTAAAAAAAATCTTGGCTGGACGGTACAGCCAAAAGGTTGGCAGTAGAGGATGTGAATCCGGTGGGGAGAGGGAAGTAACGGAATTTTTTAACTCACAATCGATCCTTAGCGCAGTCATCCCCACCAGTTATCTTTAATCTTGCATGAATCTTCATACAATCTAACAGTCAGAAACTGGATAGGAAAGTCTCTTGGTCCTATCCAAGGGGGCGTTTGGATGAGAGAAGAAGAATGGGGAAGAAGGAAGAAAGAAGAAAAAAAATTATAAACAATCCAAACTCTTCACAAAGTTACACACTTCCCAATACTTCTTCCCACTTCTTCCCTTCTTCCCTTCTTCCCACACCTATCCAAACGCACCCCAAAGGACAATAGTCAATCTTGGGTGTTTTTGGATAAACCGGGAATAAAAAATAGGAATAAGAAATTTTGGTTTGCATGCTTATTCTTATTCTTGTGCAACCCAAACAACACAAGAATAAGGAATAAGGGCCCTTATTCCTATACTAACAAAATCATGGTATAAGAATAAGAAATTTAAATAAGCACGCAAACTGAAATACCTTATTCCTATTCCCTTTTCCCGGTTCATCCAAACACATATATATGTATATATGTATATATGTGTATGCGCTTGTTGAATTAATGTACGCGCATTTTCTATTATTGGAACCATCCAACTTAAAATTTCAAGTTTATTTACTTGTTGATATATATTTTTCTTTTCAGCGTAAAGTACGAAAATACAACGTTAGTAATGGTAATTATAAGATAACTAAAACAAAATCAAAGCTCGTAGCTAAGAAGAGAAGATTATTCTTTTGATTCTATATATCATTTTTATGTCGTATTAATCATGAAATTAAAACAAAAGATTAATAAATTTATAAGAACATTAAAAAAAAAGAAACTGCGGTGTATATGGCACGGAGTTTTCCAATAGATAAAGTTCTAATTAATTGATTGCAAAATTGTCCGATCTTTTTTTTTTTTTTTGAAATGAAAATTTTCCGATCTTTGCTGATCATTAATTGATCTTACATGTAATATGTGTGTGATCTTATTAAAAGATGCCAACAAAAGGGTTTAACTAAAGGATATGATTACAAAAGAGTTTATATAATAAGGTCCAAAGGATGCCAATAAAAGAGTGTGCATCGTGTATATATAAAATAATTACATCTAATAAATATACAATATAAAAGATAAATTCTTTTCTGAATACAAATTTTAAATCATATTTTTATTGCAATCGTTTATAATTTATATTGAATTAATCTTTATTTATAATGAACGAATGTGAAAAAAATTCAGTTCAAAAATTTGTATTTCTGAAAGATTTATCTAATATATAATATAAATAATAAATACAATAAACTTATATAGGTTCATTCGAAAGATTTGTCCTGAAAAGAGTGCATTAAAGGAATTTGTTTGAAAGGATACTAAGAGCCTATAATTTTTTTTTCTTTATCTAAATCACTCATCCAATCATTTGATAAATATCATTTTCTCTTTATTGAGCATTTGACATTTCTTCAATAAGAAATATATACGATGGCGATTGTCATCGATATTGCAGCGTTTTACGAACAATATCCAGAAATAATATGTGAATATCTAATTAAAATTTGATTAGCGACAGGTACAAAGAATGGTAATATTTTAGGCCTGATCGAATTTTGTTCTTATATGAATTAATGCAACTAAAAATTCTCTGCGGTCGTGATCAAAATAAAGTTTACGTGAGATTTTATTTCATTTCATTTCAATTCAATTGATTTGATTTTATAGAAATTTCAATCAAATGACATTAAATCCTTTCATTTTGGCAACTAAAACGAGCACGCTGTTCGCGAACAACGTCTGTTCGTACGAACCAAACGAAACGCGAACTGCACGAATCATGAACAAAACCCCCAATTTAAAATTCTCTCTTTTTGGCGAACTAGGCAAACTGCTTGTGACACCCCTTCACATACAGTGACTAAACAATACATGACGGAGTGCCCGCCGCAGATGTCTCTGCACCCGCAAGACTTATTACTACTTAACTTACAAATTAAAAATTAAAATATACACCACTAATAATCATACATGAATGTCAAGAAAAACTAAAATGTGGATCACATATAGTTTAAACATAAGCATTACTTATATCTAAATATACAAATATACAAGGGTAGAAAACTGATATATGAGTTTCAGATTAAATCAAAATAAATATACATAAGCATCCTACATAAAAAAAATTAAATATACATAAGCATCCTACATAAAAAAAATGTAAGTACGCATATTTAAACTGATATATGAGTTTCAGATTAAATCAAAATAAAACTAATAAAACCAACATCCAATATATGTAGTTTGGATTTACCAGAGCATAATTATTTAATATACACAAAAGTACATGAATTACTTGAGCATCAGACAAAATGAAATGGCAAACGCATATGATTTCAGAATTTAATACACGAGATTACAAGTACTTTGAAAGATAAAAACTAATGTGGCTAGTATAAAAATTTCATGCCATTAAAATATATAAGAAAGATACAATCCCAAATAACACCTTTCTAAAAAAAAAAATTAGCGATCAGTAGAGAAGTAAAAATTTGAGAGTTACATAAGTCATGCTAACTATACAATCCTCACAAGAATACAAACATTGCTTAGTTTAAAATTAACAAAAAAAATATACAAAGAGTATAAGTTGACTTGATTATCATCTCAAAAAAAATATATGAGAATTTTCCTAATATAACATAAAAGTTAGGTATAATATACAAAAGCATGAAATTTCATACATATATATGTTATCACAAATAAAAAGAATACAAGGGTGCTTCAAATTCAGATTTAAGAAGAATCACACCCAGTTAACATCCCAAATGTACAGACCTTAGCTTCATAGAATATATATAGTATACTTTCTAAAAAAAATACAAATTGCTCTGTAACTAAGACATTAAGATTATATATTAATTATTACAAAGAACGCTAGCTGCCTTAGTACAACTCCATAAACAAACTAATACTTTCTACCTAATTCAACTGCTCCAATTAATAGGCATAAATTAAGAACTAAAAATTTATCTTTATACAAAACATAGAATATATAAGAATATATGCAAGCTAACTATACTATCATCTTGAAATTAAACAATCAGTTACAAGCAATCATGTACAAGTCTGTATAGAAACGAAATATACACTACAAGGAGATAACAAGATACTCACCAAGTGACAAGTAGAATGGCTTACTCCTTTGCAAACACGACACCGCTCGCTAAACCTGGAACCCACAAAATGGAAGAGTGAGATATATAAAAATTTATCTTAGTGCGGTATTCAGTTCCAGCCATACGAACATTACTTCTGAAAATAATTCAAACTATTTATTTAATTAATAAAAGGTCTTTTTACTTTAAGTTTAATACTCTTTGAATCTAACATATCTTTTCCAAACTCTAAAAAAAATTTGAAAATGTTGGTTTTAACAATTAACTCTCAATTTGTCGATTTACAAAACAACACCTAAACCCCTCAACTAACGGTTCATTTTAGTGTTTTTACTTGAAGAATGACTTGAAGCAAGTGAAACACAAGTTTTGGAGCATCAAGAGACTTCATTAGACTAGCTAGATTTATTAGTTTAGGTATAATTTAGCTTTAAACTAATCTCAATCAATTTGCTATCAAAATGCTCAGTTTTTCTGTTCAGCGTCATACAACGCCATATGACGTTACACAATGCAGAGTTTATTTGTTCTGAAATTGTCAAATCTCTGACAAGGTTGAGGCAGCGTCACACAACGCTCAGTAGCGTTGTTCAACGCTGCATCACGTAAAGAGAGCCTGGTTATCCCCTTTGCTCTTTTTGTAAGATCGTTGTGCAACGCTGATTAAAGTTGCACAACGTTGCCGGTTTATTGTTGTGCAACGTTATTTAATGTTGAACAACGCTTGGTTGAGCCAAGGTTCTCTCTACTGCTCAAACAACATTGTTCCATGTAAAACCCATGTAAAAAGTGTTGTCTCACTCTGAGCAGCGTATTTTACATGCAAAAATACAGGTTGCGTTGGACAACTTCAAATAGCTTTGTGCAACGCCCACGTTGTGTAATGTCATTTAGGGTCCTATGACGTTCTGACAAAGTTTGTTGAGTTGGTCAGAGCCTCCTTTCTTTCCTTTGGTCTCACGTTGTGTAACGCTCTCTAACGGCACAACGCTCTGACAAGTTCCAACGGAATTGTCGAGTTTATGCTTTGGCTGTTAGTTTTAACGTTGCACAATGCTTTGACATTCACAATGGACTTGTCTAGTTACCGTTTGATTTTTTAACGGCTAGTTCAACAGTTGTACAACGCTAGGGTTGATTTTTTACTAGTTTGGAGCTGTTGGCGCCTTCTTTATATACCAGCCCTTTTGGGACTGGTTCAATACTTTTTAAACCTTGCAAAATCTTTCCCCTTGAGCTCCAACCAGCTAGAATCAATTCTCTCTTGTGTTTGAGCATTCAACTTGCAAAATCATTGAGATTAGTATGCTTAGACCAAACCCTTAATGCAAATTACTAGACTTTTGAGTATTTTGGTTAGAGCCTCAAATCAATTGAGTGTTTGTGGTTGATTAGTTAGAGGTTATGTCGATCCTCCTCGAGTTTGTTGTGACGGGGAGATTCGGTTCAAACTTGTATTCATGTTCTTGTTGGAATTGAATGGAGCGCGTCCTTTTCGTGGTTGCGAAACTCCCGAAGACGTACGACTAAAGCTAGACTCTTCTAGCGGGTCGGAACTCCGTAATAATCTCGCGTGTCAATTCTTTCTCTCTTCTCTTTACTTACTTACATTGTGATTTGCTTGTGTGATTGATTGCTTTGGACCTTATTTGAATTGAACAAAAAATTAAGCATACCGGTTTAGGAAATCAAATTTGTGCCTATTTACTCCATCTAGGCCGTTTATTAGGGACAACATAAACATATTTTTAGCAGAAGCAAAAGCTTATAGTTGATGTTATTTTGTGTAAAAACTTTATTATTGACAAAAACATTGAAGGAATTCAATAAATTTTTAATTATACACCAATCATTCTGATATGCAATTCTGTCATGCTGATAAAATACCGTCCTACATTCCATGAATTCTATTCATTTATATATGTCAAATTGTCAAGCTTATTTTTTGTAACATTTATGTTTGTAGAAAAATATTGTTATTTATTTTGCTTGTTTGTCATAATATTTATTAACATTGTTTTAACAGAGAAATTATGTCTTGATCAATTGTACGTAAACACACATTATAACTTTCTCGTCTATTGTTAACAATAAAATATTATATTATCAAGTGAAGGTCGATTTACTACTCTTCTCTAATCTCTAGTAATAATGAAAATCGGTCACAATTTCTCTCAATTAATTAGTTTGTGTGGTTCTTTCTCTCTTAAATACACATTAACAATCTGTATCGCGGTATCGCCCTTCGATACAGATTATTGTTTCTAAAACAAGAATGAATAAATGGATCATTTCACTTGTCATATTATATTTACATGATATCGTACTGTTCCAGCGTCACAGAAGATCCCATAGGAAATTGTCCAACAGTTTGTGCAGCCCGATAGTTACTACGGTGACAGACGAAGAAAAATAAAACACTATCGTGAAGAATTTATTGGTTGCAGGAAATTGTCCAAAATTGATTTGTGCGCATATAGTAAAGGATTTAGTTTTATCTAGGGTTGAAAAAAAAAATTAGAGGACCCTACGAAGCGTATTCAACCTTCTCAAAAGCCTGCCAATAAAAATAAAAAAAATACAATGCTACGTACTTCGAAGACTAGCCACATCATTAATGGAATAATTTTTTTTATTTTGCATAAAGGTTTATCAGGATTCACGACAATTATTGGTTAAGGAAATTGATTAATGACAGGAGCGAAATAGCCATCGCTTGCCATCATTGAACGCTCGAGTGGTCTCCTCACCCATCCAACCCATTTATATTTTTTGTTCACTCTATTATTATAAGTGTTCATTTTTTTGTCATAATTATTCACTATATATTAAATATGTTTATTTTATTTTTTTATTGCTATTCAATTAATATTCTATGTATGTTTTTATTTTTTTTATATAAGTATTCATTTTATTGGTATAAGTGTTCATTTTTATTGTTACAAGTATTTTTTTTGTTGTTTATTGCATATGTTGTTTATATTGTTATAAGTGTTCATGTTAGTTGCAAAACATGTTCATTTTTGTTATATTATGTGTTCAGTTAGCTTCTCAATGTGAAATACTTATTTTCACTTTACAATTTTTATGTTATAAAATTATCAGTTGATACATTTAACTGAATACATTAGTTATTAAACTGAACACATTGGTTATTAAACTGAGCATATATAATGGACATCTACATCATTTTCGCGCTAGCGACACGTGTGACCACAGATTCACGCGCACGCATCTGATAATCAGCTATGACAAACGATCACAAATGAAAAAATGGCAGTTATCATTTCTGATTTGTTAATAGTCGTCTCTGAAAATCCAGACATCATCCTTTTAAAGGGCAGCTATTAATAAATAGCCATCGCCTGTTAATAGCTGCGGTTAATGACCTAAAAACTTATAAAGCAGTCTCGTTTTTTAGCGATAAGTTTCAGACGGCAGATTTTAATATATAATCTATAATCTATGATATTAATTAAGTCACAATATTTTGTTCTAAAATATCTATATTTGACCGCTATTTTGTATAATAAAAAATAATTTTTAATTTTTGTATTTTTTATAATTTAAAATTGTTTTTTTGTATTTTCTATAATAGTTTTTTTTGTTAAATATATTTAAAATAGTCATGCCAATCATCATTTAATTTAGAAATTAAATATATTTGGAAATCTAAGATAGTTCATACTGAATTATTGTTATCTAAAAAAAACATAGTGCAGCGAAACTGTAACTGCCATGTCTAGTATTAATTAAAATCCATGAAATTTTTTCTCTATTTTTCACTGCTATTTTGCATTTTCTATAATTAACAATAGTTTTCTCTTTTTTGGTTAAATATAATGAAAATAATCGTACTAATCATTATTTAATGAGGAGGGTTTCGCTGCCACCAAAATCTGTTGCCCTCCAAATATCACATACTTTCATCCATTGGATAATTTTTAATCAACGGTGATTCTAAGTCCCATGGAAAGAGAAAGAAACGAATAAAATATTATTTCCATTTTTTCTCTTTCTTGTCGTCTTCTTTCCAGAAAATGGAACATTTAATCATCATTCCCCTTCTTCACAAATTCTCAAATAACCAATAGAGAAACTTCCTCTTTCGAGGATATTATCGTGCTCTTCTCATCCCAACGAGTTGACAGAGATCCCACTTGCTTATCTTTCATCAACCGTCTCCCACGACCACTGGCATCCTCTTGCTAACTTCCACTGCTTTCACTTATTTCGACTATTATCATGTTATTGTTTATTAAGCTTCATTTACAACTAAATTTTTATTGTTTACCGGAAAAAATACGTATGCAATTCAATCAAATATTTATTAGTTCTTTGTTTCGTATAGCTAAATGGTCTAGATACAATTCAATATATACTCTTCAGCATTAATTAAAATTTCCAAGATTATTTTGACAATAAACAAACTCGAAAGCACTTTAAAATGCTATGGAGTCCAAAAATAAAAAAAAAATTATTAATCATTTTATAACTCATCTAATCTCCTTTTCTAAAAATTGAAGTATTATTGAGTGAAATGTCGCAGGTTCGAAACCCGGCTGGGGGTCTTTCATAGACATTTAATTTAAAAATAAGTTGGGTGACTTAGATCTCCAATTTATCTTCAGAAAAAAAATTGAAGTATTATTAAATAGAGTTTATTTTTGTAAAAAAATGTCACACTGTGAAAACACAAGCGTGAAATTGATTCAACTTCATGATAAAGATAAAACTTTTCATTATTAATTATGTTCTTTCATAATGTCCTTGCTAAGTTAAAGTATCGCGGTTGAAAATTTTCATTATTACTAACTATGGTTTCTATCTTTTTGAAAATTATTGGAGCAAGTTCATCCTTAGCAGCCTCCGCGAAGCCTATCGAAAAGAAGCCATTGTGGCAAGCAAAGTACAACGAGAGGTGAGTTAGTACTTAGTAGAGACTAGAGAGTATAAAGCTCTGGTATGAGAGATATGATTAATTTCTTATTATTTTTTGGGAATCCCACGAGTCTTTAAATAAAATGGATGGAGCACGTCTAGAAATTCAAAGAAATTTCAAGTTGAAATAATCAATCAGAGTCGTCCGCCCAAATTAATTTGACGTTTTAAAATCTGTGACATTTGGGGACAGCAGATTTTAATGGCAGCGGAACCCTCCTCTTATTTAAGAATTAATGATATTTGAAATTTATGTTGAATTATTGTCATTTAAAAAAAACAGCGCAACGAAATTATGATTGTCATGTCTAGTATTAATTAAATAGCGATCCTTCATTTACAACATCTAAGACCGTTGCTGTTTTATCCAAAATAACTGCTGATAAACATTATTGTTTACTAGTGATGCGACATGTGCCATTAGAAATTGACCTCATTTAATTCTTGTATGTAAATAGGTGAAAATTATTTATTTAATAGGAAAATCTCAATAACCCACTAAATATTGTAGTTACTACCCACGTACTGTACAGTAGATATATTTAAATACTACAATAACATACCTATGTCAAATTAAATAAATATAAATTAACATGGGGGCAGCAAATTGAACAACATGACCCCATTGTGATAAATTTGATGTCACAAATTAACTTCCTTAAGTAAATATTTATCTACTTGCGCCATCAAATTAAGCGGCATGTATGGTCACCATGTATGATATTTCAACAAATAAATTCGAAATCGTGGTGCACGAAACTCTCTATGCGCGCATCATGGTTCACAATAAATTTTTTTTTATATATTATCTCATCCGTATCGGAGAATTTTTAAAATTTCAAATTGCTGCACCCACTCAACACCGGATATGATTCTCGAACCCGAATTCAATACGTCATTTAAATCAAAGTAACCTATGTTACTTCATACGCCATTTTATATTGCCGTACGTATATCAGGTTCCTATCGGGTATGCTCCCGATACAGCATCGGTATGTATTGAATACGTCACATGGTGTAATGAAATATTTTAATATTTTTTACCAGCATATATGCGTATTGGCCACTCATGTAATACCACGTGTTAGACGGTACACGTCATGCATGCTTGACTGGCATTAAACATAAGAGAAAAATGCCCCTCGGCCCTCAGTGTCGATTCATCCATGGAGCAATCCTGTTCTGTATCGTAAGAGAGAGTTACTTTTTTATGTTTTAATAAAGATATGGCTGATTTTCCCTACTTATATCGCGTTTCAATGAAGAGCGAGATATAGTTGGCCCATTTTTAATAAATCCATGGCAATGGACTTTTCATCAAAATGGCCTTTCCTTTTTTAGAAATACACCAGAAAAAAAATAACACAAATTTTATTCACAGAGAAATGCAATGAAAAGTTTTTTTTTGATACCGAATAATTTTTGGCGCCACTAGAAACTCTGACTTTTAATGGAAGATAAAAATTAAATTTATATTTTATTATCCTTGTTTGATAGATTTATTAAAAAAATCTAACAATATAGTAATTATTATAACTACATAAAAAAAGTCTATCAAATAATTTAGCAACAGAAATTAAGTTATTAAAAAATATAACAATAACAGTAATATTATTTTATTATTAATAAATTAAAATAATCTATCAAATAATTTAGCAATAGAGCAATGCATCTCAAATGAGAAGTCGCAGGTTCGAAACCCGGCTAAGGGGTCTTTTGTAGACATTTAATTTAAAAATATGTTGGGATGCTTGACCCCCAATTTATCTTTAAAAAAAATTAGCAATAGAACTTGGTACAGTAATATAATTTTATTATTTTTTTTGAAGATAAATTGGGGGTCTAAGTCACCTATCTTATTTTTTTAAATTAAATGTCTATGAAAGATCCCTAGTTAGATTTCGAACCTGAGACCTTTCACTCAAAATGCATTGATTTTTATCACCAGACCAAGAGTTGGCTCTTACAATAGAATATGGTACAAAAAAAATTGAAAAGTCTAGCAAACAAATCTAGCAATAAAAAAGATGATGGTACAACATAAATTGAAAAGTTTTGAAGAAAAAATCTATGTAAAGGATGGTTTATATTGTAGTGCAAACGTTCATTTCGGTTGAAGTTTGTAACTAAATTTTTGTTTTTACTCTTCATTTCGATTCGCGAGCTTTACTCGATCGAAACAAACGTTTGACCAAAAAGGAAATGAAGACCTATAAAGTCGGAAAATTTTTAACAAAATAAATTTGTCCTTAACGATTTTAAATAGAACAAAACCGGTCTACTTTTTTTTTTTGATAAGAGCATAATTACAGCGGCTTTGAAAATTTTTTTACAAAGATAAATTTGTCCTTGACAATTTTAAATAGAACAAAACATGTCTACTTTTTTTATAAGAGCACACCTATAGCGGCTGCGCTATAGCGACAATATTAATGCCGCTATAGCTGTGCTCTTATTAAAAAAAATTAAAAATGCTTTTTTCTATTTAAAATTATTAAGGATAAATTTGTCTTTGTTAAAAATTTCTCTGTAAAGTCACATGTCACAAATCGGTTCATGCATTTATTACTATTATAAAACCTGGTCCAATTATATGACAACATACCAGAAAGGTTAACCCGACCTTCAGCGCGTAAAAAAAAAAATGGAAAAAGAAAAAATTCAGTCGAGGACCAAATAAATATATGTTATCTCTTACAATAGCAATAATAAAGACACGTGCATTCTGACTTTGTCACACATAAATTAAATGCCTAGCATCTATCTATTTTATCATTAAAAGTCGGGTGAGGCTAGGGCTGTAAAAAAAAATTGTTTAATCCGTCCAGCCCATCCGATCTAATCCAACTCGTTTTTTACCGAATTAAGATGATAGAGTCGGTACGAATTTTAATTTTGACAAACTCATCAATTTGAGTTGAATTATGAGTTTCATAGTAGTAATTCGTTCGAACCCGATTCATTACGATTTTAAAAAAAATTATCATAAACATGATCTATACAATAAAATTTCATAACATTTTATCACATTTAATAGGAACTCTATTTTTATATTTGATAACGTATTTTCTTATTGTTTGCAAGCTATAATAATAAACTAAATAAATATTTGAAATTTTAAATATATTTAAAAGTACATCTTTTTAATTTGAATTTTAATTATGTTATCAATATATTCTATTAAGTTATTATGACTTATTTTTGTTACAAGTTTTTTGACGACCATATCTCAAACATTTGCTATGATGTTAAATGTTAAATTATCTTTATATTATTTAAAAATGTATTTTTATTTGATTAACATTTGAACCCTGCTACTCATTTAACCCATAAAAATTCGTCTATAAAAAAATTGATGGGTGAGTTAGATTATGGGTGGCTTAATTAATTTTTTTTTTCTTAATCAATAATTATCGGATTAGTTTCAAATTTTAGTGAAAGACCGTCGACCCACTGGTCGACTTATTGTACACCCCTAGAGGCTACATGGCCCATTCATTTAATTAACGACTGAGAACTGCAGTCTTCTGATATATATAATTAAGGCGACAATCAATGTCCCGTTTCGAAGATGTTTATTTCCATAGGTCGTCCTAAGATGTGATTCTTGTGATTAAATATTTATACATGTATATTCATAGTACTTGATACTATATTTGCAGTCTTCTGGTATATTGATTTATTATATTCCAAACTAATTTGAATTTTTTTTCCACTAATAGAAAGCGCATGGCAAAAAAATAATAAATAAAATAAATAAATAAAAATTATAATAGTAATAATAATATTTTTTACAAGTACAAATATTTAATAACATTTTTCGAGAAGAGTTGGTGAAATAGAAATCCAACAGGAAGTTCCTTAAAAGAGTATGTCTATAGTTAGAAAACTTCATCGAATTTTGCATAAAAATCTTAGAACTACAACATCAGGAAAAAAAAATAAATACAAATATCATATCAAATGTCAATTTCTTTTTTATGTCCAATACGATCAGGCCAGATTTGTCTTTGGGGAGTAATAATAATTTTATATTTGGATTAACGCATGCATTCATATATTTTTTACAATGCAATTTTAAAATGCATAGCAAAATATATAAATATTGTACGGGCTATGACAATAAAATTAACGTGACTGTACTGGCGAAAATTACGGAATGATTCAGAATTGTCGAGTGCGCTCTGTCTTATAGGCACCGTTTGGATATAAGAAGAAAAAAAAATGCCCAAATTTATTATAAACAATCCAAATTTTTCACAAATTTACACACTTTCCTATACTTCTTTCTATTTCTTCCTTTCTTCCCTTTCTTCCCACACCTATCCAAACGGAGCCGTAGTCCAAAATGGCAAAAAGAAAAGAAGTAGCATGCTTAACTAAATTTAAAGGAACCGATTGAAATCTTCGTATATATCTAGGCTATCACACTGAACTCAAAACCTCGGAAAGCTCTTAATTCCCTACCAACTTCTAGCTGAAATTATGAATGTAGCGCTACAATACCTGCAGCTCTTCTTACTGATACCGTTTCTCCACCATGCAAGTTCAAACTCCATTCCAATCTTCAATGCAATATACAGCTTCGGCAGCTCCTACGAAGACACTGGTAACATGGCTATTCTCGCACCGACAGCATCCGGGTTCCGGAACGTGCTGAATCCCCCTTATGGGAAAACCTTCTTCAACCGCCCCACTGGTCGTGCATCAGATGGTCGACTTGTTATTGATAGAATTGGTATTTCGTTTCCATTTTCTAAATAATGGAATTGTATAATATTTTCAATATAACGTACTGTCTTCATATAGAAAGAAAAAAATGCTAGGCACAGAAGTCCGAAAATTTTCATGTCGCTTTATGATTTTGGCTCAATATATACACAAATATAATTATTTTCACACAGATTGTTGATGTCCTATACAAAGAAGCACTTCCTACATAAATGTATATGACATTAATTTAGAGCTCCTTAATTTGTACCATTAATGTTTTGTAAATATATATATCATTTAAATTTAATCTGGGTCTTCTTCCTAATCGTCTATACTTGTATACCTTGCGGCATAGAAATTTATTCAATTCCGTAAACAAATTTGTATCCTTCACGGTTGCCAAGATAAGGATTTATCTAAGCTGTTAAAGGAATTCATATACAGCTTTCCGTAGAATTTTCCCTGATTGACCCAATTTGGTCTGTCACAATCATGTTTAGAGCAATAAAAATTCTGTAATATGAAATATTTCCTCCAGAGTCGAGATAGTTATAACATTGGAGCTGATGGCTTTCTGTTTATATGAATAACAAGAGGTTGTAAATGCATCCTAATTAGAGTCTGCTTGGGTGGCAATTTAATTTACATCTATAATAAAGAAATGCAAACAACAAATTCATTTGTCTATAAAATGTGGCATCTATATAATTATGTTTGACTGGTTTAATTTTTTGCAGCTGTCTTATGCGGGTTGCCATTCATACCGCCATCCATGGCCCAAGGCCAAGACTTCAGCAAAGGGGCAAACTTCGCTGTCTTTGCTTCAACAGCACTCGATCGTAATTTCTTTCAGCAAAATAATATAACAAATATTTTCCTGACCCAAAACACCTCCTTGAGTGTTCAGATCGAATGGTTCGAGAATCAGAAGGCTTCGATATGCAACACAAGTAAGTATCTGTAATTTGTGCAGCCATGTGTATCAACAAATTTTATTACTTCAATGTAAGCTGATATCCGAATCCAAAAAATATTAATGCAGCCTGTGTGGAATATTTTACAAAATCGCTCTTCGCAATTGGGAAGTTTGGAGACAATGACTATCTTTACATGCTGTCTGGGGGGAAGACAATCGAGTTCATTAATTCTACTGTTCCTCTTGTTGTCGAAATCATTAGATCAGCAGCCGAGGTACAGACCTAAAACAAACCAATATGCACATCACCTATTATTTAATAATAATTTCTTTTAATGATAATATGAGAAAGGTAATGGCTGCAAATATAATACAAGCTTAAACATTGTGGTTTTTCCTTTCTACGGGTTATTTGCAGTAATAAAACATACTATTACTAAGATTGATCGAATGCGCTTTCATTATTCTGATTGAAAGCGCAATTTGCTTGATATTCTGGGGCAAGATCCGACCATAAGCCTTTCTATTTAAGTGTTCATTTTACCTTTTTACCTTCTTTAATTCAGAATAGGGCCATGACCGGCAGAGTAGTATTATATTAGAGGAGGATTCTAGTGTCCACAATTTGAATGCCACCGAATACTTCAAAATTCATTTTTTGATTATTTTTTTTCAAAATATGAAATTCAAATATAGAATCCAAACTTTGATTTTATTCGATATAGCGAGCGATGTATTTTCGTGCATGTTTTATAAATTTTGAAATTTATTTGATACTTGATCAAGAGATTGAATATTGAACGAATCTAATTAAATATGATAAATTAATTCTAATTTATTTATGCTTTAGCCTCTTGATCAAGTGTCAAATAAACTCCAAATTTTATAAAAAATTATATGAAAATGCATCGCTCATTATATCGAATAAGATTAACGATTTGGATTCTAAATTTGAATTTTATATTTTGAAAAAGTAATAAAAAAATAAGTTTTGAGATATTTGGAGCATTCAAATTGTGGTCACTAGAACCCTCTCATTATATTAATGTGCAAACTCATCCAACTTACAAGAAAAACTTGCAGAGGTTGCTAAAACAAGGGGTATTGCACTTGGTAGTGGCAGGAATAAGACCGAATGGATGCATACCTGTAGTCTTGACATATTTTCCAAGCGCAAACAGATCGGATTATGATTCTCTTGGATGTCTCAAAGTGTATAATAACATAGGAATATACCACAATACCTTGCTAAGTAGCGCAGTCAAGCAGCTCCGAGTTGAGTTTCCCCTAGCAAGGATCAGCTTCAGTGAATACTATAAACCAATCATTGATTTTGTAAGCAATCCAAGCAAATACGGTATGTTTCTTCCAGAATAAATTTTCCAAAAAAAAATTAAGAGATTGCAATCTTCTATATAAATTAATAAATTATAAATGCACAGGATTTACCAGTGGAACACAACTTCGAGCTTGCTGTGGAACAGGCGAACCGTATAACTATAACTTGCTAGCAAGTTGCGGCCAAGCCGGAGTTCCTGCATGTCCAAACCCATCTACTTTTATAAATTGGGATGGGATACACTTGACAGACGCTGCCTACGACATCATTGCTGATGGCTGGTTCAAGGGTCCTTATGCAGATCCACCAATACTGGTTCTATAATTGGATCAAGTATGATTTCATTGTAGTCAATGATGTAGGGAAATTTGCTAATTGTGGACAAATCATTTCAGAAATAATAAGTTTGTCCTTTTGCAGAGTTATTTTATAATACTTACAGCTTTTTCCAGCATATTATTCATAAATCATAACATTACAGTGAGCAAGAAAGTTTGATCCAATGCCATGTACCAGCATTGCCAAATTGATAACTTTGCTTTATTTTAAATAACTCAAATACATTGTAGTTTAATCCTTTTGAATATTCTTCCTGTTCAACAGAACTCGAAAGCATGTAAGAAAGTTTGTGAGTCGTGACTTCTAAGAAGAGCTAACCAATACATCTATTACCATTTTGATCATCCAAAGAGCACTAAAGTCTAAAATGAAGAAAAAGGCAGAGTAGCTACTAAACTAATCAAGGTTTTATGGACTAATAACAATCTCTAATTCTCTACTGATAATCCTCTTTGGGATCCGAATCAGAATCCGAATCCTCATCAGATTCAGATCCGAAATCAAACATGATCCATATTCCCATCCCAGTCTGCAGGCTCATTTCCTCTCTTCTCTTCCTCCTCTTCATTGGGTTCCTTATCGGATTTAGCGACAAAGTAGTTAGCGGGTCTGAAGGGCGGGATAAATATCCTACTGTCTGTGTTAGGAGGCAGAGATAGGACTTGGGAGGTGCTGCGATTGGGGTTTGGACGGTTGAGATTTGACGAAGGAGCATCCACCGCCGTTGGATCGACTGGAGTGGATTTCTTAATGGGCTAAAATTTACAGCCTGTTAACATTAAATTGTTTGGGCTCATAATTTTAAAGCCTTATTGGTAAGCCCAATGGACTTCATCAGTTCATCTCTACCGAATCAATATGTACGGCTCCGTTTGGATGGTGTGGGAATAAGAAGAATAAGAGAAGAAGTAGGAAAGAAGTATTAAAAAGTGCGTGACTTTGTAAAGAATTTGGATTGTTTAATAATAAATTTATTCCAATCTTCCCTTATTCTCTTATTCTCACTCCCATCCAAACACAGCCTACATTATGGTTAAATTAATTAGAAAATTACTATTATGACATACTAATGTATATTATTATTTATAGAGGACGTTCTGGTGTCTCTCTTTTTCTTTGCTCCCAAATGTCACAGATCTTTCACCATTCAAATCATGGTTTAAAAACTCGGCCGAATCCGATCCAACTCGCCCGAGTCGGAACGGACTCGGCGGCAGAGGAGACGATTTTTTCCGAGTTAGAACGGAATCACAAGAAAAAACAAAAAAAAAATAAAGAAATAAGTGGTAGAGGTCGATGATAGCAGCTGCCACACGAGATTAGCTGAGATCACAAGAGAAAAGCCACACGAAATCAGCAAAAATAGAGGGGAGAGAGAGATCAAAGTCTCTCGATTTGAGCTGCGAAGAGTCGGGAGCAGCGGCGGCGGAACAGATGAATGAAAAAGAAAGAAGAAATGATCCGTAGGATCTTTTGTGAGAACTACTTAACAGCCCCTCGTGTACAGAACTAAAAATATATGCATATAACATATATATGACTCGCTTTATCAAATATTGGTGCTATATTCAGATTAATTTTCAAATACCAATGCACTTTATTCATTTACATCGTTGAATTCATCAATTTCCAACTTTATTTGACGTGCTTAGCTTATTCTTATTTTGTACATTTTTTTAAACAAATTAATTAATATTTTCTTTATAGAATAAATAATTAACATTTCTAAAGCACACTAGCATATCGTCTCAAATATAGGATTTATTGAAACAAATAAGAAAAGAGAGGAAAAAATGCTATACATTACAAATTTTTTGTAACTTTAGTAAAAATGTAGATATTTTTGCAAAATTTTTTTTTTCTAATTTTTAAATATTTTTTACTGATTTTTAAATTCATTAAACATCTTTTGTTAAAAAATCCGAGTTTTCGTCCGAGCCATCCGAGTTTTTCCGAGTCATCCGATTCGACTCCCTAGTCCAACACTCCGAATTTCAGAACCATGATTCAAATATTTTTAATCAACGGCTCGATTGGATCTAGAAAACCATCTAGCTTCTCCTATGTATTAAGAAAGGCAGCACACATTCCAATTCATTAAACCTTCCTTTTCTCCCTTTCTCTGTTTATCTTGATTCTCTTTTATTTCAAAGAAGCCGGTCCAAAATGAAATGCAACCCCCATTTCCTCCTCCTTGAAGGCATTAAAATTATTCTCCTCTCCATCTTTTATTTCGTGCTCTCTTTTTTTCTATCTTCAAATTCTATTTTAAAGGAAGCAGGTGGCTTCGCTTATCCATCCTAAAATGTGTTACTTGCCATTACTCTCTAACCCAATAAGCAACTTATTACTCAAATTTCACACTTTCCCGATTGAATTTTGTTAAAGATATTTTTCAGGTTATTGAGTGTCGCACTTGTAAATGAACAACATCATATTTTAAATAAATAATGGAAAATAATAAAATCACATAGAATGCTAATTGAAAAAGAAACGGTGGGAGTATGTTAAAAAAATAGACATCACTATTGTGCTGCATTAATATTTATCTTTGATGTGTTGTACGGGCCTAGAGAGGGAAAGAAAAAAAATGGAGAAGAGTAACAGTAGTTAATACATCTTGATAGAGAATTTAGATGACTGGTGTTATTGTACTGGACCTGCTGCTACCTCCTACTTCTACTGGTACTGTACTGGTACTCCGTAGTTTGAAACATTGACAGGTGCTTTCCTGCTACTACATCATTTAAGATTGGTACCATTTTGCAAAATTATAACATTATTTTTCTTTATTAATAATATTGTTAATACGTCTTTCCATTTTTACTGTCCTTCCAATTGAGATCTGTTAGATAGCATTTGAGGATTTATCATCCATCCTTATTTTATTGTATTTTCTGGTGAAAAATGCTGGCAAGTAACCAAAAGATTTTCTATGGCGGTTGGCTGGCTGAGCATATGTGTTTGATCTAAAACAAGCAAGTTGATTCAATTGTTGGTCAAGAAACTCATCTCCGATTGATTGGTAAGTGATCGCATCACAGATCGTTTTCTGATTTGATCCTAAAAAAACTTCAAGAATGTTATCGAAATGAGATTTTCGCCTTTTTTTTAATTATTATTATTGATTTTTGTCGCTTTAGACCTCTATTATGTGCTTCAGAAACTGATATTAATTTGAGTAAGTACCAACTTCAAAAACTGCTACTAGAGTTTTTTTTTTAAAAAAAAAGCATCTATTTTCTACCCAGAGTTATTTCTTATAAATAAGTTTGTTAATGTTTTGTCAGTTATAGTTATGTTTATGGTAGCATTAGTTTCCAAATAAACTGCTATATAAGTAGAATGATTGAATTTTTTAATAGTGTTCAAAAATAGAATTACGTTTAAGGGCAGAACTGCAAGACTAGTTGGAAAATACATGTTATAATAGTATTGGTCATTTTACAAATAAAATCTATGCTTTCAGAACATTTGTGAAATGATTGGTCATTTTCCCTTGCCTTTTTTTTTTTTCCTTTTTGCTCTATGTCATTTGTAGAAAAATTAATTTTCAATTGTTTCTTAATTTTTTTTTCAAGGCGTTGAAGTAGGGGGTGAGTAAAAAACTCGTAAGTCGTGAGCTAACTCGAACTCGACTAAAAAAAGCTCGATTGCAACTCGAGCCAACGGAACTCGAGTTGGAAGAACTCGAGCTGAACTAATTCGGTTGGTTAACGAGTCGAGTTTGAGTTGAAGTCAACTCAGCTCGCAACTCGTGAGCTGACTCGTGACATAATAAATTTATATTTCAAATATATATTATTAACATAATTTATGAGTACTAAAAATTTATAAATTAATAAAAAAAAATTTCTTCTTCTATATTTATATTTTAGATAATATTACATATGATAGATTGAGTTTCAAGACATATTTTGTTTAAAATTAATAAAAAGAATATAAAAGACAACAATTTTATTGTTTACAATATTATATATGTCAAAAAAATTTAATACTAAAATAACATATGAATTAAATAAATAAAAATTTAAAGGATATATGTTTATTTCAAGCTAGCTCGTGAGCCCACGAGCTAGCTCGAGTTTGGGATGAGTCGAGTTTGAGCTAGCTTACAAAATTCGAAAGTATTTCTAACTCAGCTCAACTTAACTCGAGTGACAGCTGAGTTGAGTTTGAATTGTCCCTGACTCGCTCGAATTCAGCTCATATACAGCCCTGCGTTGAAGATGAGAGGATGCTCTGCGAATAACTCAAACCAGTACCTCGCTGGTAGACCATAACAACATGCACACAAAAGACCAAACTTCATCGCGCTTCGCTAGTTATCTTTATGTTAAATTAAATTGCCAAACCACCCGGATTGTTTGGAGCGCACATGGCCCATATTGTATTTTTTTTTTTAATAACAAAATTATAAAGTTCGAAGGTAAAACCGAAAATTTTCACAAAATTTTCTCCGCATGTATTTCATGTTCAAAACCTCGATATGGCTGCTCTTCGGATTCAAAAAAACCGAAATGAGTTAGACGGGCTACATCTGCATCGTTCAAAATTTAATTACTACGTTGTCGTGTAAAAAGAAAAGTTTCCCACATCAGCATAATCTTGGTTTAAAACTCTGAAACGGATTAGTACAAATCTATTTCGGGTTTTGAACCCTATTTTGCAGCATAATAATTTTTAAAATAGTAATCATAATAAAATATTTTTTTTTTAAATTCGGATCAAAATATTTTTATCGAAAAAAAAAATCCGGTGGGGGAATGGGCAGGGCTGGGTTAGTTAAAAGCCTAGACCCTTTAAATAAAATTCAAAAACAGTCTTGGGGGAATAAAATCCTCAATTGGTCAAGTTTACTTGAGAGTTGAGACTGAGAGCGAAAGAACAGTTTCATTGTCCAAGTTTATTACTAAAAGGGCGCCCATCTGACTGAATGTCGCCATATATACGACTATCTCAATTTTGTTTTTCTTTACCAAACGGTCCAAACCATATCCGGCTATCCCTCACCCCCTACAAATACGATTTTCTCAAGTGTTACTTCGAAGGATTGATTTAAAAATCAATTGAACCATACAATTAAAGACGACTACATGAGATTAATGGTTGTTACATTACATGTACTTGCTTGCATATGCTCAACAAAAGTGCCAAGGTCGAAACTCGAAACTGCTGGAGTCCTTGACAAGAGCATATATATACGCATACAAGTGCAGGACTACTACATTGTTTGAAAATTATTCAACATGATAACTTAGGAAATATCTAGCTAGAATGGTAAGGAAGGCCTCTTATATGGGTGGAAAAGCAAAAACACCGTTCCTCCAACCATTGGCAATAATGCTGTTTGCTTTCTCAGTTAAGACAGTTCCATCCCAATTAACAGTAGATGGATCAGGACAAGCAGTAACACCTGGTTGGCCGCACTGTGCGCTTGAATTATAATTATATGGCCCTCCACCTCCGCAACATGCTACAAGAGGCGATCCGTTGACAGTAAACCCTGTGATATTCAAATGAAATTAGAAAGGCATTAAACGGCATCTAGATTAACTTCTACTAATTTAATTTATTTAAATAATTTTGTACTGGTTTACTCACCATATATTCTTGGATTTTCTATGAACTTGGTGACTGGTTCGTAGAAGTCTGCATAGCTGATTACTGCCTTCGGAAACTCAATCTGTAGCTGTTTAACAGTGTCTCGTAGAATTCTGTTGTGATATTGGCTGATGTTGTTATATATTTGGAGGCACCCGATTGAGTCATAATCTGACAAATTTGGGCTTACATAGGCCGTTAGGATTCTTGGCATACACCCTATGGGTACGATTCCTGGCAATGCAATGTGCCTTACACCTTGATTAAGCAAAGACTGAAACAATATACATAAACTGTCAGTGATAACAATCAATGTTGACATTAGCTGCAACATATCTTTGTTTTGACATCATTTTTCTTTTTTCTTTTTTTAAAAAAAAGAACGGGTCATGTCCTCTAATTTATTTTGAAATTAAATGTCATAAAGAATTCCCAATCGGATTTCGAGTCCACAACCTGATTTCAACTTTCAAGCCGTCCAACAGCTTGTTTTGACGTCATGGGTGTGTTTGGCACCATCAGTGAACTAGAAGTTCGCAAAATAGGCTAATTCGCGAGAATCAAACAACCCACGAACTAGACTGTTCGTGAACTTTTTGGCTAGTTTCTAATCTCCCGATTTTCATGAACTAAGAGTTGTTCGTGGGCCGTAGTTCATCCCTAGTTTGTCCACTGTTCGTGAGCGAACTAAACACACCCCATATATTCTATGGTTATACTGCAACTTGTTGGGCTCCTCGGGCCTATCTAGCAACGCTCCTAAATCTATGAACATTTAGCCCACTAGACCAGTATTAGATGTACCTAGGGCTGCAAAACGGTTGAAACGGTGACGAAACTAAAGTGTTTCGTTTAACCGTTTCGTTTCGTTGACGAAATAGAATTTTAGTTTCGTTGATCGTTTCGTCCAGACGAAACGATCGAAATGGACCAAATTTTCGTAAATTTACACATGGACGAAACCGTTTCATTGTTTCGTTAACCATTTCGTCCAACCAAAAGAAATCGTTTTGTTGTTTCGTTAACCATTTCATCCGGACGAAACGAAAAACGATTTCCGTTTTCAGCCCTAAATGTACCTACCTCATCAAATGATGAAATGAACCAACATCCTCTGCAAATCTTTTGAGGCCTACAGATATTATTGACGACAAAATTTCGAAGGTTAAGATTAACGGATTGCACGAATCTCAATATTAATCACATAGCTTATGACATCAATGATCATACGGTTCAAATTAAAAGTTACTCTACAGATAGAAGATATGAATTCCTCATCAAGTTCCTACAAAGAGAACTTGGAGAAACACTTGAATTTAAAATCAGGAGGATCTTTCGTAGACATTTAATTTAAAAATAAATTGGATGACTTAGACCTCTAAATTTTCTTAAAACAAAAAAAAAAACAAATTTGCAATAGACAATCAATTTTCAATATGTACGTGATAATGTGGGACAGTTAGAAATATCAGCGAAGAGAACCGTGAAATATGAAAAAGAAAAGAAAGAAAAAAAAATAGATTAAAGCAGTTCCATTTATATTATAATTTTGTCACTGAGTTATAAAACCTTTTTCAATTACTTCCCAAGTAAATGTCAAGAATTTGCCAAAGATAGACCAACTTCCGGTGGGTGCATAAGCATGCCGACCTTTTTTTTATATATATATACTGGTTTCATTTTATTTTAACTATTATATAAAAAAAATGTACAGACTTTAGTCTGTTTGGATCGTCTAAGAATAAAATTTGAATTAATTATTCGGAGTAAAAATTATTAGTCCTAAATGATTAAGAATAAATATTTTGGAGATTTGGAGTGTTATTTTTAAGTGGTCTAACATCTGAAATAAATTTTTATTCGTAGTGTGTTTGGATCATCTTCTTAATGTGCATTAAGAAATTATTAAAATAATTTTTTAATCCGGATTAAATAGAATGATCCAAATATACTAGGAATAAAAATTTAATTCGAATATTGGACCACCTACAAATATCACACTAAATTTCTCAAAATTTATTCTTGACTGTTTAGGAATAATATTTTAAACTCTGAATAACTAATTCCAATTCTATTTTTAGACAATCCAAATGCACTAGAGAAGGAACTTATGGTGACTTCTTTTACCTTAGCTGCTGATGTAATTGAACCAACGACATCTGGCACCTTAGAATTGACATAATCTACCGTTTTTCCAACAGTTAAGAAGGTAAGGTAGTCACTAAATCCAATTGTTCCTACTAAGAAGAGGGAATTGTTGAAGTACAAATTGCAAGCTGCATGAAATTATAGCAAGTATTTGGTCATTAATCCCACTTAAATTCATTGCTAGCATATTGAATTTACTCGTAAAGAACAGGACACATACCATCTGTGGTGCTGCATAAAGACGGCTTCAAGTTCGCAAACCACCCTAGCTGAACTCTTAAGGAAGTGTTTAGCAACGGTAGATTGGTAGGGATGATGTTGTTATTTTGGTAGAACTCATAATCAAGAGCTGTGGCTCTGGCGACTGCAAAATTTGCTCCTTTGCTGAAGTCCTGACCTTGGGCCAAGTATGGCGGTACGAGCGGAAGAGGTATAGATTGAGCTGGATTGCACCAAAAAATGTTAGTATAATGATTTAATTAACCTAAGATACTGTTCTTTTCCAACAATTCCAACATAAAAATAATACAAATTTATTACAAACTAAAATATTATTTTTCCACTCAAACATTTTCATTTTAAAGTTTGTTAGTTCTCTCGGTGACACAAAACTACACGTACGCACATGCTTGTGGCTCCGTTTGGATTCCATTTGAGAAGAAGGAAATAAGGAATAAATTTATTATAAATAATCTAAATTTTTCACAAAGTTACACACTTTCTAATACTTCTTCCCACCTCTTTCCTTCTTCCCTTCTTCCCACACCTTATACAAACGGAACCACAAGCATTGTACTGACAAATTTGTACTGAGAATGATCGGTGGTGCATACAAATTTGTATGAACTCAAATTTGTACTGACAACGATCGGTGGTGCAAGTAACCGTTGCAGTATACCTGATTAACTAGATCCGCCCAACTGATATTAACATTTAAGAGTTGTTGAATCCAAAATTATTGTTTGTTTTTCTTGAGAGATTTAATTAGAAATTTAAGACAAAATGTTACCCACGAAGTCCAAAACCACACGGCCGTTACTAGCACGACCAGTAGGGCGGTTGAAGTAAGTCTCTCCATAAGGTGGGTTGCCAATGTTAAGTGCTGTTGGTGCAAGAATGATAAAATTTCCTGTGTCACTATATTGATCGCCAAAGTTGAATATTGCGTTGTACGACGCATGAAGTGCTGCGCTCGTTACTTGGTGAAACAAGGCTGTGACTACGAGGAAAGCAATCATCAGCCCCATTTTTAAGTAGAAGTAATTAGAGTTTTGTTTTTAGTGATAATTGTGAAGGGTACGGTTCCTTTAAATAGAGGCAGCAACTAGCAAACGAGTTGGCTGATTTATCTGTGATAATTAGATTTGTTTCTGTTATGTGTGGAAATAACTACGGGCCGGGACCATATTTATCTATCTGTGTTGTAAATTTTAATAATATATGATAGGGAAAACAAAATTGTTTCACATCATTTCTGCTTGAAATTAACTTTGGGATGACTGAAAGGCGCGCGGAATATGGAAAACATCTTTTACAGCTTATACGCCTATCGTACAAAAATGTTGTTACAGCATACTCAAAATTCTGAAGAGGGGGAAAATCAACGAGGCCTATTCGAAAACTTGGGCATGGTGTACTGTAGTGATTCAAAATTTGTAGCCTAAATAATTCCATACAAAAGTTTAATTGTTGAAGTGTTGTAAAAGAAAATAATTGAATAAATGATTGGTCAAATAAATTACAGATATGTATTTTTTTGCTTAAAATTACGTCTCCATCAGCTGCAGTACGTAGGTACTCCGCATAAACTGTAAAATGCAAACCGTTTTGCTTGCCTCAGGTTTGACGTGATCAGACGGTCTACAAGTTGAGAGCAAAGATCCTCTATACTACTCTTTAAAGTATTTTATCCCTACGTTCACAACAAGAATATTGATTATTCCCGTGGAACGCAATTAACTGTAACACGACGCACACATTGCTTACTCGGGAAACCTTGATGTAATTCCTCGGGAATAATTGAAATCGGGAGTAACTGTAACACGACGGCAATAAGGAGATAATTTGTACGCGGGAAAAAGTAGTTTGTTTTAAAAATTAAGCGCCGAATTAAAACCGTCGAAATTAAGCGCTGAATTAAACGGCAAAAGATGCTCAGCATGTGCCCTAACTTTATAGTCATCTTATTTTGAAACTTATGAACTAAATTTTTGTTGCAAAAAAATTCTATAGATGGCGCCAAAATTTGACGCGAAAAATCCATTACTAAATTATTTTTTGTAATTAAACAATGAATTCTCTAAACAAATAATTAAAGAAAAAAATAACAAATAACCTCCCACTCACCTTCTTCTTTTAATATATTACCCAAATCCAATAACCGCCTTGGTGAAGGATTGTAAAGTGGTGAGTCAAAAAAGCGTTGAACATTTACTAAAACACAATAAAAAAAATTGTTACCTAAGGCGCTAATTTTTTTTTTAATTATTTTATTCAAACCCATTTTTCATTATTTTATTGAAACATCTCTTTTCATATAGCCTCATCAATTACAAAATGGAGATAGTAAACTAATTGCATAAATTTATTATTGATTAACTGTTGACAATTATTAACACTTAGGATATAATATTATTAATACATAACTATACTAACTATGTTATTAAAATTAGTACCTGTTGCTAAATAAAATATGCCATGTGTTATATTATGATTATTTTAACATAAGTCATCGGATTTCTAACCTAAAAAAAAAAGTAGCTTGCATCATCGATCCTAGCTTTTTTTTAGCCCTATACATATAGCAGTGAGAGTTAAAAAAAAGCAACATTATACATACCGAAATTATTTTATTTAAGAATTTGTACAGTAAAAATTTTAATATAAAGAATTAATTAATTTTTTTTAATAAGAAGAAACTTCGTACGCGTTTTATAAAGCGTACAGTATCTCTCCTTCATACCCGTTTATAAAACGCGCTCGAAGGCTTCGAACGCGTTTTATAAACGGGTAAGAAGGGGAATAAATTCACCGCTTCAGTTACGCCTTTTGAGGCTGGTTAGACCTTCGTACCCGTTTATAAAACGCGTTCGAAGCCTTCGAGCGCGTTTTATAAACGGGTAGGAAGGCTTAAATTTTTCGAAATGGAGTTATTACCGTTTTTTTCAAAATTAATAGGAAAATTAATGTGAAAATTTAGGTTAAATTTATCTTTATTACAATTTAGGTTAAATTTACAATTTTTAAAATATCACATTTAATTTCATATTAATTTTATTTAAAAATGACATTCGAATATTAATTTTGACATTAATTATTTTCGCATTAATTTTATTTAAAATTTATATTAGAATATTTATTTTTAGAATAATTTTATTTATAAATGGTATTAGAAAATTCATTTTCCTATTAATTTCGAAAAAAGGGTAATAACTCCATTTCGAAAAATTTGCGTCTTCCTACCCGTTAATAAAACGCGCTCGAAGGCTCCAAACACATTTTATAAACGGGTACGAAGGTCTGACTAGCGTAACTGAAGCGGTGAATTTATGCCACTTCCTACCCGTTTATAAAATGCGTTCGGAGCCTTCGAGCGCGTTTTATAAACGGGTAGGAAGGAGAGATACTGTACGCTTTTATAAAGCGCGTACGAACTTTCTTCTTATTAAAAAAATAATTTAATTCTTTGTATTAAAATTTTTACTGTACAAATTCTTAAATAAAATAATTTCGGTTATACATAGTCTATTTTTTTTCTCTCTATCTTAATTATATTATAGATTATAGATTATAGATTTCTAGAGATAGATTTTTTTATACAAGGTTTTTGTTATATCATGATGAAATCTCTTTGGGAATTAAATTTCTTATTTTTCTCAAAAATTTTTACAAATTTTTTTGTTCTAGAGAATTCTCAATCTAATTATTTTCGGATCATCTAATTTTAAAAATTAAAAAATAGATATAAATTTTGGTCTTCAATATAATTTTTTTATGGAGATTACATTTAGAAGTTTGGATAGGCTGTTTGAAATTTCAATAGATGAATCTTAAATCGCGTTTGACGTCAACTGCGTTTGATACTACCATTACTCATATTTTTTTATACTAATGTGCTATAAGATTACATGATGTTTCCTATACTGAAAAATATATTTATATTAATATTGACATATGTAAATATTACTTGATAATTGTGTAGTAATGTACTTAGATTTGCTAAAATTCATATAACATTCTCAAAATATGCTTATAGAATAAATAAATAATATATCTAAAATACTAGGCTCAAAATTAATGACTCACTTATTTATATGCACTTTTAGCATTATATAAAGAGTACTCCACAGTAATTAAAATATTAAAGTAATAAGGGATGTATAATAATAAAATATCAATAATTAATATAATAATATGATAAATGTTAATTTTAATTAAAAAATGATACATCATCATTGATAATGACAATCCATATAGCAATTTTTATAATTAAATGTAAGTTATTATTTATAAAACTAAATTAAATAACTAACATGCATCACTAGTGCAAGTGGTGGCTTTTTGGATTTAAAAATAAAATTATCTATTTTCTTCGAAATGAACAACATGTAACAAACGTAATATATTTTATATAATTGAAACTCACAATTAATTATATATAATTGTATCATAAGTGTATATCAGAATCTTAAAAATTTACATGTGATAGAAAAAAGTGCATTTGAAAAAAAAAATGTACAACTTTTTCCTTTCTTTAATTTTGTGAAGTATGGGACACAATTGTTCACATTTGTGATTTGTCAAAATATATACAACAAAATATAATAAAGTGTACTTCTCAAATTAACTTATGTCCTAATAATTCACAAATTAGTTCAGTTCTATATATTTTAAATGAAAAACGTGAAAATGGAAAACTCCATCCATTTTAACCAACTGTTCCAAATTTATAAAATTACCGCTAAAATTTTAGCATCTTAAATGAGAAATTTTCATAGCAACTCTTCTCTTCCTCTGTTTGTTTTCCTCTACAATCTACAATCTTAGCCGTGCGATTTGAGAAGTTCTTCATCCAGGACCCTAGTATCTAAATACAATGTTCTGACTCCATATTAGCTCTCTAATTAAGGATTTTTCTACAAACCACGACTCTACGAGAGTTAATTTTCACTCAAATTAGGTTTCTCTAATCAATGTTCTTCATCCAAGACCCTAGTATCAAAATTCAGTTTTTGTCCCCAAATCAGTTTTCGACTTTTGACTCTAGCCTATTTCTCTCGCCCCATGTTAGTTTTCTCGATCCCCAATCAATTCTGCCGCAAGTCGTGTGCTCTCTCGAAACTCATTTGCTATCGCTTGATCTACACCATAGGGGTAATTTATTTGCTTCTTTTTTTATTTCTTTTTAGGTTAGTTTTACTATCGATCTTTGTTTGGATTTGTAAATTAGATCAATTTGTTGTAACCATATGAAAAATTCCCAATTTCTTTGATTTAGTTAATTGGTTCAAAAGTGTTTTTGGAATCTTGTACCTAGTAGTTTTTATAATTTTACACTTATTTTCGATTGGCGATTATGATTTCGTGTTGTGTGCACTTGATTGGCATCATGTAAGGAAACACAATTTCTGTAATACTGGTCTATATTTACCAGTAAAGATAGGAGAGTTTTGCAGCACCCTGAATAATGTACAGCCCTATTAATTGGTATTACATTCCTAGAGAGAATAATCTAGAGACCCATCAATTTGGAAATATGTATGCAACATAGAATTTCTAGTGAAAATATTACTTATCCTTTGCTTCTATGACGGAATATGTATCTGACTTGTAAATTGTAATTTTAACTTTGATTACTGAATGTGTTGCTTGCCCACAGACCTTTACCAACAAAAAAAGGAGAGGAGAATCGGGAACAAGAATATTGGGATGGTTTATGTGATGAGTTTGTGACCGAAGAATATCAGAAACTCTCATCACGACACAAGGAGAATCGATTGCGAACAGGACATTTAGTTCACTATATTTCAGGATCTTGGAGTGCATACACCCTTAAAAAGATAATGGTCATGCCTAACTTTTTTAAATATTTTCCATATTACGCTTATACAAAATTCTTAGGACTCTAAATTGGTTTATGTCTATTGTCAGATGTAATTAACATGGCAAATAAAGGAAGATAAGCTTGGTTGACTGCCTACCAGTGAGGAGGTATGCCTACGCATCAAGGTTAGCTCTAAGGAAACACAATGAGTTGGGTAACATAGAGGGTAATCAACACTGCACATTGGGCAAAAAGGTACAGAATTGTCCGACTAATCAGCTTTAGTAATCAGCAAAAATGGCCCACAAATCAATCGCAACATCAACTCCATGAAATTTGCTGATGACTGGTCTAATTAATTTTCTAAGAATAACTGATATTGTGCATCAGTACATGTATAGGAACAGAAACAAGACCAACTGAACAAGGGTATAAGCATATCTATTACATGCATCACCATTTTATTCGTACTATTATTTATATATATTTGTCAATATTTATTGATACTATATCTTTTAAAAAAATTACAGGGGGCTGCAGTTGACGATGGGAGCAATCGGGGTGCAGCTGGCAATACCGGTGCAGATAGCAATACCGGTGCAGATGGCAATGCCGGTGCAGATGGAAATATTGACAGCGTCAATGTCTACAACAACTATTATGATGATGTTAGTTACAGTACACTATTGACCAGTCCAAATATTGATTTTGATAATTTGGATATGTAACAGATGTAGAACATCTTTTTAGATTTTTTTGGGAATCTTATTATTGGCCAATATTATGATACTATGCATGTTGTGTTTATTACTTTAGTACTTTTGTGAAAATTGTTGTGAATATTTAACAATAGTTTAGATTATAATAGTTTCAATGATTCTCAATTGTTTTTCTTTCATATTTATATCATTTGGCACTGTTAAATTGGTATTGGTAGAATTTTAGAGGCAGAATTAGTAATAAATAAATTAGGGTTGGAAATCATATTTTTGGATGACAATAATATTTATCCCGTCGATATATCGTCGGGAAAATTAAGAATCTTATGCATTACAAAATAATAACGCCGATATTTGTTCCTAAATAAATAAATTCCTTAATTCCTCGAGAAAAAAAAGATTATTGCCGAGGAAGAGAATCAAAATGGCGGGAGATTTGATATTTTTACCGTGGATAATTATTGCCGAGCACAATTCGACGGGACAAACAAAGTTTAGACTTGCCACGGTGGCATATCGGTTCTATATTACCGAGGCGTCTTATCCTCGCGAAAAAATTCAATATATCCTCGTAAATTACCTTTTACGAGGCTTCCTCGCGGATACAGATTATTCGCTAGGAGGGTAATGACGAGGAAGCTATTCCCGTCGATATTTCCTAGCAAACTATTATTCCCGTCGATATGTCGACGGCGCAAACCTTTTTTAATTCCTCGTGTATAAAGCAGATTCTTGTAGTGGTTGTCAATTCTCAATTTTAAAAGTTTAAATAGTCAGCTCGAACTGTTTAATTTGATCTTTATATTACGTTCTTCGTATAACACTAAATTTTTATTTTATTTTTTGAACCTTTACTATTTTTTTTAAATGTTAGAAAATTCTCAATCTAACTAATCTGACTTTTGTAGACAACACATATTTGAAATATGAAAAAAATATATATATAAATTTATAAAAAATCTTAAAAAATTGTAAAAGCTCCATATATTAATCTTGGTGGAGGAATTAAAGTATAATGTGTTGGGGAATTCAAACAGTTGTATATTGAAAGTTCAACAATTATGTATTGAACTTCAACAGTTAAGAAAGAGGAAGCAAAAAAAACAATTGAAACGTATCTGCAGAACACAAGCTTTTCTCTATTGCAAATTTTCTTCTTACTTACTCCTAAAACACGAATACAATGCTGTCTTAAATAAACTCTCATCTGCTAAAAATAAACTCCACTAATCCTATAACTTAACCCACTACAAACATAACCTTGCTGCATAATTAAACAACTCGAAATAACTACTACAACTAAAAATAATTGATACTAAAAACAGATACATAACTAATTCTTCTAGAACTAGTTCTTTGAATCAATCTCTAACACTCCCCCTTGATTCAAAGCTCTTTACTCCAAGCATTTCTCGAAAGTATTCAAACTTGCCCCTGTCCAAAGCCTTTGTCAAAACATCTGCAACTTGTTCATCTGTTTTAATGTGCTGGAGTTGAACTTGCTGTCTTGAGACCAATTCTCTGATGAAGTGTACTCTTATGTCAATATGCTTTGTTCTTCCATGAAAAACTGGATTCTTTGTCATTGCAATGGCTGATTGATTATCACACAGTATTGTTGTTGATTGCTGCTGAGGTTGATACAAATCTGACAAAATTCTTCTAAGCCACACTGCTTGACAAGCTGTTGAAGAAATAGCTACATACTCAGCTTCTGAACTTGATAAAGCCACTGAAAATTGCTTCTTAGAACACCAACTTACAGCTCCTGATCCCATTGTAAACATATAACCAGTAGTGCTTTTGCAATCGTCAGCACATCCTGTCCAATCACTGTCACTGAACCCAGTAAGAACAAAATCACTGCTGTGATCATACCATATCCCAAAATTCAAAGTTCCTGCAACATATCTCAGCACTCTCTTTGCTGCTCCATAGTGATGATTTGTTGGTGTTTGCATAAACCTAGAAATCACTCCTACTGCATATGATATATCAGGTCTAGTATGTGTCAAATAGATCAAGCATCCAACAAGACTCCTATATTTTGCTGAATCAGCTGCTCCTGAACCATCTACCTTCAACAATTTTTCATTCTTATTCATAGGAGTTGGACACGGCTTGCACCCCTGCATGCCAAACTTGCAAAGCATATCAGATGCATATTTCTTTTGGGATAGAAATATTTTACCTGGCAATTGCTTAACCTCTAAGCCTAGGAAATAATGAAGAAGTCCAAGATCAGTCATCTCAAACTGCTTCTTCATATTATTCTTAAACTGTTCAACTAAGCCTTCATCAGTCCCAAAGTAAATCATGTCATCTACATACAAACAAAGTACCAGCAGCTTATCTCCTTCCTTCTTCACATAAAGATTTGGTTCACTTTTGCTTCTTTCAAAACCAGATTTGATAAAGCAGGAATCAATCTTACTATACCATGCTCTTGGTGCCTGTTTCAATCCATACAGTGCTTTTGTCAATTTGTAAACCCAATTTTCTTTGCCTTTCTTCTTAAAACCTTCTGGTTGCTCAACATATACTTCTTCATTTAAATCTCCATTCAGAAAAGCTGATTTCACATCAAGCTGATATACATGCCTCTTCATCTGTGCTGCAAGTGATAGTATCATTCTCACAGTTTCAAACCGTGCTACTGGAGAAAAAGTTTACTCAAAATCCAGACCATATTTTTGAGCATATCCCTTGACCACAAGTCTTGCTTTATACTTGTTTATTGTGCCATCTGCACCATACTTGGTCTTGAATTCCCATTTTACTCCTATCACATTTTTTCCTTGAGGAAGTTGTACCAATTTCCAAGTGTTGTTCTTTTCAATGGCTGCCAACTCTTCCTTCATTGCTTGACACCATTCTTTCTTCTCTGATGCTTCCTCATAGGTTGTTGGATCTGCCACATACAAGATTTGAGTTGCTTCATACAATTCATGTATACTTCTGAATTTTCTTCCTTCATCTTCAGGATCAAGCACATTGTCACTCAGTCTAGCAGTTGAAGTTGATGTATTATCGCTGTTGGAACTCATTTGTTGTTGCATCTGCATCTCTTCTTGAACTTCTCCTTCTTCATCTTCTGTTCGAAACTCAACTTCACACTCAGATGTTTTTTCTTTCCAATTCCAACATGCATTTTCATCAAATAGCACATTCCTACTCACAATGAACTTCTTGCTGTTTGGATTATACAATCTGTATCCTTTTGACTGTGTGCAATACCCAATAAAGATGCACTTTTCAGATTTTTCATCCAACTTCTTTCTGTTCTGAGAATTAACCAAGGTGTATGCAATACATCCAAATACTTTCAAGTGACCAATTGCTGGTTTCCTTTCAAACCAAGCCTCAAATGGTGTTTTGTTCATTACAGCTTTTGTAGGTGACAAATTCAACAAATACACGGCAGTTGCTACTGCTTCAGCCCAAAACAAATTGGGGGTTGCTAGTGTCAAACATATAGGACACGTACACTTGTCCAACGCGATGAAATTTTAATTTTTAAAATTGAAATGGCCGATCCAAACCGCACAAATTGTTCTGTGTTATAAAATCTTCATGGAGACCAAATTTTTTATTTTTTCAAATTTTTTTACTATTTTTTTGGAATTTTTCAATATGCTCAATCTAAAAAGTTCTGAACCCTTCAATTTTGAAAATTCGAAAAAAATAGTTAGAAAATATGAAAAAATATAAAATTTGATTATCAAAGATATTTTAATATAGAGATCATATTGAGCGGTTTGGATCGACCGTTTAAAATTTTAATGTGCTACGTTTGGATCGTATTTGACGTCCTATATGTTTGATTCTAGCATTACTCAAACAAATTTGGCAAACCTTTTGTTTTCAACATGCTTCTGGCCATTTCAACAATAGTTCTATTTTTTCTTTCTGCAACCCCATTCTGTTCTGGTGTGTAAGGAACTGTTAACTCATGGTGTATACCTTCAGCTTCACAAAATTTTTGAAACTCTATGGATTGATACTCACCCCCTCTATCTGATCTCAACACTTTCAACTTCTTTTCAGTTTGTTTTTCTGCATATGCCTTAAATTTCTTGAAGTGCTCAAAAGTTTCTCCTTTATTTTGCAGAAAATAGACCCAATTCATTCTACTAAAATCATCAATAAATAGTAGAAAATACTTACTGCCTCCAAGTGATATAGTTTCCATGGGTCCACAGAGATCAGTGTGCACAATTTCTAGAACTTGTGTTGCTCTCTTTGCAAGTCCTTTAGGGAATGGTAATTTTGCTTGTTTTCCATAGATACAACCTTCACAAACTCCTAGCTGATCAATTTCAGGTAAACCATAGACCATTTGTTTTTGGTTCAACAACTTTAATCCTTTAACATACAAATGTCCATATCTGAGATGCCATAATTCAGATTGATTCAGTTCCTTCATTGCTAATGCTTTTTCTCTAACACCAGAAATTTCTAAAGGAAATAACTTATTGGTTGCCATGGTCACTTCTGCAATTAACTTGTTGGTTTCACTCTCTTTAATCAAACAAGTACTTCCTTCAAACAGTATTGAATATCCACTCTCCATCAATTGCCCAATACTGAGGAGATTCTGAGACAGTTGTGGAATAAAATAAACATTGTGCATGTACTTCATACCAGAATTGTTGTTTCTTACTGCAATTGTGCCTTTCCCTTCTACTTGGATTGATTTATCATCTCCAAGCCTGACCTTCAACTTATGAGAAGTATCCAAATCTTCAAACAGATGCTTGTGACATGTCATATGATTTGAACATCCACTGTCTAGGAACCAAATTGAACTGCTATCAACTTCTTCCTTAGTATATGCCATGAATAACTTGGATTGATGCTGATCTGTCTCTGCATAGCTGGCTTGCCCTTCTTCTCTTTGCTTCTGGTAGCAATTTGCTTGAACATGGCCATACTTATGACAATAATAACATTGGACATCTGCTTGCCCATCTTCTTCTTTTGTTTTTCTGTAACATTCAGATTGAAAATGCCCATACCTCTTGCAGTTGAAGCATTGCACATCTTTCTTGTCTTTCTTCTCTGATTGTTGACTCTTGTTTTCAACATCTTGATTCTGGCCTCTGCCATATCCTCCTCTTCCTCTTCCTCTTCCACCTCTACTATTTCCTCTACCTCTCCCCCTTGAGCTATTGCCACCTCTGCCTCCTGAAGTAGCACCTTTGGTGAAGAACACACCTTGATCAGATCCTTCTGATGATCTGGAGAGCCTGACTTCATGGGTCTGCAGTGATCCCATTAGTTCATCAAACGTATAGGTTGAGAGGTCTTTTGATTCTTCAATTGTTGCCACCACATGATAAAATTTTGGAGTCAAACTTCTCAGCACCTTTGCCACAATAGTCTCCTCCTTGATGGTTTCACCACATGACTTGATTTGATTCACTGTGGTGTTTACCCTTGTTAAGAACATCTGCACCTTCTCTTCTGGCTTCATGAGTAGTGTTTCAAATTCTCTTCGCAATCCTTGCAGTTTGATTGCCATAACTCTAGAAGTACCTTGATATGCAGTTTTCAAGGTGTTCCATGCTACTTGGGCTGAAGTTTCTACTGCAATCTTCGAGAAGATACTCTCATGTACAGCCTGCTGGAGGAAGAACAAGGCTTTTGCATCCTTCTTTTGACTCTCTGCATCTGTGACAGCGCCTTTGTCCACCAAATCCCACAACCCTTGTGACTTGAACAAGGTTGTCATCTTGATCTGCCAAAACTCATAGTTTTCTCCTTTGAAAAGTGGAATTGAAGGATGAATCGAATTGCCATTCTCTGCCATCACAGCCCAATAAATCTAACCTTCTCTGATACCAATTTGTTGGGGAATTCAAACAGTTGTATATTGAAAGTTCAACAATTATGTATTGAACTTCAACAGTTAAGAAAGAGGAAGCAAAAAAACAATTGAAACGTATCTGCAGAACACAAACTTTCTCTATTGCAAATTTTCTTCTTACTTACTCCTAAAACACGAATACAATGCTGTCTTAAATAAACTCTCATCTGCTAAAAATAAACTCCACTAATCCTATAACTTAACCCACTACAAACATAACCTTGCTGCATAATTAAACAACTCGAAATAACTACTACAACTAAAAATAACTGATACTAAAAACATATACATAACTAATTCTTCTAGAACTAGTTCTTTGAATCAATCTCTAACATAATGTGTTATCAATTATATTATTACTCCTTAAATTTTAATTAAAAATAATAAATGATAAGAACAGGGGCGGATTTAAGTGTGCCCAAAAGTGGGCAATTGCCCCCTGTATTTTCAAAATAGACCCCTAAAAGTGTAACAATTACATTTTATTGAGTTAGAGTTATTCAATTTGTACCTCTAAAAATTTTAAAATTTCAACATGATTATTTTTTACCTCCCTTGTTTTAAAATCCTAGCTCCGCCGCCGGATAAGAACATAAATTAATAAAGAAAAAGGGCGGCCGATATGTTGGACATAATTTCAATAAATGGGGATTTAGTTAATTAATTGATTGTAAAATTGTTCAAAAAGACAAATTGTCCAGTGTGAGCTTATGGATAAAAGATTTTGTGAAAAATGGTCACATGTTTATTGTGCGTCTAATTCTCTCCCACCTCGATGTGTTAAACACACGGTAATTCTTTACTATTTTTTAAATTTGTAGAGTAATGACCAAATACACGTCATGAAGAAAATTGTTATTTATAAAACAAGAATAATAAAGTGGACCATAGTATTATATTTTGAGTGCATGATATGGTGTAGTACAGATCTAATGACCTCTTTTGTCAATGCTCTAAGTTTGTGCGGACCTATGTTGCACGGATAGGTATCGCCGAAAGAAAGATGGTTTTTTACGTAGATTTTTATCGTTAGATTTTTTTTTATTTATGTTAGATATTGATCTATTGTTAAATTTATTTTTTTATTGTTAGATTTAATTAATGTACTAAATCTAAAATTTTTTAACAAGATTCAATTTTCTATTAATAGTTCCTTAAAAATCAAACAATTTATTTTTTATAGACTTTTCTAATCTTGTAATATCTAGTGTAGCAATTTCATTTCATACAATTTGACCATTTTACCCTTTACTCATATCTCTTTGAATATGTCTGACATCAATCTATTAATAGGTTTGATATATATAGATAATATATTATTTATTTCTTCTCTTTTTTGAAGTGTTTAGATTTATCTTATGATTCCTCATTATCGGTCCAAATTAGCAAAACCGTATCTGCTACATACATATATTTTTATAAATAACAATTAACATGGCCGTGTTGTATCGTGTCAACACGGCATGTCAACCGTGGTGTGTCAATTTTTGTGGCGTATCGACCTTTTCCTCTACTTAACACGACACGATACGACACAGTTTTAAATTTAACCTGTGTCGACACGACACAACACAGTACCAAACACGACCGTATTTGCCACGACACACCACGATACGGTAAGATTGCAATTTACTAGATACTAATACTACAGTCCGCTTAAAGCATTCAATTTTGAATGTCGACACTACTCACAAGCCGCTGTGAGTTTTGTCGTTGTACTGTTGCTAGATCTGTTGTGCCCGCTCACGCGTGTTTTCGGACGCGTACCTGATCCGTATCAATTGGGCAAAACGATTAAAATATATGAATTCACCAGGTGAGTCGTATCGGATGCGTCCGTATCCGGTGCGCGTAAGGCTATATATTTCCCGTACCGGGTAACGTCGGTGGGGACCTGCACTCCTTTGAACTCAAAAGAGATTTAGGGAAGAAGGAGCTAGTGAATCTCAAGTATGTGGTTGAGACAGAAGATCTGTTGCGCCGAGAACCCCCTCTAGAGTTCTCAAACCAGGCATATGCAGCAGCTTGTGCAAGATTGGATAAGGAAATTAGAGAGCAGAACCTGATAAACTCTGTACCTCCAGGTTTTGAGCAAATGCAGAACAACCAGGTCTTTACTGGTAACAATTTAGGTTTCTCTGGTAACAACACTATTTTTCCTGGAAACAACTCAGGTTTTCCTGGAAATAACCCAGTTTTTACTGGAAATAGCTCAGGGTTTCAGAACAACATATTTCCCCCTTTTCCAGTAGCTTCTTCCTACTTTACAGGAATGACTGGATGCTTTCCTCACTCCTTTCCTGGTTTTGGAGTTAGTCAGGAGGGAAAGGGAAGAGGACCTGAGAAGCAAGGATTCCAAAAACAGAAAAACAAGAAGAAGTTCACCAAGAAATACTGGACAAGATCCCAGACAAAGAAGGCAGCAGGAATTAGAATAAGGGATACTGGCAATGAGATGACAGAGAAAGAAGTCAGAGAGGAGGTGTTTGGCAAGGGAAAGCAACCAGCAATTCCTACTCCTGTTACTGTTTCAGATGATGACTTAGGGATAAGTGAGCTGGAGGAGTTAAGAGCTGCAAATCAGGCCCTGATGTCACAGCTCCGAATGGAAAGGGAAAAACAAGCTGCTGCCAATGCCAACCCTCAGAGCACTAGGATAGCAGGTATTCCCTCTCTTCCTTTAGATAATTTTAATCCTTTTAGCAATTTGAATGATGCCCAAATTGTAGATATTTTAGAAGACTTGGGTATCTCAGTAGGTTTTGATAAAGACAATAGTATAAGTAACATTAAGGCTTTTAGAAAATTGGAAACTGACAGGATGCTTAACATTCTGGATGGTATAGCTAGCACCATCAGTGCAAAATTTTCTGAAAGCAGGAAGACTAACTCTGCTAAATGAATTCAATTAAAGTTCTAAACTGGAACATGAGAGGCATGGGTCTTCCTGAAAAGAGGAAGCATCTCACTGAATTAGTTAAAATAGAGAGCTTCAATGTCATAAGCATTCAGGAAACTAAGAAAGTGTCCTTTACTCATAGATATCTTAATTCTATTAGTAGAAATTTCACTTGGAATTTCTTACCTTCTAGAGGTAGCTCAGGAGGTATTCTTGTAGGTTTTAATAATTTTTTCTTTGATGTGCTAAATTGGAATATTAGGAGATTCTCTGTTAGTGCAACTATTCAAAGTAAGGAGGACAATGTCAGATGGTTTTTTACCTTTGTCTATGGTCCAGTGCTTTCACAGCACAAACTTGCTTATTGGCAAGAATTAACTGACATTGGTTCCTCAATTAATCTTCCTTGGTTAGTAGGAGGAGATTTTAATATTATTAGATGGAGAAATGAAAAGAAAGGGTTAAACTTTGATATTAGAAACATGACCATCTTTAACAGGTGGATTGATACCTATTGTTTAAAAGATTTCAAAGTTATTGATAGGAAATACACTTGGTTTAGAGGGGGAACAAGTAAGCAAAAAGCTTGCCTAGACAGATTTTTTGTCTGTCCCAACTGGTTAAATACCTTTCCAAATACCTTCTCCCATAGTATTAAAAGAGTCTTCTCTGACCATGTCCCTTTAGTCCTATGTTCAGATACTATGCCAAGCAGGCCTACCACAAAAATTTTTAGATTTGAAAAATTTTGGCTAGAACATACTGAACTCATAGATAGAATAGATGCCTGGTGGCATAGAACTAGTGAGTCTCATGGCTGTAAAGGCCTGCAATGGGTTCATAATATTTCTAATCTAAGAAAAAAGTTGAGAGGTCGGAGTGCAAATCTTAATAAAGAAATTAGAGATAAAAAGATTTCTCTTTTAAATAATATCAGTTCTCTAGATCTTACCTTAGATAGTAGAGATCTAGAAGAAGAAGAATTAGAAAATTTTTTTAGCTATAAAAAAGAACTAGCAAACCTTTATGCTGAGGAAGAGCTGATCTGGAAACAGAGATCCAGAATTAATTGGTTTAAGCATGGAGATGCTAATACCAAATTTTTCCATAATATAGCTAATTCTAGAAGTAAGGTTAACAAAATAAGTCAACTTCTAATAGATGAGGATTTCTGTAAAGATCCCATTTTAATTCATAACCATATTATGTCCTTCTATGCCAATCTGTTTGGTAAAAAAGGCATCACTTGGGGACATTTAGAAGATAATATTTGGGAACCTCAAGAAATTATAAGTGAAGAGGATAATACTTTGTTAACAAGTCCCTTCACTGAAAAAGAAATTAAGGAAGCAGTGTTTAGTATGGGGGCTGATAAAGCCCCTGGACCTGATGGCTTCCCAATGTGTTTTTATCAAAATTTCTGGGAGATTGTAAAGGGTGATCTTTTATCTCTCTTCTCTGATTTCTTTAATGACAAACTGGATATCTCCAAGTTGAACAGAGCTGTTATTAGCTTAATTCAAAATTTAAAGAAGCTAATAAAATTAAGGACTTTAGACCTATTAGTCTGATAAACTGTAGTTTTAAAATCTTCACAAAGGTCTTAGCAAATAGACTAGCACCTATCCTTTGTAAGATAATTCAGCCTTCTCAAAGTGCCTTTCTAAAAGAAAGGTTCATTCTTGATGGAGTGGTTGCAGCACATGAAGTGCTGCACTCTGTACATCTTTCAAAAGAGAAAGGTGTTCTTTTAAAGCTAGATTTTGAAAAAGCTTTTGACTACATAGATTGGAATTATATTTTCACTTCTTTACACCAAAGAGGTTTTAATAAAAAATGGATTAGATGGATCCATAATATCCTAGAAGGGGGGTAGGACAATAGTGAATGTAAATGGCACCCTAGGAAAATACTTCCTTGTTAATCGGGGTTTAAGGCAAGGGGATCCTATATCCCCTTATCTTTTTATTTTAGCTGCTGAAGGCCTTGCTAAATTGATTTCCAAAGGAGTTTCAGCAAATCATTTCCAAGGTTTAGGGCCCTTTAAGATCATTCACCTGCAATATGCAGATGATACCTTGCTCTTTCTCAAGGCAGATAGAGAAATGATAAATAGGATGCAACTCACCCTTAAGGCTTTTGAGGGTATTTCAGGTTTAAAAATTAATTTTGCAAAATCTGATTTAATCCCTCTAAATATTGATGAGGATGAATCTAGATGTTTTGCTAGCATTTTAAATTGCAAGATTGGTACTTTACCCATAAAATATTTGGGGATCCCTTTGCACTGGAAGGCTCCAAATAAGAATGACTGGGAAAGTATGATCGAAAAAATCAGGTTTAGATTACCAACCTGGAAAGGTAAGATACTGTCTATGGGAGGGAGATTAGTACTCATTAACTCCACACTTTCAGCAATACCTTTGTATCAGTTAGCAATGTATAAGGCCCCTAAATGGGTATTTGTAGCCATTAATAGAATTAGGAGAACCTTTCTTTGGGGTGGTAACTCTCTAGGGGAGGATAGACAAGGTTACAATTTAATTAGTTGGAATAATGTATGTAGATGTAAAGAACATGGAGGCTGGGGTATACTTGACATTGGTCAAATGAACTCAGCTCTATTGGAAAAATGGGCATGGAAGTTCATGCATAAAGAGGGCAAAGGCCTATGGCTAGATATTATAAGAAGTAAATATAAATACCATAATTCTTCTGTTCTTTCTCCTTTCTGGGCTAGCATTCTAAAAATTCTTCCTTTAGTTAAGATAGGTTGTAGTAACATAATAGGTAATGGCAAAATGATCTCCTTTTGGCATGACAGATGGTATGATAATATTTTAATGAAAGACAAATTCCCTTTATTGTTTGCCAAAACCAAAAAAGATCATTTTTCAATTGCACAAATTTGGAATAATGGAAGCCCAAATTTTAGACTTCTGAGAGGGGCCCCTATTCCTCTTAGAGAAGAAAAGCATAATGCAATAAGTATATTAGCAGAATTAGATCTTAATAATGAGCTTGACAGTGTTAGCTGGAACTGGCATAAATCTGGTTCTTACACTGTCAAATCTATGTATACATTTCTAAACAATGGGGGGATTCAAATTAACTTGAAAGACTCCATTTGGGCTCTTAAAATGCCTCTCAAAGTCAAACTGTTTAGCTGGTTAACTGTTAGTAATAAGATCTTAACCAGGGACAATCTTTCCCTAAAAGGCTGGCAAGGAGCAGTCAATTGTAACTTCTGTGATCAAGTTGAGTCAGTGGATCATCTCTTCATCCACTGCCAACATGTTAAACCTTTTTGGAACTTAGTTACTCAGGGATGTCCTGTAGGGAATAGTTTAGATTTAACTAATATAACTTGTTTAAATAGATCTATAGACTCTGTTAACAGTATGCAGAAAAAGTTATTAAGAACTTTGTGTGCTGCTTGGTTTTGGACAATCTGGAATGAGAGAAATAAAAGAACCTTCACAGACTGTAAAGGCCATAATACAATTTCACTCATTATGGCAGCACTGCATCTGCTGAATCTATGGACAGGTACCACCTCAGGTTTGGAGCATCACATCAGAAGGAATATCTCGGGTGCAAGCAACACCAACAATGTGACAGGCACTGGAACACATAGAGCTAATCAAGCAAGTCAGAGAGCTATGCAAGCAGATGGTACATATGGTACAAGGACTGGTACAGGGGTTGACACTGAGATGGAGGACGAAGACTTATTGGGGAATTAAGCATTTAATGCTGGGTATTTGGTTGTAATAGGACCTTTTGAATCTTTTTTTGCTTTTTCCTCTTTTGTTTGTTTTCTTCTTTTCGTCTTTTTTATTTCTTTACTTTGATTAAAATCACCTCTGATGATTTACACTGGTTTTGTTACTTTTTTTGGGCATCAGTAAAGCATGCTGGCTAATCCTTCGAGATTAGCTTTTTTTCAAAAAAAAAAAAACGTCGGTGGGGACCTTACTGCGGTCACAGATAAAAGAAAAAAAATGAAGTAACGGTAAAGAATTTATTGGTTGCTGGGAATTTGTCCACTTGTGCACGGAGATGTGCTCTTTTGCAAATCGAGCAACAGTATCTTATCTTCTTCTATCTAAATATGTAACGTAAAACGGTGAGTTTTTTGTTTTTGTTGGATAGACTATTTGTCCTGCATTGTATATCTATATCTAAACGTGTCAAACGTTTAATACGATAGCGGAAACTGCAATTTTCGTTTGTTGTTTTGTTTCAGTAACGAAACGAAATTGTTGTTTCGATGTTTTTGTTCTATTTCGTCAAACGAAACAGATTTTTATGTTCCGTTTAACGTTCCGTTCTTCATTTTCTATTGATTTCTGTCCATTTCTGTGTTCCATTTAACGTTCCGTTCATTTTCTTTATTTTCGTTTTTGTTCCGTTTTCAGAAACAAAACTGATTTTATGTTTGGTTTAACGTTCGTTTGGACAGAACAGAACGGAAACGTTCGAAACCGCACGAAATTAACAAGTATATCTATATCTAGTTTCTGATTTTCTATTTCGTTTAATGTTCGTTTGGACAGAACAAAACGAAAACGTTCCAAACCGCACGAAATTGACAAGTATATCTATATCTATATCTATTGTAATGTTATATTTATTGGTGAATGCAAGCACCTATGGGCCTTAACATTCTCTCAAAGAAACCTATGGGTTAAACCAGGGGCGGACTTATTAAGGGGCAAGCCTGGGCAAGTGCCCAGGCTTATTTTTGAAAAATCAATGACCCGGTATATAATTAACACCACAGTGCCTAGGCTTAGAAAATCTAAGTGCCTGGGCTTGGCCTGAAATTCCTTTTTTTTGCCTTTCTTCGTGCCTTGGCCCATCTGCCCATCTCCACATCCAATATCCAATATCTAATGGGTCCGCAAATTAATTGGATCTAAATCCAACATCTAATTAAGAGATTCTATAGGCTAAAGAATTAACCATTCAGGCATTCACCGATTTAGGTTTTTTACTTTTTTACTCGGTGCTCTTCCGTAGCCCTCTGATGTGCACCAGAAATCGCCTGATTTCATGTGTTCTTCTTCTTCTTCTTCTCTGCCTTAATTCTTCTTCGCCTTTGTTCATCTCTAGACTTCAGTGGTCATTATCCACCTTCTCCAGAAGCCTGTTGTTCTCATCACTCAAGGTAAATTCCCTAATTTTAATTCACATTTGAATTAATAAATATAGTTAACCTTATGGGTACAATTATGGGAGATATGCAATTGGTTAGTTTAAAAATTGTAATTAGGATATATTATATATAACGTCTCATGTGTATGTTGACCTCATGTGTATAACGCCTCTCTGGTATTCCATCTATCTATATATGCCAGAAAACCTGAGAACGCCTTCATGGCTCCATCTATAAGACATAGTTTTTATTAATTTCAATTTATTCATAGAATTTAATTACAACATGTAATTATGCTACTCATGGATAAATGATGCGTTCATTTCAATATAGAGCTTGTATATCTTATAGTACTCATGTATAGGAATATGTAGCATCTACAATTCTAAAGACATTTTGTTTACATTTATTTGTTGTAGATATGGAGATGTTTTTCAAAAAACTAGTCTCACCATTAGTTGGAACTCAAGAGGCAGAATCAAGTCATAAGAGAAAGCGTTTGGATTCTAATTCAAACTTTGAGGTGCCTCCTGATCCGGGGCTTCGACCACCAATTAGCAATTATGATCCAAATGATCATGACTTTGTGAGAAGACAATATCTACAAGCCGGTCCGAGACAACCCATCTTACAAGATTTTCCGCAAACACTCTTTGGTGACAAACAAAGAAGATTCAACAAGGCATGGTATAGTCAATATCCATATTGGTTAGAGTATAGCATACAAAAGGATGCAGCATATTGCTTGTGTTGTTATCTTTTCAAGCCAGAAAATAGAGAGGGCGGTGGAGATGCTTTTACAAACACTGGATTTAAAAATTGGAAGAATAAGAAAAGTCTTGACGAGCATGTCGGCGGATTAAATAGTGCTCACAATCTTGCCATGAAAAAATGTCAAGACCTCATGAAGCAAAACCAACATATCCAAACTGTTTTAGAAAGGGAAAGTAAGCGTTCTAAAAATGCATATCGATTGAGATTGACTGCTACAGTTGATTGCATTCGGTGGCTCTTGAGGCAAGGTTTAGCTTTCCGTGGACATGATGAATCAAAGAAGTCATTAAACCGAGGTAATTTTTTGGAGTTACTTCAGTTCTTGGCCGACCATAATGCACAAATTGAAGGTGTTGTATTGAAAAACGCTCCTGGAAAGATGATGTTAATTGCACCTCCAATCCAAAAAGATATCATTAAAGTGGCTGCAATTGAGACTACCAATAAAATAATGGAAGAACTTGGAGATGACTTATTCTCGGTGTTGGTCGACGAGTCTCGTGATGTTTCTTGCAAGGAACAAATGGCCGTTCTCTTGAGATATGTTAGCAAGCAAGGAAGTATTGTTGAGAGGTTCCTAGCTGTTGTGCATGTCAAGGAGACAACATCAATTTCACTTAAGGAATCACTTGAGGAGCTTTTTTGTAGACACAAGTTGAGTTTTTTCGTCTTCGCGGGCAAGGTTATGATGGGGCTAGTAATATGAGAGGCGAGTTTAATGGGTTAAAGGCTTTGATTTTGAATGAGAATAGCTCGGCATATTATGTTCATTGCTTTGCACATCAACTTTAATTAGTTCTAGTGGCGGTTGCAGAAAAGCATAAGCGTATTGCCACTATTTTCGAAGACCTTTCAACTACTCAAAATACTGTTGGAGTTTCATGTAAAAGGCGTGACAAGTTACGTGAGAAACGTGCTGCTGAGGTACAAGAGGCTCTTGGAAATGATGAACTTTCAACTGGGACGGGTTTAAATCAAGAGATTGGTCTTGCACGACCGGTTGAAACAAGATGGAGTTCACATTACAAGTCACTAGCCAACTTAACTATTCTCTTTGGATCTATTATGGCTGTACTTGATGATATCATGGAGAATGCAGAAGACTCTTGCCAAGGGGCTAAAGCTTCATGGTTGTTAGATTCTCTTACTACTTTTGAATTTGCTTTTAGTTGTATCTTCATGAAGAATGTGTTGGGCATAACTCATGAACTATCACAAGCATTGCAAAAAAAAGAGCAAGAGATTTTAAATGTTGTTCAATTGGTTGGAGTAACTAAAAGCCGTTTGCAAAACATGAGAGATAATGGTTGGGACTCATTGTTAGATGAAGTTCACTCATTTTGTTTAAAACACAAAATTGAGGTGTTGAATATGGAAGACAAAAAGGTTGCTAAACGGTCAGAACGTGCAACTCTTGGAATGACAAATCAACATTACTACCGCATTGAGTTATTTTATTCTGTGATTGATTGGTTACTTCGAGAGCTTAATGATAGGTTCACAGAAGCAAACACCGAGCTACTTCGATGTATGTCATGTCTACATCCTCGTAGCAATTTCTGTGCATTTGATAAGGTAAAGTTGTTGGAGTTGGCTCGTTTCTATCCAAATGACTTCTTAAACAGTGAGCTCTCTATTTTGGAGACACAACTTGATTGTTACATACAAGATTTGTGTACAGATCAAGACTTCTCTCAATTGAATGGGATGAGTGATCTTTCTCAAAAGTTGGTTGCAAAAAGAAAAGATATTATCTATCCTTTGGTGTATAAATTAATCAAGTTGGCTTTAATTTTGCCGGTTGCAACGGCGAGTGTTGAAAGGACCTTTTCTGCTATGAAAATTGTTAAGACTCGTTTGAGAAATAAAATGGGAGATGACTTTTTGAATGATAATTTGATTACCTACATAGAAAAGGAAGTATTCAGACAAGTTTCTAATGAAGCAATTATGCAACGATTTCAAACTATGAAGACGCGCAATGGAGTGTTAATTGCATTAGAAAATTAGAGTTAGATTTTACTTTTTGTGCTTTTTGGTGATAGATAGAGAGGTAAAGATAAAAAAGGACTAGAATTATAGAAAAAAATGATGTATTTTGTAATAGTACAATTTATACGTAAGATTGTTGTTTTAAATTATTATTTTTTTAATTTTTTTAATTATTAAATTTAATTGTATTATATGTGTGCCCTGGCTTATTTTTTTTTCTATATCCGCCACTGGGTTAAACCGTCAATAAAACACACCGAATTAACTCTCTTGCAAAATGCTGCCCAATATTCGAATTATTTTATTTTAATTTTACTAGTTTTCATTAATCATTAATATTCTAAAAAATTATTTCTTTTAAAATTTATTTATGATTTGTTGTGCATCAACGTGACATCTCAATCAAGTAGACGGGTAAATTTGAAAAAGCTGAGGTAAGATTGAAAAAAAAAACGTTCGATTATATAAATGCTTCAAACAATCTATTTCTTGAAGAAAGTAATTTTTCTAATTAATAAATTTTATTATCAGAAATGATAATAATAATAATAATAATAATAATAATAAATGTCTTCAAAAATTATATAAGTTGTTAATATTCAAATTTAAATATTGTAAAATTAATTTCTACATTATAAAACATTCAATTCCAAGCTGAAAAAACACTATTCATTTAGGCTCTATCCCATCCATCCAATTTTTTTCATTTGGGTGATGGATTTAATCTTGCCCGTTTGTTTCCACTGAAATGTTCGCTATTGATTTTCTGTGAACCTATTGGGCTCTGTTTCGTGGTGCTTTTCGTTGTTTGCTTCCGTCTATTTTGATTTCTTGCGCACCACAAAAGGCTACATTCAATCCTTCGTATATTAATTATCCGGAATGCAAGGGGATGCATGTGATGGTTTCTTTTTTTTCTGAATGGACGTGGATCACATGGACCAATGAAGGATAGGAGGGACAAGGATGCACGGTGTGCATGATCCAGGTTCGCATCGACGTAGATTCTGTAGAAGCTTCCAGCTTCTCCTCCTCTGCCAGTCGATCAATCAATCGTAAAAAAAAAAGGAGAAGACCAGTTACCTTTAACGCACTGGGAGAGAGGGAGATCGGGGAAGGGGCTGAGCAACAATTTCTTTCAGATCAAACAAAAAGACGGTTGAGGAGAGACGGAAGAGACGAGGAAACCCTAGCTTTGCGCCGGAGGATGGGAGCCTAGCTTTGCACCTCTCCTGTTTCGTCTCGCATTCTTCCTTCATTGTTCAGGTGAGCACCCTTTTTAGTCGTTCCCACCTCTTACTCTTCTCTTTCTCTTGCTTCAATGTTTTCAGATCCAATTTCTCCTTTTTGCGATTTTCGTTGTTTCCTCTACGATCCTGTGCTCTTTTTGGCCTAATTCTTTCTTATTATGCTCCTTCTACAGCTTGCAGGTTGGAAATTTGTGGCTTCTCAGCATTTTCTGCCATTATTGTTTCGGGACGCTGTGCAGGTAGACAACTGCTCTCTTTTTTTCTCGGTCCTTGCTTAGCTACATGATTTCTACTTCTTACCTTTTTTTCCCTTTTTTTTTTTGGCTTGCAGTGAGGATTGTTTCTCTGATTTGGTTGCACAGCTGTTTGGTCTCCATTTTGAATGACTTTCATATGAGTATTGAAAACTTCATGGAGATTGTACGTGTTCCTGATCCTTTTTGTGATATTCTTTTATTTTGGAAATACTTAGAGCTGATATGTGCAAATTACTTTTATTTTCTTTGGTTAACTCAGACGCTAGATGTGCATAGAACCTCAACAAGTTTTCCTTTGCTATTTGCACATGATCAATCACAAACATGAGTGTTCAAGCATATTTCATTTTCTTCTTTCTTATATTATTTTATTTTTTTTTGGACATTGTAGATGGTGGGTATAATTAGAGTGTTAATTTCAGAAAGTGTAGATTGTAGATTGATAAAGTTTTGTTACTTTTCTAATTTCAGTTTTATTTGCTCATTCATGTCATTTGCCTTCACTAAAATAAGATGCTCCTTAGAATTTGTTTCACCTACTGCATGTCTTGCTGCGAGTTTGATTAGAATAGGTATTTATATCTTCCTTCTATTATTTATTACTGAATTTTAACTTTTCAACACAGATTTGTCTAATTACTGGATCTTGTATTGCCAATCACAAATGCATTAGAATTAAGCTAAGTGTTCCTTTCTTTTAGTTTTCTCAAATCTGGAGTTTGATCGTGGAATACCACTTGATATCTCTCTCCTGTGTGTATATAATTTAAGCTTGGAGGCATGTAAACTGGTGGCCACTTAAAAAAAAAGACAAGCAAAAACATTTGTTATTGATATTGTTTACTGAATGTTGGGGGTAAAGTTTGGTCTTATTTTAAAGCACATTATCAGTTTGTTTTTGAGATTTCACTTTTATTGTGCCATTGATCTCTTTTTCAATATTTTCTTTATTTTTAGGTTTTCCTGTTGTGTTAGTTTGCACAAGAAATTGATAGAAAAAAGAAATCAAGTTCAACTTTCGATTAGTATGGTGCAGGCGTTTAATTACAGTACTAGGACTTTTGTTAAGGTATTTATCTTATTTTTCGCATGATTTTCCTCCCTTTACATATTAGCTGGTATTTATATTCGTCATTGTTGGTAATTCTTGATTTCCATTGTTGAGTAAGTTGCAGGTTTAGTTGTTGTAGATTAGATTATCAATAAGGTCGAGTTTATCTGGTATGCTGATTTTTAAAATTCAATTGCTTTATGGATTGTTTATTGCAACTTTTTTTTCATTTATGCAATAAAGAAAAGAAATAAACTGTTGGGTTCCTAGCTGGTACGGGATATGTACGAGTTAATTGGATGTGGGTATAGTTGGTACCGGTTAGCGATTGTATTGCTGGTAAGGATCGTGTTCCAATCAGCTGTATTCATGGGATCCCCCCACATAGTTAAAAAAAAAAAGAAAAATTAGTGGGATCTTTGTGTTGTGTTAATTTGATAATATTTTTGTTGTGCAAATTATGGGTTATCAGTTCAGTTGTTATTGAAACTAAGATTCTACAAGAGCTTACTTTTAGATTGTTTCATTTCTCAGTTGCATTCAGGTAATGTAACTTGAGGTAAGCCATTCATTAGATGTGAAGCGGTAGGTATCATTTATTCCTATTGTAACTTGCAGACAATAGACCATCGCCCTCTTTGTATTGAACGTTGGTTCTTAATTAATATGCACTAAATTAACTTGATTTTCCTTCGTTCGTGGCTTTGCAGGTTGATAGGTGGTTGCTATACTGATGAAATTAACATGAATTTAGGTGGATACCAATTTTCTCTCTTTTATCTCTCTCAACTGTAAAACAAGTCTTGGGTGTTTGCAATGAGAATTTTGTTCTTTGGATGAGAAAGCATGCTTGACTTGGAGCTATAAGGTTTTGCTATCTCTTTTGAACATAAATTAAATTTAATACATTCAAACTGATAGGATCAATAGCAAGCAAAAAGATTTACCCCTTTCTAAAATATTAGATGAGCATACAATCATCGCCTTTGTTGATTAAATTAGATTATTGCCTTTACTGAAAATTTTGTTTGATCTCCTTTTCAAGCAATGGGTTTCATCTTCACTTAGGACTGTTCAGATTTTGATATTTTAACTTTGCTGGTGTAATAGCTATATGATCAATAGTTAATTTTTTTACATTGCTGGTATAATATTTTAGCATTGCTGGTGTAATACTTGTATGATCAATAATCAACTTTAATACAACATTCATCGCGCGGAGCGCGATGCATTCACTAGTTTATTACATTTCAGAAGTATGTACCTGATTTTTTTTTTTCTGCATTTAAAGTCCGGTAATCCCCTCCTTTATTTATAGCAACATAAAATCTCTGCAAACAATATCAGGGCCAGTGATTTATTTGCTTTGTAGGTGATTCTCAGAAACAAAATAGTGTCTGTCTACTATTATTCCATCGTAGACCAGATCAGTATACTCATGATGCCGTGTAGAAAAACATGCAAAATAAGTTACATAAATGAAGCGCAGCTAACTCTCTCAAAACTCAAAAGTAGAAAAGAATACAAAGCCAGCATGATTTGGCGGCCCTTGTTTCTCTTGATTTGCTGAGAGTACGACGAAATCCAGCATGAACACTCTTCATTTCTATATTTGAATTTTTATTTCTGCAATTCTACATTTAAGATTAGTATTTTCCAATTATGTACTTTGCTTGGAGTCTAACAGTCTGTTTGGTTTTGGGGAAGGGACAGAAAATCGGAGGGAAGGAAAATATACATTTAACCTTGTTTGGATAGCGAAATTTTCGAAGGAAATAAATTAACCCACGGAAAAAAATTCCCTTCGCTATGTTTCCTTTCTGTACTAAAATCTTCTCCCCCGATTCGGGGTGTAACAGACGGAAGAAAAATCGGAGAGAATTGGAAGTTTTTTCTTGGACCAGGATGCTTTTGTCATTTGTAACTTGTAAGGCATCTTTGGTTAATAAAATCTCTAATTTTTTTTATTAAAGAATTCTCAGAATTTTCTTTGCTATTTAACATTATATTTCATGTTTCTATTCTACTAAATCACTTATTAAAATCTGTCACTAACAGAGTTGTGATTTGAGATCGAAAGTGCGTCACAATACGTAAAAAATAATACGGGACGTTACATTTGAAATTTACCGAATGTAATTCTCATATGTAAATATGTAAAAATACATTATTTAATTGGAAAATCTCGGTAACCCCACTAAAATGTAAATGTTGGTTACTGCCGCATACGGCTATATTTAAACAATACAATAAACGGTCCTATTTTAAATTAAATAAAAAGTAAATTAATTAACTTGCAAAGTGAGCAACATGACCCCAACGTGATAAATTTTGTTTTCATCACAAATTAATTCGATTAAATAAAGGCAAAATTGAATATAACATCCTCAAATCTTCTCTAATCATGGATATAACCCCTCCAATCTTTAATATTAGATATAACCCCCTCTAACCTTATTTCTTAAGGATATAACATCTTTTATTAATTTAAATCATATTTTAAACAAGCTTTTAAAAAACTCCGTTTTTTTCCATTTTATCACCGTTTTATCTAGATTTTTGTTCACACCGCACAACCATTTTATCCGCTATATCGCCGTTTTATCACCGATAAACGCTAAATCACCACCCAACCGCTAAATCACACAAATCGCATTTTAAAACCTTGATTTTAAATGAAAAAAATCATTTCTGAAATTTCTGACCAATATACCCTTGATTGCTCATGCTTTTTTCATTCTTGTCCAGACCTTTCATCTCCCCCGCAACAAGTTTATAGAAAAGGAAACAAATTTGTATTTGAATTTTTAAAGCTGAATTTATTTTGAACCCACATGGGTTGCCATTTGGAAAAATCTCTCTTTAGGTTGTGCTCCAGTACAAATTTAAGAATGGGAGGAGAGAGAAAATTAGAGAAAGCTGAGTAAAGTAAACTCTTACACCCTAAATTTTAAGTTACAAAAATATGTCATTTTAGGAATTAACTCTTTACTAAAATGACTTATTTTTGTAACTTCAAATTTAGAGTGCCACCTCGTCCCTCTTCTCTCTAAAATTTGGTTCTCGAGCACAAACTTAGTCTTTAGAAATTGGGTGCCACCTCATCCCTTTATTTTCCTCCTCCTTTTATTTTTGCTCTTTTGTTTGTATTTTTCTTTCTTATTTTGTTGATCGGAATCGAAAGTTCTCGTCTCCTTTTATATTTGCACTTTTATTTGTATTTCTCTTTCTTGGACTTCTAAGGTACAATTCTTGCTTCGAAGGTAATTTCAAAACTCAAAAAGGAAATGATTTTATGGTCAGAATTTGTTGTTTTTTTTTATAATGCTGATAGAAGATAAAACCGAAATTATTTTATATAGAATTTTTGACACAAAAAATTTTAATAGAAAGAATTATTTATTTTTTTTAATAAGAAGAAAGTTCGAACGCGTTTTATAAAAGCGTACAGTCTCTCTCCTTCCTACCCGTTTATAAAACGCGCTCGAAGGCTTCGAGCGCGTTTTATAAACGGGTAAGAGGAGAGAGCTTCAGTTACGCCTGAAAGGCTGGTCAGACTTTCGTACGCGTTTATAAAACGCGTTCGGAGCCTTCGAGCGCGTTTTATAAACGGGTAGGAAGGCGTAAATTTTTCGAAATTGAGTTATTACCATTTTTTTCAAAATTAATAGAAAAATTAATGTGAAAATTTAAGTTAAATTTATTTTTAAATTTAATCTTATTTAAAAATGACATTAGAATATTAATTTTGACATTAATATCATTTTGTTTGAATAACTATCAAGAAAGTCACTTAATTTACTGCATTTCTCTTTTTAATGATTAATTTATGATTTTAAAAACTTTTTAGTAGTTTAGAGTGGTTTTTAGGTTTGCAAACTTTCAAAGTGAATTTTGGAGGTCTAGAGAGCGTTTTTTGGCTCCGAAAATGGTCGTTACGGGGTTTCACCCCGATAACATGTGTAGATCTCGTCGCGAGCTTTCCGGATTGTGCTCGATCGCCCCAAACGGACCTTCCTATCAAAAGTTAAGCAAGTTTAAAGTTTTAATGTTCAAAATTTTTAAAAAAATTTATATTTTAATTATTTCCATATTATATATTTTTTATTATATATGGCTAACATGAAATAAAAAAAGAGAAGAGACTACAATTCAAAAGATAAGTATGTAAAATTAAATAGTAAAATTACAGGGTCGTCGGTGAATAATTATTCAAACAAAATGATATTATACACATGTTCAAAAAAAAATATGTGCAATTAAATGCATCTTTAATTGGAAATAAAATTTTGATACATCTATTTAATACATCTTTAATTGGAAATAAAATTTTGAGAATTTTGTAAATATGAAACATGCAGGGACCTTATTGCAAAATATTATTTTTAATAAGTTAAATGTTGCGGTTTGAATGAAAAATATGAAAAACTAATAACACGTTTATAAAACGCGCTCGAAGGCTCCGAACGCGTTTTATAAACGCGTACGAAGGTCTGACCATCCTTTTCAGGCGTAACTGAAGCTCTCTCCTCTTACCCGTTTATAAAACGCGTTCGAAGCCTTCGAGCGCGTTTTATAAACGCGTACGAAGGAGAGAGACTGTACGCTTTTATAAAACGCGTTCGAACTTTCTTCTTATTAAAAAAAATAATTCTTTCTATTAAAATTTTTTGCGTCTGAATTCCTGTATAAAATAATTTCAGAAGATAAAAGGGTCTGGACATTAGCGTGAAAAAGGAGAAGAGAGACAGGTGCATATTGGTCCAATATTTCAGAAATAACTTCTTTTTAATTGAAATATGATTCAAATAATTCAAAAGGTGTTGTATTCTTAAGAAACAAGATTAGAGGGGTTATATTCAATATTAAAGATTGGAAGGGATTATATCTAATTTTGCCTTAAATAAATATATATCTACTTGTGCCACCAAATTAAGTGACATGACCCCGCTGCCCCCCTCTAAGGGGCTATTTTTATGTCAAAAGTTAACTTTTATTACTTTTTGGTTCGAGTTATTTTCTCATATTTCAGGTCTTCACTATCCGCCCCCCCCCCCCCCCCCCCGAAAATATTTGGATGATTTTTCAGATGTAGAAAAATCAATCCAGTTAGGATAAGAGAGAGTTTCTGCCTTCGGATTAAATCTCAAGTAATGACGAAGGCAAGCGGAACAAGGATAGTTGGATCCCCTAACAAATTTCATTATAAAAAAAATATGAGAAATGTTACAGTCGAATTGATATGACGAATCTCTCTATCAAATCTAATTAGATATCAAATTAACAAGTTTACAGAAAGGATAAGGATTGTTCAATGTGATTTTTATCTTTGATTACAACTGTCTCTATCTTTGATATCAAATTAACATCTTTGATACCATCTTTGATATCAAATTAACAACTCTCTCTATCTTTGATTACATATTTATCGAAACAAATATTTGACCAAAAAGAAAAGATGGTATCTTTTAAGTCACATGTCAGTTGTCACAAATCGTTTGGACTTTGGAGCATTTCCTACTGGATTATTAAAAAGTGGACCCTTTATATGACAAGGAGACAACACGCCGTAAAGGTTTAAGTAGGTTTACCCGACCTCTAGCGCGTCACACACACACGCACAATATCAGGCGTCAGTCGAGGACCAAATATAAATTCTCTTATAATAGCAATAATAAAGCGGGGGTGATAAGAATCATCCCCGTGCGTTTTTTTTATTTTTGGCTCTACAAGTTTTTTTATTTTTGGAAATCATTCTGTTTCCCTTCCTGCCGCGTACGCTCATCCTCCCTCCCACCCCTCCCGCGTACGCTCCCCCCTCCCCATTCCCTCTCACACACACTATATATTGATTCTAACTGTTGAGGTTAACATATTTAAATGTTGAAGTTAATACCGTAACTGTTGCAGTTAATATATATGCCAACTTCAACAATTTAAATATGTCCACTTCAAATATTACCTTCAACATTTAAATATGCGAAGTTCAACAATTATATATATTAAATTCAACAGTTACATATATAACATATTAACTACAAGTTACATATATAACTTCAACAGTTACACATATAACTTCAACAATTATATATATTAACTTCAACAGTTACATATATAACTTCAACTGTACATATATAACTTCAACAGTTATATATATTAACTTCAACAGTTACATATATAACTTCAACACTTATATAACTATAGTAGATATTAGTCGAAACATCCAAAAATATATATATAGGAGATTTGATGAGGCGAGAGGAAGAAGTCGGATGGAGAGATGCTCTCACTTAAAAAATAACAGAAAGATTCACGCGTTATTAATGAGATGTTGGATAGGAACGATGGAAATGATGAAATGTAGGAAATGGTATTAAGCAATTCCCATAATAAAGACACATGCATTCTGACTTTCCATTGTCTCTCATATATTAAATGCGACAGTATCTATTAATGTATCATTAAAACTCGAGTGAGGGCGGTGCTTTGGACACCAAAAAATACACTGTGGACATTCCACTATTTTTTTTTTTTGGACAGATTTACCCGTGTAAAATTAAGGAAAGAAGCTATAATAATTTTTACCGTTTCCAAATATCACCTAGTATTTCCTTAATTAGTTGAATTATACCTCTTAAAACAATAGCATAATTTCTTAGATTATTTTTGAACCGTTTACTTTGAAGGACCATTCTTAACCAATAATCATTTTGAATTAAATTTGTACTCTCAAAACTATTTAAATGCAATTTCAATGGTCATCATTTTAAGTAGCCACGTTGAAGAGACTCGTACTTTTATTTTATAATTTCTTGATAATTTGGATAGTTCAAAAAATTGAAATTAATTATGTTTCTTTTTTACCAACTGGTGAGACTTATCTTTGATGTATCATGAAAAAAATGATAAATATATGTCGTAGAGGCCAATCAGTTGGTGGCTATTATATTAGTTTATGTTATTGATGATGATTGATCATTTGTTCCTAGAGATTATTATTGACAGATTATTCAGGTCGAGGATCTAAATTGTAGATCTCTGTGGATCATTCGTTAGAATGACAATAATATCTCTAAAGAGTCCATAGTCTTGATAATTAACAAGAAACATTAATTATCAGATAAGATTAGTATGCAAGTTAAGTGAATGATTAAGTTCTACAAATCATGGGTAAGGAGTTACCAACTTAATTGCCTATGTGTATGTTACTGGAACATAGCACATGACATGACCCAATGAAATAAATATATGGATTGTGTTATGTGTCATTATTTATTTCATACGTGTTGATTCTGAGTTGGAGGTGATTCAATTTCTCCACATGAATATAGGTTCAATAAATATCGTCTAACGCTGATTCCTGATAAAGGCTGCTATACGGACTTTATTTATGTTCTATTGAATTGTGCGAGGAGAAACTGGTCATCAAGATAACCGTATGTCCCTCGTTGCTACACCTAATGAGTGATGATATATATTGGGCCCCTTGATGGAGATGGGTTGTTTGCTAGCAACTTATACAACTATCTCTAGATCAAAAAACGTGTAATCTGGAAGAATGACACATTCCAATCTTGGATTATACAAGGATATCATGTGGCATAAGTATCAAAACAATAAGATATTATTTTCTTATGCAGGATTGAAGTACTGTATTGGTACAGTATTTATTTATGCGAATTGGAAATCATAATGTGTTGCTAGATACCGCTTATGATTATTGAAAATAAATAGTGATTTATTTTTCATGGTCAACATAACATAAATCCTCGAAGGGTCACACAAATAAAGTTTTTAAACATAGGTGCATTATTTATTTATTCGCAGCAGCGAGTACTGCAAAAATATGATAAGTTGATTAATTAATTATATACCGTTATAAACCGTTATTATTAATTAACTAAAAGAGATCATATAAAAATAATTTAATGCATATGCTAATCCCAAAATAATTATCAATAGATTGATAATTAATTTTATTCAACATGATTTGATATAATTATATGAATTATATTAGGCTTCCATCAGATTTGTCAATTTAGACCTAGCTTTAAATGATCATTGAAGAGATAATTAAAAGACTAAATTGTACATGACAATTTGGGCTTTTGAGCTGGCCGAATGGGTATTAGGTGAAGCACTATATATTCCTTTAAATGGAATTAGGGCGTGACAATTTTTTTCATGGAAATTCATTTCTCTTTTTTGCTCATCTCTTAGCCGCCACTTAGAGAAGAAAGGGAAAAATTTCATGTCCGAATTTTTCTATCCTTTAGTGCTTATTGTTAGGTATTCATGTGTTGGATATTAGTCTCAAATTAAATAGTAATTTCGAGAAGAAAGCTGCACAAGGGATTAGTCTTGTTCTTACTCTTGCTAGTACAAGAGCCTAGAACTTGATTAAGTCTTTAGACTTTAGGTGGACTCGAGTCCGGCGAGGTGGTGGTAGTGAGCACGCCATCAACTCCAAAGCAAAGGGTTCGAACCTTCTAGTTACGATACTAGAAGAGGTAACTTCATACACGTCTTGTTTTAAATGTTAAATCGTTTCATGACTAGATCCGTCATTTGCAATTGTTAAATGCTTATTAATCGTTAATAAAAAATTAAAATTACACAATGATTTGAGTTTCTAACAGATTTCAATAGAGAGATCATATTAGACGGTTTGGACTGGTAATGTTGAACTAAATTTAGGAATTTTGATCGCAACTCACCGACCTTTTGGTGAGTTGCAACTCACCATAGCTATGGTGAGATGCATCACAAAAAACCTTCCGTGAGATGCGATCAAAACTCATGAATCTGGTTCAAAATTACTGATCCAAACTGTCTAAAATGATCTCTCTATTGAAATCTCCATGAAGACTAAATTTTACATTTTTTTCAAAATTTTTAAGTATTTTTTTGAAATTTTAGAAAATCGTTAATCTAATTAGTTTTGTACAGTTCAAAAACTGTCATTTTTAAAAATCCGCAAAAAATATTTAAAAATTATAAAAAAATATAAAATTTGGTCTGGAAGAAGATTTCAATAGCGAGATCATATTGCACGGTTTGGATCGGTCATTTTGAACCACATTCATGAGTTTGGATCGCATCTCACGGAAGGTTTTTTGTGATGCATCTCACCATAGCTAATATATATATATATATATATATATATATATATATATATATAGAGATTGGCTAAAGTATACTCCAGCATACGGATCAAACCCGTATGCTAGAGTCGTTTCTGAATATCTAAAATTCAAACAGTCGATCCAAACCGTTCAAGTTGTTCTCCATGTAAAAATATCCTTCAAGACCAAATTTTACATTTTTTCGAATTTTTTTGCTATATATTATGCTATTTTCAAATTGAAGGGCCAGAAATACTCCTTTACAACTCCTTTACAATGTTTTTTTAAAATAGCATAATATATAGTAAAAAAATTCGAAAAAATATAAATTTTAGTTTCCTAGGAGATTTCAATATGGAGAACAATTTGAAAGCTTCGGATCGATTGTATGCATTTTAGATTGTGAGAAACGACTCCAGCATACGGGCTATCTATATGCTGGAGTATACTTTAGCCAATCTCTCTATATATATATATATATATATATATATATATATGAGAATGGATTCAATTAAAGCGCTTTGACCGGAGTCTCAGTTAAACCCCGTCGGTTCTCAATTTTGAATGTTCAAACGACCGATCCGAACCGTTAAATATGATCTCCATATTGAAATCTCCTTGCCGACAAAAATTTTCATTTTTTTGAATTTTTTAAGTATTTTTTTCGGATTTTCAAAAACAGCAATTTTTTTAGGGTTCAGAACAATTTAGATTAATGATTTTTTAAAATCCGAAAAAAATACTTAAAAAATTCAAAAAAATAAAAATTTTGGTTGGCAAGGAGATTTCAATATGGAGATCATATTTGACGGTTCAGATCGATCGTTTGAACTTTCAAAATTGAGATCTGACGGGGTTTAACTGGGACTCCGGTCAAAGCGCTTTGATTGAAGGCTTTCTATATATATATATATATATATATATAGAGTTTAGCTACGGTGAGTCGCGACTCACGGACCCTCCGGTGAGTCGCGACCAAAACTCCTAGATCTAGATCAAAATGACCGATCCAAACCGTCCAATATGATCTCCCTATTGAAATCTTCATGTAGACCAAATTTTTTATTTTTTCGAATTTTTTAAGTATGTTTTTGAAATTTTAGAAAATCGTTAATCTAATTGGTACTGAACCATTCAAAAACATCAATTTTTAAAAATCCGAAAAAAATACTTAAAAATTTCGAAAAAAATAAAAAATTTGGTTTGCACGGAGATTTCAATAGGGAGATCATATTGGACGGTTTGGATCGTTCATTTTGATCTAGATCTAGGAGTTTTGGTCGCGACTCACCGGAGGGTCTGTGAGTCGCGACTCACCGTAGCTAAACTCTATATATATATATACACACATTAGCTATGGTGAGATGCATCATAAAAAACCTTCCGTGAGATGCGATCGAAAATCATGAATTTGGTTCAAAATGATCGATCCAAACCGTGCAATATGATCTCGCTATTGAAATCTTCTTCCAGACCAAATTTTACATTTTTTCATAATATTTTAGCTTTTTTTCATATTTTTAAAAATGACAGTTTTCGAACGGTTCAGAACTAATTAGATTAATGATTTTCTAAAATTTCAAAAAAATACTTAAGAAATTAAAAAAAAAATGTAAAATTTAGTTTGCATGGAGAACTAATTAGACGGTTTGGATCAGACATTTTGAATCAGATTTATGTGTTTTGATCGCATCTCACGGAAGAGTTTTTGTGATGCATCTCACCAATGCTAAACTCTATATATATATATATGTATATAGAGGGGTGATAAAATACACTCTGGTGTACGGATCGTCCTCGTACACCAGAGTCGTTTTTGAAATTTAAAAATCAAACGGTCGATCCGAACCGTTCAACTTGTTCTCCATATTGAAAAACTCTCGGAGACCAAATTTTATATTTTTTCGAATTTTTTTGCTATATATTATGATATTTTCAAATTGGAGGGCCTGAAATACTCCAATTGTAGCGTTTTTTGAAAATATCATAATATATAGCAAAAAAATTCGAAAAATGGTAAAATTTGGTCTCCGAGAGTTTTTCAATATGGAGAATAACTTGAACGGTTCGGATCGACTGTTTGATTTTTGGATTTCATAAACGACTCTGGTGTACGGGAGACGATCCATACACCAGAGTGTATTTTATCAATCCTCTATATATATATATATATATATATATATATATATATATATATATATATATATATATATATAGAAAGGATTCAATCAAAGTGCTTTGACCGGAGTTCCGGTTAAACCCCGTCAGTTCTCAATTTTGAAAGTTCAGATGACCGATCCGAACCGTCAAATATGATCTTCTTGCCGACCAAAATTTCCATTTTTTTGAAATTTTTAAGTATTTTTTCGGATTTTCAAAAACAACAATGTTTTTAGGGTTCAGAACAAGTTAGATTAACGATTTTTAAAAATCCGAAAAAAATACTTAAAAATTTCAAAAAAATGCAAATTTTGGTCGGTAAGGAGATTTCAATATGGAGATTATATTTGACGGTTTGGATCGATCATTTGAATTTTCAAATTTGAGATTTGACGTAGTTTAACTGGGACTCCGGTCAAAATGTTTTGATTGAAGACTTTCTCTCTCTCTATATATATATACTAGCAGCAGTGCGGGCAATTTTTAAATATATAAATCAAGTTATAATTAAAATAATTATAATATTGCATGAAGTTCAATTATAAACTGCTTAATGTTTTTTCTAATATTTCACTTTTTACACTGCATAATAGAATGCAAAATAAAAATAATAATTGAAACAATTTCTTATTTCTTATAATCTTATAAACAACACAATATATTATTGGATGAAGAGTTATGGCACTTAGAGGAAAAAAATGAAAAATAAAATACAGACCGCACAAGGAACCCTTGATGAAGTAGTGACCTAGACATAAATTGCATCATCATCAATTTATACACGCACCTGACACATTTTATCTTTAGAAAGATTTTTGTAGAAACAAGGAAATAGAAAAAAAAAAACATCTAAATCTGACATTAAAAAAACAATTTTATACAAAGGAAACAAAAGGTAACGTCATCTCATAATTAATCTCAGACAATTAAAAAGAGATCTATACGGACAAAACAATATGCAGTCCTTTTAATCAATTACTTCTATACATAGGATATTTCTAACTTACATATAAAGGAAATTCTAAATTGCTTACTCTGATACATATCAAAATTTTGAACAAATCTTTACAGCTATCAACATAAAACTGCAATCAACCTTTCCTTTTTCTAATACTTGTCAAATATAGAAAAAGGAAAATCAAATTAGTAAGGAATGAAAGGATCTTATCAACGTCCATGAATAGGCTATGCCATCCTAAGGTGCTTCTAAATGAAAGGATCTTATCAATGTCCGCTGATTCTTCAACATCAGTCGGTTCGGACCTGGACTTAGTTTCATCCAAGCTTCATCCTGGTCATGGATAGATCACCCAAGTTCGGGTCCATAAGCAGTGACAATCGTCCTATAAAGACTCGCTTTCGCTACGGCTCCGGTGGGTTGTTCCCTTAACCAATCCACTGCCTATGAGTCGCCGGCTTATGTTGATAGCTTAATTATGAATATTGTATAAAATGTTATGTTGTCAATGTAATGCGCATGGGCTTATGTTGCTTCAAAAAAAAAAAAAAACCATATATTTATAAATTGGGGTCGTTCTACTGTGGACAGAATTTAAGCCCGGTTTCAGGCCCGGTTTCGGTTTAGCTAAATCAGAACCGTTGACAACTTCAAAGGGCAAAATAGGTATTAGTACTTCTCTGTCAGTCTCTCCGTTACTCTTTTAATTTTTCCTCTTCCCTCCAATAAAAAAATCATTAACCCCAATCTTCACTTCGTTCGTCTCCTTCGCTCTTCAACGCCGCAATAGTTCCTCTCTCCAGCGCCGCGCTGTACGTCCAGGAAAAGACCTTATCATGGTGTTTTGTTCATCGCACTTTCAGCCCTCTTTCATTCTCTTATTGCAATCATCTTTCTTTTTTTTTTTTTTAAGTTCTCTACAATAGCAATAGGATCATTGGTTGGATAAATTGTTCCTCTGTGAATTTTTCAAATATCCTTGACAAATCTTATTAAAAAAACTGAAATTTAGCGCATTTAATTTAGTGCCTAAATTTCTCTACATATCAAACTCAACAGATTTTATATATCTAAAATTTTTTTATGAGTGATTAAAATAGCAAATGTCGGTGCAGTTACTACTCAACCCTCACTACCGAGTAGTGGGCCATGTCACTATGTCAGTATTGTACCCCAAAGTACAAATTAAACCAATTCCATGACTCCATATAATTTAACTTGGTCTTGTGCATGCAATTGTGTACCCTTACTAGTATTGCAGAACTTCAGTGAAGGTTAGTCTCAATTTCATTCATGTAATTGGGTTCAATTTGTATTGTAATGTTGTTGTTTTACAAACTGAGTTTCATTCATGCTGTTGTGCAAGGAAAATGATTTCATATTATCAGTAGCATTTTTTAGTTTCTCTTGTGTAAAATTTACACCTTTTTGTCAATGATTACTAGTTTGTAAACAATCCCAATCTTTGCATTTCTTTTTCATTATGCTGCTCCACTTTCACAATATTACCTGTTTAGATTCTTTTCTGTTTTTCTTCATTTAGGCATTTCTGAAACAATTTATGGGACCTTAACTTTCACATTCTTTTAAGCACTGAGGCAAATTTTGTACTCTGGAAGTTCTTCTCCTCCCTGACGGGCTTCTAATTAATGGAGCTCAATCGACTTCTTTCAATGGAGGAATACAGTACAATGATTTTTGTGCCATTTTCTAGATTAGCTAAACCTAGGTCCTAGTATCATTATGGTATATTAGACGTTTTGATATTTTTCATGAATTGATATAACTAGTCTGCTTTGCTATTTTGTTTTTAAAAAATACCTTATATAGTTACATTCAATTTAACCAGTAGTATCAGTCACCATAACTATTGGCTGCGTGTTATTACTTTTAATCCTGTAACTTATCAAAGTTTTATGGCCTCAATTAATTTCAGAATCCAAGGGCATGCTCTCAAATTAGTGGAGGTATGAGAGGCCCACACAATTCAAAACTCAAATGACTCTCTATACTTACATTTGAGCCGGTCAATGGTTGTTCTAGTAACTCTAAACTGACCACCAAAGGATTACTTCATAACTGCATCAACTCGGTTCACAGACAAAGTGTAGCAATTGGATTTCTTCACTACAGCATTTCAAATTCCCCAGATCAAGATTTAGTACATCAACATGGAAGATCAATAGGGAGGGGGGGTCACAAGGTCAAGCCACACATGGTAGGGTTCATGTAAAGTTAGCTTTTATTTGGTTAATTAGATACAATGTTTGAACTTTACTGTAATTGCTAGTTAACTATATTCAGCGATTGTAACCTTGACTGGTATCTTAATTTTTATAGATTTTTTATTTAAAAAAAAAAAAGATTTTTATAGATTTGATTGAACCTTCTGGATTTGATTTGTTACCTTCTTGATTTTTTAAGATTTTTACTGGTATATTATCATTATTTGATTTGTTACTTGCCTGATTTGTGTAGATTTGATTGAACCTTCTGAATTTGCATGGCCAAGATTGTTGCAAAATGTTTGTTTTTCTCAAAATTTCATAAGCTGACTCATAGATGCCCCTAAGCACAGAAAGTTGTGATAAAAGTTGAGACAGATTAATTATGGAGATTTTCTAAGGTCAACTGAATAAAAGGACTCGTGATTGATAGGTTGTTCTAAATTATGAGGCACTACTTTTGATTGAACAGAAATTCCTTAAATTTATATTTCTCGTGGTTATATGCCGTAATAATAAGTCTGTTTTTAAACTTGCGCGCAATGACACTAAGACCTCTGGACATCATGCTTAGTGCTTGCTGAATATACATATGTGACACTTTAATAATTAATGAGCATTCACATCATATAATTACCTTTGTGCAATTTTAAAAGAAAGTGAGGACTGTTGCACAAATTCACCTTTTGACTGGTTCTAAGCCTGGCTCATTAACCATGTGATTAATTCTGGTTTTATTGATTTGCATATAAATGAAAAGGTGATGAAATAAAGACGATGGATTTGTATGTAAATATTCTGAGGGATGCGTGCGTGTAGCCATAACCATTGTACGTTGGCGCCATGTGATTAACTGGGATAGCCGATAGCCTTGCCTTAAGTAATGGGAACATCGAGTTGTCAATAGAGGAGATCATAACTACCTCTGTTCTGGGTCCGAAAGTGTTTTCAATACCAGATTGGATACCGGGAAATTCCGGTTAAATCCGAAATCGGAACAGTGACTGAACGGTATTCCGGTTTTAAAAAAAAAACTATTCTAATTATTTCTATCATGAAAGTTCGTTATGTAGCCTTCCAAATATTATATATCGACAATAACTTAGTGAATGTCACGTAATTATAGGATCCCAATATTCCTTTTTCCTATCATAACATGATTTAGAAAATGTAATATTACAAGACATGTTTTAAATGACCACAATTTTAACTAAGAATATTACACACATGAAGCTTTAATTTTTTTTTTAAACAAAATTTGACAGTAACCATCAAAGGAGACATTAAATTACAATATAAAGCTCTTGAAGTATAGTAACGAGATTGTTATTTGGAAATAATTCTGCAAGATATAAATCTAGGAGCGTATGGCTTAAAAGTTTAAAAAAAAAACTCTTATGTATGATCCAAAATTATATTATGAGCTTCAAATATTTAGATATATTGAGGTGAAGAAGCTATTACATGAAAAAAAAGGAAAAAACTATTATACGATCCCAATGTTGTTTGCATTGAAGAAATGCTCTGGAGGAAAATTAAGTTTGCCAGATGTTATTGCATAAAGGCAATTTTATTTCTACAATCAATTCAAGAAATGATTATAAAAAAATTAAAATTTTATGACGTTTCATTATTGTAAAAATGATTTCCAGTATGGACATGAAACAAATTATAAAATTGACGAAACTTGAGCATTAGACAATGTAGCAGGTTTGTTTGCACAAAAGCAGATTTATCTAAAAAGAATAATTTTCTCCTTATTTGATTTTTAGCTGGACAAATTGTTTATCTTAGAGCTAAAATTTCTATAAGCTATATTTTATTTTGTTGCAAGTAAATATATTTTAAAACAATGGAGAGAACAACATTCTCAAAAGCATCAAATATTGCGGAACATAATGCAAATAACAAATCCAATATCATGGAACAAAAACATCAATTAAAAGCCTAATTTAAAATGTTAATCACCCTAATTTAACACTTACAAGATGAAATACAAAAAACAACAAAGTGAATTTAGGTGGTCTATTGATTCATTTTTAAAAAGTATTAAGGCATTAATTTTGTCTGGATTGTTTATTTTCTTATTTTAAATTAAAAAACCAAAATAATTCTATCCGGATTGTTTATTTTCTTATTTTTTTTAAAAAAAAGCAACTTTAGCTGGTTTGTTGATTCATTTTTTTAAAGTCTAAGGAGTTAATTCCATCTGGATTGTTTATTTCATTTTTTTAATTACAAAACAAAAATAATTCCATCCAAATTGTTTATTTTTTTAATGTAACAAAGTGATTTTAGCTGGTTTGTTCATTCATATTTTAAAAGTCTAATGCTTTAATTTCAAATTGATTGTTTATTTTAAAAAAAAGTAAAATAATGAAAAAAAAAAATCTTCTTGATTGTTCATTTGTTTATTTTTAACAAAATGACAAATTGACTTTAGCTTGCTCCGTCCAATCATATTTTAAAAATCTAATGCTTTAATTTCACATGGACAGTTTATTTTATTTTTATATTAAAAAATTAAAATAATTCCATCCAGATTGTTTATTTTCTTTTTTTTTTAAATAAAAAGTGACTTTAGCTGGTGTTGATTCATTTTTAAAAAGTCTAATGCTTTAATATCAAATGAACTGTTTATTTTTTAAAAAAATTTAAAAACCGAAATACTTCTAACCGGATTGTTTATTTTTTTTAAATAACAAAGTGACTTTACTGGTCTGTTCATTGATGTTATAAAAGTCTAATGCTTTAATTTCAAATGGATTGTTTATTTTCTTTTTAAAAAAAATAAAAATGAAAAAAGTTCATCTACACTGTATATTTTTTTAATAACAAAATGACAAAGTGACTTCAGCTGGTCTATTCATTCATATTTTAAAAGTATAATGCTTTTAAAATTTTCAAATGGACTGTTATTTTTTTAAAAAAAAAATAAAAACAGAAAAAGAATTCATCTAGACTGTCATTTCTCTTTTTTTTTTATAACAAAATGATAAAGTGACTTAGATGGTCTTTTCATTCATGTTTGAAAAGTTTAATGCTTTAATTTCAAATGAGCTATTTATTTTCTTTTTTTAAAAAAAAATTCTTGTGGACTGTTTATTTTTTGTATTATATAACAAAATGATAAAGTGACTTTAGCTAGTTTCTTCATTCATGTTTTAAAAAGTCTAATGTTTTAATTTTAAATGGACTGTTTGTTGTTCTAAACAATTAATTCTTTATTTTGTCGCTTCGCAAAACAACTTAAGAATCACTAATATCCTTTCTCTAAGTATTTAATTAGTTTTCTATCGAACAATATGGAACAATATGTAGTGCGTCTGTTTGGTTTAGCATGGGAAGCATGATCTGGTACGGCCTGGAGATGTTTAGTACCAGTGCTCAATAAGAGCATATGCTTCATACAAACCACAATACAAGTTATTAAAATGTCATGTTTTAACCTTATTTATACAAATCTTATTTATTAAAAAGTCATGTCTTTAACCACAATACAAGTTATAACCATTTTTTCCTTTATTTCATCGTGTGAAAGATTTGTACAAATTGTAATAGTGCAGGAAACGTTCAAGGATATTGTCATAACATCACTTCTTTTTTTTTCTTTTTTTTTTGGTTCAGGCCTTGTAATTCTTATTTTGACACAATCATGAATTCTGATCTAAACTTCAACTTTAATTTTTCATGTGACATCTAAGTCAGACACCGCATCATTTCGGATGGAACTTCTAAGTAAACTTCAGCAATTTTTTCTTACAAGGACCCATCTATCATCAGCTTAATTCTATCAATTGTGAATCTGACAATTTTATTTAAAGCTTTTAAACTGACTTTGAAGCAATCTGTAATAAGAGAGCATTGATATCAAAATGCCATTTTTACAAGTTAGTCCCTGTACTTTTTGTCCCTAACACATGATCATCATGCTTAATACAAAATTAAAGGGAAAGCTTACGCAACAATAATATGCAGAAATGAGAACTCATTGCTGACCTGCATCAGAATGATTGTCTTCCTAGCACGCATCATAATAACCAGTATGAACCAGCCAGAACACTATCAAATGCTGATCCACTGTTTTACTTTTTTTTTCTTATTACCGAAACAAAAAAGAACAATATGCAGAAAAGTAACAATAAATAATTAAAGCGCAAACTTCAAAGAGGCAGGGGCGGAGCCAGAAAATTATGATAGGAGGGACAAAATTTTAAAGATTGAACAATGAAATAGAAATTTATTTATGAAAAATAATATTTCTTTCCTAAATCATTGGTTCATGATTAATTAGGGGGGCAAATTATAAAAATTTTCTAAAAAATAAAGAAAATATACATAAAAATTTTATTTTTTTTGGAGCACAAGGGGGCAACTGCCCCAAGCAGCCCCCCTATTGGCTCCGCCCCTGAAAGAGGAATCATTGCTTCAAATCAAGCTCGACGGAGTACTGGACAAACTTGTCAATCTTTTCAATTGACACCATATTCCCAATATACCCCTTGTAGATAAAGTTGCCCAGCAGAGTACTGAACTACTGAAGTACTGGACAAACTCAGCAGATAAATTAGCTCTCAGAATACACAATTATAAAGATATATTATAGATAACAGATTATAAAGATACACAATTAAATAAATGCCAGTATACCCAGTCCAAGCTTTCAGATAACAGATTTAATATTTGGCATACTGTGGTAACTTAATAATTCACTGATGTTAATTGTAAATTCAGTGTGAATGTATTTGCATATTAGAATAATTTACACCAGTTTATTAAGTTCTCAAGGATTAATTAAATAATTTGGATTCGAGCACTCTCTAGAGCAACTAATTTCAATGCCCCAGCTCGTCTCAGTTAGAACTTAGAAAGATGACTTGGGGAATTTTTCTTTACTGAAGCATCTACTAGTATAAAATCTCTATGTAAGGACAAGGACAGATCAATATGCTGGCATCAAGATCCAGCCAATATTATGTAGGTCATTTGAGAACATTAACAAAACCAAACTGGCACCAGCTCAAATTGCATTTTTGTCAAAATCAAAATCCTTGGCTAGAACTGTTGCAGAGTAATTTTTAACCAATAAGTGAGGTACATGTACTTCTTCCATGAGAAATTATACAATGTTCAATCAATTAATTGTACAATCTATTTGAAGTCCTCTATTTCAATTTCTTGTACTAAATTAAACACCTGATATGCTGACAGAAAAGAGGAGACCATGCGATTACGTCTCTCTGTGTCTGGGCAGAAGAGAGGAGACTGAGTAAGAAGCCTATACGAAGAGAAAAATCGCTGACATAAAATAAATCTAGGAGCTACCTGCGTCTCTGCTATACGTCTCTCTGTGTCTGTGTCTGTGTCTCTGCTATACGAAAGATTATACGCGTACCTACGTTTTTTCCCCTTTTTTCTTGGGGGGGAGTCCGTATCCTCTGCCAACCTTCTGAGGTTGGTAGAGGGCCAATTCTTGATCCGAGCCGTTCGATCTAATCTCGACGGTTAAGATTTTTCGGGCCTATCAATCTAAGTTATATGTACAGGACTCCCTTAACCGTTGAGATTGGATATAACAATTTAGATCAGGAGTTATCACTCTACCAACCTTACAAAGTCGGTAGAAAATGTGATTCAGGGGGGGAGGGGACGGAAGAAGAATCCACTTAACATCTAACCGTTCGTTTAGAGGATTCGGCTAAAGACGACATAAACATGACTACGTGAGGTCGCAACCAGAGCCCGTTCGAGAATGACTATTTTACTCTTCTGTCAAAAACTTTTTGTTAGATTTAACGAAGACGTTTAATACCAATATTAAGGTCGGGAATGCTAGTGGCCGCCAGATCCACTTATAATAGACGGTCGGATTTTTCCTGTCCACATTAGAATTACCCTTATAAATTGTAGTCGGTACATTAATTAGTGCACACGGCTTTAGACAGTATGCATTTTTTTCCTAAAAAAATAAAAGGGGCGCGTAGAGAGACGTGAACCAGTAGCCCTTTTAGAAAATTTTAAATTTTCGTAGTCTTTTTTGATATTTCGGGACAAATTTCGGCCCTTAGAGAAAAAAGTTCAGTGTTCTAAATACGTGTCGTACGGTGTCGTGTAGTGTTAAACACGCCGTGTCCAGATCATCTCTCGTGTCGTGTCTAAATATTTCATGTGTCGTGTCGTGCCGTGTCTAAATCCTAAGAGATGGACACGACACGTCTAAGGACACGCCACGCCTCGTGTCCTCGTGTCGTGCCGTGTCGTGTCTTCTTTAGACGTGTCGTGTCGTGACGTGTTCAGACACGTTTAACTTTTTGACGTGAATGTAATTTGTTTATGAAATTTAAAAATTATGTTTGTTAAGTACGTCAAAAATTAAGAAAGTAGACAAGTTATACTATTGAATTAAAATATAGATTAATTTTTAACAATGGATTAATATTTTGACAACTTCTTATCGGACTTAAGTAATTATTTTACTAAAAATAAATCAAACTCCTGAAAAGGTACAAAACTATTTTCAATGACAAAAAATATTTGATTCTTTTTAAGACAAATCACATATAGATTTCTATATTTAATTTGTGCGGCTCTGGACCCTTTTATTTTATTTGTGATTTAATTATCGAATCATCCTAATTATATTGTAATGTTTTAATTTCCAATTCTAACAATTTACAAGTGTTTTATTCGAAAATAAGTCTATTAATAATCATTGATTTATGATTAAATGTATATTTGGCAAGATTTATGTAAAAAATATAATAGTATGTACATAATTGAGGAATCCATTGTATTTCTATAACACTATGTGTGTCTCCTTTTCGTGTTTGGCGTGTCTGTAATACGTGTCATGTCTCTCGTGTCATGCCGTGCCGTGTTGTATCGTGTCCAGACAATTCACGTGTCGTGTCGTGTCGTTTCTATTTCATCAAAGTTGGACACGACACGCTTTAGAACACGTCACGTGAAGTTCTTGTGCCGTGTTCGTGTTCGTGTCTTATCGTGTCGTACCACCTCCGTGCCGTGTCGTGTCCTGCCGTATTCGGACACGCCGTATTTTTTTTAGAACACTAACTATCGGGTATGCACCCGATCTACGTATTGAATACGTCACATGGTGCATTGAAATATTTTAATATTTTTGAACATCATGTACGGTTAACGGTATGCGTGTCGGCCGCTCATGTAATGCCGCATGTCAGATGGTATACGTCATGCTTGACTGGCATTAAACATAAGGGGCCATTTGGATGTGTCAGGAATTTCGCAAGAATAGCAAATTCTATGCATAAATTTATTATAAACAATCTAAACTCTTCACAAAATTACACATTTTTCAATAAATTTATGTCTAGAAATAGAAAATTTTTCAAATTCTCCAAATTTCTAAGCGATCCAAACGGCCCCAAAAGAAAGATGCCCCTCAGTGTCGATTCATCCATGGAGCAATCCTGTTCTGTATCGTAAGAGAGTTACTTTTTTATCTTTTATTTTATTTATCTTACTTATATCGCGTTTCAATAAAGAGAGAGATATAGTGGGCCTATTTTTAATAAATCCATGGCAATGGACTTTTCATCAAAATGCCCTTTCATTTTTTTTAGAAATACACCAGAAAAAAAATTTACACAAATTTTAATCACAGAGAGATGCAGTGAAAAAAAAATTTTGAGACCAAATAATTTTGGCGCCACTAGAAACTCTGACTTTTAATGGAAGATTAAATATTAAAATTATATTTTATTATCCTTGTGTGATAGATTTATTAAAAAAAATCTAACAATAACAGTAATTATTATAACTACATAAAAAAAGTCTATCAAATAATTTAGCAATAGAAAACATTGTACAACAGAAATTAAGTTATTAAAAATATAATAATAACAGTAATATTATTTTATTATTACTACATAAAAAGATCTATCAAACAATTTAGCAATAGAACAGGCATGATACAATAATATTATTTTATTATAACTACATAAAAAAAAAGTCTATCAAATAATTTAGCAATAGAACAAGGTACAACAAAAATTGAAAAATCTAGCAAACAAATCTAGCAATAGAAGACGGTACAACAAAAATTGAAAAGTCTAGCACAAGAGATCTATGTAAATGACGGTTTTATTGTAGTGCAAACGTTCATTTCGATTGAAGTTTGTAACTAAATTTTTATTTTTTACTCCTCATTTCGATTCGTGCCCTTTACTCGATCGAAACAAACATTTAACCAAAAAGGAAATGAGGACCTGCACAGTAGGAAAATTTTTAATAAAGACAAATTTGTCCTTAATAATTTTAAATACAACAAAGCGGGTTTATTTTTTTTAATAAGAGCACAACTATAGTGGCTGCGATATGGCGGCAATGTCAGTGCCGCTATAGCTGTGCTCTTATTAAAAATTCTATTTAAAATTGTTAAGGACAAATTTACCTTTGTTAAAAATTTTAATGTAAAGTCACATGTCAAAAATCGTTTCATGCATTTATTACTATTATAAAACCTGGTCCCAATTATATGACAATATACCAGAAAGGTTAACCCGACCTCCAGCGCGTCAAAAAAAAAAAAAAAATGGAAAAAGGAAAAATTCAGTCGAGGACCAAATAAATATATGTTATCTCTTACAATAGCAATAATAAAGACACATGCATTCTGATTTGTCACTCATAAATTAAATGCAAAGCATCTATCTATTTTATCATTGAGCAAGGTTTCGATGCCACAAATGCCATATTTTTTATTTTAAATATAAAAAAATTAAAATATAATCGTTCAATCCAAACCGTTGATCTTGTTCATTTTAACGATGGATGCGTTGTAGTAAAATTTCATAATATTTATAGCTTATTTAATACTTGATCAAGATGTTGAAAAATAGACATATTAGAATGAATCTATTTTAGTTATTTTGATCCGTTTATTTTTTACCATTTGATCAAGTAACAAATAAACTTAAAAAATTATAAAATTTTATGACAATGCATCCGTCATTAAAATGAACAAGATCAACGATTTGGATCGAACGATTATATTTAAAATTTTTTATATTTAAAATAAAAAAAAGTGTGGCATTTATGACACCAAAAAAATGTGGCACCGGAACCTTGCTCCTTTATCATTAAAAGTCGGGTGAGGGCTCTAGGGCTGTACAAAAAATTTGTTTAATCCGTTCTAACCCACCCGATCTAATCTAACTCGTTTTTTTACCAAATTAAGATGATGTTGAGTTGGTACGAATTTTAATTTTGACAAACCCATCAATTTGAGTTGGATTATGAGTTTCATAGTCGTAATCTGTTCGAACCCGATTCATTACGATTTAAAAATAATTTATCCTAAACACGATCTAGATAATAAAATTATATAACACTTTATCATATTTAATACGAACTCTATTTATTTTGTATAAAGTATTTTTTATTGTTTGCAAGCAATAATAAACTAAATAAATGTTAGAAATTTTAAATATATTTAAAAGTACATCTTTTTTTATTTGAATTTTAATTATCTTATCAATTTATTCTATTAAGTTATTATGACTAATTTTTGTTAGAATTTTTTTGATGACCATATCTCAAACATTTGTTATGATGTTAAATGTTAAATTATCTTTATATTATTTAAAAATGTAATTTTATTTTATTAAAATTTGAACCCGTGTAACTCATTTAACGACCCATAAAACCCGTCTATAAAAAAATTGATGGGTGGGTTAGATTATGAGTAGTTTAATTAAAATTTTTTCTTAATCCGTAATTTTTGGCGAAATACCGTCGACCCACTTATTGTACACCCCTAGGCCCTAGAGGCTACATGGCCCATTCATTTAATTAACGACTGAGAACTGTCTTCTGAATATATATAATTAAGGCGACAATTAATGTCCCGTTTCGAAGATGTTTGCATAGGTTGTCGTAAGATATGATTCTTGTGATTAAATATTTATACTTGTATATTCATAGTACTTGATACTATGTTTGCAGTCTTCTGGGTATATTAATTTATTATATTCCAAACTAATTTGAAAATTTTTTCCTCTAATAGATAGTGCATGACAAAAAAATAATTATTAAAATAAATAAATAAAAATTATAATAGTAATAATAATATTTTTGTTTACAAGTACAAATATTTAATAACATTTTTCGAGAAGAGTTGGTGAAATAGAAATCCAACAGGAAGTCCCTTAAAAAGTATGTCTATAGTTAGAAAACTTGATCGAATTTTGCATAAAAAACTTAGTACTACAACATCAGAAAGAAATACAAAGATCATATCAACTTGTCAATTTCTTTTTTATGTCCAATACAATCAAGCCTGGTTTGTCTTTGGGGAGTGATAATAATTTTATATTTGGATTAATGCATGCATTCATGTAGAAATTTTTTTAAAAAAATGTCGAGTTTGTCTTTGCTGAAAATACAATATATTTTTTACAATGCAATTTTAAAATAAATAGCAAAATATATAAATATCGTACGGGCTATGACAATAAAATTAACGTGACTGCACTGGGGAAAATTACGGAATGATTCAGAATTGTCGAATGCACTGTCTTATATATAGTCCGAAAAGGAAAGTAGTGGCATGCTTAGCTAAATTTAAAGGAACCGATTGAAATCTTCGTGTATATCTAGGCTATCACTGAAACTCAAAACCTCGAAAAGCTCTTAATTAATTTCCTACCAACTTCTACCTGAAATTATGAATGTAGTGCTACAATACCTGCAGCTCCTCTTACTGATACCGTTTCTCCACCATGCAAGTTCAAACTCCATTCCAATCTTCAATGCAATATACAGCTTCGGCAGCTCCTACGAAGACACTGGTAACATGGCTATTCTCGCACCAACAACACCCGGGTTCTGGAACGTGCTGAATTCCCCTTATGGGGAAACCTTCTTTAACCGCCCCACTGGTCGTGCATCAGATGGTCGACTTGTTATTGATAGAATTGGTATTTCGTTTCCATTTTTTAAATTGCGGAATGGTGTAGAATATTTTCAATATAACGTACTGTCTTCATACAAATAAAATAAAAATGCTAGGCATACAGAAGTCCGAAAATTTTCATGTTGCTTTATGATTTTGGTACAATATATATAATACACATTTAATAACTATTTTCACACAAAATGTTGATGTCCTATACAAAGAAGCGCTTCCTACATATAATGCTTTGTAAATATACTCATTTTAGAGCTCTTTTGTACCATTAATGTTTTGTAAATATACTCATTTAAATTTAATCAGGGGCTTCTACCTAATCGTCTGTACATATATCCCTTGCGGCATAGAAATTTATCCAATTCTGTAATAATTATTTATCCTTCACGGTTTGCAAGATGAAAATTTATATATAGCTTTCCGTAGAATTTTCCCTAATTGACCCAATTTGGTCTGTCACAAATCATGTTTAGAGCAGTAAATTACTGTAAAATATGAAATATTTCCTCCAGAGTCCAGTTATATGGCAGGTAATACATTGGAGCAGAAGGCTTTCCGTTTTTATGAACAACAGGAGGTTGCAAATGAATCCTAATTACTGTCTGTTTGGTTGACAATTTGATAGCTATAACAGAAAAATAGAAATAACAAATTAATTTATCAACAAATGAGTTATAAAATTAAATTATGTTTCACTGGTTCTTTTGCAGCTGACCACCTCGGGTTTTCATTCATACCACCATCCTTGGCCCGAGGCCAAGACTTCAGCAAAGGGGCAAACTTCGCTGTTTTTGGTTCAACAGCACTCAATTATACATTCTTTCAGCAAAACAACATTAGAAATACTCATCTCCACAACACCTCCTTGAGTGTTCAGATCGAATGGTTTGAGAATCAGAAGCCTTCTATATGCAACACAAGTGAGTATCTGTAATTTGTGCTGCCATGTGTATTAAGTATTAACAAATTTAATTACTTTAATGTAAGCTGATATGCTAAAAATATTAATGCAGCCTGTGTGGAACATTTTACAAAATCACTCTTCGCACTAGGGAAGTTTGGAGACAATGACTATCTTTACATGCTGTCTGGGGGGAAGACAATCGAGTTTGTCAATTCTACTGTTCCTGTTGTTGTCGAAACCATTAGATCAGCTGCCGAGGTACAGATCTAGAAAAAAAACCAATATGCACATCACCTATTATTTAGTAATAATTTTTTTTAATGATAATATGAGAAAGGTATTGGCTAGAAATATAATACAAGGCTTAAACATTGTGGTTTTTCCTTTCTATGGGTTGTTTGCAGTAATAAAACATACTAAGATTGATCGAACGCACTTTCATTATTCAGATTGAAAGCCCAATTTGCTTGACATTTTGGGCCAAGATCCACCATAATAAGCATTTCTATTTAAGTGTTCATTTTACCTTTTTACCTTCTTTAATTCAGAATAGGGCCATTACTTGCAAAGACTAGTATTATATTAATGTGCAAACTCATCCAACTTACAAGAAAAACTTGCAGAGGTTGCTAAAACAAGGGGTAATGCACTTGGTAATGGCGGGAGTAAGACCTAATGGATGTGTACCTGTCGTCCTGACAAATTTTGCAAGCACAAACAGATCGGACTATGATTCTCTTGGATGTCTGAAAGTATATAATAACATTGGGATATACCACAATACCTTGCTATGTAGCGCAGTCAAGCAGCTCCGACTCGAGTTTCCCCAAGCAAAGATCAGCTTCAGTGAATACTATAAACCAATCATTGGGTGCGTTTGGATCTTTGGAAGAAAGAAGAAGAAGAAGGAAGAAGAAAAAAAAAATTATAAACAATTCAAACTCTTCACAAAGTTACACACTTTCCAATACTTATTCCCTTCTTTTCTTCTTCCCACACCTATCCAAACGCACCCATTGATTTTGTAAGCAATCCAAGCAAATACGGTATGTTTCTTCCAGAATAAATTTTCCAAAAAAAATTAAAAGATTGCAATCTCCTATATAAATTAATAAATTATAAATGCACAGGATTTACCAGTGGAACACAACTTCGAGCTTGCTGCGGAACAGGCAAACCGTATAACTATAACTTGCTAGCAAGTTGCGGCCACGCCGGAGTTCCTGCATGTCCAAACCCATCTACTTTCATAAATTGGGATGGGATACACTTGACAGACGCTGCGTACGACATCATTGCTGATGGCTGGTTGAAGGGTCCTTATGCAGATCCACCAATACTAGATCTACCAATATTTGTTCTATAATTTGATCAAGTATGATTTCATTGTAGTGAATGATGTAGGGAAATTTGCTAATTGTGGACAAATCATTTCAGAAATAATAAGTTTGTCCTTTCGCAGAGTTATTTTATAATACTTATAGCTTTTTCCAGCATATTATTCATAAATCAAAACATTACAGTGAGCAAGAAAGTTTGATCCAATGCCATGTACCAGCATTGCCAAATTGATAACTTTGCTTTATTTTAAATAACTCAAATACATTGTAGTTTAATCCTTTTGAATATTCTTCCTATTCAACAGAACTCGAAAGCATCTAAGAAAGTTTGTGAGTCGTGACTTCTAAGAAGAGCTAACCAATACATCTATTACCATTTTGATCATCCAAAGAGCACTAAAGTCTAAAATGAAGAAAAAGGCAGAGTTGCTACTAAACTAATCAAGGTTTTATGGACTAATAACAATCTGTAATTCTCTACTGATAATCCTCTTTGGGATCCGAATTAGAATCCGAATCTTCATCAGATTCAGATCCGAAATCAACCACGATCCCATGATTTCCATCCCAGGCACATTTCCTCTGTTCTCTTCCTCCTCTTCATTGGGTTCCTTATCGGGTTTATCAAAGAAGTTATCGGGTCTGAAGGGCGGGATAAATATCCACCACCGGGCCATCGGAGCGTAGGTGCGAAACGGCGAAAGGACTCGTTAGGAGGCAGACATAGGAGGTGCTGCGATTGGGGTTTGGATGGTTGAGATTTGACGGAGGAGCATCCACCACCGTTGGATCGACCAGAGGCTCAATCTCCTCATCGCCGCACGTGCGGTCGCAGCTGATAGAGTCGACTAGTTCCGCTCAGTCGGATTTCGGAACTATGAGTTTGTTTCCTTCTTTTCGGCCCTTTTTTTTTCGCCATCATTCAACGAAAAATCATCTGCGTCATCCAAGTCCCTTCCCTCCCCTCGCGATCCCTTCCCTCCATCTCCCTCGCGCTCCCAGTCTCTCTCGCACCCCTTCTCTCTTTCTCTCGCACTCCCTTCTCTCTTTCTCTCACGCTCTTCCTTCCCTCCCTCGGGCTCTCCCTTTTCTCAATTCCCTATCTCACGTTTCTTTTTCCCTGTCTCTCCTTCTCTTCTTCTTCCATCTTCTCTCCTTCAATTCATCACACTTTCTTTTCTCTGCCTCATCTCCTCTCCTTCTTTCCGTCAGATTTTTTTCCCCTTGAACTCCACCTCTGTTCCTAACATGTGCACTTTATCTTGTTTTTTTTAAATGAACATATACAACAATAAATTGAACAGATACGAAGATATAAGAACATATAATCGAAATGTATATATACAAGAACAAAGTTAACATACATAATAAATAAACAGAACAGATATAACAACTAATTGAACATAAATAGCAAATAAATTGAACAGATGTTACCGATAAATTGTACAGATTTAACAATTAAAAGCGAACATATCTAATTGACATACATAATAAATAAATTGAACATATATAACAACTAATTGAACATATATAACAAATAAATTGAACAGATGTTACCGATAAATTGCACAGATTTAACAATTAAAAGCGAACATATCTAATTGACATACATAATAAATAAACCGAACATATATAACAACTAATTGAACATATATAACAAATAAATTGAACAGATTTTACCGATAAATTGCACAGATTTAACAATTAAAAGCGAACATATCTAATTGACATACATAATAAATAAACTGAACATATATAACAACTAATTGAACATATATAACAAATAAATTGAACAGAAATTGCACAGATTTAACAAATAAAAGTGAAATGTAAAAAAAATATTAACAGATATGATATATAAAATGAACAAATATAATAAATAAAATGAACATATATAACAAACAATTTGGACTCATACAAAAAATAAAAATTGAACATAAATTGAACATATGTAACAAACATGTTGATTCATACAAAAATATAAAAAGTGACAATAAATTGAACATATATAAAAAATAAATTGAATAGTTACTTCCATTAGATACTCTCTTAGTACTACTAATAAACTTTAGATACTACTTTGTTACAACAAGTTGAACACTTATTCGTATTAAATAATCCTTTAGTGTTTCTAAGTGTCACAGTACGTTAAATTATTAGGGAGAAGTGAGAAGTGATAGGCGTTATTCAAAAAAGAAAGATCAGTGCAAAGGAGGAAAGAGGCGAACTAAAAGAAGGGATGGAGGGAGAGGAGAGGGAGGGGATAAGAGCGCTAAAGAGAGGGGGGAGGGAGGGGAGGGGAGGGGAGGAAGAGGCACGGAAAAATTGAGCAGAGCGGAAAATTAAAAACGCGCTCCTCTGTGGATGACACGGATGACATCCAATTGGATGGTAAGTAGTAATTACTTTTTTTTTTTCCTTACCATTTTCTCACGGTCACGGAGTGGAGTTCTTAATGGGCTAAAGTTTACAGCCTGTTAACATTAAGTTGTTTGGGCTCATCATTTCAAAGACTTATTGGTAAGCCCAATGGACTTCATCAGTTCATCTCTACCGAATCAATATGTACATTATCGTTAAATTAATTAGGAAATTACTATTATGACATACTAATGTATATTATTATTATTTTTATACGTTGTTAAATTATATCAATTGACGTACTTGCTTGAAATAGGTTTAGAAACTAAAAGGTGAAATCAAATAGTAAATGAAAGAGGATAGACTATGTTTTGTATCAGAATCAGACCTTTGTACAATAAGCAAAAGCTCACGATCTGGGTTTAGGCCAGGTATGGTCGATCGAAACCAGCGCGTAAAAACAAACCAAACTGGCAATTGAACAACGGTAAGACTCACGAGCCAATAAATAATTGAATGATAAATAGTTGGTACTAAACATTAAATAATGCCAAATTTGGAAATGAATAAAAGAAACCATTTATTAAGATAGTGTTCATTTCTGACTGGACCTAACACGAGACGGACCAAAATTAATTTAAGTTCGTACTTGACCATATTGTAAATGGATTAGCTCAGTCGTCGGATCGAATTTGGTCGGGTTTATCTATCAGTCTCTGCTCTCTGGTTGGGTGGGGTTGGATTATAAGTTGGGTCGAGATGCAATTATTGCGAACAGCGAAAGAAGTCATTGATGTTCGTATGTACATGGCTTGCATTCTTCCCATTTCAGAAGAGTACAAATAGCCACTATTCCAACGTTGAGTATATATCTAACTGATTTCAGAATATTGAGAACCGGACTTATATCTTACTGTTTCGGAGAAATTATGACATATGTACCAATTTTGAGCTTTCTTCGGCAACTATTACAGTATTACCTCTCCACACTTATCCCTAATTGGCTATTTTCGGTATAGCACTCTTCTTTTCTAAAATCCAAATTTTGTTAGTCTTTTCCTCTCATCAACTATTTAATAAGAGTCCAAGACAATTATTTTCTACTATTCTCATTACAACCAAATGCAATTGTACTAAAATAAAAGAACAAAACTAAATAATGACAGAATTTTTTTTTAAGATAAGCAGGGTTAACTCGCCACTTTCTATTAGAAAAGGCAAAAAAAATTACAAAGTCCAACACCACATATAAATAAATAAAGCATAAAAAGGTTCAAAGGCACTGTACCAGGAATCGGTACCAGTGAATCCCCTTTAACTTACTAATCTGTCATGCCTTTACTATTTCCTAACCACCCATGAATGTTTTGGCAATAATTATTCAACACCATATACTATAGTAGCACAATAAAAATGTCCAAGACAACAAAATAGAAAACATTTAAAATTGCTGGCTGATTTTTCTTAATCGGTAGAAGCTCCACCCCTTGTATGTGCACCTAGTAATCGTATTGGTAGTTCCTCTGAACCTGGTACCAGTACTAGTACCTCTTCCTTCTTCCATCCAGGCCACATATCTGACCAATATATTGTTGGAATTTTTATTGGTCTATATTGTTAATTATGAACCAAATTCATTTAAGTTAAAAAACTAAAGGGTGCAATCATTATTTTGATGGAAAATTTAGATGTCCACATTCAATGTATTTATCTTAAGGGTTATCTTAAAAATATATTATAAATACTTATTCTCTATTATATCTAATAGTTGGTTCATTTTCTACTACATAAATATAAAAGAAAAAGAGAAATGAGTAGAGAAAACGTCTATAAAGAAGCCCATCATAATGTCTAAAGAAAACTGTTGAAGATCAGTACTTACGCTTCCGCCTAACGATTAATGATTTCTGCTATTCAATTTGTAAGTTTTATACTCAAGATTTTTGTTGTTTTATATAATTTATGGATCCTAAAAATTTGTGTTATTATTTCTAAACACGTTAATTAATGATTACGTTTTTTATATATTTATAAATTTTTAATCAATAAAAGTGTTAAGAATTCGAGCGTCTACGCAGCGGAAGTTAGATTTTAGGTTCGAGGAGGCACGATCCAAGTGCAACTGCACAAGAATCGTGCCCCTTAGGGCTAGTCAACACGAGGATCTCAATACAATCAAATACAAGTGAACACGAGAATTTAACGAGGTTCAGCACCAATTTGGTGCCTACGTCCTCCACACACACGCACACTTTTTCTTTTATTTTCTGTTAATGTCTGAGATACATATTACATGGAGAAGATGAATATTAAATAGGAGCTATCCTATAAAGGCACACACCTCCTTTCCATAATTTCCCATTATTTCTTTCTTTATTTGTTACATTTGGCATTTTATTTACAAGGAAACTATTCCAATATACTAGAATCACACCCCTGAACGTGCCATACACGTATTTTCAACTTTAGTGCAGCCTGAACCTTTCCTTGTATGAAAAACGCGTCTGTTCTGCCAACCATTCGGCGGGACCTGGCCGAACACCTGGCCGAATACAGGGCCGAATGCTCTATTTTTTATCTTCTGTGGCAGCACACACTACCATACTTCATATTGAACTTTTTTCCAAAAGAGCTTAAATTAAACTTAAAATTTCCACTAGGGCTCAAACCCTTGTAATATTATCCGAAAGGGCCTAGATTTAATTTCGACGTTGGAATTAACGGACCCGAACTCCATTTTGAAGAATAATATCTATAGACCATCATTATACGCAGGAATTTTTATATTACGGAAGAATCCCACTATGCCACTTGTCTCTTACATGCTTTATCAAAAATTTTTTCCCCACCTATAATTAATGCCACTTTTCTCTTAGTATCTCATTAGTTGAACTTGTAGTATTATTCAAACTTGTATCACTATTTACTATTTAGTGAACTATTAGTATATTTTTCGGTTGCATTTATGTGTCCGTCATGAAATGGAACCACGGATTATTTCAATTTTCCGTTGTATATGTCCATATTCCATTATCTTTTAATTTATAAAAAATGTCATTTTGTATTCATGAATACATACTAGACCAAACATTTTGATAAAAGTCTTTATTATTTTTTTTTTCAAAGTTCCGATCTATAGTAGTGTTATTCAAGTGAAGACATAGCATTTGCATGTTTAGGAGTGCAAATTTTCAAAAGAACACGAGACTAAACTTACAAGCATCTTAATTGATAAATAAATAAATAAATAAATAAATATATATATATATATATATATATATATATATATATATATGAGAAAGCCTTCAATCAAAGTGCTTTGACCGGAGTCTCAGTTAAACCCCGTCAGATCTCAATTTTGAAAGTTCAAACGACCGATCCGAACCGTCAAATATGATATCCATATTGAAATCTCCTTGCCGACCAAAATTTTCATTTTTTTGAATTTTTTAAGTATTTTTTCGGATTTTCAAAAATCGTTAATCTAATTTGTTCTGAACCTTTACAAATATTGTTGTTTTTGAAAATCCGAAAAAATACTTAAAAAATTCAAAAAAATAAAAATTTTGGTCGGCAAGGAGATTTTAATATGGAGATCATATTTGACGGTTCGGATCGGTCGTTAGAACTTTCAAAATTGAGAACAGACGGGGTTTAACTGAGACTCCGATCAAAACGCTTTGATTGAATCCATTCTCTCTCTCTCTCTCTCTCTCTCTATATATATATATATTTAACTGCTGCGCGCAAGTCGCATGCCTTTGCCAAAAATGGTATATACTAATATTGTACATAGTGGTTTTCAAAATAACATAACACGAGCTTGTTGGTACGACATGCACACGTGTTGATATGATACGATACAACACGTTTATAGAATTAGCACTACACGTGCATGTCGATGTGTCATGTCAAAATCGTGTTGTGTTGGAGACTTCAAAACGTTGACACAACAAAAAATTAATATTATTTGAAATTTATGAAATTATATTGAGTTTATATTATAAATTTAATAACTTTAATTCATAATCTTTTTATTCAATCATTAATTTTTATTTTAATATATGAAATTTCAACAGTTTCTTATATTTTTCTAATTTAAAATTTTTAAATATTTTTTAATTATATTTGTTTTCTTTGGTTTAACTGAGACTCCGGTCAAAGCGCAATATTTTTTAAATATTCTTTCTTCTAACGATCCAAACGCACCTTAAAATACACATATTCATTGCATCCCCTTATGGAAATGAAATGTAAGAAAGTAACATAAGTTCTATCTATAATTCCATATCGGAACCTTTCCGATTTTTTTTTTGTTATATATATAATAGATGAAAGACATATACATACATATTTATTTAACAATCAATTGCACGTTCACATGCTTTTGGATAAATACGTGATAAAGCACATCGGTGGACGAGACGTGCTCCGAGACCAAAGAAAACAAAATATTTAGCGCACAAACTTATCTGAAGCCCTTTCGGATGATATTGTGAGGGGTTAAGCCCTAGTAGAAATTTAAATATTAATTTAAGTCCTTTCGGAAAAAAGTCCCATATTTTAACACTCCCTCTCAAGTTATACAACTTGTAAGAACAATTTATCTATTTTTCTTTAATAATTTGTGCCATGCATTCGATCCATAACTTGATCTTTTGCAGCACTTTCTCACAAAAAGCACAAGATCTTAGAGTATGCTGCAATCTATCTCTAAAGCAAACAATATTTCTATTTATTTAACCAAAATAATGAAAATATTCAAAGAATCGCAGTGAGGCAAATCTTATAGCTATATGTTTTCTCACGATCTAAAATATCTAAAGAAGCTAACAATTCTACGAGATTTCTAAGACTACTAATATAAAATTAATTTTAACAACTATTCTCAAATTTCTCTATGTTATGTACATGTAAAGAACAAATAATCTATCGATTCGTGTACTCCGCAATACACGCAATTTGACAGCACGCTATTAATTACAGAAAAGGATATAGATAAAAATATATAAAATTGTTGATTTACAGTAATACAGAGTTTGTGTGTGTCATGTGGCTGATGGGAAGCGGGTCATTCAGGGCTGTTTTTTTTTTCCAATTTTACTTGCTACAGGAATAGTAACATATTAGCTCTGTTTGGATAGGTGTGGAAAGGAGAGAAGAAAGAAAGAAATGAAAAGAAGTATTGAGAAATGTGTAACTTTGTGAAGAATTTAGATTGTTTATAATTTTTTTCTTTCCTTCTTTCTTATTCTTACTTTTTCTCAACGCATTTAAACGGCATCATTAGGAAGACAATCACGTACCATGCCTCCAAGTCTCCAATTTTTAGTTCATTTATTCGGTTGTTGGCCCATGTGCTTTCCGAAATAGCACGCCTTTTTTTTTTTTTTCCATGGCGCATCTGTCCACTGAAGTTGACTGCACGGTATTTGCAATCCAAACTCCAAAGACGAAAGATCTCAAAGAGCGCTTCCTTTGCTTCATTTAATAGGAAGGTAGGAACAAATACTAGTAAAAGTCAACCTTAATTAAAAAGCTCTTCATTTCTTCCACTTCCGGTTCCAGGCTTAAAGCTGAAATAATGAGCGCAATACACCTACAATATCTTCTACTACTGGTCTCATTTCTCCACCATGCAAGCTCCAACTCCGTTCCAATCTTCAACGCAATTTACAGCTTCGGTGCCTCCTACGAAGACACTGGAAACGTTGCTATACTCTCACAGGCTTCGAACCAATTGAAACTGCCTTATGGGGAAACCTTCTTCCGCCGCCCCACTGGCCGTGCGTCAGATGGTCGTCTCGTTATTGACAGAATTGGTAATTTTTTTCTATATATATAATGTAACTTGTTCAAGTAAATAAAATAAAAATGCTAATCATTGTACTCTGAAAAAAGGTGTTGCGTCAATTTCATACACGTTGTATTTTAATGTTGCTAAACACATCTCTATAATTTTATTTTATTTTTTAATTTGAGCAATATTCTCAAAATCATATCCATACACTGTACAACATAACGTGTAAGCTAATATTGCTGGTAGAAAGAAAATCCAAAATATTGGTCAACAATTCGCCATGACATCCATAAGAAACTTTTTAGAAGTTTCCGTCCGAATACCTTATGAGCCGGAAATAGAGAATAGAAATAAGGAATTTCGTTTTGCGTGCTTATCTTTATTCTTGTACAACACAAACAACACAAGAATAAAGAATAAGGACCCTTATTCCTATACTAACAAAACCATGGTATAAGAATAAGAAATAAGAATAAGCACGAAACCAAAATTCCTTATTCTTATTCTCTATTCCTAGCTTATTCCGTTGCATCCAAATACACCCTTAGGGTGTGTTTGGAAGTGTGGTGAATAAGAATAGAATAGCTTGTTTTTGAATAAGGATGTTGAATAAGGGATGGTGAAGAATTACTTATTCATGTAATTGAGGATGTTGTTTGGATGGTTAGCTAGGAATAAGAACAAGAAAAAATATATAAAATAATAATTTGTTGTTTATTATTTTGACTAACTTTTATGCAACAATCCTTTATATTTTTTTGGCGCCACCTCAATGCTGGTCTGTTACTACGAATCAATTACAAATCCTATTTGTAACTTGAGCTATATCTTTTCTATCGTACCAGTAATTGCAATAAAAAACAACTAATAATTGTAATACAAACTTAATAATGGAGTCCATTCGAAATATATCAATACTTAAGCTAAATTGCAATCCAGTACCAAATCCACAATAATATGTCAATACTTAAGATAAATCCTCTCAGTATTTACAATCCAGTACCAAATTAAATATACAAATTGCAAATGGACTTGAATGAAAAATTATCAAAAATTAATCATGTGTATAAGGATAATAACAATATACCGGTAAAGAAGGGAAAAGTAACTAAAAAACGGAAAAAGAGATTGAAAGCTCAATAAGACAATAATGTTGTATATTGATTATGGCCTAAAGCTGTACGAAAGAATTTAAGATCTAAATATGGTTTCTCTCTCCGAATATTTTAATATTTTTAAGCATCACAGGAGCTAGTTCCGACCTTGTTCCAACTTTTTGTTGGAACTAAAACAAGGGGCTTGAATAGCTTATTCACCTTGTTCCAAAATGTGTTTGGCACCTTTCAAAATAAGCAATTCTAGAATAGGCCTTATTCTGAGCATGCCAAACATGCCCTTAGAGTCTTAGAATAAAGATTCGTCCGACCTATAGGTTCGTGGATCAGTTCGTTTTTTCTGTTCCTTTTTTAAGCTTTGGACCAATATATTTCCACAAATAAATTCATTTTTCTACCTAAGTCTTCTGACATATTTCACAAACATTCCTTTTTAAAAGCTTTGATCACTTCCTAATTAAAGGCTTGTGAGTTGTGACACTTTAAAACTTTTTGTTTTACATATTTGGTGTTTATTTGTACCATTTTATTGTTATGTAAAATACTCATATTAATTTACGGTACTGATCATTTTTTAGATTCATCTTTCTCATCATCTCCTTAATTGCTTTCCGAAAAAAGAAAAGAGAAGATGAAGATGATGGAAATGATTTTCTTATTAATGCATTTTCCTTTTTAGCCTCTCGTCCTATCATCCCTGACGCTATTTAGGAAAAAAAAAACAGAAACTCCATTCCCTTCTTTCTCTCTTTTCGCTTCTTCTCCCCTTCCCTGGCATAAATTTTTTTCCTGATAATTCTAATTAAGTAGAACATTAACTATAACATTTAATATTTCTTTTCGAGAACAATTAGAATAATTAGAAACATTAACTAGAACAAATTATTAACGGTTTTATTTGATATATCTAACTGTTCTAGTTAATGTAATTGTTCTAATTAATATCATAATTGTTCTAGTTAAATATATTTAACTATAACAATTATATATATTAACTTGAACAGTTACGATACTAATTAGAACAATTATATATTAATTATAACAATTGCTATTTAATTAGAACGGTTAGTGTAACAACTATAAACATATAATTTGTGATAATTGTGATAAACCAAGTTGTTTTAATTAGGAAAATATTTTATAAATGAAAGCGAATTTTGTTTTTGACATTATTTAAGGTATTTTTTCTTTTGTCGCTAGTAAGAGTTGGTTTATGTATGAATTAAATTCTTTTTCATCTAATGTACGTAAGATTATATATCTTGTCAAACCGTTAAGGATAAAATTACAATGACGAATGAATATATGTATATGCCTTAAGGATTCGTACAAGAAGCTGATCGGGTGCAAACTTAGTCAAAATAATTTTATTTTACCTGATTTAACCTATCGTAGTAAAGCTAAGGGTGGAACTACAGGAACGGTGTTGGGATATCGGTCTTTTACTTTAATTAATTAGCTAGACGAGTTCAACTCTTTTTGGTGTTTAAAGAATTGAAGGTGTGTTCAAATCCTAAGTCTAAAATCAAGGTCAAACTAGAACTAAATGGGAGATAATCAGCAAATCTGAATTCTAGGGTTTCTGGTTTCAACTTAATCTGCTAAGTTCAATTTCCAAACGGTCCGTTTGATATCTCAGACGGTCCGTTTGAGCCGTGAAACTGTTTACCGCTTAGCTATTCCTAATATGTGTGTGGAATCATATTTTAATCCTAGGTTACCAGATACTTACCATCGTTATAGTTCTGGTTTCGTAGGTTAATCTACTACTTCCCTTAAAAACCCTAGGATTTGGTCATCACCATTGGCTTAAGTTTTCTAAGTCTATCTTTCAATTCGAAGGATTTCTTACAATCATCGTTGCGAGAAAGGTTCACCTATCGGCTACTAAATCCTGGTTTCACTCATCAGCTACTACAATCCTCAAGTTGGTCAATCAATTCATACAAAGGTATAGATTATTATTACCATACTAGACAAGGCCTTAATCTAATTGGTATAATCAATTCTACTCTTGCAATCAATGATATCACATAATTAATTAAATCATGAAAGAAAGAAACACATAAAGAAATAACTAAGCAAATAAACAATAAAACAAATAAGTTTACAACCATAATCTTAGAATAACAAATCAACAACTCAAAAACATCAAACAAACAAGAGAAAAATGAGAAATAAGAGAAGTTACAACCAATTGTCCTTGCTTTCCCTTGAAATTATTGAAATCTCCTTCTAAACGACTCGTTGCTATCGCAAACGACCCGTCTAACGCTGCCACAATCTGGACTTGAGACTAATCTCTCAGATTTTTCTATATCTAACCCTAAAAATTAACCTTGGATCTAAAACACCACCTTGTATGCTCTTGTGTCCCCTTATATGGCTTTGTATGGGCTTCTCTCCCTCAAAATCTCCTCAAAGTCATCTTAAATAGGCATTGGAATTGTTTAGAGACGCATGAGGTTTGTTCTAGACGTGTTGGGAGTTGAAAATAACCATCCCACCAAGAATAACCACCAAATCGGACACTTTCTGTTATTTCCGGAAGGTTCCAGACGGACCGACTGAAATATGACTGAAAATAACAATTTTTTCCTGCGAAAGTCAAACGGTCCGTCTGAATTTTCAGACGGTTCGTATGGAAATTTCTGCACTACGCACTGTTATTGTTTTGCCCATATCTCCTTTATCCGGACTCCGTTTGAGGCGATTCAAAAATCAGTGGAAAGCTTACGAGGAGTTTTACATCATCATTGATTCATCCAGGTCATATTTTTGTCCAAAATCTACATTAAAGTAGGATTATGGTAGTAACTCATTCTTGACACAAAAACCTAATTAAAATGATCCTAATTAACCTAACTCAAGTCAAATGGTTTAGTTTGGAGTCAAAATACTACCAAAATATGTATATAAAATAATCTCATCAGAAGCTCCAACATAAAAATTAATACGGAATGGTTTCCCGTTATCCGTTTTTCTCCGTCATCCCCACTAAAACGCGCTAATAACTGTCTCATCTCTCATCCCCAACCGCACCCAATTTAATCTAGCACCTAGCGCCTTCTCTGTTTCGCTCCTTCCCTTCCGCTAACATATATATATTTTTTCTTTTTGAATACTAATTGTTCTAGATAAGTAATTATTTTAGTCAAATAAGCAACTGTTATAAGTGCATTGTATCAGTACTGTAGCGTACAGGTATGCCCTCTTTACGAATTAACATGCAAGTTATAAGTGCATCCTGCATACTAAATTACTGCCTTCTTTTCAAACATTTCAAATAAACAAAGAAAAATGCAAAACTAACACTTTATTTTTTGTTTCATAAATCTTTGCTTGTCACTTGTCAAACATTTAATTAAATATCTTCCACCGCTATTTTTGCAGCTACATACGTTGGGTTGCCATTCATACCCCCATCATTGGCCCATGGCCAAGACTTCAGAAAAGGGGCAAATTTTGCTGTTTCTGGTGCGACGGCACTCAATCTTGCTTTCTTTCAACAAAATAACATTGCAAATCAGAATGTTCAGAATACCTCCCTGAGTGTTCAGCTTGAGTGGTTCGAGAATCAGAAGCCTTCAATATGCAACACAAGTGAGTATTCGTAATGTGTTCATCCATGGGTATCACAAATTCACTTCTAAATGAGTTGATATCCCGATATATTCATGCAGCTTGCATGCAATTTTTTGCCAAATCACTCTTCATGTTGGGGAAGTTTGGAGACAACGACTACTTTTACATGTCGTTGGGAGGGAAGACCATCAATTTTGTTAATTCCACTATTCCCCTTGTTGTCAAAACCATTAGATCAGCTGCCAAGGTACATAACTACATATATAACTAATACTGCACATATGCACAAATGACACGAGAAATGTATTTACCAGAAATGGTCCATCTTTTAAATGTCAAATGCCTATTTTACAAGGACATTTGCAAGGGTCTCTAATATGTGTGCGGCCCCATTTCAAATGCCAATGTGATAGTTGGGGGGGGGGGGGGGGGGGGGTTGTGTGTGCGAGAGGGGATATAGGTTGGGGTTTGTAAAGGTTGAGAGGCATTGTATCACTGCTTATGGTGACACTTGAGAACTAGATGCTATATTTTAGGTTCAAATTTTAAACTTCAATTTCCATCATTTGACATATTTATCAAATCACAAGTAACATATTCAGCGATGTATTTCGAAGCCCAAGTACATGACAATTTTGGTCCCAAAATCCAGCCACAAGCATTTCTCATTACGTGTTCATTTTTCTTTTTTACCTTCTAATTTAATACAAAGTTGGACCACCGGCAGAGACCAGAATTCTCTTAGCATGCAAACTAATCTAACATAAACAAAAATTACAAAAGTACATTTAACTAGTAAAAAAAAAACAAATTCTTGCAGAGGCTGCTTAGACAAGGGGTAATGCACTTGGTAGTGACGGGAATAAGACCAAATGGATGTGTACCTGTATACCTAACATTGTTTGCAAGCACAAACAGATCAGACTATGATTCTCTTGGATGCCTCAAAGTGTACAATAAAATTGGGATATACCACAATGCCTTGCTATGTAGCGCAGTCAAGCAGCTCCGACTCGAATTCCCCCATGCAAAAATCAGCTTCAGTGAATACTACGAGCCAATCATTGATTTTGTGAGAAATCCAAACAAATATGGTAAGTTTATCACAGTATAAATTATCCAAAATGTTAAAAGATTGTAATCTTCTATACAGATTAATAGATTAATGCACAGGATTTACCAGCGGAACACAACTTCGAGCTTGTTGTGGAGGGGGGGGACCATATAACGTTAATTTGACAGCAGGTTGCGGCCAAACTGGAGTACCCGCATGCCCAAATCCATCTACTTCAATAAGCTGGGATGGACTGCACTTGACAGATGCAGCATACAACATCATTGCAGATGGCTGGTGGAAGGGTCCTTATGCAAATCCACCAATATTGGCTCTCTAATTGGATCAAGTCCAATTTCATTGAAAGAATGATTGAGGGGAAGTAACAATTTGTGGATAATCTATTAAAAAATAATAAGTCTTTGCGAGAAACACCTCTTGGTCTCTTGGTCCAGTGGAAAAAAGAGCAAGCACAGGATTTATAGAACCAACCTTCGTCGCCGGTTCAAAACTGCTAGGGAGTCCTTTGTGATATTTAATTTCAAAATAAGTTGAGGAGGGCTTAACCCCCCCCCCATCTTATATTGATAAAAAAAGAAATAATATTTTTTTCCTTTCTACGAAGTTATATTAATGTATGTCGTTGCCTGAGAAGGGCTAGTTCTTTCTAGAATTCAGCTGGTACCAAAAAAAAAAAAAATTCAGGTAAATTAAGGTTGGTTTAAGGTTCTAGTTCAAATATGAGTTTTTTTTTCAAGGATTGCACACAAAATATGTTTAAATAAAGTTATGACCCAGGTTACGACTAGAACAGTTGTACATGCAAAATTTAGTATAACTATATATCGTACAGTGCATTTAAGGATACCACTAGAAACTGAAAAATAACAGAACGATTTACCACTGTATATGAACATCCTTCTCGCAGCAAACCAAGACTTTACTGGTGCAATATTTGACCATCAAGCATAATGCTGCAAGAAAATAAGAAGGTTACAGTTATAGGTCTAGAACAAACAGACTATAATTTCTCAAGTTAAATAGAAGGTATGTCATAGGTCATGTTGGTATTACTTGAACTAAATTTACTAATTTTGCTGGTGGGTCGGAGTAAGTTTGACTTTGACCTAATAACCATGTACCAGCATTGCCAATTTGACAAGTTTGCTTGATTTAAAATACCTCAATTATGTTGCATAGTTACCCTTTTGCATTTTGTAGTCATTTCAAAAGTCAACTTGAAAGCAACTGAAAACTCAAAAAATTAGTGAAGCCCACAATTTAGAGAACTGAACCTTTATTATAACCACTTCATCCTCTTTGGAATCCGAAATGGAATCCTCATCAGATTCAGAGTCCGAGTAATTATCGGGTCTGACGGGCGGGATCCGCCTTGCCATACGAGCGTAGGTGCGAAATGACAGCAAAAGGACTCGTTACAAGGAGAAGTAGGTGCTGCGATCGGGATTTGACGGAGGAGCATCCACCGTTGGATCGACTAGAAGAGAGGAGCAGCATCGAACTGGTTTGATTGATCGAGATAGGTCTGGGTTGGATTCGGCCCCCAATTCGATTCACTGGGTTAATGGACGGGATATAATCGTCCGAAAAATTTACATTCTTTTTTAACTGAGAAGAATTTTGGACTTTTGAGTGGCAAAAAGAGGAGATGTTACTTTTGGGTGGCAAAATTCACGATTTTCTCAGTTTTGAATGGCATGGAGAAAATTTTGTCAAATAAAAAATATATGTGGAACTTGAACCATGATCCAACCACTCTTAGTCTTTAAGAATGAATTTGGAGACCAGACAAATACTCTTACCAACTAATATTTACTATCTACAACTCTATGATCCAATCACCTAATACCTATACTATACATATGAGAATGTCGCTTTGTCGGTGGTCCTCAATATCAATTGGTCAGGCACAGCACTACATTAGACATCCTAACCGACTGATATATCTGCTTTTGCGCAGCCTCGTGATATGTTGCCAGTTAACCTTAGACCATTGCCTACAAAAAGACCACGCATGGCATGTTGGCATGTAGCATGTAATGACTCTTCAACTTTTTTTTTTTTTTTTTTGAAATAAAAGTATGGGTCAAGCCCGATACCTCTTTATTGCCGAAAAAATTAATACTAACTTTACTGTTCATATTAATTTTGATAATAACAGAAAAAAAATCGAAATTTTAATACTAACGTTGCAGGATCGTCATCCCAGTTGACGAAAGCCCAATACCCTTGGATCGTCATCCCAGTTGACGACCCAAGCTTGGATCGTCATCCCAGTTGACGATCCAACGATCCAACAACAAAAAAAATACATATTTTAATTTTATGAAATCTTTTTGTTTGGATCGTCATCCCAAATGACGATCCAAACAAAAAAATTTCAGAAATTTTTTTTAATGCAATTTTTGCATTTTAGCCCCCAAAGTTTTTATTATTACAAAATATATAATTTATAATTAAAAATTAAACATAATTAAAACATCTATTAAAAAAATATAAGTATATAATTAAATTATTGCATGTTAAATACATAATATTGTATATGTTTGTAATATTTATTCATACATATATATATAATGTATTGTATATTTTATATATTAAATACATATTATTGTATATAATTAAAATATATGATACATATTATTATGTACATATATTTCTAATGTATATTTATTTATACATTAAAAAAATTATATATTAATATCTACATTTAATGTATAACAATTTTTTTATTGAAATACTATGTAAAAATAATAATTTTAGTGTCATCGGCGAATAAAGTTAACAAAAAATATATTCAATTCTTTCGCCAATGATTCTAAAATTATTATTTTTACAATATAGTCCAATAAAATTTTTTGTTGTATATTTTATATGTATTTTTAATGTATATAATTTTTAAAAAAATTATACATTAAAAAATATATGGTGACGATGACCATATATTTCTATATATAAGTATAGTAAAAAAATATATGTATATAAAATATATTAAAAATTATACTTTAAAAAATATGTTTATATATACATTATATACATATAAATATATACACTTATACATTACCTATTTTTTTTATTGTATTGTAAATATCTATAAATATCTACATATAAATATATACATTTATACATTTACATACATATAAATATCTACATTTAATGTATAAAATTTTTTTATTGGACTATATTGTAAAAACAATCATTTTAGGGTCATCGGCGAAAAAATTGAATATATTTTTGTTGAAGTTATTCGCCGATAATGTTTACCAAACGGGGCGGGACGGGGCGGGACGGTCCAACCCGCTGCGGTCCACGGGTTAAGACAGGGAGGGTTAGGACGGTCCATCTTAGAAATCTTGACCCTAACCCTTTTTAAACCAACCCATGTAACCTGCACGGGTTATGACGGTCCGGTCCGGTCCGGTCCGCGGGTTTTTATTTATTTTATTACTATTTTTTATTTTTCGTTAGTATTAAACTACATATATAATCACTATAACGTTTTTTTTTTGCTATTTTTTGTGAGTTATTTTTTCAATATTTTTTGTTTTTTCAATATTTTTTCCTGTTTTTTATTTTGTATTAATTACTTTTATTTTTTTCTTTTACGTTTTTCTTTATTTTTTTTACTTATTTTTTCTGTTTTTATTTTTTTTTTCTTATATTTGATTTGTAATTTTTTTATTAGATGAAAAAATTTGAATATAATTATATAAAGTTACCCTCTTTTTTTCGGGATTAACACGAGTTTTGGACTGGTTGATGGGGCGGGGCGGTTCGCTCCACGGGTTAAGACGGGGCGGGTTAACACGGGTATTTTTAGAAAGGGCGGCCCAAACCCGTCGAAAGACCCGCCCCGTTCTAACCCTTCGGTCCATCGCGGTTCATGGACGGTCCGGGGCGGTCCGGTCCATGGGGCGGGTTTGGGGCGGGGCGGGTTCGACCCGGCGGGTTTTTGGTAAACACTATTCGCCGATGACCCTAAAATTATTATTTTTACATAATAGTCCAATAAAAAAATTATACATTAAATATAGATATTTTCATATAATTTTTTTTAATGTATAAATAAATTTACATAGAAATATATATACATAATAATATGTATCATATATTTTAATTATATACAATAATATGTATTTAATATATAAAATATACAATACATTATATATATATGTATGAATAAATATTACAAACATATACAATATTATATATTTAACATGCAATAATTTAATTATATACTTATATTTTTTTAATAGATGTTTTAATTATGTTTAATTTTTAATTATAAATTATATATTTTGTAATAATAAAAATTTTGGGGGCTAAAATGCAAAATTTGCATTAAAAAAAATTTCTGAAATTTTTTTGTTTGGATCGTCATTTGGGATGACGATCCAAACAAAAAGATTTCATAAAATTAAAATATGTGTTTTTTTTTGTTGTTGGATCTTTGGATCGTCAACTGGGATGACGATCCAAGCTTGGGTCGTCAACTGGGATGACGATCCAAGGGTATTGGGCTTTCGTCAACTGGGATGACGATCCAGCAACGTTAGTATTAAAATTTCGATTTTTTTTCTGTTATTATCAAAATTAATATGAACAGTAAAGTTAGTATTAATTTTTTCGGTCTTTATTGAAATAAAACGAAGTACAGCCCGGCCCAATGCTGGTAAGAAGGAAAACAAACTGTTAACCTCTTCAAAAATCAACAAATGCTAAAAAAAAAACAAAAGTAAAAACCGAACACCATTTAAAATCCTGAAAACCTATAAATCCTGAAAACAATGTGTAAACAAACTCTCGAAAAAACCAAATAAAAAGAGCTTGTAAGATTAGAAATGAAGAAGAGAGCGGTTGAAGAAGTTCCAATCATCTTTCACTTTGTGTGCCACTGTGAGAGGAGTGGATGAGAGGTTCTTGAAAACTCTGAAGCATCTCTCTCTCCAAATGAAGTAGCAACTAATTGCCAGCAAATTCTTGAACGTGGAGGGGAGATCACTTGAGATAAGAGAGGCCTCAGTAGAGGAGAGGAGCAAGCATGGTGTGTTTGAAAAAGTACATGTTGCAATGTACTTCTGAAAAAAAGGCACGAAAAGAAACTATGAGAAGCAGTTTCACAGTCATTGTAACATAAACAACACCAGTTTACTAGAACCATCCCTCTCTTTTGTAAGTTATCAATAGTGGCCAATCTATCTTGGAGAAGGAGCCAGATGAAAGTGGAGACCCTAGGTGGTACCTTTAATTTCCAAATTAATCTGAGTTGTGAGGGTATTTTGGGGAAAATTCTCAGGAATTTGTAAAGGGAGGCAGAAGAGAAGATCATGCTTGAGAGAACAAAAGATCTGATCTGATTGTGCAGTAGCAGAGAAAGTTGTAAGTACAGGGAGGGAGTTTATTGCTTGAACCAAGCTGAAGAGTTGGTGGCAGACAAAGATTGAGTTTAGGAGGGTTGGTCTGAATAGGTTTTCAGTTGTACTAAGGTTTTCCAAAAAAGAGGAAACCAAAATATCTTGATCCAAGCAGAAACTCAACAGGTCATCGTAAATGATGCTTAGCGTCCCTAAACCTCAATTTTGTTGCTAGAAAAAAGTATTCTAACCTGAGTGAACTCTAAAGTAAGTAACCGAGTTGAAAATTGGTAGTAGCTCCTTAAAAGTGGGAAGAAGAGGACTGCCAGTAGGTAGTAGGGATGATGTTAGTTGCAGACCAGAAATCAATTGCTTCCAAGGAAAAGTGTGATTGCAATACCACTTCCAAAGCCACTTGGCCAGAAGGGAAAGATTGAAAAGCTGTAGGTCAACAACCCCTAAGCCTCCAAGCTGTTTAGGGCTGCAAACTCTAGTCCAACTTGCAGTAACAAGTTTTCTCTTTGTATTGTTGCTTCCTCGCCATAGAAAGGTTCTTCTCATGTAATCCAACATGAAATATACCGGCAGTGCAGTGAGACAAGAATTAATTAGGACCAACCTTCCAGCCATAGAAAGAAGAGAAGAACTCCAGGTGCTAAGCTTGTTATTGAACCTATCAAAGAGTTGCTTGTAGGCATCTTTAGTTAGTTTTCTATTGGGGAGAGGAAGGCCTAGGTAATTGATAGGAAATGAAGTGAGATTACAGCCCAATATATTAGCCAAAGCATTAGCAGAATGAATGTGAGAGTTTAAGAAGACCACCTCAGATTTATTTGGGTTAATTTTTAGGCCCGATACTTGATGAAAGATAGAAAACACAACCTTTAGTAATTGACATTGGTTCACATCTGGTTTGAAAAAGATGTTAGGAACTCAAGTCCTTGTGCAATTTTAATTTTTTATTAACAATTAATAAGCATTTAACAATTGCAAATAATGGATCTAGTCAAACAAACGATTTAACATTTAAATCAAGACATGTAGGAGGTTACCTCTTCTAGTATCGTAACTAGAAGGTTCGAATCTTTGGCGTAGGAGTCGGTGGCGTGCTCGTCTCCACCACCAAGTCGTCGACACTCATCTCAAGTCCACCTAGAAGTTTAACCAAGTTCTAACAGTATGTGCTAGCACACCTAGAACAAAGCTAGTCATCTCTTCTATTCCAATTAATCAACTTGTTTAATTAAGTGAAACTAATGCTCAACACATGAGCTCCTATGGAATGGTTAAGAGAATACAAGAAAGAAGAAAAACCATTTTTCTCCTTTTTTTCTTCATTTGGTGGCGGCCACGGGAAAAGCAAAAGGAATAATAATAGTATTAGGTCTTTGGCCGAATTACTTTTTCCCTTTTATACTCATTTCCCTAATTAATTTAAGTGCAATTAATTACACTTAGTTCAATAGGTGGCCGGCCTCCCTGTTAGGAAATCGCTCAATTTTAATTTTAGACTAATTACTTTTAATTAATCAAATTAAACAAAGAGCAAGAAGATCTAGTACATAGCTAATTCGACACAAAGAGAAAGGGGTGGAATTTATACCTCCCGCGAAATCGTATTCGCGGGGCTCGATCCTACGGCATGGGAATCGATGGGGTGCTCTCCTTTGCCTCCTCCATGGCGCCCTCGAGTCCACCAAGGAATTTGACCATGTCCCAATTCTTGTGCTAGCAAGAGAAAGGAGATAGCTAATCCTTTTCACCATTTTTCAAGTAATTCTAGCAATTAACCTTTTGGAATAGCTATTCTCAACACATGAGACCTATGGGAATGCAAGAGAGAGAGAGACCACCATGGGAGAATCAAAATTCTGCCCATGGATGGTGGTGGCGGCTAGGGAGAAGAAGGGAGACAAGGTGAGAAGGTTAGGTTTTGCTTCTTCAAGTGGTCCTTATATAGACCACTCTCCACCAACCTTTGCTTGACCTTTTTACCCCTCTATGGCCGGCCATATACATGGGCCTTATGGGCCATGTGTTAGGTTTGTTCAATCTCTCTTAGTCCATATTAAATCAATTATTTAATAGGCCTTTCAAGTTGCATTCAATTTAGGCTCAAATAGACTATTAAAATAAAAGCCTATACTTAATTTAATTCACTTAATTAAATTAAAGTGTGATGAATAAAATTAATTATCAATATGCTGATAATCAATTTAGGATTAGCATGTTCATTAATTTATTTCTATATGATCCATTTGACTTAATTAATTATAACGGTCCACAACGTTATTTAATTAATTAATCAACTTATCATATTTTGCAATACTCACTATTGCAAATAAATAAATAATGCACGTATGGTCAAAGTCCTATTTGTGTGACCCTTTGAGGATTTATGCTATGTTGGACATGGAATTAAATCACTATTTAATTCCAATAATCATAAGTGGTATCTAGCAACACGTTATGATTCCCAATTCACATAAATAGTGTACTGCTACAATATTTCAATCCTGCATAAGAGAATAAATGTATTTCCCTATTTTGATTCTTATGTCACACGATATCATCGTATAATCCAAGATAGGAATGTGTCATTCTTGCAGATTATACGTTTCTTGATCTAGAGATGATTGTATAAAGTTGCATGCAAACAATCTATCTCCATCAAGGGGCCCAAACAGATATCGTCACTCACTAAGTGAATTAATGAGAGACATACGGTTTTCTTGATGATTAACTTTTCCCCGCACAATTCAAGAGAACATAAATAAAGTCCGTATAGCAGCCCTTATCGGGAATCAGCGGTAGACGATATTTATTGAACCTATCCTCATGTGGAAAAGATAAACATCTCAAACTTAGAACCAAAATCATAACGAAATAAACAATGACACATAACACAATCCATATGTTTATTTCGATGGGTCAAGTCCTGTGCTATGTTCCATAACATACACATATGCAATTAAGTTGGTAACTCTTTACCTATGATTAGTAGAACTTAATCATCACTTAACTTGCATACTAATCTTATATGATAATTAATGTTCCTTGTTAATTATCAATATTATGGACCGTTTAGATTTATTATTGTCATTCTAAAGAATGATCAACAGAGATCTACAATTCAGATCCTCAACCTGAATGATCTGTCAATAATAAACCTAGGAACAGATGATAAAATCTCATCCAAAACATAAACTAATAATTAAGTCATTAAATTATTGACTTCTAGGACATAACTCTAACAATCTCCCACTTGGCCTAGAGTCAATCAGTAGTGACTTCTAGCCAACGAAGAATTGAGAACAATGTCATATATCTACATATATACATGTCTCGGACCTCAAAATAAATAATACGCTTATAGCTAGTTACTCATACGTCCACCACGTATGGATGCATAACTGCATCTCGTATACTGCTCAAGGTAGAGGTCGTGCTAGAGTGTTCGCTGTGTTCGCGAACCTATCCAAAAATTGTTTGACCATATATACATATATATTCTCCTATATATATTCTTGATCATCATCATATGATATCAAGTGATATCGTTATAGATCATATTTGAATCTCCAATGTAATATTGGGTTCTTTAGGAGTAAGTTGTGGTTCGAGATGCATAGAACCATATTAGCTCGACTAAGAACTCGATCCAAAATAAACTTCTTTTATTGCTTCACAAGTTGCTATGTATTTTGCTTTGGTGACGGAAACGGTTGTAATATTCCATTTAGAACACTTTCTAAATTTACAACACCACCTTTAAGCAAAATATGTAGTTCAACTGTGATTATATCAATCTTTCGAAAAACTAGCATTAGTGTAATTAATTTACACGAGCTCTCTTTCATCTTAAGAGATGAAAAATTATATCACTCTTTCTCATAAGGTACTCGAGGATATCCTTGACTATCATCCAAATGTGTCTCTCTTGTATCCATTTGACAACTGTTTGTCATATCCTTTGGATACTACACATTGGGGCATATGCATAAATATGGCGTACACAATGAAACTCATAATGAAAGAATGCTTGAACTATTTCATGCACTTTCTCGAATCGAGTTGCAATAGACCGAGTTAAAACACTCAAGTCATGCCATGTGACGTATAGTTAGACATCCTTTCTTGGAGTGTAACTTTCGTGTTTCTAGAACACTTCGTCAATATATGCATATTTGCTCAAACCTAACATCCATCATAATCTATCTTTATAGATTTTGTTTCCTAGGATTAGGTGACTTCGCCCAAGTTCTCATTTGAGAAAGCATTCTCCAAAGAGATCTCGACAATATTCATTTTCTTAATGTTATTCCCAATTTAATGAATTGTTATCTTGAACAATACAAGTAATACAATTATGCTCCCACTGAATATCTTGTTTATACAAGATACTTTTGACGAAGTTCAACTCCTTGACTTCCTTGTCAAAGCTTTTATTCCAATCTCCACAACACTTGCTTTAATCCATTAATGGATCCTTGAAGCATGCGTATGTTTTTAGCAATACATAAAACCTCGATTTGTGTCAAATGCACAACATCATCCTTCATTCATACGAAGAAGGCGGTTTTATGTGTTTTTCCATATATCAACATATATGAAATACAACTATTGCCAGAATGATCTTCATTGACTTTTACATAGCCACAAGCAAGAGGTTGTGCTTTGTACGTAGTCAACTAGTCATCGACTTAGACATAGCTACAAGCGAGAAGCCGCGCTTTGTACATAGTCGATTTGTTATCCATGTCGATCTTTCCTTTTGAAGATCTAAACGTGCTCGATGGATTGCTCCTTCATGAACATCAACCAAGGTCTATACCTTGTTGTTATACATGGATTTTATTTAAAGATCATATGAATTCAAACCATATATGTGGAATCGGATCGTTCCATCGTTTCTTTGTTTATCAACGAATTCTCATATGCTCAGTACGAGAATGTTGTGACAACCTATGCACCAAACGGCTTAGGAAATCAACTCTCGTTGATCTTTTGTAGGATTGGTACTTGAGGTTCATGAACTTCTTCTACAACGGTTTGTTGAACGAGTTCTTGACTCCTTATATATTTCATGAGTTTCTCGAACATCATCAATTCGTGAGATGGTTGAGTCATCATTGGAAGGAGCGTACTATTAAACTCCTTTCAAAACAACTTGTGAATGAAGTTCCGCTCAACTCCCACTAAGTACCATGTATGGAGTGACAAGTTTCCTATAAGAGTACTTCTTGTAGTGATGCATAAACTCCTTTAATGCTCACTTTACTCCCACTACTTCTTCTTAAGAATATCATTCTACAAAATTACGTTATGATTAGCAACAACTACTTTGTTCTTATCATATTCGTAGAAGTAGTGCCTTAATATAAAGCATCCTACAAATTCACAGTGTCTTATTTGGTTTAAGCTTACAAGTCATTAATACTTAAATAAGCTTCTCAACACCAAATCTCGAGAAGTATTATACTTAGAGATCAAAATCTCGTAAGATATCTTCTTCAACAGACTTCGATAGAACATTATTCAGTGTAAACAATATTGTCCTCAAACATAATTCCCTAATACGAGTTGAATAAGTCCATTTGATTTATTATCGATCGAACTATACAAAATATTGTTCGATACCTCCATTCTTGGACATATTATTCCTCATGGAGCGAGTTATGAAACTACTTTCATACTCTTTAGATAATATTTCAAATCATATGACTTAACTGCTTATTTATTTACCACAATTAATTGTAAGACTTCCATTTTTCTTGAACGGTCTTTTAAACTTCACTCTTGAACTCCTTTGGACTAGTCAAAAGGTTCATACTTATACCTTATCAAATAGATATGTTAATATCTACAATGATCGTTGGTCAAGTAGTAAAGTATCAATAACCTTTCATTACACAAGTACTTATAGGTCTTTATACATCGATATGTATAAGTCCTAATTAGTTCACTTGTCCTTAAACCTTCATAGGTTAAAGGCGTTTTTGTCATTTAACAAACATGATTCGCATATCAATCAATTTGAAATCGAATTGAATTTCGAGCTCTACGTTACGTAGACTCTCATAATGCGATTCTCGTTTATGTATGTGATTAAGCGGTTATATATAACATGAAAGTCAAATACTTTATGTCAAGTCTTACGCATCCTATTTGTCATTCAAAACTTGTTTATCTATTTCAAGCAAATTCAATCAAGATGCATGAAATCATATAAACAAATTCATAATAAAAGATCTTGTCTTTTACAAAACATAATCATCCATCATTGAATATGAAATGGAGATATTTTGAGAGGTTAGGATTAAGGTATACAACCTTCAATTCCTAAACAAACTCTTAATAAAGATAACTCTACGTATTCAATGGTAATGACTTAAACGAATAAGTCTTTTCCTATACGGAGTTTACTTTACATCTCTCGAACATTCTCTTATTCTTCATTGCCAACACATTTCGTTAAATGCGAGCATATGAACTAGTATCAAGTTACTAGTGTAAATTAGAGATAGTGAGATAATTTGAACGACAAATACACTTTAGGATTAGAATATTTCTAATCGTCACAATCATGGTACTTCGGACAACCTTTCAAATGCCTCCCATAAAACGGCAAATGAAACATCTCATGTGACACATGGTCATCAATGAGAGTCTCGAAATTTCAACTCATACATTGGTGAAGTATTTCTTGAATACTTAATCAATCACCTTTTTGTATTAACAAGCGTGCGAAAAAGGTAACATTATATCCTTCATGATTCCAAAGAGATCGTATGACAATATCAACAATCCTTGATATCGGAGATTAATATCTCTAGTCATCAATTAGCTACTTCAATCTTTCGATTTGTGAGCTAATGAAACATTCATATAACTTCTTTTAAAAGAATAATCTCTTGGTCAACTCATATACTTTATACTCAATCATAAATGATGGAGTTAATATCTACTTTCTCCAAGAACACTTTCTTGAGTAAGCGGATGAGAACGTACGAGTTAATTTTAGTCCATATGAATTCGCTAATTCAAAGGTCTAGAAATTTCAAATGAGGATATTAAGCATACGCTTTATTGAATAACTTTTCGCCAAAAGTCAATCAATCATCGCGTTGCTACGTTCGGGTAGTTTGAGGAAAGTTTTGGGAATTGACATACTCAAATTTCTCTTCACTAAGATCGTGTCTTAGGAATCGGTATTACTTCTTTAAGTGAATACTTTTAGAAACGAGTTTGTTAATTTTCAAAGATTGATCGCAACAAAATTAACAATTTAAACATCTATAACAAAATCAATTTACGGTCATTTAGTTTATGCAATTGTTTTATTTATAACAAATAAAACTCCCACTACAATTATTTAATGTCCCTAATGTAGTAGGTTTTCCAAGATCCCTATGTTCGTTGAGATGGTGCTAGCGTCGGCGTGACACCAAAAACAACTAGATAGAGTAGGTTCTCCAACCAATCATTCCATATGATTCTTGGTTTGTGAAATATCACATGTACATCCACAAACTTTGCCCCGATGTCCAATCCGATTAGAAAACATCGTTAAGTAACCTTTCTCTATTTGCTCCTAGTAAATCCGATTTACACCCCGACACGGATGATGAAACACGATGTCCCGCGTTGGCGAGAATGCATCAATGAATGATCATACACGTTAGAAGGGGATAGAGAGAAGGAGGGCGATTTAACTTAATCATGTTTTGTTTGGGACAATCAATTAAGTGACACTTGTTTGGTGGTCATGTAAGCATACACCCATACCTAGCCTATGACAATTCATAGCAATCACAAGCAATCACATATAAGCATCTCACAGTTGTGGGTTTGTATGGCTCCCGCTTGCATTAGTTTCGCCAAATCGTCCATGGAGCAAAACTAATCTAATCCTTGTCCCTCCCACTAAATTCTATAAGGATCTAAATCCTATAAAATAAAGGAACAAAATACATGTGAAAAATATCCTACTCCCATCCTAGTCTTAGGGGCATGCAAGCCTCACAAGTTACATCAAAATTTAATCAACGAATTAATTAATTAATGGCACCAAAGGCCGCATTACAAACATTCACACATGCATTCAATTTACAACCACAAGGCATTGAGTCTTGTGCCATACTAAACCCACTATCCACCTACAAAATAAAGTTAGCACATACAAGCACTTTGTTTCCAATTAACGATTTTCAAGCATCTTTGCGTATCGTTTGCTATAAGTAAATTCCGTGTACAAATTCTCAATTTTAAACAACCAAACTTGTTTAAATTCATTTAGAAAGTTCTTTCAACATCCCATAACTGAAAGGAGATCAATCAAGGAGTTTTCTAATTAATTTCAACTAGTTTGAATACTTAGAAAAACAGTAATTTACAAAAAAAAACGTAACTAATGGAATCCAACAAAAACAACAGTTTTCGGTCTCCAAAAATTCTCAAATAAATTACTTAAGCTCCTTATCATAGTTTTGACTACCAGTAAAAATTTCAAGAAGAGATCTTAAACCATCTGGGAGAATCAAAAAACACAAATCTCTTACAAGTGCACGAAACACCGTTATGAGATTTTCAGCTTATCCTCTCAACCATTTGGTCTGTTAGACCACCTTCTATCCAGTTTTTATATATACAATATACATAGAAAAACTTGTTTAGACTACAGGCTATCCATTCATGAAAAGAAAACAACCAAGTTCAGTTCAATAATATTAAGTTACATGCTAAACAATCAACAAATTCTGTACTGGAACAGACTGTCGATCGAAATGTTTTAACCTAGTTGAAGGTCCAAACTTCCACGAAAAATTATGAAATTAATTTTCCTGGAATCCTAACTCAAAATAGAACAACTCCATTTAAACAGAATTTTTAAAGGAGTTCTCAGTTGGTACAGTTTATTAGAACAATCGATTTGCTCAACAAACTGGGTCTGACAAGATCTTCCTTTTCATACTTGAAAACCCACAAATTAATCCGAGTCATGCAACAATTTATACATGCTCAGAAAGAGATTCAAGTTCTCTTTATTTCTAGCCATAGAACACTGGTACTTATATTCAAAATATAAATCTTTCAAGCCATTCAAACAGAACAGTGCAAGCAGAAACTGGTTCTGCGCACTGTCGCCGTTTTATTCACAATAAATCTATACTAATTCAGACAAATGTGAATCCAATGCCAAAAGAATAACAATCCAAAGATCTACAACTTTCATGTAGATGGAAAGATCTTCCAGAGAACATATCACTTCGAAAAACGCGAAAAAACACAGAAAATACCATTTCCAGAAAGCAAACAAACGCATCATCTCTACTAATCCGTTAATTAGCTAATTTCTCTTAATTAAGTGTCAAAATAGCTTAAGTACGACCATGTGCTCTAATACCACTGTTAGGAAATCGCTCAATTTTAATTTTAGACTAATTACTTTTAATTAATCCAATTAAACAAAGAGCAAGAAGATCTAGTACATAGCTAATTCGACACAAAGAGAAAGGGGTGGAATTTATACCTCCCGCGAAATCGTATTCGCGGGTCTCGATCCTACGGCATGGGAATCGATGGGGTGCTCTCCTTTGCCTCCTCCATGGCGCCCTCGAGTCCACCAAGGAATTTGGCCATGTCCCAATTCTTGTGCTAGCAAGAGAAAGGAGATAGCTAATCCTTTTCACCATTCTTCAAGTAATTCTAGCAATTAACCTTTTGGAATAGCTATTCTCAACACATGAGACCTATGGGAATGCAAGAGAGAGAGAGACCACCATGGGAGAATCAAAATTCTGCCCATGGATGGTGGTGGCGGCTAGGGAGAAGAAGGGAGGCAAGGTGAGAAGGTTAGGTTTTGCTTCTTCAAGTGGTCCTTATATAGACCACTCTCCACCAACCTTTGCTTGACCTTTTTACCCCTCTATGGCCGGCCATATACATGGGCCTTATGGGCCATGTGTTAGGTTTGTTCAATCTCTCTTAGTCCATATTAAATCAATTATTTAATAGGCCTTTCAAGTTGCATTCAATTTAGGCTCAAATAGACTATTAAAATAAAAGCCTATACTTTAATTTAATTCACTTAATTAAATTAAAGTGTGATGAATAAAATTAATTATCAATATGTTGATAATCAATTTAGGATTAGCATGTTCATTAATTTATTTCTATATGATCCATTTGACTTAATTAATTATAACGGTCCACAACGTTATTTAATTAATTAATCAACTTATCATATTTTGCAATACTCACTATTGCAAATAAATAAATAATGCACGTATGGTCAAAGTCCTATTTGTGTGACCCTTTGAGGATTTATGCTATGTTGGACATGGAATTAAATCACTATTTAATTCCAATAATCATAAGTGGTATCTAGCAACACGTTATGATTCCCAATTCACATAAATAGTGTACTGCTACAATATTTCAATCCTGCATAAGAGAATAAATGTATTTCCCTATTTTGATTCTTATGTCACACGATATCATCGTATAATCCAAGATAGGAATGTGTCATTCTTGCAGATTATACGTTTCTTGATCTAGAGATGATTGTATAAAGTTGCATGCAAACAATCTATCTCCATCAAGGGGCCCAAACAGATATCGTCACTCACTAAGTGAATTAATGAGAGACATACGGTTTTCTTGATGATTAACTTTTCCCCGCACAATTCAAGAGAACATAAATAAAGTCCGTATAGCAGCCCTTATCGGGAATCAGCGGTAGACGATATTTATTGAACCTATCCTCATGTGGAAAAGATAAACATCTCAAACTTAGAACCAAAATCATAACGAAATAAACAATGACACATAACACAATCCATATGTTTATTTCGATGGGTCAAGTCCTGTGCTATGTTCCATAACATACACATATGCAATTAAGTTGGTAACTCTTTACCTATGATTAGTAGAACTTAATCATCACTTAACTTGCATACTAATCTTATATGATAATTAATGTTCCTTGTTAATTATCAAGATTATGGACCGTTTAGATTTATTATTGTCATTCTAAAGAATGATCAACAGAGATCTACAATTCAGATCCTCAACCTGAATGATCTGTCAATAATAAACCTAGGAACAGATGATAAAATCTCATCCAAAACATAAACTAATAATTGAGTCATTAAATTATTGACTTCTAGGACATAACTCTAACACTCCCAATAGGCTTAAATGGGCCAATTAGTTTAACTAATTGCATGTCATTTAACATATTAAATCATATATTTAATGGACCTTTTAATTGCATTCCATTCGGCTCAATTAGACTTGATATATTAGGCCTACATATTTAATATAATTCTCACAACTATATTAAATATTGTTGAACAAGAATAATTATTAACTCATTAATAATTATTTTAGGATTAGCATGTACATAAAAAATATTTCTATATGATTCCTTTGATTTAATTAATTATAACGATTCGCAACGGTATATAATTAATTAGTTAAACCATCATATTTTCACAGTACTCACTGCTGTGAATAAATAAATAATGCACTGTATGGTTAAAGTCCTATTTGTGTGACCCTTTGAGGATTTATGCTATGTTGGCCATGGAAAATAAATCACTATTTATTTCCAATAATCATAAGCGGTATCTAGCAACACGTTATGATTCCCAATTCGCATAAATAAATTTTGTACCAATACAATACTTCAATCATGCATAAGAAAATAATATCTTATGGTTTTGATTCTTATGTCACATGATATCCTTGTATAATCCAAGATAGGAATGTGTCATTCTTGCAGATTACACGTTTCTTGATCTAGAGATGATTGTATAAGTTGCTAGCAAACAATCCATCTCCATCAAGAGGCCCAGTGGATATCATCACTCATTAGGTGTACTAACGAGGGACATACGGTTATCTATGACATACGGTTATCTTGATGACCAGTTTCTCCCCGCACAATTCAAGAGAACATAAATAAAGTCCGTATAGCAGCCTTTATCAGGAATCAGCGTTAGACGATATTTATTGAACCTATCCTCATGTGGAGAAACTGAACCATCTCAAACTCAGAATCAAACACTTATGAAATAAATAATGACACGTAACACAATCCATATATTTATTTCATTGGATCATGTCCTGTGCTATGTTCCAGTAACATATATTTATTTCATTGTAAAACTTAATCATCACTTAACTTGCATACTAGTCTTATCTGATAATTAATGTTCCTTGTTAATTATCAAGACTATGGACTCTTTAGAGATATTATTGTCATTCTAACGAATGATCTACAGAGATCTACAATTCAGACCCTCGACCTGATCTGTCAATAATAATCTCTAGGAACAAATGATCAATCATCATCAATAACATAAACTAATATAATAGCCACCAACTGATTGGCATCTAGGACATATCTCTGACAATCTCCCACTTGGTCTAGAGTCAATCAGTAGTGACTTCTAGCGAGTGAAGAACTGAAAACGATGCCATATATCTATATATATACATGTCTCGAACCTCGAAAGAAATAATACGCTTAAAGCCAGTTACTCGTACGTTCATTACGTACGGATGCTCAATAGCATCTCGTATGTTGCTTAAGGTAGAGGTTATGTTAAAGTGTTCGCTGTGTTCGCGAACCTATTCACTTTTTTTTGTTTAAACCTGTACATATATATACTTTTATATATATGTTCTTGATCATCATCATATAAGATCAAGTGATACTGTCATAGATCATAGTTGGATCACCAATTAGATATTGAATTCTTCAAGACTAAGCTATGGTTCGAGATGCACAGAACCATATTAGCTTGACTGAGGACTTCTTGATCCAAACTATCCTATTTCGTTGCTTCACAAGTTGCTATGTATTTTACTTTGGTGACGGAAACGGTTATAATATCCCATTTAGAATACCTTCTAAACTTACAACACCACTTTTAAGCAAAACATGTAGCTCAATTGCGATTATATCAACCTTTCGAAATCTGGCATCAGTGTAACAACTTACACGATCTCCTTTTCATCATAAATGAAATACATATTTCTCTTTCTCATAAGATACTCGAGAATATCCTTTGATTATTATCCAAACATATTTTTCTTGTATCCACTTGACAACTGCTTGTCACATTCCTTGAATACAACACATTGGGGCATGTGCATAAATGGCGTACATAATGAAATCCGTAACGAAAGAATGCTTGAACTGTTTCATGCACTTTTCTCGAATTGAGTTGCAATAAACCGAGTCAAACTCAAGTTTTATGCCACATGACGTGGTTTGACATCCTTTATTGGAGTCTACCGTTCATGTTTCTAGAATACTTCATCATTATATGCACATTTGCTCAAACATCCATCATAATCTATCTCCATAAATTATGTTTCCTATGATTTAGGTGATCTTGCCCAAGAAATCATTCTTCAATGAGATCTTGACAATATTCATTTAATCAATGTTATTTCCCGATTAATATCTAGTTATCTTGTACAAAGCAAATAACACAATTATGCTCCCACTGAATATATTGTCTATACAAGATACTTTTGACGAAGGTCAACTTCTTGTCTTGCTTGTCATAATATTCATTCCACAGTACTCGCTTCGATCCATTAATGGATTCTTGAAACACGCATGTGTTTCTAACAATACATCAATTAAGACCTCGATTTGTGTCATATACACAACATCTTTCTTCATTCAATCAATGAAGGTGGTTTTGATGTACCTTTCCATACATCAATATATATGAAATGTAACTATTGCTAGAATGATCTTTATTGATTGACTTATACATAGCTACAAACGAGAAGTCGTGCTTTGTACATAGTCAACTCGCCATTGACTTAGACATAGCTACAAGCGTGAAGCTGTGCTTTGTACATAGTCGACTTATCATCCATGTCAATCTTTCCTTTAAAGATCTGAAAGTTCTTGACGGATTGCTCCTTCATGAACATCAACAAAGGTTTATACCTTGTCGTTACACATGGATTGCACTTAAAAATTACATGGGTTTAAACCATACTTGTGGAATCGGGTATTTTCATCGGTTCTTTAATTATCAACGGATCCTCATATGCCAGGTACAAGGATGTTATGATGTCTATGCACCTTTCGGTTAGACAATCACTTTCGTTGACCTTTTGTAGGATTAGTGCTCGAGATTTATGAACTACTTTCACAACGACTTGTAGAATAAGTTCTTGATCCTCATATATATTGAGTTTCTCAAACATCATCAGCTCGTGAGATGGTTAAGTCATCATTAGTAGCGAGTGTGCTCATGAACTTTTTTCCTTTCACAACGACTTGCGAATGAAGTTCCGCTCAGCTCCCACTAAGCACCATGTATGGAGTGACAAGTTTCCCACAAGGGTACTTCTTATAGTGACGCATAAACTCTTTTATGTTCACCTTACTCCCACTACTTCTTCTTGAGAACGTTATTCTCCAAGATTACGTCATGATGACCAACAACTAGTTTGTTCTTATCATGTTCGTAAAAGTAGTACCTTTCGATTAATTTAAGGTATCCTACAAAACATTAAGCATCCTATTTGGGTCTAAGCTTATCAATCAATAAACTTTGAAATAAGCTCCTTAACACCAAATTTTGAGAAACAATGTACTTAGGGATCAAATCTCATAAGACATCTTTCTCAATGGATTTCGACAGAATATTATTCAGTGTAAACATAATTGTCCTTGAACACAAATTCCTAATATGAGTCGATTAAATCAATCCGATTCATTACTAATCGAACTATATCAAATAAAGTTTGATACCTCCATTCTTAGACAACACTATACTAATATAATGTTCCTAATGGAGTGAGTTATGAAACTATTTTCACACTCTTTAGATAATGGATCAAATCATATGACTTAGCTATTTACCATGATTAATGGTAAGACTATTACCTTTCTTGAATGATCTTTCAACTTCACTATTGAACTCCTTTGAACTTGTCAAAAGATTCACACTTATACCTTATCAAATAGATGAGGAGGGTTCCAATGTCAACATTTTGGTTGCCCCCAAATGCCAACATTTCACTATTTGGTTACTTTTTTAAAATTTAAAATAGAAACATCAAATCCAAACCGGTCATCTTATTTAATTCAATGACCGATGCATTTTGATATAAGTTTTGTAAATTTTAGAGTTTATTTGCTACTCTATCAAGAGGTAGAAAAATAAACGAACCTTATTAATTGTGATAGATTCATTCTAATATGTCCATGTTTTAGCCTTTGATGGAGTATCAAATAAACTCTAAAATTTACAAAACTTATATCAAAATGCATCGGTCATTAAACTAAATAAGATGACCGGTTTGGATTTGACGTTTCTATTTTAAATTTAAAAAAAATAACCAAATAATGAAATGTTGGCATTTGGGGGCAACCAAAATGTTGGCATTGGAATCCTTCTCCAAATAGATATGTTAATATCTACTATGATCAATGGCTAAGTGGTAAAGTCTCAACAACCTTTCATTACACAAGTACTTATAGGTCTACATACATCGATATGTATAAGTCCTAATCAAGTCACTTTTCCTTAGACCTTTATAGGTCAAAGACACTTTTGTCATGTAATAAACATGATCTGCATTTCTTAATTGATTCACAATCGAATTGATCCACGAGCTCTACGCTGTGTAGACTCTCTTAATGCGACTCTCATTTATGTATGACTAAGCGGTTATTTCACACGAAAGTCAAATACTTTATGTGAAGTCTTACGTATTTTATTTGTCATTCAAAACTCGTTTATCCATTTCAAGCATATTCAATCAATAGGCATGAAATCATATAAACAAATCCATAATAAAAGAACATCGCTTGTCTTTTACAAAATATAATCATCCATCATCTATATGAATAGAGATAAAGTTTTAGGATGTAAGGAACGAGGTACTTGACCTACAATTTCTATTAGTAAAGATAACTCTACGTATCCAATGGTAGTGGTTTAAGAGAATAAATCATTTCCTTATACGGAGTTCACTTCACTACTCTCGAATATTCTCTTATTCTTCATTGCTTACACATTTCACTAAATGCGAGCTCATGAACTAGTACCCAGTTACTAGTGTGAATTAGAGATAGCGAGATAATTTGAATGACAAATACTCTCGAAGTGTTAGAACATTTCTAACACGATAATCATGGTACTTCGGACATCCTTTCAAGTGCCTCCATAAACGGCAAATGAAACATCTCATGTGACACATGGTCACAATTAAGGGTCTCGAAGTGTCGACCCATGCTTAAGCGAAGTATTTCTTAAATACTTAGCTAATTACAATTTGCACAAACAAGTTTGCAAAATGTAACATAATATCCTTCATCCTTCATTTAATTAAGAAGAGATCGTATGACAATATCAACAATTCTTGATATCGAAGATCTTGATATCTCTAGTTGCCGATTAGCTACTCAAACCTTTCAGTTCGCAAGCCAATGGAAGTTTCATGTACCTTCTTAAAAGAAGTTTCTCTTACTTAATTCATGCTCCATTTCTCAATCATAAATGATTGAGTCAACATTTACTTTCTCTAAGAACTCCTTCTTGAGTAAGTGAATGCGAGCGTAGGAGTCAAATCTAGTCCGTATGAATTCTCCAATCCAAAGGTCTAGAGATCCTAAAATGAGGATATCGGCATTCGCTTTATTGAATAACTTTTCGTAAAAGTCAATCAATCATCGCGATTTTACGTTTGGGAAGTTGAGGAATATGTTTGGGAATAAACATGCTCAAATATCTCTTCGCTAAGAACATGTCTTAGGAATCGGTACTACTTCTCCAAGTAAGTTCCTTTAGAAATGAGATTGTTCTATTTCAAAGATTGATCGCAACACATTTAGTATCTATAACAATTTCAATTCAAGGTCATTTAGTTTATACAATATTTTATTCATAATAATAAACAAAACTCCCTCTACATTTATTTAATGTCCCAAATGTAGCCGGTTTCCAAGATCCTCATTTTCGCTGAGAAGATGCCAGCATCGGCATAACACCAAGACAACTAGATATGGTAGGTTCTCAAACCAATCATATCAACCATATGACTCTTGGTTTGTGAAATGTCTCATGTACATCCACAAACTTCACCCCGATGTCCAATCTGATTAGGGTCCATCGATAAGTAACCTCTCTCTATTTGCTCCTAGAAAATCCGATTTACACCCCGACTTTCGAAGGTTGACCAATGACGTCCCGCGTCGGCGGAATACATCATTTGGACACCGTACGACGTGAAGGGGATAGAGAGAAGGAGGGCGGTCAGCTTAATCAATTAATGAGACAAACTTTATGTGACTTTGTTTGGTGGTCGTGTAAACATACACCCATACCTATCCTATGAAATTTCATAGCATTCAAACAATCACATAATAATAAGCATCTCTAACACAAGCATTGTTGTGGGTTTGTATGGCTCCAGCTTGCATATTAATTTTCACTGCATCTTCATGTAGTAAGACTAATCTAAACCAAACCTCCCACTAATTATCTAGATCCTATCTAATAATTAATGAAAATAAATGCATGTGTAAAAGTCCTAATTCCCTCCTAGGCCTTAGGGACATGCAAGCCTCACAAGTTACATTAAAATTAATCAAAATTAATTAATGGCACCAAAGGCCGCATTACACGCATTCACACATGCATACAATTACAAATCACAAGGCATTGAAATCTTGAGCCATACTAAACCCACGATCCTCCTACAAAAACGAGTTAGCACATATACAATATACATGTTTCACTTGTTTATAATTAACTTTATTAATTAGAGTCTTTGTGTATGCTCGTCGCTCGTTTTACAAATTCAAAAGAGGTTTAACATTACAACTACTTGTTTAAACCTTTGAAAATTAATCCAACAATTCAAAACAGAAAGGAGGACATTAAAGGAGTATTCTAATTAACATTTCAACTAACTTGATTAATTAGAATATATTTTAACTAATTAAAATAAATAATTTGGGACCCGATAAAATCTGATATTTTTCAGTCGCCAAAAAATAAAAAATAAATCCAGAGAACTCCTTACAGTGAGTGCAACTACCAGTAAATATTTCATGAAGAGATCATTTACCATCAGGGAGAATAAAAAAAGACAAATCCTGATATTGTGCGCGAAACACCGTTATCAAATTTTCTGTTTTTCATCTCAACCTTTTGGTCTAAAGGACCATCTTCCTTACAGATTCCATATAAACAATTTATACAGAAAACTTAGCATATGCAGTTGGCTATCTATTCATGGAAAAAGAACCAGAAAGGTCTATTCAAAATAATCGAGTTAAATGCCATACAAGTAACAAGTCCTGTTCTGAAACAGACTGACGACCGAAAAATTGTGATCTAGTTGAAGCATCAAAACTTAATGACAAATTATGAAACTAATTTTCACAGATTAATAACTCAAAATAGAACAATTCTATTCAGACACTTTTCTGTAAAAGTATTTTAATAATTACGGTTCATCAAAACAAGCAACTTGATTGGAAAAACAGATCTAACGATTTCTTTCCTTTTCATACTTGAACACCCATTTAAAATCCGAAATATGTAACAATTTACATATATCCAGAAAGAGAATCAAATTTAGAATAAATATAGCCAAAATATACAGATAGCTATTTTCCAAAAAATACGTTCTTTTTGCTAAACAAACAGAACTGTACAGCAGAACGACAGATCTGCGCACCGTTACCGTTTAATTCACTAAAAATTCATAACTACTTATAAAATAGTGAAACCAGCGCCAAAAGAACCGTGACTCAAAGATCTATTACCTTCAGTAAGAAAGAAAATTTTTCAGAGAAATATGCATCACGAAAAATAAGCAAAAATTCAGAAAAACAGATTTTTCAGAACAGCAAACATACACATCACTAATTAACTTCGTTAATTACTAATCTCTTGATTTAAAAATGTTAAACGTTTGAAAGACGACCAGCGCTCTGATACCACTGTTAGGAACTCAAGTCCTTGTGCAATTTTAATTTTTTATTAACAATTAATAAGCATTTAACAATTGCAAATAATGGATCTAGTCAAACAAACGATTTAACATTTAAATCAAGACGAGGGACATACGGTTATCTTGATGACCAGTTTCTCCCCGCACAATTCAAGAGAACATAAATAAAGTCCGTATAGCAGCCTTTATTAGGAATCAGCGTTAGACGATATTTATTGAACCTATCCTCATGTGGAGAAACTGAACCATCTCAAACTCAGAATCAAACACTTATGAAATAAATAATGACACGTAACACAATCCATATATTTATTTCATTGGGTCATGTCCTGTGCTATGTTCTAGTAACATACACATATGCAATTAAGTTGGTAACTCCTTACCCATGATTTGTAGAACTTAATCATCACTTAACTTGCATACTAGTCTTATCTGATAATTAATGTTCCTTGTTAATTATCAAGACTATGGACTCTTTAGAGATATTATTGTCATTCTAACGAATGATCTACAGAGATCTACAATTCAGATCCTCGACCTGAATGATCTGTAAATCATGTCTACCACTGATTCCTGATAAAGGCTGCTATACGGACTTGATTTAAGTATTCTTGAATTGTGCGGGGAAAAGCTAATTATCAAGAAAACCGTATGTCCCTCATTAATTCACTTAGTGAGTGACGATATCTGTTTGGGCCCCTTGATGGAGATAGATTGTTTGCTAGCAACTGATACAATTATCTCTAGATCAAGAAACGTATAATCTGCAAGAATGACATGTTCCTATCTTGGATTATACGATGATATCGTGTGACATAAGAATCAAAATAGAGAAACATAATTGTTCTCTTATGCAGGATTGAAATATTGTAGCAGTACTCTATTTATGCGAATTGGGAATCATAACGTGTTGCTAGATACCGCTTATGATTATTGGAATTAAATAGCGATTTAATTCCATGTCCAACATAGCATAAATCCTCAAAGGGTCACACAAATAGAGTTTTGACCAATGCAGTGCTTTATTTATTTATTCGCAACAGTGAAAATTGCGATGAATATGACGAATTGATTAATTAATTATGTACCGTTATAGAACGTACTAATTGATTAAGTCAAACGGGTCATATAGAAATAAATAATAGCATAAGCTAATCCTAGAATAATTATTAATTAGTTAATAATTATTTTGGTTCAACTTAATTTAATATAAATAGTTATATTGAATTAATGGGCTAATTTGTATATAGCAAATTTATAGCCCAAACATAGAGCAAATAATAATGGATTTAATTGTATGAATTAAAGTCCAAATAGGTGGATTATAGAGGCCCATATAGCCCATATTGAGGCCGGCCAAAGAGGGAGGTAGGTGGGTGGCATTTTGTGTAATTTCTAGCAACTTATACCTAGGGTTGGTAGGCTATAAAAGGACCCCTTGAGCTGAAATTTCTCTCTCCCCTTTTCCCTTCTTCCCTAGCCGCCACCACTTCCTCTCTTTCTCCTCTCTTGGCCGTCGGCCACCACCACTCCTCCACCTATTTTGCTCAAGTGTTGAGCCATTAACCCTCCATTTAAATCAATTAGTTGAAGAAGAAGAGGGTTGCTCCTTTGGATTAGCTATTTTCTCTTTGATTTGCTAGCACAAATCGAATCGAGAAATTGGTTAATCTCTAGGTGGACTCGAGGTGTGGATTGAAGGACGTTGGAGTAGCACGCCACCGGTTTCAAAGCCTAGGATCTCCTTCTTGATACGATTCAAGAAGAGGTGAAACCCTTCTCTTTCTCTTGTGTGTTGAATGGACTTTCGTACTAGATTCTTTAATGCTTGATGTTTTAATTGCTAAATTAATTGTAATTAGCACATAAATTAAAAATTGTGTATTTTCTAATAGAAGAGAGGGCAAAGTTGAGAGTTATGGCTAGTTCAGGTGCAATTTCGTTAATGAAATGCTTAAAGAATTCTCCAGTAAACCTGTCTGGTCCGGGTGACTTACTTGAAGGACAAGTCTTGATCACACCTGTTACCTCCTTAACAGTGATAGGTGCAGCTAAATGATCTGGTAAAGGTTGTGAGTGCGGGTAGAGGTTGGACCAATTTAGATCAGGAAGGGGGTCAGAGGGGCTGCCTATTAAGGAAAGAAAGAAATAAAAAAAAGGTTTACCTTTGGAAGCTTGATCAGTGACTACATTGCCTCTATAATTGATGCTCTGAATATGGTTGTTTCTCTTGTTGTGTGAGGCCCTTGCATGAAAAAAAAGAGGTGTTACGATTTCCTTCTAATTTCCACCTCACTTTTGAGCACTACTTCCAGTACAACTCCTCCCTAATTGAGAGGTCAGTGAATTTTTGCTTAAGTAAATCACGTAACCACATTTCCATCTTAGATAAATTTTTAAGCTCCATGGCTTTGTCACAACGTTAGAGAATGTCCCTGATAAATGAGAGTTGTTCCTTCTAGTTTAGAAATCTTTGCTTAGACCATAACTTGATTTCTTTGGTCAAGAGTTGTAACTTGCTATTGAACATTATTGGGTTGGTGGCAGGGGGCTCAAAAAACCAGAAATTCAGTACCAAATTATGAAAATCAGGTGACCGGAGAAGAAAATTCTCAAACCTAAAGAAGTTAGAAGTTTGAAACTCTGATTGGATGGTGCAGAATAAAGGAGTGTGGTCTGAAGGAGTATTGGCAAGAGATCGGAGGGTCGAGTTGGGGAAACGAGAGGAGAAAGGAGTATTAATCAGGAATCTGTCAAGTCGTGCCAAAGAAGGAACAGCCGCAAGTTCGACCAGGTAAAGCTTCTATCAGGTAGTGGTAGGTCTATGAGTTGCAATTGCAGCAAGGTATCACGAAAAGAGTCGGAGTCAGCGACTCCATAGATAGAATTGGATCTCTCTAGTGGTGAAGCAGTGAGATTGAAATCACCGCAAAGAAGCCACGGCAAACCCATTGGCGGCTCCGCCGTAAGTAAGGAAAGAAAAAAATCTGAACGGAGATTAGCGGTGGAAGGGCCATAGACAGAGGTGACCCGAAACAAAGAACCATCTTTTAAGAGGTTCAAGTCGGCCGATAGCAAGAACCGAGATGCCATGGAACTAAGGTAAAGGGTCTAGCATCCCATGCTAGGAGAATGCCCCCTCTGGTGCCAATTGAGTCGACCTTGAGAAAATTAGGGAATCTAAAACCACATGTCTGATAAACAAGAGTTTGGGAAGGTGAATCCCACTTTGTTTCCTGTAGACATATAATTGCAGGTCGCTCAAAGAATATGGATTGTTTAACGGTTGCCCATTTATCAGGGTCATCGAGACCTCTGACGTTCTAAGAAAAAAATTTGAGCTTCAAAGATTTAAGCATAAGAATTTTAGGAGAAATCACACAAAAAGGTCAGCCTAAACAACGGCTTGAAAAGAGAAATGAAGAAAGACATATGATCAGCAGAAAAGAAGTACCGATATGGTTAAAGAAGAGGACCAATTCCCGCCTCAGTGAGCTTAGCAAGGATAGCTTCAGTCAAGTCAAACCCAGCTTTTGTTAAGACAAGTCTGGCCTGCTCGCGAGTTATTGGTTATGTTTCATCCATGAAAGACAATTTAGGTTGAATAATTGACTTCCTCTTTTTCCTTGTTCTGGTCTGATGAGCCACTATACCATGCAACTGTTGCTGGGCCTTTGCAACTGGGCTGCAATACGGGCCAACGCTCTTAGAAATCAACCTAGGACTTCGGCGAATGACTTTGCTTAACTCTTGGGACTGCAATTTGTATTTAGGAGGGCCTTCAAAATCGGGCGGCTCCACTGGAGAGGAGGAAAAGTCCCCACCCAGCTCTAGTTCAGTCGTCATTAATGCCTCTGTCTCCTTGTCTTGTATTGGAAAGGAAGGAAAAGAATGGAGCAGATGAAAGGGGGAGCAAAGCGGTGCTGAAGTGGGAATAGTCAGCAGCGCTGTACAGAGAAAATAGGTGTAGCATGCGCATGGGAAAAGGAGCCTAACAGTAGATTCCCTCTAATGTAAGAGAAGGCTCTTGAGAAAAGAAAAGGACAAGAAGGCAGGGAACCGTTGCATTGGGTCCCTGTAATGAAAACAGAGAGCTGGAGCTGTCCATTTGAACCACTCGGCCGGATCCGTCCAGTTAAGGGCTCGTGGTCGTTGTTCCATCTGAGACAGCTTTGCTGAGAACCAACAGACTCCGATGACTATGAGTAGTCGGAATCTCGTTGGGGATATTGCGGCGGCTCCCCTAATGGAGCCCGCTGAAGAGTGGAGACCGATTTTGTCCAACCAAAAAATTCTAAAGGGGCTGTTGTGTGAATGAAGTCACAGCATGGAGTAGGATGACTGGAAGCATTGCAGGCTAGGCATTTGCGTGCGGCGGTACAAGCTGTACTTAAATGTCCCTTGGAGAGGCATTTAAAGCACCGCCTCCCTCTTCTTAATTGTCGCAGCCTGAACTTAATGAAATCATTAACCTTCATAATTTGCAACTTACGAATGTTGGCGCTGACTTTTCTTGGTAACACAGTGGTCCAGGTATTTTGAGGTGGTCTAAAGGAATTTTTTATTGTGGTTTTTGTTTTTTCTGCGAGGGACATTTGTTAAAGGAGCTGGGATTGGGAAGACGGGAAGTAAGGAAAGGGTAAAAGGTGGAGGTTGTGAAAGGTGGGGAGGGGAGAAGAGGTGGGAGCAGTTGTTTAGCAGGTCTAGAGAGCTTGGAGAGAGGTTTTGGTAATGACAAAACATGCTTGTTGTGGTGTTGCTTGCACGGAGAGGAGAAGTTCTTATTCGCCTCTTGAAACGCCTGAGAAGGGGAAAGAGCCATCTCAGATTTGGAATAGAGCTACTCAAGAGAGGTATTCAGAAGCTAATCGAGGTTTTCAATTCAAGTTAGTTGTGAGAGCATAAGTGACCTTTGTTGTAAGATCGTAATGACTCTTAAACTAGTGCAACTGTACATTTTTTTATCTAAAATTCTAAGCTCAATTCATATAAAAAAAAGAAAAAAATGAGTTTTGAGGACAATATCTTTTCACCATTTATCTTCCCAAAATCGCACTCCTCTCTACCATCTGCTCTACAATGCAGGTCAACTATTTGTTCTAATTGTTTGAGCGCTTCCTCCCAGGGACAGTGGCCAGTGAGACAGGGGTGCCAGTATGGGCATTGTCCCTCTGTAAATTTAAAATTACATGAGATGTACATTAAAATTTATATTGATTGCCTTGGGCTGTCAATGAAATTTCTTTTCCCTACCCGCATCGCATTCAATATGGCGGATTTGGGTAAGATTTTATTTTTGTTAAACTAACGGGTATGAGTACGGATAAAGAAAAATTTTCGTTAACTTATCGGGTACGGGTACGGGTAAGGGCTATTTCGTATGTATTATCTAACGGATAATATTTTACAAACATACATATATATATAATCATATTTTTAGCATATTTCGTAGAGTATGTTATTAATTTTGATATTCATCCAAATTTATTTATGATGATGAAAAAATTAATTTACACTCTATATTATATTATAATTTATAATTAGTTCTATAGATTTTTTGAATTCAATTGATATGAGGATTTTTGTTATATCTAAAATATTATCTAAATATTTTACTTTATCTATATATTTATTTGATATTATTTATTTTGCACATTATATATATTTTTATTAAATTAATAATATTATTATTATTCATTATGTACCGTTACCCTACCCTTACCTTTAATTCTAAATGGGTAAGGATAGAACTGTTTTAAATGGGTACAGATATGGATATGAAGTAAAAAAAAATTTAACGAATGCAGGTATGAAAATATCTTCTACCGTACCGTACCGTATCTATTGACAGCTCTATAATTGCCATCATTTGATGAATTTTGTACCGGAAGAGGTGTTCAAGATTTCAACCCCATTACATAGAACAGACTTCAAAATATAAAGGCCCAATCAAATATTTTTTTTAAATATGTGTTCAATTGTTGGATTCATCTATGCCCGCCCCCCTCCCCCCTCCATATTCTGGCTCCCACCCTACTTCCTCCAAAACGGGAATCACCTCTGTACAACTCTTAAAATATTTCAATTTAATTAATGATGTCCCTATTATTTTAATATTAGCTATGACAGTTTGGAATTCAAGAAATGAAATGAAACTCAAGGATTGTTGTTCCCTAGATAAGAGGATATTTGTGATGAGTAAACATGGAGCTGTGACCCATCTTTATACAGTAAGACACCACAGGGATCAGGTACATACATAAACAGACTAGCTAATTATGTCAAATTCAGTAAAAACTAACATTTTATAATTCTGTCGATCAACAATAATACAGTTGTAACTAATTATAAATATTTAAATTTTGTTTGTCATGTGGCAGAAGAGAGGCGGGCTCATTCTGTGCCATGCCAGTAGTCTATTCCAATTTTATTTGCTACACGGATGGTACAAACCGAAGACGATTAATCACATAAGATGCTCCAAATTTGACTTATTTCGGCTCGTGGACCACGTGTTTTCCGAAAAGGCCGAAACGCACTCCCATTTTTTTCAAACTTTTAGTTGAGCCCTCGTTATATTAAAATATCTTAGGTGTCGTTTGAATCGCTTAGGAATTTGGGGAATTTGGAGAAATTACAATTTCTAGGAATAAATTTATTGGAAAGTATGTAACTTTGGGTGCGTTTGGATCGTTGGAAGAAAGAAGAAGAAGAAGGAAGAAGAAGAAAAAAAATTATAAACAATCCAAACTCTTCACAAAGTTACATACTTTCCAATACTTCTTTCCACTTCTTCCCTTCTTCCCTTCTTCCCACACCTATCCAAATGGAGCTTTTGTGAAGAGTTTGGATTGTTTATAATAAATTTATGGTAGGAAGATGAAATTCTCCAAATTCCTTCGAAAATCCAAACACCCCTTAGTTAGATCCTATATAATTCTTCTGTTCAAAAATAATTTCCATACTAGTACCCACATTATGGAAGATGAAAATTTGAAAAAGAAATTAAAAAATAAAATATATAAATATATATATTTTATTAATAAACAAAATTATTTTAAAATTACTCTCTTGCCAAAATGGAAAAAATAATTATTTATTTTAATCAATACTTTTTTCGTTTGCGAGGAAAAACCTTATCGTTAAATACCTTTTCAGTTAAAAATTATCATATTCCCACCAATCAAATCAAATTTTGAAATTAAGGTGGATATATTTTAAATCTGAAATTTTTTACACTCTTAAATTTTTGTTATATAAGTATGGATAAATACGCACGGATCGTGTAAAATGCTTAATTTTTACAATAGGTATTACATATCAGGTGTATAAGTTTATTTGCTTTAATTAAATGAATGGCATGAAACTTTGTTTAGTCGTTGAATGATTTAGTTTCGGTATATATTAATGATTTTAGTCTTTGTTTAATCATTGCTTAGCCCTTTTAGTTCAGCTAGCTACTTTGATTATGGTAAATTTCTCTTTATAATTTTCTATTTTCATTTTACTGATGTAATTGTAAAACTTAAATTTTAATAAATTTGCTGGCACGGCGATAGATGGCCAATGTAGAGAGAGACCAAGGGGCTTGTTAGGGGGGAAAAAAAACGGCGGGGGGGGGGGGGGGGGGGGCATGAACGATCACAGGTGGTAGTTGTTTTTTTTTTTTTGAAATCTAGATAAATTATTAATTATTACTGAAGACAACAAAAAATGCAGCATATATATATCTAGCCGGAAGACAACATCTCAATCGGATTATCAAAAGGTATACTTTTTCTTAGTAAATTAAATTTTGTTTTAATAGCATCAATATTTAATCTAATGAGCATGTTCTATATATGACTATGAGTAAACTAGTAAAGATATCATCACAGAAAACAAATCCAAAGCAAAAACCTTTCGAACTTAAAGAGTTCGTATATTCCGAAATTATTTAATATAAAAATTCAGTCAAAAAAAATTTAATAGAAAGAATTATTTTTTTTTAATAAGAAGAAAGTTCGAACGCGTTTATAAATCGCGCCTCTCTCTCTCCTCTCGAACGCGTTTTATAAACGCGTAAAAAGCCTTAAAACACGTTTATAAAACGCGCTAGAAGGCTGAACGCGTAAAAAGCCTTAAAACGTAATTAAAGCGTTTATAAAACGGGTAAGAAGGCTTCTTACCCGTTTATAAAACGCGCTGGGAGGGCAATATTCCAACTTTTGTCACTTTGATCAAACTTTAGACATTTCGATCAAACTTTTAGTCATTTATGTCTATAAGTTTGTGAATTTATAACCGCGTTATTTGAAGTTATATAAGACTATACATTCTCGCAGAATTAAAATCGTCCACAACAGATTATCTCTTCCAATTAAAAAACCTATCAATCAAATTCAAAAATGTCTACAATTACAATATATGTCAACCAATGTCCAACTTTTGGTGCTTCTTACTTCCACATCGGTTGTAGTATGCATACTACATTTGCTGATATTCGAAATGAATTATACAGCAGGCTACAGATTTTAGAAACCCAGTACACTTTGAATATCCATGGTCGTTACAACGATATTGTAAATGGAAGATATGAATCGCTATTTCTTCCTGTAAATTCTGAAGATCAATGGCGCCTTTTTTACCACGAGACATTCGAGACGAGAGGGTTACCGATTATTGAGTTGCATGTTGATTTCATCCCCGTATATGGCACGGGACCAGATCTGAACCTAACACCCCTTGACGAGCCCGGTAGCAGTGAGCCAAACACTTTCTTAAACCTTATGTGTGGCCAGCAATCCACCCCTTACCAATACACTGGCGAACAGTCCGTTCCTACGCAAGACAATAACACATCAGGAGATGAAGTCGAGGTTGCCGATGGTGATGAAGATGAGGGTCCGGCGACTTACTCCGACCTTCCTACCGGAGAAAAATATACCGATGTGGAGGACTTCTCCGAGAGAGAAGTGCCTTTTTATGCAAACTGCGACCAGCCATACGTTTCAGGAAAGACGGACTTTCATCATCCTGTAAGTGAATTGTGTGATATTTCCATGTTTGAGTATGCTGGTATGCCGGAGCGTAGTTTAGGGCCACAATGCGAACTTGCTGCTGGTAAACGATTTGGTTCCAAAAAACAACTAATTCTAGCTGTCTGTGATTTTTCATGCAAAACAAATCGAGAAGTTCGAACGGAAACTAGCAATAAACAAAAAATTGTAATGGTTTGCATGCAAAAACCGAATTGTAAGTGGCGATTGTATGGTAGACGTGAGAGTTATAATACAAATTGGAAGATCTCTACCAATCCAAATGAGCATATTTGTTCGAGACCCCCGGGCCAAAAAGGTCACGCAAACCTTACAGTTAGTCTCATTGCCGAACACGTTAGGGATGAATTGAAAAAAAATTTAGAAAAAAGTGTCCAGAACATAGGAAGCCTCATAAGGGCTAGATATCCACGTATTGAACCGACTTATAATAAACTATGGCGTGAGAGGGAGCGAGTATTGGAGCAATTGTTTGGGTCTTGGGAAGGGGCCTACAATAAACTTCCACGCCTTCTGGAGGCAATGAAGGCGACGACCCCAGGAACAAAATACACAATAGTTTCTTGGCCTACAGACGATCCTAACGTTGGCGTCTTCAAAATGGCAGCCTGGGCTTTTGGTCGGTGCATAGAAGCGATGAAATATGCCAAACTTGTTATCTCAATTGATGCTAATTTTTTATCGGGCCGATACAAAGGTAGATTGTTCTCAGTGTGTGGTTATGATCTAGAAAATCGATTAATTCCAGTTGCATTCGGAATGGGCGAGAAAGAAGATAAGGATACTTGGGGATGGTTTATGTCTTGGGTTAGATGAGAAGTTTTAGGGCCGAACACTAGATACTGTGTCATATCTGACCGTCATAAGGCAATAAAAGCGGTATTTGCATCCGTAGATTACGGTTGGAAGGCACAAGGTGCGCATGCAGTAGCGATTCATCGGTTCTACATGCAGCATGTTGCGGAAAACTTATGGAAGGAGGCTGGCGGGTCACAAGATGCTGATTTGAATAACTTTTTCAAATGTAGACTTGCTAAAAAGAAAAAACCCTAGACGTTTTAGAGAGAATTGGAGAGTATTGAAGGAAAACAACCTGAGGGCTTATCAGTACCTAAGAAATTGTGGTAAAATTAATGAAAATGACAACAACGAGCGGCCAAAACTATATAAATGGGCTCAGAGTTTTGACAAGGGGCATCGGTGGGGTATAATGACAAGTAATGGATCGGAGAGTCTGAATAATGTGTTTAGAATAGAGAGAAGATTACCAGTGACAGCACTTATAGAAGGCACGTGGTATAAATGTGCCAACTGGATGAACAAGCGAACACAAGAAGCACTTCAAAGATTGAGGTTAGGAGAAAGATGACCGGAAGGAGTAAAGAATAAATTGATCAAGCATTATGGAAAATCACGTAAGTACTTAAAGAAAAAGAATTCAATTCATTCATTCATTTTAATCCATTTTGAACTAACTTCATCTTTTTGTTGCAATTTCAGATGAGTTTATGAGCACATTCGTGTTAAGATTGGACCTTGGAGAATTTCGCGTGAAAGTTCGCGAGGAGTACCATGATGGTGTAGGCTACGATTATTCCCATTACGCAGTTCAAATTCCACCCGACATGGAGCAAATCGATGTGCAATTGCCCTTCACTCGAACCACATGTGAGTGCCAAAAACCACAATTGACAGGTATCCCTTGCGCACATGTCATTGTTGTTTGCAGGGAGACAAATTACAATGTAGATCAATTTGTGGATGGTCACTATAGCATGCAAAACCAGCACATGATTTGGTCAGCAGGTCGGTTTCATTGTTACAAAAACGAGGAAGAGTGGCCAGTTGATACAGGTCCGATAATTGTCCCCGACAAGAGTTTGGTCAATCGAGAAAGGCGCAAAATCATTCGTGCAGAGATGTGGATGGATAGGATGGAAGGAAGGAAAGGTGGAGGTTCCACAAGAAAAACAAAAAAGAAAAATCAAGGTGAAGCTTCAACCAGTCAACCGTGACAAGCAGCACCTCAACCGCCATATCCGATGGACGCATTGCAATCCGGTCGATACACCAGTAGACCACCAATAAGGGCCAACAGTCCAAGAAGGACAGCGAGTACTGAACGTACGGTTCGGACTCGTCAAACACCCATTCAACCAGGAAGAATGTCATTGCATGTTGATCCACGAAGCAACAATAATAGGGAGGACCAAGGATCTGTACAACCACAGAGAAATTCTATAAGCATTGATCCACGGGTAAGAGATGTCGCATCTGGAAATATGAGAAGTGAGTCGGCTAGATTTCCAACCAGCTCAACAGATCAAGGCAATACATCAGGGGAGAGAGGACGAAAAGGATTGTTTGCGGGAAAATTTTGCAATGTACTGTCTTTCGGTAGGAAGAAAAAATGAAAAAATTGAAGATTAAGTGTTGTCGTAATTTTATATATTGTAATGGAATGTATTTTAAGAGAATATACTATTATTTTATGTATTGGCATTTTTAGTTTGAATTTCGAAATTATGTATTATAATTTTTATGCATTCTAATTTTAGTTTTAATTTAGTATTATTTTATGTATTATAATTAACTCGTATAGTATAATGTTGAAAGGTTTAGTGTTAGCTTGATGAATTTTATTGTGTCGAAGGAAACTCTTCGATCCGTCAAGAAGAGCATTGACAGACAGGCATTCTTGTTATCTACAAAAAGCCCTAATAATTAACTCGTATAATGAGACCCTCAGCATTCAAGTGGCACATGATACACTCCTCGGCTTAAAGTTCCTCCTAAAGCACTTCCTCTTGAGCAAGCCCATGTCTCCACAGGTTTAAACGCGCTAAAAGGCGTTGTACCCTTTTATAAAACGCGCTAAAAGGCTTTACTCTTTTATAAAACGCGTTAAAAGGCTTTACCCATTTATAAAACGCGTTAAAAAGCTTTCTACCCTTTTATAAAACGCGTTAAAAGGCTTTACCCTTTTATAAAACGCGTTAAAAGGCTTTGTACCCGTTTTAAGAACGGGTTGAAGCCCTACTTTCTTGTCTTTTTTTTTCATCATATCAATTTATAAACCGAACCCAAGCCGCAAATCTCATCTCACATCTCTCATTCTCATCTCTAAATGTCATTCTCATCTCTCATTCTCACCTCTGAATGTTAATAAGTGCGAAATTATAATAAGAGATTTTCCAGTGGAATCTGTTATTATGTACGAAGGTCGGCCCAGATGGACAGCTCGTTAACTTCATCATCATCTGAGGTAGACCAACACTCTGCTGCCTGCGATCATGGGTAATGGGCGGTAGAGTTCTGCCGACCCAATTAGGGAAGAACTCAACGACTGTCGAAGGTTCTCGCAGAATTGGGTTTTGAATATTAATGGGTTTTGTATTAATGGATTTTGAATATTGTAATGGAAATTTTTATTAATTTTTATATTAATGGGTTTTGAATATTGTAATGAAAATTTTTATTAATTTTTATATTAATTAGTTACGAATATTAAAACATAGATAAAACATAAATTCATACACAATAATTTAGATAAATAATTAAAACATAAATTCAAATTACAAATTAAAGTTTATAGAAAATAAAATAGATAAATTCCATTATTCTAGCACAATTAAACTCTAATTTTTGTCCACTTCCTTAACATCTTTATTCTTTTCCTCCTCCTTATTCTCACTAGAACTCTCATCTATTTTAACCCTCATACTAAAATCAGGACTCCTGCCACAGCCTGGAGGGAAACGACGTACAGCCAAGACGGCCCTTCTCTTCGGAGGTCCGTATAATGGGATCCTTTTTGCTACCACATTAGGTGTTCCCTCCCCCACCTTGGATGTTTCCTCCTCCATCTTATTATTGTTTTGATCCTTCTCCATTTCTCAAATTTCTGATTTTACGCGTTCACTTTTTGTGTTTTCTAAAGTTGTTGGATAAAGGCTACGTGTCTTTTGTTTGTGATTTTGTGATACGAAATAGGAGAACGAATTGAGATATATATAGGCAATTATTTACCCGTTTATAAAACGCGCTAGAATAGGGGTCTGCCAAAATTTACTGTGTTTGACGCTGCTCAAACAGAGTATCACGCTGCTCAAAAAGTGGACTCCACCTTCGTACGCGTTTATAAAACGCGTTGGAAGCCTTGGAGCGCGTTTTATAAACGCGTACGAAGGTGGAGTCCAGGTAAAACAGTAAAACAGACTGACAGCCTGCGAAAGTATTGAATTCCATTAACTTAGCCCTTCTTACGCGTTTATAAAGCGCGCTCAAACCCTTATTACGCGTTTTATAAATGTGTAATAAGGGTTGAATTTATTTATCACTACAACAAAAAAGATTATTAGTACCGGCTCATTAGTACCGGTTTTTAAGAAAATCGGTACTAATAATAAATCATGGCATTTTCGTAATTGTCAGATATATTATTTAGTACCGGATTTTTTTAAAAACCGGTACTAAAAATCGTCTGAAAAATAAAAAAAACGTTTTTAATTTAGTACCGGTTTTTTATAAAAAACCGGTACTAAAAATCAATTAATTAGTACCGATTTTTTATAAAAAACCGGTACTAAAGGTTTTAATTTATTAAAAAAAACAGTTTAATATTAGTACCCGGTTTTTTATAAAAAACCGGTACTAAAAATCAATTAATTAGTACCGGTTTTTTATAAAAAACCGGTACTAAACATGTAAATAATAAAAAAAACCGTTATATTTTTAGTACCGATTTTTTATAGTACTAATTAATTGATTTTTAGTACCGGTTTTTTATAAAAAACCGGTACTAATATTAAACTATTTTTTTTAATAAATTCAAACCTTTAGTACCGGTTTTTTATAAAAAACCGGTACTAATTAATTGATTTTTAGTACCGGTTTTTTATAAAAAACCGGTACTAAAAATAGGCAGATATTTTTCAGTCGATTATTACGTATCTTAAAGGAGATATATAGACTCAAAGCCTTGCAAAAGGTGAAGCTTGAAATAGCGAAAGAAAGAGAGTTAGAGAGAGAGAGAGAGAGAGGCAAAGAGAAATGAATGGAAGAGGAGATGGAGGCTTCAAATCTTCTCCATGGAATACTAGAGGTTACCGTGTTCAAAGCATAGCACCTCTATCATACTCTTCATGCAGAAATCAAGCAGGTCATATATTTTCTTCTCCTCTATCAATTTTGTTTCCCTTCATTCTCTTTCTCAAAACGGGCTTTGCAATGCAGAATTACATTTTCAAGTTTAGAAGAGAAGGGGAAATTTTCACCAATGTACACAAACTTAAGGCATCTTTGTCTACATGTAAAGATGAAGAATGAAATTTAGAAAAACAAGGTAAGAGCAAAAAGAAAATAAAAAGAAAAATAGGTTATGTACGCATATGCAACCACCATTCTTCTAATTAGGTTGGTTAGACACTACGAATTTTTCTCTTCCATGAATTTGAACAATGTCTACAAAATCTTATCCAATTTATTTTACAAATGCGTTACTCCTTTTCCAAAATATTCAAATTGACATTAGTAATTTGTTAATAATATAATTTTCAAGACGACGTAAAATTTTCCAAAAATAGATTTTTTTTTTAAAAAAAAATAATTTAGTACCAATTTTTAACTAAAAACCGGTACTAAATATTTTTTTTGTTTTTTTAATTAATTTAGTACCTGTTTTTAGCTAAAAACCGGTACTAAATTAATTAAAATTTTGTGATTTTTGTTAAATTAATTTTAGTACCGGTTTTTTATAAAAAATCGATACTAAAATTAATTTAAGAAAACCGGTACTAAATGTTTAATATTTAATTACGGTTTTTTTATATAGTTTCAGTACCGGTTTTTTATAAAAAACCGGTACTAATATCGTTTCCTGCCATATTTACTACCGGCTTATTAGTACCGGTTTTTTATTGCTGTTAGTACCCCCTATTATTAGTACCGCTGCAAAACCGGTACTAATGATAGGAAAAAAACCGGTACTAGTATTGAAATTTGGCGTAGTGTATAGTCCTCCTTCTCCGCAAATTCACGTCGAAAATTCAGAAATGAAAAACCAAAACTTTAGAGAAGTTACGCAGAGAAAAGAAACCGAGAAAACATAATGTCAACTAAACCACGTCATGTTTGTACCAGTTTGCTTCTCCAAGGAGATGGAGGAATAAGTAAACGAGATATTCTTCGGCACGTCTACTTGCACTATCCTTCTGACAAATTTTACGTGAAGGTTTTTCAACGCGACGTTTTTGAAGTGAGAGGGCCGAAATATTGGACTGATGTAGTTAAGAGGGATGGAGGATACCATGTCCGACGTGGAGATGGAATCGTTTGGTTGCGTTTGCAACAGGCATGTCCTCCTGGATTTGAAAATCATCCGTTAAATGGAAATGACATATATCATTTGGACTGATTATTAGGTTTTCTATAATTAGATGTTTTTTTATTATTGTGTGTTCTATTATTATCTGTTTTCTTTTATGTTTTAGTATATGTATTAATTCGTGTAGTATATGTGTTGTAAGTTTTATTATCTAATTTATTTTAGTTTTTATTTTATCCATTTTCATTTTTTTTTGTGAAATTTGAAATATTAATATTAAGAGGCTTAATATTTATTTAAATTATATTAGACATTACAACTCAATGAACATTATAATAAAAAACACAATACAAATTAAAAATTACAATTTATTAAAATTTTGAACCACACAATACACAACAAAAAAAATTACAAAATACATGATATTAAAATTTTGAACCACATAAAAAAAAATTGTAGAAGATCCATTGCTAAGGGTGGGTCGAGATAACATCACCACAACTAATAGAGAAGAGTCGGGCGACTGATTGTCATATTGACCCCTTCTTTTTCTGAGACTTGGATGAAGATGACTGCATGTATGCAGATTCTCATCCAAGGATGTCGGCTGCGGTGTTATGGCTCATAGACCCAGCCCAACAAACCGCCCTCTACACGTAGTAACAGATTCCACGGGAAAGTTTTTATTTTAAAGTTGGTGGAATATTAATAGCCATAAGGATTGTGTGCGACTCTATATCAGTGAATAAGTGTGCCGCATACAACCCTTATGGCTATTAGTTTCGCACCAACTAATATTATTTTGCATTCCACCATCTAACTCTTCTTTTCCTCTCATTTTTTTTTTCAGATCTTTTTTCTTTTTTTTTTTGATTTTGGACGACAGAAGGTTGGGTATTTATATGGAAGTTAGATCTCTCGAACGCGTTTTATAAAAGGGTAAGAAGGCTTCTTACGCGTTTTATAAACGCGTAAAATCAGAAAATAACGCGCAAAGTCAGAAACTTTCGCCGCAATCACTGCAGCCTTTAGCGCGTTTTATAAACGCGTTTTAAGGCTTTTTACGCGTTTATAAAACGCGTTCGAGAGGAGAGAGAGAGGCGCGGTTTATAAACGCGTTGGAACTTTCTTCTTATTAAAAAAAAAAAATAATTCTTTCTATTAAATTTTTTTGTGTCTGAATTTTTATATTAAATAATTTCGGTCGTATTTTGAAAGCATATCAAAATTATTTATAATTTACGATTACAACATCAGAAAAAAAAATATATAAAAAGCATATCAAAAAATGATTTCGTTTAATGTTCAAGTGCGCACTGATAACGTATTTTATAATATATATCGAAGAATTAGTTAATGTACGCCTGCACGGTAATTTGTGAGGGGATTTTCAGCCCTGTCGTGCTCTATCGCAAAAAGAGAGGAGGCGAGTGATAACTGGAAAGAAGAAGAAAGGGAAAAGGGAAAAAAAACATCTCTACTTTTCGTTTTTCCTAAAAGAAATTTAATCAGATTCGATGGTCCCGAGTAGTCAATAATTGAAATAATTTTAAAACGAAGTGATTCTTGATCTGAAAAACAATTCAAAAATAAAAAAAATTGCAAATTATATTCTCTACGGTTCAAAAACATGCATCAATGTGTTTTAACGAAAATATCCTTATGAAAAAGCTATTTAGACAAAATATGTTTTATTAACTATGAAATCTCAATTTAATTGTTGTAAAAAATGAATGTTATGATTACCATGGGCGCTTAAAAAATAATACAACTTTATATTAATTGACTTTGGCTTTCAATATTTGAATTATTAACTTTTTTTTTAATATATACTTGTTTCTAATTTTCCGTATTTTTCTTATTTTTAAAGACATTTAAAATAATTTTTTAAAAAAAATTCTAGTTTTCAGTCCGAAACTCCGATTCGCTTGATTTTTTTTCCCGATTCATCTAATTTTACGCCTAGAACCAACGGTCCGATTCTGATTTAATTATGAGTCGAACAAGGAAAAGAGGTAAGCAAGGCAGGTTTTTTGGTCCATTTTAAAAGGAATTGAAATAATGGTAACATATGCAAGCTCTTCATTTCCCAACCGACCCACCCACTTTTATAGTTGAAATAATGAATAAAGTGCTTCTACAATATACCTCTTAATAATCTCATTTCTCCACCATGCAAGCTCCAACTCCTTCCAATCTTCAATGCAATTTACAGCTTCGGTGCCTCTTACGAAGACACTGGAAATCTTGCTATACTCTAACCGACGTCGAACGAATTGAAACTGCATTGACCTAAGTACGGCTTTCTTTGAAATAAAAAAAGGGTATGAACGATAACAGCTTGGTGTTACTATTAATAAATATATAAAAAAATTATTAAAAATTACTGAGGACAACATATAACGTACGTGCAGCACATGTATACAGGTGATCCAGTCACTGTCATATTAAAATCTTAATCGGATTATCAAGTGGTATATATATATTTAATTATATTTTTTATTTTGTAATTCAATTCTGTTATAAGAGAATAAATGATCACAGATATGAAATCCAAAGCAAGAAATTTTTGGGTGCGTTTGGATAGGTGTGGGAAGAAGGAAAGAAGTGAGAAAAAATATTGGGAAGTGTCACTACCACAAAAAAGACCTTCTGTAACGGAACATCTGTAACGATTTTTATAAAAACCGTTATAGATTTTGTTAATGGCAGCGTTGTAAATATATGCTATATTAATCTGTAACCGTTATTATATAATAACCGTTACTATTTTTCTGTCAAAAAAAAAAAATAGTCCGTCAACAAACCTATAACGGTTTTTATTAAATAACCGTTACAGATCCCATTGTCATTTATAACGGTTCTTAAGTAACAACCGTTACAGAACATATATTTTAAGATCTGTAACGGTTTTTATTTAAAAACCGTTAGATATTTGCTCTGATATTGATAGGTTCCATACTCCTTCCTATCTAACTATCTCCTTTATTTTATCTACCTCCAACCTAGATCTGTCCGCCCTTAATCTTCATTCTTCTTCTTTCTTTTTTCCCTTCGATTTCTCTCTTTTTGTCATCGATCTTCTCTATCTCACCGGCAGTCGTTGCCGCTTCATCCAACCTGAGCTGCCATCACCACCTCGTGCTCAGCTCCTCTTCCCCGCGCCCGATCCTACACCGTTCGCACTCGGAGCAATCTGCCTTCTCGCATACCCTAGCTAAAACCACCTCACCGTCAACATCTCCACTACCTCCTCCTCGCCTCAACCCGTTTACTACGCCCTGCCATGGCCAATTTCCTTCTTCTTTCTCTCTTTTCTACAAACCCTAGATCTGGTTTTTCATTCTCCTGCCAAGACCATCGAAGGAGAGAAAGTCGACTATCTCAATCTACCGTCCCTTTCGAAGCAGCGAGGCCTTGAGTGAGTCGATTTGTTTTTCATTTTGTTTCGATCTGCTTTGTTTGTCTAAATCCCTTTTTCTGTGTTCTCTTAGACTTTTCATCGAACAATTAGTGTGCACGGTGCACTTTGGATTTTGAATGGTTCTTGATGGTTATTTTTTTTCAGAGCATACTTTCATTGTGCTGGATAATGATCTCATTCATGGAGATTCTATTCCTGGTAATCCACATGTTGAAGGTTCATTACACTTATTATTAATTTGTTTGGAGAATTTTTTGAGAGCCCACTTAATTTCTATTATGGGTCTGTACCAGGCTCTACTAGAGTTGTAGTGTTCCTGCATTATAATGGAAATAATATGTTAATTTGCTGATTTTACTTGAACATGGGTCATGGGTCACTACCTGTTCCAACATTATAATTTCGTACCTGTCATGGGTCTGAAAGGACATGTTAGTTTGCTGCTTTTACTTGAACATTATAATGAAAATTATTGTTTAGGGTTAATTTGAATCGGAAGAGATTATGTTAGGAAGTAGGTTAAATTTTGTAAATCTCAAAAAAAATGAGAGATTCTACATTATTTTGCAGTAAAACATTAGTTACTTCTTGTAAGGAAATTTTGCTCTATGATGTACAGGTGACATTGGAACTGTCTATGGCAGAGAATTCTCCAAGAAAGTACTTTGAGAAATTCAGGTTAAATTTAATTTGAAATTAACTTGTGTATTACTTCTTTTTTTAAGCTCTATGTTATTGTTTTTTGTTCTTTTACGTATCTAACAGCTAGCATAAACACATAAACACATACACATATTGGTAGATACAAGAAGTGTTATTTGCAAAAGTTCTTTCTCTTCTCTTAGCAGTTAGATTTCATTTATTTCTCTTAATCAAATTACTTGCCAAAGTTCAATGGGACTAAATGCTAGATATGCCAGATAGCAACTGAATATCTTGCATTTGATAGCACCTGAATATCTATTTTAAAATGATGATAATGGGACTGGTCAAAAAATAATTTACAAAAGGAAAAAAAAAGATATCTTATTTTTTCATTCACATTTCTAAATAATTTGGAAGTTTATTAAAATTAATGTTATTTACATTTTTCTATAATGTGAAGGGAAGAGCTGTAGGTTGAGATGGTTCAATCAACTAGACCCCAAGATAAATAGAAGGCCTTTCACAGAGGAGGAAGACGAGAAGCTGATGACAGCACATCGGCTGTATGGCAACAAATGGGCCATGATAGCAGGCTATTTTCGGGAAGAACTGACAACTCTGTGAAGAACCATTGGCATGTGATCATGGCGAGAAAGTACCGGGACAAGTCAAATGCATACAGGAGGAGGAAGCTGAATCAAGCAGTGCAAAGGAGGCTTGAAGAAACGACAACTGTTCGTTCCTTCCCATTTCCTGCTGCAATCGAGGGGTATTACGGTAATGTTGCTGGATTCTATACCGGTGTTGAAGCGCCATGTTATTTCATTTCTGGCCATGTCCAAGGGACGAAAGCCGTGGGATGAAAGCCGTGGCCGAGGGACGAAACTATAATGAACAAAAGCCGTGTTGAGGGAATGAAAGAAATATACAAGTATTTCAATTTTTGTATTGTATTTAGATTTGATTTCTGTATTGTATTTTAGATTTGAATGATTATATAAACTTTTGAATAATATTGTGTTAATCATAAATGATTTAGTGGTTATTAATATTTGTATTGTTCCTAATACTTGTACTGTTTGTGATATGGTATATGGCTGCGTAGATGAAAGATCAAATGAAAAAAAATACGTATATATAAATCTGTAACGGTTTTTAACTATTAACCGTTATAGAACTGAGACCTTTTATAACGGTTATTATTTACTAACCGTTACAGAACTATATAAAAATCTGTAATAAAAAATTATATTTTATGATTATAACGGTTATTATGTATTAACCGTTACAAAAGACATAAATCTATATCGATTATTATATAATAACCGTTACAGAAGGCTGACCTTCTGTAACGGTTATTATATAATAAACGTTATAGATTTTGTAACGGTTATTAAGGTTTTTGTAACGGGGGTTACTGTAACGGTAGGTTAACCGTTATTAAAGCATTTTATTAACCGTTACAGAAACCAAATTTTCGTGTAGTGTGTGTAACTTTGTGAAGAGTTTAGATTGTTTATAATTTTTTTTCTTCTTCTTTTTCCCTCTTCATCTTCTTTCTTCCAACGATCCAAACGCACCCGAAGAGCATAGTTTGTAAGCTTCTTTCGCTTCATTTAAAAGGATAGGGTGCCAGTAAAGCTCTGACCTAAAAATCTCTTCATTTCCGACCCACTTCCAGCTGAGACAATGAATGCAGTGCTCCTACAATACTTCCTTCTACTAATCTCATTTCTCCACCATGCAAGCTCCAACTCCGTTCCAGTGTTCAATGCAATTTACAGCTTCGGTGCCTCATACGAAGACACAGGAAATCTTGCTATACTCTCACCGACATCGAACCCAATGAAATTGCCGTATGGGGAAACTTTCTTCGACAGCCCCACTGGTCGTGCATCGGATGGTCGTCTCGTCATTGACAGAATTGGTATTTTTGTTAACTTTCTTTTTTTTTTGAAGAACTGCTATTTTTTTTTAAAATATAATGCAACTTATTCAAGTGAATAAAACAAAAATTCTAGGGACAGTGTATTCAATAAAAAATTCAGGTTGCTTTAATTATATATGTATGATCACTTGATCAGATGAACTTCGGTATTGCGTGGCTTTCATATATATATATACAAGTTTTATTCTAACTAGATTTATAAGTTGAACTTCGCTGGACGATATTGAATTTTTATTATAAATAATATATAGAAAAATTGTGTCTTAATTTTTCAAGTTGATAAATAATTATGAAGTGAGAAGTTTTTTAATAAAATATTTTAATGAAAATGATCTTATTATAAAAGTATATTTACTGTATAGACAATTTGATAAACTGATATTTGATTAGAAAAGAAAAATAACAATAATTATAAAATTGTAAATTCTAATTGAATTGAATGAAAAGTGAAAAAAATGAAGGTGCCATAAAAAAAGAAAAATAAAAAATTGAAGGCATCCTTTTGTGGCATCTGCACACGGCACCATTTCATGACATCTACACATGGCATCCGTTTATGACATCCTTTCATAACATCTGCACATGACATCCGCTCATGGTATCCTACTTATATTATGTAAAATTGTCATGAAAGGGTGCCATGAGCAGATGACATGTGCAGATGACATGAAAGTGTGCCATTAGCGGATGCCTTGTGAAGTTGCACCGGATATTTTAAGCCAATATTATTGTTAAGTTAAAAAATTTGAATTTATAAGTTTGACCCAAATGTAAAAATTAAAAAATTGTGCAGGCAACAAATTCTTGATGCATATTGAAATAAAAATTCATAAAATTCTTTTAATATTAACATAAAATTCATAAAAAAATACCTTACTATCTAGTGGAAATAAATTCATGCCCCATATATTTTTCGTCTTTGAATCTGTTGCAGACGAAATTATCATGACTCGTGCACGTATCACGTCTAGATTACTAGTTGGGAGTAATGTGATATATATTTATGTTTGTCATTTTGTAAATGTGAAATGGTCAATGAAAATTTAATTGAGCACTATTTATAGATAAAAAATTGGTACATTTTAGTGAAAGAAACATATATTTGATTGCACCCTTTGGCAAGACAACCTTAGATGACACCATATAGTCACCATGTCAAGATATGCACATTTTCAATCACACCTTTTAAAGCATCAACTTGATTGCATTTTTTGGCGAAACATTGTTTAAATGCACCTTATATATATTAAAATAGATGTATTTTTATTCGCATCTTTTTGGACCATCCACACATCTTTATTATACGTAAGATATAAGATGATATAATTTAAACTTTTTAGTTTGAAGAATATAGTTAGAATCATATAGATGTACTGTACAATTTAACGTGTAAAGCGTAAGTTCCTTGTAGCTTCATGGAAAGGCCATAACATTTCGTCAACAATTCGCTGTTTGCCATAAGTCCAGAACACCCATCATATATTTTTATTTTCTAAAAGTTTCCATCTGAATATATAGCTTAATTTGGTCCAACATATTCGACGATAAGGTAATTTTTTTGCCTAAGGCTTGTGACATATTCCTCATACATTCCTATTTTAAGCTTTGACCACTTCCTACTTGAGGATTGTGAGTTGTGACACTTAGGCTCTGTTCAAGAACAATCTTTGCAATGGAACGGAGAGGAGAGTAGAGGAAAGATTGTTCAAATTTTATTATTCTCAAATCGAGGGATAGACTTGTGTGTTTGGATGACTAAGGAATAGGATATAAGAATAAGGATTTTCGGTTTACGTGCTTATTCTTATTTTTGTGCAACCCAAACAACACAAGAATAACGAATAAGGGTCCTTATTCCTATACTAACAGAACCATAGTATAAGAATAAGAAATTTGGATAAGCACGCAAACCGAAAATCCTTATTCTTATATCTTATTTCTTAGTCATCCAAACACACCCTTTGAGAATAAATTCTTCACAAAATCACTCTATCTTTTACTCCCTCTTCTCTTCCTTTCCCTCTTCAAACTTCTCATGTGAAGCAAATAACTCTTCGGTAGAGTAAAGTCTTTATTACTCTCCTTTAATTTCTCTCCCTCCAATTTGGGTTTCTAGAGCAAACCCTTAAGAAAATTCTTTTTTTTAAAAAAAAAAATCTTTCGGTGTCAATTTGCACCAATAAGTGAATATCACAAGTTCGAAATTGGCCCGAGAATTCCTTCTAAAAGTTATAGTTTAAAGAAAAGAATTCATTTGTATTGAATATTTTCGGCTGATTAAAACAACTTGGTTTATCATAAATCATATTTACAGTTATTACTTTAATTTACTAGAAAATATACCCATCCGATATGTGTGCAAATAATGGTTTGAAAAAATATTTATACTTCAGGAAAAAAAAAGTCAACACATCAACATGAATTAAAACAATGATTTAATAACAATATGTGTTTCCTAATAAACGAAATTATCTAAAACATTGTAATTAAGGAAGTTTTTCACCTATGTATTCTTTCTAAAATAAAAACTATTATTCTTATCAATATTCTTTGCAGTTAAATTAAAAACCAATAGTTTATAAAATTTTATTTGGGTATATATGCTCTTAATATGAAATTTTACACTAATGAATTGGTACTTTTATAGTAAAGACTGGTAATACACTGAAGCAATAGTCATGCCCTTTTATGAATAATTATGCGAGTTATAAATGCTTCCTGCATAAACCTTTGTTTGTCAAACATTTCTAATAAATAAAGAGACATTCAAATAACAAATTATTTTGTCTAATAAACCTTTGTTTGTCAAACATTTAATTAAATTATCTTCTACAACCTTTTTTTTTTTTTTTGCAGCTTCATATCTTGGGTTGTCATTCATACCACCATCGTTGGCCCAAGGCCAAGACTTCAGCAAAGGGGCAAATTTTGCTGTTTATGGCACGACGACACTCAATATTAGTTTCTTTCAGAAAAACAAAATTAGAATTAATATTCTTAAGAATACCACCTTGAGTGTTCAGCTTGAGTGGTTCGAGAATCAGAAGCCTTCAATATGCAAATGTAACACGAGTGAGTATTTTTATTGTCTGCATCTATGTGTATAACAAATTAACATGTAAATGAACTGATATCCTGATAAATTCATGCAGCCTGCATGAAGTTTTTTACCAAATCACTATTCATGTTGGGGAAATTTGGAGTCAACGACTATCTTAGCATGTTGTTTGCGGGGAAGACCATTGATTTTATTAATTCAACTATTCCTCTTGTTGTCAAAACCATTAGATCAGCTGCAGAGGTACATAACTAAAACTGCTCAATAGCCACATCATCTATGATTTCACAATACCTTAATTCTTTTAACAGATGACACGAGAGATGTGTTTACTAAAAAAGTAGAAATGTTCATCTTTTAACTGTCAATTGCCCATTTAATTACATGGGCATTTGCAAGGGTTACTAATATAGTAATATGTGTAGGGCCCCATTTCAAATGCTGCCGTGTTAATTGGCATGCATGTACGTACACGCGCTATATAGGGTGGGGTGGTTGGGGGGGGGGGGGGGTGGGGGGGAGGGGGGCTGTCGATGGGGTTTGCAAAGGTTGACGCATTGTATCGATCACTACTTATATATGGTGATGACAATTTTGGTCCCAAAATCCGAAATGGAATCCCGTCCCGCGCGGGACTGTCCAGCGCAGTGCTGTGAGCCGTGTGATTTAATCTCAATGGCAAAGGAAGCCCCGTGCATGTAACCTGATCGGTAGGCCCGAACCGTCCAGATAAGATCGGACGGTTCGTAGGCTGCGCTGGACGATCCCGCACAAGAGCAGATAAGGATTCCCAAAATCCCGCCACAAGCATTTCTCATTATGTTTTCATATTTCCTTTTACTTCTTTAATTCGGAGTTGGACAACTGGCAGAGCTAGATTAGGATATCTCTTAGCGTGCAAACTAATCCAACATAAACAAAAATTGGAAAAGACTACTTATGGTAAAAAAAAAAATTTCTTGCAGAGGTTGCTTAGACAAGGGGTAATGCACTTGGTAGTGGCGGGAATAATACCAACCGGTTGTTCACCTGTAATCCTTACATATTTTGCAAGCACAAACAGATCAGACTATGATTCTCTTGGATGTCTACAAGTATACAATAACATTGGGATGTACCACAATGACTTGCTAAGTGATGCAGTCAAGCAGCTCCGAGTCGAGTTCCCTCGAGCAAAGATCAGCTTCGTTCAATATTATGAGCCAATCATTGATTTTCTGAGAAATCCAAGACAATATGGTGAGTTCATGCCAGAAAAGATTCTTAAAGGAAATATATATATAAATAAACTGTCATATTATATAGAAGTCAGCAACTGTGAAATGTACAGGATTTACCAGTGGAACTGAACTTTTAGCATGTTGTGGAAAGGGGGAGCCCTATAACTTCAACTTGTCGACAGGTTGCGGCCAAATTGGAGTACCTGCATGCCAAAACCCATCTACTTTTATTAACTGGGATGGATTGCACTTGACCGATACGTCATACAAAATCATTGCAGATGGCTGGTGGAAGGGTCCTTACGCAGATCCACCAATTAGTGGTTTTCTAATTGGATCTGGTCTGAATTCAGTCAAGAGAATGATTTAGGGAAGTAACAATTTGTTATAGACTTATAGTGATGGGCTCCCAATAAGTTCGATCTAATGCCTATGTACCAGCATTGCCAAATTGATATGCTGTAGTTAAATCCTTTTTCAAATTTCTTTTCAACAGACAAGAAAGCAACTCAAAAAGTTAGTGAAAACGACAAATTCAGAAAAGTCAATCTCCATTATATCCATTTGTAAGATGGTGAATCAATACTTTAAACACAATCCTTACAGCTAACTAAACACCTAATAAAGAAAAAAAGACAAAAAGCTAACTAACAAATCAATCGAGGTTCCATGCGCTAACAAGTAACAACAATCTCTACTGGTTATACTCTTCATCCTCATTGGGAATCGAACCGAATCCTCATCCTCTTCGGAGCCAAAATCAGACATGAGCTCTTCCCACGATACAGGCTCATCTCTTTTCTCCTATTCTTCGTTGTTTTTCTTATCGGGTCTGACGAGTGGGATCCGACTTGCTATCCGAGCATAGGTGTGAAAAAGGACAGCATAAAGGACGACTGGTTAGGAGTGAGATTTGCTGCGGTTGCAATTTGGATGGTTGAGATGTGACGGAGAAGCATCCACCGCCGTTGGATCAACTGGAGGGACAACCTCCTCAGCATCATAGCTGTGGGCTGTGGCGAATTCATATCCTCTGCAATCGAAAAAAACGGATATCGAAAAAATTTTGGGGCCTTGTACTCTCTTTTTTGTCGTAATGGGCTAATGTATGTACAGCCTTGAACTCTTTGAGTAGTTTGGGCCCAAAATTTTTACGGCCTTCTTGACATAGTTGCACGTCCGAAAAAATTAAAACTAGTTTTACTGTTCACTCAAATTTCGATAATAATTAAGAAAATAAAAAAATTTAAAAATAGTATTGTAGGATCGGATTCCGGAAAACCGATCTAAAAATTTGTTTGGATTGGATTCCCGAAAACTGATCCTAGGAATTAGTGAATTCAGAAGATGGGCCTTTTTTTGCATTGAAGAGAGTAAATGTTTGAATAAAATAATAATTTTGAGGAGATTTTGTCATCCCTGTCATTATTAAATATAAAATAAACATATGCAACAAACAAGATAAATATATAGACAATCTAAGTGAACACTTACAAACAAATAAGTGTTGTCATCACTTGTTCAGAATTTTACATACATATTCAACTTATTTTCATTGAACTTATTTAGTTCAACCGGTTTTTTGTTTTGTAATCGCAAAAGTTTACAATTTTCCAATGCTAAACATCTTAGAAACCATAAAATTGCTTTGATCATACATGTATTGTTTTACTTTTACTATTACTAAAATGAAATGAAAATTAGCCACCTGCATGCAAGCATTTTTCTTGTATTGTTGGTATTCATCAATTGCATATGTATGCAACTAATATCTTGCATGAACCAATGTTTATATAACTAAGTTGGAATCTGAATAAATAATTAAAAGAAAAAACTCTTCACCGAGATGTGTCGATAGAACTATATTCAATATTGTTCCAAAAAAAAAACAAAAAACAAAAATCCACTTTTTTTCTTTTTTTTTTTTGAAGTTAGATATTGGAGGAAACCATAGTTCTATAATATGAACTGTTGAACTAACATAAAGTAGGGCAACACCACATTTTGGTCCTGAATGCTCTGGAAGAAAATTTCAAAAGGTTTAAAATGGCCATTGCTTTCAAATTGTTGGTATTCATCAATTGCATATGTATGCAACTAATATCTTGCATGAACCAATGTTTATATAACTAAGTTGGAATCTGAATAAATAATTAAAAGAAAAAACTCTTCACCGAGATGTGTCGATAGAACTATATTCAATATTGTTCCAAAAAAAAACAAAAAACAAAAATCCACTTTTTTTCTTTTTTTTTTTAAAGTTAGATATTGGAGGAAACCATAGTTTTATAATATGAACTGTTGAACTAACATAAAGTAGGGCAACACCACATTTTGGTCCTGAATGCTCTGGAAGAAAATTTCAAAAGGTTTAAAATGGCCATTGCTTTCAAATTTTTGGGGCCGTTTGGATCGCTTAGAAATAAGAGAAAATTTTTTCCTAATTATCCAAAATTTTCATAAAATTACACACTTTTCAATATTTTCCGTCTAGAAATAAACTATTCTTCTTGGCTCTGTTTGAATGGTGTGAGAATAAGAGGAATAAGGAAAAAAGTATTGGGAAGTGTGTAAATTTGTTAAGAGTTTGGATTGTTTATAATAAATTTGGGAGTAGGAAGAAGCTATTTCCTTATTCTTGCACCCATCCAAACGGAGCCGGAAGAAGGGAAGAAGGAATAAGGGAATAAGTTTATTATAAACAATCCAAACTCTTCACAAAGTTACACACTTTCCAATATTTTTTTTCTTATTCCCACACCTTATCTAAACGGAGCCTATATGAAGTACACGTGAAAGGAGTTATTTATTGACATTTTTTTTTGAAACAAGTGGAAATACCCACCACTTTTCCATTTAACAAAAATGTGAAAAGTTACATGAAAAGAACCCTGATAATAGCACTTTCCTAGGATCAAGCAGTACCATTTAAATAGCTTATTTGGTTCGATATGAACAAAGATTTAGCACGCATTGCATTTCTTGATTAAGAGCTCAATCAAATAAAAAATAAAAATAAGAAAGAAGAAATTATTGTGTTAATTTAAGAAAAATCAAAATGACGAGAGTAAATTATTATTTCAGCAATTATAATCAAGGGAGAAAAAATTTTATCACCATCGTCCTCATAATTAATAATAATAATAATAATGATAATTAGTTGTAATATTAGTAGTAGAGTACACAAAAACACGTGAATATTATTTATGAAAGCATTGCAATTTGATTTTACTAATCTAACTTTATTTCTGGTACAGAATGGTTTGAATTTTGAGTAGACCGGTATAATAAATGCTCCTCTACTTGTCATAAGCAGTGGTCCCTAAACCTAAAAAATGCGCTGGTTGAAACAAGGGCTGAGATTTCATGACACGACAAAATAAAATACTCATTATTATAAACCAATAACGAACTTAATTTTTCCATCTCAAAATTTAGTCAACGAAGAATTAGGGATGCGGGTGGACTTGTTAATAGGGCTAAGATATCTCATTTAATGATGGCAAATTTATTATGCAAAGAAAATCGTTTTGGCCATTTTTGTTTTAATTTAGAGTTGGCCTAAACTCGATGATGTCACTATTGGTCTAATTATCTGTTTTTTTTTTTTGAAAAAATCGCCACTTTTTATTTTTGATAACTTCTATTTTTTGCATAATTTGGTTTATTTGTATGTTTTAATAATAATTTCATTTAATTACGAACGTTGGTTTTTTAACTTCAATGATTTAACATATCGAATAGATATTGAACCATCGAATTATGAGTGACTCTTTTGGTTTGTTTTGATGACAGGATGGTTTTCAAAACATTATTCAAACATAGAATTTGGTGTCATTTAAAATAAAATCAATTGAATGAAATAAAATGAATTGAAATGAAATGAAATCCCATATAAAATCCTGTGAATTGTTTGTCATTTTCTATGTAATTTCAAATCGTGTGAAATCAATTGAACTAAATGGAAATGAAATGGAATCTCATGGCAAAAAACATTTTGATGAGGGCCTAAATTAGGCGACGCGGAGAATTGAGGATTTTTCAGGAGTTCGATTGGAATTGGATGAAGGAAAAAGAAAAATAAGAGATACAAAGACGATCAGCCACCTCAGTCCCCCCCCCCCCCCCACCCCACACACACACACACACAAATCCTTAGATAGTTGGATGGGAAACAGGAAAACAGATATCCACATCGTTTTACGTTTTTTCCCCTTCCCGTTTAAGGGGTGCGTTAGGATCGTTAGAAGAAAGAAGAAGAAGAAGGAAGAAGAAAAAAAAATTATAAACAATCCAAACTCTTCACAAAATTACACACTTCCCAATACTTCTTCCCACTTCTTCCCTTCTTCTCTTCTTCCCACACCTATCCAAACGCACCCAAGGATAGTATGATGTGTTCGGATTAGTGAGGGAATAAGAGAATAGTTTCATCTTATTCCTAAATTTATTATAAACAATCTAAACTTTTCATAAAATTACACACTTCCCAATTCTTTTTTTTTATTCCTCTTATTCCCACACCATCCAAACGGAGCAGTAAGTATGATGTAGTCATGTATAATTCAACTACAAGGCCTTATTTCATCATTGCAATTTCAATATGTAAGGCCTTGTAGGGCAAAAATAACAATTTCTTTTTTGCAATTGAAATTGTTAGCATGGATAGGCACATAACAATTACGAAGGTGATTTTTTTTAAAAAAAATATAATCTAACTGAATTGTTATATTAATAATAATTTCTCCAATTACAATTCATTATTTATCGTAATTATTTTCTAACTGGAATATTTTGTCAAATTGTTCAACGCTGTTATAATGCGGACATATGGCAAGATCTAATCTGTGGGCGGGAAAGATGCAAAAAATTTTTCTGAGGACATAAGCATCCTATTTAAAAGTTAAAACCAGCTCACTAGTCTTAATCATCCACTTAAATTCTTCAACACTTCCATGTAGCTATTGACAACCTTCGATTTTTTTTATTGATAATAAGCTATTGGCTATTGACAACTAGTTTGAAGTTGTCATGTTTTGAAAAAAAAGCCCAAAACATACTGGTTGCACATGTAAAATTTGATAAAGTCAAGAGCAAGCTTGCTGAGTGGAAGGGAGAGAAAGATCATTTTTCTGGTTTAGGGCAGTCAGTCAGGGTTGTTACTTGTTAGAAAGATCATTCGTCTCCGCGAAAAGTGGGCACATATGGGAGAGCGCATGTTACAATACTTTTTGAAGAATTAACTAATTATATATCAAATTAAACATTTATATTTTTTATTATACCGAGAGATGTGGATCTCGAAACATTTCTCAACTTGTTTCAAGGATATTATCACATGATCTGCACGATGCGATTGCTACATCTAAATCAACATTCGATGACAGGTTGCATAAATTAAGAACGAATAATAGTTTCTCGCACTGGTCAATTTGTCTTTGGGTGGCCCAAAAAGGGAACTTTGTCTTGTCTTAATTCTAATTTTAATAATAATATAAAGTGTTAAGACAAAAACAAATTCTGTTCAAAAAGTGTATATGAAGTCCACATTTGTTCGGATTTCATACAAAGTTTACATGCGTGACGAAGTCTATATTGGTTAGAGAGGAAGCAAAATCATCCCAGATAATTATTATCTCCAAAAACTAAAATCATTTATGAAGGCGGTAAATATTTGAAACTCGTTAGTCAATACATATCATCCAAGTTTATATTCTTCTCATATATATTGTTTAATCTTTGTTCATTCAGATTGGATGTCATCTCTCTTTCCACTAGAGTATTATGTAGTTTAATCTCTGTTTATTATGTCTACGATCAATACATATCAATTCTGTATTTTACCCTGAATGAACAAAAGTGTACGCTTACAACTAATAAATAGTCAATTCTGCAGTACTGTATTTTGAAACAAAAATTTGCTTCACTGTCATGCCGTAATCTAAACTGAAATAAAATCAGTCAATTTAATTATTTCCATTTTGATTTTCTTTTTGTTTAAAATTTCTTCCCCGAAACCAAAAATTGATTTTGATATAGTTTAAAATGCATCCAACTTGCTGATTTTTGAAGGGAAAATGCAAGAGGACAATGAGAAATGATATTTTTTTCCTCTATCTAATTCCATCACTCATCATGAATTCATTGTGAGGAAAACGTAAGGTCAAGCAGCAATTAAACAAATCGGGAGTCGGGATAATTTAGTCTAGTTATATAATCGCTGTCATATGATCTTCATTGTTCAGTCAATCAATGAAAAGTCTATTCTACTCTAGGAGTAAACTCTACTATATATATGAAGCAGGGTAACATCAGTGGTTATCATTCCATCAACAAACAAAATTTGAAAAAAGTTCTCTATTATGGAGCTATTCTTTACATGTTTCCTCCTACTGATGTCAAGTTTCAGTCATGCATACTCCACTAAAGATCAACCTTACAATGCAATATATAGTTTTGGCAACTCTTACGCTGACACAGGAAACTTCGTTACTTTAGTGAAGGGAGTGTTCCCATACGATGTGTTCGAGCACCTCCCTTACGGAATGACGCACTTCGGCAAGCCCACTGGCAGGGGCTCTGATGGAAGTATCGTCATTAATTTCATTGGTATGCTTTACAAAATTCTTCTCACATCTGTTTATTTGGTTTACAGAAACAGAGCAAGAACAGAGTAGAACAAAAAAAAGAGCTTAGAGAAGTTTTTGAATTGTTGTACTTGCAAAAAAAAAAAAAAAAAAAAATTTGAATCTTTATATGCGCGCCAAAATACATTTAATTGCAAATGAATTAAGTTGTATGTGCTTTGAACAATGCATTGCAGCCCAAAATCTAAGTCTTCGGTTCGACAGCTCTTACCCTTTACTACTTTAAGCAACGTAACATTACCGTGCCGCCAGAGGATACTTCAATTAATGTTCAACTCGGATGATTCAATCAATTCAAGACTTCGTTATGTAACACAACAGATTGTATGTAAATTTAAGACTTGTTTTTCTATATATGCTACTTCTTTCTATTGGTGACTGTAGTAATTAAAAACTAAAAAGTAATTCATACAGCATGCAAGGCTTACTTCAGGAAATCACTTTTTATATTGGGAGAGTTCGGAGGCAATGACTACACCTTCATACTGTCAGCTGGAAAATCCATTAGGGAAGTCAAGTCATATGTGCCTGCCGTTATCAAGGCCATTAAAGGAGCGGCTGAGGTATAAGTAAAAACAAGTTCCCTTTTTCAAAACTTAAAAAAAAAAGCTTTAATCTATTGATCGAGGTGCAAGTAATAATTATAAAGAAACATTAGAAGGGTGAAGAAACTAAGCAAGATTATGATACACATAACACATCTACCTAGGGATGACGTCTAAGTAATAAAAATTCATCCATTTGATATTGGGTTGTACCATTTATATACTAATTATTAATTCTTTATTATATACAGATCTATACACCAGGTACCTTAATTAATTAACTAGCTTCCTGGATCGATGTTGTGGGAAATGAGCTTGCTTAATTGCGCTGAATAAATTATTATTTTTAGATATTTTTAACTTTTTCCCTCATTTATTTCTTTTTTATTTTTTTATTACAGTCATTGCTCAAACAAGGTGTCCATAATATCGTAATACCCGGAAACTTACCAACATGATGCATACCTATTTTCTTGACATTATATGCAAGTACAAACAAGTCAGACTATGATTAGGCCTGTCAAACGTGTTGAAAAAACACGAAAAAGCCTCAAATCGTTGCCGTTTCGTAAAAAAAACGGTATAGAAAACCATTCCGTTAACCGTTTCATAAACAAAACGGCACATAATTTCGTTTCGTTTACCGTGCCACTTCAAAAAATACACATGAAACGGTTTGAAATGAGACTGAAACGGTCAAAACGGTACGATTCGGTATTTTGTCTACCGTTTTGTTTAAGGATACGGAACATTTCAACATATCGTTAATCGTTTCGTTTATGTTGAAACGTGGTGGCAAACGATAAACGCGTACTGTTATCACCTCTAACTATGATCATCTAGGATGCTTGAAACATTACAACACCATTGGAATCTACCACAATATCAAGCTACAACAGGCCGTGTTTCGGCTCCGGATTAAGTATCCTAAGGCCGAAATTAGCTATGCTAACTACTATGAGCCAGTCATCAATTTCTTAAAGAACCCAAAAAATTTTGGTAAGCTATCATTATTGACGAAGGCATAAAAAAATTCCAAAATTTTTGTGGATGCTCATTTTCATGTGTTTATTTTTTCATTTATTTTCTTTTACTTATTATTTAGGCTTTACTAATGGAGCGCCCCTTAGAATTTGCTGTGGAGGAGGGGGTCCATATAACTACAACCTCACTGCTACTTGCGGTCAACCCGGTGTGTCGGCTTGCTCGAAGCCGTCTAGTTACATAAATTGGGATGGAATACATCTAACTGAGGCAGCATACAGAATTATAGCAACAGGTTGGCTGGAAGGTCCTTATGCTTATCCGCCAATTTTAACTGGTTGGAATTGACATTTCTTTGTGTTATTTTTTTGACCTGAAATGGGGTCAAGTTCATCAATTTAATTTGTAATTTGAATATCATAAATAACTTTATTTTCATGTTTTGAATTCACGGCCTCTACTTGTCAGTTATCACAAAATCTGAACATTAATGTTAATCTGGATCTGTTCGACCTAATGATCACAATTAAGGTGCGAACAGGAGATGCGCTTTGCAATGGCACCGTTTCAACTGTCTTCGTTATACGGAGAATATTTTAGGACATAATATTAAATTTTGTGAAGCGGATTAACAAAACTCTTCTTATTATTCTACATATTTAATATATATATATATATATATATATATATAATGGCTAAAGTGTCATCGATGGCACGGGGGTTTGTGCCATCCACTTTTTAACCGTTCGATTGTGTGTAGAGATCAAATCTGTCCGTCTAGATTGAGATCGTTGACACTCATTTATCCGTTAGTTCTCACTACTAGAATGTGACTTATCTGCAACGCGAAAAGGCATCCGTATTCCGACACAAAAGGGCCTTTACGTCCTCTTAGCGACGCTATCTAAGGGACCCCGATAATCTAGCCCTTAATACTAAACATCTGGGTCGGGCGGTCGCTAATTAATTTACTACGTCCTTAATTCTGGGTCGCTACAACGACGCAAGCGTTCTCGTTCGATGGCTGATTCAGTGATTAAGTGCGTCGCTACTTAGAGTTTACTTTGTCGTTAGACCGACGCCTTCACTCAGCGACTCAGATAATATATTGTCGGAGTTTAGTGGGTCCCACATTCGATTACAGTCAGTATGGTGACGTTGTTAATTACCGACCCTGATAATATCCGTATCAATTTTATTTATACAGCCATTCAATTCTTTCCGTACCAATTAGGTACCATCACTATTTAATTCATACTATTTTAATCCAATCACAGATATTTGCAATTCACAAGCTACATATATTCACATTGTATAAAAAAAAAAAGATCACACAATCGAACACAAAATCTAATTGAATTCATAAATTTCATTTCATTAAAAAGAAAATCAATATCCAATACATTAATTAGGAATAACCAACAAATATTCTGATACAAATCAGAGTTCTATACATATGAGCATGACAATCTAACTAAGCCGATTCTGACATACTGCCCAAGAAATCGAGTAACTAGAAAATGTTCTCCTGTTTCAATTAGCGGTGTAGCCGTGTTCCTAAAAATTCATGCATCTATTAATGTGCAATCACTGTAATGAACTCCAAGAAATGGATTTATAAAATGAAAATTAGAAATGGATTAGATAAACCGTACCTCCAATAGAAGATAATTTTTAACCTAAATGAAGGAAAAAAAAAAGAGAGAAAGTTAGAAATGTGGGGTTAACATATAATAAGAAGGACCACACCAGGACAACTATAAATGCGATTCAACAACATTTTCTTAATTTATGATAAAATTTCAGGATATGTTCTATCATATTGAACAACTAATTGCTTTGGCATCTTAAATCAAAGTTTATAATAAAGCATTTCATGAAGTAATAAGTTTTGATGCCTATCAAACAATAATAGTTATACACAACTCCAGCCACTATCAATTAAACCACAACAAGAACCGGTCTATGGGGTTCAAAATTCTTCAATAAAAGGGGGATTCTTCAATCAACAAATATGAGTCGAATTTAGAAGAGAGAAGAGAAATTGATTTGAAAAATCATACCTTCAAGAACTCCAAGAAATGAACTATCAAACTTCTGACCTAAATTCAAAAAAGAGAGAAGATAAAATTCAAATTCAAATGCCCCCACTCTATAGGATCTCCTCTTTAATTTTCAATATTGTCTCCTAATTATTCTATTTAAACCAGAGAAAAACAAATCTCATTCACTATCAAGCTATCGATTTTAAATATAGCACAATTTTCAATCAGAGAAATCACCAACCGGTATGAAGGAAATCACCAAAAATGTTCCAAGGCGAAGAACAACCATACGACCATTTCATGAAGCATCATCTCTTCGTTGATATGGATCTGAGGTTCATACATGAAGGTGACTGTTGCAGCTGGGGACCATTCCGCATGGTCTTTGTCGATTCCTTTTCTAATTATAGCCCTTAGTTGCAGCTCCTGTCCACGCCGCAGCTTCACTATTAATATGCCCCTATAACCACAGTAGAGATAATGAAACATTCAGTTGCTGATTTTGAAGTTGTTTGGATTTTAGAAGCTTAGACATCATCTGGTAAGCAACTACATAGTTATCTTTCTTTAACCTTGTGTAGAAATGGACAAATCAATGTATGTGGGGCTCCTACACAAAGATTCTAACGAACATTATGAAAACAAAGTTAATCTATAATCACAAATTAACACAAGTAAAACCAAGAGAGCAAGATAAAACTATTAGATATCCATATATCCATTACCAGTACCAGACAAACAAGATTCAATACATAAAAGTACCCTGACTACACTTAAATGATAAGCATCATTTCTTATATTGGTGGATCAAAAACCAAGGTAACAATAAATGCTTTGGGCACTAGCCATGTACCGAATGCATCAAATAATAGGAAATCAAATCCTTACCAATGTATTTTAGACATTATTTTTTATAGAAAGCCCATAAATATTGAATTACTGAAATTCTATAGTTTACACAAATCAGGGCAGATGTTCCTGAGCTAGTTAGCTAGGGTTTAGGTTTAAGGTAACATCTGACACCTTGAGTACCAGCATATTCTAGTCATAGTAACAATAAATAAACAAGAATCTGACGTTTAATTAAGAGAAAACCTAGAAAAATTGAACAACTGACTATTCAATTGTGTAAGCAAAATCACTGACAGATAAAATAATAGAAAGCAAACAAAGCAAAAAAAAAAGAGGTCTTACTTCTGATCGGTAGAAGCGAGATCAAGGGAATCAGGATCAGAAGGAGCAGAGAAGGCCCTCCGCAGATCAACAGGAGGTCAGCGGAGGTGGTCGGACTCGCACTTGGCGGCGAGGCGGAACTTGACGGAGCAGAAATCACCAAAGTAACATCTCAAAATCGTATCGAGATGCACTAGCGTGCATCATCTCGACTTTAGAGATCGTCGGCTATAAAGATCACAAACTCGACCACCTTAGGAAGACCTGTCGGAGAAGTCGCCGATGGAGGTGCATAGGTCTTAGCAAAGGAGAAGCGCGGCGGCTAGGGTTGGGTGAGAAAATTGAATGGAATTTGGGAGAATTTTGAGGGAAGAGTGCACGGTTATGGGCAGATCGCCAGGATCAAAACTTGTGCTCTAATTTTGAGATATTCTACCTGTATAGAATTACTTGATGAGAAATCTTGTCGTCCATTTAATATTCAACGAGGTGAGAATATTAATGCAGAGTTTGCATTCCAATGCAATTAACTTAGATGGATGAATATTGAAATATATAATTTTGGGGGGAAATTTTTTCACTGAAATTTTTCGTTGCCGCTATTTTAATTTTGTTACAATTTTTCATGCCCAGATGGGGGGAAATTTTTTCACTTTCGCGCTGAATCAAAATCAATAACTGATTTAATTTTAGTTATATCAATTCTTACATCTAGTTGATTGATTAAACTTGTCTTGCTTTATTTCAATGAGAAGATGTTCATGTAAGAACACAAATCAATCAAATAATAAATTCTCGATTTGGATTAAAAAAATGGCAGTAACGCTATATTATTGAGTGATAATTCATATGAATTTGCAATTAAAACAAATTGCATGTCAAATTATACTCTCTTGAGGCTAATCTTTAAAAAAAATTGCAAATTTTGCTACTAGAAATATTGCATATTACACTTTATAATTTTTTTTGTTCTTTAGTCGTCCGGATATATTAATGTGGAAGAAAATTATTTCATCATTAAAGGGACATTGTATCTGTGAAAATATTATTTAACTTTATATTGTATTTTTAACTAAAAGTCTCATTAGAATTATAAAACTAATAAATCAGATGGTAAGAAATTATTATATATAATCGAATTTATAAGAAACTATATGACTTGCGAATGAGATTTGTATAAGTTCAACTTGCATGCATGCAAAGCGGTTGAAATTCTAACCGTGAATATAAAATAAAATTATGTGTGTGCATTTAAAAAAAAATCCATTTCTATTTTAATTTGTAGAATTGCCTTGCACTTATGAAATTATCAAACTTCATATTGTACGATTATGTTTTATGTACTAAAAGTAATACATTTTATTATATTTCATTTTATTATTCGAAAAAGCCAAATTTTTTACAAATATAAAATTTGGTCTTCAAGATAATTTTATTATATAGATCATATTTATTTGATAGGATTATCCCATTTTAAAAGCCAATGTAGTCACGACTTTTAATTAAGAATGGTAAACTTCTAGCTCATATTCAGATTGATCGATCAACGATAAATTGGATGGCTCAGATTGCATGTCCTATGAGAGGATAATTTTTTTTTCCATAAATTGTAAAGACTTTTAGTGTACCACGTGACAAGTTTATATTTCAGAGATACTATATTTCTCATGTAAAAAAAAATACTATATTTTAATTTTAATCTTCCAAAAAAAAAATGGACCTAACTCTATTGTTTGAATTACAACTGGATAAATACAAATGAAATCGTAGGTGCTAAATTTGTATACTGACCAATTATATCTGTATAGGCCTAACAGAAAAAGAGTAATAACTTTTGCAATTTAACAAAGAAAATATTATAAATTTTTCAGTAATGTTAAATATTTTCAAAATTATCAAATAATTTTTGTAATAAATTTTAAAAAAGAGTTTTGTTATTGCATAAAAAAGAAAAGAGAAATCTAATTTTAAAATTTAAGAGAATATAACATATCGTAATTGATTCCTAAGATAAACTCTTATGAAGATTAATATCCGACCATTGAATTTGATCCAATAATAAAAAAAAAGGAGGGAAATATTTTTTTTACCAAGTTGATCCTGGCGCGAAATGCTCCAAGTCGGTAAGTTAAAATGTCTAGCTTATTATTAGGAGCATATATAATCCAATTGCACAACCTGGATTGAATTTTTTTTTTGTAGACTAAAACTTTATTTGGATTGATTCATATCTTAAATGATTGTAATTGTTAAAGTATTTTGATTAAAAATTTGTACTAGTACCATTCATTTGTCTCTGTAAAATCATCGCATACATAAATATTTATAAGTGATTTATTTTCAAAATTATCATGTTCTTCCAAAAATATGTGTATTTTATTTACAATTATTTTATTTTGTTAGTATATATAATGAAAACAAAGTATATTTGAAATATAATAAAATGGCAATTCATGACATTGCCATCTCTGTATCTATTATTGTGGTCTAAACAGAGTAACAGTGCCGAACAAGTATCCCCGGATGGAAAAGGTGAAAATCATTTCACATATTAAATATAATTGTTTCCAAGGTAAATACAACTTGAATTAAGAAGAGCCATTGGATTTGATCCTATGATCCACATACAAGCACAAACGAACAATACATGGGCGATCCGTGACACATTAAAGCAACCAGTCAGGAAATGCCACATGTCAGCGTCTGATTGTGTGATTTTGAAAATACATTAAATAAAGAAAATTAAACAATAATATCCAAGGTTGTATAAATAGAGAATGAAAATGATTAGAAGATTCTAGACGTCTAGCATGGATCAAATTCCATGGCGCACCAAAAATACCTTAAGTTTACTAAATAATTATGGATATAAAAAAAATTTAAAATATATGTTGAAAATCTTTTAAAAAAAATTAATATCTCTTTTTTTATAATTTTTTAAGAATATATATAAACATGGAATTGAAATTTGGAGAAATCCGTCTCTTGTTTGTAAAATTTTAATTGAAATTGAAATTAGGAGAAATCATACCTTAGAATTGATGGATATTGTTATCATACTAAAATCTACATCAATTGCGATCCGAGACTCAACATGGAAAATATTATTATATTTTACAAAATAATATGACACTATTATATTTTACAAAATGATATGACTGGAATTTCTTATTATTTTCTTGTGATGCTTCATACTCTCTTTTAATTAGTAAATTCAAAAGTCAGTCTAAAAAAAATCGAAGTTCATTTTTTCTTTGATATATATTAATTTTTACATAATATGTACGTGCATATATCTCAGGTACCATCATTTTTTTTTATCGATCATACATGCATACATTAAATTGAGCTATAGCTAGTGTTTTCCAAAATGACACGACACAATGTGTTAGCACGACACGATGTGCGTGTTGACACGACACGACACGACATGATACGAACTTGATAATCGAATAATTTCGCAATTTTTTGCTCTATACTATTTATAAAAGCAACAATTCGAGAGTGTAAACATTTTGGATACATCTTTGATTAATTGATGAATGGACTGGATTATATCTCTGATGGAAGAGTGAATTGACTCCTGACCTTTTGTCTAGAGCGATGGTGCACAAATCCACCATCCACGTCATCGATCCGAACCTCAATACAAATTGAATCCAGACCGCAATATGTAAATCCAAGAGTCCCCTAAAGCCCACGGATCGACTCCCGTCCTAAATTAATAAAATTATTTCTTTTCCGGATAAATGCTTCCCATTAGCATTTCCCATCCCATCTCCTCTGTTAATTTATCCTCTTTTTTTTTATCTAATAAATACATCTCTGCAATTGAATCGGATCGAATCAAATACCACACTGATTTTATATTGTCTACATAAATATTTTAATTTATTTTAAATTAAAATAATACTCTTAAAATAAATAAATGATACGAATAGTTGATTTATAACATCAAGTCACCGTAATTATTTTATTAACAACGACAATATGTTTAAAATAATTTTCTAATTGTACTTTTGCAATTCGTCAATAAACTCTTTTTTTATATCGACAAATCATTTTTAAAGAAGGCAATTAAATATGAAATTTGTAAATATTTGGATTTCTTATAAAATTTTAAAGATTCATATATAAATAAATTAATTAAAAAAATACATCAGTACGAATTATGGATATGTACTATTTTATAATTTATTACTTTGTACTAAAATTTAACTTCAACTTTTTTAACAAATAAATATCAGAAAACATCTGAATTAAAAAAATAATGTTGGAGAGATTAACTCGTATTGGATATTCATATTATCAAAGCATTCATGGTACTCTTCTAAATTGCAATTGGGCTGCAATCTCTTTCCCTTTTTTTATTTTATTTTGATTGTTTGGGCAAGTCACGTGTAACGGACATCTGACATGTTTCACGGGGTTTTTGTTACAGACGATCTGACTAGAACTGGTGCTGAGGCCTGAGCCCTGAGGGTTCGAAACGAAGAATAGGGTGATTCGGATTTCTTTTGGTTAATGGAGCCTTTTAACAACCAGATTGTACCCGTTAACACCCTTTGGCCCTCTCCGGCCACCGCGGCTTGTGCTACTAGGTTCTGTGCCACCGTGGGGATGGGGAGACGATGGTGATGAGGTTAGTTTAGTTTGCGTGGGCCTGGGTTGGTGGGACCGCCAAACACTGGTACAACAAGGGTATGGGTCTGGGTACCGATTGGGTTCGAATTTGTACCGGAAAGGGTTTTAATTGGCATTAGGAAAACTGGTACACATCAAAAAACGAAGCAATGTTTACCAAATATTGATCCATATATGCGTCAGTATATTAATACATTAAATCACCAAGTAATTTTAATTTTAAAAAATTATTAATTTGTTTATTAGAGTCCGTGTTGATATGTGTTAACTAGCGACTCCAATTACGTGCGCCTGTAAGAAAAAAAATTGCGTCTCTATCCGAAAGAGTTATGCAACCTAACTAATATGCGTTCCTGTTGATATGTGTCGGTATACCGACGCAAATTACATTCAGCATATTCGCGTCCCTACAGAAAACTAGAGAGCGTCTCTAGTACGAGAGTTGTTGCGTCCTAACTAATATCTGTCGGCCTAGCGACGCAGCTTAGAAGTTCTCAAGTCCGTTTTTTTCTTTCTGCGTCCCTATTTGATTGAGGGACACAAACACGTTAGTGCTCCGACGCAATAAAACGAAATTCTAGTAGTGTCTAAAATTATCCTTCCATTTCCTTAAGTCACTGAAGCACTCCTTTCGATCCAAGTCCAGCGCTCTCAACTCTCTCTGTCTCTCTCTCTTGCTAGCTTGCTAGGGTTTGGCAATCGAAGAGACCAATTGAACTAGATTTCGCTCTCGCCCCGCGATCTCGCTTCAAACCACTGTCGCTCGCTTCTCGTAGAAACCCTAATCTCCTGCTCAGGAACCCTAAATTTATTGCTCGCTCTCGACAAGCCTAGACCAACCAAGAGCGACTGAGGAAGAAAAGTATAGGAACCATAGATCTGAGCCTCTATTGCATCTCTCACCTCCACTCGCCTCACCTCAAATCCGTCAGGCAGATCCGATGTCACCTCACCTCATCTCGCCTCTATTTACTGGTACGCTGGTTCTCCTTTATTGCAAAAATAAAAGGTTTGTCCTGAATAAGAATAATATATGGTCGGACTAAACTGTTTTACACATTAAATAAAATCCATAATAGAAAAAGGATTATGTTATAATAGACTAAATAGATGCATTTGAGCACCACATACACCTAGTTTATGTAGCTACCACTACGCGAAATTATGGCTTCTGTAACGGTTAATAAAAGACTTCTGTAACGGTACACGAAACGTTACTGTAGCCCCCGTTACAGAATGTCTAATAACCGTTACAGATCTATAACGGTTATTCTCTAATAACCGTTACAGTAGCCAATCTTCTGTAACGGTTATTATCTAATAACCGTTATAGTATTATGCAAGGGAAATCTGGTATAGCTTTTTGGAGAACATGTGTAACGGTTATTCTCTAATAACCGTTACAGAAGCCACTCTTCTGTAACGGTTATTATCTAATAACCGTTATAGTATTATGCAAGGGAAATCTGGTACAGCTTTTTGGAGAACATGTGTAACGGTCATTCTCTAATAACCGTTACAGAAGCCACTCTTCTGTAACGGTTATTCTCTAATAACCGTTACAGATAATGTTTATAATAAAAAAAAATGAAATTATAATATTCTGTAACGGTTATTCCTTAATAACCGTTACAGAAGGTCCTTTTTTTTTGTTTCGTTTTTTTGATTTGGCTAGCCCAATTTGCTAGCCGAATTGGTACCAAATTGGTACCCAATTTACATTAGATAACACATGCAGCATACTGTTACAATTCAATCCAGTACTCCAAGAGATGCTTATCTGAACACACATTAAAGCACGCAACTCTTCATATGATTACAATTCAAATTAAAGCACGCAACTCTTCATATTTTCAGTTTCAAACTCATCATTTCTACTATAAATGACCAAACTGTAGAACCCCACGCCTTTTCAGTTTCAAACTAATTTCTCACTTCTCCCTCCTATCTCTCTACTCAAAAACCAACCATGGAAAACCTTGATCCCATCAGAGTTGATGAAGACGACATCACTGCTCCGGCCAGTGCAGAGATCACCAAATCCATTGTCATCCAAACCATGGAAGGTGTAACTTTGCTTGATGTCATGATAGAGATGAGAAGACGCCTCCCTGCAGGACAACACAGAGTGACAACACTCCTAGAAAACCGATTTCTCATCATCGGCCCCTCTGAGCAATGGCGCGATGAGATGTTTAGAAAAGGCACTATTGAAATCACATATGGAAACAACATGAGGCGGCCATTTCCCATCCTCATTGATCCTCCAAGGGAACTAGACCCCAGAGCAGATAGTGTGAGGCTATGGGTAAGAATTGCTGATCTTCCATTTGGATGGTGCTCATGGTATGGAGCAAACATCTTTTTCCCTTTTGGTACAGTTTTACATGTTGATGCACCAACATACATGGGTATAGATGCCAGATTTGCTAGAGTAGAAGTATTGGTTGAACATAGGGATAGAATACCAGCCTCTCGTGCATTTGAATTACACAGAAGAAATGGAAAAATTGACCTACTTCGTGTTCAGTACGTAGTTGAGGAACCACAAATCAGAAACCCACGTCATGAATACATCAAAGCTTTGCCTAGGATTGAATGGTCCCCTGCTGATGAGGCAAGACTGCAAAGTATCAATCCACCTGATAGGGTTGATTCTGGCAGTACTACAACCATGCGACAGAGCAAGAGAAAAGCCAAGAAAAAGGCTGCAAAAACCACAACCCCCAATAATACTCAAGCAAAAAAAAGGAAGATAGATGAGGTCATCCCCTCAATGATTACTAGATCACAAACCAAGGGAGGAAGCAGAACTAAGGAGACAGGAGTTCTCATTGGAGACACCAGGGTAATCAAACCTACAAGCTCTACTTCTAAAGGAAAAGGAGTACAAGAAGATCTTGAGGCACAGTTCAGGAAGGAGATGAAACAGGCTAGGAAAGAGAGCCACAGAGCTCAACATGAGGGCCCAGGGCACACCAGTGGGCCCAGTGTACCCCCTGGGTTCAACCTAAGCTCTCAGGAGACTGATACTGATGAGGATGAGGATGAAAAAAATGACACAGAGAGTGACAATACAACTCCTACTGAGGACCAATCAGTCGATGAACTCATGAAGACACCCTCAGAGGAGCCCAGCAAGATGTCATTCTCCACAGAAGGTAACTCTACATTTCTTTCTAGTAACAATATGTGCAGAAGTCCTAAATAGCTTAGAGAATAGCTTCTTTCTAGACAATATGTTCAAAAGCCCTAAATAACTTCTATAGTTTAAATCCTACATAAATCCTAGTTTAGAGAATACATAAATCCTAGTTTAGAGAATACATAAATCCTAGTTTAGAGAATAGCTCTACATAAATCCTAGTTTAGAGAATAGCTTCTTTCTAGACAATATGTTCAAAATCCCTAAATAACTTCTATAGTTTAAATCCTACATAAATCCTAGTTTAGAGAATACATAAATCCTAGTTTAGAGAATAGCTCTACATAAATCCTAGTTTAGAGAATAGCTCTACATAAATATACATTTAACTTTTTCAATAATTGCACTGACTTGAAAACAGACATGGAAAAAACCTTCATGGATTTGGCAAAGAAGCAGGAAGCAGCAAAGAAGAGCAATGCCTCCACTGATGACACATCCTCTACCTAGATGCTGCCCTTTTTTTTTTACTTCTCAGTTATTTATTGTTGTATTGTACTGTTAATGGCAAGAATTGTGTGATGTTTAGATGTATGTTTGTGATGTTTAGATACAGAATCAAGCTTGAAACAATATAAATTGCTCTTTAGTAGAAAGGTTTCTATTGACATTTGACATTTGTGGCCAACAGGCAATTTGATTCATGCGCATACCAGAGGTCAATAATACATATGCAAGGAGAAATTCAAAACTTAACACACAAAATTTCTTCATGTACACCTCTGGTATGCAATTGGCAGACACTATTGACCATAGCATTGTTTGTCAGCCTAGCTATGTAAATTGCATTGTTTGTCAACCGTAATTCAGCTCAATTATTAAGCTCAATTATTTGTCAATTACAACTTAAAAGCAAAAGGAAAAAAAGCAGTTAACCCTAAATCGCATATATATGAAAAAAGAGGAGTTTATGAAAGTACCGAAGAAATATAAAATTATCCAGTTTTCGATCGATTCGTTGAATCTGCTCTCCTTCTCCTTGTCGTTCTTTCGATCGATCCGTTGATTCTGCTCTCCTTCTCGTTCTTTCGATCGATCCGTTGAATCTGCTCTCGTTCTCATGAAAAAACCGAAATAAATAAGGAAAAAATATGAAAAAATACGATACAAATTTTTTGTTTTTTTACCTCAAATCTGCTCTCCTTTTTGTTCTTTTTTTTTCAGAATTTTTATAAATTTTTTGCTATTTTTTGGAGTGAAACAGAAGGGATAAGAGAGGTATTTCTTTGAATAAAATGAAAAGAAGAGAGAAAGGAATGCGGCTGGGAAGACTTAACCTAAATACATAACCTTTCTGTAACGGTTATTTAAACAAACCGTTACAGAAGACTTATTACAGAAGATTGGCTTCTGTAACGGTTATTAGGTAATAACCGATACAGATAATGTTTATAATAAAAAAAATGAAATTATAATATTCTGTAACGGTTATTCCTTAATAACCGTTACAGAAGGTCCTTTTTTTTTGTTTCGCTTTTTTTGCTTCGGCTAGCCCAATTTGCTAGCCGAATTGGTACCAGATTGGTACCCAATTTACATTAAACACATGCAGCATATCACACATATATCAAACATATATATAATCATGCATATTACACAAACAATAAACAAAGTATTTAGTTTGCCTCACAAGTATCAATCAAATCAGAATCTCAATATCAGAATCGTACAATATCAGAATCTCAATATCATTAATAGCTTAGATAGAAGTGCTTGGTTTGTCTTAAATTTGGTCAGAACGTACCTGAATCATCAATATCAGAATCTCAATATCAGAACACCTGAATCAAGTTGTAGTCTTCCGAAGAGGTGCTTGGTTTGTCTTAAATTTGGTCATAATTGTCAGAGAACTTCTTCAATTCTTCCTTTAATCTCTTTGCCTTCTCCTCTCCCTCCCCCATCTATTAATACTCAATCCCCTCTTGCTGCCTCTTCCACTTCTCCTCCTTTTTAGTTCTTTCTTCAGATATGGCAAACCTTCATGATTGGCAATTTGTGCCTATGAACAGTGCTGCTGAGTTTGAAGATCTCAGACCTGATCATTTAAATGTGTTTTACTCTCCTATACAAGATCTTGACCCTGAAAATGAAGTTCTGCACAGAGCGGCGATTGTTACATTCCAAGCAGAAGGATTACTTTCGCCTGATCTTGAGCACCGCTTGGGATTCAGACTTGCACGTCAGTTTGGTTTTGCAGTTCACCAGTATCGTCTCTCTCCAGTGCACCCAACCTCTGGAGATTTTCTTCTGGTTTGCCCAAATCAAGGGGTCAGGAATGAAATCTGCAGCCTAGGTGTCATTTACCTGCAGAATGTTAGATTGGTTCTAACAAGGTGGACTGAGCGTGCTGGTACAGTTTATGAACCTCCTCTTTATCGTACCAGAATCAGAATTACTGGTCCCCCTCTTCATCTCTGGAATAGAAGTGCCATTAACATGCTGGTGTCTGGGTTTGGTTATCCAATTTTCACTGCTCCTCACTTCTCTGATGGGATCTTCCTTCATTTGCGTTTGCTTATTAAAGGAGCTCATCCCTCAGAGATCCCTCATCATTTGGTTATCTCTGCAGACCCTCGAGCTGCCAGAGCTAGGGTACATATTGAAGGTTTTGAACAAGTTGGAGGGCCCACTGAACCACCTTTTGTAGGCCCCGGCAGGCCTTGGGTGCCTCCTCCACCTCCTCCACCACCTCCTCCACCACCATCGACTGACACCGATTCAACTTCTACTGAATCAGCTTCTGTTGCTCCTCCTACTGGATCAGCTTCTGGTGTCTCCTTGCCAGTACATTGTGCTACTGGTGATCCCTTTTTAGCCATTGCCTCTTCAAGTTTTCTGCCTTGGTTCTTTAATGCTATTAATGCCTCCTTTAATGTACAGCAGTTCTAAGTGCTTCTTCTCTTTGTCTTAAATTTTTTGTTTAGCTCTGTATGCTTTATGGCTGTAATCCTTAAATTTTCTTCTTGGAATATCAACAAAGAGCATTCTTCTTTACTTTGCCTTCACTCTCTTCCTTTTCTCACCTGATCTGTGTATTATTGCTAGCTACTACTTGATGACGTTTACTATATGAACGAAATTGATGCCTATATATATTCAAATTATTAACGAAATGCAAAATAATTTAAATAAAGAGGAGTTCATGAAAATATACTTTGAACTTCTGATCCGTTTGAATGTTGAAAAGTGCGCGCGACTGAGTTAGATGAGTGAGGATGATATTTTATTTATACATAACCTTTCTGTAACGGTTATTTCCAAATAACCGTTACAGAATCACTAAAAAAATAAAAACAAAATTATTTGCCTCTATGTAACGGTTGTTGGATAATAACCGTTACAGAATATAATAAATCTGTAACGGTTATTATCTAACAACCGTTACAGAAGGTTGATGCATTTTTTTCCCTGACCATGACGGAAATGTTATTACGGTTGTTTCATAATAACCGTTACAGATTTGTGGCGTCTATTTTCCCGCCTAATGCCTCACTATTCTGTAACGGTTATTTCAATAACCGTTACAGAAGTGCCGTTACAGAAGGTCCTTTTTCCCGTAGTGTACTAATTGGCTGTAAAATTAACCAGAAAAAAATACATAATCTTTCTACTAATTAATAATGATACCAGTGGTCATGGGTCTGTGACTTTACTTTTTAATTCCATTCGTAGATTGGATTTGAGCAGCTTCACATATCTGTGAACATGATATTTAATTCCATTTCTCTCTCCAGATTATTGATGATATCAACTGGAAAATAAAAAATAAAAAGCTCCTGCTCCCTTGGCAGATACTCATACTAGTAAGGGGAAATGAGGTCGTCCAGTAATTCAAGACCAATATCATGTCTCAGTGAGTTTTTTTTTTCCTTTTTATTTGTCCATCTCTTTTTTAATCAATGGTCCATAGACAATTTTCTGCCTTTTTAGAAAATCAATCAATAAAGTATGTCATACTATTTTCATCTTGTAAAATGCCATAAAGTATACATATGTTGCTCTGTACGTGTCCCCACTTTTTTGTAACTTAAAGAAATAATGCCAATTTTAATCCGTATGTTGATCTTGTATTGTAGAAATGAGTAGCCAAAGCGACTAGAATTGGCCAATAAACCCGTCGCAAACCTATTGAATGGTGCATCCCACTGAACTTCTCCTCCTGTTGAAAAATATACAATATTTAATTAGGGTTGTTATTGTTTTGATAATTCTACTATTGTTTAATATGTTCTTTTAAATTTGTAGTATTTAATAACAGAATGTGTTATTAATTGAAATGTCAGCTGATCTATGTGTATTAGGCCATGGTGGCACGTAATGTGAGCTTAGTTTATCTATGTGTTTAAGATGTTTGTAATGCTTGTACTAGATTCTACTCAGATTCAATTTTGTTTGTATGAAATTAGCTTTCCTCTACATTAGCTATATTCATGTCCAATTCTGGATTCTGCTATTAGCAACAATTCTGGACTGTGTTATTAGAAATAAGGGAAATTCTAATATGGACATAAAAAATATGGACCGTTCATTTGTTATAAATCGGACGGCCTTAGAATCATATGAGAAATTTCGCAGTCTGTTAAATTTAACGGAAGACTTTTGGTGGAAGGGTAAAATCACCAATTTACTCAAACCGTCTATTCGTATATTTGTGTCCACCAATACTATCATATATGGTAATTATCTATTCGTATATTTGTGTCTACCAATATTATCATATATGGTAATTATCTATTCGTATATTTGTGTCCACCAATACTATCATATATTGTATATAATTAATAAAAGCGCGACTTACAATGTCTATTTTTTCACGAAAATATGTTACTTTTTTTTTTACATGCATAGAATTAAAGCATATGGTAATCAATTCCAATGCATGGAATTACCGTGTCTAAAATATAAAAAAGGTATGGTTTCTTTTCATAAAGAAAATGAATGCATGGAAACACGACATAAAGAAAATGAATGCACGAAAATGTTACCTTTGATTTTTTTTGACACGAAACGACCAACACATCGTGCTAACATAGCACCACGTTTTGACACGACTTGACTTAACACATCACGACTTGATATGACTAACACGACGTATCAATATGACACGACTAACACGACATGATGTTTTGACGGGACACGACTAACACGACGTATCAAATGGAATTATTTTAGTTTATTGATTTTAAAAAAGAAATGAATAGACAAAATTAAAGCCTTATACTTTTTAAAAATGAATGAACAGACCAATTAAAATTACTTTGTTATTTTTTAAATAAAAATAAACAATTCGAATGAAATTATCTTGGTTTTTTAATTAAAAAAAATAAACAGTCCAGACAAAATTAAAACCTTAGACTTTTTAAAAATAAATGAAGAGATCAGCTAAATTCACTTTGTTATTTTGTTTAAAAAATAATAAACAATCCAGATAACATTATTTTGGTTCTTTAATTTAAAAAATAAGCAGTCCAGACGAAATTAAAGTCTAAGGTTTTTTAAAATGAATGAAGAGACCAGCTAAAGTCAATTTGTTGTTTCAAAAAAGAAAAATAAATAAACAATTCGGATAAATTATTTTAGTTTTTTAATTAAAAAAAATGAACAGTCTAGACGAAATTCAAACGTTACACTTTTTAAAAATGAATGAAGAGACCAGCTAAAGTCAATTTATTATTTTGTTTTAAAAAATAAAAAAATTTGAACAGAATTATTATACTTTTTAATTTAAAAATGAAATGAACAGTCCAGACAAAAATTACAGCCTTATACTTTTAAAAAATGAATGAAGAGATCAGCTAAAGTCACTTTTTGTTTTTTTAAAAAAAATACAAAATAAACAATCCCAATGAAATTATATTGGCTTTTTTTTTTAAAAAAATGAACAGTGTAGACGAAATTAAAGCCTTAGACATTTTTAAATGAATGAAAAGACCAGCTAAAGTCATTTTTTTGTTTTGTTTTAGAAAAAGAAAACAAACAATCTGGAAGGAATTATTTTATTTCATTAATTTTAGAAAATAATTGAACAGTCTAGATGAAATTAAAACCATAATTTTTTTAAAAATGAATGAAGAGGCCAGCTAAAGTCACTTTGTTGTTTTTTTTTTTAAAAAATAAACAATCGAGATGGAATTATTTTAGTTTTTTAATTTAAAAAGAAAATGAACAGTCTAGACGAAATTAAAGCGCTAGATTTTTAAAAATGAATGAAGAGACCAGCTAAAGTCACTTTGTTATTTTGTTTAAAAAATAATAAATAATCTAGATAGAATTATTTTTTCTTTAATTTAAAAAATGAACAATCCATACGAAATTAAAACCTTGGACTTTTTAAAAATGAATGAAGAGACCAACTAAAGTCACTTTGTTGATTTTGATTTATTAATTTAAAAAAAAACAATGAACAGTCAAGATGAAAGTTAAAGCGTCACACATTTTAAAAATAAATAAAAAGATCAGCTAAAGTCACTTTGTTATTTTGCTTTTAAAAAATAATAAACAATCAGATGAAATTATTTGAGCTTTTTTAATTTAATAAACGAAATGAAATGTATTAAAGTCTTAGACTTTTTAAAAATGAATTAACAGATCTGCTAAACTCACTATGTTATTTTTTAAAAAAAAAAGAAAATAAACAATCCATATGGAATTATTTTGGTTTTTAATTAAAAAGAAAGAAATGAACAGTCTAGACGAACAATCATTTTTGTGAAAATTTTGAAATTTGAATTTATAAAGTTCTAAATTATCGGATTAAAAAATGTGACATATGGAAGACGCAATACACATTGTTAATGCTACTTACATGTATTAATTTTACACGGAAAACTGATGAAATTTGAACAGTCCAAATCAATAGTCATATTGTTAGAAATCTTTCTATTTACAAAAATTCGTTGATATTTTGATTAGCAGTTAATTAAATAGCTGGATTTATATTTCAGCATAATGAAAGATGTGTTATAGAAAGTGATAAGGCAATATCATCAACGAATTAAATATCTCAATCTATTTTGATTAGCATTGATAGTGAGCGATGGTGCTAGCGCTGGAGTCACGAAAATTAATTAGGGGATAGTAACGGAGATTAACAGAGATTTATTGCTTTGTCAATTTTACCCCTGCAAAAATTTACGGCTGTGATTTACAGCTTTGAATTTTTTGTGTCCACCATAGCATGACCCTAGAAATAATTTATTGGAGTGCTTGTGTTATTAGAATGTAATGTGTTGGATGTTGCTTAAATTCACTTGTGATGCTCTGAGTTTGTAATGCTTATCTTCACAGATGAAATTGTCTGGTGGTCTCAATGCTTATGTACGCTTCTATGTTCATTAGCTTTTCATATATTCATTTATACAAGAGAATTTCTATTGTGAACCATGATGCATAGAGGCTTCCGTGCACCATGACCGTTTTGGTTAGTGATTTTGCAAAATGGCAAATATAAATTAGACAACCCAATCTATATATTGAAATCTCATAGAAAACAAAATTTTACAATTTTTGAAATTTTTTAACTATTTTTTTCGAATTTTTTAAAGCTTGCCATATTTGGCCACAAAATACACTAATTTGTAGCAAAAAAAAATGACAAGTATTAAAAAATTCGAAAAAAATAGTAAAAAAATTTCAAAAATTGTAAAATTTTGTTTTCTATAATATTTCAATATATATATTGAGTTTGTTAAATTAGATTGAAAATTTGTGGAAACCACTGACCAAAACGGTCATGGTGCACGGAAGCTTCTATGCATCATGGTTCACAATAGATTTACTCTTTATACAATGTTTCTTATGTCTGGTGCTGTTGCATTCTTTTAGTCTTGGTGAACTACTCTTGTTTCCATGAATTGCTCTCTCTTAAATTCTGAATCCATATGGTAGGTGGTGACTGTCATTTGTTCTTGGTTGTCATTCTTTATATTGAATTAATTAACAGTTTGAAACGTCAATAAGTATGGGTTACATATCACGCCAAGCTTATGTTCTATTTATACATAGGTACATTTACACAAGTGTGCAGTAAGGAAACATTGGCAGGTACAAACAGTGTTTCAATAAAAGAGTGTGCTACAAGTGATGGAAACAAATTCATTTAGGGTGCGTTTGGATGGGTGTGGGAAGAAGGGAAGAAGGGAAGAAGTGGGAAGAAGTATTGGGAAATGTGTAATTTTGTGAAGAGTTTGAATTGTTTATAATTTTTTTCTTCTTCTTCTTCTTCTTCCTTCTTCTTCTTCTTTCTTCCAACAATCCAAACACACCCTTAGACAGGTACAAACATTTGGTGTTACAGGTAAGTGCATTTACACAGAAGTCAAAACAGGATTGCATTTACAAGTGATGGAAATAATTAAATAGAAATATACAAACATGAGAAGCATACAGGTGAAAAACAGGAGTCCATTTCATTACAAGCATACATCCAAAAGATTACAAGATTCTAGTACAAAACAGAATTAAACAAGGTTCTTACAAGCATTAAATATTTAGTAAAAGATTCTGCCATGTGGCCATCCTATCGTGAATGTTTCAAAAAAGATGCAGGAAATTCTGAAATATTAGCCTTATTTATTCAATAAATGCAGACAAAAGAACATCCTATGGTGAATGTTTTAGAAAGAATGTATACTATCAGCTCTGTCGTGAGGCCATTGAAAGACCATCTAATCCCACTTCTCAAAATCGTACCTTGGTCTCTTGTATTTCACAAAAGGCTCACCAATTGTTGCTGGTATAAAGAAATTCAGTTGGCACCTGAATTAAAAAATTAACATGCATTGTCAATTAAACCCACTAACAGATCATTAAGTCTATGAAAAATAGGACAAAATGATTATGAGAGAAAGAATCAACTTCGGTAAAAATATGACTAGCGAATTTCATCAAGAAAAAGCAATGATTTAAATAGCGGCGCAATAGCGGTGCAATAGCGGTTTTGTTTTCCAAACGCTACGCTGCTATTTGAAATATGTGTATTTAGCGTTTTTGACGATAGCGGTTCATTAGCGGTATTTATCGGTTATATAGCGGGTATTAGCGGTATATAGCGTATGTTTAGCACAAAATTAAAATTCTGCTTATAGTGGGCTGCTTTATGGAAGTTATAGATTTTATTTAACCTTTATAGTCCGGGTCCAATATAGAGTGACATGCCTCCCTCAATTGTCTCAACGAAAATTGAAAACTGACCCTTATTTAACATGAGCATTATCTAGAATCTAATCTACATTTTTTTTTCTGTCGGCGCAACTGTCAATTCTCAAAATCGAAGAAGAAATCTGACTATCTTTCACTCGCAATTGCTCTCTTCTTTGCCAGGTAACCTTCGCCTTTGTTCTTTATAAATTAGATTTTGGAAAATTTCATTTCTAGAGTTCTTGATTTCATAGAAAATTAAGAATGCTAAAAGCCTAAAACTGAAAATATAACAAAAAACTAGCGCATAGAAATGCATTAGTTGTAAATTAGTTTTCTTCTTGTCTTGATTTGCTAGTTAAGACATACCAGTACTTGTCCTTAGATCGTGCTTCACTATTTGGCCTAACCTAATTGCCTTATCATGATACTACTTTAATTTTAATTTGTATGCCTTTTCTATTGTAGACACTAGACAGAGATTCTGTAGAACCATAAACCTATCCGCGATGATCCGATAGCGGTCGCAAAATAACCGCTATCCGCTATGACATAAGTCTATCCGCGATGGAACCGCTATCCGCTATTTAAATCATTGAGAAAAAGGAAGAAGTCAGTTTACTCATTTGTCGGAGTGGGATTCTTTGATCTCCGAAGCACACTTCAATCTCTTCCTACCACTGAGATCCTCCATTTCCGAACCAAGTCAGAACCTTCCTCTGTTCTCCCTCTTCCTCTTCATGCTCTCCCTCTGATAGGGCCGGCCTGATAAAGCTCGGCCCAAATAGAAGGATACGGAACCCAACCCAAAAGAGGCCTGCAATGGGGGTAAAGAAGCGGGAAAAGATAAATTAAATGGCGCGCCCCAAATGAAGTCGGGGGGACAGGCCATAACAAACTCATATGGAGCACCCCACCGAACATAAGTCGGGAGAATCTAGAGGCATCAAGTAGGCTAACGGCTGTCGGGTGACGTCAGCGTTCTGTTATGGAAAATAGGCCTATAAATAGAAGGGGTAGATCATTGTAATGGGGGGTTGGCATTTTGGTAGAGAAAAGCGCCTGTATTAGACAGATTGTACACGGATTGTAATCCCCAAAATAATCAATAAAGTTCATTTTCCACTCATTCTCATCTCTAAACTCTCTCACGTTGTTAATCTCTGCCAAAACTGAGCTTATCAACTGGCGCCCACCTGAATTCGACCATTGGCAATTCAAAGTTGCATTTGGTAATCTGAGAAATGGATGAGAATAGGAGTGCGATCCAACCCAGACGGTTGGATCTGGAGTTTGCTACTGATAAACTAAACAAGGAGAAACACCGCGTTCTTCCGGAAGCTAGATCTGAATCTCAAACTCAGATCGAGCTCTCCACACCTCAGGCACCAGGCGGTGCAGTTCATCCACCACAACCAGATCTGATGAACGCTGAGCTTCAAAACAAGCAAAACGCTGAAACTTCAAGAACACAAACAGTGGTCGGCGATTCAACTACGCGACCAGTCAACCCCGAACAACCAGACAACGATACACCATTAGATCTGGGATCGACAAGAGTAGTGCCAGTTGTGATACACCCGATCTTGCAAGCTGTACAATCTCGCGAAGAGTCAGAGAGAACAGCACCAGTTGTAATGCACCCGATCTTGCAAGCTATTCAACAACCTCGCGAAGAGCCAAGATTGGAAAGACCCGAAACATCTACAGCAAAACAGAGAAGCACCACCAATTTAGAGAACCAACGCTCTCTCTCTCAAGCAGATCTCACAAACCTTGTAGAGCAAACACTGCAAGCAGCCTTCACATCAGTTACTCCAACTCCAACAGTTCAGTTCAATCCACCAAGACCGGAGATCCAGGATCCGCGACAGATGCCAAACATAACACAACCTCCTCAAGGTTACGGATATGTCGCTGATCCTCGCCAAAGCGTAGCATGGAGAGCAGGAACACCACAAGTGTACAATGTCGGACAGCCTCCACATATGTTCCAATGGCATCCCACGGGATATGTTCACATCACAATACCACAAGCCCATATGACAGACTGGTATCCTCCCCAAAATACTTATGGTTTCCCTAGACCAGAGGCTCCATCCACCTATTTCCCTTGGGGCCATCCAGCTCAATGGGGCGTACATAATTCGTGGAACACCCCTAATCCTTACTCATGGACACGACCACCTCAACAACCCGAACATCCTAGGCCACAAACTACTCCAAGGCCTCCCGAAAACATCATTCCAACAAACCCAAGTCCATCTCTGGCGGTTCCTGTACCGACATTACCTGCCCCACAAGTGAATCAAGAGCCCTTAGGATCTCGAGTGGAAAGAGCGAGGGCGCCACAAACGGGTGAAGACAGAGAGGTAATGTCGGGAAGAAACTTGAATAATGAAAGAAGGGAGCGCGAAGAGAAAAGATCCCCTAGGGGCCGCGCGAAAACAAGGCAGCGCCGCGAACATAGTTCAGATAGTGCGCGTGAATCAGAAGGATCAGGGTCACCACCTGTCGGTGCCCTAGCGAGAAGGTTATACCAAGGAGCGCGGATTGACATGAAAAATTACCCCCATCTTGATAGATATCCGGGAGGAGAAGCTAAAGATGCTCAAGCTTTTGTGAATAGCTTTCGAGCAATGATGGCCATCACACATGCATCCGACAGGGTGATGTGTTTAGTTTTTCCGACAAGGCTTACAGAAAGTGCATGGGAATGGTACTCGCGACTACCCCGAGGGTCAATCCATAGTTTTGATGACCTAACTGACAAGTTTTTGGGAAGATTCGGAGGATTAAGAGCACCAACCATCAAGTGCACGAGCCTCATGACCCTAAAGCAAGAACCATATGAATCATCACGAGCATATCTCGCGAGATTCTCGGAAGAGGCATACAAAGTTTCCGATTTTGATGAGAAACTGGTGCTGGCGGCAGTATTACAAGGTATTCGGAGTAAAAATCTGAGATATGAGCTAATAAAAAAAGATTGTGGATCTTTTCGAGAATTCAGGGAGTGTGCACAACAAGTGATACAGGCAGAGGAAGATGCAGAACGAATGGGTTGGCAAGATGTCACGGAGCGACGCATCACAACACCGACGAGAAGAAGTTGTTCCCCTCTGCCTCAACCTCGCAATGGATCTCCTTCTGGGAGGAGAAGGAATGCAAAGGTAATAAAAGGAGCGACATACAAACTCCACAATTACAGAAAGACGGGAGAGGCATATGCACCTCTATACTCCACCTACCACATATGTACAGAACCCAGGGAGCGATTGTTCAACGTCATCAAAGATAGCAAGGAGTTGCAACAACCGGAACCATTGGTAGAAGCAGAGAAGTTTGACAAGTCGGCTTACTGTGATTACCATCGCAGTTCGGGACATCGCACCCGAGATTGTTTGAAGCTGAAGGACGAAATAGAAAGGCTAATCCGACATACGCACTTGCTAGAGAAATACATTGAGAAAGAAGGAGCCAAGGATAACCGAACTAGAGAATCTTTCAACAACCAATGGCAACGAAAACCTTACAATAACCAATGGTAAAGAACTGACAACCGAAACAACCCGAACAATATTCCCATTCAGAGACAAAATGTTCCGAATAAACCTAGAGAAGAAAACAAAGGATCTCCGGTAGTGATGTTCATCGCAGGGGGGGACGCATCTGGCGGCGACAAACCTCATCAACGAGCTTCATATGCAGATCCGAGAAGATTATCTCAACCTTCGCGTTATGAGATATTTCACTTGCATGCAGAGGGGTCTCTAACTAACACCCGAATATCCTTCGGGCCTGAAGATTGCGTAGGTGTCCGTTACCCACATGATGATGCCATAGTGCTGATGCTGCGAATACATGGCAGACGTGTCAAAAGGATCTTAGTGGATACAGGAAAGTTCAGCAGATGTGCTATATTTCGATGCGTTACGGCAACTCAATTTAGCCTCATACCCCCTGACTCCGATGGATACACCATTAGTTGGTTTTGCAGGAGACACCGTGATACCACTTGGGACAATAGATCTGGAAGTTGAGTTCGGGGAATCACCCAACAGTGTAGTATCAAGAGTAAAGTTCATAGTGGTTAATGCACCATCTGCATACAATGTGATATTAGGAAGGATATCTCTGAATGATGTTGGGGCAATCGCTTCGACCAAACACCTCATGATCAAATTCCCCACTAGACTGGGAGTAGGTGTGGTAAAAGGTGACCAACAAAAGGCCAGAGAATGTTACCAGGCAGCAGTGATAGATCAAGTAACACAAATAGAGAAGGGAAGTGTTGAGAAAAAAGTGTGCGTGCCTAGTTCGGGCGCTCCGGGGGAAGATGTGGAAGAGGTAGAGCTGAGTGAGGGAATAACTACTAAACTGGGGACAGCGCTCGGGGCCAAGGATAGAGAATTAGTGAAGGACTGTCTTAAAAGAAACCAAGAGATTTTTGTCGCTGAAGGAGGGCAAATGCCGGGTATTAAGAGGGAGATTGCGGAACACAAAATCAAGCTCTTCCCACATGCCAGACCAGTGCATCAAAAGAAAAGAAAGTTCGGACCCGAACGTAGAACGATAATTGAGGAGGAGGTGCAAAGGTTACTCGCAGCCGGGTTTATTCGCGAGGTCAAATGCCCTGCTTGGTTAGCCAATCCAGTGGTGGTTCCGAAACCTAACAACAAGTGGAGAGTATGCATTGATTTCACTGACCTCAACAAAGCCTGTCCGAAAGATCCTTTCCCACTGCCGAACATTGATGCACTAGTGGATTCGACGGCGGGTTTTTCTCACTTGAGCATTGTCGATGCCAACGCCGGATATCATCAGATTAAAATGTGTATCGAAGATGAAGAAAAAACCAGTTTCCTTACAGAAAAGGGGATCTATTGTTACAAGGTCAAGCCTTTTGGTCTGAAGAATGCAGGAGCAGAATATCAAAGAATGGTGAACAAGTTGTTTCAAGGAGAAATTGGGAAGATTATGGAGGCATATGTCGATGACATGGTGATCAAAAGCTGTTCGGGGGAAGAACATGTGCAACATTTGGAAAGAGTGTTCGCGAAAATGAAAGAAGTCGGAATGCGATTAAACCCAAAGAAGAGTTTTTTCTGTCTCGGAAGTGGAAAGTTTTTAGGGTTTATCGTGTCCGAAAGAGGCATAGAAGTCCATCCGAGCAAGTGCCAGGCGATCGCGAACATGGAACCACCAAAAACAGTCAAAGAGGTGCAAGAATTAACTGGGCGAATAGCTGCCCTAAACAGATTCATTTCAAAGTCAGCCGAAGTATGTCAACCTTTTTTCCAAACAATCAGGAAAAACAAGAAGTTCCAATGGACAGTGGAATGTCAAGATGCCTTTGAAAAGATAAAAGAATACTTAGCCACACCACCGACAATCAGTAGACCTGTGAAAGGGAAAACTCTATATCTTTATGTGGCAACTTCCGAAACGGCTGTGAGTGTAGCTCTCATCAGGATTGAAGAAAACCAACAAAAACCTGTCTATTTCGTGTCTCGCATTCTGCGAGATGCTGAGATAAGATACCCTCCTGTTGAAAAAGTAGCGTTCGCGGTCATGATAGCATCCAGGAAACTCAAACCGTATTTTCAGGCACACCCCATCAAAGTGCTCACCGACATGCCTCTCCGAAAAGCTTTGGGACAGCTTGATGTAGCAGGGCGGATGTTAAAATGGGCAGTAGAGTTGTCCGAATATGATGTGAGTTTCGAACCAAGGACAGCATACAAAGGACAAATTCTTGCCGACTTCATAGTTGAGTGCACAGCTAGACAAACTGAAAATACCAAGGAAGAAGTGTGGGAAGTTTTTGTGGATGGGGCAGCTTCTGAGAAGGGTTCGGGCGTTGGCGTTGAAATAAAAGGTCCGAAAGGCGAGAAATTTCATTATGCGATACATTTGACATTCGAGGTATCCAACAATGTCGCAGAATATGAGGCGTTGCTAGCAGGTATGCGACTTATGGAGGCAATCTGAGCAAGAAGTGTGCGTTTCTACATGGATTCGCAGCTGGTCGTCAACCAGATCAAAGGAGAATATGCAGCAATAAATGAAAGGCTAGCCTTATACTTGGAGAAGGTGAAAACAGTGTTAGCTGCCTTTGAAAATGCTTCTGTAGAGTACGTGCCACGGACTCAAAATGAAACAGCAGATGCTCTGTCTAAAATTGCTAAAGAAAGCGATTTAGATCGAGAAAAACCCATTATTATGTTGGAAGTGCCACATCCCAGCATTGATGTTCTCGCATTCGAAGTGTATATCGTGGAGGCAGGAAAGGAATGGTATGCTTTGCTATGGAATTTTCTCAAAAAAGGAAAACTCCCAGAAGATGACAAGGTTGCCCGAAAAGTCAAGCGGTGGGCTCTCGAATTCACTATCCGAGATGGTCTGTTATTGAAAAAAGGATACGGAATACCCTGGCTCACATGTGTTGGGAGAGCAAAAGCGGACGAAATTATTCCCGAAGTGCACGAAGGGATATGCGGTAGCCATCAAGGAATAACTTCGCTAGGAAGGAGGATCATTAGAGCAGGGTTTTACTGGCCTTCCTTGAAGAAAGATGTCGAGACCTATGTTCGCAGATGTGAAAAATGCCAATTTCACGCCCGCATACCAAGACAACCACCTCATCCGATGCAATCCATCTCCAGTTCATGGCCGTTCGATGTGTGGGGGTTAGATTTGTTGGGGCCTTTCCCTCAAGGACAAGGAAATGTTAAATTCCTAGTGGTGGCAGTGGAATATTTCACCAAATGGATCGAAGCCAAACCCCTGGCAACCATCACGTCACAAAAAATAGTGGACTTCGCGAGACACCAGATCGTGTATAGATATGAGATCCCACATACCTTCATCTCCGACAATGGTACACAGTTTACTGGCGCTCCATTCCAGGATTTTTGCAAAGGACTAGGCATCCGATCGTGCACCTCCTCGGTCTGTCATCCCCAATCTAATGGTTTAGCTGAGGTTTCCAACCGAACTATATTGGAAGGACTGAAGAGAAAAATTGAAGGCAGCAAGAATACGTGGCCTGAGTATCTCGATGAAATCTTATGGGCCTACCGTACCACACCTCGCTCTTCCACAGGCCGTTCACCTTTTTCCATGATTTATGGAATGGAGGCTGTTACACCTATGGAAGCAGTACACCCTACTTTGAGAACGAAGTCATATACTTGGGAGAAGAATGGAACTCGAAGGGAAGAAGATTTGGAGACCATTTACGAGTTGAGGGAGGAAGCTCGAGTGAAGATGGAAGAGTATCAGAGAAGAATGCGAAGGGGTTTCGATAGGAAAGTCGCTCCCAAACATTTCCAACCAGGTGATTGGGTGTTTAGGAAGATCGAAGCCACAGGTAAACAAGTGGGGAAACTTGATCCCGCATGGGAAGGTCCATTCGAGATCATCAATTCTATTGAAGGCAGGGCTTACCATCTCAGGGATATGAGAGGCAAGCGCATTCCAAATGCTTGGAACGCTGCCCATCTCAGAAAGTTTTACACTTAGGAAGGATAGAAGTCGACCAATATCGTAGCCGGTCTCTTCGTGTCCGAGTTGTTTTCTACGTTTTCGTTTCTTATGATTGTTAGGGATAAAAACAGGAACCAGACCAATATCGTAGTCGGTCTATTCATATCCGAGTTGTTTGTTTTCGTTTTTTGTGGTGGATAAAAACAACCAGACCAGTATCGTAGTCAGGTCTTTTTTATTCTTAGATGGGGTATTGAAGGCCCTTGTATCTTAACATAATGTTGGTTTATAAATGAAGACAGTTTGTTTTCTATTGGATTCTCGCGTGCTTCTAAAAAAAAAAAAAAAAAAAAAAAGTCGTGACCCTCCTCGAGAGAATTCTCGGAGTAAGCATATATATAAAAAAAAAAAAGTCGTGACCCTCCTCGAGAGAATTCTCGGAGTAAGCGCATGAAAAAAATAAAGTCGTGACCCTCCTCGAGAGAATTCTCGGAGTAAGCGCATGAAAAAATAAAGTCGTGACCCTCCTCGAGAGAATTCTCGGAGTAAGCGCATGAAAAAATAAAGTCGTGACCCTCCTCGAGAGAATTCTCGGAGTAAGCGCATGAAAAAATAAAGTCGTGACCCTCCTCGAGAGAATTCTCGGAGTAAGCGCATGAAAAATAAAGTCGTGACCCTCCTCGAGAGAATTCTCGGAGTAAGCACATGAAAAAATAAAGTCGTGACCCTCCTCGAGAGAATTCTCGGAGTAAGCGCATGAAAAAATAAAGTCGTGACCCTCCTCGAGAGAATTCTCGGAGTAAGCGCATGAAAAATAAAGCTGTGACCCTCCTCGAGAGAATTCTCGGAGTAAGCGCATGAAAAAATAAAGTCGTGACCCTTCTCGAGAGAATTCTCGGAGTAAGAGCATGAAAAAATAAAGTCGTGACCCTCCTCGAGAGAATTCTCGGAGTAAGCGCATGAAAAAATAAAGTCGTGACCCTCCTCGAGAGAATTCTCGGAGTAAGCGCATGAAAAATAAAGTCGTGACCCTCCTCGAGAGAATTCTCGGAGTAAGCGCATGAAAAATAAAGTCGTGACCCTCCTCGAGAGAATTCTCGGAGTAAGCGCATGAAAAAATAAAGTCGTGACCCTCCTTGAGAGAATTCTCGGAGTAAGCGCATGAAAAAATAAAGTCGGGAGAAGCCGACAAATAACTGTACTTTGTTTGTACTTGGAAATAAAGACAACTGGGCAAATCTGACAATAAATGCTGACATTTAAGACGGTTAGTTGGCAGTTAGCTGATAAAAAGCTATAAATAGAACCCATCGTCTTCCCCAAAGGAGGCACCAGAACACGTTCACTAAGCTTGAAGTCAACAATGGCGAAAAGAAAGAAAAAGAAAAATAAAATATATTCCACTAAGATAAAAGGAAATTTAGGAGGATAGCTGAAAAGGAATCGGAGATTTAGGTGGATAGCTGATGTAAAGCAAAATACTCGCATCAGATATTCACCGATCTTCGGTTCCGAACATCCCCGAAACACCTGGATCTAGAGAATTCAGGAGCGGCTTTGTTATCTCAGTCGTTCCGAATTCAATGGATCGACTATGTTTCGGGTGATGGAAGTCTTCCTAGCCTTAGAAGAATTTCTCCTAAGTCTGGGAAGATTTACTAACTAGCTCGGGGTTGTTAGTGTTAGATGACCCAAATCACTTCTTTCTGAGGATTGTCTGCGAATATATACGGAAAGAGAATCAAGAAGAATTATCCTCGGTGCAGTTAGCAGTAGTTAAAAAATTTATTTCCTTGAGAATGTATCTCGGAATTAATGTACTTTTTATTTCCTTGAAAATGTATCTCAGAATTAATGTATCTTTTATTTTCTTGAGAATGTATCTCGGAATTAATGCATCTTTTATTTTCTTGAGAATGTATCTCGGAATTAATGTATCTTTTATTTTCTTGAGAATGTATCTCGGAATTAATGTATCTTTTATTTCCTTTAGAATGTATTTCGGAGTTAGTATACTTGTTAATTTTGAGAATAAATCTCGAAACTAAGCTGCACAAGATATACCCAGATGATGTTGTTAGCATCTCGCAAAAAAAAAAAAAAAAAAAAAATAGAGACAATTAAGGCAAAAGAAGTCACGATTTTCACTTCAGACAAAGCACCATATTACATCAAGTCACATCACCAAAACCTTAATTCGCTTGACCCCAAATATTCCAAAAAAAAAAAAAAAAAACAATAGAAATACTAGCCTACCCAGATCCCGAGTTATCCTCGTCATCTACAGGCTTCGGAACATCTGCGGGACAAGGCACTTGTTCTTCAGGCCATGGATATCGCGGAGCAAACATCTCTCCCAACACATCAATGGTACCCGATAACACATTTCCATCCGGGCCTAAAAGTCGGTCATCAGAACGGCGCCAGCTACACTCAGCAACGGGAGGAAGATGTGGAACTTCATTAGCTGCAAGAAGGCCAAACTCTTCGTCCGTAATTGGATAGGACCATTGGAGCCCGCGACACACCCGAAGTAAAACATTCCTGAGAACTGATGCCGACTGCATTCCAGCAGCCCTTTTGAAAGCACGAGAACGAAGGAAAGAAGGAAGAAGTTCATCAAAAATCTTATACTTGTCATCTTGAGACAACTCGGCCGCCCCAGCAAGAAGAGAATTCTCCACTGATAGTCTTGTCACTTCATCCTTGAGTATCTCCGAGATGTTCTCGGACTTCTGCCTCCTACTTTTTTCTTCTGCCAAATCCTTCCGAGTAGTAGTCAGAAGACCTACGACTTGGTCTTTTTGTCTCAAGGATGAATCCAATTTTAAAAGTAGTAAATGCCTCAGTCGCTCGAAATCCTCCAATTTCTTGGCCTGCTCGGTATTTTCCTTCAGAAGATTCTGAGCGAATAGTACAATGAATTTGTTAGAGTCAACATAGTTGTGAGTCATAGAATGCCAGTCCTTATAATGCTGGTCGTGTTCAACATGTAAATTTTGTACCTTTGACTTCTCCCTCGCCAACTCTACTTCCAAAGAAGCAATGCGAGCTTCTTGAGCAGAAAAGATCGCTCGAAGCTCTGCCAAGCAATGAGTTAATTGAGAGGATGAAGGAGATACAGGGTTCAGAGTAACGACAGCTGCATCCAGGTGGGATCTCAGAGAACTCGCAGGCATTTGAAGAGGAGTAGAAGCAGAATGCATTAGATCTTCATCCTCCAAAGGAAGAGATCGGGCAGGAGTTGGAGGACAAGAACGAGCTGAACCCTCCGAAATCTGATGAGAGGGAACAGATTCTGGAATGACCTCGAGAACAAATTCTGAAATAGGCTCCGAAGCAGGGGGAATCCCGACTTTGGATGAACCAGGTCTTGGCAAACGAGGGGGAACCACGAACAACTCATCGTCGGAAACATCAACAGTTGTTCTTTCTGGAGGAGGGTGAGAAGATGCCTCCAGGGAAGGTCGGGTGTGAGAAGGACCCTTTTCACTAGTACTCCCAGCCCCTTTCAGCGAGATACCTGCTTCTGACACTGCAGGATGTAACACTTTGGCAGGCCCAGCATCTCGTCGCGCCTTCTTCTGGCGACGCTCAGAAGCAGTAGTAGAAGCAACCCCCCTTTTTAAGACCTTCGGTGGGGCTGCGGGGGGAATAACAGTTTCAGCTCCGAGATGTATCGGAGATTCCTCCTCTAAAGAAGTCCCATTGAAAACCAAGCGAATTGGACCTTCGGTTCTGATGACCGAGTCCAATTTGAGAAGAAAAGCGTATTCTTCTACAGTGGGAGGATCAATAGAGACACCATTGAAACTGTCAGTGTCTTTATTCCACTTCTTGGTAATCCCAAATACATCCAGATAAGGCTGGCGAAGATAACAGAAGTGAGTTTCCCAATTGTCGAGTTTCTTGACCTTCCCGAACAAAACCATGTTCACTTTGTTCCGAACAGTACAAAGATCCCCAGCTTTTGAAAACCCAAAGTAATGCCCGAACATCCGTAAGGAAGCTGTCATTCCTTCAAAGCCCATAGCCAGAGAGAATAAAGTTACCACAGTCTCGAAGGATCTAATTATGCACCAGGCATTGGGGTGGAGTTGTCCAGGGGCGATCTCGAGAAGCGAGAGAATGTCGGTCACGAATTGTGTAAGAGGGACCTTGAAGCCACACCTTGACAAGGATTTGAAGAGAACTGCCCCCTTTTCTTCATCGTAAGGTCGATCCTCTGGGGCGGCAGCTTCTAAGGCATCCTTCTCAGTGAGACCAATCTGACAAGAGAAGTCATACAAAGATTTCTCACTCCAGGTTTGAGATTGAAAGGTAGGCGTCTTCTTGAATACTTCATCAAGAGGGCGAGAGGAGCGACGAAAAACTTCCTTTCTGGGAGCCACTCGACCTTTCCCCTTTTCAGGATCCCGAACAGGCGAAGAATTATCGACTTCCAAGTTTCCCCCGGTTGATGGGTGAACAACCATCTGTTGTTCTGAATTGGCAGATTTCTCTGGGACATCCGAAGATGGAACTCGTGGTTTTGAACTACTAGAAGACATAGAAACTGGAAAATAAAGCACATAAGTATAAGACCTAAAGATAGATCGGGGCGTCAACGAAAAGAGTTCGGACCTAATACGGATTGGTAATAATGAATGGGATCACCACAGAATAGATACCAATAGTATAGTGGGAGTAACTAATCTCTTATCTTTTTTGTACCTTTTATACCAATCGGTACTAAGATATATGCACCATACCTAAAAAGACAAAACAAGAAACAGTATAGAACTGTTTGCTAACTATAGGAAGGGTATAAGCAAGAACATGGAGTAAATATTCTTTATACTAAGATCACAATGGGCATTAACCGTACCAGTCCTAAACATATACATATTCATGCTAAACAGATAGAAAGGGCTAATTCCATGGTGTTTCTAAGGAAAACTAAAAAGGAAAAAGGAGGATAAAGAGAGGATACCTGAAATGAAAGGAGTTCGCCGGAGAGCTTGTCGGATAAGGAGAGGAAGGTTCGTCGGAAGACGAGGAGAGGAGTTCACCGGAGAGTAGGGGGAGGACGAACGATCGTTCAGGAAAGCAGCAAAGAGAGAATAGCTCGACAGAGAAGAAAGAGGAGAAGATGGGAAGGCTGAAATGATAAATGACAAAGGAAGAGAGAGAAATGGGAGTATAAAGGCAAGGAGTTGAAAGGACAGCAGTAAAGGCGGTCATAACTTTCACAGATCACGAGGCGAAGATGAAAGGGTTGGCGTTGGGATCAAGATACATACCAAGCGACAGCCAGGTAACCTGACCGCCTGACCGTTTTATATGTTCGGGACTCAAGGGCTTCATCACTTCGTGATTCACCCAAGAGTCACGTGTTCGGGACTCAAGGGCTTCTCCACTTCGTGCTTCACCCAAGAGTCACGTGTTCGGGACTCAAGGGCTTCACCACTTCGTGATTCACCCAAGAGTCACGTGTTCGGGACTCAAGGGTTTCTCCACTTCGTGCTTCACCCAAGAGTCATGTGTTCGGGACTCAAGGGCTTCACCACTTCGTGCCCCACTTAAGTATTGAACTTCGCGATTTGATTTTCAACTTACGATGAATACTCATCCCAAGTTCAAGGGCTTATGATAGGGCCGGCCTGATAAAGCTCGGCCCAAATAGAAGGATACGGAACCCAACCCAAAAGAGGCCTGCAATGGGGGTAAAGAAGCGGGAAAAGATAAATTAAATGGCGCGCCCCAAATGAAGTCGGGGGGACAGGCCATAACAAACTCATATGGAGCACCCCACCGAACATAAGTCGGAAGAATCTAGAGGCATCAAGTAGGCTAACGGCTGTCGGGTGACGTCAGCGTTCTGTTATGGAAAATAGGCCTATAAATAGAAGGGGTAGATCATTGTAATGGGGGGTTGGCATTTTGGTAGAGAAAAGCGCCTGTATTAGACAGATTGTACACGGATTGTAATCCCCAAAATAATCAATAAAGTTCATTTTCCACTCATTCTCATCTCTAAACTCTCTCACGTTGTTAATCTCTGCCAAAACTGAGCTTATCAACTAAAATGAACTTCCTACACGCCTGTATTAGACAGGTCATTTGTCGGAGTTGGATTCTTTGATCTCCGAAGCACACTTCAATCTCTTCCTACCACTGAGATCCTCCATTTCCGAACCAAGTCAGAACCTTCCTCTGTTCTCCCTCTTCCTCTTCATGCTCTCCCTCTGAGGAGAGGGGTTGGATCTACACTTTTCCTAGGTTTCAGAGGAGTCGATCGACAGAGAGGCCGAGAGAGCAGTTTTCGAGGAGAGAATAGAGAGAGAGCGCAACTCGGCTGATTTGAGGAGAGTGGTTGCATACTTGCATCTAGATATTTTTCTAGAGTTTCAAAGTAGTCGATGATCGAGAGAGAGAGCGCGAGGAAGGAAAGAAGATAGATCGATAGGGTCTGTGCACGGGAGAGAGGAAGGCGATGACGGAAATTAGAAGTGGTTAATGGAGAAAAATTAAAAAACGCCTCTCCCAGCGTCTTTAATCTGAGCCTCAGATCTGGATCGCTTGCACGAATATTAAAGAAATCGAACGGTTAGAAAATGGATGGCACAGACCCTCTATGTCATCGATGGTACTTTAGCCATTCTCTATAGGACCCTATGAAGTTTATGTTGTTGAAATCAAATAAAGAATTTAAAGTAGCATAAAATCGAAATACCCATATATACCACATTTTTCCATTATTAATTTCTACTAAGAAAATGTTAATTACATGTTAAAATATTAACATTATTCAGTTCGGATTTACTTGTTTGGTTCATATGTTTTATGTTTATATGTATTTCTAGATGTAATGTAAATTTGACTCGTTGCATTACTAGCTTGTTCAAATTAAAAACGTCTTTGGCTATATGTCATAAGCTAACTATAAAAGGAAAAAAGGAAACAAAAAATTAGACTCATGCCACTCAAAAGAAAAAAATAATAATAAAATGAATATAACGAAACGCCTTTATAAGAAAGCAAAATGGAAGGAAAACCGGCATACGCTGTTAAATTACTGAAAATTAATAACCTATAAGGATCAGCTTTGTGCATCTACGTTAATTAAAGATGGCATGTTCCTCAATGAACAAAAATAACTCAAAAGTTTAAATTCCATTGCATATATAAAAAAAAATTTCCATGTACTTTGTGCTTGAAAGGAAAACGACAACCAGCAGTCCACCACGGTTATGGGTGCCGACGGTATAACGTTTCACGTTTACCGTGCACGTTACGTGCCAATGGAATGGTTGGCGGAATGAAATTTCATTACGTAGTATGTAACAGAACGGATGACGAAATTGTGTCTTGTAACATTGGAACAAGCGGAACGTCAAACGAAATGGTATATACCGTGCACGTGCCATATACGTTCCGTTCAAAATTCCATGGTTTTACAATTCTATCTATAGCAGAGGAAGGGAGTTAGTTGGGATGATAAAGTCTCGACCCGGCTCAGCAGCTCAGCTAAACCTAGGGTTGTCCGCCGCCAGTGGTGGATCTAGCAAAAATATTTAGGTGGGACTGAGTGTTCTAATGAATCATTTGATCGAACGGTTTCTCTTCTTCTATTCTTCAGCTCCACCTTTGAGTGCTCCAATGGCTGAAAATTTCATTGAGGCTAAAGAGTGGCTTCAGGGCTCGACGGCGGTAGGTGGGGCTCTAGCCCCACCCGCCCCACCACTGGATTCGCCCCTGTCCACCGCTTCTTTCTCTCTTTCTCCGCCTCACTTCTTCCTTTTTTCTCTCGAAGAATTCAGATAGAGACCCCAACTCTCGCCTCTCTTCTCTGATCAGACCAAAGCTTCTCTTCTCCGATCTCCCGGTACACGAGCAAGCAGCCAGGTCAGACCGAAGCCTCTCTTCTCCATCAGACAACAACCACTCTTCTCCGATCAGACCAAGAAAATGATGGACCACAACCTCTCACCTCTCTTCTCCGATCGGTCCATAGCCTCTCACCTCTCTTCTCCAATGGAGGTACTTATATTATTTCGTTTTTTCAGAGGTTGAAAGAGAAGAAAGAACAGATTGCTGCTTTGAGTAAAGAGAAAGCATATCTCAGTCGGGTTAGTCCTTGATTTTGTTTAATTTTATTTTTTGCATATTTATTTGTGATTTTAACGAGTTATTTTAATGTGATAAGGGGTTTAATTTTATCTGTTTGTGACTTTTTCTTAATTGCCACGTGTGATTTTCTTTCATCTTCTTCTTCATTCTTTTTGTTTCTCTTTGCTGATTGGAGAACAATTTTTTATTTTCTTTACAAATTTTCAGGAACTCGTGGAGTTGTAAGGGAAATTTCAGAGGCTTGTGGGTTAGTATGCGGATCAATGTTTGGTATACCACTGCTTATAATCTGGTTCAACCATACTGGTTGTAATGTTTTTGTGATGTTTGAGTATATTATTTTCATATTTTATGAATTTATGACTACTTGATATATTTGTGTCATTGTGTGATATTGTTTCTATAAATTTCTGAATGCATGTAACGATTGTAATGCTTTCAAGATACTTTGTAATGCTCTTCTGAATATTTATGTAATGTTTTTTTTTTGTAAAATTCCATATTTTGTAAGGTATTTTGTAATTCAATTTTTTAAACTTTAAAAAACGTTCCTGAACGTTCATAGAATGGAACAGCAACGGGACAAAATTTTGTACCGTTTATTCAACAGAACGTCAAACGTAAAAAATATTGCATATCGTTATTCTAACGGAACGGAAACGTATAAGTAGGTTTCCGTTGTCGTTAGACACGTTAAACATGCCTAACCACGGTCCACGTACAAGTCCACAATTCAAATTTATCCAAGTGAACCGTTTCTCGATTTTGCAAAACACCTCAACTCAAAAAAAAATTGCCCTAGCTTAGTGATTTCTGGAGACTGGAGGGATAATGGAAAAAAATATATATATTATACATTTCAAAATTACTCGACGATCTTTAGAAATTCATTTAGGAATGAAATTTTATACGCATGCTAAGAAAAATATGAGAAATCTATTGATATAATTTTTTTCATATTATAGTGTAACATATTGGAAAATGTCAATCTAAATTTCAGTTTAATTAATTAGACTAATTGAAATTAATTGAAGATAATTGAAATTAATGGATAACAACCAAACTTTGCTATATAAATACCAAATAAATTGAAAAATAATACCATAAAATTTACCTTTTTTAAGATTAGATAAATAGAAGTAAGAAAAATTCAGAATTTGTCAATCAATCACTAATTAATATAGAAATACTATTAAATAGTAACTTTCAGAAAGAAATATAACCCAACAGTAAAACTTAAAAAAAAAATCGAAAATTTCTAATTTATGTAGTATCTATAATTACTCTATATGATTCTATAAAAATCAAAGCTTGAATTATAATTGAAAATACAATCAAATTAGTTAAAATCCAAACTAAAACTATATGAGTTGCAGAATCTAAGACTATAAAGTCCTGGCCATAGAAGATCTGAATGGACAACTTTTTATTAAAAAGCCAAAATCCGGATTTCTCTCTCTGATCGGATCGCTTCTCCTCTCTTCTTTCTCCTCCGATATTTATCGGAGCTGACCAGATGAAGTGTGGATGGCCAATAGGTCTCCTCGGTGACCTACCTCTTCTCGGCCTCCTCTGCCTCTCTCTAGCTATCTCTATCACTCTCTCCACCTCTCTCTAGCTACCTCGAAACTCTCCCTCACTTTGTCTGTGAAGAGGACGAAGCGGCGGAGGAAAAAGAAAAATAAATGGTAATAGCTCAGTTTCGAAAAGATTCCGTCCAATTCCACGGTCATAAATCTCGCTATTCTCAAGAGAGCTCGGTCACGTCATTCCTTTTCGGTTTTTCCTTTAGTTTTTTTTTATTTTAAAAAAATGCAGAACAAACATATATTTTAGAAGCATCTAAAATACTTCAATTTCAATTCGGAAATTTACTGTTCAATTATCTATGCCGTTCGTTTTCTCCTCTGCGCCCATCGATTTCATCTCCTTCGTTCGTTTCCCACTTGTGCTTTGCGCTGGGGATCTTCTGATTTTCTGTTCGCGCTTCTCTTTGCCTGATTGTGTGTCTTCTTCCCCTCAGCAGTTCTTCCCTGGGGCTCCTGTGTGTCTCATTCGTGCGCCCTTTCTCTTTAATGGACGTAGTGGATCCGCGCTCCCTCTTTGCGATGGCGAGCCACGCCCCTCCTGTACCTTCCGGTCATTCGGGGGTGTACGGCCGAGTACGTGCGCCTTATGGCCTCTCCAGAAGTCTCTCCACCCCACTGTTGCTTTGGGGAGATCGCTGTTTGCTTTCTTCCTCTCTTTGTGCGCTCTTTCTTTCTTCCTTCTGCTCCGTTTGTTCCCGACGAAGGTATCTTTTACCGATTGCTTTTTCCCTTCTTTGTTCGTTCTCTTTTCGTGTCGTGCTCTTAGTTTGTACCATTCTGTCTCCCTTTTTGTTTTTTTTTTCAGCCAGCTATCCTTTTTTCTGATCTTCCAAAATATGTTGTTCTTCCCGTCTGCAGGTTTCGTCTGTTTCCTCCTGCTTTGCACGGCTCCTGCACAGGTGTTCTCACTTTTTCCTCTCCAGGTATTTTTCCTTTTATTTTTTTCCCCTCTTTTAGTTTACTTGCTTGGCTGTTCTTTATTTTTCCTGCTGTTGTGTGTGCCAAAAAATATACTGCTGTCTGCAGTCAGTTTTTCCCTGTTCTGTGCCGGAAAAGACTGCTACTCAGTCCAGGTTGCCTCACTGAGCCACTTTGTTGGTTATCCCTTCGTACATTGACCGGCCTAGATAGCGCATGACACAGATGTGCTGCCAGCAAAACAGTTTCTTAGTTTTGTCATGCTCCGTGTTGCTGGATCAGACGTTTTTTTTCCCTATCAGATCATGGTCCTGCGCTTATATTTTTTCTGCTTGGAGCATTGTTCTTTTTTTCCCCCATTTTTCTATCGGATGACACTCATGTTTCTTTCCTTTTTATTTCTTTTATTTTCTCTTTCGACTTAGAGATTGCTTCTGGTCAACAAAGGAGTCGGCCTCGATTGGTCACTACTGGTCCTTTCTCATCCTTTTTTTTTTTTTTTGGTTGTTTTTCTTTTCTCTGCCAGCAGTGTTGTTTCATTTTGGTGCCTCTTTACACTTTGGCAAGAAAAAATAAAGGCCGCGTATTCTGTTTATGCATCCGAATAGAAAGTTGCTTTGCATCGGCACTACATCGGCACAGTCTCCTGCTGAATTATATGAGACTAGTCGTCCTGTGTTTTTTTTTTCTTATTTGTTCTTTGTTTTTCATTTTTTCGGCACATTCCCCTATTTCATTGCTTTGTGTTTTTCTTTTTTCCCTTCTGTTTCTTTGCATTATATTTTTCCCTTATCATCTTCTCTTTTCTATTTTGCAGGCATCTTCCTCTTCTTTTTCTGCGCCTTCTTCTTCTCTGTGCTGCTCCTCATTGCTTATTGGGTATGTTCTTTCTCTCATCATCTTCTCTATTATTTGTTGCTGTACTTTGCGCTGTTTAGTGCGTTCTCAGATTTTTTATATTCTGCTCCACTAGCTATTAAATTTGGTCCTTTGCTTCAGAAAAGAAGCATCTCTACAAAAAGAACTGTTAGTTTTAGTTCTTTGCAGGTGTAGCATCTTTTAGTCCTCTGCGAGTGTACCATACATAGTTGAGCTTATTAAATGACATTTCGTGCTTTTTTTGTCTGCTCACTGGGTGTTCAGCTATCGCACCTTGTATGGATGCGGTTTATATTTATATATATATATATATATTTTTTTTTTAGTGTGTGCATTCGGTTCTTTTCTTGCATGGCCCGCAAGAAAAGGTCTCGCTCCTCTGCTCAGGTAGCATCGTCATCTGCTCAGGATGCCACATCTTCACCTCCTCTTCTGGGTTGGTTCCTTCTCTGTCGCCTTCTCCGCTCGCCTCTCTCTTTTCTTTTTCTCTTTCTTTCTTCTCATTGTTCTGTTCCATCTGTCTGTTCTCGCATCGGATAACTCTGATGGCTTTCTCAGTTTCTTTCGGTCTCCTCCATCTGTTTATTTCTTCTGTTCTTTATTTCTATTGCACATGTGTTGCAATCAACTTCTCTATATCGGATCATCATTCTGGATATTTCTATCAGCTGTGCCATGCACATGATGCTGTCTATCAATGCGTTTGTTATCGTTCTAAATCGATATCTTCGTGTCTTTCTTTCATCACAGCGCGTCCTGCGCAGCTGCGCAGGCCTGGCCCAAGAGGAAGAATTCATATCCTTCAAGGTGATCAACCAGTTCCTCCGGCTTCTGCTCCATCTAACCCTGCCCTCACTCCGCCTTCCGCTCCATCTATTTTTGCCCCTTCTCTTCAGCGGTATCGTTCCTGTTTGGGTCTGTCATCTTATCTTTCTCATCTCAGTTTTTTTTTCCTTATTCGTATTCATCCTACTCAATTTTTTTTTTGCTTTTTTCTCTTTGTGTTCTTATCCTTTTGTTCTCCTTTCCGCGTCAATTCTAGGACCGATACCGGACCTACTTGATTTTGGACATCCTGATCAGGTCTGTCCTGATTGCCATGCCCTATTCTGGTATCAAGAGAGATCCAAATCTGCATCGACTGCTGCGGGTCCAGTATATACACTTTGTTGTCGCAAAGGTAGGGTTTCGCTCCCTCCTATTGAAGACCCACCTGAACCGCTCCGTACATTGCTCGATCCATCTGCTGGTCCTGACTCTAATCACTTCCATTCAGCTATAAGAACTTACAACTCCATGTTTGCTTTCTCTTCGATGGGTGTCAAAGTAGATCAGCAGATCAATAGAAATACTGGTCCATATGTATTTCGCGTGTCTGGCCAGGTCTGTCACCGCATGGGGTCTTTGACACCTCCAGAAGGTCAGCGGCCTGCATATGCTCAGCTCTATTTTTATGACACAACAAATGAAGTTCAGAACAGAATTGCATCGGTTCCGAATGGTTGTCTCACAAATAGACCACGCGAGCATATAGTTATGCAGTTGAATGATATGCTCTATGACCACAACATCATTGCTCAAGGGTTCAGAACTGCTAGGGATCGTATCGGTTCTGCAACCGGTGATGACTTTTATCTGCGCATAGTTTCATCACGCAATCAGCAGGGACAGCAATATACTGCGCCTGTTGCAAATGAAGTCGTTGGCTTGGTCGTGGGTGATTTCAGTGACATTTCTTCTAGGAGAGATATCATCATTCATTCTCGATCTGGCCAGCTACAACGCATCAATCCTCTTCACCCGAAATACTTTGCTCTTCAATATCCTCTTTTGCTTGCAAGAGGAGAGGACAGTTTCACAGAAGATATAGAATATGATACCTCAGCTGCAGGTTCATCTGATGTGCAAAGACCTCACGTCACGATGCTTGAGTACTATCGGTACAGGCTGCATTTCCGCAGCGATGAGAGCCCCACATTGTTTAGATCTGGCAGGCTCTTTCAGCAAATTTGCGTTGATATGTATGCATGTATTGAAGATGCTCGGCTTACTTATCTCTATCATAATCAAGATAGTCTTCGTATGGATTCTATACAGAACATAAGGGACGCTGTTTTACAAGGAGATATGTTTGGTTACCAAGTAGGAAAACGTTTCATTCTCCCTGCATCATTTGTGGGTGGGTCGCGGTACCTTTTTCAGAACTATCAAGATGCTCTTGCAGTCTGCAGCTCTCTTGGGCCACCTCATTTGTTCATTACATTCACATGCAATCCTGCATGGCGTGAAATCCGTCGAAATCTTATGCCTGGGCAGCAGGCAAGTGACAGGCCTGATCTCACATGTAGAGTTTTCAGGATGAAACTTGAAGAGATGATCAAAGATATCAATGAGCGGAGCTGTTTTGGTCCTGTAGCAGCATGTCAGTCCCCATCTTTGTTGCCTCTTCTTTCAGTCTTTATTATTGCAGTATTCTCTGCATAGTTCTTTCTTTTCCCTTTTTTCTCTTCATGCCTCTTCCATTGCTTAACTGGGGTTTTTTCCCTGTCTGTAGTAATCTACACTGTTGAGTTCCAGAAGAGGGGTCTTCCTCATGTCCATATTGTTGTCTGGCTAGCTAATAGAGCTGCTCTCTCCAATGGGTCTGGTATTGATTCTATTATATCCGCTGAACTACCTGATCCATCGGTTGATCTAGAGGGCTATGCGGTCGTTTCGCGCTTTATGATGCATGGCCCGTGTGGATCAGCGCGTCCTAGCTCGCCATGCATGGAAAACGGAAAATGCAAGAAGTATTTCCCGAAGGATTTTGCTGAGCATACTCTTCTCACTCATGATGAATTTGTTCAGTATAGAAGAAGGAACCATGGAATCACAGTTGAAAAAAATGGTTCTATCCTAGACAATCGCCACGTTGTTCCTCATAATATCAAAATGTTGCTTAAATATGATGCTCATATCAACGTTGAGCGTTGCCATTCCTCTTCAATGGTCAAGTATCTTTTTAAGTATATTTCAAAAGGTCATGACCGTGCAATGGTAGCAATTCAGCGTTCCACTGATGCTCCATCCACATCATCTCATCAGCCAGAAACAGCACAGACTGCGGTCGATGAGATACGTCATTATCTCGATTGTAGATATTTGACACCGCCTGAGGCGATATGGCGCATTTTCTCATTTGATGTTCATTACAGCTATCCATCAGTTGAGAGGCTCCCTGTACATTTGCTTTCTCAGAACAATGTTGTTTTTAGTGATTTCCAGGAGTTAGATGAGATAGCAAACAGTGACTCCTTTGGATTCACCAAACTGATGGCTTGGTTTGACCTCAATAAGAAGGATGACCTCGCAAGAACTCTCACTTATATTGAGATACCATCAAAATTTACATGGAAACAGGATGAAAAATCATGGGCACGCCGCAAGCAAAACAGGAAGCGGCTTGCAAGAATGTTATTCGTCCATCCAAATGCTGGTGAGTTGTATTACCTGCGCATGCTGCTCAATATCGTGCGTGGTCCTACCTCATTTGAGGATGTTAGAACAATCAATGGTATTATCTATTCAACTCACCAACAAGCTTGCAATGCTCTCGGTTTGCTTGATGATGACAATGAGTGGCTATACACACTGCAAGAGGCAGCTGTTACAGCATCCGCCCAGCAAGTGCGTAAGCTATTTATTGATATCCTCCTATACTCATAGGTCACAGATCCAGGTGAACTGTGGAATGCATGCTGGTCATTGATGGGTGATGACATCTTATACAATATACGATCACGGTATAGACTTCCTCAATTCAATTGCAGTGATGCAATGTTAAAGGATCATATACTGTATGAATTAGAGGACATATTGATCAGCCGCGGATCTTCACTCGAATCTGTCAAAATTCCTCAGCCAATTGAGCAGAGGCTATATGAAACAAATAACACATTATTGGCTCAGCAATTATCATACAATACTGTTGAACTGCGAGAGCAAGCACCTGTCTTTCTTGCGAGTCTCAATTCTGAACAAAGACATATCCTTGACCTCATTCTGTTCTCTATCCAGAATAGACAAGGCAAGCAATTCTTTGTTTACGGACCTGGCGGAACAGGCAAGACACATCTATGGTCTGCACTGACTGCTAAGCTGCGATCAGAGGGCAAGATTGTTCTAACAGTAGCATCTTCTGGTCTCTCATCGCTCCTTCTGCAGGGAGGCGTAACAGCATATTCACGGTTCAAAATACCAATTGAGCTCACAGAAAAATCAACCTGTGATATAAAAAAAAACAGCCAGCTAGCAAGGCTCATAACAAGTACTTCACTCATTATCTGGGATGAAGCGCCAATGAGCAACAGGCTATGCTTTGAAGCATTAGATAGAACAATGAGAGATCTCCTGGCTTCCACAGATCCAGCATTAGCTCATGCACCTTTTGGTGGAATTACAATAGTACTTGGTGGAGACTTTAGACAGATATTGCCAGTTGTCCCTCAAGGTTCTAGGCATGATACAATAGGTGCATCAGTTGTTCGTTCTCCATTATGGGATCGATTTGTGGTGCTGCGCTTGACACAGAATATGCGACTCATGCGTTGCAGGGATGATCCCGCACAAGCAAGAAAAATCACAGAGTTTGCTTCGTGACTTCTTGCAGTTGGGGATGGAAATCTTCCTGCAGTGCCTCTTGATGATGCTGGGATACCCGAATGGATAAAGATACCAGATTAGTTTTTAATCCACTATGATAGTGATGACCAACAAGCAATCATAGATGAAATTTATCCAGACCTGCATGCCTCACAGATATATGATGATTATCTCCGGTAGCGTGCGATACTCGCACCAAAAAATAATCTGGTTGATTCATTGAATGAAAAAATCCTGTCTCAGCTTCCTGGACAATTATTTCAGTACTATAGTTCTAATTCAGCTGCTGGCAAAGATAAAATAGATGATGAACTACGCGGTACCTACCCAGATGAATATCTGCAGAATATAACCTCTGGTGGTCTACCCCCGCATTGCCTTGCTCTCAAAATTGGTGTTCCCGTGATGCTGTTACGCAATATCAACCAACCTAATGGGCTTTGCAATGGCACCAGGATGGTTATTACTGCATGTGCCGATAAATATCTCAAGGCACGTATCATTACTGGCAGCTCTATAGGACAGGAAGTCTACATTCCTAGAATAGTCTTTATTCATGAAGATGGAAACCTGCCGTTCAATCTTAGGAGGAAACAGTTCCCTGTTCGCATTTGTTATGCAATGACAATAAACAAGAGTCAAGGTCAGTCACTAGATAGAGTCGGTGTTTACCTACCAGAGCCAGTTTTCGCTCATGGACAACTCTATGTTGCATTATCAAGGACAACTTCTCCTGATGGACTCAAAATACTCATATCTAATACAACCAATGCGCCTCCAGGCTACACAAAGAACATTGTCTATAAAGAAATCTATTCAGAATTAGGTAGCCAACAATGACTATCATCCTCTCCTGCTCTCCTCCCTGATCTTACATAAAAAATATTCTGAAAATTTAATACTCTTTCTCAATCCTTTTTTTCCTAATCTTTTTTCGCTGATTTTATTTCTGATGTGCTATCTTTTTTTTTAATCTTTGTTGCTTTCAATTATCTGCAGACCAACATGTTGGACCTGGTGAAGATCTCGGATCTTCCTAATAGACCTCACTCAGTCAGAATACAAGTCAGAATAATCAGAGTATGGGCTGCAAAAGGCCCAGACAATCCAGCCATCTGGTATTATGCAGCTATTCTAATGGACAAACATGTATAATTCTGTACTTCCTATTTTCTCCATACTTTGCACATATTGTACATTATTTAAGTTATTGATGCCGATTATGTCAACATCTATCCCTCCAGAATGGTGTTGTAGAAGCTAGGATACCGAAGGATCAGTACCAGCGGCTCTCGAGGTTATTAGAAGAAGGTCGTCTCTGTGAAATTGCAAAATTCTCTGTCAAGGCTGCTCCCAAACAGTACCATGCTGTCAAAGGAGATCATATCATCTCCTTTACAAGACAAACTACTCTCACACCACTTGCCTCTGCCAGCCTGGCGATACCGATACATTACTTTGATATTCAGCGATTGGATGTTGTGGGTACTGAAATCACAGACACTAATAAAATGATAGGTATTTGTTGGACCATTTTTACAGCTATTGTGCATTCTCTTCCATTATCACTTTTTCTCACACCCTCTCTTCCTTTCTTTGGTGCTGTTCTATTCCAGATGTGATTGGCAGGATTGCTGGATTTAGTCCTGTTAGGCCCGATACCGAGGCAGACCAGCGAAAACCTGCACAGATGATCTATTTGGCAGATGAGAGGTCCCCCTGCACACAATATATTTTTTCCTCCATTACTATACATACTGTTCGATATCGTCTCCTAATCTGTTTTCATTCCACTAATATATCTAAAACATTGTCTTTTCTCTTTGCAATCTGTAGAGGTTATATGCTTGAGGTCACACTGTGGAGGCAATTTCTCCCGTTATTTGATACAGACAGACTTCATGCAGAATCGAAAAATGCTCCTGTTATTATTATCTGTGCTGCAGTTCAGATTAATGAATGGGATGGTTAGTTCTTTTTTCTGTTATAGATCACTGCTCTTGCACGAAATTCATCTCATACAAACTGTACAAGCACAGATAGATTCCCAAATAAAATAATACAAAACATATCTTCCTCACTAATGTACATATCATGATAACTCATTTTATTTAGCCGCTCATCCTTTCTGGCCATACAGATATCTATAATGTGAAAGCCATCAGTTCAACGAGATTCTACTTTGACAAAACTATTCTAGAAATTGCACGCTTTGCTGCAAGGTATCCAATTACTCCACAGATTACCCCCTTACATTGCATGATAGAAAAAAAATTAGCTCACAACACATTTTTTCCATCAGTTTACCACCGGACTTGCCACTGATCATACTCGACACTGAAGGTCCACCATATGATGGGGCACAAGTTAGAAGGGCTGCCCAACAAATTGAACAAGTTGACCCACAGGCAGTCACGGTTGAAGAATTTCTGGCTATTCCAGTCACCACATACTCCGTAAGCATATTCCTATTTGTGAAACAAATTATATCTGCTTTTATTCTTGCGCTTTACAAAAAAATCACTACTTGCACCCATTGTGGTATACACAGAGAATAACTTACAACGCCCTATTCTGACAATCGCTCTTGTGTGCTTTCAAATTGCTTAGTTTAATTATCTGATGCCACTCTTTTTTGCAGGACACTCTGTATAAATGTGTTGCGTCGATTACTGACCTCATCAACAGATATGAATGGCACTACAACGCATGCAAAAAATGCACAAGTAGGTTGAGTAATAAGTTCTGCTACAGATGCGCGGTGCACAGGGATGATTTTATCGATTGGTATGTATATACATCCATGCAGCTACTTAACCAACAAAGACCTGTCACAACTATTCTTCTGATGTGCAACAGAAAAAAAAACTATCCCCCTCAAAAAAATACATACATAAATAAATAAACACACACATAAAAAAATGCATCTATCTTCAAATTGAAGATGAAATTACAAAAAAAAAAAGTTCATACACTTCTCTCCTAATCATATATCTCTTAATCAAACAGGTACAAACTCGAGCTTCGAGTGAAAGATCAAACAGGAACAGCAGTCTTCACAGCACTTGGAAAAGTTGCAAAACTTATTATTGGTGCCGACGTAAAAGCGATGGTCAAAGAACAGGACACAACAGATGATGATACACCAAAACAAATTCTAGAAATTATTGGAAAAGCATATCAATTCACTGTTCTTCCAAAGGAATCAACAAAATTCGAAGGCGTCAGAATGAACACTGTTATCCGTGTAGATGCGGTCCCTCCAAGCAGTACACTCTATCTGCACACTGACCAACAGGATCTGCCTCCTCCACTTACCCACCCAACAGGAGCAACAACAAGGTGAGTAATGCTCTATGCAGCAATGCACAAAATCTACCCATGCTATATTTGCAGATCTATTCTCATAGTTATCTGAATGGTATTCCGTTGTTGTTGCAGCAAAGCTCCCTCAGATGACATTATCTCACCTGCACAAGCTCAGTCACCACAACACCTGTCAGGCTCCACACCTTCTACACCACCTCCGTCACTGGACATCACCACCCCAGTTACAGACAAGCATCGACAATCACCAGATAAAAAAGGGTTCAATTAATTATACAATCTACTTATCTTCTATTTCCTTTGTTAATCATCATTTCACAAAAGTATTATTCTTTACCAAAAAAAATACAAGAGCACAACAAATTAAATCCGTGTATCGTTCTGTAAAGAGTGCTCATCTCCTGCAGCAAAGAACCCGCACATCAGGAACAACACAATAGACCGTCCAGCACTACTAGGAAGAGACTCTTTTCAGAGACAGAAACAACCAGCCTGAAAAGGTAAAAATTCCTCACCAACAACAGTTTTGCTCTTCTACTTTTCATTTCCTCACCCAGTCTCTCACACAGATAATATTTGTAATGAAATGTCTTTTCTTAGTGAGGTACCTGCTCAGCACACCCTCTCACTCTGCATGGCCCGCATAGTGGTCCTGATGAAACTAGAAAGGAACCATTATCAGCTGAATCTGATGACTCCGCTGTGCACAAAACTCAACCCGGGTACTAAACAAAAATGGACTTAACTCCATGACATGTTACCAAACATTTCTTACCATGACACCATTTCATCTTATCAAACAGCTAACTCCATGACAAAAATCTGTTAATATCAGCTATCCATAGATGGCTGCCATCATACAAAAGCACAAAGAAAATAACCTCGATTTGTTTTTTCTGCTCTGACTACCATTGTACATAGAGCTCTCTTTGAATCATTACAAAGGCAAATGCCTCACTTTTCTGTGCACGCTCCAGATATTCATTCATTTCTTTCCATATCTAACTACCATGGCTAATCTCCTAATGCATTTATTCCAGCAATGATCGTTAACGAGTAAAAACATCAAGCAACGCAGAACTATTTTGGACCAGACCTCGCTAACAGGAAGCCTGCTTATATCAACCACCTCTACTTTTGGACTAGCTAAGAACTGAATGTTTATTCAGTACTTTATATGGTATATTTCCTCTGCAACAAACAAGGACAGATATATGTAATATCTAACTTCTACAACAGCCCTCCTTTATCTTATATTAGCACTGAAACTATTACTTTTGTGTTCCATTACAAAAATTCAACTGCATTCCAGCATGGTGGTATCAAAATATCACCTACTCCAACTGTAGGCAGTTGAATGTCTGTAATGGCTATGTTAACCTGTACAAAAAATCTTATCAGGTATAAGCATGTTGCTATCTGTATTTGCAAACATATCACTCTCTCTGTGTTGCTATGGATGTATGAAGTACTATCTATATCTGTTTTTCTTTGTAACTGTACATCTATATTAATCCATACCTAACAAATGCAGAATTACTGCAGCATCTACACATATAGTTGCTTCGAAAAGAGAACGACAAATTATATCTGTACACTGAGTGATACAGTCCCTGATAGCATTTCTCATTCTCTCAACGAAGCACTATATGTACATACACTCCTGTTTCCCTCCACATTGCTCCAGAAATTTTTCTGTGGAGCCAAAAACTGACCTTGCACCTTCCTGCACTGCTTCGACCCTCATATATAGAGCTCCACTGAAAACAGACCAACAACCAAACAGTATACATGTGATATACTGTTCAGCCCATGACTATCCAAAGACCAACCAAAACAGACAAAATGTACGCCTCACATGCCTGAATGCAGAACAAACCAAATATCACAAAGCCAACAGAGATTGATGCAATATTTTTATATATCGCACAACACAGATTGATAAAAGTTGCTCTTATGATTCGTCTATTTTTATCTTTTGTCTGTTCAGTTTTTCATGTGTTTATCGAGTTCATCTCCATGCCATCATTACAGATCCAATAAATAGTACACAAAAGACTAAAGGGACTAATTCTGTGCTTTATTCTCCTTTCTTTTTATTCTGTTCGCTACAGACCAACGACGTTTGTTCTTATTTTTTTATTCTGTTCATTAGAAGTTCCATGCCATACATGATCTTTCTTTGTTTTCTCCCAAGCAATATTGCGCATAACATACAGAAATTCTACAAACATCATAGTTTATAACTTAAATAAAAAAAAATAATGTCCTCAAATAAATAATATAATCATTATAGATTAATCTTACATCGCGCGAAGCGCGATGCGGTAGCTAGTTTATTATAAATTCTTGTCAAAAGATCACTGGTCCTTAACCCTAAAAGCTAGTTCAACAAGGCCTGGAATCTGGGATATCACTACACGAAAAACAAAAAAAAACTAACCAATCATGAGTAGGCCTGCACAATGAAAAAATACTTGCGTAATTCCGTGCGTTTCGTCTGTTGCGGAACGATCTACGAAAGATTTTTTGATTTCGTCTGGGTTAGCGAAACGATATACGAAACGTTTTATGGTTTCGTGAGTTTAGCGTAACGAGTTACGAAACTATGTCCTTTCGTTTCGTATCCTTTCGCGAAAACGCATTAATATTTAATATATAAATTAATATTAAATTATTTAACATAATTAATATAAATTATGTATATATAATCCCACTGGGAGAGAGTCAGAGAGAGATCAAACTCTAATCTATTTTTCTCCGCCTCTTTCTCTCTGAAGCGGCGCCATGTCTTTTCAGTTGCCTCTGTCGATTCGAGATCTCCTTTTGTCTCTCTATTTTCTCTATCTCTATAATCTTCTCTGTCTCTCTCTCTCTCATGCATGCTCTTGGAGAGCTGATGATTGACGATTGATGATATCGAGTCATCTCGATGTTTGATTTTCCTCCTTTTCTGTTGGTTTCGATGAAATCCTCATCATTAGTATCGAAACCCTAGACTGATTAGTGCTCTATGTCTCTTGGTTTTCAAAATCTTAGCTTAAGTGTAGGCTTGGTAGCTTAAAAGGCTTGAGAAAGGTTATGATTGCTAGTTTTTGAGAGACTGGTGACAGAGTAGTCGATCAGTCAGGGTCTGTTGGCTATATAAGATGAAGAAACAAGACAGAAAGGAAGGAAGGAAGGAAGGAAAAGAGGAAGAGAGAGAGAGAAAGGTATTTTTTTCTCTGATTTTCTATCTTATTTTAATTTTTTTCGATTTTTTTATCTATTAGTTCTTAACTTAAGTTTAATTTTACTTCTTGTTCTTTGTAGGAAAAAAAGAAGATCAAAAGTAAAGATAGACCGAAAGGTATTAACTTCATAACTTCTATTTTGATTTTAATTTTTATTAGTTGTTTATTTTTTTTTGGGTTTTAATTCTTTTCTTGTTCATTTGTGTTTGGTGACTCTTTGTACGAAAATTACATAAATCTCAAAGTACCCTGACATAGCTGACTCACAGAGAGGGAGTGTGCAAGAGGAAGATTTTGATCTAATAGATGATGAGTATAATTTTTTTTTATGTTTTTAATACTTCTGTTTGTTATTGGCGTGTGGCATGGGAGACATCCATTCCTGACAGTATGTTAATGCCACTCATATGTGTGTTTGTTAATATTATTTATATGTTGTATGCTTGTGCTTTGTTTGTTTGAATGTTTGTGCAATTGTGCTTGCTATGTGTCTTGTTTCATGGTTGCCAGGCATGGATGTCTCCCATGACACACCTTTGCAAGCATGGTATGGTTATGTAGAGTAGAGTTCAAGTTGAACTGTTTAAGATTATCATTTGAGTTGGTCATGACTGACATCCAGTCCTGGCAACATGTTGAATTGAGCAGGTAGAAATTAAGTGTTATGTCAGGGGTGGATGTCAATCATGACTAACCTTGGCAATCTGTTGAATTGATGCACTGGTATGCACTATTATATATCTAGTAATCTGGTATGTATGACTTGATTGCTTCCAATTTATAGTATGGGACCAAGATTGCATTTTGAAACTGCAGAGGAAATTGAAAGGATCCAAATTGATGCTGAACTGGCTGATGGTGGTACTGGTACCCCAACCCCAAATGCTGATGGTGGTACTGGTACTCCAACCCCAAATGAACCTCAACCTGCTGCTGATAATGCTGATTTAGCAACAAAAAAAAAGAGGAACAATCCAAGGAAATCAAAAGTGTGGGAACACTTTGATAGTACAGAGAAAGATGAAGATGGTAACTTTACAGCCACTTGTAAGTATTGTGGCATTGAATATTTGCAAGGCAACTCAAGCAGCACTAGCTCACTGTTGCATCATTGTCAAGGTGGTTGTAAAAAAATGCCACCCACAAAAAGAATGAAACTTGATGCCTTACAGAGACTGCTTGCACTTGGCAGTGGTGAAGGTATACTTCTCACTTGGCACTTGTAAGTTGTCACCAATAATGTATAATTGTTACTTGGCATTTGGCACTAATATGTATAATGTATTGTATAATTCAACTCTAAGATTGAGTGGGGCCAAGTATCCAACCTTGAATTTGTATTTTCCTGATTTCTGTGAGGTTTATCTGAATATTCAAAAGATGAATAGTAGTCCATATACATTTGTTGTGAATATGGGACAAAAAATGTTCCAGAAGTGGAACAAGTATTGGGAAATTGGAAGTGTTCTGTTGGCTCTTGCTTGTTCTCTAGATCCAAGGTGTAAGCTAGCAGTGGTTGAATACTACTTCAAAATGTTGCATCCTTAAGAGTTCCAATCATTTATGACCAACTTGAAGACTTACTTTGATGATTTGTTCAATGAGTATTTGATCTCAAACAACAAACAACCACAGTCACAGAGCCAAACTAGTCAAAGTACAGCACCAAGGTAGTCCACTAGCACATCTGATATGTATATATATATATATATATATATATTTTTTATTTTGTTATGTGTGTTGCAATCAAAGTTGAAAATATCTTCTTTTCAGTTCTAGTGGATCAAAGGAAGAAACTGATTCAAGGGCTGGTTTGAAAAATTTCTTGAATGATAAGAAGCAGGCTCACCCCATCTTGTCTGAGCTTGATCAGTATCTATCTGAACCACTTGATCCTTGTAGCTTGGATGATGACTTTGACATTTTGTCATGGTGGAAATTAAAAGCCCCTAAATATCCAGTTTTGTCTAAGTTGGCTAGGGACATATTGGCTGTACCAATTAGTACTGTGGCATCAGAGTCAACCTTCAGTACTGCTTGTAGAACACTTAGCCCAACTAGAAGCTCATTGAATGATGAGAGCATTGAAACTCTAGTGTGTGCACAGAATTGGTTGAGGACAACAGTGATTGGTATTATTTTTAATTATAATTAATTTCCATTTTAATTCAATTCAATTATTACTAATTTCTCTTTTGTTTGATATTAATGTAGAAAGTGGTGGTGAACTTGGTGATGCAGATGATGATGCAATTGATGAAATTATTGAATGATCTCTGTGTTATGATTTTTTTAACAGTTGAACTTGGTGAACTTGGTAATTGCAAGTTTTATTTTTTGATAAAGAAACAGTTGGTTTTTTGTTTATTTTGGTGCCTATAGGACTAAGGAGAGTCTGTTAATTTAACAATGAGATTAATTCTATATGGATGGGTCACTGATGAAGGGTACAAAATTGCCAAGTGCTTGTTCGAGGGGATGGGACTCTTACTTAGTAATTTCGATGGGTCAATCGGAATTATTGGATTTGTTGATATCTCCCCAATGATTTGAACTTATAACTGAGACCACCATAATTCATATGGAAATAATCCCTTGTTAAATTAGGTATTAGTTTGAAATTATTTTGATGTATTTTTAAATGAAACATGCGTTTACAGTCTTTTGTTATTGTGCTTTTTTTTTAAAGTATTTTAGTGCATTTTTTTGAATTATTCTTTGTTATATCTTATATGAACTGTGTCTTCACAGCGAAATTTACATTTGATCGCGGTTGATCGTTTCTTTCGCGATTCCAGGCGAAACGATCAACGAAATTTTTTTAACTTCCGTTCAAAAAACGCAACGAGTAACGAAAAAATTTATACTTACGCTGTGTTAGCGAAAGTTCCTACTTTCGTCACCGCCGTCTACATTAGACAGGCCTAATCACGAGCTTTACTTTTTACTTCTGAAAATTTTGCCAATGTTTCATAAACAAGATTTTAGTCAAAGGAGAATAAGGATGTTGGTTCAATTGGGATTTGGGAATAACCGAATAAGCCTATGAGATTCATTTTTTGATGGATGACGATTGTTTACGTTGTCGGTTGGTTTTTGGCTTTTTGGGTTCAGCGCTGGCCTAAACCTGGTGTCATAGTTGTTATATAAGTGCACTAAAATAACAATTATTCCACATCATTACAATTCATACTGCAATTAATTATCATGCAATTTACATGCACCTTGTAAAAGGGCAAAAGTCAAATATAGCAGATCAACTGGAGCAATTTTATCTGATTAATTAATGCTGTTATGATATTGATATGGACACATGGCAGCAACTAATTTGTAGGGGAGATAGAAACGAAATTTGTTCTGGTGGTATGCATTTTCCTATAAAAAATTTAAAACAGAAGACAAAAGATCATCCTCTTATAAATTATTTGTATAGTTCCCTTTAGATCATTGACAACAAATTTTTTTTTTCTGTTAACTAGTTATTAACAATTTGTTTGAAGCTGACATTTACTTTACACATCTAAAATGTGGGGACCTATGGGATTTAACTAAGTTGAAGGGCGTAAATATGTTGCATGACATTGATGACAATTGACAATAATATTCCAGTTATATATTTAATTTATATTTTCTTCAGACAATGTGGATCTCTCAAATTTTCTCAACTCGATTTAGGATATTGCCACATGACTGCAATATTGATAGCTACAGCTCAAATTATATAACAGGTTATAAAAACAAACGAATAATTTTTCCGAATCGGCCCAATTTGTTTTTGGGTCGCAACTAAAATTTTGTCATGTTATAATTCCAATTTGTAGTGTTTATAACTTTATATTAGTAGCGTTTTGTTCAAAAAGTTCGTTTGAAGTTCACATTTATTTGAATTCTTATGCATAGTTTAACCAGAAAACTATGTAAGTGATATAGCTATTGGTTGGCCAAGTGGAGTCAAAATTATATTGGAAATGCTAAAATACCATCTAGGTGCAGCCTATATATATATTTAGAGATAGGCTCTAATACTTTGCGGAGTAATTCTTATCTTTACTTTTATATTTTTATTTTTTACCATTTTTTTCTTATATTTTCAAATTGGATATTTTTGAAAAATCAGAAAAGAATAATTTTAATAGCCATTATGAACTGAATAGGTCGCCAATAATTGAACGTAAAAGCAGGCCAATGTGGCAAATAATTTTTATAATTTCAAATGTGAAATGTTGTATTACAAAATTAAATAAAGGTGGTTCCAGTATCACCAAATGGCACAATTTTTTTTTTAAATTTAAAATTCATACATCTAATCCATCTTTTGATCTTCCTTAATTAATGAGCAAGGAGTTTTTATATAAAACTTGTATTATTTGAAGTTCATTTAATACTTGATCAAAATGTCGGAAAATAAATGAATATTGTTTATTATGACATATTAGTTGTAATACATTCATATTTTGACCTCTTAATAGAGTACTATTACAAGTAAACTTCAAAAAGTATAAATTTTATATAAAAATGCACCGGTCATTTAATTAAAAAAAAAATATCTCAGCAGTCTAGCAATATTTGGTGACAAAAAAAATAGTAGCACGAAAATTTTACTTGTCGAAGGATTCAGACTATATAAAGTGCACACTTGGAGCTATCAAAAAGTTAAAATCCACAGTACCGCTGGCTTTTTCCCTCTTTATTAATTTCTTCCCGGAAGGCATGCAATCAATAATTGAATCTAATATTGTTTAAAATGTAATTATGCTGAGAGGGCACCGTATATACTTGCATTGAGGAAAATTGGCCAGAAGAGCGGATGTCATATTTTTCTTTAATTTAGTTGTTAGAACGCATCATTCATCATGAATTAATATACGAGGAAAATCAAGGTCAAGGACTAGTTTAAAAAAGGCTTGCGGAAATAGTTTAGTGTAGTTAGCATCCATATCTTCATTCAATTAATTAATGCACAGTCTGTTTCATCGTAGCCTACCTCTACCTTTAGTATATATATGACGCAATAAGTAGGCTCTTCAGTAGTTATCATCTCAGTAAGATAAAAAAGACTAATTATTTTTTTTTTGTCTAATTTTTTCTGTAATGGAGCAATTGCTTCTATGTTTTCTCCTCCTCATCTCATGTTTCAGTCATGCATACTGCACTAAAGAACAACCATACAATGCAATATTTAGTTTCGGTAACTCTTATGCCGACACAGGAAACTACATCACTTTAGTGAAGGGAGTGCTCCCATATGATGTGTTTGAGCACCTACCTTACGGGATGACATACTTCGGCCAGCCCACCGGCCGTGGTTGTGATGGGCGTCTTGTTGTTGATTTCATTGGTATGTTTTACAATTTCTTCTTAGTAGTTTTTTTCTTACCTGAAACAGAGTAGAAGCAGAGCAGAATATATAAAAGTATTTGGCTTGTTTTACTGCATATGCTTATAAGATAAATCCTCCTAATACAAAAAAGATCCAATATTAATTGGGTCTTTAATAACAAAATTCTTTCAATTATTAAAAATGAATTAAGTCAGACATCCTCTGTGCCATGGCAGCCCAAAATCTGAGTCTTCCTCTGGTACCACCATACTTCTCAAAGGGCCAAGATTACCACAAGGGAGTGAACTTCGCAGTCATTGGTTCGACAGCACTTAGCCTTGACTACTTCCGTCAACATAACATTACTAATATACCGGGAACAGATACCTCAATTAGCGTTCAACTCGGATGGTTCGATCAATTCAAGACTTCCATATGTAACACAACTGATTGTATGTAATTAAATTTAACATTGTTATTGATTATTTCATATATGTTACTTCTTTTGGATACTTGTGGTAAAGTGCATTATTTTAGTGCTTCTCCAATTTCTAATTAAGTAAAAAAATTAATTCACACAGCATGCAAGGATTACTTCAGAAAATCACTCTTTATATTTGGAGAGTTTGGAGGAAACGATTACACCTTCGTATTGTCAGCAGGAAAATCCATAAGCGAAGTCAAGTCCTACGTACCAGTTGTTATCAACACCACTAAAGAGGCAGCTGAGGTATGTACGTAGCTTATGGAAATACGTCCTAAGAATTAATTTTTAATTAGTTGCATCAATTGAATTTTGAATACACACCCCCACACAATATAAGAAAAAATAGCAATAAGCGGAAATAAAATATATATATGAAAACGCCCTATTTGAGTGTTAATAGCTTGGTCTACAGCTCCCTTTCGTAGAAATCAATTAATAATACTTAAAAGACATAATTGATGTATGACATGAAAAATAATTAAGTAGCGACAAAGTTATTGCATTCATTAATTTTCTTCTTGGGTGCTTTCTTTTCAAAAATAAAGCTATCAGTGGCTTAGACTTTGAATTTTTCAACAATTAATAAGTAATAACTTAATTATTTTTCAAATGGGGAGTTTGAAAAGAAGGCAGCTTGAAAAAGATATTTGGGTCCAGAATGCTAGTTTGTAAGTTCCTAAACCATACGAAATTGAAAGGAAAAAAATAACATTTTCGTGCTGATTTAATTATGAAAAATATCACCTATATGATGTAATTGATCGAGATATAAATATTTGTACTAACATACAAGGGTTAAGTAAGCAGGAAAGAGGCATAACAGGCTACAACATCGATGTTGGCTGGCTAAAGACATCTTTGTCATCGTCATTATTATTAGTTTCTTGATTAAAGATCTATATATCAGCTTGTAGAAATATACATTATACTCTGGTGTACTTGCAAACTGTGGCAAATTGTGAGCTTCGTTATATGTGGAGAATAAATAAACTATGCGGTAATTCTCAAATTTTCACGCTCATTTATTGCTTACAGTCGTTGCTCGAACAAGGTGCCACAACTATCGTACTACCTGGAAACTTACCAACAGGATGCATACCGATTATGCTGACATTATACGCCAGTACAAACAAGTCCGACTATGATCATCTTGGATGCTTGAAACATTACAACACCATTGGATACTATCACAACATTAAGCTAAGGGAAGCAGTGGTGCAGCTCCAGCTTAAGTATCCTAAAGCCAAAATTATCTATGGTGACTATTACGAGCCAGTAATCAATTTCTTGAAGAACCCAGAAAAATTTGGTAAGTTTTTTTTTTTTTTTAAGATAAATTGGAGGTTTAAGCCACCTATTTTATTTTTAAATTAAATAAAAATTTTTAAATTTGGTAAGTTTTTGCTTATTAATGGAAACATTAGTTACAAATAACGCTAAATTTAATTTTCAATCTCCTCATTTTCATCAGCTTTTATTTTTTAACTTATTATTCACTATTCAGGCTTTACTAATGGAGCGCCCCTTAAAATTTGCTGCGGAGGAGGGGGTCCATATAACTACAACCTCACTGCTACTTGCGGCCAACCCGGAGTATCAGCTTGCTCGAACCCATCTACTTACATAAATTGGGATGGAATACATCTAACTGAGGCAGCATACAGAACTATAGCAACAGGTTGGCTGAAAGGTCCTTATGCTCATCCGCCAATTTTATCTGGTTTCTATTGAGTGGTCCTGCGTTTTCTTTTTCTTTCTTCCTGTATTTGATAAAGAATCAAATTTAGTATGAACATTGTTATTGCTTTATTCCTTTATTGAGTTTGTGTTTGGCAGCAAATTGAGGAACTTGAGTTGTGTGCTTTTGATTGTTGTTTAAATATTGAACAAGAACATGGGGAACGTGATAATTATATGTATTGGTGTTCCATCTTGGTCATGTAGTTCTTCTTTCCACAAATAATGTGTATTTAAATATCAAATAAATATATGAACTACTTGTTTTAGTGACATCAAAAATGGAAAAAAAAGTGAATTATATTCCTGAAGTCAAGAGCAGAAAAATCAGTACTTAACAGTAATCAATTTGCCTCGTTTTCATTATTTTTATTATTTGATCTCCTACCAGATTAACTCTATATTGTTATAATTGTTATTGAAAGTGAACTGAATTAGAAAATATATAAAGATCAATTATTAATATTTGAACAATTATTAATCTAATTAGTTCTGAACCGTTAAAAAATAGCCGCTTTTAAAAATCCGAAATAAATACTTAAAAATTTCAAATAAATATAAAATTTGGTCATTATCTTTGGATAGGAGTTAACAATTTTCCTATTCAGTTTTTAGCCTTTAGATAGTGTCAAGATTCGTGCACAAAAATAGACGTATATTGAGGATGGATGCGCTGGAAGACAGGAAGAGGGCTTCTTCATTATTTTTTTCCGTTACTCCTACAAGCTCCTCCGTTTCTCCCGTCTTCGTCGACCTAAACTGGAATTCGAACAAGCCATGTTTATGCATCTTGTCGTCATCTCTCTCTGAAAAATTGTCGTACGCGTGCAATTTCTGAATAGGAAACTCTCTCTCTTTCTCTCTCAAATTCCCTGAATTTTTGGACTGAAACCCTGACTAGCCTGACTCCTCGGCAAGGGGTTTGACCAAATGGCTGCAATTTCTGAATTTTTAAAACTTAGGTAATTGCAGTCAAATCAATTAATTTTAGTTAAATTTTAAAACTTAATTAATTAATTTCTGAAGTTTTATTGCGTTTAGGCACTAAACGTGATCACGAGAATCTGTAGCTTTTCTTTTGCCAAAGGGTTTTGGATCCATATTTCTCTGCTTAGATCCGTATAAAGAATGATGAGTTCTTTTATTTTTAGTCTAGCTAGTGCACTATTTGCGTTGAGGCAGAGAGAGACGTGTAGAGGGTCTCCATTCTAGGGTTCACCTTTTCGAGGAGTCAACTATAATCGTTGCGAGTTGCTTAGGCACAAGGACAGAGGTGGGAGGAGCCGAGTCGCCGCCTGGGTTTTTTCTTCGACATCTGTGGCCTTGCTTTGGCATACAGATGGAGACGATAAGAGGGGAACAAAGAGACGGAGAGAGTAGATCAATTAATTGAGAGATTTAACGTCAGATGTAAATAGATCGCTCTCTCAGCGTCTAAATGCGAACCGTCAGATTTCATCCTTGCACGACTCTTACAGCAATTCAACTATCGGAAACCTATGTTAGTCGGGTGCGGATGCGGGTATCGTATCGGATACGATGCGGGTGCGGGGATACGTCATTTTTCAAAAAACAAGAATAGGTAGTATATATAAAATAATAATAATAATATATTTTGTAATTAAAAAATAATTTTTATATTTTAATTTATGTTGAGAAAGTTAACAATTATTAAACTATGAAAAATAAAAGGACAAAAAAAAAACAAAACGAAAATAAGTTAACAGTAAAAAAAACTTTGAGAAGCCGAACTGCTGAAGCACCCAAGGCCCACCTCACTACCTAGGCCCGATAAGTATTCCTATTTGTCCGGTTTTGAAGTATAAATTTAGTCCCACAATGGAAACAGAACTAATACATAGATAGTATATATAGGACAAGAGTAGTGATGTGCCGCATCTGCACAAGGGTGAGGTTTCTCGTGGGTGTGTAGGTGACACATTCCATAAATTTTCGTGGGACCCGCGCATTAGGGTTAGAAAGGAGTGGGTCTTCGACGGGTTTGGGTCGCTCTTTCTAAAATATTCGTGTTAATTTGTCCCGTCTTAAATCGTGGAAAAAAAAGATAATTTTATATAATTATATTCAATTTTTTTTCATCTAATAAAAAAATTACAAATCAAATAAAAAAATAAAAGAAAAACGTAAAAGTAATTAACGAAAAAAACAGAAAAAAATATTGAAAAAACAAAAAAGTATTGAAAAAATAACACATAAAAAAACGTTATAGTGATTATATATGTATTTTTAATACTAACGAAAAATTTAAAAAAATAGTAATAAAATAAATAAAAATCCGCGGACCGGACCGGACCGTCGGGTTTAAGAAGGATTAGGGCCAAGATTTCTAAGATGGACCGTCTTAACCCGTCCCGTCTTAAGTCGTGAACCGTCCTAACCCGTCCCGCCTTAACCCGTAGACCGCCGCGGGTTGGTTGGACCGCCCCGCCCCGTCCCGTTTGGTAAACACTAATCTGAGTATCATCGTCGGAAACTGAATAGGAAAACCCCTCTATGGCTCTATCATGTCTAAAGGACAATAGCCAATCTATATATATATATATATATATATAAAGTTTAATAAGGATCATAGTGTATAGAGTTTTCTATTCACCGCGAACTTTTTCAGAAATATTTTTATAAATTGACAAATCTAATTTAACTAAGCTAATCTATATATTGAAATCTCATAACCAATCAAATTATATAATTTTTGAGATTTTATTACTATTTTTTAATTTTTTAAAACATGTCATTTTTGGAATGTTTTACTATTTACAACATTAAAAAAATAACATGTTTTAAAAAATTCGAAAAAAATAGTAATAAAATTTCAAAAATTATAAAATTTTGTTGGTTATGATATTTCAATATATAGATTAGATTGGTTAAATTAAATTTGTCAATTTATAAAAATATTTCTAAAAAAAATTCGCAGTGCATGGAAATTTCTAGTTATTCGCAAAAGTTGATCTCTCGTTGAGTTTTAAATTTGTGCCTTTCACTCAAAAGTGGATTGTCATTTGTTACGGAATTAAACACTGATTTGGACGCTGACTTATTTGTATGTTTCCATTTTTTTTCAAACGTATATTAATAGCAAAACACAAAACGCTATAATAAAATCTAGCTCTTACTACCACAAGTTCACACTCATTTTCAGGATGAACAATAAAAGAAAAGTAATTACAAAATTGAAAAGTCTAGCTCAAGAACCAGGATATGCAAATCGAGCACCTGAAGGGCAGCGATTTCAAAATTAAGTAATTAGCTAGGGAAATTAAGTAATTAGCTAGGGATATGCAAATCGAGCACCTGAAGGGCAGCGATTTCAAATAGAGACCTTTTCTAGTGGGAAATTAAGTAATTAGCTAGGGATGTAATTTGAAATACTAGTCTCTCAAATTTTCAAAATTAATTTATGCTTTATCCAGAGAATTAATTTTAAAACTTATCATAAAAATAAATAACTTTAGGATAAATAAGTTGTAAATGTCTTAGTTTCTTAAAATCATACTTGTATATGTGTAGTTATTTTAGTACATACAGACTACAGTACTAACAGTTTTCCGATATAAAAATATTGTTAAATACCGTGAATACAAGATAATAAAGGCTTTATTACTGATCATCATATTTATAAATGAATTTAATATAATTATCCAACTCCCCCCTCCCCCCCCAACGTCCGGCCAGTGGAAAGTACAAGAAATAATTATCTTTCGCAAATTTCCTTGCTAAATAATTTAACGAAACATTGTTTTCGTTTTATGTATTTCTTTTATTAATGCGGTCGCAATAATGTTAGTCCATGCACCATTCTGATCTCCTGTTTTCAATAAGACTTTTTCCATACTTAACTATAGAGTTTAGATTCATTCAAGCGATCCGACTATTTGTGAGGGTGTGTTTGGATGAGCATGGAATAAGGAATAAGAATAAAAAATTTCAGTATGCGTGCTTATTCTTATTCTTGTGCAACCCAAACAACACAAGAATAAGGAATTTGAGCCCTTATTCCTATACTAACAAAACCATGATATAATAATAAAGAATTTGGATAAGCACGCATACCGAAATTCCTTATTCTTATTCCTTATTCCATGCTCATCCAAACACACCCGTATATAGGAATTAATGTATTGAATTGTGCCTATTGACGGAATTGGAAACTTATTTAACATAAACTAAATTAAATGGTGGGGGCGCATTATGTGATTTTTTAGACCATTTGACTAACTATAAACAACTCTTGAATCTTTTGCTACCTGGATGTGAGTGCACGTCTGCAAGAAGGAATTGATAAGTTAAATTTGGAGCTTTATATTGCTTAATTTATTTAGTTTTAAAATTCAGTGAATACTCTTTATCTTGCAACTACGTAATATTAATTAATTTCAAAATACTTTTCTTCCCACGAAGAAGGCAACATTGTTTGGATCAATTGTAAGTACTTAAAATTATATTGAGTTGCCGATTTACAAGAAATTATTGCTTCCAGGTTGCCCAAATTTTATCTTGGTTTTTTGGACAAAAAAAAAGTGATGACATAATTTACAATAATCTAACTGCCTGATTTTATACATAGTTATTATTGGAATTGGCAGATCTCTTATAAGTTTTTAAAAATATATATATATTAAAGAAAAATGATGACATTCCACTTGAACATCAATCGTGCATTGTTACAATGATGATTAATCTCAGAAATTAACTATAAAAGGGTGTGGTGGATATGTTTTAGTTTACTATGAAAAATTGGCTTGTATTTTTCTTAATTAGCCAATGATGATTAATCTCTGAAACTAATCAAGTTCCTAAACTTTTTTTATATTTTAACATTATTAATGCTAGTAAGAGGCAGATTGAAACCGATTAGTGATTTCGACTAGAACTAGAAAGGAAGTTCTGAACATTTTTTTTTTTGTTAGAGAGTAAAATTATTAAAGAAGATTATTCGCATTAAGGAACCTCGGCCATAAAAGGAAATATTTTTTTTTTCCGTAAGAGGATAAATGTAAACGTTGTGTATTCAATTTCTGATTATTTCTTAGTTGCAACTTGCAACCCCTTCAATTCTTTTCCAGACAACTAAGCAGAAGCACGTCATCTGGTTGGCAGTGCATTTTTTTTTTAAAAAATTGTGACGCCTCGTCAATTCCACTTCTCTAGTATATATATAACACAAAGTTCATCGACTCAGTTCATGTGATCCCAAAAAATAAAGAAGTTACAAAATAAAAGGATTCTTTCCATATATACACTCAAGCTATATGAAGATATTGTTGCCCTCTTTCCTCCTCTTCGTCTCGTTACTCACTCAAGCATACAGCACTGATCAACCTTACAATGCTATATTTAGTTTTGGAAACTCTTACGCCGACACAGGAAATTTCATTTTCTTAGTGAGGGGAGTGTTCCCGTATGATGTGTTCGAGCACCTTCCTTATGGAATGACATACTTTAACCAGCCTACAGGCCGTGGCTGCGATGGACGTCTCGTCCTTGATTTCATTGGTATATTTTACATGCTTTTTCTTGCATCTATTATTTGATTTCAAGGGTATCTTTTCCATAGTTTTTCATAGAACAAATAAATGGTTTTAAGCTCATTTTACCTACTGCATATTTAAGTAACATGAAATTTAAAAACATATATATTGTATATATTTATCCTGCTCTTGTAATTATAAAATTTTTCTTTAATTAGAGTTAGAACTAATTCTCAAACTTTAAACTTATGTGCCCGACGATTGGACTGGATTTTACTATATTTCTCAACCGTTCTCAATCTCCTTCTCCAATTTCTTCCTATTGATAAGTAACCAAATAAAAATCCCGTTACAGTACAGTAACTAGATTTGTTTCCATTTTCCAATACGAGCTAAAATTAAGATGTTCTCTCGGCAGCCCAGGATCTTGGCCTCCCTCTGGTACCACCATACTTTCCACCAATCCAGAATTTTAGCAAAGGAGCAAACTTCGCAGTTATTGGTGCAACTGCATTAACCCTTGAATACCTAAGTCAGCATAATATCACTAATGTACCTCCAGTGGACACCTCGATTAATGTTCAGCTCGGTTGGTTTGAGCAATTGAAGACTTCGCTATGCGACACCAACACGACACAATGTATGTATAATTAATAATTCAATTTACAGTTCCTGTTGAAGTATTAATTGAACTTATATTGGATGCAATTTGTTACAATAGCTTATTTTTCAGCTAAACTAATGCAGCATGCCAGGATTACTTCAGCAAATCCCTCTTTGTACTGGGAGAGTTTGGAGGCAATGATTATAACTTCGTATTGTCAGCAGGGAAATCTATAAGTGAAGCTCTATCCTTTGTTCCTGCTGTTGTCGACACCATTAGACAGGCAGCTGAGGTAAGGTGTAAAATTACACCGCCCCCCCCCCCCCCCCAACCAACAATCCAAAACAACCTTTCACTCCCGATGTCAGAAAACATACAATATGCATGCTCTTTTTGATTAATTATCTCGATGTCTCCATAGGAACAGCTTGAATAATATATATGTCTATTGTCTAACACAATTGAAGTCATGCATTTGTGCTAAATGCCTAAAACTAAATTTTTTCCCATTTTTAGGATGTACTAATTTTCAAACAGTTATCCTATTTAATAACTATAAAAAATTTGTTACTAGATTACATTTACTAATACAATCACACTGAACATGTATCATGCTAGCACAAAAGATATTAAAGTGGTTTTACCAGTAATTTTTACTTGCAGTCGTTGCTGAAACAAGGAGCGTTGAATATCATAATACCCGGAAATTTGCCAACAGGATGCATACCTATTCTGCTGACAAATTATGCCAGTACAAAAAAGTCAGACTACGATAATCTTGGATGCTTGAAGGAATATAACACCATTGGATTTTACCACAACATCAAGTTAAAAGAGACAGTGGAACAGCTCCAGGGTGCTTACCCTCAAGCAAGGATCATCTATGCTGACTACTATGAGCCGATGATCCAACTCTTACAAAATCCAAGCAAATATGGTGAGCTTTTGTAGTTGTTGACGTTGAGTTCAAACAATTATGTATGATTCATCTTTTAAATTGTGCTACTTACATCATTAATTTGTGCATTTTATATTTCAGGATTTACTGTAACAGAGCCTCTTCGGATTTGCTGTGGAGGAGGTGGACCATATAACTACAACTCTAGTGCTACTTGTGGCCAACCTGGTGTACCGGCCTGTTCAAACCCGTCCACTTACATAAATTGGGATGGAATACATTTAACTGAGGCAGCATACAGAATTATAGCAACAGGTTGGATGAAAGGTCCTTATGCTCATCCGCCAATTTTGCCTGGTTACAATTAGTGGTCATTCGCATTTTGGTTTGATACATATTCCTACTTGGTTAAGTTTGTTGCTCTGCATACGGGTTTGATCATTTTTGTTTTGGGTTTCTGTTGACAGCAGGTTGTGGCTGTGATGATTTTAATTCTTTGTTGTAATTTTCCCATGACTAAAAAAGAACAAAAGAAAAGTAGTAAAGGTTTTATCTGTGGGAATTGTTTTTTAGTGTTTGGGTGTCTGTTGGCAGCAGGCTGGCTGTAGGTATGGCAATGGGCCAGGCTCGGTAAAATATACCAAGCCGAAGTCTGTTCTAGTATTCCAAAAACCGGTGCTGTATATGCAATCAGACATTCAAACAATCAAACAATCATATACTCAAAATAGAAAGGTCCCTATTCCAAAAATAGTAGACGCTCCCCATCCAACGAATTTTCTTCTCTGCCATGCTTCTTACGCACACCTAGGGATGAAAACGGATCGGATACGGAGCGGATGTTGGTCTTCCCATATCCGCATCCGTATTTTTTTTCCGGATACGAATACAAATGCATTCGGATACGGATACGGTTCGGATATTAAACGGATACGAATACGGTTCGGATATTATCGGATACGGAGTCGAATACGAATATATTTTGTCGGATACGGATTTCATTTTAATCTTTATTATTTATTTATAATAGTAGTTTCTATAAATATAATGATATTCAATATACTCATGTCTATGTTAGTATTTTGTCAATATTAGAGAAAAAAATTAATTTCAGTATTGTTATCATTTATAATCGTCTCAATTAATAGAAAGTAAAAATAATTTTATGTTACTAGTCCAAATAAAAATATTTATTACAAAAAAATTTATTTAATAAAAATTAAGTATTATCTAATTAAAAGTATTCTCTAATATAGAGAAGTAATTATATTATATTAATCATCTTATGACGTTAACGATACGGATAAACGGATTAATATTTATCGAATACGGATAATATCCATGTCGGATACGGATAAAGAGCGGATATTGGTCTTCCCATATCCGCATCCATATTTTTTTGACGGATACGGATACGAATACGGATATGTTCGGATACGGATACGGTTCGGATATTACGCGTATTTTTCGGATTCGGATACGGATCGGAGCGGATTTTATCCGCTCCGTTTTCATTTCTACGCACGCCCCCTCCCCTTCCATCCCCTCCCTTCACCTCTCCTTATGTCTTGCATCACGAACGCCTCTCCCTCATCCACCCATCTCGTGTCACCTGCGCACATCTCGCTTCACGAAGGCCTCTCCCTCGCGCTTCACCTGCCTTTCCTCTCCCTCTCATCCGAATCCTCTCCCCTCCCTCCCTGCCAAATACGGAAACCGCATCTCTCTTCCACCTCACCCGTGTCTTCCTTCCCCCTCATCCCGCTTCACCTCTCTTTTCCGTCTCTCCTCTCTTTCACCGCACGCCGTCGCGTAGCCCTGCCGTCGTCGTCGCAGCCCTGCCGTTATCAGAATAAAAAATTAAATATTATTTACTCCCTCACTTGCATTAAATACTTCCTTATAACTAATTATTTACTCCCTTATAGTTATTTAGTTACTCTCAAACAACAATAGAATCAGTTTTGAATGTCATTTACTCCCTCATACATATTAGATACTCATTTTATACTAGTTATTTACTCCCTTATAACTATTTAGTTACTCCCAAACAACAACAGAATCATATATGAATATTATTTACTCCCTTACTTGTATTAAAAATTCATTTACTACTACTTATTTACTCCTCATAGTTATTTAGTTACTCCCAAACAACAGTAGAATCAGTTCTGAATGTCATTTACTCTCTTATACATATTAGATACTCCTTTTGTACTAGTTATTTACTCCCTTATTGTTATTTAGTTACTTCCAAACAATAGCAGAATCAGATATGAATATTATTTACTCCGATGTATATATTATTTACTCCCTAATGCTGATCAATTTCCTCCCTTGTAGTAATTTAGTTACTCCAAAAAAAATAGCAGAATCAGGTTATGAATGTTATTTACTCTCTTATACTGATTAATATCATCCCTTATAGTAATTTAGTTACTTCCAAGTTGTAACAGAACTAGATCTAAACTTCTTTTCTCTTCTTATCATTCTTAATTTCTACTTCTTTCTTTCTCAACCTGATTTAATTGGTATAGGAGAGGGAGCAGTGAGGGGAGGCGGAGGTGGAGGTGAGGCGGAGGCGGATGCGAGGCGGCGGAGAGGTGAGGCGAAGCGCTGCGTGAGAAGAGAGAGAGGTAAGGGGAGGAGAGGGGCACGAGTTGAGAGAGAAACCTTGATCGAGATCTATGGAGATTTCCTGGAGAGAGAGAAAGAAAGAGAGGTTTAATTTCTGATCTAGTTTTGAAATAATAAAAAGGAAGCGTGCTAATCACGTGATTTGAGCTCACGTGATAAAAACGAAAAAAGACGCTGGATGATTATTTGATTGTCTAGAATCTTGATTACAGAAAGCAATTCCCTCCAAAAACTAAAGCATGCCTGTCCAAGACCAAAACGATGGCCGATGGGTCCAAAAGTTTAGACCTGCCTATATGAAAGACTTCTTTTTCAAGTCATGTTTGCCTGAATCTGAATTAAATACGAAATTGTTTTTTTTTTCATTTTTATGGACAATTTTGTTTTATAGAAGGTCGAATTATAAGTTCTTCATGAATATCATTTTCAAAAAAAAATTGATTATTGTTATCTAAAATTTTGCTATCGATTGTCATCATTGAACAGAAAGTGACAAAATAAAATAGGTAAGATAACACATATAATGATCAAAGTGACACATACAAATAACTATGTTCAATAAAAATAAATTGAATATGCATATAAAAATCTGAACAAGAGATGACAACATTTATTTGTTTGCAAGTGTTCATTTGAATCATGGTTTTGAAACTCGGTATCAGATTCGGACTCGGAATGTCGATCAAAGGAGTCGAATCGGATGACTCGGAAGACTCACATCGAAAACTCCGGTTTTCATAAATAATCATTTTTAATTTCTTAAAAAATATATATATATATTTTTTGAACGAAGATACATTTGTTTAAGCACCATAATATAGGCTCCGTTTGGATGACTTCTTCCGGAATAAGGAATAAGGAATAACCACTTTTTACCAATAAATTTATTTCTAACCATCCAAACTCTTCACAAAAGTTACACACTTTCCAATAAATTTACCATTTCCCAATAAATTTCTTCCATTCTTCCTTCTTCCTATCTTATTCTCAACGCATCCAAACGGAACCATATAGTTGCAATTATAGAGAACTAAATTATTACTAAGCATACGGTACCCCACTAGATGACACATTCACACTTATTTCTCACCGTGCATTCGGCCATTTTGGAGCCTCTTCTAGTAGATCGCCCCGTCATCCCACTCCTATTCTTACGACTCTTCCTCCCCGTCATCTAGTCAGGCTTTTAAATAAATATTAATATTTTCTATTAATAGATATTAAATAAATATTACTTTTAAATAAATATTAATATTTTATATTATTTTATTTTTTAATTAATATTTTAATTAATTTTTAAAAGCACATAAATTGGAAGAGTTTTGATTGGATTTAAAGAATCCGATCTAGGATTTCTTGGATTGAATTTTCGGAATCCGATCCTACAACACTATTTTTAAATTTTGAACAGTAAAATTATATTTAATTTTTTCGGACAGTCTTGTCTCGTATAATTGGATGTGTATCCTCTAGACATCTTAATAAGATGTTCGGAGTGTCCATCTCTCAACGTGGGTCATCCGATCTAAATGGATGGTCGAATTTTAAGCGGTCTATTTATCTTTAAAAACTAAAAAAAAAAGCGTTTCTTCTCAGAATCGCCGATCCGTTCGATCGCGCACTCTGTCTCTCTCTCATAAGCGCCAGAAGAAAAATTCTAGATCGCTCTCTCTCTCTCTCATGCGTAAAGCATCGTGGAGGCAAAGTGGTAAATGGTAGTCTGTCTTGGATCGTGATATTTGCTTCAAAAAGGTCCTATTTCGTTTCTTGCATCTATTGCATTTTGACTTGAAATTGGATGTTTTGTTTTTCTATCGGAAGATAAGTTCAGAAAGTTGTGATAGAATTTAATTTTTTTTAGGGTGCGTTTGGATAGGTGTGGGAAGAAGAGAAGAAATGGGAAGAAGTATTGGGAAGTGTGTAACTTTGTGAAGAGTTTGAATTATTTATAATTTTTTTTCTTCTTCTTCCTTCTTCTTCTTCTTCTTTCTTCCAACAATCCAAACACACCCTTAAAGTATATCGATCATAGTCATTATGGGTACTGCTTAGTGCTTTTGTAAATACTTTGTTGGTTCTTCTTATTTTTATTGATTTTACTTAGTTGGAATTTCAGATTGGTTGGAGCATATTGGGACTAGCCTTCATTCCTTGTTATAACTATTAATTACCATAAGAAAAAGCCCATTCAATTCGAAAATGGAGAGAAATTGATAATTTTCTAGTCAAACTTTATGTGTTGATTAAGGTGATAGCTTTATTCTAGAGGAAGATAGAATAAGTAATCTTTTTTTCATATTCCAAGTACCAACCAAATAACAGTTTGAATAAGTAATTTTTTTTTAAATAAGCATATGAAATGTCATGTAGGCAGGCAGGAATGTTTTTACTAATTAAATGTTTTCTTTTGTTGTGCTAAATTGAAGGAATTGGGTTTTGGTGTATGTGCCGAGTGCCAAGATGTTAAAGTATTTTTGTTGTTACATTTTGGATGTGTATGTAGTTGTTGACTTGATGTAAATGGTACTGACTTTGAATGTAATATGGTTCAGTCTATAGCTAATTGTAATAAAAATTGATCTTTGGATTGCTGGTACAGAGGCTGTACCAATCCAATTACAATCTATACAACTGATTCTTACCATGTAATTACCTAGCATATAGCATTTTGAGCCCCAGTTAACAAAGATAAGCGGACATGCACCAATACATAACACGAGACACAAGTTTGGTTCTTTGTTTCTTATACTGTTATTGTGTTCTAGGGAATGATTAAGAGAAAGTAATAAAACAATAATTGAGTATGTAGAATAAATGTATTGTATTCAATGTGTTATGTACAAGGAGATCTATACTATATATAGCTAATAAACAACTCAGTAATACAGCAGTGCCTTTCAACGGTAACAAATCAAGAACCTAAGTACTAATCCAATCACTAATTACATTTGCTAAATATCCCCATTACTTGCACCAGTATCGGTCCCTATTACTCTAACATTGGGTCAAACTACCAAATTTCAGGTTCAAGGGCGTGGTTGTCAAGCTCGTCGTTCCAAACGTTGTGGAGGTCCTTCTCGCGCATCAAATCGTTGATGTTGAAGTGGCGCATCCCGGTGGCGTCGGCCATGAGCTTTTTGTGGTCGCCAATAGTGCTAGAGTGAAGGAGAGCTGGATAGGGGAGAGACGGTGAGGTCGAGGGCGAGAGAGGAAACGAGAGGGAGGCCGGGATGCCATGCGAGTGAGAGAGGAGAAGGAAGCGAAGGCGGAGCCAGCGGTGAGTTTTCTTTTCTGTTATGGAGGAGGAGACAGAAATCTTTCTTTTTTGTTTTTAAAGGATAAAAGCTCCGCTTAAAATCCGACCATCCATTTAGATCGGACGATTCACGCTGAGAGATAGAAACTCTGGACATTTTTTTTTTTGAGATATTGACGGTAGCTATCAAGAAAAAAAAAAGAAAAAAAAAGAAAGAAAAGAGCACAGAAGGCACTCTGGATATTTTAATAAAGATGTCCAGAGCCCAGAGGATACGGATCCCGTATAATTAGATATCATACACATGAGACATCAGGCCTGGACTGGCCCGACAGGCTTTACCATATGCCTTAGCCCCGAAAAATTTATAAATAATATTAAATTAATATAATATATTAAAAATAATATCAATATAATAATATTTTTTTAAATAATATCACGAGATCGGAATCCGGGATTCCGACGGCAAGATCGAAATCCCGGATTCCGATCTTAGCTAAGATCGGAGTCCCAGGCTCCGATATAAAAAGCAGGGTCTTTGCCGTGCAAATTTCTAAGATCGGAATCCCAGGCTCCGATATAAAAAGCAGGGTCTTTGCCGTGCAAATTTCGACGGGAATAATCATATAGTTCGACGGGTATAATCAAGATTCTACAACTTAAATAAATACTTAAATAAGAGGTCCCTTTGGTCCCCTCTCCGTCACAATTTTGAGACCTTTTGCTGCACTTTAAGGGTGCATTTGGCACCATTGAGTTTAGTCCTGACCTTGATTCGTGACTAAACTTTTCTAAGGTTAGTTTACCAAATTAGTTGTGGTTAGAAAGGTTAGGAACTAACCAATGTCTAATTTTCTAACCATGCAAAATGGTGAGTTAGAATTTTCCCCTTACATTAACATGGAGAGAGAAAATATTAAAGTAGTTGCTTTCAATTTTTTAATGATGATTAATAATAATTAGTACTAATAATAAAATAATACTTAATATATTAATAATTAAAGTAATTAATAATTCAAAATAAATAATAATATTAATTAATAATTATGATAATTTTATAATAATTAATAATAGTTATAGTTATATTAATTATTAATTAAAGATGATTACTAATAATTACTAATAATTAGTAATTAAAAATTAATAATTTAAAATAAATAATAATATTAATTAATAATTATGGTGGTATTTATAATAATTAATAATAGTTATTGTTATATTAATTATTAATTAAAGATGATTAATAATAATTAGTAACAAATAATTAATAATAATTAGTAATTAATAATTACGGTAATATTTATAATAATTAATAATAGTTATTGTTATATTAATTATTAATTATTAATTAAAGATGATTAATAATAATTAGTAACTAATAATTAATAATAATAAGTAATTAATAATTGATAATTCAAAAATAAAAATATTAATTAATAATTGATAATTCAAAAATAAAATATTAATTAATACTTATGGTAATATTTATAAATAGTTAATGTAATATTAATTATTTATTAATAATTAATGAGAAATAATAATAATATGTAATTAGTAATTAATAATAGATTAATAGTTAATATCATAATAATTAAAATAATTAATGATTGATAATTTAAAATAAATAATAATATTAATTAATAATTATGGTAATATTTATAATAATTAATAATAATAATTGTAATATTAATTATTTATTAATAATTTATGAGGAATAATAATAATGAGTAACTAATAATTAATCATAATTAGAAATTAATAACAGTTAACAAGTAATATAATAATAATTAAAAATAAATAATATATATAATTATGGTAATATTTATAATAATTAATAATTGATAATAGTTATAGTAATAATAATTATAAAATTATAATAATAACGATATTTAATAATAGTTACTATCATAATGTTAATAATAATTAATAATGGTTTATTTTTTATAATTTATAGTTGCTAAAGTCAAAATACTAACCTCAACATACCGCGCCAAACAACATTCACTAACCTTAAATTTGAGCTAATCCGATCAAATCACTACCCTCACAATAGGTTAGCACTAACCAAGGTTAGTGCAACTAATCAACTAATCTCAACTTGCCAAATGAGTTGAGGTTAGTTAAGGTTAGCACTAAACTTATGCTAACCCACTACCTCTCCCAAAAGATGAGTTAGCAATTTCACCCCGTGGGGTTAGCACAAATCTAGTATTAATAATGATGATTAATAATTAAATAATTAATAAATATTAAATATTAATAATAAATAACTAATTAACATAAAATAATAATAATTAAAAAAATTTAATAAATAATAATATTTTATAATTATCAATTATTATTATTAATTAGTAATTTTAAAATAATAATAATAAATAATTAGCAACTAATTTATAATTAATAATATTAAATATGATTAATAATCAATAATAATAAAAAATAGTTAATAATTAATGATGATTAATAATAATTAGCAACTAATAATTAGTAATTAATAATCAATAATAATTAGTAATTGATAATTAATAATAATTAGTAATTGATAATTAATAATAATTAGTAATTGATAATGGGTTTTTTTATAATTTATTCAAGTTGCAAAATCTTGATTATTCCCGTCGAACTATATGATTATTCTCGTCGAAATATGCACGCTATTTTTATATCAGAAGCTAAGATCGGACCGGATTCCGATCTCGTAATACTATTTTAAAAAATATTATTATATTGATATTATTTTTAATATATTATATTAATTTAATATTATTTATAAATTGTTTGGGCCTTAGCCTGACTTAAGGGCTGGCCCCGATTTAGCCTGCTATAGCTTCGGGCCAGGCAGGTTCAGCTAGGTCACCTCACCGGTCCATCAGGATTAATTGCCATTTGTTACTCCTAGTTGGCTGTGGCCTGTGCATAATACATGTTATTATGTTAATGAGTATTTTCATACTAGAAAATGTATGTTTCCTTACAGAACATGATATTTATTTGACAACGAGATCGGTATACTATCTAGTGTCCTCTTAATCTAATTAGTGATCGCGATATTTCCTGTATTGATCCTGTACTGCAGTTATTTGTGCGGATGCTTTTCAAATAGATGGATGCGTGCTGCACAGGACTGCAGGAACTTGAAATTTATTTCGATTCACCCACCGTATGTTTGTAGTTCGTAGTTTGGCCAAATTCATATATGTCTTGATTTGATTTCGTTAAACTATAATAAAATTACAAAAATCTATTTAATAGAGGAGGCAACACTTCCGTATATTTTACCTAGTCTATTATAATTATAAAAAAATATCAATCTTTTATGTTTCTGTAAGAGAAAATTTAAACGACAGAATTTGTAATTTTGGCCTTCTTTATTTTAAAAAATTATATATGTTTATTTATCTCAATATTTAATTTGAACTTATTGAAAAAGAACTTTTGGGACACATAGAAGTCTATTTCTTTCATTTTTTTTTTAGTTTAATCATACTTGTATATATGTAGTAATTTTAGTGTAATAAGATTATTTTTAAAAAAAAAATTCAATCTCATGAATATATGAGAATGACTCATCATTCATTCGTTACAATATTTATTATAGGACTATGATATATTTATTGGAATGCACTATTTTTAACTTTAACTTTCATTCGAAAAAAAACAAAATAAATATGTTTTTTATATATTTTTGATGAATTAATAAGAAATTTAAATATTTTTAATGAAAAAAGAGTTGGATACTTTTGGTAGACACGGGATTAATTACCCTACTTCACTGGTATTCAAAATCAACAACCGGTAGCTCGTGTATTCGATGAAAGTATGAAACAATGCCATTCATCTTTAATTCATTGTCGCATAATTGATAGATGCTCAGAGATATTTAAAGCAAAATAATAATAATAATAATAATAATAATAATAATAATAATAATAATGATAATAATAATAACAATAATAATAATAATAATAACAATAATAATAAAATTGATTTCCTGTAGTTGTACGCTATTAGATGAATTAATACCAGCGTCTTTATTTCTCCATGTTATATTGAATACTGAGCATTAATATTCATCAAAATTGGTGGCCTTCGGCAAACAGTGCTGATCTACCTAAAAACATATGAAAATAATAAATTTTGCGCGAAGCTAACGGTTTTTCGATCCGTCTGCAGTAGTACACATAATAGGATATAAATTGTAAATGATCAATATATATAATCACAATTATAAGTATCTCAATTTCAAGTTGAGGGAGAACTGTAGACTGGCTTCAAATCCCCTCCGTCCGTTCCCTTCTGTTGTGTTGCATCTGAGCCCTCCGTTCCTTGCACTGTACTTTGGTGGTTTGGTCTTCTTTCTCCGCGTGGGCTAGCGGTGACCTGGCTGCATTTCTTCAGGTTTTATGTTGCAGTTTCTGTGCAAATCGCGTGGGCTATGCCTGTTCCTATACGAAATCGTGTGGGCTAGCGATGGCCTAGACTTCATTGGATCCGACTCCCCTTTTCTCCGCGCGATGCCCATTCCTCTTCTGTACTTTCTCTTGATTCCAATGGGTACGGTGAACTGTGCTGGGCTTACTTGCTCCTCTCGAAGGCTCTGGATCGTGCTTTTTGGCTGCGACAGTCTCCATCTTCCTTTCTTTCTTTGCTACTCTATTTCTTTGGTATGTGCCGTCTCTTTTTTGTTTTTTGCCTTGATTCTCGCTTGAGTCAGGTTTGATGTTCTGCATCATTGCTGCTATAGAACACTTAGTTGGTCTGGTGTCAGCTTGGGAACCATCCTTTCTCAGCAAGCGGAGATGGACAAACCCTAGCGTGCAGGTTTTGCCCAAAAGAAGGTGATTTTGAGGCCGGTTTATGTCAATTAAGCTTCTCCCTTTTTTTCCATGGGATTTTCAGATTTGTTCATCGGTTAGGTTGATTTTACCTTTCTCAATCGTTGCTTTCGTACCTTTGGCGATAACCTCAGTTAAGACAGGTATGCTCCCTCTTACACTGTGCCAATTTTGCCTCTTTTTTCTTTCGATTGACCTTACAAGCTTTTAGATCTCAGAATAGGTTGGCTTTGTTTAGACTTAATTTTGTAGGATTCTTCTATTTCAGGTTTACAACTTTTCTCTTTTGTAAACTGTGGTTCATAATTTTAATAGCTGTTCAATTATTACAAAAAAATGTAGTATTTTTTTAGGAAAAGACTTTTAAACATTTTATCCATCAAACATTAACACTAAGAGATGTAATTTAAAAATAAATACAGATCTTTGTAAAAAATCTGTCGTAGAACATATCTTTATTTATATCATTGTTACATAAACGGTTGTACACCAAAATAGCATTGTACATTAAAACAGTGGATGCATAATAGATAGGGTAGAGTAGGATTTGAGGTTGTTAATTTAAGGATCGAACAAATAATGGAGTCGAACCAAATCAGTCTTCTGGGTTCAGTGTGGCCGAATAATATAAAACAAACTCAAATTTTCTAAACTAATGACTTTAGGTTCCAGCAAACTAAGCTTATTTTTTTTTGTAGTCATGTAATAACATTCAATTAAGCTGGCCAACATTAAAGCTAAAAATTAGGGAAGGTTGCTTGCTGCCTGTCGCAACGCCTCAAAGGACATATGTTAGAAGCTGTGAGTACTTTCATCTCCTTTCTTATTTGGATCCTTGGCGACTCATTAGAACTTTAAATATTAATGTATGGGATTCTTTTTCTTTGATTTTGTTTTGCCCTTTATTATTCAAGACAATGCGAGAAGGTAATATTTTGTTTTTATTATTTACCGCTAATATTATTTGATTAAATTGCTTTTTTTGTAAAAATTCAGTAAGAGATTGTATGTCAGGATTCAAATAAAGATCACTATTGTGCTGCATTAATTTTTACAGGTATTATTTTTTTATTAATCATTTTCATTCATTTTATTGAAGAAATATTGTGTTTGTTCCCTTTTGGTAGAGATAATCAACTGATTTTATAATGATTGACCAACCATATAATATGAACTGTTCAGATATATTCTATTTTTTTTTCTGGCTTAATTAGCTGAACAATTCTTACTTAACTGGGGAAGTGCGAGGGGGTCAAGGTGCTAGGATTAAAGATTGGCAATATATGCCCTACCAAATTTCGAGCTTGCCTCAACTCATGATTGGATATGAAATCATCTTCTCTTACCACGGTATAGTTTCGAAATTAGTTCTGATGGTCTATAGTATGAATAATATTTTGAGACAGCTTTATGGGGTTCTTGAGAGGCGATTGAAAAAATTCAAAATTTATCCTACATAAATTATGGTCTCCATGTTTATTTTTGCTCTTCTGACTGGTAACAGTTTGAGTCTTTCATAGGATGAATTGCTTCATAATGCATTATTGAAAAGATATGGTGTCGTATCGTTTACAGATTAGAGAGAAAGAACAAATTATTAAATTTATACTTAATGTCAACAAATAATGACCAACGACTAAAAGGAAAGAGGATGTATATAGAGTGACGTATTTGAGTTCTCAGGGAATTAAAAATTGCTTAATTTTCTCTGTACATTGGTATGTTGCATTTGTTTTAATTAGGATTCGTGTAGCATTCTTGAAATTTCGCAAAATTGCGTCCCTCTTTGTCTCTTATCATTATTATTTTTTAGGGTTGGTAGAAAACCATACTAAGTGGGACATACCAATGCATAGCATGGATGGTAAATCTGAATAGTTTGGTGCTCCTATATTTTTAACTGCCTTCTAAAATAGTTGGAACCGTACCTTAGTACTGCCCAGCTTGATTGATGTTCATATTTTGTATTTTATGGGAAAGCATCTCCAGAGAAAATCTTCCTAGCACATCAACCCATAATGAAGCTAGATTAGTTCTGATTGAGTCTCCTTTTTATATTAAAAAGGTATGGCACACTGTTAACTTAATCAAAGGAATAACTAAAGCTTTTGCGTTGAAAGATAAGATTGTGAGTTTGGGTTCGCGAATTAGTACATGCTATTTTTCTATTTTCAGGAACTAAGACAATCAAGAAAAGATCAGGATCTTCTCCAAGACAAGATTCAGCGATTATAATTCCCTCAAGTGAGCTGCCCTTTGTTTCTTATTAAACAATATTGTTGATAAAGCAAAAGTAAGAAACATTGATATTGTTAATGGCATGTGCTCAGCTCTTTACCTTATAAGCATCAAAATTAAGGTTGCGTAAATAAATAAGATGGCATATGGCACCGTGGGGTCTTACCAGTATGTAATGTGTACGGGTACATTCCATGTTTAAATTGTCTTCCAATAAATTGATTTTTTTAACTTAATGTTCATTTTTGTCGCAATATGCTGTTAACTTTAGGCATTCATAGAGTTTGACTAACAAAGTGAAATACTGAAAAAATATTTACTATTTTTTAAATTTTAGCTTAAAGAAATTAAAAACGAAGAAGTTGCTGATATGTGCTGCATTTTCTCGCATTCTTTTTATTTTCTGCTATGGTGTCGCGACAGCTATAATATTTAATTTTGTTTCTAAAATTTGTAGTGCCATTTGGAGATATTTATACTATTTTCTTTCTTTTTATTTGAGAATTTAATTTGACTTCACCATACCCCTCATCATTGTTCAGTTATTGCGGATATTGTATTTCTGTTCTGCACTCTCGCTTTTTTTAGGTAATCTTTTAAAAAAAATAGATTAACTCTTTTTGCGATTTTTCTTTATTTGCTTAGAAGGTCATCTGATCTGTTTGCATTTAACTAAGCTCCTTAGCAATGTATTTGACAATCATTTATAACGATTTAGGTTGATACAAGAGATATTATTATCCTTGAATGTTATTTATTATGACATGTTGCCAATATAAAGAGGTCAAAGGATAGAAAAAAGCCTTCTCATTTTGCAAGTGCTCCATTTTATGGTCAGCTTAACCAGTATATACTGATTTCTGGTGTTCAAATTGATATCAAAATATATTGACATGGTCCTTCTATCATTTATATCTAAGTAGCTCAATAACAATGTGTCATAGGATATGGTTAGATTTCTGCTATTTTGTTTTAGTTGCTATGCATTAGTTCCAAATGGGCTCCATATCTAATGCTCTATACATGTAGTATTCTGACAATTGTTTGTGCCCATTGCAAAAAAAAAAAAAAAAAACCCTTTTTTCTTTTGCACCTGAGAGCTGAGTCAACAAAACACAACTGGCCAATGGCATCAATGTCAAGTTGTGTTATTATCGTTATTTTCACTCTTGGATTTAGGTTCTTTTGTTCTTGGATTAAATTAGTGTATCTTATGTATTATCGTTAGTGAGGAGTGTTGTGTTGTTTCTTCTTCTTTTTTGTTCCTCTTTCATTTTTCAGTCTGTTTTCTTTTTTCTGTCCTTCCTGCTATTTCTACTCTCATTGCTAAACTTTGGTTGTTCAATTTATTTGTCACAGGTACTGTACTGGACCATGGAGGTGGGGACCTAGAAGAAGTGTCTTAAGGTGAAGTTATTCCTTAACTTCTTGATGCTTTATTTATTTTTGTGGATTTTTCACAGATGGCACAAAGGATCTATGGGGACTATTTATTTTCAGTAGTTATTAGATTTTTTAGAGTTATTTGTTCTGGTGATGTTTTTTGCAGTTTATTTTATTGTTATTTTGTGGTTTGCTAAATAGTTATTACTTTACTTAAAATAAATTTATACACTTAAAATAGCTTAAATACTACCAGGTACATTATATAGCAATTACCAGTGAATTGCCTCCCTTTCTCACTTCAAAAATTCAGCCCAAATTAACATCATGTTGTCCTTGCAGTATCAATTTGTTCCCTTTGCTATTAAAAGAAAAAGAAATCAATCATTTAAAAACATAAGATCCTCTCAAAATTTAAAGAATTCTTTAAATATTTGACCAACCTCTTCAGTTGATACCACACTGGTGAGATGTGAGTGAACTTAGAATTGAACACCTTTGCCATATGATAACCTTTTGAATTCCCGCATTGATTGAAAGAGTTTAAAGTAGAAAATAAGGGCTATAATCCTGGATCATGGTACAGATTTGGTCAGGCTCATTATCTGCTGGTTCAGTGTAAGTAATACAAATATACAATATCTCTATTAAATGGTCCAGAATTTTTAAAATCAATTTTTTTCGTATGTTGTTTTTGTTACTTCATTAGTTTACTCATGGATTCTTATTGGTATTCTAGAGTCAAAATCTTTTATTCTTAAACTTATATCTTTTATATTTTGTAGATGAGTTGTGCATGTGATGGCATCCTATTTGAGTTCTTTAATTACTTCAATTGAAACTATTAGGTATGGCCTTTTGTGCATTTTTTTTATGGTCTTCGGAATATTGTTTGTATGTTATAGGCAAAGTATATTGGTCCTTTTTAGTTCAAATGGAAGACATTAGGTTTCTGAGGCTCAAGGCGATCGTAGCATGCCAATAATATCAATCTTCGTATTACTGATTTCGCTTTGTTTCACCGGATTTGTTTCTGAGACTGTTATTTTTGGTGATTATGGAAATAAAACAGAATAAGAAAATTATCACACTGTTACTGATAAGGGAAAATGGCATCACTAATAATGGTGATAGCAACACATTGGTTAACACTCAACATATATTTTGGTTTTTTTTAGGTTACTGTTGTTGGATAGTTATTATCCTGGTAAGCATATTTTTCATATACATGAGATCCCACTTTCTGGTAACTATTGATTATGTTTTTGTTCAGTTTCTAATTTTATCTTGGTTAGATTGAAATCATGGCTTCATTTGTCCTATAAAGTTGTATTTTGGTAATCAAAACTACAATTGACCATTATTATTCTGGAAATACTGTTTTTAGTGTCAATTTTTGTAGCAATTTCGGACATGGTGTAGTTTTAATATGATGTGTCAATTTTACAATGGTTAGCTAAAGCTTCAATGTATCACAACACTATTTTGAGTTTACAACAACAACATGAGTTAGATGGTTTGGTCTTTAGGTCAACTTGATATCAGCCATTTTCATTCCCTTTTCAGCTTATCATGTCGTGTTTTTATTAATTTCTTGCGATTTGTAAAATATTTTAGATTTTTACATATACAAATAAACTTTGTTCAAGTTGATTTCTGGAGCTTTATTGAGCCTTCAGCTCTATATGCAAAATACAGTGCCTCTCTATTGAAAAGGTTTTACATTGTTAGCCTTTAGAACTATATGTATAGAATATACAGAGTACTTTGTATAGATTGACTTACAAATATTTTTTTATCGCTATACGAAATTATTAGTACATATGAAAACCTTTACTCCAAACTGTTACAACTAAAGCACATACATCTCTTTTCTTTCTACCTTTATAATTTTTTTATCCCTGCTTTGGAAATAGGATTTGATATTTCTATTGAAGGTGTTTCAACGATATATCTTTAAATTTATCAAGTTTCTCAATTTCTTCTTTTTTTTTTGCGATTTTGGAATCCAGTAATAAATAGAAGCGCAGGATTTACATGTGGTTGTCAGTTTCATAGATTTGATGGCATGAAAATCTTATTTTCTCGATGAAAAAGAAATTTTTTATTCTATCAGACAATATGGGTTTAGCAAATATGGGATGTTGAGGTGCCACAATGGCATTGACATGAACATGCCACGAGGTGTGGCTTGGATCCACCAGACCACTCGACCTGGTGTTGCGCCAGCTGCAGATCCACCAGACCTGGTTGCTTGGATCCCTGCCAAGCCCGATTTTCCCTCCTAGGAGCGGTCCAGCAATGCTAACAGGCATAGCTTGAGCAACGGAATGGAGGAAGCTAGGGGTTCGCCTCATCTTTGGATGCAGAAATCTCAAGATTTCCTCCTCCCCGTTTTCAGGTCAGATTACTCATGAATTGGATCGTTTAGTGATTGCCTCCTAAATTGAATGCATTTAATAGATTTGCTTAGAATTGGATTGTTGCGTGTTGATTAACTGATGAAGTTGTTCTCTTTTTTCTTTTCTTTTATGGTGGATCCAAAATTTTGAAGTTAGATTTATAGTTCTCTCAGATCTTTCTTGGCTGATTACTTCTCTTTTTCATGTCTTCTCTTTGTAGTTTGGTATTCTCTTGCTAAGTTGTTCTTTCAAATTTACAGAATTCATACATGGACAATGCATTTTAATTTTTGTTTATGAGTTTCTTATAGTCTGCACTCATTCAATGGCCCCTTTCAATAGGACATATGGTATATACAAGTTCTTTTGTCAAAATTTTTAGAAAGAATTTATAAATTGCTAATAGAAGTGGCTATTGGGTAAAAGATTTCTCTCATGCTTTACCTTTTTATTATACTGTAAAATTTATAATTTAAATTCCTCTCCAATGTTACTGATTACCTTATATTGAGGAACATTAGAGACTGCATTTATTGGGTTATTTCATTATTTGACTATGATTTTTTTTTCCTTACTATGTCACCATGTTAAAAGTATTGTATAAAATATTGTCTGTTTTGCATGAAAGACATCGGTATAAACATGGAGCTACGCACATTCTTTCCTAGCTGGTTATAGATTTCTCTGTTTTCAAACTTACTATCTTCATGGAAGGAACAACAGTATACTATTATTTTCTTTGCATTAGTTCTTATATATAATGATAGAAGATTGGAAGAAAAGATCTAATGAAAATATAATGTGATGGCACCTCATATCAAGGCATATCATAACATAGGAATGCACATTGATACGAGCTTTTTTCAACAGGTGCAAACGGACCACCTCAAGGGTTATCTTCAGTTTATGTTTCTTTTGTACCCATTTTTATTTTCCTCGTCTGGTAGGTAGTTTTAGATAACTGTAGTCATTTTCTATTTCCTTTGTGTTTTCATTTTTCTTTTCCGATTTTGTATCTCAGGGAGCTTTTATTTTAGCATAGGGCATCGTAATTAACTCAACTTGCCAGGTTTTACTGGTGTTCCTTTTGTATTGTGCTGTATTTTTTAATGCATAGAAGGATCCTATTGTCTATGTAGACATCTATGTATATATATATGTGTATCTATCTTTCTATGTATGTTACGATCCGCTCTTATTTTCTTTTTCTTGCTAAAATAAAGCATGGTGAAAACAAGCACAAAAAAAAAACAATCAGCAGATAACTACATAACCAAGAAACAAACCTAAATCAATGATACAATCATCTAAAATTGGTCTTACATCGCGCGGAGCGCGATGCAATAGCTAGTTATGATATAAATTGTAACGGTTTTTCCAATCAGTGCTTAATTAATTCATATATCAATATATATAATCACAATTATGATATAAATTGTAAATGATCAACATAAAACTTATGGAACATTTCTTTCCATCGGTAAAGCATGTAATCTATAAAATAAACATATGTGAGTAATAAAAAAAAATGGATAACATTGTATCTCATTTCTTCTCCTTAGAGTGGCCTGTACATACTTACGACTTACGAGAGATAAGGTTCTGGTGTAAAGGAATTGTTTTTAATATTATTAAAATATTTAAAAATTTAAATACATTATTCATGTTCTGTCTTTTGAAAATTATTGCAAATTATTTATATTAGAATAGTATATAAAAATAAATAAATTTTGCGTAACTTTGTCTTGTCTCTTGTGATTAAGATTTTCTGGTGGGTCCTGGAACTAATTTTTTAAGGGCCCAGCATGCATTACTTGTGGTCCAAAATTTGGGACTATTATCGACATTTACGTCCCAAAATGAGGGACCAGACGACCAGGGAGTCGGATCCTCTGGTCGTTTTTTACAAACGACCGTTGGTCGGTTTTCGATATGGACCGTTCGATTTAATTTCAACGGTTAATATTTTTTCGGGCCTATCAATCGTGGTACTAGCACGGGGCATTCATAGCCATTAAGAATAAATTCGACGGCTCATATCTAAAAACGACCAGAGGATCTGGTTCCAGACGACCAGTATCGTGCAGAGAGCTCGCCTTCGATCCGAACAGTCCGATGTAACTTCTACGGACAAATTGTTATTGACCACACAAATCTTGATGGACTTGAATATTAATCACAGAGCATTTATTATTGATCGGACGATTCGGATCAAAAGTTTGTCCTCTGCAGATCTCAAAAAGTTTGTAGAGGATATGATTTCCAAAATGAGGGTCAGCCTCTATAAATCAAGATATTGAATTTCATTAGGACAAGTTGGTGAGAGCACAGTGAATTAAGAAATATGACCCTGAGTCTACAATCTCAATCAGAATCATTAAATTATAAGGACTTAACTCTATTTTTAAAAAATAAAATAACTCTTTTTCTTTTGGAACTTTAATTATATACAAGGAAATGTAGAATTGGAGAGTGGTTGGATATGGCTCCGTTTGGATAAGGTGTGAGAAGAAAGAAAGAAGGAAAGAAGAGAAAAGAAGTATTGGGAAGTGTGTAACTTTGTAAAAAGTTTGGATTATTTATAATAAATTTATTTTTTTATTCTCTTTTTTTTATTTTTCTAAATGGAATCCAAACGGAGCCTATATAAGTAAGGTAGAATATATAGCCAATGAAATTGGAAAAGAAAACTAAAATAATGGGGTTAGTATCATATTTTATCAATTATCATTCGTTTGATTAGATCATTAGATGTTTCCTAAATGTCTATAAAGCCTGACATATTTGCTGCAAAACAAATGGCAACATACGTGAATAGAGTAGAACGTACCATTAGAGAATCTATGGAATTCATATCCTCTGCAGATCTGTAGAGGACAGTTTTTTTATTCGAACCGTCAAATCAATAATGGATGCTCTGTGATTAATATTAAACTCATCAATAATGGATGCTCTGTGATTAATATTAAACTCATCGAGATTCGTGTGGTCCGTAAAGATCTATCTATCGAGATTGGATCAGACGGTTCGATCAGATCAAAGATCTACCTGTTAGATATGTCTCACAATCTCACATTAGGCAATATTAGTTTTTCTAGGGTCTTCTAGGTAATTTTACCTTTTCTCTTTATATTGTAATTTAGACACCCTTTGAAAAATAACAGAAACATTTTTAACCCTAGCCGCTCTCTTACTTCCTCTTTCCTTTACTGTCTCCGTCCATCCTACTGACTGTAATAGACTGGCATCAGAGCGTAGGTGCGTCGAATCCGTCTCTCGGCATCTCGCTTCCGCTCTCCGCATAATACCTTTTGCTTCCGCTCGTGAGATGCGCATTTTCGCTGAGACACTCAAGCCTTCCTACGCTGGTCAAGTTTGAAGTGCATTTTCACAAGCTGTGAGCTGCGTTAGTTGACTCCCTCAAGCGGTGCTTAAATCCAAATTTTGGTGAGCTGTTATCCCTCTTTATTTTGGATTTTTTGTGCTTTCACTGGTTGGGATTTTGGTGAGCTATTTTCGATTGATTTATTTTTCAATTTTTGGTCACCGGATCAAGAACTTTGCACTTACTCAAATCTGATTGTGTTTTTTGGTTAATTGCACGAGGGATTTAGATCCAAAGAGCAAGCTGATTTATTTCACTTGCTTAGTCAATTAAGTTTGCAAATTTAACTTTTGCAATTTGCTACAGCTTGTGTATTTTCAACTCAGAGTCCAAGCTGAGTTCGGTAAACTTGATAAAAGAAAATTAATCAAATTTTCTTACCGCGCAAACTTAGACCAGAGAAAAAAAAAATCTCATTCTTATTTGTCTTGCATTGACCGATCTCATTTCCATTTAATTTGGAATTTTGAGGATTAAATTACGTGGTGCTTTTAGCAATTTGAGTAGTGTGGTTTTATTACTAAATCTGAGGATTTAGTGTTAAGGGAATTAAGGTGTATTACCATGAATTCCAATTCAACCATGTCTACTAAATTTGATATCGAGAAATTCGATGGCACAAGTAGCTTTGCGTTATGGCAAGTAAGAATGAAGGCAATATTGTCTAATTTAGGAGTTAGGGCGGCCATTACTGGTCGACCCGACTCATTAAATGGGAAAGAGAAGGATACTGAATGGGAGACTATGGATGATAGGGCTCTCTCAACAATTCAGTTATGTCTTAGTGACTCAACTCTTCAAGAGATTCTCTCAGAGACATCAGCATCCGGTGCTTGGAAGAAATTAGAGGAAATCTTTATGCAGAAGTCGATTACAAACCGATTGAGGTTAAAACAAAGATTTCACTCTTTGAGAATGACCGAAGGTACATCCGTTAAGGTTCATATTTCAGAATATACCGCTCTCCTTCATGAGATGGAGAGGATTGGTATTAAGACGGACGATGAGGATAAGGCCATGGTCTTGTTGTGTTCCTTACCGGGGTCATATAAAGGATTTAAGGAGACTATGCTTCATAGTCGTGATTCACTTACCCTTAAGGATGTGAAGAGTAACTTACTTGTCAAGTCTGACTTTGACAATGACTTGACAGTAGTTGAGGGCAACCAACAGAATGTTGGTTTATTTGTTGAGAGAGGGAGACAAAAGGAGAGAACTCAAGGTTCAGGGAATAACCGTTCTAAGTCTAGGCACAAGAACCTATTTTGTGGGTATTGTAAGAACAAGGGGCACATTAAGGCCGACTGTTACAAACTTAAGAACAAACAGAAGGCAAAATCTAAAGGTGCCACCTCGGGTGAGGCTAATGTTGCCGAATCCGATTCAGTTGCAGATAATGTGCTGTTCGTTACGAACGGAAAAGAAAAGTTTGAGAAGAGTTGGGTGATGGACACTGGTGCTTCTCAACATATGACCCCAAATCGAGAGTGGTTTGCCACTTATGAATCGACTAATGAAGGTGGAGTCCTTTTAGGTAACGATCACCTGTGTAAGGTCGCAGGTGTCGGTACGGTGAGAATCAAGATGCATGACGGAGTCATCCGTACTTTGACGGGTGTGAGACACATCCCGAATTTAACAAAGAACTTGATCTCTTTGGGCTCTCTTGAAGATGTCGGTTGTAAGTTTAAAAGTGAAGGTGGAGTCCTTAGTGTGTCAAAAGGGGCTCTTGTCATGTTGAAGGCAAAGAAGGTTGGCACTCTTATTTCTTGGAGGGAACCACGGTGACAGGCAATATTGCCGTTGCTACCTCAAGTACCACCTTAAACACAGATTCAGACAATACAAAGCTGTGGCATATGAGGTTGGGTTACATGAGTGAGCGTGGTTTGGCAATTTTAAGTAAGCGAGGCCTGTTGTGTGGGCAAAGTACTTCCAAGCTTGATTTTTGCGAGGATTGTGTCTTTGGCAAGTCGAAGCGATTGAGCTTCTCGACAGCCATCCATCGCACTAAAGGCACTTTAGATTATATCCATTCGGATTTGTGGGGTCCCTCGCAAGTACCCTCAAAGGGTAATGGCTCCAGATATATGCTCTCATTTATTGATGATTTCTCTAGAAAGGTTTGGGTTTATTTCATTAAGGAGAAGAGTGAAGTGTTTGCCACTTTCAAAAGGTGGAAAACTCTTCTCGAGAACCAAACCGGTAAGAGGATTAAGAGGTTGCGAACTGACAATAGTCTTGAGTTCTGCAACAAGGATTTCAATCAATTCTGCAATGATGCAGGAATCGCTCGGCGTCGGACCGTTGTCGGTACTCCACAACAAAATGGAGTGGCTGAGCGAATGAATAGGACGCTACTCGAGAAGGCTCGTTGTATGCTCTCGAATGCAGGTCTAGGTAAAGAGTTTTGGGCAGAAGCCATTAACACGGCTTGTTATTTGGTCAATCGCTCACCTAATACTGCTATTGAGTGCAAGACACCTGAAGAAGTTTGGTCTGGCAAGCCAGCTGATTACTCCAACTTAAGGGTGTTTGGATGTCCCGCGTATGCTCATGTGAGCGAGGGAAAGCTCGAGCCAAGAGCGAAAAAGTGTATCCTACTCGGATATGAATCCGGAGTTAAGGGTTACCGATTGTGGTGTCCAGATTCTAAGGGAAAGAAATTCCTTATCTCGAGAGATGTGACATTTGATGAATCGACTATGTTGCGGGTTAAAGAGTCCGAGCCGAGTAAGGAGCTTGAGGTTGTTCAGTCGAGCAATGAGCTCGAATTGACCGAGAAGGTCGAGAATGTATCGAGTGAGGTGGAGTTAGAGACCTCAAATCCACAACCAAGTGTGACTGAACAAGATTCATCACATGGTGGTGAACCTCGACTTGTTGACTCATTTGATGAGTCAGATGACTCTGATGAAGAGCAAAACTATGCTTTGGCGAGAGATTGCACAAGGAGGGAGATACGACCACCTTCTAGGTATGGCTACTCAGATTTCGCCTATTATTTGGCGGTAGCAGAAGAGGTGGAGTTTTGTGAGCCCTCGTGTTATAAACAAGCGATTTTGTCTCGTGATGCGGGCAAATGGACCGCTGCCATGGAAGAGGAAATTAATTCTCTTCATAAGAATCAAACATGGACACTTGTGGAGCCGCCCAAAGGAAAGAAAATTGTGGGCTGCAAGTGGATGTTTAAGAGAAAAGATGACACTGCTGGTTTTCGCTACAAGGCGAGATTAGTAGCTAAAGGTTATAGTCAAGTTGAAGGTGTGGATTTCAATGATGTCTTCTCACCAGTGGTAAAACACACTTCTATTCGTGTTTTGCTTTCTTTAGTTGCCATGGGAGACTTAGAGCTCGAGCAGTTAGATGTGAAAACTGCATTTTTACATGGTGATCTTGAGGAGAAGATTTACATGCAACAACCTGAGGGTTATGAAGTTGCTGGTAAGGAAAACCACGTGTGCTTGTTAAACAAGTCTTTGTATGGCCTTAAGCAATCACCGAGGCAGTGGTATAAGAAGTTTGATGCATTCATGGCAAACATTGGATTTCAGAGATCAGAGTATGACTCTTGTGTCTACTTTAAGAAGTTGCTGAATGGAAGTTTCATGTATCTACTTCTTTATGTAGATGACATGTTGTTAGCAGCAACAAACAAGTAGGAGATTAAGAAAGTGAAAGAACAATTAAACTCAAAATTTGAGATGAAGGACTTAGGGCCTGCCAAGAGGATCCTTGGAATGGAGATCCTAAGGGACAGACCCAAAGGAAAGTTGTATCTTTCACAAAAGGGTTTTGTTGATAAGGTGTTACACCGTTTTGAGATGAAGGATGCCAGACCCGTTTCGACTCCTCTTGCAACAAAATTCAGATTATCAAAACAATTGAGTCCTAAGACTGAGAAGGAAAAGAGTGCTATGTCACGAATTCCATACTCGAGTGTTGTTGGGAGCATCATGTATTTGATGGTATGCACTCGACCAGACATTGCTCATGCTGTTAGCGTGGTAAGTCGCTATTTGTCGTGCCCTGGTAAGGTGCATTGGGAGGCGGTCAAGTGGATCCTTCGCTACTTGAAAGGTATCGCGAATGCACGATTGGAGTTTGGGAGGAGTGGTGCGAAGCTAACAGGTTATGTGGACTCAGATTTCATGGGTGATCTTGATAAGAGACGGTCTTTGACCGGCTATGTCTTTACTTTAGGTGGATGTGCGATTAGTTAGAAAGCAATTTTGCAATCCACTATTGCCTTGTCTACAACCGAAGCCGAGTACATGGCGGTAACGGAAGGTGTTAAGGAGGCCATTTGGGTCAAAGGTTTGCTTAGTGAGATTTCAACCCATGGAGGTGCGACTACTATCTTTTGTGATAGTCAGAGCGCTATTCACTTGGCGAAGGACCACATGTACCATGAGCGGAGCAAGCACATTGATGTCAGATTTCATTTTGTTCGACAAGTTATCTCGAGGGGCATAATCGAGATTAAGAAGGTGTCAACTGTCGACAATCCAGCTGACATGCTTACCAAGCCGATACCGACCACGAAGTTCAACTATTGCATAGAGTTAATTTCTATTTGTAGTTGATTAGACTTTTGTAGTTTAGGTTGTTTTGTTTTAGGTGAGATTTCGATCCAAGGTGGAGATTGTTAGATATGTCTCATAATCTCACATTAGACAATATTAATTTTTCTAGGGTCTTCTAGGTAATTTTACCTTTTCTCTTTATATTGTAATTTAGACACCCTTTGAGAAATAACAGAAACATTTTTAACCCTAGCCGCTCTCTTACTTCCTCTTTCCTTTACTGTCTCCGTCCATCCCTACTGACTGTAACACTACCCTCTGCAATCCTCAAAACGTGCGCAGAGGATGTTAGTCTAGAATCTATGTCCATGACAAGAATAAACAAGTGATGTAACTATATAAAGTATAACATCCCTTCAATGGCGGTTTGTAGGCGTCAGTTAGGTTTTGGGGTGGGTTTGATTCAGCTGGTACTGGTATGAGGTACGGATTTTGAGTATTGATTTTGTTAGAAGTTTATGCTATTTTTTGCTCTGTTGGCCAGTGGCCAGTTTGTTTTTGATGTTTTACTATTTTAGTATACTTTTATGACTTTTTCTTTATTAATGAAAAATTCTCAGAAACTTTCTGTTCCTTAACAATAAAAACTACCAATTAACAACCCAATAGCATCCCAGGCTGGCACACCAAACGCAAAAACGCCGTGGATCATACCTGCCATTAGATAGTTGGTAGTTAAGCAAGTAAATTAACTAATTCTCATTGTTAAATTAAGGATGAGAAAATTGAATCAATTAAGTATATATATTTAATTCTTCCCTAACAATCTGATTTTACGTGTTTAGTTTCTACGCCTGTGACACGGTATTTCGATCGCTTCATTATGCATTGTTTGATTTGACCATGGAAGACAACTTGGTCTGTAGTAATTTTTTGTCTTATTCGGTGTGTTTGGATCGTTGGAAGAAAGAAGAAGAAGAAGGAAGAAGAAAAAAAAATTATAAACAATCCAAATTCTTCACAAAGTTACACACTTTTCAATACTTTTTCCCACTTCTTCTCTTTTTTCCTTCTTTCCATACCTATCCAAACGGAACTATTGATCAGCAAACAAAATTACCGTTTAGACTTTAGATTCTGCCCCTGCAGTTAAATTGCATATGCATTTTACTCTAGTGCAGATGTGGGAAAGAACCATAAGTACTATAGATCCAACCCTAACTCCTTACATAGCAGCCACCTTTTATATCCAATTAATGTAAAAATCTTACCTGTTGCACTTGCATCACAACATTAATGTCTTTAGAAACTCCAATGCATTGGACACAAGTTATACCAGATTCATTAATATTATAAACTGTTGTACTAAACGTCTCTAGATTTGTCGATTACAAAACAATATCATTTGATATTTAACAATCTTCTTTGAATTTTATAGAAAGAAGATACAATTTATGAGAACTTGGATAAAAACTCTAAGAAAGATCAAGATCAAGTCTTTAGAGAGCTTGTAGGCTAGTTTAGACTAGGATAGAAGATATACTTTAGTCCTTGTTTATCCTTGAAATGGTCTAGATAGCAAAAAGCTCAATAAACCAGTAAAATTATGTTTTCAATGACCTAGCGTCGTACAACGCTAGATAGTAACACACAACGCTGAGTTTTCAAAACTAGAACAGCTGACTTTTATGAATCAACGTTGCACAACGCTATATAGAGTTAGGCAACGCTGAGTCACAATGTTGTACAACGCTATATAGAGTTAGGCAACGCTGAGTCACAACGTTGTACAACGCTCAGTAGTGTTGTACAACGCTATAGTTAAAAACTTAGAAAATTTTCTGAGTACCATCGTGCAACGCCATATAGCGTTGCACAACGCCACTAAAATTCCAAGTTAGCTGTGCTGTTCAGACAGCGCTGCATTGATGTTCAGACAGCGCTGTCCCATGTAAAATCCTTGTAAACAGTTATTTTTACATGCAAAGTTGCAGGTAACGTTAGCCAACGTCTCTTAGCTAGCGTTGTGTGACGGTATATAGAGTTGTACAACGCTCTGTTGAATCTGTCAGAGTTGTTCTCTTTTGTCTCCCTTTAACGTTGTGTAACGCCATTCAGTGGCAAGCAACTTTCTGACAATTTCCAACGAAATTGTCGGAGCTTTTCTTTGGCTGTACACTCCTTCGTTGTGCGATGGCAAATAGCGTTGCACAACGCTCTGACAGACCAACGGCTATATTATCTAGCCGTTAGATTTTACAACGGTCATATGTAACGTTGTACAACGCTACATTCAGTTTTTGCTGGTAATCTGCTCCTTTCGAGCCCTATATATATCCACCCCTTGTTCTCTCTCTTTAGAGAGCTTTGCCTTACAAAATTAGACCAGAATTGAGCCTTTGAGCATAGGGATACTCTCCCACTTGAGCTTTTCATAGCTAGACCATATTGAGAGATTTAGTAGCCTCAAACACCACAGCCCCGACATTGTCGCTAGGTGTAGGTTGGAATAGGTTGAGAGCTCTTCTCCTTTGAGGCCGTTGTGTCATTCGAGTTAGGCCGATCCGCCTCGAGTGTCCTTGTGACGAGGTGATTCGGTTCGAAGTTGTAGTCCCGTTCGTTGTGGAATTGAACGGAGCGCGCCCTTGTGTGGTAGCGGAACTCCCGGAGACGTACGACTAAGGCTAGCATTTTCTAGCTGGTCGGAACTCCGTAATCATACCGAGTGTTCAATCTCTCTCTCTCTCTCTCTTTCTTTTTATTATCTTGCTATACTTGAATTGCTTGTGTGCTTGTTTGTATTGGGTACCAATTGAATTGTGTTAGAATAGTTCATACCAAATCGATCCGAAACCTCAATTGCTTCCGCTAAATCTTGGTCAAGCCGCCTCTTTTAGGGACAGCATAAACAATTTGGGAACTCCAATGAACTCTAGAGCACCGTTTGGATATAGGAAGAAGGAAGAAGAAAGAAGAAAGAAGGTCCAAATTTATTATAAACAATCCAAACTCTTTACAAAATTACACACTTTCCAATACTTTTTTTCACTTCTTCCATTCTTTCTTTCTTCTCACACCTATCCAAACGGAGATTAATAAATTATTGGTGGTTGTTAGAACTTAGAACCGTCGAGGCCATAATTTTCCACAAGTAAATCTAAATAAATAAAAAGGGGGTTCAATTCACCGTTCTTTTCCAAATTCAGTTGGTCCACTGTCTATTCTTACTGATCAAATATCAGCCGGTCCGATCCAATTCTCAAAACACTACTTTTTCATTTTCTTGTGTGGAACCTCATTGTTTTTCAAATCAGTTTTAATATAAAATATATTACCTTAATTATGTTGACTCATAAATTAAGAACTTATTTCATTCTTGTTGGTCCTTTTAAGTTAAATGTATTCTAAGAGAGATACAAGTCAATCCATCAGTTACTGATTTTGACTCGTAACAGGAAGAATGAGTTTTTTTTTTGTTAAATAGCAAAACAAAAAATAATAATAACTAGAGTGAATCTCGCACGTTACGTGATTTATTCATATAATTTTTTTTTTATGAAATTCAGAACGTTATATATAAAATTGGCATAAAAATTTAAATTACTATTCAAATATTATACGAAAGCTACCACAAAAAATTCTAAATATTCTTCTTACCATAAAAGATCATGGGCCACAAAAATTTAAAGCACTATCCAAACTACAGTGCCCACGTGCCTCACATTCCAGCCCAATGTATATAGTAATAATAATAATAATAATAATAATAATCTACTTTGATACGCCACAATTTATAATCTATCCCCTGTAATATGCCTCGTTGTACCACATGGGTTAGGTAATTTTAAAGTTATTACATATATAGCACGTGCAGTAGAAAAAAATTTAGGTGGGGTAGGGCCGGGGAACTGAACTTCTATGGTTTGAAAATTTGAATTTTAGAAGGCCATAATGTCTAATTTCTAATAAATACATTCAGTTAACCATATTTCATAGAGTAGGTCCCCTCTGCGCGGCTGCGCCCCTGTTGGGCTATGGAACGAAATCCTCTGCACTTCGGGTACTGATATCTATCCGTTCAATCATGATGGATGTTCTGTGATTAATATATGATCCGTACAATTTATAAATCTTAACTATTGAGATTAAATCGGACAGTCGAGTTTCAACATTGCAAAGAGTACTACTTGAGAATGCAGAGGAAATTTGTCCATTGGGCTATTGGCTCCATCATGACATAGCATGAAAAAGTTTAGTAACTTATTTGCTTTGTTTGTACTTTATAGTATGTTTAGTAACTTGTTTTGATACGTTCAGTTAAACTTTTCTTAGGGTGCGTTTGGATAGGTGTGGGAAGAAGGGAAGAAGAGAAGAAGTGAGAAGAAGTATTGGAAAGTGTGTAACTTTGGCTCCGTTTGGATTGGTTAGGAAGAAGGAATATGAGAAGAAAGAAGAAAAAAATTATTATAAACAATCCAAACTCTTCACAAATTTATACACTTCCCAATACTTCTTCCCACTTCTTCTATTTTTTCCTTCTTCCCACACCTATCCAAACGGAGCCTTTGTGAAGAGTTTGGATTATTTATAATTTGTTTTCTTCTTCTTCAATCTTCTTCTTCTTTCTTCCAACGATCCAAACGCACCATTAGGCTCATACTTTTTGGGATACTCGGTGAAAATACTTGTACTTTATAATGAGCGCAAATAATTTTAAAATATAAAAAATAATTTTTGTTAGTAAAAGATCTGCTAAAATTTCATAATAAGGAATTTCCTTATATAAAATAAAAAAATCAAATCCATTCCGACTTTATTTGAGAAATTGCACAAATTAATAGATAATATTTTAGTTTGTTTAACTTTTACTAACATAAATTAATCTAAAAATTAATAATGATGGTGTTCTCCACTTAATTATAGTACAAACAGGTCACACAAATTCCTACAAGGCCCAGGCGATAATTAATCAATGACAAGGACAATAAGAGAGTAGTTCCATATTAAAGTACTAGCAGACACACCCATCCATTGTGGAATCCGAATCCTGTGCCGCGCGGGACGGTCCAGTGCACAGGATCGGAACCGTCCATTAAATCCAACGATTCGCGTTGGCTTTCTCTTCGCTCCCAATCCAATTTACCCAAACGATGAGTTATCGGGTTTGCCTCCGTATCGGATCCGAAATGAAAGACACGGAAAAGGAATTAATAACTTACTCTCTTCTCTGTCGTCTCCCTCCTCTAGTCCTCTCTCTCACTCCATCAAAGCAAAAGCAAATCGAACAGAGATTGAAGCTCCGACGGATGTCGTCGAAATTCTAATCTATTCTCGTCTCTCCCCTCTACATCTTCTCTCTCATCACCGATTCCGTCGAAACCCTAGAATCTCCGTCATCTCTGAGTACGGCGGCCGATTCCGTCGATAATTAATAACCTTCATTCCTCTGACGATGACGAATTTGTTTGGAATAACTGGAATGGTACTTGTGGCCCGATAGAGATGGTTGTCATATTTTTGTTCTGGCACTTGTGGCCTGATATATCTCATGGGGATCTGCTCTACAATTTGCATTACTCTTTCAAAGGCTTGATGAAACGAAGAAACTTACATTCTTACAATTTGCATTACTCATATTTTTTAGGGTATTTGGAATGTTCTGGTATTTGGACTGAAGTGTAAAAGAAAGTGTGAAATAATTTGATTCAGGGTTTTGAACAATAGATGATTATTGCTTTTTGATATGACTATTTTTTATTACGTGGTGAATGGCGATTCACTGGGTATATGGGTTCATGGTGACTCCCTGGCTTTATATTTTGCATTTTTTTTTGTGCAATTTACGTAACACTTTTTATATAGTTATGCATGTACTACTCCTCTTATATGTTATCCCTTATGTTGTTACATGACAAGTATTATTAATAGATGGCAACATAGAATGAAATATGTTAAAAGGCGAAAGAATAATGGATATAATAGAATTCGATCCGGTCCAACCGAATTGAAAAAAGCATACATTACAATTCAACAAAATTGAAGCAATTATGCAACATACAATCAGTCCAACTTCAAAAGCATATATACACATAGCTACTGACAAAATTTATGCAACATAGATTATAAATTGACATCATCCAGTAGTACAAAAGCAAGGAACAGCTCCAAGTCAATTAGCACAAACATAATTTAGCAAAAATACAAGCATAGATTATTTGAGGGCATAACTTTGATATTTTTTCTCCAACTCCAATTCTCGTATTGCTTGTGCAGCTCCACGCAATTGACAAAAAAATTTATTATTTATGCAGCCAAGAAAGAATCTCTCTAACAACATGGAATCATGAACTTTGCTTCGGCTCTTGGAAAATGTCAAATGACCTATTAAAATACTGGTAAATATTTTAGCATGTAAAAAAATTAAGTGCATGTGAATCATAACAGCATACTTGTCTACTTGATAGTAACATATAGTAACAGTCTGTCTACCACAAGACATGGTTTGGGCTGAAGCAACTCCATACCAGTCTGGTACTAGTCAGTATGCAACCAAGTAATTAACCATATATGCACTTTAAGTTGCAGCACTAGAACAAAGCACAAATGTAAATCAAGAACGCTAATTTCATACAAGCACATATGTAAAGGCCGTCACACTAATTTCATACTGAGGCTTCAAACTTTTTGCTCGCCATAATTTCTTAAAGGCCAGATTGCAACCCAACTGGTCCACAAGTGGAACCAAAACACCCCAACCAGCACAAGTGGAACCAAAACACCCCACTGGATTCGATCGAGGATGCAACACAAGGCCATAGGATCTGATCGGACGACTATGACTGGTTGGAGGTGGAGAGGCAAGGCAGGTTGAGAGACGCGGAGGTGTCGTACGGTCGGAAGAGGAGACGAGAATAGACTAGAATTTCGACGGAATCCGTCGGAGCTTCAATCTCTGTTCGATTTGCTTTTGCTTTGATGGAGTGAGAGAGAGGACTAGAGGAGGGAGACATAGAGAAGAGAGGAAGTTGTTAATCCCTTTTCCGTGTCTTTCATTTCGGATCCGATACGGAGGCAAACCCGATAACTCATCGTTTAGGTAAATTGAATTGGGAGCGAAGAGAAAGCCAACGCGAATCGTTGGATTTAATGGATGGTTCCGATCCTGTGCGCTGGACCGTCCCGCGCGGCACAGGATTCGGATTCACCCATTGTGTGGGAAGATTTCTATTTAAAAATAAATATTGTTTTATATTTTGGATGACCGAACATCAAGACATTATAACGATATGATTTTGGATCTGCCACTTGATTAATATATTTTGTGTTATCAAACAAAAGAAAAATTAAATGATCACTACACACAAGTATAGAATGTGATATAGAAAATATTTAAAAATGTTGGATCTGTCACAGTGGCACCAATTCTCTTCTGTAGAGGAGACTATGACAAAATCCAGATTGCAAAATCCTTATTTTACACATTTACCCTTACAACTCTTTAACTTTTTTCTAGTAATATTTTATAAATTTCAGACGCCTAGAATGTAATGTTATCTCGTACATCGCAAATAAAAAATAAATTCAAATTAGGAAGAAGTTGTCAACTTGTCATCATCTCAAGGCTAAATGATTGGGATCTTTATGATTTTCCTATATTTTTGTAACAAATCAAAATTTGAACAAAATAATTAAATCATATCAGATCGATTAACTACAAAATCTTTGAGATGATAATAGCATGGGACAATTGACAAACACAAATGACTAAATCATATCAGAACGATTAACTACAAATAGAGTTGACAAGAAAATAAGAAAATACTATAAATTTATACTAAGCTAAACATGAATGTATAGCAGCAATGAGATGAAAAACTATCATTCATTTGTAAATTTAATCTTTAATCTTTAAGGCTCCGTTTGGATTCTATTTGGGAAGAAGAGAAGAAGGGAATAAATTTATTATAAACAATCCAAACTCTTCACAAAGTTACACATTATTTAAGTAATTTCCAAACAAGTAAAAACAACACCTTATCCAAACAGAGCCTAAAGGGAGTGGCACAAATTTTCTATTTCAAAGGAGACCTTCGCACCTGACATTTTACACAATTGTCGAAGATAATTAGCACATTAATGAAAGACAATATGGTGCTTCCTAATCCCCATATCCTGCAATATCTTACTGGAACATTTGATGCCATTATTCAATTTACACATCATAGTTAATTGTACAGTAAGAAAAGATCTAGAATCCAATATATAATGGCACAATTATGTATAATTGGCCGATCAAATATTTGCAGCACTCAGCTTTTCAGGATATCTTACGTGTCACATGACCATTCTATAGAAGAGGATTACCCATTGACACTTGACAAGTAGGCCTATATTTTCCTATCAAATTTATTTCCAGTATTTCAAATCAGCCATTTCCAATAAATCAAGAATAAGTAATAAGACGATTTTAATTAGATTCAGAGTATCTTTTCGATCGCCCAAAACTAACTTTTTCCATAATAGACTTGTAAAGTTCAGGACTGTCCATTTCGATGTTGTCACCAATAACATCCATTATCAACGTTTTGACAGATTGCAGTACAGGCAGTTTGAGCAACCTTAATTTATTTTCTTTTCTTGGTTTTTCCCCGACCTGGAGTACGTCTAAGTAATTTCCTTTACCAGTTAGGTGTTGTTTTTTCTTATTTGTTCGTTCTTTTACTCTTTTAGCTTTGTGTCAGGTTTTTGCCTTTTCTGTGTTACGGGCTCTAGTAGTTTTTTTATTTTATTGTTTTCCAGGTTCAGGGGTTTATGCAATTTTTATTGTATTATGTGAACGCTGCAGCCGTTTCAGGCTTGCATTTTTATTATTGGATGGCCTACGGGCATTACAACTTCAAAAAAAAAAAAAAAGATTGCAATACAGTCACTTCTGAATTTGAATTACTGCTATACCAGAAACTAAATGTTGAATAGAATTGCGTGGGACCCTATGCATATATATTTTTTGGCAACAAAAAAGTCGATATAAAGTATTAGAGCAAAGAAACATACAGTCTTCAATGAAGCACATGATTTCTGCTAAGCATAAAGCAGTGCGCTGGCAGCTCCTTGATGTCAGTAAAGAGCTTGCACTCAATGTCATCAGCACACAATGCTACTATCCTGTCATTTTTCTCACCCTTTATAATGAAAGTTGCAACACATTATCAATTGAAATTCCTTTATTTAGAAAATTAGTCAAAACAATTGTCTTACAGTCTTACTCAATGAAATTGCCATTGCCTTCACCCTCCATTCCTCTGCCTAGATGCTTTAACTAAGACACACTTTGCTTTAGATCTCCGAGAGTGATGAAACTGCCATCAATAGAACTTGAAGAAAACAAACATCTTTCGTCAAACATGACCTGTCCAAAGGGAGAACAAGTATTCCCTGTTAGAAAAATAAGTAAACCCAAGCGACAAAATGAGAATCGCACAAGGGGAGGGAGGAAGGAGAAGGAGAGTGTTGAGTGCGATGTGTGGCAGCTACAACAACGGAGGTGGAGATTTGTTCAATGGCGAGCCACCTCTCTCCATCTTTGCGTAGGAGATGAGAAGAGCAAGAGTTGCTTAGAAAAAAACGCTAAAAGATAAATCGAGCAAAATAATGCAAAAAATTACAAAAACGAAGGAAAAAAACAAACAAACCTACTTTTATCTAGGATCGCAAAGATCTGGAAATGAAGAGAACGACAGCTCTTTTTCGTTCGCCTGAGATATGTGCCGTTCGAAGGAACAATCAACAAAAAAAAAAGTAAGCATGAGAGGGAGAGGGAGAGGGAGAGAGAGAGAGAGAGTTGACAGTTCATCAAAACCCTAACTTTAAGCGGAGTCATGGGAAGCGTAGCGGAGGAAAAAGGAAAAGAAATTGAGGCAGATTGCAAACGTAGGGGAGGAAAAAGGAAAAAATTGATAGCGGAGACGAAAGGAAACAAATTTGAAAACAGTAGAACAGAAGGAGGTGCTTTGGACAACGGAATTTTTAATTAGAGTAACATATTTTTGTTCTAAATATCTAAATTACCTGTTACCTAAATTATTTCTTCACTGTGCTTTTATTTTACTTTCTTATTAACTGTAATTTTCTTGTCTTTTAGAGCTTCGCTAAAACAATGGTATTCTACCTCCTTCAATATCGTACCGTCGTTATTTTCAAGACTTTGCATTTGCCGACCACATGCGTAGATAAAATAGATATCTTCAGATTAGACCTCCTAGACTAGCTTAATCTTTAGTTTTTCTCCCCTTGCAGCAGAGATTGATCTCTTAGATGAGAAGATGCTTACTGTAAAATCAGTCTAACAACACAGGGATTCTACAATGTTCACAAATCACAACATTTGCAATTTCTCCATATACAGATATTACAAACTATCAAGGTAGATCCATATGATGGTCGGTGGTGAATGAGCCTTTCCTCCATCGTACGGGCGATGCTGACGGCAGAGAACCTCTGAATAGGTAGAGGAGGCTTGAAGAAGAAAAGAGAGAGAGATTTCGGGAGATCCTCGCCTATCCCGCCACAAGTCGAAGAAATCGAGAAAAGATGTTCAGAAAAAGAGGCCTCTAATTGAGAAAAGGGATGCACGGTGGAGGTGGAACAGATAGTTGGAATTTCTAATATTGATAATAAGGATAATTTAGACATTTAGAGAAAAATCAGGTTGCTCCAAGTAAAAATTCTGTTGCCTAAGGCAACTCCAACAGAGCATGAGATGTCAGAAGGGATATAATTTAATAAAAAGCAAAAAAAATTAAGTCACCAAGGCTCGAACAGTCGAGCTATGCTACGCTGACCAGGGGCAAATTTGCTCAAACGAAACAAAGTTAACACGTCTAACCGAAAAATTTAAATTTTTTATTTCATTATTAAATCTACACACTGATCTAATCAAATCATAAAAATAGACTGTCCATATTGCATTGAATAAACATTTGTTTGCTTCTTTCGATTCAAATTTTAGATAGATCTTTAAATTGATACTTTTATAAGTAGTAAAGATAATTAAACTAATCGATTTTCATCAAAAATTTTTATTTTTTAATAGCTAGAATATATATTTTTTTAAGAAAATTGGGGTCAAGCTTTCCAACTTATTTTTAAATTATATGTCTATAAAAAATTTCCAGTCGGATTTTGAACATGCGATTTCTTACATGAGATGTATTGTTCTTTGCTATTAGATCAAAAGCTAGTTTTGTAATAGCTAGAATATATCCTTGCAAATATTTTATTTGTTATTAATAAAATTTACCCAGTGCAACAGAGCCAACATAGGCATAACTTTACCGTTATTTGTCGAGGACCCTATACCTTTCCATAGGCCTCTCGTATAGTGCAACAGAGGCATAACTTTACCGTTATTCAAAAAAAAAAAAAATAAATAAATAGAAGCAGCATAACGTTACCCAGTGTACGTAGGTTATACAATCTATGTCTACATAAAATCCTAAATAACTATTCCGCAAAGCTCTGCACAACAACAGTGCTTGCCTGCTTGGCACCTAGACCTGTCAATATGTGCATGTTTTAACGTTTTAACGTTACGTTAATACTGAACGGAACGTTAAACGGATGAAAAATAAATTACGTTTTAGCCAACATAACGTAAACGTAACTGAACCCTTACGTTACGTTTATTCCGTTATTACGTTTATTTGTGATCCAAAGTACAAAAGAGTCGGAAGCTTGTGATCCAAAGTACAAGGTACAAAAGAGTCAAAACCGGCCTCATTTTAAACGGCCCATTAGATGGTAGTGGTAAACCATTAACCCGTTATCTAAAATATCTCAAAATAGATGGAATATTTTCAGAGGAATGACGGAGGCAACGAGGAGCGAATAAGGGTTTCACCAAGAATGCGCCGCATCTCCACTTCTTCCTCCTCTCTCTTCATCTCTTTCTTTTCTCTGTCTCTCTCGCACACTGCCAATGACAACTTGAGGTCTGTGCAACCTCTCAACCCATGTGAGTGCTCAATGGCAAGGCAAAACGTCGTGCGATTGTTTCTCTTCTCTGATCGCCTCCATCAAAGACCCTCTCTCCTTGATTACTACAATGAAGCCACACCTCTTCTTCCTTCACTGTCTCACAACTAGGCAACTCTTACCTTTCAACATTGGAGAAGGATCCGTCTCTGCTTGCGCCAGCTCCAACTCTAACTCCTCCTCCGTTCTGACCAGGCAGCTCTTCCCCTTTCTCTTGACTTTTTTCTTGTTGCTCTTGGCTTTCTCTTGACTTTTTCAGACATTGTTCTTGGCCATTTGGTTGGCTTTCGATTTCAGACATGGTTCTTAATAATGGTCTATGATGAATCAAACTCTGAGGCCAGATGTCTCTCTAAACATTTTTGTTTTTACTGGTATACATCTCTTTTAAATGCTTATGACTTTGCTTTGAATTGATCTGCTTTTGTGATGGCTTGCTATGTTTTAAACATTTTTTTTATTGATAAGCTTTTGCGTTGAGGTTCAACACTGGTGACTTCTATGACTAGTGTGAGGATCATGGATAGCTGCTTGACTCTTTTGTACCTTGTACCAGGTCGGTACAAGGCTATATTCCTTTCTGGTACAACTTCAGGGACTAATCTGTGATCCAATTAGCTTCTAAGGACCTTCTTGTAAATTTGTTTGAATTAGAATAAGGACCTGTTTGTGATTTTGATAGAAAACTAAGTAATTTCTGTGTTCTTGGAATTTGTTGTTTGTGATTTGTGATTTCAACCTTGTACTTTGACAAAAATTGTCAGAAAACCGAGTATTTGTTTTTCAACCTTGTATTTTTTTGTTTTTAGGTTTTTTTTATGAGAAATTGTCTGGTTTTACTGAGTTACAGAACCAGATTTTTACGGTTATGAGTTTTATTTGCATCATGAATTCGAACTGATTTGTGTAATATGCAGTGAATTTCAATTTTACTTACAAAATTGCTATGTTACGATTTGTAAAATGTGATTTGGATGAAGTCTAAGACAAGCTTATTTGGAGAAAAAAATGGAAGAAACATTTATAACGTTTTTAACGTTTGTGCCGTTTAAACAAATGAAACGTTAAGCGGAACAAAAAATTCTTACGTTTAATAAACGGAACATTAAACGTAAGAGTCCATTTCCGTGGACATTATGAACGTTTGACAGGTCTATTGGCACCCCAGTTTGGGAAATTGAGATCCGCTGCGCTGTGTAGCGTGGTATACTGACCGTTTGATTAAGATCCAATGGACAAAGGAGTTCCGTGCATGTAACCTAAATTGGTAGGCCCGTAAAAAATGAACCGTCCGATCAAGATTAGACGGCTCGTAGTGCGCTACACCGCATGTCGCGCAACAGCGAATCCGGATTGCAGTTTGGGACCAGTTTCCTTTGCTGGGATTGGTCATCGGTTCCCGTGCCCTTGTGGTCTTGTTTGTCTTTTTTTATATGTTAAAATAAAATTTAAAATTGAAAAATACGCATAATTTAAATTAGGAAAAATAGAATATAACCTCTTGTAATCTTCGCAAATTAGATATAACATCCTGTAATTTTTAAAATTGAATATTTATAATCTTCTAAACTCTGGATGTAAACCCTCTCGATGACACTAGATACAAGGGATTATATCCAATTTTAAAGATTACAAGGTATTATATCCAATTGGCGAAGATTACAAGGGGTTATATCCAATTCTTTTTCTTTAAATTATTGATTTTTTCCCAATTATAAAGAGTGTTGTATTTTTATATAATTTATTAAGTTTATATATTTTCAAGTTAATTTAATTTTCGATTAAAATGTCTAAGGCTTGAATGTATTAAATTTATCGATGTCATATATCTCAGGCCACCAAAATAATATTTTCAATAATACCATCAACTTTACAATATTCGTAATATTTCAGTAATAACATAACTTTATAATAAATCTTTACGCAAATCCTTACCAATCATGGTATTGACACAAGGACCCATACAAAATATTGAGCGAAGCTGGACTCAAAACTTCCGGAGCAGGCGATTTCAAAAGTCATGTGGAATTATTTAGTCTAGTTCGCAACAATTAATATATTAATTCAATTATTGCAAAGTCTATAAACTCTCGTTGTTGCTCTCGATGGTATATTGATCACACAATATTGGTCGCTCGGTAGTCGTCAGCTCACAATATTGGTTGCTCTCAATTAATATATGAAGCTATTGGTTCTACGTTTTCTCCTTCTCATCTCATGCTTCAGCCATTCATACGCTACTAAAGATCAACCTTACAATGCAATATTTAGTTTTGGTAATTCTTACGCCGACACAGGAAACTTTGTTACTTTAGAGAATGGAGCAACCCCATACGAGCACCTGCCCTATGGGATGACATACTTCGGCGAGCCCACAGGGCGAGCTTCGGACGGCCGTCTTGTCATTGATTTCATTGGTATTTTACTATTCTTTTGAAGTTTTCCTTGTATCTGTTATTTGATTATCCAGAGCACATATAGTGAAAAAAATGGCAGAAATAAAAAAAAACACCAAGAATATCTATATGTGCTCTGGAAATGGCAGAAATTAATGTGTCACGTCATCTCACTTAGAATTTTTGTTAGATTAAAACACCAAGTATATTTATCGTCCTCTTTTAATTAAAAAAACTTCCGTCTAATTAGAGTCGGATTTATGCTCAATCTTCCTCTATATCTCTGGAACAAAGTACAATTCTGCATTTCTCCAACATGCCATAAAAAAAACAGAGTACAATATAATTAAATCTTCTAAGGCTAACTTGAATATACAAACCATAATTTTCTTTCAGTAAGCGTTAAATATAACATATTTTCTTCACCATGGCAGCCCAGGCTCTGGGTCTCCCTCTTATACCTCCATACTTTTCACATGGCCAGAATTTCAGCAGAGGAGCCAACTTTGCAGTTATTGGTGCAACTGCATTAAGCCTCGACTACCTTAAGCAGCGTGGTATCCCTACCTTACTTCCGGTGGACACCTCAATTAATACTCAGCTCGGTTGGTTTGATCAACTCAAGCCTTTGCTCTGCGACACAACGGAATGTATGTATATTCAAAAAACTAAATAAAACCTTTATAAATTTTATTTTTTCCTTTTAGATTTCAAAATGGATCACATCTTAGTTTAAATCAATCATTCGGAGTTTGAAATCTGAAAACAGATGTAATGGAAGGACCCCAATTAATCAAATCTTTTTTTTTTTTACTAAATGTTTAGATTTTCAAAAATCGATATTATTGGACTGCTTGTAATATTTTGATTGATCAATTAAAAAAATTAAAAATGTAATAGTTGATTCCCAACAAGATTTTCAATATGAGCAACACATTGAAAGATTATATTAAGTTTTTTGAAACTCAAAACTCAGGATTTGATTGTCGAGGTACGAAGTACGAACGACTTCTTCTTTCAAAAGTACAATATAATATGTTTTAGCAACCAAATCTCGATTTTTAAGTTTCAAATGATTGACTCAAGTTCTCTAATTTGTGTTATTCACATTAGATTAGCTTTGGAAAGTAAATTTTCTATTAATACAGCTTGCCAAATTGCCTTGGATGCAGTTCTACTTATTCTACAACTAATAGAATCTAACATGTAGCATGCCAGGACTTCTTCAGCAGATCCCTCTTTATATTGGGAGAATTCGGAGGCAACGACTATGCCTTCATATTATCGGCAGGAAAATCCATAAGTGAAGTCCAGTCCTACATGCCTGTTGTTATAGACACCATTAGGCAGGCAGCTGAGGTAGGTAGTAACTTATTAAAAAAAAAATGTACAGAGCTCAATATAATTTGGAATAAATACAAAATTTTAACCTTCACACGCCTCGTTCCACTGATAGGAAAAAATTATAATGTGCTCCTCTTGAACATAAAAGTGATAAATGATAAAAATGATTAGTCTCTTTTAAAATGATCTTGTACGATGATGTATGGAAAAAGGTATGTTTATAGTAATATAGATGTATTTCTAGCTACAACATTGATAATTAATGCCTATTTTTTTTACTAAATAAACGGCTTATTTAAGCACGAATACTTGTCGCTAGTTGTCAAGTTTTGAGCATTATTGTAATTCCTTGCAGTCGTTGCTGAAACAAGGAGCGTTGCATATCATAATACCTGGAATCTTGCCATCAGGATGTGTACCAATTCGGCTGACGACCTATGCGAGCAAAAATAAGTCAGACTATGATAGTCTTGGATGCTTGAAGGAATATAACACCCTTGGATTTCACCACAACATGATGTTAAAGGAGACAGTGGCACAGCTTCAGAGTACTTACCCTTTGGCAAAGTTCATCTATGCTGACTACTACGAGCCTGTTATCCAATTCTTGCAAAATCCTAACAAATTTGGTGAGCTTTTGCTATCAACAGTGACTTCAACTAAATATGATTCATTTAATTTGTGCTAATTCAATCATTCTTGCTTTTTTATTAAAATTTTAGGATTCACAGTAAAAGAGCCCCTTCGAATTTGCTGTGGAGGTGGGGGGCCATATAACTACAACTCCAGTGCTATTTGTGGCCAACCTGGTGTATCAGCTTGCTCAAACCCGTCGACTTACATAAATTGGGATGGAATACATCTAACTGAGGCAGCATACAAAATTATAGCTACAGGTTGGCTCAATGGTCGTTACGCTCATCCGCCCATTTCATTTTCAGTTCAAGAAATATTGATTTACAGTGAGAATATTGTCACTCATTGGTAATGCATTTCTTGTAGCTGGTGAAGTCGTTGCTCTGTTTAATGGTTTGATCGTTTGTCTTTGGGGTTTCTGTTGGTTACTGGTTTTATTTCTCCACGTATGTCTACATTTTTTTTTTAGGGTCAGGTGACAAGTACCGCACCGACAATGTTGAAATTAATTGATTTCTAATCTCATTTCTATTGAGAACGAAGGTTTGGTGAACTTGTAATTCTCATGGCTACATTACCATATTAATTAATTTCAGGTCTTTAATTTCTCCATGTTGTATTAAATGCTGAGCATTAATATATATGCGTACAAATTGGTGGCTAGGCTTAGGCTAGCACTGTCGTTCCACCTAACAGATACTGAAACTAATGAATTTTGGGCCAGGTTGTCGAGTAATATACTAATGATTCATATCAATATGTATAATCATATTTATGATATATATATTGTAAAATTATGCTGAACAATTAATAATAAAACTGCTCATACATTTTTATGGGGGTCAAACATGTTATCTTTTCGATAAATACCAATATAATACTAAAAAAATAACAAAACATATATATGCAATTATAAATCAATTAGATTCAGTGAGTAAAGGAGTACTTTGTGAATTTTGATACTGGTACAGTCGTTTAAATTTTCTAAGGGGTCCTCGTATCCTAGGCTGTGCTCCAGTATGCCATTTTGGAAGAGTGAGGAAAGAAGGTTAGGTGAACTTGTAATCTTTATCTTGCTCCACAACTTTAAATAAAGAGGGGTGAATGCACCAAGAGTAAACTTCTCATCTCCAAACAACTAATTTTAGTAACTCAAATTCAGGATGTAAAAATTTACTTTACTCAATTTTACCTCATCTCTCCTTATTGCCCTCTACAGATTTTATTGGAGCACAGTCTGGTTCAACATGGATTATTTATAGCCGAATTTTTGGGCTTTTAATACTTATAGCCCAAGAAATGAGGGCCCGTATATATATCTATAAATCAAGATATTTAGTTTCGTACGAGATGTTGGAGAATAGAGAGAAAGTAGCGAGTCTACCGTAATAATAATGGTTGTGATATTATCTTTTTACGAACACCATTCGGTCTTTATATTCAATACGAATTAAATTATCAAGACTTCTTTTTTAAAGGTTAAATTATAAGGACAGAAGAATTGGAGGGAGGTTAGATAAGCCAGGGTAGCGTGCAGCGTAGATGAAATTGGGAACAAATTAAGCGAAATAATGGAGTAAGTCTCCTATACTGCAGTTAATAGATGGATATGTTTCGACCTCCATCCATGCCCATAAAATTTATTTGTAAATATAAGTCCGGCACAATTTCATTTGGTATACTGGAGGTAGCATTGTATATCTATTATGAAAGGATGGAATGAAAATTTCCAACTTATTTTTTAAATTTAAATTTTTATAAAAAAAAAAATTTCCTAACTAAATTTCGAATTTGCGATTTCCATTTAAAATGCATTGAACTTTGTCATTTGACTGAAAAAATAGACCAAAATATGCTTCTATTAAACAGAAAAAAGTAATTAATTTTGTTAGCTACTAACAAAACAAATGGCAGTTGGCCTACCAGATTAATATAGATGTATAACTAATGGAGAATCTATGTCCAGGACAAGGACAAAAAATAAAATTGTAGAGAACCAATTTTTAGTCTAGAGATAAATAACAATAAATTTTGAGTGAAAAATTACGGGTTCGAAATCCGACTGAATTCTTTCGATAGGTATTTAATTTAAAAATAAATTGGAAGGTTTCACCTCAATTTATCTTCAAAATAAATAAAAATATAAATACCGACAATTAACCGTCCAATGGCAGCTCTTGGCCGTTACGGCAAACACAATTACACGGTTTGGCTGGTTATATATACTTGAATTGAACCGTGACAATGACTCGTTGCCACTTTATCAGAGTAACTTAACTGGCTCTCGTATTAAGTTAATTATAACTTCAGGCAGAGGTAATTGAATAATTTTTTTTGAATAAAAGTAAAGCTTTTAGTAATTAATACTTACCACTTCCATTAAAATAAATAAAAAAGAAAATTAATTAATGTTTTTATATTATAGCTATAATTAAACATATTAAGCATATACTTTTATGTATACGGTATTTCATGCATGCATTGTTTAATTTGACCATTGAAGTCGACTGAGCATGTAGTTTAGTACTTTCTCTTATAGCAAATTACAGCATTACCGTTTAAATTCTGCCTCTACAATTCAATAGTCATATGCATTTTACTCTAGTGCAAATGTGGGGGAAGAACCATAACTAAATAGATCCATCCCTACCTCCTTAGCAGCCACCTTTCATATCCGACCCATGTGAAATTCATACTTGTCGTACCACAACTTTAATATGTTATTAATTATAAAATTAAATTTTGGATTATTTTTTAACAATAATACTCTATGAATGATGAGAATGAGTCATTGATCTAGTGACAGAAAACGCAATGCATCATAAGTGATAGGTTGCAGATTCGAAATCCGACTAATTATTATGAAAATTTAATTAAAAAATAAATTTCGAATTTATCTTAAAAAACAATCTATGAGGAACTCGAATTCAAAATCCGATTATATTTTTTTTCATAATTAGATATTTAGAATCGGAACGGTTAAAACGCTCTTGTGCAAAAGGGGGAAAAAAAAGGATCGTGCATCTAACAAAATTTACCGTAATCTTTTCCTCGAAAATACTTCAACATCTAACATCATTTGAAGAAGAATAGGCATGTTTATTAAAAGATAGTCCTCAGTTTCCCCACCTAAATTTTTAGGCTCCGTTTGGATGCGTTGAGAATAAAGTAGGAAGAAGGAAGAAGGGAAGAAATTTATTGGAAAACAGTAAATTTATTGGAAAGTGTGTAACTTTTGTGAAGAGTTTGGATGGTTATAAATAAATTTATTAGTAAAAAGTGGTTATTCCTTATTCCTTATTCCGGGAAGAAGCCATCCAAACGGAGCCTTAATAACTGACTAACTCTCGAAGCAAGCACGAATATCGATATATTGTATGCATTTTAATTCGTCAGAAAATAAATTATGTATAGGTATGCACGTAATTAAAATTTAATGCTCTGTAAATATGTAAAGTTTTACCAGCTCAAATTTGCGCAAATTAAATAGGACTTTAATAAATTGCAAATGCAAATAAATATAGACTTCTATGAAATGACATTCAAAATGGTCTTCTATGAAAGACCTACTAGTTCTTGATCTAGTGACAAAGAGCAATACACCTTAAATGAAAAATTACAGGATGGAAATCCGGTTCCAAGGTCTTTCATAGAGATTTAATTTAAAAAAAGTTGGATGGTTTAGACCTCAATTTTTCTTAAAAAAAATAAAATAAAATTGGTCCGGTATGAGTTTAAATTTAATTTAATTATTTCACCCTTTCAATCAATCAATATCCTTGCTTCAAAAAAGTCAACCAATACCCATATCGGTGCACCAAAAATCGTGATAATGAGACACTAGCGATTTTAAGGATCAAAGGTCTATTTAATTACCGGTAACACAGGCGTGCAAAGTGCAATTAAGGAAAATAAAATGGTACTATGTATTGTGAACACTACGGAATGGAGATTTTCGATGGGTACAACACTAATAATTTGTATAAAATAAAGCAATCAACGAGTAAAAGTTGGAACGGCGGGTATTTTTTGGTTTTTTGCTGGCTACTCTGCTAACAAAAAATATTATATATATTTGCATTAAGAAAAACACTAAAAGGAAAATTTTATTTGCAACTTTAAAACAATATTGCATTCAGTCGTGTTACATTTTTTTTTCTCCCAATATATTGTGACGTCAATTCTACTTGCTCTATTATATATAGGGTGTCAAACGTGATAAAAAAAAAACCACGAAAACACCCTTTGTCGTTACCGTTCCACATAAATACGTAAAAACCAGCCATTTCTATTACCGTTTCGTTTATTCTACGAAATAGATTTTTGTTCCATCAATCATTTCACTTATCATTTTCAATTGTAATAACCAATTTCAGTACTTTATTTATTGATAACAGTATAAACAACTGTGCCACGTACTGTTCCGTTAAAAATATGGTACAATTTCTGGTGTCATTTACTGTTCCATTTCAGTTAAACGAAACGGCATAATGATAAATGGCGTACCGTTGACACCCTAATAATTTATATATAACACAAAGTTGACTATTTCAGTCCATACGATTCGTCAAATAAAGATTGAAGTTACACTCGAGCTCTATTGCAGACGAGTCATGAAGATATCTCTTCCCTGTTTCCTCTTTATTTTACTCCAAATCACTCATGCACACAACACTGATCAACCTTTCAATGCAATATGGAGTTTTGGTAATTCTCTCGCTGATACCGGAAACTTCATTGTTTTAGCGAGAGGAGTTCTTCCATATGATGTGTTTGAGCACCTTCCTTACGGAGTGACCTACTTCGGACAGCCCACAGGTCGAGCTTCCGACGGTCGTCTCGTGATTGATATCATTGGTATTTTTTCAAAGTTTTCCATGCGTATGTTTTTTCATTATAGAAAACACAATGAAACCTAACAGAAATTAGTTATACAAGAAGAAAACATTCTCTTCCAATTACAAATATTTTTTCTTAAGGCTCCGTTTGAATTCCATTTGAAAAAAGGGGAGAAGAAAATAAAAAAATAATTTTATTATAAACGATCTAAATTCTTCACAAAGTTACATACTTCCCAATACTTCTTTATACTTCTTCCTTTCTCCCCATATCTTATCCAAACGAAGCCTAAGAGTCAGAATTAATTCTCAGTTATGCTTGTTGATGTGACACAACAAATTAATTTCTCACCTTTTCCAACCCAAAACATTCTAGTGTTGTAATAGTAATTTAAATCTTCTGGGAATAACATGAATTTGCAAACCAAATTAGTTTTTAAGGGTCCTTTTTTTTATTGAGGGTCAACAAAATTAGTTTTTAGAAAGTGCTAAAACTAATGTTTTGTTCACAACGGCAGCTCAGACTCTAGGTCTCCCTCTTGTGCCTCCATACCTTTCACAAGGCCAGAATTTCAGCAGAGGAGTGAACTTTGCAGTAATTGGTGCACCTGCATTAGGCATGGACTTCTTTCAACGGCGCAATATTACTGGTTTTCTTCCGACGGACACCTCACTTAATGTTCAACTCAGCTGGTTTGTCGACAAAGTCAAGCATTTGTTGTGCAACACGACACAATGTATGTATACAGATGTATATGAGATATGCTATGATACATCGCGATGTATTGAGACTTTTGTACATCATGAACATTATCCGTCAACTGTTTTACAAAATTACAAATCTAGTTTAACCAATCTAATCTACATATTGAAATTTCATTACAAACTAAATTTTATTTTATTTTATTTCTTTACTATTTTTTCAAATTTTCTAAAATTTTTTTATTTTTTGGGTACCAACTAATAAAAAGGAAAATTATAAAAATGACACGTTTTAAAAAATTCGAAAAATAGTAAAATAATTTTTAAAATTATAAAATTTGATTTCTTATGAGATTTCAATATATAGATTGAATTGGTTTCATTAAACTTTTCAATTTGTAAAACTATCGACAAATATGATCATGATATATAAAAATCTCAATACATCGCGATGCACCATATATAGCATTTCTTGATATATATTTTATTAATAAACTTACATTTGATCTTATTGTTACATTACATTTGATCTTATTGTCACAGCTTTTGCTTGTTCTACAACTAAAAAAATAAACATGCAGCATGCCTGGATTATTTTAAAAGGTCCCTCTTTTTATTGGGAGAATTTGGAGGTAACGACTATAACCTGGCATTATTCGCTGGAAAATCCGTAAGTGAAGCTAAGTCCTACATTCCTTTTGTCATCGACATCATTAGACAGACCGCTGAGGTATGGAGATTTTTTTTTTTTTTGGGGGGGGGGGGGGGGGGTAATTCAATTTTATTTGGATCAAGTGTAAAATTTAAGCTCCCCAATTAAAAAAGCTTCTCTTGTACATAAAGAAAAATGATAACTTTGAAAATGATTAGATCAATTCAAAATTCTTGTACGATGATGTATAGAAAGAGCTAAATAAATATATAGCTTCGTAGCTAGGAAAATTTTTATGAATGACAAAAATGCCCCTAATAATTTTAAAAAAGACAAAAGAGCCTCTGAAATTTTAAAAAGAGCACAGCTATAGCGGTAATTGGACTGTCGTAACACCTCAGGTCTATAGCGGTATTGCCATTACCGCTATAGCCCCTTATAGCGGCAATAGCAATGCCACTATAAGCCTTTTTTTTCTTTTCGAACTGACGAACTGACACAAAGCAGAAAAAGAAAAGTGCTTTTTCTTTTGGATTGTTCCTCTATAGCGCAAAGCCAATGCCGCTATAGGGTTTTTTTTCGCTAACGGTCTGAAGAGGTGAGTCAAAGATTGTTTGATTCCCTTTTCCCTCTTATGCAAGATCTCATCTATACCGGGTCAATACTAAAATTATTTTTTAATCTGTTGTATGCTTTGATCTATTTTAAACTAGCTTTGTTTGCTAATTATTTCTGTACCGCTGGTTACCTTTCCTTTCATCAATTAATTTGAGATCTAAGAAATTGTGAAAGAACTTTTTGGAGAGAATTTCTCATTTAATGTTTTTTTTGTAATTTCAGTTGATGAAATAAAAATATTATACAATTTAATTCTAGCTATCTCTTGAAAATAATTGCTATGAATGATTGATTAACATAATAAAAATGAAAAGCTTAAACGGTTTTTATCAAATAGTAATGTCAGTTATTTATGTAAGTTGTAAAATTATTTGCAGAGTAATTTTCAATGATTATAGTTCAAGAAGAAAAGTAGCAATGTGCGTGAGAAATAAAAAGTTCAAACGGATGTGATCAGAGAAATGTTTGACTCACCTTTTCAGACTCTCAGCGAAAAAAAAAACTCCTATAGCGGCATTGGCTTTGCCGCTATAGAGGAACAATCCAAAAAAAAACACTTTTCTTTCTCTGCTTTGTGTCAGTTTGTCAGTCCGAAAAAGAAAAAAAAAAGGCCTATAGCGGCAGTATTATTGCCGCTATAGGAGGCTACACCGGTAATAGCAATACCGCTATAGGCCTGATGTGTTACGGCAATCCAATTACCGCTATAGTTGTGCTCTTTTTAAAATTTCAGAGGTTTTTTTGTCTTTTTTTAAATTGTTAGGGGCATTTTTATCATTCATAAAAATTTTCCTCGTAAGCTACGTACAACATTGATAAAAAAACTAAAAGGACGTCACTCATTTGTGCAAGAATATATGTTGGTAGTTGTCAAATTATCAGCAACATTATTTTTCATTGCAGTCGTTGCTGAAACAAGGGGCGTTGCATATTGTAATACCTGGAAACTTCCCAACAGGTTGCATTCCGATTCTGCTGACAATCTTTGCAAGCAATAACAAGTTAGACTATGACAATCTTGGTTGCTTGAAGGAATATAACACCATTGGGTTTGACCATGACATGAAGCTAAAGGAGATGGTGGCACAGCTTCAGAATAAATATCCTCAAGCAAAGATAATCTATGCTGACTACTACGAGCCGGTGATCCAGTTCTTGCAAAATCCATCCAAATTTGGTGAGCTTTAATTTGTTGTCAGTGGGGACTCCATTAAACGACAATTCATCTTTTACTTTGAGCTAATTCGATCATTTGTACTTTTTAATTACATTTTCAGGATTTACTGTCAGTGATCCCCTTCAAATTTGATGTGGAGGCGGCGGGCCATATAACTATAACCCCAATGCTACCTGTGGCCAACCTGGTGTACCGGCCTGTTCAAACCCGTCCACTTACATAAATTGGGATGGAATACATTTAACTGAGGCAGCACACAGAATTATAGCAACAGGTTGGCTGAAAGGTCCTTACGCTTATCCGCCAATTTTATCCGATTTACATTAGTAATTATTAGTGTTTGGGCTTCTATTATTGTTAGCATGTTGTGGAACTAGAGTCCTGACTGTTGTTGTTCTTTGTAATGATGAAATAAATGACAAGATGAAGAACATGAAAGGTGGTAAAAAAAAAAAAAACATATTTTCTTTAGATTGTTGTTTGAAATAATGGAAAATTGGATACTACCCCTATAATGTTTTTTCAATTTGAAATAACCCTTTAAAATCTTCAAAACTGAAAATAACCCCCTAAATTAATATTTACTAGGTATGTTGCCTCTTTTTAATAATGTTAATCAGTTTCTAATCAGAAATAATTTAATCCATAATTTTAGACTGAACTATCCTCTCTTCTACCCAAAACATTTTATCTTCCTACTCTAGGGGTCGACACAGAACAATAAGTTCAGATTTTGATTTTATTTAAATTGACGAATCTATCAGCACACGTTTGAAGAACCTCTTCATATATGAAAGACCTTGAGACCAGAGGAATGTGCCGCCCTTGTTTGAAGAACCTATCAACCAAGCATCGATAATTAATGATAAAAAAAGTAGTAATTTGTGCATATTTTTTGAAGGAAACACACTATATTAATTAATATGGTTCATAAGTAAGGTTTCCAAAGACACTTAAGTTCTCAGTCAATGGATTGAACATAATTGTCTGAATAGTAAAGTGAAACCACAGTTGATTAACCTTTATGAAATATTAGGAAAGGTAAAACATGACTCTTTGTTTATTGCGGTATCTGTAAATATAATTGAGATTTGGAGGATAGTGTGCGGAGAAAGAGAAAGAACGCGACAGAGGACGCACATCAGAAAACAGAGAAAAATGACGACCTGATGCACAGGGAGGGCAATAAGAGGCCTTACAATCTTCTATTGCAAAATAATTTTTCTTGCAAATAAAAAAAATTCTAATTAATAAAAAGGTGTTATATATCTAATAAACATGATTGAAGTGGGTTACTTTCGATTTTGAAGATTTCAAGAGTCATTTTCAGTTGGTGAAGATCACAGAATTATATCCGATTTTTGCTTGAAATTATTATAAGTTGTTTCTAGTTGACATCGGTTAGCTGTTGTATTTATTTGAGACGGTTTGATCTTGTGAACGTATAACTTTGTCATTTTGTTAAATTTATGTATAATTATATTGATGTTGGCACCTAGCCTACCTTAAAAAGGAAAAAAATGGTTATAATCTTTTTCGTTGCCGAACGAGAGATTCAAATAAATTTATAGTTTCAGCGTTTATTTTTATTATACACGCTGCCGAGTACATCCGACACTTAATGTAATTTAAAGTTTGAAATAAAAAGTAAAATTATCAAATTTTATGGTAAAAGAGATGTGGCGCATTCCCTCCTCATATTTTTGGGTTGAATTGTGATTTCTTGCAAGCCGCTTAAACAAAAATATAAGATTATTTTATTTATATTGGTATTTGCTGATACAAACTGCAAAAGACCAGGTCATTAGAGAATTTTGTATTTGAATATTAAATTGAGTTATCCAAAATGTTTGTTTCGTTGTTCACAAATCACAAGTGGTGTGTTTGAGGGGCTCAATAGAAAAATATTTAATAAATTCGATTTTTTGACGACTACAAACGGTCAAGCAAATTAATCAATGGAGAAAGAAATATCCATTCAGAATCAAAATTCTTATTTGCCTTTTGCCCTTTCCAATGCTGCTTAAAGAATGTCAACGAATCTCTCGCAGTCGTATTTAAGCCGCTTATGACTTTCAGAGATGACGGAATGAAAAAAAAAATGTCAACACCATGATTAACCATGGAATTGATAGTTGCTGTCAACTCTCTAAAATAAGAAAAAAAAATGTCATCACCAATAATTAATCAACCTAGCTAGCTAGAATCTTCTCATATATATATTATGTTATACTACGCAAATTTGTGTTTCCGAAATAGTGTTGAAGAGATTTTTTTTTCTGGTTGGCAATACGTGTGGATTATGTTCATTTCGAGATTTGAAGTATTTCGTGTAATACTTGAAATTATAAATACAACTTTATTATTTGCACTTTAATAGGGGGGTAAGCTTCGCCCGCACAGCTCGCTCATTCTTATTTTACAAAATGGGGCACTCTTGATCGATAACTTGCACCAACAAATGATAATAAAAAGAATAAATAATAATGATGCTGATGAAGGTGATAATAATAATGATAACAACAACAACAACTTTTAGACAGTAAGAAAATCGTTTTTTGAGACAATGGTCTTTTGACCAATATTATTTTGACCAATAGTCTTTTTACCCACAAGATAATAATTTATCTAAACATAGAAAGTTTGATCGATGTTCATAGGTTTATAATTTGTAAGTCATTTGAATTCTAGAAAAAAAAAATTAACTATAAGTTTTAATACTACCGCTAAATTTAAAGTGATATGGACAGCGAATTTCATCAAATCTGACTTTCTTTCAAATTTAAAAGTTCAAATAATCGACCTAAACCATTGAATGTGTTCTTTGTATAGAATTTTTTTCGTAACTAAATTTTATTTATCTTTTCAAATTATTCGCTATTTGTTTAGAATTTTAGAAAATTTGTGGGCCTGATTAGTTCTGATTCTTCTAAGGACAACTGTTTTTAAAATTCCAAAAACCTTCTAAAAAATTTGAAGCAAAAATATAAAATTTGTTGAGAAAAGAGATTTCAATATGCGTTTGGATGAGAGAAGAAGAAGAGGAAGAAGGAAGATGGGAAGAAAAAAAAATTATAAACAATCCAAACTCTTCACAAAGTTACACACTTCCCAATACTTCTTCCCACTTCTTCCCTTTTTCCCTTCTTCCCACACCTATCCAAACGCACTATGTGAAGAGCACATTAAGCTATTTGGATTGATCATTTAAACTTTTGAATTTGATAACTAATTGATTTTGACAGAGCGATCTGTCAAATCTCTTTGATCTTATAGCAAAACTCATATTAATTAACAATTAATTATAGAAATAGTAGTAGTTTACTGTTTAGTTCGTCATATTCTCTAACTTACAAGTGAAGCAAGTGTCACATCATTTTAATAGTCAAACTTTACTTGTTTTCATTTTTTTTATTAAAAAATTCTTGTCGATAAAAATAGCAACGGTGTACTGTTAGTTTTTTCCATTAAATGTCCAGAGAACAAAACAGCTCTACAAGACTACAACCTTATTTAATCTCCTTTTGGTCACACGGCGAAGGAGGTTAAAAATTGATAACCACGAGGTACAAGTTTGGTCGTTAAAAAATTGACAATTTCCCTCGGACGCATTCAACAATTCGTTTAGACCAATAGTTTTATCAATTTATTGACTAGTAGATGTACGAAAAATAATCCGAACTAAATATTTAGATTGGAACGGAGCGACAACATAATTTGGATAGATAATATTATAAAAAAAATACGAGCTATAAAGATTATCTCTAAAATTCATCATTCTCATCATCCTCCAATATTGCATAAACGCATTTTTTATTTTTAGAAATGCGTTAATAACTGCTTTTTATTTTCGGAAAGTAATTTCCATCATCCCCTCTCTCCCTTTATGTTTCACTCCCTCCCCCTCCTCCTCTCTCCTCTCTGATTCAAAATAACATTAACTAGAACAGTTAGCATTATTTTTTCCAACACAATTAGTTTTTTCCAGAACAACTAGATTATCTTAACTATAGTAGTTAGTTATTTTTCAAAAATAGTTAATAACATTAACTAGGATAGACTACTAACTGTTTTATTTGATATATATCTAACTGTTCTATTTTTCTATATCTATTAAGCAGAACAGTTACGATATTAATTATAACAGTTATATATATTAACTAGAACCGTTATATATTAAATTCTCTGTTTCACCCCCTCCCCTCCCCCCTCTCCCTCCCCTCCCCTCTAATTCGCTCTCTTCCTCTGATTTGCTGTGTCATCATCCCATCATCCTCTCTGAACTTTTTAAAATGAAATTAGTGTGTTTTCTGACAATGAAAAATATTAAACGGAAAATATTAAACGCTCTTTTAGGAGGATGATGGGACCATAGAATCTTAGGGTGTGTTTGGATGCAACGGAATAAGACAGGAATAAGAAATAGGAATAAGAAATTTCGGTTTGCGTGCTTATTCTTATACCATGGTTTTGTTAGTATAGGAATAAGGGCCCTTATTTCTTATTTTTGTGTTGTTTGATTTGCACAAGAATAAGAATAAGCACGCAAACCGAAATTCCTTATTCATATTCCCTATTTCCTACCCATCCAAACACATCCTTAAGGATGATATGAAGCAATGCTGTACAAAAAATACTTTTTAATAAAAGTCTCTCAATTATATATTCTAATTGAAAATGACTTTTGTGCGTTTGGAAATCATTGGTCGTTATATGAAATCTATGACAAAATCGGATGCATAGAAAATCTTTAATGCGAGCTAAAAACCCTCTGTACAAATAATTTTCTTCAACTAATATGGGATGCATTTTTGTAAAACAAAAGCTGGTTCTATTAAATACTATCATAATATGATACAACTTACGAACGCGGAGTCAAGCACGAACGTTCTGTGAATCCGTTAAACCCTTACAAGAAAATGATCCCAAAAAAGAAATGATTCGAAAAGCACGAGGTCGTACTTCCCTAAACAACACATATAATATCAAAAAAACATAATGTAATTTTTTTTGGATGGTTGGACAGGACATGTGCTGACGTCATCACATCAAAGAAGTCAAAGATTCAAACTCTACATATCTCTTTAATATAAAAAAAAAATTGGAAGTAAATAACATGCACATAAATAAGTATATATTATGGATGTGTTTGGATGCAACGGAATAAATCGTGAATAGGAAATAAGAATAAGAAATTTTGGTTTGCGTGCTTATTCTTATTCCTTATTTTTATACCATAATTTTATTAGTATAGGAATAAGGGCCCAAATTCTTTTTTCTTATACCGTTTATTTTGCGCAAGAATAAGAATAAGCACGCAAATCGAAATTTCTTATTCTTATTCCCTATAGGATGTGTTTGGTTGGAGTGAAAATAGGGAATAGGAAAGCCTATTCCTTATTCCTTATCCAAATTCCTTGGTTTTGTTAGAATATGGATAAGAATCGGAATAAGCCTAAATTTCCTATTACTTAGTTGTTTGATTTTCACAGAAATAAAAAATAAGGGACTTATTTCTTATTCCCACTCCAACCAAACAAACCCATATTTGAACCCCTCAAAACCTTTAACTCGCCAAGTTTTTGTATCTATTGGGCCATTTCAGGCGAGCTCCTACAAAGAATCACCATTCACCACTAATATGACTCTTGGGCCGAATTTTGGGCTCTATGATGTTTGACCTGATTGCAGCCGAATTTTAAAAGATTAAAATCTTTAGGTTTGCTAATTAGGCCATGAAATTCTTTATCTTGGTTGGAGCCCAATTTGTCAACTTTTACTTTGAGAACTCAGTACATTAATTTGCGTCTTTGTTCTGTCAAACTATTGCTAAAACAAATTTAATTTTCTGAGGCGAAAATATCTCTTCTTTTGAAAATCATTTTAGGTACAGTTTACTATTTTGAAATTTAGTGCTCTTCTTCATTTTATATATTTTGTTACTAATTTTCCTTGTCCGTAATAATAGTGAGATTTGACTAAACCATGATCCAAGTATAACTTGAATATCCGTTGACTTGAAAAGTCATGAAGACCACAACGTAATTAGTCTTTCTCCACTAACACAATCGTATAGTTCCAAGTACATACTGACTACATGCTTTAAAGTTAAGATTAAAGAAGCTATTGAAATTAAGGCTATCAAGTTATAAAATAAATAAATATAATTTCTGATAAGTCAACTAGTCAAGTACATCTTGTCAAGAAAATTTCGTCTCATAAAAGTAATACACTAATACCAACCAAATTTTGTCAACTCGGCTTAGGACATGTGAGTGCAATCCAGTGTTATGAGCCCAACAAAAACCAATAAAAAGGGAAAATTGGTATATCCTTTTAATCTTCTCTAAATTGTACCTCTTATTTCTTTAAAATTGGTAATCCTTTTAATCTTGGCCTTCCTCTTCTACCACCGTACTTATCACAAGGCCAGGATTCCAGCAAAGGAGCAAACTTTGCAGTTATCGATGCACCTGCCTTAGCATTGACTATCTTCATCAGTCTTTTATCCAGTCGACATCTCACTTCATGTTCGACTTGGATGGTTTGAGCAATTGAAGCCTTCGCTATGCAACTCGACTGAATGTATGTGTTAAATATCATTAATTCATTAGTCTTTTAATACAACTTAAATCATTCTAATTGCAGCCTTTTAACTGTTCAATATCTTTTAAAAAACTTATACAGCTTGCCAGGATTACTTCAGCAAATCCCTTTGTATTGGGAGAGATTGGTGGAAACGACTATAACATTGTAATATCATCAGGAAAATCCATAAGCAACGCCATTTCCTTCGTACCAGTTGTTATGGACACCATAAAAGCTGCAGCTGAGGTCAGTAGCAGCAATAAAAATCTGTAGAAGTGAGTTCTTTTTGGATAAAACATAATTGAGTCCAGGACAACCAATGTATTGATCTCACTCGCTATAATGTATGGGTGTGTTTGGATGCAACGGAAAAAGCCGGGAATAGGAAATAGGAATAAAGAATTTCGGTTTGCGTGCTTATCCTTATTCCTTATTCTTATACCATGGTTTTGTTAGTATAGGAACAAGGGCCCTTATTTCTTATTCTTATGTTGTTTGGGTTGCACAAGAATAAGAATAAGTACGCAAACCGAAATTCCTTATTCCTATTCTCTATTCCCGGCCTATCCAAACACACCCTATATGAATAATAATAAAGAACATAAATAGAATGTCATTGTTACTAGGACACAGATGTAATCTAGGATGCTATTTATTACCATTAGAGAAAACATAACTAATCTACCTTTTCTATTTATTATCATTAGCATTTCATGTGATTGTTTTTATCGTGAAACAAAGATTTGGTAACTTAATTATGTTTGGTTTTCAATTGTCAGCACATTTGTTGTTCTTTAGAAATAACCTGCGAATAATGTTTCCTGTTAATAAAAAGCAAGTTCTTTCAATTGTCAGCACATTTGTTGTTCTTTCAACTGTCAACAAGTATCAGTGCACCCTGTTTATAAATAAGCATCCAAAGACCCGTTGGTTTTAAATTGTCAGCACATTTATCTGGTCAAATGTTTGACCAGATAAAAAAACACAAAAATCGCGCGTATCTATGCACCACATGTTGTACCAATCATCGTTTCATATCATTTGTTAGCAGAGTATAACAATTTTCCCGCCACTGAACTTTGTTTTTCTACATGTACTTGTACCGAAATCGTAACATAATCTTATTGGTACTTGATGCCATGCCATATATATTGTTCTAGCAAGAAAATGATAAAAAATAATATCTATTTGGCACAAAAGTTCTCCTCAGGGAAGATTTCAATACGTTGTGAATGGATATTATGTACAGATCCAAATAAAATTCTGTGGTATGCATATGTAAGTCTTTAAACAGTTGTTTTATATGTAGATTGGACGACAAATATATACAGTAATCCACAATTAATTTTTCTCTTTTATAATTTCTTCAGAAATAACCTGATAATAATGAACAAAATTAATTATGTTCTGCTCTGTTGTTTTATTCCCTTCTCAACGGGTCTTTGGATATTTTTTTTTTATTAACAGGGTACACTGAAACTTGCTGTTCCAGAATTGCAGAAAGCACAACTCATTGTCTGTTTCTAATTTCAACAATTTCTCGATGAAAAAGCAAACACGATTACCATTACACGAATATGTACGTCGGGAATCTTCCTGTGGAGGAAGCAGAACTCTATGTCGAACAATTTGACGAGCAGCAGAAGGGCTGCCTTGCAAGAGTTGAGACACTCGGCGTTGGCGCACATCGTCGATGACACTATGACAGCAAGTCATTATTACAGTTAAAGAAGTTCAATGTCCATACGAACATTTTATAATTTCCAGTCTATTTCGTCGGGTGTCATTTTTGTTATTTGGAACTTTATATATAGGTACGAAGTTATTCACTTTTTTTAAAAAAAAAAAAATTCACTTGGATTTTGATATCATGTGGGACGGCCATTTTTTATTTGTTATCTATACATGCAAGTAGATTTTTTTTTTTTTTTTGTATTATCAGTGTGGGAATAAGCTACCCGCTCTTGACTTATATATTCGAAATTGAAAATGGAAATATTCTTATTTCTAGTCCAACAGTCTTGCTAGCTAGGCCTGTATTAGAACTGTGTGTTTCATTTAATCTACAACTGATCCATTCCGTGTCATGTATATGTCTTTTATCTAATAAAATATTTATCTTTCTTCTAAGTGAAAAAGGAGATTTTTGTCATCTAATTTTTTTTAGGCAAAATTAGATATAACCCCCTCAAATCTTACTTATATGGATATAACCCCCTAAAATCTTAAAAATTGGATATAACCCCCCATAATCATACCACTCCTGGATATAAACCCTTTTCATTAATTTAAACAATATTTTAAATAAAAAAGTCAGTTTTTAATATATATATGACTAAAATATCCTTCATCCTCCTCTACGAGAGACTCTCACGGTCTCACTGTGAAGATCAAGATGTATGCTTGTGTGATCAAGTGAAAGGTTTGTCTAAAAGTGGGAGATTGTAAATGTATGAAGCCAAATGCAAAATGGGCCGTGGCCCATGTTGGCCCATACGGTAAATAAAGGAGACGGAAAATGAGAGAGTGGTGAACATCATTTCCAGAGAAGACCCCTTCTCCTTAAAGCTCTCTTGTCTCTCTCTTTGAAGCTATATAGGATTTGCTAATTTTTCTTGTATCTCTTGTTAATTCCACCTCAAATTGTGAGAGAGTGTGAGTGAGAGAGAGAGGAAGGTTGATAGCTTGATGATCTCCATGTACTTGTAAGAAACTCTTGATTTAGTGGATTTGCACCGATCGCTCCCGTGGTTTTTCTCTTTCGGGTTTCCACGTAAAATCTTGTGTCTCTCTTTATTTTCTTGTGCTTGATTGTGCTATTGTTGATGGTTCTCAAGTGGTACCATTATAGCTTTGTTCTATAGGGTATTGTTTTATGCTCGTCACGTGTTTGTCGAAATTACTACATCCTTGTTTACTTGGCTTCCGCTGTGCCTAGGCACCTGTGAGCGTGTCCCAACAACTGGTATCAGAGCGTGTTGGCTCGTTGGTGTCAAGAATAGGAGTTTGAGGCTTGGATTGGTGTAGGTCTAAGTTCTTGTGTATTTCGGTGATTACACGTGTAGTGGTGATAGAATGGAAAAAGCTATGGAATTTGAGAAGTTGAATGATAGCAATTGGCCAATTTGAAAAATGTTAATGCAAGACTACTTGGTGGTAAGGGATTTGGATTTACCATTGATGGGACCGGGTGCACAACCTCTTCATATGGAGGATCATGAATGGGAGTTGCTTGATCGGAAGTGTTTGGCGGCTATAAGGCCGTGTATTTCACCATCTATCTTGTTTGATGTCTACCAATGTAAGACCGCTCATGAGCTTTGGACCACATTAGAGCGATCATATGAGCAACCTTCGGGTGTAAACAAGATGCATGCTATGAAGCGGTTATTTCTCTTGAAAATGAAGGATGACATTTCAATGAGAACGCATGTAAGTGAGTTCAACTCAATTGCGGCTCAATTGAAGTCCTTGAAGGTAAACCTTGATGAGGAGGTTTTATGCTTGTTACTTTTGAGCTCTTTGCCTACAAGCTGGGATACTCTTGTGACTACCGTTGCAAACACAATGGGCAACCAATTCAAATTGACTGATGTTGTTGCTTCATTGATGAATGAGGAAACTAGGAAGGCCACAACCCAATTGGAAACCGGGCCTAGTGAGGCATTGACGGTTGATAGGGGACGGCCGGTGACTAGGAGCAATTCGTCGAGTAAGAAGGGTGGTTCTCAAGACAAAGGAATATCAAAGTCTAAAGGCCGAAAATTTTCTTGTTGGCATTGCAAGAATGAAGGGCACTTGAAGAGAGATTGTCCTCTCTTGAAAGGCAAGCAAAAAGAGAAGAAGCAAGATGGTGAAGCAAGTATAGTTTCCGATGAGATTGGAGATGCGGTGACTCTAAGTGTGACAAGTTCCGAGAAGGAGAACATGGATGTTTGGGTATTGGATTCGGATGCATCATTCCACATATGCTCGGATCGTTCTTATTTTGTCAACTACAAGGATGTAGATGGTGGGAATGTCTATCTTGGTGATAGTCGGCCATGCAAAATTCTTGGAGTTGGTGATGTTGAGCTTGAGCAAGCCAATGGAAGACGATGTAAATTGAGCAATGTGAGGTATGTTCCCAAGATAACCAAGAATCTTATCTCGGTGGGTCAACTTGATGATGGCGGATTTGTTGTATCTTTTGGTGAGGGATCATGGAAAGTGTCAAAGGGTTGCATGACATTGATGAAATGACATAAAGATGGGAGTTTGTACACTCTTCATGGAGCGCCTCGAAAGGGTGTTGTTGCTATGGCAAGTGAGCACGGTGATATGCACATGTGGCACAACCGCCTTTGTTATCTAAAGGCCGAAAATTTTCTTGTTGGCATTGCAAGAATGAAGGGCACTTGAAGAGAGATTGTCCTCTCTTGAAAGGCAAGCAAAAAGAGAAGAAGCAAGATGGTGAAGCAAGTATAGTTTCCGATGAGATTGGAGATGCGGTGACTCTAAGTGTGACAAGTTCCGAGAAGGAGAACATGGATGTTTGGGTATTGGATTCGGATGCATCATTCCACATATGCTCGGATCGTTCTTATTTTGTCAACTACAAGGATGTAGATGGTGGGAATGTCTATCTTGGTGATAGTCGGCCATGCAAAATTCTAGGAGTTGGTGATGTTGAGCTTGAGCAAGCCAATGGAAGACGATGTAAATTGAGCAATGTGAGGTATGTTCCCAAGATAACCAAGAATCTTATCTCGGTGGGTCAACTTGATGATGGCGGATTTGTTGTATCTTTTGGTGAGGGATCATGGAAAGTGTCAAAGGGTTGCATGACATTGATGAAATGACATAAAGATGGGAGTTTGTACACTCTTCATGGAGCGCCTCGAAAGGGTGTTGTTGCTATGGCAAGTGAGCACGGTGATATGCACATGTGGCACAACCGCCTTTGTTATCTAAGTGAAAGAGGTATGAAAGTGCTGCAAAATGAAAATTACATTCCTTCTTTTGATTGTTCATCTCTTGAATTTTGTATTCATTGTGTAATGGGAAAACAAAAGAGAGTGAATTTTAAGAGGAATGAGTCCCATAGAAAGATGAAACCATTGGAATTGGTTTATTCCGATGTGTGTGGTCCATTTAATGTCAAATCTCTTGGTGGTGCTATTTATTTTGTTACTTTCTTAGATGACTTTTCTAGGATGTGTTGGATTTATCCCTTGTCCTCAAAAGATCAAGTTCTTGAAACATTTAAGAATTTTAAATCTCGTGTTGAAAAAGAGAGTGAAAAATCCATTAAGTGTTTACAAACCGATAATGGTGGTGAATTTTGCTCTAATGATTTTGACAATTTTTGTGCGAGAAATGGCATTCGGAGAGTGAAGACGGTTCCATACACTCCACAAGAAAATGGGATCATTGAGAGGATGAACCGGACCATTGTGGAGAGGATTAGAAGTATGTTGTCTCACTCGGGTCTTCCAAAATCATTTTAGTCCGAAGCGGCTAACACGGCGGTTTATCTCATAGACCGATCACCTAGTGTGGCATTGGACGGTGGCATACCGGAAGTCGTATGGAGTGGCAAGAAGATCTCTTATGGCCATTTACGAACTTTTGGATGTGAGGCTTATGTGAAAATTCCTAATGTGAAAAGGAATAAGCTCGATGTCAAGTCACGAAGGTGTGCATTTTTTGGCTATGGCTGTGATGATTTGGGTTATAGGGTGTGGGATCCTATTGAGAAGAAGACAATTAGAAGCCGAGATGTCATATTTCGTGAAGATGTGATGTTCATGGAAAATCATGAGAAAGAGCAAAGTGAAGAAAGACATGTGGAGGAGCATGTTGATGCTAGTGTTGCACCCAAAATGTTAGCGGATCCTCAAACAAGTGGTCATGATAATGAGGATGAGAGTGAGCCGGTGGAAGCGCATGAGAATGAAGGCATTGTTGAAGAAGAGCACACTAATACCCCGATACAAGAGTTGAGGAGGTCAACTCGGATTTCAAGAGCTACACAAAGGTATTCACCTTCCTTATATTATGCTTTGTTCACGGATGTGGGTGAACCTGAGTCATTTCATGAAGATATAAATTGTTCGGAGAAGGCTATGTGGCTTGGAGCAATGGAGGATGAAATGAACTCGTTGCATCTCAATGAGACTTGGGAGTTGGTTAAACTTCCAAAAGGAAAGAAGGCATTGAAAAATAGGTGGGTATTTGTGTTGAAAAATGAAGCCGATGGTTCTAAACGGCATAAGGCAAGGTTAGTAGTCAAGGGCTATGGACAAAAACATGGTGTTGACTTTAATGAGATATTCTCTCCCGTTGTGAAGCATAGTTCCATAAGGGTTGTTTTGTCATTGGTGGCTAATTTAGACTTGGAGCTTGTGCAACTTGATATCAAGACGACTTTCTTGCATGGTGACTTGGATGAGGAGATCTATATGTCACAACCGGAAGGTTTTGTTGAGGAATCAAACCCTAATCTTATGTGTAGATTGAAGAAGGGTTTGTATGGTTTGAAGCAAGCCTCTCGGCAATGGTACAAGAAATTTGATACTTTTATGCAAGAAGAAGGTTTTTAAAGAAGTGGCTATGATCATTGTGTCTACATTAAAGGAAAGGTGGGTGGTACTTTCACCTTGTTGTTACTTTATGTGGATGACATGTTGATTACTAGTAATGATCATAGTGAGATTGAGTCTCTTAAGCTTGATATGTTTAAGAGGTTTGCAACCAAGGATCTTGGCGAAGCAAGAAAAATATTGGGCATGCGGATTCATAGGGATCCGGGGAGAGGCAAGCTTTGGTTAAGTCAAACGGAGTATGTTGATAAAGTCCTTGAGAGGTTTGACATGGTGAATTGCAAACCGGTGACTACACCTTTGGCCGGTCATTTTAAGTTGTCTAAAAAGAATTCTCCAAAGAATGCTCAAGAGAGATTGAAGATGGAAAATGTTCCATACTTATCGGCCGTTGGTAGCTTGATGTGTGCTATGGTGTGCACACGGCCGGACATTGCACATGCAGTGGGAGTTGTCTCTCGATATATGTCTAACCCGGGATGGGAGCATTGGCAAGCGGTAAAGTGGATACTTCGGTACTTGAAAGGCACTCGTGGCTTGCGGTTATGTTTTGGAGGAGATTCTAAATTAGCAATTGAAGGGTATGTAGATGCCGATCATGCGGGTTGTAGTGAGACAAGGAAGTCCACGACAGGCTTTATCTTTACTATCGGTGGTGGAGCCGTTAGTTGGATGTTTCGATTACAAGACATTGTTGCTTTATCTTCCACGGAATCAGAGTATGTCGCATTGACCGAGGCGGTGAAGGAAATGCTTTGGTTGAAAAGGTTGCTTGCACAACTTGGGTTGAAGCAAATGGAGTATGTGGTGCATTGTGATAATCAAGGTACCATACATCTTTCAAAAAATGCGGCATATCATTCAAGAACTAAGCACATTGATGTGCGATACCACTTCATTCGTGATGTTCTAGACCATAGGCAACTAGTCGTGAGAAAGATTCACACGAAGGAGAATGTTGCCGATATGTTCACGAAGGTGGTGCCTCCCGACAAGGTAATATTTTGTAGGAGGCAATCCAGGTTGGTTGAGTAACTCGGGTGTGTTTGGAGCGAGGTGCAAGGTGTATGCTTGTGAATATCAAGGTGTATGCTTGTGTGATCAAGTGGGAGGTTTGTCTTCAAGTGGGAGATTTTAAATGTATGAAGCCAAATGCAAAATGGGCCGTGGCCCATGTTGGCCCATACTGTAAATAAAGGAGACGGAAAATGAGAGAGTGGTGAACATCATTTCCAGAGAAGACCCCTTCTCCTTAAAGCTCTCTTGTCTCTCTCTTTGAAGCTATCTAGGGTTTGCTAATTTTTCTTGTATCTCTTGTTAATTCCACCTCAAATTGTGAGAGAGTGTGAGTGAGAGAGAGAGGAAGGTTGATAGCTTGATGATCTCCATGTACTTGTAAGAAACTCTTGATTTAGTGGATTTGCACCGATCGCTCCCGTGGTTTTTTCCTTTCGGGTTTCCACGTAAAATCTTGTGTCTCTCTTTATTTTCTTGTGCTTGATTGTGCTATTGTTGATGGTTCTCAAGTGGTACCATTATAGCTTTGTTCTATAGGGTATTGTTTTATGCTCGTCACGTGTTTGTTGAAATTACTACCTCCTTGTTTACTTGGCTTCCGCTGTACCTAGGCACCTGTGAGCGTGTCCCAACACTCACCTCATTAGTCCTATGCCTTCTGTTTCCTTGTTTGTTCGCTCCAAAAACCATTCGCAAAGGTGTAAATACATAGGTTGATTTCTGAATTACAAACTAAGGTTCACATCTCCAAAGGTAATGTGATTATTGGAAGTTTACTTACGAAGATGCTTGGAATTTGGTACTGGGCCTTGATGGTGCATCTTTCTTACCAAATTGACAAATTTCAAAATAAAATGAAATGGCAGGAACGAAAGAAGATGGCCCGACGCACCACATAGCACCACAATTCCACAAAAGGTTTTTCGTTATAATTCCTAATGCATCTCAGCCCTTCGCTTATGAAACATGGAATTGCAAATTACATGAAATAGTCATAAAAATTGATCGAGGTGTAAACCAGGGTCAAACAAATTAACCTTATACTCGACTAGTCGTTTATAGCAAAGTAAAGGTGTCGATCCCACAGAGATGGGTATAATTACTATTCTTATTGTTCGTTAAATCTAGACAGTAAAAGTTTAGAAAAGTTTTCGAGTCACAAATGGAATGAATAAAAGAGAAATTAAGGAATGCGATTGCAAATATGAAAATAATGCAAAACAATGAGAGTAAATATTTTTGGGGTTTTCTAACAGATTAATATATGATGCGAAAAGTGCCTTAGGGTTCGATTTCACTTAGGTTTGGTCGTAGGGTTGCGAAACATACCACTTTCGTGTCTCTGTTTCACTAATCCCGTCCGGATCGTGGCCAATCCGGTCCGGATTCCACTGCGTGAATGCTGTGATTTACTCAATTGCTGATTTATTCAAGTCAAGGGTCCATCTAGCCATACCTAAACTCCCTAACCCTTTGCTGTCACTTATTGGGTACGGTATTTGGTATAGAACCTAGTGTTAACCCTCATCGAATGCATTGCACCCTCAACTTTCGTTTGCCGGTGGACCTATTCGAGTTTACAATTGGTTTTCTGCGAGATATCTAACTTAGACTTTCGCCTAATTAGAAGTGTTTACTTTTGGTTACTAACTGGTCGACTTTCGCCATTGACCTACCTCGAAATACTAGTGAATGGTTCAGTTATTATAATGAGTTGATGTCTCAAACAAGTGCGGCCGTACACAAGCAGAGCAACACCAGTAATAATAAACACAAAACACAAGCAAATCAATAAAACTCCCAAAGGTAATTGACTTCTTCCATCAACTAAAAGAGTAAATCAAGCAATCCAAACCCTAAGCTACATCTACCCCTAAAGCATTAAAAGTTTAGCCTAACATAACTTCAAACAACAAGCAAATAGCAAGAGATAAAGTCATACAAGCCATATAAACAGAATTTAGAGAGAAAGTATGAGAGAAACAATAAATATCCAAGTTTTTAAGTTGTAAACCGTTGCCGTTGCGCTAGAGAACACCTTAAGACCTTGAGAACTCGTTGCCACAGCAAAGCAAAGCTCCAAAACGTGCCTAGCCTCTGCCCTAGTCGCACAAAGAAGAGAGAAAAAGCACCAAAAACCTAGATCTGCTGCTGGAGAGAGAGAGATAGCAAGTTGTGGAATGAGAAATGATGCCTTTCCAAAGATGGAGCACGCCTAAATTGCCTCCCCTGCCTGCCTGGACGTCCAGCTACCTTCCCTCAATCACACACACGAAATTACCTCCCTTTCCATAAAAGAAATCGCCTTTAATTTCTGATCAGAACCTTCTTTATATGGCAATCCGGACCGGACAGGATGCAATCCGGACCGGATTAGAGCCACTGGATTGAGTTTGCATAAGGATCGGGTCCGAATTAGGAGGAATCCGGGCTGGATTGTAGAGGTTGAGTGAGATAGGCTGTGGAATGGTTGGCTTTGTGTGTAGGCGGTGCATCGGGCTGAGTCGAGACTTGATCTAAGCTAGGAATGAGTCGTCTAGCTATCCAATTCATTGCTTTTTTGCTGCTTTCTTCGAGTTCCTATAAAAATAAAACAAAACGCAACGGCAGTGCCAAATCTGGCAAACAAAAACGAAAAACAAGATAAAATCACAGTTTTAGTTATAATTTCGATGTGAAGTCTGGTCAAAATATCGATATAAATATGAGATATCAAAAATATATATATAGTTAAATTAACTTATGGAAAGATCGGAGGTACCAACTTGGAATTGCAGAGATTACATGAAATGATCATATATTATATGCAGTTAAATTAACATATGGGAAGATCGAAGGTAACAGATAGGGTCTCACGAAGGATGAAGGGTTATTTAGTCATACATGTTAAAAATTGAACATTTTTATTTTAAATATTGTCTAAATAAATGAAAAGGGTTTATATCCAGGAGTGGTCTAATTATGGGGGGTTATATCCAATTTCTAGGATTGTAGGGGATTATATCCAGATAAGCAAGATTTGAAGGGGTAATATCCAATTTTGTCTTTTTTTTAAATTAAAAATGCATGTGGAGTTTCAACTCTTAATCTCTTTGAGGCGAGCTCCTACCACTGAGTCACTAGACCATGTACTATCTAATAAAATAATTATTTGTTTTGTTTCGGTTATGGATGATATTTATGCAAGGAATTGAAATGTTTAGCTGTGGCCTGGCTTATCGATGATGTGGTTTTAGTGTTTTACTACCTCTCTTATCTGTAGCTCATAAATTACGATTGAATATATTATATACGGAATTGCTTAGGACCATCCTTCAGATTCTATCATTCCCATCATCCTCACGCGTACGTAACTAACTCGCGTACGTAACTAACTCATCCCTCACGCATACACTCTCTCGCCTTCCCCTCCTCTGTATCCGCCCCTGTCCCCTCCTCCCTCCCACGTACACTGTCCCCCTCCCTCCTCCTCCCTCCTACATACGTCGTCCCCCCTCCCCCTCCTCCCCTCCTCCCTCCCATGTACACCGTCCCCCCCCCACCCTTCTCCTCTTTCTCTACACACTTCATAACTGTTGAAGTTAATATATTTAAATGTTGAAGGCAATATCGTAATTGTTGAAGTTAATATATGTACTGTTGAAATTATATATGTAATTGTTAAAGTTAATATGTTATATATGTAACTGTTGAAGTTAATATATATAACTGTTGAAGTTATATGTGTAACTGTTGAAGTTATATATGTAGTTGTTGAACTTATATATGTGACTATTGAAGTTAATATGTTATATATGTAACTGCTGAAGTTAATATATATAATTGTTGAAGTTAATATATATAACTGTTGAAGTTATAGCTCTCTCATTTCATAGTAAGATGTAGAGTCAATGTATCTAGTTACGTGCATATGCTTTATACATGGCTATCCTGGTGTGCTCTCGGCTTTGCTCTTCTCATGAATATAAATCAAGTGTGTAGCGGATTTAATCATCGATTCTTCTTTGTTCTGCTCGTTCCGTCTTCGTGCTTCTATCGGGCTTTTTGAGGTGGGAGTCTTACGGGCTCTGTACCCATGGGCTGGTTAGCCGAAAGCATACTGTTGAAGTTACTATATATAACTGTTGAAGTTAATATATATAACTGTTGAAGTTATATATGTAGCTGTTGAAGTTATATATGTAATTGTTGTATAATATGTTATATATGTAACTGTTGAATTTAATATATATAACTGTTGAAGTTAATATATATAATTGTTGAACTAGGCATATTTAAATGTTGAAGGTAATATTTGAAGTGGGCATATTTAAATTATTGAAGTTGGCATATATATTAGCTTCAACAGTTATATATATTAACTTCAACAGTTATATATATTAACTTCAACAATTATAATCAATATATAGTGTATGTGAGAGAGAGGAGGGGGAGGGGGAGCGTACGCAGGAGAAATGGGAGGAGGGACGAGCATACACAGGGAGGGTGTCTGTGAGAGAGGGGAGGGGGAGGGGGAGTGTACGCAGGAGGAATGGGAGGAGGGACGATCATACGCAGGGAGGGAAACAGAGTGATTTCCAGAAATAGAAAACGCGTAAATCCTAAAATAGAAAAACGCGTGGGGATGATTGGGATGATGAATATCGGGGATGATCCTTATCACCCCCGTATTACATATATTGAGAGAATATCATCCATCTTTCCTTTTAATTGATTTATTATTATTATTATTAGTATTATTATTATTATTATTATTATTATTATTATTATTATTATTATTATTATTATAATTATTATTATTATTATAATTATTATTATTATTATTGTTGTTGTTATTATTATTATTATTGTTGTTGTTATTATTATTATTATTATGTAACGTTCACCCACTGCCTATTAGTATATATATGCGTTTCGTTTGTACATCTTTGTATTTTTTTTTATACTGTTGGTTGCTAATTTGTTTATCCATCAATCTTTCTTATTATTAAATCACCAATTGCAGTTGCAACCACTGTAATATTAAAAACAGTAATTTGACAAATAAACTTTTTACTGGATCCGCATATCGTGCTCACCTATCTTACCCCTTAGATCATATGACAAGTACTCCGTGCCAGTCTTATGGCACTATATTTAAAACACGCAAGGGCTTTTCCTATATGATAACAAAATAGAAATGCAGTTGTTTACGGTTGTTTACATCTGGGGATATATTTGAGGTTTCTGCAATATTATTTACAGATTTTTAATTGAAGGTTTCGTTTGGATGCGTTGAGAATAAGGTAGGAAGAAGGAAGAAGGGAATAAATTTATTGGGAAGTGTGTAACTTTTGTGAAGAGTTTGGATGGTTAGAAATAAATTTATTAGTAAAAAATGGTTATTCCTTATTCCTTATTCCGGGAAGAAACCATCGAAACGGAGTCAAAAAGTTGAACTTTGTTAAAAAAAAAAAAATAGGTCATGAATTTAGAAACCTGACATATACATTCTTTGTATAATTTAATTAATTAAAGTTGGCTAATTTGATCCATCTTTCATCTTAGAAAAAATCAATACCAAAATCCTTGCTATTTTTTCGTTTGCATCTATGTAGTGGCCCGGCACTCACCCTAAGCACTTTGTCAATGAGTTGAAAACCTGGTTACAAGTCAGAATTTTCCGTGGCAAGTACCATGTAGCTATATATATGGCAGTTAGTAATTGGTTGTATCGGAAAGCACATACTACTAGGCCTGCCAACGGAAACAAAAAAAACTTAATGCCGTTCCGTTTGCTGAAACGGAACGGTAAACGGTAGAGATATTTGTTTCGTTTCCTTAATAAAACGGTAAACGGAACATGAAATGAAACGGTTTAACGTGTTTTAACGTGTTTTTGTACATGCCGTTTAGCGAAATCATTTCGTTTAGTAAGTGGAACGGTAAACGGTAGCGAAATCAATTTCGTTTTGTTAACGGAACGGTAAACGGAACACCTCATTCCGTGTCCGTTTACCACGTTAATCTGGTATGCTCACTACAATTAATTAGTGAAGAACCTTCAGACTCCAACGAAATGTGGGATCGAGCTAATAAAATGACTAAGCATTTTTAAATTGGCAAAATAAAAGGAAGTTGCCAAGCTGGAAGTCATAAAAGCCATTTTAATTTATTGGTTTCAACTCCTATAATGTAACGAGGAAATTGTATTGTTTGAATAGTCTTGTGTGCATGATCTCAATAAATAGAATATTACAAACAGAATACTCTGTTTCATCTCCTCTTCCGAAGCCATGGGTTTATTGACTCTCCTTCTCCTCCTGTTCATATCATATTTCAACCGTGTAAACTCTATTAAATCTGAAACATACAATGCTATATTTAGTTTTGGTGATTCTTATGCTGACACGGGAAACTTCGTCAAATTAGTGAGGGGAGTGCTTCCTTCAATCGTGTTTGACAATCCCGAATATGGCATGACCTACTTCGGCCGGCCTACTGGTCGTAGTTCTGATGGCCGACTTGTCGTTGATTTCATTGGTATGTAAGATCTTTTTGCAACCTCTGCTTTCATTGTCCGTCAATGTCAAAAGTTAAATGAAGTCCAAAATGTGAAGTGCGTACATGCTTTTAAGATAATTATTTTTACTCTACTAAATTGATATTAAGGCACTATTTGTAAACAAAATTATATTTTCTTTGTGCCTCTGCAAATGCTTGCAAAAAGAAGGAAACAGAGGAGATAGTTTACCCGTCCGTAATTTTATAACTAAGCCCCTCATGTTTTCTTTTAGGATTTTACTTTCACTAAAATTTGGGAGATGAGAGATGTTGTGCATCATAATAATCTGAGGCAATTGCAAGTTTGCAACATGGTTGCAGTGCAGATGAATTCCAAGATAATTTGTGCATTGGATGTTTTCAAATATTTCATCGAAATTATCGGATAGATGAAGACATTTAATATTTTTAGAACCCATTTTTATTGAATCTTAACGGAATTATGATTCCTACAGAACTTACCAAGAACGACGAAGATTGAAAAAACTTAAATAATTCTCATGCCAAAACTGACAGCACCATGCAGTATAAAATTAGTTCAACAGAGATAATCTAGGATAAAGAAAAATTAATGTTGATGTTTTGCTTAATAAAGGTAATATTAGCATAAAATTACTTGAAACAATAATTTATCCCAACTAGATTTCTTTTTCCGTTCTTTATTTTCTATTTTATTTAAAATTTTTTTTTATTTGTGATCTAAGATTATTCAAATTGATTTGTGATCCCCCATCACATGACAGCTGAAGCTCTAGGCTTTCCTCACATACCACCTTACCTGTCCAAAGAAGAGGACTTCACGAAAGGAGCAAATTTTGCAGTCATCGGTGCAACAGCACTAGATCTTGACTTCTTTCACCAACATAACATTACCAACATACCGCCAATAAACAGTTCCATGAGTGTTCAACTTGGATGGTTCGAAGAACTGAAGTCTTCCTACTGCAAGACAATAGAATGTATGTGTGACACTTCAATTGATTCAATTCATGTTTTGTAAAATTTTCAGTTCCATATTTCAACAAAATCTCATCAATAAATGCAGCTTGCAAGGAGTACATGGGCAAATCCCTCTTCTTATTTGGTGAATTTGGCGGGAACGATTATAACTTCTTGTTGTTAGCAGGAAAAACAATTGAAGAAGTCAAGTTGTACGTGCCAACAGTTATTGACACTATTAAGCTGGCAGCTGAGGTACTTAATTAATTGACCAGCAATTCCTTTGTTAAATAGCCATTAATTTCATATTATTTATTTAACATTTACTTTTTCCGCGAGGTGGCCCAAATTTTAGTCAGCTATGATCTTGCCTAAGTATTGGTTATGAGATTAATGTTGTTAAAAAATTTAGCTATATTAAAACAAACAAAACACACATGCATTTTGCAATTACAGTCGCTGCTTAAACAAGGCGTCATGCATATGGTGCTACCTGGAAACATACCAACCGGATGCGTACCGATAGTGCTGACTATGTACGGGAGCACAAACAATCAAGACTACGATAATCTTGGATGCCTCAAGGAGTATAACTCAATTGGAACTTCGCACAACACACTGCTACGCGAGGCAATTGTGCAGCTTCAGGAGAAGTATCCTCGAGCACGGATCAGTTACGGGGACTACTACGAACCAGTCATTCAACTGTTGCAAAACAGAGAGAAGTTCACCGAGTTGCCAATGAATTTTGATACCGAGTGTCCAGGTAACTGGATTTTTTTTTCTAAAAGAATGAACCAAGTTGTATTTATAATTTTATACAAAATAATTCACATATATTATGTTTTAAAATACTACTAGCTAGCCAGAGGCAATGATCATTTTTCAATCAATGCAAATGTTAAATGCTTGGCCCTTACTTTTATTATTGGAATATATTTTTAGTCAACATCTATTTAGCCTATTAAATATGATTCCTTTCTTAGGCTCCGTTTGGATAGGTGTGGGAAGAAGGAAAGAAGTATTGGAAAGTATGTAATTTTGTGAAGAATTTGGATTGTTTATAATTTATTTATTCCCTTCTTCCTTCTTCCTACCTTCTTCTCAACGCATCCAAACGGTGCCTTAAAGAATATTTAAAATTCCTTCTTCTACAAAGCTAATATGAAGTTGTCATCTCCTTTGACAACTTTGTGGGACTTTTAGTAATTTTATTATTTCAGACTCGCAGACCTTTTCCTTTTCGTTCTTTTGAAACTAAAAAAGCCTGTATAAGTCTTCATAATATATAAAACTCATATTCCGTTTCTTTTTTTTTTTAAGGTTAAATATCACTTCTAAATTAGATATTTGAGCTATAGTAAATGCATTTAAAATTTATAAGAAGGCCGGGGCATAAAAACCCGGTGCATACTCATTTCCGTGTTGGCAATAAAAAGAAAACAAAACAGAAATAAATGAACCGAGACTACAATGTACGGCCCTCAAAATTCCCATTATTTCATTTCCCTAAAGGTTGAATAGGACCATATAATATAACTACAATTTCGAAATGTTGTCTGCTGCCTTATTTTCTACAATCTTATGCAAACAAAATAAAAATAAGGACACTATTTCAGTTCCTTGCTCAATCTGAATTAAAAAAAATATATGATTTTGGCCGCCAAAACATTATAGTGGTTATTTAACCGAAACAGATAAAAATTATCTATGAAATCCAAGCCTTTGTAAATATTTAAGTAATTAATTAATAATTTTAACTGTAAATTAAAAACCACTCGGCTAATATTTTTCAATATTACGACTAATTTTGCAGGATTTAGCAGTGAAGAGCCTCTTAGAGTTTGCTGCGGAGGAGGGGGTCCATATAACTACAACATGAGTCTTGTTTGTGGCCAACCTGGTGCAATTGCGTGTGAAAACCCAATGAGTTCCATAAATTGGGATGGGATCCACCTGACAGAGGCTGCTTACAACTATATTGCTATTGATTGGCTCAACGGTCGCTCTGTTTCTCCTCCGACATTAAGACCGACGTAAAATTGGATGTGGTCCGCACATATCATCCATTTTTTTTTTTGAAAATAGGGGTCACTCAAGCCCCTACCTTTATGTATTAATAATAAAAAGTATAGAATTCCGCCAGTAGCTAAATCTGAAGTTAAAATTACAAAAAAATTAAAAAAATAATAAAATACAAAAGAAAACGAATAGAAACAACTCCCATTGCACTTCCTTTAGTTGGAATCTGTGGTTCTTGAGAACAACAAAGGAGATAGTTTGTTTTCTGGAGCCATCCATTTTATTATTTATTAATTTTATTTCGTAATAAAATTTTTCAGATCGGTTGTTAAGTTATTTTACTGTTGAAGGAAATGAAAATTTAACATCTATGTAAATTGAAATTTTAAATTGTAATTTATTGCTACCCTACGTTATCAGCGATGTTTAAGTTCTTATTTCATTTCCGTGTGTAAATTGTATATTATTTTGTAACTTAGCTAGGTATATCAAATATATTCAAGTAAATAATAAGAGACAAGATTATACAAGCGCATAAGATCAAGAAAATAAGTAGGAAAACAAAATAGGATGGTTGAAAACATAGATGTAGTATAGATTGGCTTATATGTGAGATATACTCCGAAAATAAACCAAATGCATTGATGGAAATTTCATAGAAAAGAATAAAAAGGTATGTGATGAATCATTCATTGTATATGAAAAGTCATGTAATGCACACACATAGTATGAATTATACTTTTATATATTTCATCTTTTTCTATAAAAATCTTGTGTGAGATATTCAACAGCTCTATAATTTGGCTCGCAATTTTTCAGAACTATAGAAAGAAAGAAAAAATAATAAAGATCTAAATATAATCAAATTCAAACTTCTTTAGCAAAATAAGATAGAGGAGGAAATTGATTAAGAAAAAATATGATAATATTTTTGTAGATATTACACAATAGATAAAGATATGAAAGATGAACAAAAACAAGCTTCTATTAAAGGAATTTGTGATAGTAATAATTTAATTTACTTAAGGAAAAGTTTTAAAAAATAAAATCGAAATTCATTTAGTTGGTATTAGAGTGTATAGGCTCACTAAGCTGCTCTACTATCGCGACGTTGTCGGGACATATGTATTTATTTTTTAAAATTTAGTATTTACTTCCTTGCTTGCTTTTATATCTAGTAACATTTTTTATTGTATGCTACGATTCTACTCTTTATAACTATATTTTTGAAACATTTTGTGGGTACTCAAGAGCGAGCATTCTGTGAGGTGGTATCATTTACTAGTACCAGATAATAAAACAGGTGGTAATAGCTAAAGATTTTACAGTTGCATTGATATGGAGTAGATGACTCAACTTTGTATTAGAATGTTCGTTATTTTTGCTTTGTACGAATGATATCGTCATTATTTGTAGGCATTTGGATCGTACTTGGCACTCAAATAACATTCAAACCATTGAATTATTCAATAGATTGCTATGATTTCTATGGAATTGGCTCTACCGTCGTTTCTTCTCTCATTTTACAGGACTTTGATGATTTCTGATGATTTTGGAGCATATAGATGGATTCCCGACGTAGCACATACGCTAGACGACTCATTCCTAGCATTGGAGGCTCTTTTCTCTCTTCTGGTCGACCCGAACAATCATCTGTTCGATCCGACCTGCACCTATGGAAGCCAGGCGTCATTTTCTCTCTTCTGGTCGACCCGACCACAAGCCTGTTCGATCCGACTGGACATCATAACAGCAGACTTGTGCAGCTGTCTTTTCTCTCTCCTGGTCGGTTCGACTGCACACCTGTTCGGTTTGACCAGGTTGCCGCCATATCACATAAGGCATTATTTTTTACATAGAAACTGATGGAAATGGCAATTTCTTGCGCCCTGGTGCCCTAGCCTTCCATCCTTGCGACCTGGGACATCCATATATACACCTCTAGGCCTGAAGGAAAGGGATATACCTTCCATACCACAAAATTCCACTTTCGATAGGCATTTTTCTCTGTTCCACCATGGAAGATCGTCAAAGCTTGGTTCTTTGAAGCGACGGCAGCAAGGAGACGAGTTTGATGACCATCTTGCAACACACCACTGTCTAGAGATCGTAGTTCGAAAGCATAAAGGAGTATTCGGTTTATTCTTCTATGTTTTCTTCTCTATTTTCAATGGGCTTGTATCTTGTTTTTTCTATGTTATTTGTTGTGTGTTTTAGTACTATGTTAGGCTAAATTTATGTAGTCTTAGGGGTAAGGTAGTAACTTAGGTTTGGATGTTGTGATTTGACTTGATATGATATGATATGTTTTGTTGATTTGTTTTGTTGAGAATTATGTTAATTGCTTGTTTGAATTGCTTGTGATTTCCTAATCACCTTCTAGTTGTACGGCCGCATCTAGTCAAGTCTAAGTTAGGATAAACAATATTAGTTCAAATAAAGTATTTGGGATAAATCGTAGATCCGAAAGGAGAGATTAGTTGGCACCAAAAGTGTAATTTTTAGACAAGTCCAAAAGACCTCTAGATATCCTTATGAACTCCAACGAACAAGTTTAAGTGGATTGAATTCTATACCCAAAGTTGTGAACCAATCAAGTTAATTAGGTTAGGTTGTGATTAAACCGGTTTCTAGTCCAACAAGCGACAGCTGAGGTTTAGTGAATCTAGGTTTAGCCAACAAACCCTAGCACAAAGCATAAAATATCATAAAAGGTCAAAACCACACACTTTCACCCTCTGTTCGGACTGAACAGATCCTTGTTCGAACCGAACAGAGAAGTAAACGCTTGAAAAACAACGTTCGATGCACGAAAGTGATAAGTTCTGTGTTCTAGAGTCCAAACCAAGGTGAAACCTGAACCCTAAGACGCTTTTTATTCTGTTTGAAAACCCAAAAATCTTACTTTAGTTGTTTACTTTATTTTAATTAACAAAACAACCAAAAATATATACTTTACTTGCACCTTTACATTTAATTCATCAAAACTCCATAAAAATATTCTTGTCTAGCTTTTGAAAAAGGATAAGTCCAGTAATCAATTAAACCGTCCCTTGGGTTCAACCCTAAAGCTGTACTCCAAAAGACTAGTGAGGTTAGCTCTAGATTTATAAATTTATTTGATTCCTAGGTTATAAGCCTTCATCAACGAACCTATTTGTTTCATATTATAAAATGGTACCTATGTTTACTTTGTTTCAAAAAATAAAAAAAAAAAACATTTTTAAATTGCCTTCAGAAAAAAGTTTCATATAATCTGTCCATAATCAAAATAAAAAGAAAGAAACAATGTACAAAGAGACCATGTCACTTTCACTTTAACACGTAATAGATGGTCTCTATCTAGGATCACTAAAAAACTTTCACTTTAACACCTCTACCTTTAAAGAAACTATTATAAATTTGATTTCAATTAAGAGAATTAATGTATTAGAGAACCTTACATACATACCATCCAACATGAGGTACACAATTTTATTATTAATAAGAGGTTATGCGTTAAAGACTTATTTTATGCTAAAGAAAATAAAGTATACAAAATTTTAAGAAATTGAAGAACAAACAGAAAAAAAAAATGAGCAAACCTAGTTAGCTTATGCAAATTTTCTATTGCAATTCCAAACTCTATTCAACCGGACATGCCTATCATCAAAGCAAATACAAAAGTAATCAATTTAGTAAGGCAGCGAAAAAAAAAGGCTTCGCTCCCGTAAATTTCAGTAATAACACATGATCAACGTACCATTTCAAATGTTAACTCTTGCAAAATCAGCATATAACTAAAGGAAAACACAAAAGAGAAGTCATTAAGCTAATCACAATATATCTTAAATGAAGAGGTAGATAGAACACAAAAAAAAAAAAAAAACAGAGTCATCAATTGAAATTCACTAAATTTTTAGGGTTTTTTTAAGAGAGTGTTAGATAGAACTAATTTTAGGTTTTAACTTTTAAGATATCACAAAAGATAGAACACAGACTATATAAATCTCACATTTATGGAAGCCAAAGGAAAAATTCAAAGAGCTTCAATTTTAGATGACAGATCCCTTATTATCATTCAAGGGAACCACTTGTATGATTGTAACTACCTAATCATGCATTTTATATAGTCTTAAACCACTTGTAATTGAAATTGTAGGAAAAAAAAAAGACATAACAAAAATTAAAAATTATCAACCATAGCAAATGAGAAGTAACAATGTAACAACTTACATGAACATTTCTTAAACCGGAAGCAATGAGCTCTGTACGTCTCCATTATCTTTTCTCTTTTTTTTTTTCATCATGAATGAGAATCTGAAGGCCTACAATTTCTAGTAAACCAAAGTAAAAGGGCAAAGTAACTATTTAGAGTTTTAGACCAATCGACCAGAAAATTAGTTTTGCAATTTTCTAAATTTCTGTTCTCTTTTTGCAGACTCTTCAATTCACCACAATAGATATCAGAAAACATTACAAAATTGAAAGATCTTATAATAGTACCCTTTATATTAAACATAAAACTGAAATAGAGTGCTTATCTGAATGATTCAAATGAACAAATTGCACCTTATAAATTAGCACAGACAACTAGTCGCGGATCGAATCTGATATGATGATTTTCCTGCATATTAGTTACTATTTAGTGTTGGAATAATTATTAATTGTTATAATATTATTGTAAAAGTTTGATTAAAATCTTGGAAATTATAAACAATTGCATTTATTTCACTTTAGCTGTATTTTTTGATAGGGTAATTTTTTACGGTCTTAAAATCTTTTTTTTTTCTCAAGACCTTTACGATGCATATCAATGAATAAAATCAAAATATAGATTTTTGAGCAAATCACTCTTCGGTTGATAATGCACCTTTAGGTTTTCAACTTTTCGATTGAGATATCCCTAAAACAAGCTAATATGATATTTACACGTGCAATAATAGTTTAAAAAAGAATTTATTGTTCAAATATTGAAAAAATAGAAATGTATTCATTTTTAAAAGTAAATAAGTGGCACAATTAAAATAATAAAGTTTAATTTCTTGGATAAATGCATTTATGCAATAGGTAGCTGCAGGAAAGTTCTTAAAAACCCAATTTGATTGTCAAGTTAGTTTTAACGGGATATTTTAACTGTTAAATTAAGTATATGCATGGAGCTTCTCGGTTCTTAAATTACTTGGTAATTTTGTAAAATGGTATTTGGTTTGTTGGCAAGGTGGATCCACATTAAAGAATACGGTCAAGGTCAACTATCCACATTTTTTTTATTAAGTAATGCATACCATTTGTTTTTTTTTTCTTAAGAAATTCAATATTCAACCGGTATATGAACTCTAAACTTATCGAATAATTTTATTACGGAGCCAAGAAGGTTTCCCGTTGGTCTGAATTTTTTTTCCCCCACTTTGATGCGAACATGAGAATAAAAAATATGTAGAATGAAAAGTTTGGAGTTGTTTCTTATTTTTCCTTTAATATTATAAATAAAAATTTTAGGGACAACACGTAACTGTTTAGCTTATTTTTCATTCAAATATTCTAAAACTCTGTAATGGACAGTTCCATTTCTTGTGGAAATGAAGTTCACATCCTGAACTCTGTTGATGAACAATTGTCTTTAATTCTTTATACATGTTACTGTTTTAATTATAATTGTGCCACTTAACCTGTTTTAACATTGAATACCACTGGTGTTGTCTTCACATCAACCTGTTTCATATATTTCCACTGTTATGCATCCAATCCGACTGGATTCATAGCCATCTTCTGCTGTATAATCTTTGGCTGGAGCATTTTATCGAACAGGATTCGTATCCTCTGCTCACCTTTAATAGGTGAGCAGAGTGCCTACCTCTCTCTTGGATTTTTGGATCCTAATCTAACGGTGCACTCAAAGACTATAATTAATCGCTCAAATCCTTCCCTGCCCGACTGCCCTCTTCTCCTCACCGATTCATTTTTTTTAACTAAAAAATATATCTCGTAATGAGGATGTGATTCCCTGAAATCCTTCCCCTTTCACTCGAATTCCCGCCAAGTTCTCGTCCTCCTCGTCCTTTCATCTCCTCTCTTCTACGTTTTATCTCCTCATCCTTTGAGTACTATCTCTCCATTTCCTCGTGGCGACCAACCTCCTCCACATGATCCTTCATCTTGCATACCAGATCTTGGAACTCCAATTTTGCTTCAGGTATTTCCAATTTGCAATTTCCTTTATGCAGTATGTTTATTCGAGAAAGAGATAAATGGGATATTGTGCTAGTGGTTCACTCACTGTGAGAAAATAACAAAAAACCCAAGACAAAACAGGCATAGCGCATCCTCTTTTAAGAAATCGCTCAATTTTAATTTTTGTGACTAATTACACTTAATTAATCCCATTAAACAAAGAGCAAAATAGATCTAGTGCAAAAGCTCAATTCGACACAAGAGAAAGGTATAGGAATTGTACCTCTCGCAAAATCATATTCGCGGGGCTCGACTGATCGAGGGTGTGAACCAAGGTCAAACAAATAATCCTTGTACTCGACTAGTCGCTTGTAGTAGAGTAAAGGTGTCGAACCCACAGAGATGGATATGAGTATTATTCTTATTATTTCGTTAAATCTAGACGATAAAAATTTAGAAGAGAATCGGTAACTTGAATCGAACAAATTAAAGGAAAATAAAATTATGCAATTGTGAATAACGAGAATATGCAAAATAATTGAAATAGAAATTTTTGGGGTTTTCTAACGGATTAATATATGATAATAAAGATGCCTTAGGGTTCGATTTCACTTAGAACTGGCCACAGAGTCGCAAGACCTAGCACTGTCGTATTCGGCCTTGCTAATTCCACTGTGTAAATGCTGTGGTCTACCCTCTTGTTGATTTATCCAAGCCAAAGGTCCATCTAGCCAAACCTAACTCCCTAACCCTCCGCTTTCGCCTATTGGGTACAGTATTTGGAATGAGATCTAGTGTTGAATAACCTTCATCGAGTGTATTGCACCCCCAACTTTCGTTGTTCGGTGGACTTACTCGAGTTTACCAATGATTTTCTACGAGGTATTTAGTTAGATTTTCGCCTAACTAGAAACGTTCACTTTTGGTTATTAATTGGTCGACTTTCGCCATTGACCTACCTCGAAATACTCGCACAGGACTCGATTAATATAATGTAGAGATGTTCCCAACAAATGCGCGCGTACAAAAGTCGAGCAATACAAGTAGTAAACGGTCCAAACACAAGCAATTTCAATTAAAATCCCAAGGGTAATTGACTTCATCCATCAACAAAGCAAATAAACCAAGCAAAACCTAGATCTAAGCTACATCGTTCCCTAAAGCAATGAGTTTTTAGCCTAACATACTAAGAGTAACAATGCAAATAACAGAATATAGAACTAAACAATCAATAAAACCAGAAAATAGAGAAATAGTACTAGAAATACACAAATAAACCAGTTTTTGAGATAAAACCACTGCCAAATGCACACTAGAAGGTAGGGAATCCGTCGGAGCAGCAACCACAGCGAAATCTCGAGTCTAACCCCTGTCACAGTTGCCCAAAGCCAAGAGAAAGAGCCAAAAAATGGATCTGGATCTGCTGGGGAGAGAAGGAGAGAGAAAAAATGGAATGAAGAATGCCCCCCTCTATACATGGAAGGCGCCTATATCATCTCCAGCAGCTGTCACATCAATTTCCCTTCAATTTTGGCGGAAATCGAGGCCTCCAAATGGAAAAAATGCCTCCAGAACACTTTCCATGTATAGCAATTCGGACCGAAGTCAGGGGAATTCAGACCGAATTGATGCCGCTGGATTTTCAGGAGGGAGGTCTGCGCAGGAATTCGGTCCGAATTCATGGGAATTCGGTCCGAATTGAAGGGTCTGGTTCGCAAAATGGCTTGATTCGAGCGGGGTTGCTTCATCGGGTTGAGTCGGGGTTTGGTCTAGGCTAGGCATGAGTCATCTAGCACCTGAATTGCTGCTTTCCTTGCTGATTTCCTTGGATTCCTACAAATAAGATCAAAGTGCAAAAGGCAGTGCCAAATCTGGCAAAGAAAGGCAAAAACAGCAATAAATCAAAGTTTTAGTAACAATTTCGATGTAAAGTCTGGTCAAAATAGCAATATAAATATGAGATAACAAATCCCCCCAAACTTAAATCTTGCTTGTCCCCAAGCAAAACTCTAAACTTAGAAGATATGACAAGACTTAGGCTTACGATCGAAATTGACATTTGGAGTTTGGAAGTTGATTTAGTGCACAGTTCAGTTTGAATTCGATTCACGCTTTTCGAGAAATGCTCAATTGGGGGTTCTCAAACTAGGGTTAAGTTGTTTTGATTCTGTTCAGGCGACTCTTAGTCCTAAGGACACCTTGACCGAGAGCTAAGGGTCCTAGCCTTTATTCATTTAATCACAATGCAAACCCGAGCTTATTCACCCGTTCATTCACATGACCCGAAAGGTTTTGCGAAAGAATTTTTGTTCAAATTAGAAATCTTATAGTGACCCCCTTCTCAAAACAATTTTCGATCTTTCACCAATTTTTGATTCTGCAAGTCGAGTCGTGGGGCTTTGCACCCTAGAGGATTAAGCGCGAATCATTGACTTCGAGTGAGCTACTGGCACATGTCGCACCAGTGGGTTTGGTCTAGTTTCTTTTGCAATTTATTTGTTACGGTCCACTATGATACTAGCAGGGACTACCCAATCGTCCTCGAGAGCTTTGAGGTATCGATTCCTGACAGCCCGCAACTAGCCCCACCCTCCATGCTTAGCTACTGGCACATGTCGCGCCAGGGAGGTCGGTCCGGTTTTTACATAATTTTTGCTACTAGCTCCGCCCCCAGAGTTTGTGGTTAAGTTGGTGTAAAGAAGTCTCAACGCTCCTCGTTTTCACAACTATTTTAAATTGTCCAATTTGAGGTTGCTTGTTGGCGATTCAAGCCTTAAAACAATTTCATTCACAAGACAGGGTTCACTTTACAATTCCTAAGGATAACAAAGTCTTTCTTCAAAATCAAGCGGTTTCACAAGTCCATTCACTCGGCGAAACAATTCAGTTTTGACTAACTCGTGTTCAAATGATTTTTAAGCAACCAAGTTTTGGACCCAAATGCCCTTAGTTTTGAAATCCCTCGGCCCATTGGTACTCAAACAAACCCAAAATGTCTCAACAACTAGAGTTTTCGAAACCCAAATTAAGATTTTAAGAAAAGAAGTTAAACACTGAGTTTTTGCAATGGATCAACATCAAGAAGAGCTTAGCTATGCTTAAAATCAAGTTCCCAACCCCCAAAATCAGTTTAAAAACAATCGTGACTCAGTTCAGAAGAATCAGGGAAGAATTCGGACCGAATTCAGACGAATTCGGACCGAATTGGACGTTCTGTCAAAAATCAGGCAAGCAATTCGGACCGAATTCATCTGAATTCGGACCGAATCAGAGGTTCTGTCCAACAAATTTTTCAACAGATGCAGGAATTCGGTCCGAATTCTGATGAATTCGGTCCGAATTAAGGGTTCTGTTTTGCGAGAATTTTTCAGAAAACAAGCGACTTGACGAAAATTTCGAGAAAATAAGGGCTTGTTTCATTTTTCCTCCCCCCCAAACTTAAACAATGCATTGTCCCCAATGCAGCACAGAGAAAAATAGAAAATAGGAGGGAAAAAGGGAACCAACCGGATCAGAAGAAGGAGAAATCATGCCCGCCTGAGGTACGTGCGGGCTCATCATCCGAGTAGTGATGCGGGTTGGTGAAGATGTCGTAGGGGTCGATGTCCTGCTCTGGATAGTACGGCTGCGGGGCGTTGTCTTGCCAATAGCCGTGCTCGTAGCGGAAATTCCATTCGGCTTGGTTTTGCTCGATGACATCAACATGCTCGTTGAGCCGAGCGATCCCCTCTGCATTTTCTGCTGCTAGGCGTCTTGCCTCACGTGCATCCTCTCTAGTGGAGATAGAGAGGTTCATGAATTGGGAGAACCAAGCCGGTTGGTCCTGAGGCATGCCATGTGGATGGGGCATTTGTGGCGCGGCTTGCGGTTCCTCTTCCATGGGCATGGGCCCTTGTGCTTCGGCTTGATCTGCCGGTACTTGGTGGGGTGGGAGGAGCCAAGTTTCAGGCCGGTAATCAACCGGCGCACCATAGGGTAAATCGAGGTCGGGGCGACCTTCCATTTGCAACTTGTATTGTATATCCCCGTCCTCCCTTACTATTCTTATGAAATAGACATCCGAGAACCATTTCAAATTCATGAGACGGGGTCCAGAACACGTCTCTGTGGTATTAATCTCGATCCCTTTTTCTTTAGCAATTAAAGTAACATACGCCCCCATTGTAATGCTCCCTCCCGTTCTTCCCTTATCTCTTACGTTCCCCCAATGCATCGCCATTATCATTGAGAGATATGGCTTGACAGGGTTTGGCCTCAACATGTGGTCAATGAGACGACCCTCGTCATCGTTCAATTGGTTGGAGGACTCACCTCGTGCAAAAATCGTTTGGGCTAGAACCCTCTGTAGAATGCGGATGGAGGGGTGCAAACGGGTCAAGCGGGTCGGCTTTGGGAGGGTTGAAAGAGAGAGAGATAGGGAGAGTGGAGGGTACCACGAGAGAGAGAGAGAGTGGAGAGGAGAGGAGATTGGTGGTCCGATCTAGTGGAGCGGGTGGGTGTAAGGGCGGCGCGGCTAGGGGGAGGAGCGGCGGCCGAGAGAGAGGAGTTTGGGAGAAAGGGTTTTTGATTTTGTGTTAGAGTGGTTCGGGTATGGGAGAGAAGGAAGGAACGAAGGGAGAAAAGAGGGGGGGTAACGGGTCGGGTCTGGGTCGGATCCGGATTTTTTTTTTTTTTTTTTTTTAGTAAACTTGTTGGGCTCCCCCCAAACTCAAATTTTCCATTGTCCTCAATGGCATTCTGGGGCTGATAAAAATTGTCGGAATTTGAGATTTCGATTCGGACCGAATTTACCCCCTTTTCTGAAAATTGGAAAATAAGATCGGCATTAGGTTCGTATATCTTGGCAGGAAACCCAAGTTAAATAAATGTATGAGATTAAGTGTTAGAGCAAAAAGATAAATAAGAGGTAAACGTTAGCGTTAGAAATATCTAATAAACAATTTAAATTGCAAAGAAATTTGAAATAAATGAAATTAAAGTAAAGAGAGAGAAAGTGAGAGAAAATCTTGGGTTGCCTCCCAAGTAGCGCTTCTTTAAGGTCATTAGCTTGACCCTGAGTCGACTCATATTTCGGGTGGATCGAGAAGCGAAACGACCCTTGCTTCTCCTATTTCATGATTGGCGATGTAGTGTTTCAGGCGCTGTCCGTTGACCTTGAAAGGTTCACAATTCTTGTCGCATATGTCCACCGCTCCAAAAGGATAAACTTTCACGACTCGGAATGGTCCGGACCATCTCGATTTGAGCTTTCCCGGGAAGAGCTTGAGTCTCGAATTGAATAGCAACACTAGATCGCCTTCTTTGAACTCCCGCCTTGAGATGTTCCTATCATGCAACAACTTTGTTTTTTCTTTATACAATTTTGCATTTTCATAGGAATGGAAACGTACCTCATCTAGCTCATGTAAGTCCAGGATTCTCTTTTGACCTGCTGCGTGCAGGTCCATATTGAGGGTACGGATCGCCCAAAGCGCTTTGTGCTCGATCTCAACCGGTAAGTGGCACGGCTTGCCATACACCAATTTGAAAGGGCTCATGCCAATCGGGGTTTTGAAAGCGGTTCTGTATGCCCAAAGTGCATCGTCGAGCTTCATGGCCCAGTCATTTCGTGTTCGCGTCACCGTCTTTTCGAGAATGCTCTTGATCTCACGGTACGAGATTTCGACTTGACCGCTCGTTTGCGGGTGGTAGGGAGTTGCCACCTTGTGCGTGACCCCGTGTCTCTTTAAGAGGTTGTCGAATTGACGGTTGATGAAGTGCTTGCCTCCATCGCTTATCACGGCCCTGGGGACACCAAAACGAGGAAAAATTATCCTTGAAAAGAGTTTGATTACCGCTTTTGAGTCGGCTGCCTTGCATGCGATCGCCTCAACCCATTTGGATACGTAGTCGACTGCCACCAAGATGTACTCATTTCCATAGGAGGAAGGGAAGGGTCCCATAAAGTCGACGCCCCAAACATCAAAAACTTCCACCTCTTGAATCGTGTTGAGAGGCATCTCGCTCCGCTTGGATATGTTTCCCGTCCTTTGACACTGATCACAAGACAAAACAAAAGAACGAGCATCTTTAAACAAAGTGGGCCAGTAGAGACCAGATTGCAATACCTTAGCGGCCGTCATGGAGAAAGAGGCATGTCCGCCATAAGCTGAGGAATGGCAGTGAGCGAGAACGGGTCGGACTTTCTCGTAGGGAATGCATCTGCGATAGACATCATCGATGCCCAACTTGAACAGGTACGGCTCCTCCCAAAAATAGTACTTGGCATCCGATTTGAGCTTCTTTCTTTGTTGGTAAGTCATTTCGAGAGGCAGCGCACCGCTAGCCAAGTAATTTGCCAAGTCTGCGTACCAGGGTGCCCTGAATTCGGACCGAATTGGCTGGAATTCGGTCCGAATTCCAGGCTGAGAAATCCTGTCGGCAGCTCCAGAGGAACGAATTCGGTCCGAATTGGGTGGAATTCGGTCCGAATTCTGGCATGAGAAAATTTCTGAAATTCCAGAGGCTTCAATTCGGTCCGAATTAGGGGGAATTCGGTCCGAATCACAATGAATCATCATCAGATGTTCGTCTGGGAACGATTCGTTGATCGGTAGCTCTTTCCCTTCGCTATTTTCAACATGTAATCGCGACAAATGGTCGGCCACCGAGTTTTCTTAGTCCTTTTTGTCCCTTATCTCGAGGTCGAATTCTTGAAGGAGCAAAATCCACCTTATTAGCCTCGGTTTCGCATCCTTCTTGCCTAAAAGATAACGGATTGCAGCATGGTCTGTGAACACTATCACTTTTGACCCCACAAGGTAGGATCTGAATTTGTCGAGGGTAAAGACGATGGCAAGCAACTCCTTCTCCGTGGTGGTATAGTTCAGTTGAGCTGGGTCAAGCACCTTGCTCGCGTAGTAAATAGCCACGGGTTTCTTGTCTCGCCTTTGACCGAGAACGGCTCCCACCGCATAGTCACTGGCGTCACACATGAGTTCGAAAGGCATGGACCAGTCCGGAGGTTGCAGTATTGGTGCGGTGATAAGAGCTTTCTTTAGTTCCTGAAAAGCATGGAGACAATCATCGTTGACAACAAAATCAATATCCTTCACCAATAGATTAGTGAGAGGTTTAGCAATTTTTGAGAAATCTTTGATAAAGCGACGGTAGAAGCCAGCATGTCCCAAGAAACTTCGCACGTCCTTTACGTTGGATGGCATTCCGAGCTTCTCGATCACTTGAACTTTAGCTTTATCGACCTCGATTCCATTTGCCGTGACCACGTGTCCCAACACGACTCCCGTCTGCACCATGAAGTGACATTTTTCCCAATTCAAGACAAAATTGACTTCTTCACAACGCTGCAAAACTTTAGAGAGGTTAGTCAAACAAACGTCAAACGAAGTACCATAGACGGAAAAATCGTCCATGAATACCTCCATAACATTCTCAATCAAATCAGAAAATATGGCCATCATAGCACGTTGGAAAGTTGCTGGTGCATTGCACAGCCCAAAAGGCATTCTCCTATAAGCAAATGTACCGTACGGACAAGTGAATGTGGTCTTTTCTTGGTCATCAGGGTGGATGGGTATTTGGAAGAAACCAGAATAACCATCTAGGTAACAAAAATAAGAGTGAGAAGCAAGTCTTTCGAGAAGTTGGTCGATGAATGGCAAGGGAAAATGATCCTTGCGAGTGGCAGCATTGAGTTTACGGTAGTCGATGCACATGCGCTATCCCGTCACCACTCGGGTTTGAATCAGCTCGTTTTTCTCATTTTTCACCACGGTCGTCCCGCCCTTCTTTGGGACGACATGGACTGGGCTGACCCACTTGCTGTCCGAGATCGGGTAGATAACCCCCGCATCGAGGAGTTTGAGGATCTCCTTTTTAACGACCTCCTTTAGGTTTGGGTTTAGCCTTCTTTGAGCCTCGATGGTTGGCTTATGGTCGTCCTCCATCAAGATGCGATGTGTGCAGAAGGACGGGTGAATGCCCTTCAAGTCCCCAATCGAATACCCGATCGCCTTTCGATGTGCTTTTAGTTCCTCCAAAAGCTTCCCTGTTTGCTCATCATCCAAAGCAGCGTTAATAATAACAGGGTAGGTTTGATTTGGTCCAAGAAACTCATACCTTAAAGTGTCGGGCAGGGGCTTTAATTCAACTTGAGGTGGCTGTCCAGGGACTGGAATTCGGTCCGAATCAGGAGGAATTCGGTTCGAATTCTCACATGATAAAATTGCGGAAATCCCAGAGCCATCAATTCGGTCCGAATTAGGTGGAATTCGGTCCGAATTGATGGTGTTTTGTGGCTCCAGCCCTTCTGTCGCCTCTCCAGACAATTCCTCTACTGCTATTGCTTCTTGTATTTCGCTGAGGAACTCGTGGTAAGTCGTGAGAGCATCAAGGTACCGGTCTTCGAGTCGCTTTTCGATCGGAATCTCCTCCACATCGATTTGGTAGCAAGACTCGAGCTGGTTTGAGCATTTCATAGCTTGGTCGATTGAGTATTCCCATTGCTCACCACCGACTCTCACCAGAATGGTCACGTCTCTTATGTCCATCAAGATACCTGCAGTTCTAAGGAAGGGGCGTCCCAAAATGATGGGAACATCCTCGTCTTCCTCCATGTCCATTATCACAAAATCACCAGGTACAAAGAATTTACCGAGCTTGACAGGGATGTCCTCGATCTCACCAATGGGCATTCGGATTGATGAATCTGGGAGTTTGAGAGTGGTGTTCGAAGGTTTCAATCTCCCAATGTCGATCCGGTCGAACACAGATTTGGGCATCAAACTCACGCTTGCCCCATTGTCACACAGGGTCCTTTTTATCTGAGCTCCGCCAATAGTGCACGGTATGGTGAATCTACCCGGATCGTCCATCTTAACGGGCATCTTCTTTTGAATCACCATGTTGCAATGCTCTGTAATCCCTGCACTTTTGAACTCTTCTAAAAGAAATTTGTGAGTAATCAGATCTTTTAAGAATTTGGCATAAGTGGGAATCTGAGTAATTGCATCAGTGAAAGAAATGGTGATTCTCAAACCCCTAATTACCTCTAAGAACCTTTTGAACTGCTCGTTTACCTTTGCTTTGGCCAATCTTTGAGGAAATGGGGCCCTTATGCGCTGATCGGGAGCCTTCAGTAGTGGATTTGGGGCAGATGTACGTTTGGCCCCTTCGAATTCGGTCCGAATTAGAGGTTCTGGAATTCGCTGCGAAGCAATTCGGTCCGAATTAGATGGAATTCGGCCCGAGTTCGCTTTAGGTTCAGTTGCAGATTCGACTTTCGGCTGGACTTCTTTGGGCATAGGTGGGTCCTTGTATTGGGTGCCACTCCTAAGTGTGTGTACCGCGTTGATCTCTGCGCGAGGGTTTGGCTCGGGTTGACTTGGGAGCTTCCCTTGCTCGCGAGTGTTTTGAGATGCAAAGAACCCCTCGATCATCTTTTCCACTCGCGAGGCGGCTCCGGCTTCTTTTTGGAGTTTGGCCATTCCATCAAGGAGCTTCTCATTTAAGGCATTTTGAGTTTCAACAAAGTGTTCGAGCTTAGGTGTAACGTAGGGTTTTCTTTGAAAATTCTGCCCTCGATCGTTGTTGGGCAGGGGGCCTCGATTTTTGGTTCGGTTGAGGTGGGTTTCCAGGACGGTTGTTGTATATTTTCCTCGGGACGAACCCGCGGTTTTGGAAATTGCCTTGGTTACCACCTGTCTCATTATTCCCAGTGAATCCTTGGTACCAGTTACGGACGTCCTCAAAGGAATTGACTTCCTCTGGTGCGGGGTCTCCATACTGGAGAGGGCAATCTGGAGATTTGTGCCCTTCCTCCCCACACACTCCGCACTCTTTCGAGAGCAAGTGAGTGCCACTAATTGATTGCATCTTAGCAAGCTCGGCTTCCAGATAAGCGATCCTGTCGCGAGTGTCTTGGACTTCCTTAACCTCGTGTCGAATTGGGTTGCCTCTCGACGGGTTAGGTGCCGGCCAATTGTAGTGCAGCGCACATCTCTTAATGGCTGCACGTGCTTGCTCTGCATCGAGCTGCGTGAAACTTCCACCTGAAAGAGCATGAACATTCACTTTAATACCATCGTAAAGACCGTTATAAAATGAATGGATGGTCAACCAATCCTGAATTCCATGGTTAGGACAAGAGTTCTCTAGGTCTCTAAACCGTTCCCAAGCTTCCCTATACGATTCATCACCTCTTTGTTTGAAATTTGTGATTTCCCTCCTAATTTCAAAGGCTCTTTTTGCTGGAAAATACCGTTCAAGGAAAATACTAGCCATGGCCTCCCAACTATCTATTGACCCTCTTTTCAGTGTATTGTACCATTTTTTGGCCTTATCCCTAAGAGAAAAATAAAATAAGAGAAGTCTAATAGAATCCGGGGAAACCCCGTTGAATTTCAACAGTTTGGTGCAATCAAGAAAAGCTTGTAAATGTGCATGTGGGTCCTCTTGGTCAGCCCCATAGAATTAGTTTTGTTGCACGAGCGCGACATGCGCGGGGTTGATTTGCATGTTGTTTGCGGCGATTCCTCTAATCACAATGGGTCCATCCACGTCTTGAACTCTGGGGGCAGAGTGCTCGCGAAGAGTTTTGTGTGGCCCCTGAGCTTCGTCGGGATTAACCGGTGCTCCATGGATGCTACCGCCGTCATTGAAATTTCCATTGCGCTCTTCCTCGAAGACGAGTCGCTCTTGCTCGAGGGCGAGTCGTTCTTGGAGAATCCTTTGCTGTGTGGCCTCTAACTCAAGGCGTAGAGCCTCGAGTTGCCTAGCTTCATCAGTTCGATCAGCCATTGGAACGCTTGTTCCTTCGCCCGTCTGCAGGTTCTGCAGGAATTCGGTCCGAATAGGTTGGAATTCGGTCCGAATTTGACCTTCTGGAACTTGCTGATTTTCGATTCGGACCGGATTGGTCGGAATTCGGTCCGGATTCGGTGCAGGTTGTTGTTGCTTCTTCCTCTTACGAGCAGCGGCTTGCGTCGTGCTCGAGCTAGAGGCTTCGTGAGGGTTGTCTCCCTTACCCCTTAAGTTGTAATCGTGTGGAATTTGGGGTTGGGTGTTTCTTGATCCTCTAGCCAGCGTTAACCTACACACAAGAGATTCAACAACAAAAGTACCGAATGAGTAAAAGGAATAAAAGAATGAGTCTAGTCTCTAATTACTTTAATAAGAAATAATATCATAACGCCATCCCCGGCAACGGCGCCATTTTGATCGAGGGTGTGAACCAAGGTCAAACAAATAATCCTTGTACTCGACTAGTCGCTTGTAGTAGAGTAAAGGTGTCGAACCCACAGAGATGGATATGAGTATTATTCTTATTATTTCGTTAAATCTAGACGATAAAAATTTAGAAGAGAATCGGTAACTTGAATCGAACAAATTAAAGGAAAATAAAATTATGCAATTGCGAATAACGAGAATATGCAAAACAATTGAAATAGAAATTTTTGGGGTTTTCTAACGGATTAAGATATGATAATAAAGATGCCTTAGGGTTCGATTTCACTTAGAACTGACCACAGAGTCGCAAGACCTAGCACTGTCGTACTCGGCCTTGCTAATTCCACTGTGTAAATGCTGTGGTCTACCCTCTTGTTGATTTATCCAAGCCAAAGGTCCATCTAGCCAAACCTAACTCCCTAACCCTCCGCTTTCGCCTATTGGGTACGGTATTTGGAATGGGATCTAGTGTTGAATAACCTTCATCGAGTGTATTGCACCCCCAACTTTCGTTGTTCGGTGGACTTACTCGAGTTTACCAATGATTTTCTACGAGGTATTTAGTTAGATTTTCGCCTAACTAGAAACGTTCACTTTTGGTTATTAATTGGTCGACTTTCGCCATTGACCTACCTCGAAATACTCGCACAGGACTCGATTAATATAATGTAGAGATGTTCTCAACAAATGCGCGCGTACAAAAGTCGAGCAATACAAGTAGTAAACGGTCCAAACACAAGCAATTTCAATTAAAATCCCAAGGGTAATTGACTTCATCCATCAACAAAACAAATAAACCAAGCAAAACCTAGATCTAAGCTACATCGTTCCCTAAAGCAATGAGTTTTTAGCCTAACATACTAAGAGTAACAATGCAAATAACAGAATATAGAACTAAACAATCCATAAAACCAGAAAATAGAGAAATAGTATACACAAATAAACCAGTTTTTGAGATAAAACCACTGCCAAATGCACACTAGAAGGTAGGGAATCCGTCGGAGCAGCAACCACAGCGAAATCTCGAGTCTAACCCCTGTCACAGTTGCCCAAAGCCAAGAGAAAGAGCCAAAAAATGGATCTGGATCTGCTGGGGAGAGAAGGAGAGAGAAAAAATGGAATGAAGAATGCCCCCCTCTATACATGGAAGGCGCCTATATCATCTCCAGCAGCTGTCACATCAATTTCCCTTCAATTTTGGCGGAAATCGAGGCTTCCAAATGGAAAAAACGCCTCCAGAACGCTGCCAGAACACTTTCCATGTATAGCAATTCGGGCCGAATTCAGGGGAATTCGGACCAAATTGATGCCGCTGGATTTTCAGGAGGGAGGTCTGCGCAGGAATTCGGTCCGAATTGAAGGGTCTGGTTCGCGAAATGGCTTGATTCGAGCGGGGTTGCTTCATCGGGTTGAGTCGGGGTTTGGTCTAGGCTAGGCATGAGTCATCTAGCACCTGAATTGCTGCTTTCCTTGCTGATTTTCTTGGATTCCTACAAATAAGATCAAAGTGCAAAAGGCAGTGCCAAATCTGGCAAAGAAAGGCAAAAACAGCAATAAATCAAAGTTTTAGTAACAATTTCGATGTAAAGTCTGGTCAAAATAGCAATATAAATATGAGATAACATCGACCAAGGCATGGAAATCGATGGCGTGCTTTCTACACCGTCTCCACCACGCCTAGTAGCCGCCCTCGAGTCCACCAAGGAGGATTAATCACGTTCTACAAGGTACGTGCTAGCATACCCAAAGAACAAGCCTAATCCTTATAGTTTTCTCTCTAGCATCAATCAACAACCTTCATTTAGTGGAGGGAAAATAGCTCAACACATGAGAAAAAGAGAGAAAGAGAGGATGAAAGTGGCGGCCTCCATGGGAGGAATGAGAGGAGAGAGAAAAGCTAGGTAGAGGCTCTCATAAGTGGTCCTTATATAGAGCACAAAACCTAATTGACCTCTTGCATAATTACAACTATGTCATCCCACCTACCACCATATTGGGCAGCCACGAAATGGGCCCATATGGGCCACTTAATCCACTCAATTTAATCTCTAATTCTATTAATTAAAGCCTCATTTATTTGCTTTTTAATTGGGCTATCTATTTGCTACCAAATAACGGCCCAATTAATTAATATAACCATTTAAATTAAAATTGTGTTGAACTAAATTAATTATTAACTCATTAATCATTATTTTAGGATTAGTTAATGCATTAATTTATTTCTATATAATACATTGACTTAATTAATTATACGGTTCGCAACAATATATAATTAATTAATCAATCTTATCATATTTTCACAGTACTTACTACTGTGAATAAATAAATAATGCACTGTGTGATTAATGTCCTATTTGTGTGATCTTTTGAGGATTTATGCTATGTTGAACATGGAATTAAATCGTTATTTAATTACAATTAAGTTGGTAACTCTTTACCTATGATTTGTAGAACTTAATCATCACTTAACTTGCATACTAATCTTATATGATAATTATTGTCATCCATAACATAAACTAATATTTAAGTCATCAAATTATTGACTTTTAGGACATAACTCCAACATCCTCATATGTCTCAGGCAAAGCAACAAACACCTTATCTACAGTTAGACAGAACCTACAGTACACGCAATTTATATCTATATCTATATCTATATCTATAAATACTCCAATTCTAGGGTATTTTCTACAGTGCAAGGGTGATGTCAGCACAATATTTTCTCCATTCTATAAGACAATGGACACTTCTATTTCATAATTTCAGATTAAATATAGTTTAGTTTTTAAATTGTTTAGGTGTCTTTAAAAATTCATTTGGTTATGAAAATTTATGTGTGCTCACAAAAATATAAAGAATTCATGAATATAAAATATTTAATTTATAGAGTTATAAAATAATTTAAATATTTTTATGAATCTCATAAAATTTAATCTTCATAAAGTTTTCATTTTAAAATTTTTTGGAGGCCTTGAAAAAATTATTTGACTATCAAAATTTATTTAATTACTGACAAATATATGAAAAATTTAATTATGTAAAATTTTGTAATTATAGATTTATAAATATTTTAAATAATTTTCTTAATCTAATAAATATTGAATATCCACAATTTCATAAATATCATTAGATTTTTAATTATTCAAAGAAATTTATAATTTTATTTGTGCATAAAATTTTATATAAATAATAGCAAAATTATAACAAATTCAATCATGTTGCATAACTTTTTTAACGTGATCATACAATTTTTAGCAATTTTCATCTTTTTAAAATTTTACAAATTCTATAGAACTGCATAACTTTTAAAATATTTGGCGATTTTTTAAACTTAATTTTTTCATCAAGTTTTATATAAATAGTAATTATGAGAAATCCATTGTTGCTAAGTAATTTAAATTATTTGTAAGATAGTATTTAATTTTATTGGTATTCAATTATTGATTATCGATAATAAAAAAATTAAAAGTTGATCAAATTGGTAAAATTTAGAAAAATTTTAAGATAGTTGGTTTTGTCCAACATGAACACAGTAGGTTTTGTTCTCATAATTCTAACACTTTTTAACAAAAATATTTAATGATTATATGTCACCCTTCACTTTCTATATATTAAAATGATAGAGAGAATTAAGTTCTCTTGAAATTAAAAATCTCCAAAAACAATAGTTCCGATATAAATGATAAATATATTATAAATGACACACATACAGAACTATGTAATTAATTACAATCAAAAGATCAATTGTAGGATAATTTGGTGTTTATTCAAATATTTACAATCATAATTCTAGCCCTTATAAAAATTATAAGTTAGCCTTAAAACTCCCCTCATCGCGTGAAGCGCGAATCTAAAGCTTGTTGGTTATAATTCTAGTCATCTCGTATTGGTATGTAATTCCATTCTTTTAATTAAATTCTGATGTATTCTACAGTTTGATGATGACCTGGGTTTAACTTAATATGTTGATTTAAAATGTGGGAGTCTTATAAACATTATGTCCTTTCTATTAGCTCTACCATGTCGCCAATTCCTCTTTGTTGGGTGTGTTTGGATTGTTGGAAGAAAAAAGAAGAAGAAGGAAGAAGAAGAAGAAAAAAAATTATAAACAATCCAAACTCTTCACAAAATTACACACTTCCCAATACTTCTTCCCAATACTTCTTCATATCTATATTTCTGATCCTAATCTGAAATATTTGAACACTTTCTTTGTGTGTACCGTTTGTATGATACTGATGGTTAGTGGATGGATGTATAGTTGTGGCCAAGAGTGTTTAAGTTTATTTGCTAAGAAAAAAAATATAATGAATGAGTAATAATATGCTTTGTCTCATTATGGCTTAAAGACCTCAATATTTGAACAGCAGTGTAACGGTACATAGCCTGTGAATGCGCCTAGCACATTGAATCCCTCTTAATTTAGTGGCATTAAAGGAGAAATGGATTTGAAATAGGAAATATAGCTGCTGAAGGCATATGATAAAAAGCAATGTTATTTGAATAACAGTTGGTTCCACCACAAAACCAGTACCAATCCTATGTCATGGTTATGTCAATTATTTGATACATACACCAAATTAGAAATACACATTTTAAATTGAATTTCTTCATACCCTCTCCACATCCCATTGGTACCAAACAAGTCTATTCTGGTATCATTCCACACCTCAAGTTCTCTCGGTACCAACCTCACTTTTCTCCCACACTAGTCACTCGGTGCTCCCATCAATCCAGAATGACGTGAGACAAATCAAGCATACCATAGTGTTTCTCTATTCTCCATGAGTCTAGCTGACCAAAACTTGTGAGTCACATCAGCCTAGATCGTCGGAATTTCACCGAATAATTCGTCAAGCTCCTTTGAAAGAAGATGGTTTGTTGACAATCTAAAACGACGCAACATAAATGGAAGCAGCCATGATATTCCTCTCTCCACCACGATGAGAATAAGCTCTTTCTTGACAGTTCCGATGGCCTGTGACACCCCGCCGCATCCCGTGACTGGACGGTACACGACGGCGTGCCCGCCGCGGATGCCTCTGCACCCGCAAGGCTTACCAAGACTTAATTAATTCTAATTATGAAATTAAATATAATAGTAAATCAAAATTTACTAAAATAATTAAGTTACAAATCGAAAATAATAATTTTTTTAATATAGACATAAGATAATATATACTACATAGGCTGGTTCACATGCCTTTGGTAGCTAACCATACAGTCCAACGGCTTATTTGTCGTCTTGTTGTCCAGCGCTCAAACTGCAACCTGGAACCCACAACCATCGTGGAAACAATGCAAAAAGCAAAGAATGAGATAAATATAATTTATCTCAGTGCGGTATTCAGTTCCAGCCACACGAACAATCTTACATGCTTCGGAACTATTTACCGACTGAGGTAGAAAAACACACAATTTGTATAAATCAAATATCGATACATCTTATAATACAATATAAAATGATATTATGAAGATGCAATGCAAATGAACCCGACATATTAATCAATTTGAACTGTCACATTCAAATGGTAGCACAAAATGTCGGTTCAACTTGGTCAACTATCTAATACTGAGGCTGGTTCAATATCAATCATTCAAAACAGAACTGAATTATCCCGAAGGATCCATCTCTCCTTGATCAGAGGAGACAGAGTATACAATAGAACATATATTGTATACGGCACCGTACTACGGCACCCTTCCATTCATAATCAATCCAGACAAACAGATAAGCAAACGGTACTAATTACGTGAACACTGTCAAACCACGGATATAAGCGCTTATTCACGGAGACTGGCACGTCAGGGAGCTACCCCAACGCCCAACCCAACCAGTGTCATTTCACCGTACAAGAGTACCAACAATTATCATAATCCATTCAATCCGGAACCATTTCAACATGAAATAATAATATTAAATAATATTAGTCATGTGATACAATTCAAATATGCGTGCAATTATCAGTTCAAATTATGCAATGCAGTTATACGTAAATGATTTCTAGCATGTAATCAAGTTGTGTGGGATCCGCACCTGAAAATCAAGCGAGCAAACGATCTACATATCTTCACTCATATCGACCACCCGACCCCGATAATCGACTTCTTGATTAACTTAAATCTTTCTATTGGCTAAAGTGAAGGAAAAGCTAAGGTTGCAATCCAAATTGACAAGAGAGGAAGAGAAATAGGGTAGGGTATCCCATACAACCATCTCGTTTTCTGTTCTTTTTGCCCTTTTTCTACAGCCTTTCTCCATCCTTGACCCATGCCCGATACCAAAAAGGAGGAAGAAAGAGAGTGTATCAGTGTGTAGTGTGTACCAAAGAGAAGAAAGAGATAAGACCTAACATGTATATATAGTGGCTAGAAGGGCAAAAATTTGGTGACGTGGCTCTAATCTGAGATGCCACGAACTATACACGAGAAAAGGAGATAAGCATGTCCAACCCAACTCACCACGCTGCCTATCGGATTGATGCACGTTTGCAAGGGTCCTTCTTGAAAGGTCGGTTGCAAGAGAGGGTCTAGGCTTGCATTATTTCCGTTGGATGTTGATCGGAGGATGGAGTTTTCTCCTCGCTTGCACGAGCCAATCGGAAGAGGATAAGAACGAAGAAGAAGAGATGAGAATGAGGGTCGGACCCGAATGGGAAGAGAGAAAATTTAGAGGATTTAAATGGGGTTTGGGATCGGATCTTAATCCAACGACCCATAAAAATTCAGAGATTAATCCTATGATCCAATGATCCAAACCAACCAGGATTTGATTTACTAACTTTGCGATATATATATATTCATAGTTTTATTTTATCTTGATTAAAAAAATTAAGATTTTTTTATCATCTTAGTATTTTTGTTAATTTATTTAGTCTAATATTATTTAAGAAATTAACCTAATTGACTAATCTGAAATTTAACTGAATATTTGCCGGTATGTTACATGGCCTGAAGCACTAACGGGTTTGAACCCGCTAAGAAAAATGAGACTAGCGTGAGCGACTGAGCGAGAGAGGAGACGAGCGAAGAATTCTAAAATATTTTTGTAAGGGGAAAGGGTAGCAGGCAGGTATGGAGAGTGGTATTATTTCCTTTTTTGTGTCTACCGTTGGAACTAATCCAACCGTCCAAAGGATAGGTTAGCATCCTGCGCACCTTTAAAAGATGAGCTGAGGATACGATTCCTATCGAACATCTGGTGCGCACAATTTCAATAATTAAAATTGGTAAAGAACAAACGGATTTTCTTTTTTTCGAAGGCTTGCTGGAAAGTTGCCAACAGCTGAGAGAATTAATTAATAAAGAAAATGTTGAGATTACTTTTACAGAGCTAGAAAATAAAAAATAGATCATACAAAAGCTAACTATCAGCTAAAACAAAAACGAACTAAACACCCAGGGCCTATAGAGAACCATAGGCACGAGACCAACTGCGAAACAGTATTTCTCCCTCAATAAGTGTCCTATGCAGTGAGGGAATTTCATTCTGAAAGATTATTGTACAGCGTTGCTTCCACATCGTCCACGTCATGGCACTCCAAATAATATTCCAGAACTGCTTCTTCTCCGGTGGCAGTCTCTTTCTGTTAGATTGCCAGAAAGCTAAAGGGGTCGGGGAATGCAATCTCAGAGGGAGGTTGAACTGTAATCTAGTTAATTCCCAAATATTTTCTGCAAAAGGGCATGAGTGAAATAGGTGATGTGTGGTTTCCTCTTCTTGGCGATCACAGAGAACACAGTGTTGTTCAGTCGGCCACCCTCGCAAACGTAAGTTCTGCTGAGTTAGTAATTTGTCCATAAGAAGAAGCCATAGAAAGACTTTAACTTTGGGGGTGCTTTGATTTTCCATAACATAGGATGAAACTCAGATACCAAACCTGTGTGGGACATCAGTCGATATACTGAAGCAACCGAGAATTGTCCATCCGTAGTCCATTTCCACCGAGGTGGGTCCGTTAAAGAATGTTGAATGGAGATGCTTACAACGCCATTCGTTCGAAGGATGTCCAACAAGTGGGAAGAAACAAGAGGATTGTCAAACAGTTGAGAAACATCTAGTGAGCCATAAAGTTGTAAAACTGTTTGAGTCCAGAGTGAATCTGGGTATCGCAAAATTATCCAAATCCATTTTGCCAATAAGGCTTCATTCTGGGTGCGAATGATCAAGATGCCTAATCCTCCATTTTGATTTAGTAAGCAACATTTTTTCCAACTAACTAGGCAGTGACCTCCTAAGCAGTTTTTATCTCCTCTCCATAAGAAGTTTCGACGAAACTTATCGATGTTTTTAACAAGCCAGTCAGGAAGCTTAATGACTTGCATGAAATGGAGGAGCATTGCCGTAAGTACCGATTTGACTAAGGTAAGACGTCCTGCCAATGAAAGGAACCTCGCCTTCCAAAAACAACAAACGGATTTTCACTTTCTAGTTTCGAATAAATGAAGAAAACATAATCATTAAAAACTTTTTAAGTAAGAAAAGATTGCACGTGATAATGAGCACAGCATTTTGAGACTACACGATATACCACTTGTCACGATTTAGATCGATAAACAATCTGAAAATCCCTACTGAAACGACTTCTCAGCAAAATCGCTTCACTGAGTCAGTATTTGTCAGACCAAGCAATAGAACCTTTCCCAAATTGAAGTGTAATTGAAAGAACTAGATCCAATTGAAAGAAGAAATGAAATTGCTAATAAGAAACGATAATAATAAGATATAATCTGGCTATTGAGCCTTGCAGAAAGTAAAGATACAATGGATCTGATAGAAACGAAAATAAACTGGGTAAAAGGAATAAGACATAAAATGAGTGATTTTGAGTTCTCAGATTCAGCCTAGCCTAATTCAGCAAACCAGACCCAACTTGACAAGATTTGCAAACATTTTTTTTTATTACATTATCCACAGAACTAAAAAAAGTTGTGAACTTATGATTGATTAAGATTTCAATAATCGTATTATTTCATGGTATGTTCCTATGATGACTTTATAACAAAAATTTCCTCTGTTTCACAAAAGTATTTATTTCAAAAATGGAAACATGAACCACCTCTTTTTTAGAACAAAATTTACTGATTTTAACTATTTCAACTTTATTATCTAATCTTTATTTAACTTTATCATATGGATTCATAAGATTTACAAATGAATAGTACTTTGTGATTAATCATATACATAAAGTTATTATATATGTTGGAAGGCGAGATTCTCTATGAAATATTTTTTTCCCTATCTGTATCTTATATATATGTTCCTTAAAATGAACTTATGAAACCATTTTGCGTCGCAGCATGCAACATCAACAATCGAAAGGATTATATCGTTGGATATCGTAGCCATGTAATCAGCAATCTCCAACCAACACCAACATTGCAAAGATTAACATTGTTATTGTAATTGGTATCACTGGATTTGCTATTTCACTGCCTCCACTGCTGCTTCCTACACTGTTAATACATTTTTTAACCATGTATGAATTCAATTACATTAAACTTGAAGTAATTTCGTCTTTCAGTGGACTTTTTATTATTGATTTCTTTTTAAATTCTAAACCAATTCACCAAAAACCCAACTGAGTTTTCCATCTCAACTCGCCATATCACTTGCCAATAAACCGAAATGAGTCTGATAAAGAAGAATACCACTAGTATTTCTTGTAAAAAAAATAGAAAACTTTTTAGTGAGATCTATACATAATATTTCATCCTTCGAATGAAATTCATTGTCAGACAATAGCATCCCAATCATAATTTATTGTTTCAATTGACATCATATTTTTAGCACCTTCTGGTGCTCTCTTGTTCATTTATTGTATATGTGTGCTGACAAAAATAATGCAAATAATTGTAATGAATCATGAATCATCTTTTCTATAATAAATAATATGAATTGTGTGATATTTCCTTCTCACTTGCCTTGAAGCATAGAAGCATAGAGCAACTGATTCCATGTGTCAGGTACGCCGGCAAGACACCAATGCGTGCAATCATTGTCAAATTTTGCACCGCTATACTTCGAGGGATGTCCGTCTTTTCGTAGCTGAGACAAGAATGTTACATCTAACAAATAAATTGGCTTAGATATGCTACTTAGTATGTTTTTCACAATTGCCTCTTGCGGCACAGGACCAGCGGGGTACGATGATGTGTTGACTGGTTGGGTCTCTCCTATGCAAGTTCGTGTAGTTGATGCTCCCCAATCTTGGCCACTAAACAAATATTAACGAAAATATTAATCGGTGATGATCTTCAATTGATACATACTGAGAATAGGAGTGAATGTTAGATGATATATAGAAGTGCACGGATACATCCTCTCTTTATGAGCTATGATAAAAGGAAACTTTAACAAATTTCCATCCAAGCCCATTGGGCCAAGACCAGATAATGCGAGGGCTTATATATATACTCACGTTTCCTCCTTTGCAAACTGGACTGCCCATCGGCATAATAATTTGTTCAAATTTGAAACTTAGAAAATGTAGATCCATCATTTTAATAAAAAGATACCAAATTTGGTTGGAAACCAACATCATTTGTCTTAAGTATTGAATCATTTGAATGATATATACAGCTGCAATTTAATTTTAACAAGTGTTGATGAATGGACCAACAAGTGTCCAGACGTATAAATGTAGATTATGTTTTTAATTTTTAGTTCCTATATTAATATTTCACCCAGTGTCATATTCTCATTAGAAAGTTAGGTATCATTATTGTAAGACCTACCTCTAGTTAGCTTGGTCAAACCCAATAATGATTCAAATGCCATTTGGTTAAAAAGGTAGTACAATAATTTCAATGCCCCGTACCTGTCGTTCCCTATTTAAATGAAGCTAAACTTTAGTTTTAACTGATCTTGACATGACAAGTAGTTTTCCTCGACAATAGTAACAAATAGTATCACGTTGTTTTTTTCCTTCTTATTACTTATGAAAGCTTATTTCAATCTATTTACTTTTTTTTTAAAACAGAACCTGAACTAATAAGTCCTTATAAAGTTAAAGCCTTTTTTTTCTTTTCAGAAAACAAAAGGAAAGTTATCAGTAATACCTGCTTTTGTTGATTAGGGAAACAAAAGGAACACACAAGAGTAATGTAAAATTGACACTTACTGATAGTGGATTGGGGAAACACCCTGATAGTAAAGTTTTGTTGTTAAAGGGACGCTTGAATCAACCCATTTAGCCCATGTTTGTAAACCTTTTGTAAAAGCAGCCGTCCTATCCATGTCCTTGAAAAATTGCTGCCCATCTTGAATGTAATCCCACCTACATGAAAATCACTTGCATGATGTCACTCTGAATAACATCATATTAAGTGCAAAATAAAAATGTATATATAACCAACAAGTACTTACGGTTGTGCCGATCCAGTGCGGGGCCACCAGTGCCACGTGTTGAAGATTAACACATCGGCGTTTAGCCACGTGTGGCCGGCTTGCATTGAATTGAGCTTGAGAATGCGACCCATCGGCGCACTGACAATGTCGACTAAATAATGTGAGAGGTAGTACATCAAGCTCACGTTGTAGTCCTACAGCATTTTTACAACTTGATCAGGATGCTTTTATGATAATTTTGGGACCAAATTACAGCTTGAATCAACTTCAACCAACTGATATGATGTTGATTGAAATGTGAGGTGTTTGTTAGTTAACAGGTAGGAGTTAGAAGCACGCAGTTAGGCCAATGATACGTCTTTTATAAAGCTATATTTATGGTGATTACCTTTTAATTTGCTAAATAGTGTAGCTGCAAAGCCAAGTTAAATCTGCGGGTCAGCAGCGCTGAACTAGAATCCATCGATTCAGATCTGTTTTAGGCTCTTCTGTTTTAATCTCTTTTCATTATTGAATATATGGTTATGGATTGGAACATCATCTTTTATATAATTTTTATTTTTTTTATTGGGTAATGACTGGTGTCATTATCTAAAGCCTTTTATTGGTATAGGGTGTGTTTGGATAAGGTGTGGGAAAAAGGGAAGAAGAAAATAAGAAAATAAATTTATTATAAACAATTCAAATTATTCACAAAGTTACACACTTTCCAATACTTCTTTCTATTCTTCTCTTTTTCTCTTCTTCTCACACCTTATCCAAACGGAGTCATAGAGTTTAATTAAGTTCTCTATTGTTATTTTAAGTTTATCTTTTTTTTTTATTAATTATAGATTGGTGATGGGTCCTATGCTGAGATTTTTCATCTTGCTTAAAGAACCTAAATCGGTAATTTCTTTGGTACTCCTTTGTAACATACGCTCACTGTTGTTTTTCTTTTCGAAGGACTTTGGTGGGTAAGTACGCTAATTAAAATTCTCAGTAAAATTAATGGTGAGAAAAGCGAAAGCTGGCAAGCTAAGAACAAGGCCAGCCTGGCAACAGAGATTCTCTGACCCGAATTCTGATATACTCTACCACGTGATTTGACACTGACACCTAAACCTCGAGGGAATTAATTACTAATTCTGACGTCAGTGACTCACCACAACAGACTGCACTCTGTACTCGCCGCATAAAATGTAGTTTAAAACGGCGGAGTACCATAATGGGTCGGATTGAAAGAACAAAGGTCAAAGATCTTGTACATCCGCACATGCATCATGCACAAATCACATGCCGAGATGCTATCTCTCTGACTCATTGTTTCTTCGGACTTCATTCCTCTCACGTGAGACTGTGAGAGGTGCCTCACCTCACCTCCCATCAGTGCACAAATCATATGTTATTGTGTCATTGTGTGCGTGTACGTACGTGACAAGTGACAAAACTGAGTGCGTCGCATCTTTTGTATGATTTGTGTAGTGTGTCACATGCAATGGTCTTTGAGTAGGGACTTTAAACCATAAACAATGATCAAATGATGGATGTAATTATCTTTCAAATATTCAAATTCGTTGATAGGCCACTTGATTGGTTTTTATACTTTTATTTATTTTTATGGAGGTTTTTTGGCTTTTGATGTATGTGGAACCCACTCTAAGATAGAGTATGTTCCATAAAAAGATGATTGACGTATAAAATTTTAGATCTATGTTATAAAGTTATGCCATAGGGAACATGAATCACATCATCTTATCTCAATTGGAGAGGATCCAATAAGATTCTGTTTCGTGTGAGACGAGACTTTACTATGCAGCTTGGATTCTGGTACTATGTTTGGGTTGTTGGGTTTAATCTTTCATGTCATTCAGTTTCATTATATGTCTGATTCCAAAATTACATGTGATTTGTACAGTATAGACAGAAGCTGCATGTTTTCTAATGCAATGTCAGACATCCTAAATATTGTTCCAAATAAACAAAATGTTGTGGCTGCTGGGCAACGAACACAGTAGCGCTCCATAACGTTTTGGCATTTTTGTACTAGCTACAATCTCATGGTCAGATTCGGTATAATTGTAGGTCTTTTTCGTTATCACTTTTTTGTACTAGCTACAAGCTCAATAGCTCATAATGTTTTGACATGTTTTCTCTTTATCTTTATTCAAGAATAAATGATGAAATCACCTCAGTATATATTAGCAAGTTTTGGAATTATGAGGTGATAAAAGAACTTGGACGTGCTTGACCAACTCTGTAGGCATGAAATTAAATTCATAAATGCTTTAGTTTTTTATTTCCTAGATATCATATATATGGTACACATCTCCTTTAAATTATCATTTATAATTATAAGCACGATGTATGCCTAAGTATTCTTATATTAAAAAACAACTGACAGTACAAGTGCATCTCTTTGCTCTTAAATGCTACCCATTTACTTTCCAGAAGCAAGAACAAAACATGTCGGCAGATATAATCTTTACAAAATAAGCTTTTCCAAATTATAACATGATATTCGGAATAACACAATAGAAAAAAAATAAAACACATACCTCAAATCTGACAATAGTAAGCACATCGGTTCGAGTCGAGCTCGTTCTCGCATTCGGCACAGCCGCATTAATCATGCATAGAAGCGATTCGTACTGATCCAAGCTCAATGAATCCCCCACAAACATCACTTTCTTTCCACTCCATTTCTTCAATAGATCCACACCATCAAATCTTCAAACAAAAAAAAAATCCAAATCAGAAAATTCTGAAAAAAGAAATGTTCAACGTTCTATTCTAACATGATGCATTAGAAAACTAACCTTGCTACCTCGCATCCACTTGGCTTCCATTTGTATTTGAGATACAATTTGTCCGTTCGGCCGTACTTGATACAATCGAACTCCGGGCGAATGAACGGACAACTATTGGAATCGTATAGCGGGTACGACTGATCTACGACCCAATTTCCAGTATACAAGTTGCAACCAGAGATTGCATCTGCAGTTACACGCAAAACAGAATGTGATAAGCAAAGAAGCAACAGAGACCCAAAACCAATGCCCATTTTGGTTTTGAGTCTCTTCTCTGCTGAATAGCCTCAAATTGAGGCAAAACAGGTTGCTATAATATTAAAGAGGTTTGAAAGCGACGCGCTTTTGGATTGTTTTTGGGCAATTTTGGGTTATTTTGAAGGAAGTAGGAAGACAAGAGGGAGGAAGAGTTAAAAGGGGATGTTATAGCACTTGGCATTAGTGAATTGGATACGGTACAAAGACGGCTGTTAATGGTATTTATTGAGTGAGAGAGGAGAGAGAGAGGAGGGGAGAGAGAAACTGTACAAATCTGGAAGGAATCAATCAATGGCGGTGTGGGATTGAATGTGCAAAAAGAAACAGAGTGTTGGAGAGAGGAAATAAGATAAGAGGTTAAATATGCAGAGATTAAATGTGCAAATAAACAGAGTATTAGTGTTCGACTTCGGTCGGAACAACCCGGAATTAACCAAACAGGACAACTGAAGAGGAGGAAAAAACAAATATTAATTATAATTTTTTATTTATGTAAATAGACTAAATTATAAGTTTAAATATTCAATTTAAACCGAACAGTTTTAGCCTAAATAAAATTTAGTTCGATTAAAATCAGAAGAAAAATATATAAATATTAATCATGAATTCAATACCCGAAGTAACTAGTTACGACGGAAATTTTTTAACAGAAAGGAGCGATAACAAAATGTAGATTCATGTTAAGGGCGTTATTGACTTGCTAAAATAGGCAAAACATATTATTAATTATGTGAGTGATAACAATCATTCATCAATATATGTACACCGTACCGTTCTCGTGTCAATTTATATAAATCATATAACAAATTTAAATGTGTATATAATTTACATTTCAACACATTTTTCAGACAACAACACAGAGCTTTGTATATGCTAGGTGGGAAAGCGCGGCTTCGCCGCGCCTTAGTGAATTTTTTGTATTTCAATTTTAAGTATAACTAATAATTTGTCATTAAGTCTAAATTGTGTGCGAAAGGTATATAAGTGCAAAGGCAAAATGCCATACATTTTTTTTCACATGAGCTGTAAAAAATTAAGTGCATAAGCATCATACATGAGCTGCTTTAGCATCTATGTACATAGAATTTTTTAAATATATATATATGCAATTGAAGAAACCCAAATAAAGCGACCATACATTTGATCGATATTCATAAAAAGCGAGAAGAATATCCAGACAATCTATTTTGTCTTTACCATTCTTCAAGTGTATATTATGGCTGCACCATTCTTCAAGTGTATATTACGGCTGCAGCTAAAGAAAAGCAATAGAATGCTTATTGCATTTTTATATAATTGAGAGGGCAACCTTATTGAATACTGCAAGGGGCTTTTCGCTAAAAAAAATGTGTTGTCCATTTGTCAATCTATTGGAGAGAGGGCGACATAGAAATTTAAACTAATAAGTTTCTTAGTGAGAACGTTAAACTCAGGTTGAACTCTTAAGAAACTTTGGCCGAAAAAAAAGTTTACCAATGGGAACACCTACATTCGTCCAAACAAAAGAGAATTAATTAGAATTTTAAAAATCATGAAATTTTCCTCAACAGCATAGAAAACAATCAACAAACTGCACACTTTACTATTGGTACCTAACCAGTACAGACCCAAAAGTGAAAATAGAAAAAAATATAACTTGCTGATTCAGATCAATGCCAGAAAAAATAATTTTTTATCTCATTTTGAATATTATCATGTGAATACTTCGTCTTTGATTGCATGATTCACAATCGCCAATTGCTTAAAGCTAGGATCAGAACCAAACCCATTTTTGCGACAAATTTTTGTTCTTTTAATTCAGAACACTTGAAACTTAGGTACTCAATGTTTTATCTTCTAACATGTTTGTTCTTCCAGTAATACCAGTATATTCATACTTCTCAGTTTAAACAAAAATTTTAAGTTCAAACCCTGTGAGGCACACAGAGAACTTCATGAAGTGATCAAGCCCAATTGCTAATTATTCGAAGACATATCATAATGGAATCTGATACTTGCATATAATAATTACTTTAATTCTCATTCCCAAATAGAATATAAATTAGGTTATTGTGATACTGTACCTTCTCTCGTGAAAAGACATTGCTGAAACACCAAATATCCAAAGTTTGCAAGATGCGTTTGTAGTAGCCGCAACATCAGCCCAGTAGTGTACATGTCCGGTCAATAGCTAGTATTCAAGGTTTTCTAAGTTAAAAAGCAAATAAAAAACCAGGGACACGTATCCTTTGTCTTGGAAAACTTTTGAAACTGAAATATTTAAAAAAATGCAAACTGAATTAGAGTTTGTCTAGATTTAATTTGAAACAGCAGCACAAATTTTTTTTGTTTATCTTGAAAATTAGTAGAAAAGATAAAAAAGATCAAGACAAATCAGAATTGGTAGAAAAGAGAAAAAGGTACCCAAGAGCTTTTCCATCTCCCTGATGTCCCTTCACGTACATTCCCAGGCTAACGGATCGAAAGTGGTGACGATGTGCCTCACTGTAATAACAGAACTTCCAGCTGGTATATCGATATCTGCACCAGAGGTGCAACAGCAAAATTCACCAAGAAAGAAGAGGCGATGAAGAGGCGGAGGTGCTGATCGGGGTATATCAGAGGCCAAATATGCAATATTATAAGTTCAACTTTGATGTCTCAAGGTAATAATTCAATAATAATAGCGTGATATACCAACCCATATTAGATTAAAAAATACTTTTAATCTGAGCTGTTATATACAGCGACTCGGACTGCACTCCTGAAAATTTAAAAGTACATAATAGTGATAATTTACAAAAAAAAAAAAACAAATGATTATGAATGCAATCATAAGGATGTGTTTGTTACATGTTGGAATAGAATAGAATAAAGAATTGTATAAATTTTTCTCTCTCCTCTCTCCTCTTTTCTCTCTCTTCTCTCCACTAATTCTGAATAAGGTCTAATTCAACCATATAGGTGGAATTAGAATAAGGAGTTGAATAAGCTCTTATTCGGAATAAGACTTATTCAAAACTTGTTTGGTTTCATCTCGAATAAGCCTTATTCGGAATAAAGCTTATTAAATATATTTATGTTGATTTTTTTATGTAAAAACAAAATTTAAAAAAAAATATTTAACTAGATGTAAAATTTAAATCGGGTACTTATCTATTAAAAAAGAATATCATCATGCTGCAAATGATATCCAGTCATAAATTTATTCTATTTAATTGCACATTATAATAATTTATAGCCGTTGGATTGAAATTAATTATTTTTTATTATTTTTATTGTCAAAGAGGTAATAACAAACATTGAAAAAAAATGGAGAGAATCCAAACCCGTTAATAACGGAAGAAGTTGATTCTCGAGACAATTAAATTGATTTGTTGCGGAATTTATTACTGTAATATAATATTGAAACAGGGAGTTTTTTTTTTTCCAATGATATGTTTATATTATTATTCATTGCATGCAACTCGATGGTTTATGCTGTGGACATGTAATATTTTTTTTAAAAAAAAAAGGATAAAGCTTAGCGAATGGATTGTTATTCTTTAAAACTATCGTGTTTTTTTTAAAAAAAAAATTAACTATCATGCTTTTGTATCGACCAAATTCAGTAAGCATGGTTTTTATCAAATTTTGGTCATGTAATATGTTTGCATTTAGAAATATAAATTAACAAATATGTAAGTTATTTTAAAATGGTCCCCAAAACCCCTGTTTATTTGGCGCATCATTTTCTTTGAAGGAAAGGATATTACGTTTGAAAAGTTAACAGCAGATTCCGGATGTTCTAATTTACATGAAGGGGGACAACCGGACAATTAGGGCTGCAAACGGTATGTCGTGTACCATTTTTCGTGTACGTTCCGTCCAAACGGAACGGTAAACGAGTATGAAGTTTCAATCGTTTCATGAACGAAACGGTAAACGGTGCGTGTTTCGTCACACGTTTGGGTGAAATACAGTTCAAATTTATATATTCCGCCACGTTCCGTTTAAACGGAACAAATAACTGAATTACTAGGTATGTACCGTTCACGATACGGAACGGAAAACGAAATGCCTCATTTCGTTTCCGTTTGGCACGTTGTGCAAGCCTACGGACAATTCACAAATTTTTTTTCACTTTTTTTTTTAAGGCTACACGAAACAGGATCCTAAAGTAGCTTCGATACAATTATACGGCTGACGTCATCCAAACATAAAATCCGTTCAAATGGCTTTCTTTTGCTTACTCATAAAATCACATTGTTAAATGAGTTTTGCTTAAAACTTGTCGATTCGGTGAAAATAGGTGTAAAGTTCATTTACTACTGCAGAAGAGCTTGTATTTTATATGATTCTATTTTTATTTTAGCCATTAGAACAATATGTTTTGAATTAACTATTGTGTCAATGAAGTTTTTATATTTAATTTATTCTCATTATTTTGTATATAGGACATATAGTTTTCTTGCATCTATTTTCCTTAGCTGTGTACTTTTTGTGTACTGAAAGCAGCATTTCTTGACTTATTGTTACACTTTCCGTTATTGATAAAAGAGAGGCGCATCCTTATCTCCAGCTTTTTTCTGTTAAAATATTCCTATCTTTAAAACGATTATTATCAATAACAAAAGTCATTATCATCAGACTTGTGCCTTTTCTAATCGTATAGTTTCCATATTATCATGAATAACAAAAATATTTTCTATTTTTTATTTCTAACTACTTTTACCTAACGGATTGGTGTTGTAGCAGCGGTAAAAGATTATGAAAATTGTTCTTAAAAATAAATTATTTGGCTTAATTTTGATTTAATGATTAATCATAGTACTTAAATTTAACACTCAGCAAAACCATAGCAAACCTAACTCTGCACGCTTTTTTTTCCCCAAATGCATTATGACTTATGCAAACCTGGTCATGCTAAAATCAATATTTTGAAAACCGAACCAAATGCTAAAATCGGTACAGGCAAACTATTGTCCGGTTTCTGGTTCGACCGGTCATTCTGATCCGGTTTTCAAAACATTGACTAGAATGTATATTTATGTGAAGTAAAATAAACACTTGCTTATTTCAGATTAAAATAGTTATGGACAGCCCACGAATATATTTGGACGGGTTATAAAGCAATTTATATGATTGTTGACAGTTATCTTGAACATTTGGACTCATTATTTATTCTTAAGATACATATTTCTTTTTTTTTTAAATGAACTCTTATCTATATCTAAACAAAAACCAACATTTAATGCCGGGTCTGAAACTTACGTTTGAACACATTCTAGAATGCACACTTATCTAAACAGTAACAAACACTTCAAGCGAAATAAACATCAATCTCAATCAAAAAGTAATTACATTGGTGTGAGGTTATAAGCTAGAAATCCAGTTAGAAGATCATTCATAGACATTTAAATTTGAAATAAATTAGTTGGAAGATCATTCATAGACATTTAAATTTGAAATAAATTAGGAGACTTGACTTCCTAGTCCGAATTTATCACAAAACAAATGTTTATTTATTTTCTTTGAGGGTGCGTTTGGATAGGTGTGGGAAGAAGGGAAGAAGGGAAGAAGTGGGAAGAAGTATTGGGAAGTGTAATTTTGTGAAGAGTTTGGATTGTTTATAATTTTTTTTTCTTCTTCTTCTTTCTTCCAACGATCCAAACGCACCCTGAAAAAGTAAGATATTTTTATAAAATGTTCATACGTACCTAATTGTTGAAAACGTTTATTTCCAGTGGATTGAACTATCTCAACTAAGAAGAATTGGACTACCTAAAATAAATTAAATAAAAATGGTTTAACGAGGATCGGTTTTTGGTCTAATGACAAAGAGAAATACATCTTGAGTGAAAGATCACAGGTTCGAAACCTGATGGTTGTCTTTCATAGATATTTAATTTAAAAATAAATTAGGAGGTTTGACTCCAACTTTATCTTAAAAAAATATCTCAGCAACGATGTGTAAGGAAAATGTGGTGCATTTCAAACTTTTGCAATTTTGGGAGGTTCAATTTGGAAACCTGGCGGAGTGATGATGGCACATGTCAGTGACCTGTTAAACGGACCGCAACAGAGAAATTGCAACATTTTGGATCTGCACGGGCTTGCCCCTATTATTCAAATTTAATATTGTTTTGAAATTGACAGAAGCTACCAATTACAACTTCAATTATTCAAATTTAAGTCAGTTACTTTTTGACCTATGACATTATCCGATGGTAAAGCACATCTCTATTTCATTTCTTTATGAGACCATGTCCTAATTTGCTGACAGATGGATCCTGCAAGCACATCTCTCGAGTCATAAGATTTCCAATTTTCCCATAATTAAAAATAAATCGTAGCACGTTATAATTTTTTATTTTAAATCAACGGTACCATTGTCACGATTTTTTTTTTCAAAAAATTTCATGTTGAATATAAATATATTATAGAACGGACGAAATTCCAAAAAACTAAGAAATAAACTAACATCGCTGTGGTTTCTTCTCATAGCCTTCGTTTGGATGCGTTGAGAAGAAGTAGGAAGAAGGAAGAAGGGAAGAAAAAAAATTATAAACAATCTAAACTCTTCACAAAGTTACACACTTCCCAATACTTCTTTCCACTTCTTCCCTTCTTCCCACACCTATCCAAACGGAGCCATAATGAAAATAATTGAGTCTATATTATTTTTTTATTTCAGATTATTTTTCTTGATTTGTTAGGGATAACAAATGGAAAAACTTATTCGGTCACAGTCTCTACAAACACTAGCTAGATAATCTTGATAGAATATAAACAAGTTATTCTTCTCATTTGTTCTCTTTCGTCCCTCCTACGGGTTTTTCTTTTTTTAAAAAAAAAAAAAAAGTTGCCCCTCCTATTGTTCTATCCCTTAACATATGTATCTTCCACGGCAAAGCAACAATAAATTTATTATTACTGTTTTTCCTTTTTTTTTTTTTGTCATTTGAAATGTCCCATTCAATAACGAAGACCTACATGACCAATCCATCGTTTTCCATTGCGGCTTTGCATGTGTAACAACTAATATGTGTGTCCTTTTTAAGAGAAGGATCTGACGGTGGTGGAATGGAAGGTAATAAGTCTCTATTAAGAAATGACAAGAATATTTTGTTTATGAATCTATTCTCTCATGCTTATCTAGCTAGTGTTTGTAGAGACTGCGACTAATTGAACAATAAAATCAGATAATTAGGTCTCTGTTTCCATTTGTTTAATTATTACTGATAAATCAGGATTTTTTAAGAAAATATATATTCAATTAATTATTTACATGATATAGAAGGAACCGTATAGCGATGTTATAGTTTTCTTAATTTTCAGTATTCATCCATCCTATAATATTTAACATAAAAAATTTAAATAAATGACAACAATTCTACACTTCATATTTAGGGAAGAAAATTTAAATTGTATGGAACTATGACAACGCTATGATTCATTTAAATTATAGCAAAAATATAAAAATCTTTTTGTATCCTTATCTCTGGAGATTTCAACTCGCATGTAAAGAAAATGCACTATAAAAATACACATGATGTGCTTTAGAATCGGAGCATCCGAGCATGTCATTGGTAAAAAAAAACGACTTAAATTCGAATAATTGTGAAATCCACTATACAATGGCTCCAAAAATTATGTTGCAAACAGACACCTTTATCTAACTTTACTGTTAAATTAACTAATTAGGTCGCAGTCTTTACGAACTCTGGCTAGATAAGCTTGTCATCTCCAAACAGAGACTTCTTACCTTCCATTCCACCGTCAAGCTATCCATCTCTTGAAAAGGATTTATTTGTTACTATTGCAAAAGAAATTGAGGATTGCTCATACAGGTTTTAGTCTATTGGACTGACATTGCTAATGACAAAAGAAAAGAAAAACTAATAAATTTATTGTACTTTTGCCATTGGACCTACATCTTAAACCATTGGCGCGGCGGAGATCATTTTATATTGTATCAGTGCATTAGATATTACACTGAATTTCTTCAGAAGTCCCTCATGTTTGAAGCGAATATTGAATCTTAAATTTGTTAAATCACTTTAAAAATAATTTTAAGAACAAAATGTCTCACAAGTCACAACTCTTCTGATCCTCATTCCCGCCAATAAATTGATTCAAATTAGGAGTCATGTTCATTATTTTGAAATATCGGAAACAACTATATTGTCTAAAGGATATATGAGAAAGAATAACACAAATTTGGACTATTTATTTATTAAATTGGCTCCGTTTGGATAGGTGTGGGAAGAAGAGAAGAAGGGAAGAAGTGAGAAGAAGTATTAGAAAGTGTGTAACTTTGTGAAGACTTTGAATTGTTTATAATAAATTTTCTTCCCTTCTTCTCTTCTTCCTTCTTCCCACACGCATCCAAACGGAGCCATAGAAGAATAACTTCTATGCGCGATTCAATTTAAAAAACAAAATTCGGTTCTACCTCGTCTCGTTCAATAGGCTCTTCATGGTAATTCAAAATACAATATGGGCTGAACAAAAATTTATTAGGCAGCAAAAACGGACTTAATAATTTTGTAACTCTTCCTGGAAAAAGAACACTATTGTCCAGATCATGTATCGAAAGAACACTTGGTTGGTGATCCATAGAAGTATCAGTTACAAGGTTCATCTGGTGCTTACATATTGAGCCTCTATGAAACTAGGGTGCATAACGTCCAAAACGATCACGAAAATGAGGTGTTGCATTAACCGTTTTATTTTGGACGAAATGATCGAAATTACGAAAATTCATATGGACGAAACTGACTATGTGTTGGCGTTAATCGTTTCGTTTTTGAAACGCAACTAAAATCTTTAACCGTTTCGTTTCGTTTTGGACGAAATGATATGAAAAAACGGTTAAAACAGTCGTCGTTTTCACCTATATGAAATTCTGTATATCTTTTCTTTGGGCTACAGGAAATTGTGTTTGGGCCTATGAAAGTGATAATTGATCCAATAGTACAATCAGTACGCCAGTCCATGAGGCAATGAGGCCTTTGCTAAAGCTACATGGATTGGATTCCATATGGATATAATGTATCTGTGTATCAGTGTATGCATCTAGATTAATATACCAACATACCATTATGTTATTCTTATTTTGATAACTTGAATTTAAAATAAGTTTCAAATGGCTGAAAAATTACGAAAGCACTATTTTGAGGGAAATCGGATCAATGTCTATTTGACACAAAATTTTACTCTTTTCCGACACTACGCTTGCAAAGTTAGTAAGTTAGAAAGAAATTATCTCTTTATTACACAAATAAATGATATAAACACTAATATCAACACATTGGTTGCTGAATGCTTTATTAGTTTACGATTTTTTTTTCATATTATCACAATACTTGAGCATTATGAGAAAACATTATCTGTCCATCCTCTTTCAGTTAGCTTAAAGGCCTCTTATAATTAAATCATCAAAACAGATTCTGACTTCTCTGTATCTGCCGGAGTTGGCCATTGACGCTGATGAGAAGAAATCATAAACTAAAGCTAAAGCAAGGATACAAATACAAAAGAAATGATACTGCTAGTGTTTCAGTTCATTTCTAGTCTATCGTTGAATGCAAATAAATCAGACATGCTAGTTACCCCATCAAATAATGAACTCGTGGACTTGCTTGCACGAGAAATGGGATGTAGAACGGGAGAATTTCCTATCAGATACCATGGCTTGCCACTCTCAGATAAGAATTTGAAAAAACAAAACTACCTGCCGCTAATCGACAAAATAAGGAGGAGGTTGAGCTCGTGGAAAGCACCTTTTCTTTCTTCAGTAGGCCGGTTGATTCTAATAAACTCTTGCCTCACCTCAATTCCGATCTTTTTTATGTCAGCATTTGAAATCCCCAAATGGGTGTTACGAGAAATTGAAAAAATTCGATTGAACTTTTTCTGGTATGGGAGTTCTAATGAAAGGAAAAGATTGATTATGGTTCCTTGGGATACCATTTGCACCCCAAAAAAACAGGGAAGGTTAGGTGTAATAAATCTGCGAGACATGAACACTTCCTTGCTTGCGAAACACTTTTGGACTTGGACCTGTTACAAGGATAATCTTTGGGTTTCCTTGGCAATGACGCTGCAGAATAATATAATCTCTCTGTTCCCAAATTTCTGTCCTTTACAGAAAATTTTTCGTTCCTGTGCCTCCTTGTTCATTCCTCTATTATCAGCCATACCGGGTAATGGAAAGGATATTTTATTCTGGCACCACAATTGGGGACTTGGAGCTCTGAAATTTAAGTTCGACGATCTTTACAGCTATGTGCTGGACCAGAAAATAAGTCTCTCAAAATTTTTAGCCGACTGGCACAACAACACAAGACTGTTTAGGGATTCATTTCGCAACTCTCTCTCGGCTTCTGAACAATGGCATTTGCTTGAGCAATCCTTGGCCTCCAACCTCAGTATACCCAATATGAGCAAAGATAGATTTAAATGGAATCTAAGTTGTGATGGATAGTTTTCGGTGAAGTCCTTATACTATTTTATTAAAGAGTTCCCGAGAATCAGATCCTCCCTGTTCCCTGTTTGGAAGCCAAACATGCCACCTCGGATGAAAATTTTTGCATGGCAAATGAGCCTAAACAAACTTGCGACGACTGACAACCTCAAGAAGAGAGGATGGCAACTTCCCAGCTTCTACTTTCTTTGTGCCTCTGAAGAAGAAACAGTGCACCATCTTTTCAACGATTGTAAACTCTTCATTGAGGTGTTACAGTTGGCAATAAACTTCTCTCCCTTCTTAGCTGATTTACATTTCACCTCCAATCCGTTGTTCCTAGCAGACATCACAGCTCCGCGTCCACACAAAGAGATTATTGGAATCCTTTGTTTCATCCTTTGGAGAGAAAGGTGTAACAGAATTTTTTCGGATCGAACTCTTTCAGCTGCTGCTCTGGTGGAACAAACTTTTTTAGAATGGGAGACGTTGCATTCTTGATTCTCAACTAATAGTTTAGCTTAGCTTTTAATTCGTGGCACACTTTTCTAACTTTGCTTTTTTTTCGTTTTTTGTTTCCCTTACTAGTTTAGCCTCTGGCTAACTTTTTGTACTTTTTATATATCATTTAATTAAAAAAAGATGGAGACCTGATCTCCATTTTTTCTTCTAAAAAAAAATACAAAAGAAATAACCTTTCAAAGTTTTTCCTTGCATTAATTAATTAAGAAGCAATGGTTTTAGCACTGGCATTCAAACCTCTTCCAATCACATATTTTACTACAGGATCTATCATAATTAACAAGACTGGGGATGAAACAAAACTGCTTATAAGGCTCATTAAGCTTCCTTAGAATTATTTCTTTTGCATTTTTTATGACACCCTGACCAACTTCAACGCTCAACAATCAATGTGTTGATATTAGTGTTTATGTCATTTATTTGTGTAAATTCAAGTCTTAACTAAACAAGATTATGTTATACAAATTATATTTTTTAATATAGTATAATTATAGATCAAATTATATATATATATATATATAGAGAGAGAGAGAGAGAGAGAGAGAGTTTTGCTATGGTGAGTTGCAACTCGCCAAAGCGTCCGTGAGTCGCGCTCAAAATTTCAAAATTTAGTTCAAGATGACCGATCCAAACCGTCTAATACGATCTCCCTTTTGAAATCTCCATGCAGACCAAATTTTATATTTTTTTCGAAATTTTTAAGTATTTTTTTGAAATTTTAGAAAATCATTAATCTAATTAGTTCTGAACCGTTCAAAAATAGCAGTTTTTTAAAATTCTAAATAAATACTTAAAAGTTTCGAAAAAAATATAAAATTTGGTCTGCATGGAGATTTCAATAGGGAGATCTTATTAGACGGTTTGGATCGGTCATTTTGAACTAAATTTCAGAATTTTGAGCGCGACTCACGGATGCTTTGGTGAGTTGCAACTCACCATAGCAAAACTCTCTCTCTATATATATATAGAGAGAGAGAGATTGGCTAAAGTATACTCCAGCATATAGATAGCCCGTATGCTGGAGTCGTTTCTCACAATCTAAAATGCATACAGTCGATCCGAAGCTTTCAAATTGTTCTCCATATTGAAATCTCCTAGGAAACTAAAATTTACATTTTTTTCAAATTTTTTTACTATATATTATGCTATTTTAGAAAAACATTGTAAAGGAGTTGTAAAGGAGTATTTCTGGCCCTTCAATTTGAAAATAGCATAATATATAGCAAAAAAAATTCGAAAAAATGTAAAATTTGGACTTGAAGGATATTTTTACATGGAGAACAACTTGAACGGTTTGGATCGACTGTTTGAATTTTAGATTTTCAGAAACGACTCTAGCATACGGGTTTGATCCGTATGCTGGAGTATACTTTAGCCAATCTCTCTATATATATATATATATCGTCGTATCCGTACCGAAAATTTTCATACCACCGTATCCGAATAGGATACGGTTATTCATACCCGTACCCATGCAACATAGATTAATTCAGTACGATTTTAATCCTACACATGCCACTACCTACTAGTTATATATGGGAGATCGGAGTGGATAGACATCACCAAAAACATGGGAAATCAGTATTTTATAAATAAAAACTCGTGGGAGTCCGTTCAAGATTTTTATATTTTTCATCCGACACGGCTTCTGTACCGTACATTAAAATTCATCCGCTCTGATATTTAGATTTCGCAATTTTTTTTAATATGACGTAACCTATGCGTTATATTGTGTAGCAGTTTTTCCTACAAATTCAACCCATTGTATTTTGTGTTGCACGGCAGGAGTAAGCGTTTTCTCCTTTCTCCTCACCTCCTCTGCCAATCGCACCCCTCCTCCCCCAACCCTTCTCCCGTTCTCCGGAGACGCCTCACACCTCTGCGACTTCTCCTCCACGCGCTATTAGTATTCATTCCTCATCCGCCGACCTCTCCACAGTCTAGAGCTAGATGTGGGTTGAAGGTGGCAGATAGGAGGAAGTCCATGATTGCGAATCGATCAAACCCTAGGTCCTCTTTCTCTCGCTAAGATCTCTGGTCGCAAACCATGGTGAATCACAAATCTGAGGTTCGTGAAGCTTTTTTTTCCTGATATAGTTCATTCGTGAAGCACAAATCTCTGGTCGCTAACATTTTATTTATTTATTATTATTATTATTATTATTTTGGAGGGGGGATTCCTAGCTGTCATCCATTAATTCATAACTTTCAATTTTTTATTTGTTTAAGACTTTTAAGTAGATTCCAGGTGCAAATAGTTGATTTGTTCCTTCTTTTGCAAATTCTACCAAAACGACAAACACTGCTTTGATTAGTGGGATACTTATTGGTTTAACAGTTGGGATCTAACTACTACAAAGAGAACCGACTGTTAGTTTACTAATTCCAAATGGATATTAAAGAATTAATTTCTTTGATTAACGTTTCCCTTTCATCAAATTGGAACAATAAAATTTATTGAAAAAGAAATGGAAAATGGATGACCTGTATCAATATTTTAAGGGATTAACCCGGTAGAACTTGCGTGCATGGATATGTGTCACAAATAACAAAAAAATTATAGGTTATTGCTTATTTTAGGTGGGTAAAACAGCCAAAAAATGATGGTTTGTATTATTTAATTAGGTGGAGAAAACACATGCAATTTTTGGGGATGCATTTCCTGTTATGTATTTGTATGCTTTGTTTGATTTAAATTTAATTGTTAAGCATGATTAGATGACCTTAAACTTATTTTTAAAAAATGTATAATATTGCTACATTCTAGGAAAAGATATTTTTATCCTTTTTTTCACTGATACGAACCAAATTATAACTTATTTATTACATAAATATATATAATCTATGCCTAAAGAATTGCAGAAATTAGTTAACATTTCATCTTTAAAACGCTTGACCAATCTACAATAATTATGATCGGAATAGTTTATTACATAAATTATATAATCTATGTATGAGTTTCTAAATGCTAACAATTCAAGAGGGACCCATACTAGCCACTGGTACTGATTAATTATGATCGGAATAGTTGGCTTACCTATGAAATGATGAATTTCATTGTGCATGCCACCATATACCAGTATGGAAGAGGCGTATCTTCTCAAAATCCAACTGAAGCCAATTTATGTAAAATAAATACAAAACATGTTTTCTTTGTTATTTTGAATTATTTGTTACAGCTAAAGACTTCTAATAGAAATCACAGATATACAAAGGATACAATTAAGCTTATAAAAAAGCTATTAGGAAATAAAATTCTTAAACTTCAAACCCAAAAAGGGGGATTCAATTGCATATCGATCAAAGCAAAAACAAAGCCAAGTACATTTGGTATGCTAGGCTCCCGTACCAAAATGGGCAAAAGAAAACAAAACTAGAACCAGCAATAAAATCATGTACTGTAGAGTGGAGCCCAGTACTTGCTACCCAACCACATACTACAAATCAAACTAACAAAATAAAAAAAAAACACTGTACAACTAGCAACTATACAAAATAAAAGAAAAAACTGGTACTTGAAGCCCTCATGCTAAAGGTCGGTGGATTCAATCCTTGCAATAATTTCACCAGCATACAATCCTTGCAGTTTTGATCTCAGTGGATTCATTTTAAGTAGAGCTAGAAGAGATGAAAGAAGAAAAAGAAAGAAATCAATCATTTAGAGGTGCAAAAAATGAAAGAATAGGATGAAAAGAGAGGACCAAGTAAACAATAGCTATCATTGAAGTAAATATTTTCTTCCTTCCTTTCTTTTGGGTTAGTTTATCTCTTGGGTGTGTGTAATTTTGTGGATGTTAACATAAAAAAATTTGGAGAGCTTAATTAGGTTGAAAATAAATCTATTTATTTATTTATTTTGCATCAATAAATCAGAGATTTTGTACTTCAAGAAATTATTAATTATTTTGTGCTTAATTTGGAGTGCTTAATGAGGAAATGAAGTTTGAGTTTGCAACAGTAGTGGTACACGAAGAAAGTATGGAGCTTCATATTGGTGCATGTAGTGATGGTATGAGAGATGATAAGTTAATTTACAAAATAAAGTGTGCTGGTATCAGCAAAGAGGATTTGACGAATAACTAGGTAATCTGGTGTTTCACACTCTATTTAATGTTGGTGGACAAACTAAGTAGTGCCATATCAAAAGTCTTTGGTTAGCATATCATATGGTAAATTTGTTGCCCTTCATTTAATGCCACATTAGTTGTGGTACAATCAAATCAAAGGGCAGTCATCCTTAGTGCGTGTAAGTTGGTCCTTCTAGAGAGATATTCCCACTATCTAATTACTACACTTTTGTTTTACCTGTTGAATTGATTTGAACTAGGTTACTGAACACTAACATTTATGTTTGTTTGGTCTTTTCAGCTTGCTACATTTTTCTACTCATGTTAACGTGATCCTTCGTTCTACAAAAGTGTTGTGAAATAAGTTTTATTATAATTTAGCACACTTTAGATGCCCATATAAGACATTAGAAAATCCTATCATCTGTGTGTGAGTTTAGCTTTATTTCTATAATTTTCCCTCTTTGGTTGCTATGTTTTTAAATGCAACGATGATAAAAACTGTATATGTCGTTATTGTAGAGATATTATGTCTTAAGGGCTGGAAGGGTTAGCACTGTAATTTATTATGGGCGTATTGTGCTTCTTTCATGTATATTCCCTGTACCGGGTCCTGCTGCATTGATTCATTAATAATGTGTTTTTGTTTTCTTCTTTTGTCTTTTATTCTGGATTGAAAATAATAGAAAGTCTGGATCGAGCGAAGCTCGATGTGCCCCTCTTTGATAATAAATAGTTAGTAATGTGCAGTTTAACTTTCAATAACTTTCAGGTAGAATTTGAAAGATAGTTCTATCATTTTTGTTATCTATTTTCCAGATACCAATTTATTTTATTTATAATGTAACTGCTGTAAGATGTAAAGAACTACTTTTCGTTTATTTTTAATTTGGCATTAATATACATAGTTCACCTCTTATTCTCTCTCTCTCTCTCCCTCTCTTTTTTAAAGTTCGATTTGTTGCTCTATTAACAATCAGAATATAGAAGAGTAACTGATACGAGTAAATAATGATATTTAATTAATTTAAATTTAATATTTAACGTCATATATCAATTACTCGATACGTTGAATTATTTAACATAATTTCCTCATTTCAAATTTCCAACAATGGTAACCGCTGGTAAATATAGAATATGTAATATATCCATATTGCTAATTGTCATTATTACATAAGAATCATTTCTAATAATTTTAATTAAAACTATGTTATAAGTCATCATTTTAGCTAGATAAGCTATCACTTATTTCCAATAGTTTTTTTTTATACGGTTTATGTTTTGGTTTTATTTGTTAATGCTTTGCCCCAAAAAAATAGCGATTTGTTCGATATGTAAAGACCAAAAAAAATTAATATGCAATTCTTTTTTTCAATTGATGGATAAATGATCACTTTTGGTATGGCAATTTATTCGAACACATATGATCATCAACGACACAATTTGCACTATGGTTAATAGATGTAATAAACTGAACTGCAATAAAATATATTGTAATAGTAAAATTCAATAAAAAGACGAGTAGAAACATAGGTCGCGCAACGCGCGACATTCCCCACTAGTGTATTATAAACAACAACCAACTTAGAAATAATTTTTACTTATTCGCAACATATATTTCACGAATTAAAAGTAATTAACACTTCTCTGCGTTTTATTTTTCACTTAATTTTGCACTTTTAAATTGTTTTATTCGTACTTGACGTCCTTTTTTTGTTGAACATTTTTTAAAATATTGCATCCATACTAAGTCCATGTTTTAAACCATTTCTAAGTACTTTAGAGCTAACATTTGACCGTTCAGTGTTGTTCAAGCTTAAGTTATATATTCAGTTACTTCTCAGACGTAAGATTTTAACAGTTCTGTGTTGTTCAATTTTTAAGTTGTATAATTAATTGAGTTAGTTCCAAGTCGGTCTCTGGTTGTAACTTAGATCGCATGAAGTTATATTTAAATTGATTGTAATGAACAGTTATATATGAAAATTTGGAAATAAATTATAATGAATTAGACTAATTGCTAATTATTAGAAATTGTTTATATTTAAATTGATTATAATTGTCATTTCACCATTTACTGAAATACAAACTGTGCACTAATGTGTATTGGGCCGCTTTATAATGAGACCAATTTCTCCGGATCTTTCTTTGGGCCTTTGATAAGTGTTCATTGATCAAACGCTCTTAGCCTCTCGAACATTGAAAGCGTATGGTGTTAACAATTTATTTGGAAATTGATTACCGCCATCTGCAATTTTGTCATCGCTAAATATAAAGTGAACATATACAGCAAACAAAGTGAACATATAGACGATCTAAGTCAACACATACAAACAAATAAGTTCAATGAAAATAAGTTGAATATGCATATAAACTTCTGAACAAGTGATGACAACACTTATTTGTTTGTAAGTGTTCACTTAGATCGTCTATATATTCACCTTATTTACGGTATATGTTCACTTTGTATTTAGCAATGGCTGGAATGGTATATTTGCCGATGACACTTATAATTCCTGAATTTATTTTGCAGAGACATTTTAAGAATTGTTAGATTGCGCGACCTAAGAAAAAACCGCATGAATTAATTATTGCAAGGAAAAACTTTGAAAGGTTATTTCTTTTGTATTTGTATCCTTGCTTTAGCTTTAGTTTATGATTTCTTCTCATCAGCGTAATGGCCAACTCCGGCAGATACAGAGAAGTCAGAATCTGTTTTGATGATTTAATTACAAGAGGCCTTTAAGCTAACTGAAAGAGGATGGACAGATAATGTTTTCTCATAATGCTTAAGTATTGTGATAATATGAAAAAAAAATCGTAAACTAATAAAGCATTCAGCAACCAAGAGTACACTATATAGGTGTATATATATATTATATCTACGGCTGTTTAATAGTTAGGCATTTTTTGGGTACAACTGAATGTCAAATATAAAAGCCATGCTTATTGGCTAGTTAGACACACACACACCTAGTATTCTTAATTATAGCCTAACATGTAACAACTCTACTACAGTAATTACGATTTGCTTACTGACTACTAAACATGACTGCTAATTAATATTTTAGATCCCTCACATTATTGGATAGTATCCATGAGTAGCAAGGCCACACATGCCTGATATTTCATGGACATCCTTTGCAAGATATATATATCCATTATCGCCCCACGACTTTCCCCAGGAGTTTTTCGCGGTCCAGTATTTTTTCCCTTTGTTCTCTCCATAACCAACTATAGTTACCGCATGATCGAGTTGAACCCCGCACGGTCCATCGTAGATTCCATCTCCACTGTAGAACTGAAAGTTACTACTACTACTGTCGATGTACACTGCCACAGGTTGCTGGGCGACAGCTGCCATAAGCATAGTCTCATTTTTTCTAGGTACTGTGCCATATTCCCGGATCGAACCTTTTTTATCCTGTTCAATTCTATTTGCACGGCACTTACCCTGAACATTTTTGTAGGGATATTCAACCTCAGTAGCAATGCCACCGTTGGATATGATGAATTCAAATGCCTTTTGAGACCAACCTCCATCGCATCCGTCACTTGCTGTGACACAATCTATCAATTCCTGCTCAGAAAGAGAGGTCAACTCTCCAGTCGTTATTTTTACAATCCCCTCCAGCGCTGCAACTGCGGCGAATGCCCAACAAGATGCTGTATATTTAAGTGAAAAATGTAGCAAAGTGATCGATTAGCAAGAATGAAGCACAAAAATTAATATGCATGACACCTACTGGAAAAATAAATAAAATACTTATAACATAATTAATATAATTGTCATATAAATTACCACAACTTCCTTGGTCCTTTATATCAGTTACTGCACCTCTAGTTCTCCAATCCACATATGAAGGTAATGGTGTTGGGTCCAATTCATTGGAAGGACGCAATACTAATGGGGATAGTGTCGCTCCAGTGTGCTTCGCTATAAACTCTTCTCTTGTTAGATCGGCAAAATGGTTGATAGAAAGTGTATATCCATACTTTTTCTCACGATTAAATTTTTCAATAAAATTTACATTATTAGTAAAAACCTTCAAACGGTGCTGCCTCTCATCATGGCACGAGTAATTTTTCTCATGTTTAAGCACCCATTTTTCGAACCTCTCATGCAATAATGTGTCAGTAAGGGTAATGCTACCAGTGGTTAGGGAACATAACATAAGCAGACTGAAATGAAAAGCAGAAATAATAGAGTAGAAGAAAGCCATGTTGTGCAATAAAGAGCCAAGGATAAAAGAGGATATGTGTTCTTTTTGTTTGGTGTGAAGATTGTTGTATCTGCATGGGTTTATATAGGTCACGTAGTTTTAATTCGTGATTATGTTTTGATAACTAATTGTAATAATGGTCACATAGTGGGATGGTCTAAGATGTTGAAAGGTGCTTAGAATCTGAAGTGATGGCCAGTTAATTATTGGATTGTAAGAAAAAGTGACGGCCACTTAAGGTATATGGGATAAGGCTTGTTCATGCGGATAGGGACGCATATATATGTGGAACATTGCATTTCATAGGTTAATAAATGGAAATGTTAACTAAATATATTGTGAAATAAAAACATGGCGTTGCGCTGTCTCCAATTCTGTTCCCAAAATGAATGTGCTGTTCAAGACGAAACTAGCTAGTGCACCAAAAGTAGTTTTGCAAATTGCAATGTTATTAAGTTAAAATGCATGATTTCGCATGTGACCTAGTAACTCAGTGGTAAGAGCACTAAGTTGGTCTTCAAGAGTTTAAACTCCACATGCATCTTTTTTTTTTTTGATTGTGGCCAGTAGGCAAACTATTCATTAAAATCAACGAGTTACATAACAACATTACAAAGACCTCAGACGACCTGGTGCCTTAGAAAAAATAAAAAATAAAATAAAATAAAACAACAACTTCCTAATAGAAACAACAACGGTACGAAGTACAATTAAAATCAGAAAATAAAGTGAAAAGCAAATTCTAAACTAACCCAAACCAACAACAAGCACCAGGTTATTAAGAACAGAAAACCAAAACATGTCTAAGGTGGTGCTTCCTGCACCCTCAGAAAAAACTGCTCGTCCAAGATCAATGTTAACCTTTCTTGTTGCTGCAGCGCCATGTGTGGTCTCCCCTTATAGTTAATTGAATTCCTTCTTGCCAAGTTGGCCATACCATGCGCCTGATGTACTGCCTCCCTTCGCACATGCTGCACTGCCCCTTTACCTTCTCCCTTCTCTATGAGACCAATTAAATCTCTGACAGTGGCCCTTGCTCTCCAGGATGGTAAATCTGATACATCTGCCTGATCTATCGCCATTATCAGGTTGGAACAGTCAGAAAAAAATTGCACTTTTGTTTGTAAGGGTATTCTCATATCTTCATAAAAATACAACATTGCCTCCTTAAGCGTCATAGCCTCCGCATGAAAAGGATCTTGTACAGTGAAAGAGTGTAGCCCCATGCAATGTAATTCTCCTTTGTTGTAAACGAGGTATGCCCCACCTGCTTTTCCTGACACCTCCCATGAAGCATCTACCACTACCTGCCAGCCATCTCCATTATAATCATACCTCTCCTGTATTATTCCTCCTGCAATTCCTCTAGGCCCATCTGTTGTGATTGAATCCACCCACAATCCCGCATTTACCCTTTGTATAACACTTCTGGGTTGAAAAACCTTGTGTTCAATTACTGTCTTGTTTCTCTCTTTCCACACTTCCCACATAGTTGTTGCAAAAATCCTTACTCCTTGTTCATCCAAATTACTCATGATTAGCTGTACAGTTGCCCCTATATCCATAGGTAATTCATGCACCCTTAGTCCTAAAAGGCTGCCAAACCAAACTTGCCTTGACGTGTTACAGAAGAATAGACAGTGCATCTCGAATTCATTCTCCTGTGCACACCTTTGACATATCGGGCTGAAATTTGACATCCTAGCATGCATATTAACTGCCATTGGAAGCCCTTTTTGCACCAATCTCCACAAAAAAATTTTTATTTTTGGTGATAAGCTCTTCCATTTCCATATGGCATGCCAATCAAAATCATAATTACTATTACTTTGGCCATCAATTACCCCTGTCATCATTTTATATCCCTCTTTCACTGAATATTTGCCACTTTTTGCTCTTTTCCATATTAGTATATCCTGTTCTACACTTTGTGGGAGTGGCACATTGTTTTCTGAGATAATTTGTCGTACCTGATCAGGTGTGAATAGCTTGGGAAGTTCCTGCATATTCCATTGACCTGTGTTGTCAAGTAGGAGTGAACTCACCTTCCTTTGCATGTCTCTATTAGCTGCTCCTTCTTGTATAGTCCAATTTTGAAACCAAGGCTGCGATAGAGCATGCACCTTATCTCCATTGCCTATTTTCCAAACAACTTGCTCACTAAAGAACTCTCTATATTTCAACACCTGGCTCCACATCTTGGTGCATCCGCCATTATTTTTTGCCCTCCAATAACCGCCACTGGATAATACTTGGATTTGCAAACTTGCACCCACAATTTATCTTCTTCTGCCATCAAGGACCAAACTACTTTCATAAACAAGACTTCACCAAAAGTTTGTAAATCCTTTACTCCTAATCCACCTGACTCAGCAGGTGCACAGGCCTTTTTCCATGCTATGAGAGACATATATCGTTGTTGACCCACCTTTCCCCAAAAAAATTTTGCAATGAGGTTGTTCATCTCCTTAACTATAGATTTTGGTAAAATTTCTAGTGACATAGCATACACAGGCATTGACATCAACACTGCTTTGATCAAAACCAATCGACCTGCATGTGAAAGCATTTGAGACTTCCAACCCGTCAGCTTTTTCTTCATTTTTTCCAGCAACATTAAACCATTCTTCTTAATATCTCCTCTCTCATCAATCATCACTCCCAAATACCTTTCTTGCCCCTCAACTCTCCCTGCACCCCATACATTTTGAACTCTGGCAACTATTTCAGCCGTGCACTTTCTTGAAAACCACAATTTCGACTTGATCGGGTTAATATGCAGCCCTGATGCATCTGCAAACGCATGCAGAAGTGAAGTTAAAGTTTGTGTTTCTCCCTCTGCTGCATCTCCCATTAAAATTAAATCATCCGCATATACTGCATGTGTGAGCACGGGGCTCGTTGCAGCAACTTGCACCCCCTCCAAAGATCCTGTATTTAAGGCAACTTGCAAAATTCTAGAAAGGATTTCCATACAGATTATAAAGATTTCCACATGCATCTTTAATTTCCAAAAAAGTTGAATGACAAAGATCTCTCTCTTTCTTCAAAAAAAAAAAAAATGCATGGTTTCTTGAATAAGCCTATGCAGTGTTCCTATCTTTCATATGTACAACGAAGGTTTTCATTGAAATTAAGTTTCTAATTATGTTTTCTTTAAAGGCCGACGACAAAGTTCCCGCTAGAATTATTAAAAGTTAATATATATATATATACTACTCTTTTTTGGATGTGTGAAGAAAAAGAACAGAATGAGAAATCTTTCAAAACCCGTTATTCAAACAACAGTCCAAAGTCAAAGAACTTATAAATTTTTGTAAGAATCTGTAGAATTATGAAGATTTATGCCCTATTTTTGCAAAATTTTGCCGTGGATTCACGATTGCCCATATATATCTTTGATAACTAGTCCATGATCAGAACTCGTAAATTTAGGCACGTTGTTGGATTTCATCAAATCTAAAGGGCTTCAGCAGAAATTTAGTAAAAATGTATGCTGCTTTTTAAATTAATGATTTATATTTAAAATCTAAAAAGTGTTCTAAAATAACGGAGTTCCATGTTTTATACCCACATATGGAGATTAGACGTTTTATAATCGATTTTAATTTAGTGTGTTATTTAAGAAAATAGTATCTCCAAATAAGAAAAAAATTCTATAAAATTTCTACCCTAAATCATAGCAAATCTTTATTGGTTTCATACACATTGAGAAATTAATGCATGAAGTCTAGCGAATTTTTAAAATCAATTTCAATAGATAGATAATTTTATTTAAATTTGGGAGATTGTGATGTTGTTGTTGTTACTACGACGGCTTCGAGATGTTTGTTTGTAAAAGAACAGGAGTATATTACCGCCCCACTTGTCGGACGATTGCGACTGGGAACGCGTATCAGCTAGCATTAGCCGACATAAGAATATTTGATATTGCATAACACGTGATTCCTCATATTTCATATTTCTTTTTCTTTTGCTACAAAGGTGAAGACCTGCTGACCAGCACCAGAACAAAGTGATGATGACATGTCTAACTAGTACTTAGGAAAAGAATAATTAATTTAGTACGCGATTCAATCCTTCATGCCACAACTAAAATATATGAGGAGAATTCTTCTGCCCACATTTTAAATGCTCCAAATGCTTCAAATCACATTTTTTTATTATTTTTACAAAATATAAAATTCAAACTTTAAATCCAAACCGTTGATCTTATTCAATATAACTAGCGATGCATTTTTTATATAAGTTTTATAAATTTTGAAGTTTATTTGATAATTGATCAAGAGGCTAAAATATGAACAGATTAGAATTAATCTATCATATTTAACTAGATTCGTTCAATTTTCAATCTCTTGATCAAGTATCAAATAAACTTCAAAAATTATAAAACTTATATGAAAATGCATCGCTAGTTATATTGAATAAGATCAACGGTTTGGATTCGAAGTTTGAATTTTATATTTTGTAAAAGTAGTAAAAAGGTGTATTTTGGGACATTTGGGACATCCAAAATGGGGAGCGTATCCTCTACCAACTTTTTGAGGTTGGTAGAGGGCCAACATTTGATCCGAGCCATTAGATCTAATCTCGACGGTTAAAATTTTTCGGGCCTATCAATCTAGGTTACATGCACGGAGCTCCCTTAACCATTGAGATTAGATCTAACAGTCTAGATCAAACGTTGGTCCTCGCAGAGGATGTGATTCCTCCAAAATGTGGGCCTCAAAATATATATAGACAAAGATTATTAGTCCTGTAGACATTACCAAAAACATGGGAAATGGAGATTAAGATATAATAAAAAAAATAATCAACCAACATAAAGACAATTTTTATTTTGCTCACAATTTCAGTGTTCATGAAATTAATTTAACTATTACACTAAAATACGTTTTATATTTCAACTGATTTTGATCCTTTTAGTTATATTGTTCATATACACTTGTTTTCTTTGTTGTTGTACCTTTTAGGCTGTTTCATCCGTAGAAACTTTAGATACAAAATTTAATAGCTCAGCGCTGTTCAAGTTTGAGTTATATATCAATTGATTCCAAGTTTAATATTATCTTCAAAAAAAAAAAATACCAAGTTTAATATAAGATTTAGCAATTCAGTGCTGTTTAGGCTTACGTAGATTATTTAATTCTATAGAATTCAAATGATCTCTTGATCTAGTATCAAATGAATTTAAAAAATTATAAAATTTTATAAAAGCACATTTCCCGTGAAATTAAATAAGATCAACAATTTAAAGTTGACATTTCAATTCTAAATTTGAAATATAAATAAACAAATAAATTTATCACGTTTAGTGAAATTAAAAACATCATGGCGTTGAATGCTCCTCTTCAATTAATTCCAAGTCAAGTCGGTTTGTAACACCAAATATACAACTATTATTAGGGCATTTTCATTAACTATCATCGAAATTGCAATATAATTCCTAGTTATGTAGACTAAATAAAGTACATTTTTTATCAAGCAAATTGAGTAAAATTTTCACCTCGCCATTTAACGGAAATACAAGGTTACACTAATATGAAAAATTATTTAAAATATTCAAATATTGTTAATTCAGTCAAAGATTTTGTTTGTTTGATATGATAATTAATTGGGAACATTCTTCTACAGGATCATTATGAAACCTTTGATATGACCTGTTGTAGAACCTTTGAATAGGTTTGGCTTACTTTAGACCAAACTTTAACGCATATATATACAATTACCCTCTGATTCTATATATTGACGTCAAAGTCACATTAGTGGCACCAGAAACGTGTGCCATGATAGTGTGAGTTGCTTTGTCACTTTGCAGATTTTTGTTTTACATATGAAGTGATGTAGGTAGTGGAGTTAGGGACGAATTGAATGTCATTGTTCAGATAAAAAAGTGTTATGGGATGACAGGATGAGAAAGCTTACATTGTTCTTAAAAAAATTATTATCATATGAATTTGATTTGGTGGTTTCAAGTTAGATTAAATTAAAAGAAATAAGAAGATTATATATCATTATTGACAAACTAATAACAGAACGGGACAAATTACAAACCAGATCGTAACAATAAGAACAGATAAGGTCCAGTGAAAAGAAATACATTTAATTGCGTAAGTAAAAACGGCTATCTTATTTTAGAATTAACAAGCCCTGTATGTATAACCAAAAAAAAAAAAAAGAGAAAGGAAAAATGCTCAGCTGATAGCCAGTTCTTATTTTATTTCTAACTTTTACTCGAATAAAGCTTACATATGTTGATTCTTTAATTCGATACATAAACAATCCTATGGCTTTTCGGCCATCTTATTTAATTGATTTTTTTTTCTCAACGACTATCAACTTGATTAGGAAATAGGTTTTATCTGACATGGGAGTCTCGCAGAACATATAAAAAATCGCTCACTCTCATGTTCATTTATATTTATTTTCATCAAATATATATAACACGTATTAATATAGTTTCTCCTTGTGTAACTTCACATTGATATATAAGATTGTAATAGCAAGAGGCATTAATTTGTTCAGAGGTCTCTACATCGTCTATCAATTGCATTCTAGTCGCTTAATTTAGTTTTTGGTTTTTACTTGCATTCAAATTCTCAATTTGATCTAACTCCCTTTTAAAGAAGGATATCATACACGAAGATGATAAGCTCTCGATTTGCGGCCCAGTGGCTCTAGACCCCTGCTACAATACATGTGCAAGAAAATGCAATAGAAAGAAAGGAAAATCTATGCCCGATTCTCCTCTTTTCACTGTATTATTATGATAAACGCTTACAAGTTAGAACAATCGATTGCTGATTAAATCAATGCACAAGCTACAATTAATTATATTAACCTTAACACTATGCGTACAAAAATGTTCTACAAAAGAAGGTGCCTTTTATACAATTTCCCTTTTCTTAAGTTCAGCAGAGGTTACTTCACTTTTCCACTTTAAATCCAATAAGATTTACAACAGCTCCCAATCTGAATCAGCAGAGTTGATATCTGGTTTGGGAACAACTTCACCTGACACAGAGTTGACATCTGGTTTGGCAGCAACTTCACCTGACTGGGATTTTATTGGCCGCCGCCGCCACCTTGAGATAAACTTAGCTGCCATTCTTTTCTGTAAATAAGAAAATCTTTCACAACTCAGTACATTATTCGGTCGGCCTACAAAATGTAGTAAACAAATCATAAGATATCAGTCTTGACTGTGCCATTACCTTCGAAGGCTTCTTCTTGGATTCATAAAAGGAAACCACGCTAAGGTCATAATCAGTATCATCTTCCCAATCATCCCTTAGTTCTATATCCTCAAACGGTCCTACAACATTAAAGCACAAAATTGAAACTTTGAAATAATAAAATAAAAAAAGATATTACGTCCATAAAAAAAGTTCCAATTTGGGGTGGCTTAATCAGGAATTACAAATATGGATGGTAAACAATTAGTCAAAATAGGAATATGTAGTTATACTTTGTCAAAACCATTTTTTTGTTGGGTTTAGCCATGTAATATAGAGAGGTATGATCCAGTTCAGCAAAAGACCTAAATGAATTGAGAGCAACAAAACATGTACCAAATTCAAGTGACTTGGAAAGGTTGATCAAATTATCAGCCTCAGTGGAGCTGTCATCCTGAGGTTCACTTACATCTGCGAATGCATTTAGATACACTGATATAAACTTTGTAAAAATTAAGAAAAAGGTAGCAATACAATAAATCAAACATCTGACCAACTTCTGTGTTCTTTTCTTTTCTTTTCGTATATCTCAGAGGACATCGAGCCAAATTGATACTAATAATTCAAAGTGGCATACTAATGCAAAAACTATTAGTGAGGAACAGAAAGGTACCTAGTACAATTTGTATGGCATCATAACCAATTAAAGACATGTTAGATTTCATGCTATCTTCTAGAGCTTCAGCTGAAAGAACCTCAGTACCTGTCATACGTGTTAATGAAAAGATGTTTAGCATACACTATCGAATAGGTAATAATATTACCACCGCCTTGGGAAGACAGCATAGTAAATGCCATGTGACCTTGCAAGGATTCTGATGGAAGAAACTTGTTCAATAGGTTTTGCTTTAATAGAAAACTGTTTTGCAGTTTGTGATTAACACTTACTCTTTGTTCTCTAATATATTAGAAAAGACCATTAAAGAAGTAATGGTATGGAATTTACCATTTGCTTCTTTTGGTATGAAATCTTCTTCTACACGTGGTACATCAGCTGTAATGTTATTTGGTGGGGCTTCTAGCGAGAGGATCTCATCACCTACAAGTTGGTTTGAATGAAGAAAAACTTTCAATTTCAGGAATGCATCTGAGTTCCTCGTTAACTGATTTTTGTTGTTAAATACCTGTATCTAATATAATTTATATTGAATCTTACACCAAAACAGGTCAGTTACATAATAATGCAAAAACGATTAGTAAGGAACAGGTAGTTACCAAGTAAAATTTGTAATAGTTCATTAATTGTAGATTTCCTGCTGTCTTCTAGAGCTTCTGATGAAAGAACCTCAGTACCTGGAATTTGTTTGAACCAAAAGATATTTAGTATAACAATATATAATAACATTATGATCGCCTTGTGAAGACAGCATACTAGATGTCATGTGCTCTTTCAAGGATCCTGTTAGAAGAAACTTGTTACTTAGGTTTCCATTTAATAGAAAAATACTTGGCAGTTTGTGTTTGGCTTAGTACTTAATTCATTGTTCTCTAAAAAATCAGAAAAACCATCTAAGAAGGAAGGATATGGAAGTTACCATTTGCTTCATTTGGTATGAAATCTCCTTCTGAATATGGCACATCAGCTGCCATGTTATTTTGTGGGGCTTCTAGTGAAAATATCTCATCAGCTACAAAAAAAAAAAAAAAAAGGTTCCAGAGAGAATAAATAAAAACTTTCAAGGAATGCATCTCAGTTTCTCGTAAGTAACTAATTTTTGCTGCTAAGTTATAGTATCTAATAAATTTTATATTGAATCTGACACCAAAACAGGTCCGGATAGTATTACCCCTGAATCTTACAACAACCCAGGTTGAGTCATCCCTGAGTTAAGGAAGGGTGGGGTCAGGTTTGACCCATTCAAGTAAAATAATAAAATACAGAACCTGATATTTTGCCACTATAGTCCCTCAAAATTTCTAATTAGTACAATTCACCTCTTTTGAGGAAAGCCAACCAAACGAATAAAAATTTAAACATCTTTTTTTTTTTACGTTTTCTTTTTCTTTATTTCTTTCTTTGTTTGGGAGGTTGTTGTGCGCTGGGGCAGAATGTACCAAAATATAATTGGCTTGAACCTGATAGATTTTCAGAACCAAAAATTCAATTTGCTCATATGTTCTTCAAATGAAAGAGAAAGCCCAAATAGAACAGTGAAACAATTAATGTACCCTAAATTTTGTCGCATACCATTTATTTTATTTGGTGTTGTGTTGCCTTTTGAGCATGACACATCAAACATCCCTTCATCTTCTTGTTCTTCTGTTGCTTGAACTAGAGCTTCTACAAAAAACAAAAGGCAGATTTTAGTACGGAGAATGCCAATTTCTTCATTGGAACTACTACCAACACTGGTAAATTCTACTATTGAATCGAGCCACAACAATTGGATAACTTCTACTATTGAACCGAGCCAGAACAAATTCAAATTGTTGCAGTTAATCATCGAGAAATCCAATCTATTTTCAAGGTTTTTTGCATATAAGACCTAACAAGGACAATTTTGCTTTCACATCTGGTGATTTGTTCCCCGCAAGCAAACAATGAAGAGCCATGAAGCAAAGGAAATGTATCTTCCAGATTCTAATTACATAGGGCTAGCTACAAACCCTCGGGCTTGAGAAATCTGTGTTATTTGAAGATAACTACCACATTTTCAGCAACTAGTTGCAAGACAATATGTCTCCAACGTTAATGGCAAATGTGGCCCACGTAATGTAATTCTATGAAGAGAAGAAATTGCATGGTACATGTTACTACCTATAAGTATCAATCCACACAGAAACAGTACAGGATGAAATTAACCATTCCCAAATTTTAGGCCAAATCAAAGTACCATGTTTACCTGAACAGTGTAATAATACAATCCTTTCAGGTAAGTGATATTATTTATTTAAGGTTGATCTTTTTTTAATTTATAATAATAATGCATAGAAATAAAATGAGAATATTTAAAAAATAGTTCCATCATATTCTTGGTACATGTAGGTTTGGTTACAGAATGTTATAAAAAAAAAAAAGCACATTGAAATAACAAATTAATGATGCAAATATGCAATAAACATGGAAGAAGTGGTGCTTGTAACAATGATGGAACAGGAGGTGTGCAAAACAATCAAGGGGATACAAAGAAACAGACTGTAGAGAAAGATGATGAGGATCCATTGGATTGAGATGTACTGGCACAAAAGATGTACTAGTATATAGTGAAGATGTACTGGTATATAGTGAAGATGCTTTCTATGGATAGTGGTTGATTGAGAATTGAGTCGGAGAAATCTGGACAGGACCATTTGTGGATATTTCAGATATGTTGGTTACAACCTCCACTGGCAACACCGCAAGTTGATCTGGCACCTATTGAGCATCAATGATCTATTGGTGTGCATCAAATATTGACGGCGGAGAAACGGAAGATGGGTTTTCAGCAGTTTACACTGGTTTCATGCAATTGTCAGCTAATTCAGAACAGGAAACTAAGAAAATTCAGAAGGGCTTCTCCTTTTTGAGAGCCTCTCACAACAATGAGCAAGGGGGCAAAAAAAAAAAAGAAAGGCAAATGAAAAAGAAGGTGACAGCTAGACCAGATGATCAATTGACGCAAAGTGACCCAATTAGTAAAAATGAATTGCTGAGACTCATTTGGGATATCATAGCTGTGGAGAAAATTTTGCAGCCGGCAGCATTAGCTGTGCTGAAGTAGCACCTGTTGGCCACACGGGCAGTGGTGTACCATAAAAGTATGATTTGTACAATTTGAGGGTATTTAGGAAATTTCCTGTTGCTTAAGGAAAGTGCTTTGGACAACTTTTTTATTTTTCTCCAAAATTTTTTTAATTTTTTAAATGATGAGATTATCCCTGATATATCATCATATTCCTGGAAAACTCATCACAAATATAAATTCCTTACATTAATACAATGCTATTAGTTTTAATGCAATGTATTTTGCAATCAATTATAATAAGAGCTGATTAATGGTAATAGTACCTGATGAGGGTTTTATTTCACATTGGTGGTCAGAGGCATTCGTTACATTGATTGAAACTGAATTAATATTTGAAACCCCAGATACTGTTAAATCATCGAGGCCTTCTTCATCTTCAGTAAGCTTCAATTTAGTCTTGAACTTTTCACAAATGGTATCCACTGACTCTGAATTACTTGGATTGACATCCAGGCCTAACCAATCAGCCGACACCTCATCAGCAAACTTTTTGGCAAAATCAACACACTTTTCAGATATCTATCCACAAAGATATACCAATAATTAGATTATTTCATACTGGAACCTGTCTTTTTCAACCAGTAAAATAATAAATAAACCAGCAAAGAAAACAGAAAACTAATAGCAAGATACCTTGGCAAGTTTAGAGACTTCACATGCTTTGCTGATATCATTATACAACTTCCCAAATCCATCTAATGATAAACTTAAATCCATTAAAGAAAGCTTATCTGTCAGATCTTCATCCACTCTTCGTACTATTGCACGGGCTTTCTGAGAGAATTTTGCCAGTTTATGGCATCCCTTTTCAGAGCTTTTTGGCATCTAAAAGACTGAATTAAAAAAAAATTGAGTATGATTTTAGTTTCTGAAACCAACAAGAGGGGGCTACGCTTTCAGACTTCCATTATATATACCATAATTAGTGTGTTTTTATAGGAAAAGAATGCTATCAATGGAAAATTATAGAAAGATTGCCAAAATTTCATTCGTAATTTCCATATACCTATTTTTGTTTTCAAAATAAAACGGAAATACTCAATACAAAAATGGATTGCTCGAATTGTTTTTCAAAGGATAAAAATAGAACCAAATTGCATCAAACTACTAGAAATAAACCAATTAATAAACAGACAAAATAATTATTATTAAAATTAGAAAAAGTTCCTTTCTTTCTCTCTTTTCTCCATACTAAAATTTTGTTCCAAATATGTTTGCAAAAAAATAAAAAATAACCAACAAGAGGAAAGAAGTGATCAACCTGAAGAAGAAGCAAGAAAGAGTAGAAAGTCAAAAGCAGAGAATAAAACAAGTACCTGAGAAGTACTTCAGAGAGCATGATTAGGAGCTTCTTCTTCTGTTTTAATCGCGTTTATTTTTAACGAAATCGTTCTTAGAAAAAAGTATTCTGGGTTTTTAGAAAGGCGCTTTTAGCGAAAGTGTATGCACTCGAGTCGAGTCGAGTCTTGTTTCTCTGCTTTCTGCATAAAGACGGCTTAGCCGAGAATACTTTGTCGGATTGTGATTTGTCAATTTCAATGTCGTATTAATTAATATATGCTCATCTCCAGTTGCAAACTGGAATGGCCAGTACTTTTCCGGTGATAAGTACATGATGACGTCAAACATCTCAAGATTTAAGTTATTTTTATTTTAATGAATACAGCCACACAGGCCTATTTTTATTTTATATTAAAATATAATCAGAAGTTACTTTTAAACAATATAACGATCAATATTTGAATTATGAAAAGTAAAAGGTTGACAATTTGTGAAACTTTCTAATACCTACAAGTAGAGGAAAGAAAAATGTGTGGTTAATTGGTTATACCGCAAATTTTTGTACAGACATAACTGGAAATCGCGCTACCAAGTTCAAAAAAATTAATTTTTAAAAATAATTATTATATTTTTTGTTTTAAAAATATTTAGCGCGTTATTGTCATTGGTGATTTGACTGTCACATAAAAAAATTTTAACTAGTAATAAGATTTTTAAAAATAATAACAAATTTATTTAAAAAATTATCTATTTTTATTTATAGTATTAAATTTTAATGTGAGACTATTGACCCGTTCATGGTATGTTATTGATAAAATTATTTATTATTTATATTTAGTATTAAATTTTTAATTTAAGAACTGTGTAATAAAAAAAATTACGGGTGGTTATAGAAGCCAATCGTGTGTTCATCATAGCTAGGTTTGTAGGCGTCAATAGCATGTCCAAAGCCACCAAATTCATGTGTCAATACTCAAAAGCATGTCCGAATCTAAAAAGAAATTGGTCGTCTTATATTGTTCTCGCAATTGGTATGTAAAAGATTTTTAAAAATAGTTGCACAGTTCGCGGTAAAAAATTTATGAAAAAAGGAATATACTAAAGCGGATAGCAGCTCTGCTATTCTAAAATTCAGTTTAGATGACAGTTTAAAAACTATGTGCATAAATTATAAATTATGTAATGGATGACTTTTTTTATACGGACTAAAATACTTTTTTTTTATTATGAATGTCTATTATTAATTAGGACTCAAATTGGATTTAAAAAATAGTTTACGACATAAGATTCCTTTTAATTTTATTATTTATGTCACTTATAAATAAAGGAAATCCTTCAATAACACAAAATCCTCTAAAAAAATTGTAAAAAATGTTTATCAATGGACGTACGCTAAATTATGCTCCATAGATATCATGATTAGTTCAATTTTGTCCTAATATTTGGCTTCCTCGGTATCCCTTCTGTATTATTTGCCATTCCTCTTTATCTGTCTTTTTTCCCCTTTTTCCTCGTTATCTTATTTCCCCTTTTTAAAGAATTTAATTAAGTATTTCGATAATTGCTATATCTTCTCTTTACTGGATTCAAAAGTTGGAACTGGAATTCTCCAGTTTTCAATCAATGGAGAAGACTTGAAGCATTAATGTCGTGAGACCATTGTCAGCCAGAACTGTACTTGGTTTTATTAATTTGTCCTTGTTAACATGTTTCCTGCGATAACCGGAGATTGGAGAATGCTTTCAACAAATAATAAAAGTATTTCAGCAACAATAAAGAAGAGGAAATCCCCTTTCAAAATATTACCAATCGATATGGTCAAGAGGTTGTGTACTTATTTATATATTATTAGTCAATAAAAAAAAGTATTAGCTCACGCAGGACAAAGGGTGCTATTAAATTAATTTAGTTCCAAACAAATTATTTTTCCATATAACTTATTGTTCAATTTCTATAAGTATAAATCAAAGAAATCGAATAATACAATCAATTGAATTATAAAGCCAAAACAAGTAAACTGAACTTTAATTCAATTTATTCTGTTAAACGGAATTAGTATGCAAAATTTTGTTTATAAACATAACTATATATGTTATCTTGACAATTATGTCTTAATGTGATATCATATTATTGTGCTAACATTATATTAATGAATTTTTAGATGTATTTGGTTTGTTCAATTTATTTTTATTTTTTTCAAAAATTTTTAAGCTTATTCCGAATAAGGCTTATTCGGGATGTTGCCAAACGTCTTTTGAATAAGCCTTATTCCGAATAAGGCTTATTCAAACCCCTTATTCTAATACCACCTCTATGGTGGTATTAGCTCTTATTCGGAATAAGAGGAGAGAGGAGAGAGAAAAGCTTATTCCAAAAGTTGAATAAGCTTATTCTGGCGGTTGCCAAACACACCTAAAAAAATCGGAGAAGCGCACTATTTATTTTACGTAGTTAAATTTGGTCTGGTTAAAATCAAATTAACTGAAACCATTTGAACATTCTCTTCTTTGGCCAGCGGAATATGAAATTTTTTTTTTTTTGAAGATAAATTGGAGGTTAAGCTATCCAACTTATTTTTTAAATTAAATATCTGTAAAAGACTCCCCAGTTGGATTTCGAATCTGCGACTTTTCACTCAAGCAGTCAAGGTGCGAAAATTTTTTATTTATATAGACAAAGTTTGCAAATATTTTCACACAATAATCATCTAAAAGACAATTATAAATTAGAGACGAGATATGAATCTTCCCATTGTACTCCTCAATCTTTACTCGCAATGAAGGGAAAAGAAAAAAAAAAAAACTAAATTCCAAAAACTCCAAGCCTAGAGAATTTATGGAGGGAAAAAGGTCTCTTGATCCATCAAATAGCATGTCAACCTTAATTAACACTACTTCAGTCTATTTTTGTGGCAGGTATAAACCTATGCATGTTGTGGCAAGTCACTAAATAACGGACCCACATTCTTATTTAAATTAGGTCATTTTTATCAGCCTGACTGCCTCATATAGTACGGTCGTTTTTCCTATCAGTAATATGACGTATAATTGGTTATATTCACATTCCGTCAGCTACAAAGAATCTCGATTTAGGGGACCAGTATCAATTGCTTTCAAAGAGAGATTACAAATTTACAAGTTGTTAAATAAAGTAGGAAAGAAAATATGATAATGGAGGCGTGTAGCAGTTGCCTCGTCCTTTTGGAGCTGCAAATGATAGAACTTGGAAAAGTATCTTCATTGTTATAATTTTAAGAGATGGGTTAAAATCAGCCATCACTGACGGATGCAACCGTCAGTTATGATCAAATTTCAATTTTCGAGAATGCAACAGTCGATCTGAACTGTTTAATGTGTTTTCCATATTGAAATCTCGTTGGAGACAAAATTTAATATTTTTCTAAAATTTTTTATTATTTGTTTGATATTTTACAGAATTCTTAATCTATAAACAATTCTAAACCCTTTAATAACTATGATTTTTAAAAATCTAAAAAAAAATAGTAAATAAAAACAGAAAAATGTAAAATTTGGTCTCTAATGAGATTTCAATATGGAGAACACATTGAACAGTTCGGATCGACTGTTAGAATCTCGAAAATTGAGATTTGATCGTAGCTGATGATTGCATCCGTCAGTCATGGCTGATTTTAGCCCATCTCTAATTTTAATTATATATTTATATAATTAATGAATGAAAATGGAAAAACATGCACGGGAAGAATGGGAAAAGTGAAAGGGAAGTTTTTGTGTTCTCTCTCTATTATTTATTTATTTATTTTAGCTGAAAGAAGAATTCATACCATTTTTTTACTCGCTTGTCTTTGTGCAAAGTCAGTTTAGGGAAATTTTGTATCCTTAGAAATGTGATCGTTTGCAAGTAACACAATGATATCACAGAAAATGTCATGTCATTGTTGTGAGATCAGACGTTACGTATGATTATTTTTTTTGTTTCGAAGTTGTTAAATAGGGACTAATTAAATTGGTATTGTCAATCAAATTTATTATATTATTTATATTTTCTATAATTTATATATTCAATAAGGATACAAATGAGACAGAATCATTCAGTTATCGATTAATAATACAAATGAGAAGTACCTCGTGCATTTCAATATTTTAACATATTCTAATCGTTGAAGCTAAAGTAGTTAAATAATATACACTGATTCTATAATGGCTTTTTTCAGTCGGACAAGACTGAATTGCCTATTATTCTAATCATGATTATGTCTAATTATTAATTTAAAACATACTTACTTGCGAAATGAGGGGACAAGTGATTGTGTGATTTTATTTAATAATAATGTTTAAAAATTTTGAATTGAGTCAATTGACCCATCTTACTAATTAAACAAACAATTCGGTCTATGCCTAATTTTATACATGACCAAAAGATATAATGTACTACAGAAAGATATATGTTATTTATGAATACTTATGTACCTGTACCAGTATACGTCTCTACCAGACTCAATTAAGAGAGAGAAAGTTGTACCATCCCTCCTTTATCCTTTGCTGTCTTAAGCTGTTCATGATGTCATAAAAATGACTCTATAATTAATATACGTCAAAAATGACTCAGATGAGATAACTTTACGAGTTACGACACAGCTAGGTATGAAATTTCATGATTTACTATAGGTGAATTTATTTATTTATAAACGGAGCTAATAAATGCAATCAAGCAGTCAGGCAATCAAACAATCATATACCAAAAATAGAAAAAAGTCGCTGTCCAAAAAAGGAAAACAAGTTTTTCTCTCCCCCGCGTCGCTCTCACCCTGCCTCACCCCCTCACGCGCATCTCCCCGTCTCCGTCTCGCCATTCTGTCGCTGTCGCCCTCAATCGTCGCGCCATCTCGTCGCCGGCGCGCAGCCCTGCCGTCGCCGTTGTCCAGCCCTCCCGTCACCGTCACCCAGCCCTGCCGTTATCAGAATCAAAAACTAAATATTATTTACTCTCTCACTTCTATTAAATACTTCCTTACTACTAATTATTTACTCCCTTATAGTTTTTAGTTACTCCCAAGCAACAGTAGAATCAATTCTGAATGTTATTTACTCTCTTATAGATATTAGATACTCCTTTTATACTAGTTATTTACTCCCTTATAGTTATTTAGTTACTCCTAAACAACAGCAAAACCATATATGAATATTATTTACTCTCTTACTTGTATTAAATACTCCCTTAATATTACTTATTTACTTCCTTATAGTTTTTTAGTTACTCCCAAATTACAGTAGAATCAGTTCTGAATATTATTTACTCCCTCATATATATTAGATACTCTTTGTATACTAGTTATTTACTCCCTTATAGCTATTTAGTTACTCCCAAACAACAGTAGAATCAGATATGTTACTCCGTTGTATATATTAGTTACTCTCTTATACTGATCAATTTCCTCCCTTATAGTAATTTAGTTACTCCCAAAAAACAGCAGAATCAGATACGAATGTTATTTAGTCCCTTATACATATTAGATACTCCCCCACACTGATTAATATCATCCCTTGTAGCAATTTAGTTACTTCCAAATTGTAACAGAACTAGATCTAAACCTCTTTTCTCTTCTTATCCTTCCTTCTTCCTCAACCAGATCTGATCTAGGAGAGGGAGCAGTGAGGGGAGGCGGAGGTCAAGGTGAGACGGAGGAGACGAGAGGCGGATGAGAAGAGAGGCGAATGCGAGACGGAGGAGATTTGAGGCGGAGGAGAGGACAGGCTGAGGCGGAGGCGGAGGCGAGACAGAGGAGAGGTGAGGCGAAACAGATGAGAGGCTGAGGCGGAGGAGAGGATAGGCGAAGGAGAGGCTGAGATGAGGCGAAGACGGAGGTGAGACGGAGGAGAGGGGAGCGAAGGAGGTGGTGGAGATCTGAATCAGAGATTTACTTTTGTGATTGTGAGGAGATCCATTTGAGAGAGAGGAGACGGAGAAGGTAAAATAAGGGGAAGGTGAGATGAGGGGAGCGTGCATGCTGATATCTCATATTTATATTGCTATTTTGACCAGACTTTACATCGAAAACGTGACTAAAGCTTTGATTTATTGCTGTTTTTGCCTTTCTTTGCCAGATTTGGCACTGCCTTTTGCACATTGTTCTTATTTGCAGGAATCCAAGGAAATCAGCAAAGAAAGCAGCAATTCAGGTGCTAGATGACTCATGCCTAGCCTAGACCAAGCCCCGACTCAGCCCAATGAAGCAGCCCCGCTCGAATCAAGGCGTTTTCTCAACCAGGCCCTTCAATTCGGACCGAATTCCCATGAATGCGGACCGAATTCCCATGAATGCGGACCGAATTCCTGCGCAGACCTCTCTCCTGAAAATCCAGTGACATCAATTCGGTCCGAATTCTCTTAAATTCGGTCCGAATTGCTATACATGGAAAGTGTTCTAGCAGCGTTCTGGAGGCGTTTTCTCCATCTGGAAGCCCCCATTTCCGCTTGAAATTAAGGAAAACGTGTCTGACAGCTGCTGGAGAGGATATAGGCGCCTTCCATCTTGGGAGAGGGTCATCTTTCATTCCACTTTTGACCTTTTTCTCTCAGCCAGATCTGGATCTGGTTTGGGGACAATTCTTCTCCTCTTTTGCGACTTGGACAGAGGTGGGAAGCCGGATTAGAGCTGTTCCTTGCTGCTACAACGAGTTCCGAAGATCTCAAGGTGTTTTCTAGTGCGACGGCAACAGTGGACAACCTTAAAAACTTGGCTATTTGTTGTATCGAACCAATTCTTTCTCTATTTTCTGGATTTATGGCTTGTTTAGACTTATCTACTGTTATTTGCATGATTTCTCTTAGCATGTTAGGCTAAAAACTTGTTGCTTTAGGAAATGATGTAGCTTAGATTTAGGTTTTGCTTGGTTTGCTTGTTTTGTTGATGGACGAAGTCAATTACCCTTGGGTTTTTATTGAAATTGCTTGTGTTTGGACCGTTTACTACTTGTATCGCTCGACTTTTGTACGCGCGCAATTGTTGGAAACTTCCTTACGTTCTATTAATCGAGTCATGTACGAGTACTTCGAGGTTGGTCACTGGCGAAAGTCGACCAATTAATAACCAAAAGTGAACGTTTCTAGTTAGGCGAAAATCTAACTAGATACCTCGTAGAAAACCATTGGTAAACTCGAGTAAGTCCACCGAACAACGAAAGTTGGGGGTGCAATACACTCGATGAAGGTTATTCAACACCAGATCTCATTCCAAATACCGTACCCAATAGGCGAAAGCGGAGGGTTAGGGAGTTAGGTTTGGCTAGATGGACCTTTGGCTTGAATAAATCAACAAAAGAGTAAACCACAGCATTTACACAGTGGAATTCGGTCCGGAATTCGGACCGAATTAGCAAGGCCGAATACGACAGTGCTAGGTCTTGCGACTCTGTGGCCAGTTCTAAGTGAAATCAAACCCTAAGGCATATTTACCATTATATTTTAATCCGTTAGAAAACCCCAAAAATATTTGTCTTATTTGTTTTGCTTAATCTTTATTACTTGCAATTGCATTCCTTTATTTCTCTTTATTTTGTTCTATTTGTGACTTCAATTCTTTTCTCGTTTTTTATCGTCTAGCTTTAACGAAATAATAAGAATAATATTCATAGCCATCTCTGTGGGTTCAACACCTTTACTCTACTACAAGCGACTAGTCGAGTACAAGGTTTATTTGTTTGATCTTGGTTCACACCCTCGATCAAAATGGCGCCGTTGCCGGGAATGGCGTTTTGATATTATTTCTTATTAAAGTAATTAGAGACTAGACTCATTCTTTTATTCTTTTTGCTCATTCAGTACATTTGTTGTTGCATCTCTTGTGTGTAGGTTAACGCTGGCTAAAGGGTCAAGAAACACCCAACCCCAAATTCCACACGATTACAACCTTAGGGGAAAGGGAGACAACCTTCACGAAGCCTCTAACTCGAACACGACTCAAGCCGCTGTTCGAAAAGGGAAAAAGCAAGAACAACCTGCACTGAATCCGGACTGAATTCCGCCTAATCCGGTCCGAATCACAACTCAGCAAGTTCCAGAGGGTCAAATTCGGACCGAATTTCTGCAGAACCTGCACACAGGCGAAGGAACAAGTGGTCCAATGGCTGATCGAACTGATGAAGCTAGGCAACTTGAGACTTTACGCCTTGAGTTAGAGGCCACCCAACAAAGAATTCTCCAAGATCGACTCGCCCTCGAGCAAGAGCGACTCGTCTTCGAGGAAGAGCGCAACGCAAACTTTAACGATGGCGGCAGCATTCATGGAGCACCATTGAATCCCTATTGAACTCAGGGGTCCAACAAGTTTCTCCGCGAGCATTCTGCCCCTCGAGTCCAAGACGTGGATGGACCAGTCGTGATTAGGGGAATTGCTGCCAACAACATGAAAATCAATCCTGCACACGTTGCACTCGTGCAACAAAACCTATTCTATGGGGCTAGATGGGAGGACCCACACGCACATTTACAAACCTTTCTTGATAGCACCAAATTGTTGAGATTCAACGGGGTCACCCCGGATTCGATTAAGCTTCTCTTGTTTCATTTCTCTCTTAGGGATAAGGCTAAGAAATGGTACAACACACTAAAAAGAGGGTCAATTGATAGTTGGGGAGCTATGACAAGGATTTTCCTTGAACGGTACTTTCCAGCAAAAAGATCCTTTGAAATTAGGAGGGAAATCACAAATTTCAAACAAATGGGTGATGAATCATATAGGGAAGCTTGGGAACGATTTAGAGATTTGGAGAACTCTTGTCCTAACCATGGAATTCTGGATTGATTGACCATTCACTCATTTTATAACGGTCTTTATGATAATATTAAAATGAATGTTGATGCTCTTTCAGGTGGAAGCTTCACACAACTCAATGCGGAGCAAGCGCGTGATGCCATTGAGAGATGCGCCCTGCAATACAATTGGCCGGCGCCCAACCCAACAAAAAACAATCCACCTAAGCACGAAGTCAAGGAGATCAAAGACACGCGAGACAGGATCGCTCGTTTGGAAGCCGAGCTCGCGAAGATGCAGTCAATCGGTGGCACACGCCCACCATACAAAGAATATGGAGTGTGTGGAGAAGAAGAACACATGTCCTCCAATTGCCCTCTCCAATTTGGGGATAGAGAGCCCGAAGAAGTCATGTCTTTTGAATATGTTCGCAATCGGTACCAAGGTGCAATGGAGGATGACGAAGCGGGTGGTTGCCAAGGAAACTATCAAAACCACACTTTTGTCCCAAGAAAAATGCACACCAATTAAACTGGTAACCAACCCCAACCGAATCAAAACCGAGGTGCCCCATTCAACTATGACCAAGGGCAAAACATTCAAGGGAAGACCTATATTGCACCTCGAGTTGAGCAATTCATGGAGACTCAAAAAGTCCTAAATGAGACAATTCTTGAGAGAATGGCTAAACTTCAAAAAGAATCTGGAGCCGCTTCGCGGGTGGAAAAGATGATGGAAGTGTTCTTGGCATCTCAAAACACCTGCCTAAGTCAACCCGAGCCAAACCCTCGTGCAGAAATCAAAGCGGTGCACACATTTAGGAGTGGCACTCAATACAAGGACCCACCTATGCCCAAGGAAGTTCAGCCAAAAGACACATACGCAGCTGAACCTGAGCCGAATTCGGACCGAATTCCTACTAATTCGGACCGAATTCTGTCGCGACAAAATCCAGAGGCACCAATTCGGTCCGAATTCCAGCCAATTTGGACCGAATTCAAAGGAGTTAAGCACACATCTGCTCCGAACCCGCTGTTAAAGGCACCTGATCAACACATAAGAGTCTTTTATCTTAGTAAGATGGACGATCCAGGCAAATTCACCATACCATGCACCATTGGTGGGACAATAATAAAAAAAGCCCTATGTGACAACGGAGCAAGCGTGAGTCTCATGCCAAAGTCTGTGTTCGATTAAATTGGTATTGGAATTTTAAAGCCGTCCAACGGGACCCTGAAACTTGCAGACTCGTCAGTTCGACGGCCTATTGGTGAAATTAAGTACATTCCGGTCAAGCTTGGGAAATTCTTTATCCCAGGCGATTTTGTGGTAATAGACATGGAGGAAGATGAAGACGTTCCCATCATTTTGGGGCGTCTCTTCCTTAGAACTGCAGGTATTCTAATGGACATGAAAGATGGAACTATTTTCGTGAGGGTCGGTGGAGAACAATGGAAACACTCGATCAATCAAGCTATGAAGTACTCAAACCAACTTGAATATTGCTACCGAACCGACATGGAAGAGGTCTCGGTCGAGAGACCACTCGAAGAACAGTACTCAGGCTCTCTCTGGGGCTATCACGAGCCATGTTGTGGAATACAGGAGGCAATTGCTGTAGAGGAATCCATCCAAGAGGTCACAGACAAGACAGAATCCGAAAACACAAGCAATTCAGACTGAATTCCACCCAATTCGGACCGAATTGAGGTCTCTGGAACTTTTGAAATTTTCTCATGTAGCAATTCGGACCGAATTCCACCTAATTCGGACCGAATGCACCCCTCTGGAACTGACAGGGCAATTTCTCAGCCAAGAATTCGGTCCGAATTCCAACCAATTCGGTCCGAATTCCAGGCACCTTGGTACGCAGACCTGGCAAACTACTTGGCAAGCGGCGTGTTGCCTCCCGAGATGACTTACCAACAAAGAAAAAAGCTCAAATTAGACGCCAAGTACTACTTTTGGGAGGAGCCTTACTTGTTTAAGCTTGGCGTTGATGATGTTTATCAGCGATGCATTTCGTATGAGGAAGTTCGACCCGTTCTCGCTCACTGTCATTCCTCAGCTTACGGCGGCCATGCATCCTTCTCCAAAACGGCCGCTAAGGTACTGCAATCCGATCTTTACTGGCCAACTTTATTTAAGGACGTTCGCTCTTTTGTTTTGTCTTGTAACCAGTGTCAAAGGGCGGAGAACATATCCAAGCGGAGCGAGATGCCTCTCAACCCGATTCTGGAAGTGGAGATCTTTGATGACATATGCGATAAGAATTCCGAGTCCTTCAAAGTCAACGGGCAGCGCCTAAAGCACTACATCGCCAATCATGAAGTAGGAGAAGCAATGGTTATTTCGCTTCTCGATCCACCGCCCGCGACATGAGTCAACTGAGGGTCAAGCTCACGACCTTAAACAAGCGCTTCTTGGAAGGCAACCCAAAGATTTTTCTCTCTTTACTTTATTTTATTTCATTTCATGTTCCAAAAGATCCTTGAAAATCACAAAAAAAAACAAAAAAAAATATAAAACAATAAAAAAAAATTAATTAAGACTTTAGATTTTTCATAGGATTTTCGATTTAAGCAATATTTTTCTTGATGTGTGTAGAAAAGAGACATGGTTGATTCGTGCTAGAGCACCAAAAGGATGCAAAAACTGACATCATGCGCCCACGCACGACTTCATGTGAATCAACCAACATGTGCAGTCAAGCGACGCTTGGGACAATTGGAAATGGATGCAAGGAGTCAAGAAAAGCCGAAACAACGAACTGCAACACAAAAAGGCAAAAGGCCCACTCTCCAATGACGAGCCCGCACAACTTCTCCATACCTTGATCTCATTAGTTTCCTTTTTCCTCCTCTTTTTTTTTCTCTGTGTTGCATTAAGGACAATGTTGTGGTTTAAATTTGGGGGGAGGGAAAGGAAAAACGAAACAAGCCTTATTTTCTTGAAAATTCCTCAAGAGCGCTTGTTTTCTGAAATTTTTTTGCAAAACAGACCCTGCAATTCGGACCTAATTTAGCTGAATTCGGACCTGAATTCGAGACTTCCTTGCGTACTTGATTGCGACGCAACAAGTAATCTTTCTTCTTTTCTCATTCCAACCTGATTGGGTTTTCACGCTCAAGGTTTCTTTTCTCCTTTTACTCTTCTTTTTTCTCAATAAAACGAGTACTTCGTCATTCTTGCGCCGATTGGGCTTTCGCGCTCAAGGCCTTCTTTTTGTTTAACTTGTGGGGTTCGAATGATCTTACTCTTACCACCGCTTCTTCCCAGAGATATGGGAATTTAGCCCATACTCACTTTTCCTCTTTCTTTCTTCTTTTGGAATCTCGAACGCACATAGATCCACTCCACAATTTAGGTTAGGGTATTTGGCCCGCTCCTGTCTTTCCTTGGGCTTGAACCTACATGGGCCATGACTTGTTTTTGGTTATTTTTTCTGACATCGGCCTTGAATGCTTCTACCTCTTCTACGCCTTCTTGACTTCATACCGTTTCTTTCAAGCATCGGTTTGAACGGTTCACTTCCACTTCTTACCACTACGGCCTTAACCTTCTTCACATGTTCACACGTTCGCCATTAACTTCAATTACAACCTTTCTCTTGTCATGCCTATATAAGCGCGCCTTTGCTCTTTTCTTTTCTTCATCCAAGTTCACCGTACTCTTTCATCTTTCTCCATACTTTTCCAATTTCTTATCACCATGTCTTCTTTTCCTTCATCCAAGCGTGCCAGAGAGGCTTCTTGTTCTTCTGTCCTGCGTCTGGATTCCACCTTTCCAGATTGGTCACTTACTCCCGACAACCGCTATCTTTTCCGCGATGAGACCGCCTTCCTTTCTTATCACAATGACATGGGTAATAAAGAGCGGCCGGTGGCTGATTGCTATTTTTTTCGCCCTATGAGGAGAATTCCAGTAGAGCAGGTGAATCTTATCAGAGGTTGGTTGGATTCATGGAGTTTGGCTGGTCTGGCCGATTGTGATCAACCGTATCATCCTAGAATTACTCGCCTTTTCTATGCCAATCTTAGGATTTCTTTCAACCACTTTGGGTCTCCTTCAGCCTCCTCCTATTTATTTGGTCGCTTCTTTCATACTACCACTGGGAATTTGGCCAATTACTTGCAGGCTGCCAATACTGCCAATGGCTCTACCATTTATGGTTTTCAACGGTGGCCTCAAGGCTTTGGCAGTTATCAGGAATGTCGCCAATGGTTCCGGACGGCGGCTCCTGATGTGGAGAGGGTGTCTACTTTTCATCTGTCCGCTCTTCATAGGCATTTTCTTCTTTTCTCATTATTACTTTCCTTGTTTCGCCTCATCAATTTCTTTTCTCTTTACTTATTTTTTCATAATTCTTTTCTTAGATTGCTTTTCTTGGTGGTCAATGATATTATCTTCCCTCAGGGAGTAATGACCCACCTTGCCAAACCTGGAAGTCTCTTCTACCTCCGCAATCTTATCCAAAAGCAATGTCCCATCAATTTGGCCCACATGATACTCTTCCACATGCATCAAGTGGCTATTTCTGATCGAGAGCCACTCCCTTTCGGTCATCTTATTGAGGTTCTTATGCTTAGGGCCCGCATCCGCGTGCCTGAGATGTTGTTGGGCAATCGAGTTTCTGATGCTGACGTGGTCCAACCTTTCAACCTCCTTCAATCATTGCCACTTATCGGATGGGTTGAATCCTCGATGGGCATGCTAGTTCCTGATCCCAATCAGCCTGTGAATGACTACATCTTGCTTCCTAATGCGGCTCCCAATCAGTATGGCCCCATGGAGGTTGATTCTCCTTCAGATGACAATTCGGCCATGATGGTTCTTGATGATCCTGCCCTTGTCTCAATTCGGGCTCTCATTGACCAGCGCTTTGGAGAGTTGAACGCCCGCATAGAGGCCTTGGAAGGAATGCTTCAAGCTATCACCACTACTCTTAACAACATGGCTGGTGGTGGAGTTGCGGCTGCCCCAGGGTAAATGGCCGTCTGGAATTGTTCTGCCCCAGTGCTGCCCCAGTGTCATCTTCAGGGCACTTTTATCTTTTATTTTGCACTCCTTTAGTTTGTATTAGGACCTATTTTTCTTTGCCTTGTTGCTGTTGTTGTTATTCAAACTTCTCTTGTACTAGCCTCCCTTATGTAATAGTTGTAATGGCACATCTTCTTCTGATGAATGAAACTCTACATCTCTTTCTTTCCATTGCATACCTCTTCGCTTTATTCTTTTCTTTTGCTTGACTTGTGCACTTCACGGCTGTCCCGGCATGACTAATCGTTGGCTCTTGCCCCAGCACAACTGATTACTTGCTCTTGTCCCAAAGTGGTTAATCATTGGTTCTTGTCACAGAGCAATTGGTCATCATTTCTTGCCCCGGTGTTGGCCTAGCATTCTGAATGTTGCCTTTCCTCAGTTTTGATCCTTCTCATGTAACGATCCCAGTGGTACAAACGGTATCAATAACATAATTTTGCACCCTCGAGAATCCTAAGAGTCCGTCATCGGCCGCAAAAAGATTCCTGTACTACATTTTGGCTGGTGGATTTTGTGGAGCTGGGAATACCTCACTTATCCTCACATCACTCCTCCTCTCATTATCTCATTCCTTACATCGCTGCTCACCCTCACATCACTCCTCCTTTCATTGGTCACAGGCACTCATCGTAATGGCGCTCAATATCGACATTGGCGGCATTGACACGGCATGGACGCGGTGAGTGTGGGTGGTTAGAGCCCTCAGATACCTTCATAGGGCGGTGCCTTAATGCCTTCAGACGCCACAAAGGCTTATTCTTCATTAGGCATAGGTGTCTTAGAAAACCACCAAGGCTTTCCTTGACACGGCTTCGCGTTCTCCGAGATCCGAAAATCCCATCGTTGACCGCGGATTGTGATTAGGGTAAATTTTAACATGCGGGGAAATAGATTTCTTTTCAAAAACCATTTTCCTAACCATGTCCAGTGAGGGACACGGTGGGAGTGATTGGGGGGAGCCCTCAGATACCTTCATAGGGCGGTGCCTTAATGCCTTCAGACGCCACAAAGGCTTAATCTTCATTAGGCATAGGTGTCTTAGAAAACCACCAAGGCTTTCCTCGACACGGCTTCGTGTTCTCCGGAACCCGAAAATCCCATCGTTGACTGCGGATTGTGATTAGGGTAAATATAACCTAACGGGGCATGTCTCTTTTCAAAAACTTGCCCCTTTATTGGGTTTTGGGTTTTGATTGAAAGGTTAAGTTAAGGTTTTTGGATTTTATCGACTCCTAACGTTTTCGTTGGACTTTATTCTAATGTTTTATGGAGTTATGTATATGGTTTTGGACTTAATAGATTTTTGTTGCCATGAGCTTTTGTGGAGTTTTGGGTTTTACAGAGCTAGGCCTTATTGTGGTAGGTTTTGGTTATTTTTGGTAAAGTGGACTGAAAAGACGGGCCCTAAGTATAGTACTTCTTAAGATATCGCCCGTTGATTGGTGGGATCGAACCTTCTCCTTCTTTATCTACGAGCTTATAGGATCCGCCTCCGTAAACTTCCTTGATGATGTAGGGCCCTTTCCAATTTGGAGCGAATTTCGGGCCATGATGATGACCAACGATGGGCCTTCTCAAGATCAGGACTACTTCTCCTTCTTTGAAAGTACGAGGCCTTACCATCTTATCGTAGGCTTTAGCCATTTGGATTCTATACAACTCTAAGCTCTGTTGGGCCGCCAATCTCTTCTCATCCATAGCGTCTAACTCATCCAACCTCAGGCGGGCCCTTTTATCCATCGGTAAGCCTATTTGCATGGCTACTCTCAAAGAGGGTAGCTCGACCTCCAAGGGCAACACCTCTTCGGATCCGAATGCTAGCGAGTAAGGAGTAGCTTGAGTGGGAGTCTTGTATGTTGTGCGATATGCCCATAAAGCTTCTTGGAGTCTTTCATCCCAACTTCTATGATTGTCACCCACCGTTTTCCTCAAAAGCTTAATCAACACTTTGTTGAAGGATTCGGCTAGGCCATTGGCTCGGGGATTGTAAATAGAAGAATACCTCCACTTAATCTTGTGTTGCCTAGCAAAGGTGCCAATTTCTCCACTCTTAAATGATGCACCGTTGTCTGATACTATCTCTCGTGGGGTACCAAAGCGATACAACACATGGTTTTTTAAGAATTGAATGACATCTTTACTCTTGACCTCTTTTAAGGCTACCGCTTCAGCCCATTTGGAGAAATAGTCGGTGATGGCTAGAATGAACCTGTGTCCTTTTGAGGATGGTGGATCAATAGGTCCAACTATGTCCATACCCCACATATCGAACGTCCATGCTGCTACCGTTGGGTGGAGGGGATTAGGATGCTGATGGATGAAGTCGCCATGTATTTGACACATGTGACATTTCCTCGCTTGTTCTTCGCAATCGGCAATCATTGTAGGCCAATAATATCCCATCCTTTTGATATGCAGTCTCATTTTAGGTCCTGACTGATGAGCTCCACAGAATCCCGAATGAACCTCCTTCATAATCTTTCGGGTTTCGCTTTGTGACACGCATCTTAGCCACAATTGATCATATGACCTCCTATATAAGGTGTCGTTCACATACACATACCGCAAAATTCTTCGCTTCAATTGCTCCCTTTCGGCCTTTTCACTAGGCAAGGTCTGGTATTTGAAGTATTCTACGAAAGGTTTTCTCCAATCTTCTTCTTCATTTATTGCTACTTCCATTACTTCATCAGGCTCCATCATCATGTCTACTTCCCATTCTTCTATACCCACCAAGAGGTTGGTGTTTACTTCTTTCTCAATCTCCAGGAGGTAAGGTGCTAGAGATCGTCGATTCTTTATAGTTATTTGCACTTCTTCTCCATCTGGTTTGCTCAATTGAGTGGCCACTCGAGCCAAAGCGTCTGCCATGCCATTGGATGCTCGTGACACCTTCTCAAATGTGATTTTGGAGAATTTGGTCATTAATTCTTGAGCACTCTCATGATATTTTATCAGTTCTGGCTTCTTGACTTCAAATGTTCCTCCAATTTGACTCAAAGCCAGTTGGGAATCGCCGCAAACTTTCAATTCTTTTATGCCCATATTGATTGCCAACTCTAACCCGACGATTAACGCTTCGTATTCAGCCTCGTTATTAGTGCACGGCTCCGTCAAGGCTATGGAGTGGCGAAGGATCCCTCCTTGCGGGGTAACAAATACCAATCCAACCCCTGCTCGGATTCGAGGTAAATTGGGCCTTTTAGAGGGTTGTATCATTGATGACCCATCGAAGAACATGGTCCACCCGGGTTCTGTTTCTTCTAGGCATAGGCTTTGTTCGTCAGGAAACTCACAATTCAATGGAGAATCATCAGGAACTGGGTGCGCTGCCAGAAAGTCAGCCATTGCTTGTCCTTTTATGGCTTTCTGGGGTGCGTAAGAGAGATCAAACTCCATCAACGCTATGGCCCATCTAGCTAGCCTTCCCGTCAACATAGGCCTTGTCATCAAATACTTCAAGGGATCCACCTTTGATATTAATGTGATCTTGTGGGAAAGCATGTAATGCCTTAGCTTTTTGGTAGCGAATACCAACGCTAGGCAATGCTTTTCAATGGGGCTATAAGATTGTTCGGCCCCGACAAGCATACGACTTAAGTAATACAGCGCATTTTCCTTGCCCTCGTCATTCTCCTGAGCTAATAAAGCTCCCAAAGATCCTTCCAAGGCCGTAGTGTAGAGGATTAGTGGCTTTCCTTGAATAGGCGCAGCGAGGACAGGCGGTTTGAGGAGGTATTCTTTGATGTCCTCGAAAGCCTTTTGGCACTTGGAATCCCATCTGAAGGGTACATCCTTCTTGGTGAGGTGAGTGAATGGTTTAATCCTCCCCGAAAGATTGGCAATGAATCTCCTCACGTATGCCAATTGCCCTTGTAGAGAACGGAGTTGCTTGAGAGTTTTCGAGGGTGGCATTTCTCTAATCGCCTTAATTTTGGCGGGATCGATCTCAATGCCCCTGTGTCTTACTACGAACCCCAAGAATTTTCCAGAAGATACCATAAATGCGCACTTTAATGGATTCATTTTCAATGAATATTTCCTTAGTCGTTCAAACACGACTTTCAAATACTCAAAATGCTCATCAATCGATCGAGCTTTTACTACCAAATCGTCCACATAGCATTCCACAATCTTGTGAATTAAATCATCAAAGATCTTGGTCATGGCCCTTTGGTAAGTTGCACCCGCATTCTTCAATCCAAACGGCATCACTTTATAGCAAAAGATGCCAATCGGGGTGCGAAATGATGTGTGGCGTTGATCTTCCTTATCCATCGGTATTTGATTATATCCCGATGATCCATCCATGAAGGAGTATAGCACATAAGAAGAGGTATAATCTATAATCAGCTCAGTCACGGGTAGCGGAAAGTCATCCTTTGGGCACGCTTTGTTTAAGTCCCTAAAGTCCACACATACCCTTATTTGCCCGTTCTTTTTCTTGACAGGTACAATGTTTGCCACCCAAATGGGATTTTCTTCTTCTCGAATGAACCCTGCCTCAATCAACTTTTTCACCTCTTCGACCACTTTTTCTTCAAGCTCAACTCGCATTCGCCTTGGGGCTTGCTTGACAGGTTTCACACTTGGATCAATCTTTAGCTTATGAGAAGCTTGAGCGGGATCAAGGCCTGGCATTTCAGTGTAATTCCATGCGAAACAATCTTTGTACTTCATCAAGAGTTGTTTCAATTGCTCTTGTTTCTCAGGAGGAAGAGAGGCGCTTATGAAGGTGGGGCGCGGATCTTCTTCGGTGCCCAAATTTACTTTGAGAAGATCATCAATTGTGTTTTGCCCTCCATCTTCTAGTTCTTGAGGAGCGTTCCTCGCCACTTGGCTCAAATCTTCCTCTTCTGCATTTTCTTCCACGGGTGTTATTCCAACCATGTGGCATTCGACAATCAGAGCTTCCCCGCGTGCTTGTTGATAACCCAGGCCTTTAGTATTCTTTATTTTTTCATCCACCCCCATTACTCGCCGGGATTTTTCGTTCCACAAATCATGGAAAGTTTTAGCCCTTTGTTTTGAGATTGGGTCTAGGCAGCGATTTCTTTGGAAGAGGCTCATCAACCCTTGATTGTAATATCCCATCACTTCTATTTTCTCATATTCTTCTTCATCTTCCTTTAACCATCTCGCCCAACCATCTGGGCCAAGGGAATTTCCTGATGGGTCCACTCTTTCAGCCTTATAGAATAGGATTCCTTTGTGGAATACTTCTCTTCCATTCACTTTTTCTGCTTTAGGTGGGATATAGAAGGTTTCCAGTTGTTTGATTTGATAAACCTCCCTTGGTGTGAGTTCTTTGTAATAGCCCATGGGCACTTGCTCAATGGCCATTGAGTCTTCTTTATGATCATAGAACTCTTCGTCTGATTCGGTGTCGTAGACATGAATCACCCGTTTTGGTTCTTGCTTTTCCTCTTCTGGCTCATCTTTTATGTGTATTTTTCCTCTCCGACCATCTTTCTCTTCTTCATCATCTGATGATTTTACATAAATGGGAGTTTTTATGGCACAAGCGGTTTTCAACTTTCCCCTGAGCATTATCTTCTCCTCATTCTCTTCTCGAGGCGTCACTCTTGACCTCAAAGTTGGGGAAGTACTTCTTTGTGAAGTTGGAGCGTAGAATCGATCAATTTCTTTAAGCTCTACCTCATGGACGCCATAATGTTGGACATCTCCTTTAATCACTTTTTGTTCTCCATCTTGTAAATATTTGACACATTGGTGAAGGGTTGACGGCACAAGCCCGTTCTCATGTAGCCATGGCCGTCCAAGTAGAGCTCGATAAGAAGTGTCTGCATCAATGACATAGAATTTTACCAGTGTTTCAAGTTCTCCAAACTTCATTGGTAACGTGATGGCTCCCAAAGTTCGCTCAGAGTTTTGGTTGAAGCCATGTATGAACACGTTCTCATCAGAAAGCCTTCTTCCTCCTAAAGCCAATTGATTTAGCGAGTTGAGAGGTAAGATGTTAATGGAAGACCCGGGATCGACTAGCATTCGACTTAACTGGCTCCCATTCGTCTTGCCTGTGATGTACAATGGCTTGTTGTGATAGGAGGTTCCCATCATGAGGTCTTTGCTTGTGAAGGTTATCTGATTTTCAGGTTCTACATAAAGGGCCTCCGTCATGTGTTTCTCGGCCACGTAAGCTTGGAATCTTTCGGGCTCTTTAAGCATCTCCATCATTGTTTCTCGCAACTCCTTTGACATCATCAGTGCTTCAAACACGCTTATTAGTGCTGGAGTGCGCCTTAGGTGAGCCAGAATGTTGTATTCTCCTCTTATTTCTTTTGCCTTGTGACTCGGCCCGGGCTCGTCTTCAATCTCTTGAATTCTGGCCTTGCCCTTTTCTTTAGGCGCTTCTTTCTGGAATATTCGTACCCGACCGCAAGTTTACATGGCAGTCCCTTTCTTTAAACATACCCTTGGCGAAGAGGCCTTGATAAGGAGCCTCGTTTTCATCTTCTGTATCATCGTCATAATAGTAAGTAACCATTTCCTCTATTTCTTCTTTCTTTTCTCCTATTCTTAACGCCATTTCTTTCTCTTTTCCACTTTTCTTTTCTTTTTCTTTCTTATTTTCATTTTCATTTCTTTTTTCATTGCTTTCATTTTCCTTTTCATTGCTTTCATTTTTCTTTTCTTTCACCATCTTTATTTTTCGCATTTCCCTCTCTTCTTCCTCCTCATCTACTATAACGATGACATTACAATCTACATTTCGCCTTGGGTTGCCTCTTTGAGTCACTGTGTTAGCTTGAGCATGTGGAGCGAGCGTTTGTTTGTAACTCTCAGGCAAGACCAAGTCGCCTTCTTTGATCATTCTTTCCGCTATGTTCTTAAAGACATAGCAATCGCCCGTTGGATGACCCAGGACCTGATGGTAGGCACAATAAGTTGGATCATTGGTCTTATACATTTCCTCGGCCCTTTTGCACTCCGGCAATTCTATGGCTTTTCCTTCTAAGAGTTGTTTTAATAATGCCGCGGTCTTCTCTTTCTTAAAAGAGTATGGCCTATTCAATTGTTTGGCTAGCGTGGACACGCGACCACTCCTATTGCCATTGTTGTTGTTGTTATTGTTGCTATTGTTGTGGTAATTCCTTTGTCCGCCTTGGCTAGTTGATGTCTCATTAGCTCCCGCTATCTTGATGGGCCCTTGCGCTCTATTTTTTGACTCATTCTTATAGTTTTGCACTTCTTTGGGAGGACCGATATGCACAATTCTTGCCACTCTCGTGACTAAGTCTTCATAGGTATAAATGTCACTCCCTGAGAGAGGTCGTTTGATCCAATCGTCAAGATTTCTTATCAAAAATTCAACCGCCTCCCTTTCGGGCATCTGGTGAGAGCATCTTATATGCATGTTCCTCCATCGGTTAATGTAGTCGAGTGGAGCTTCACCTGATCTTGGTTTTTCGCTCACAACATCGGCCACCGTGAGCCTTTGATTGACCATAGCAAATTTGGCCTTAAAAAGGTCCTCCATTTCTTCCCATGTTTCTATTGAGTCGTTCTCGAGCGAGGAATACCACTCAAATGCTGCCCCAGTGAGACTTTGGGAAAATTGTTTGAGCAACAAGGCTTCGTCATGGGCGGTGTTGCCACATGAGTTGCGAAACTGAATCAAATGCTGATTAGGTGTGATGCTGTCTTTGCCCGTTCCATCGAACAAGTTAAACCTGGGCACTTGATATCCAAGAGGATACGGGATTTGTTCGTATTCTTTCGGGTACGGCCTTCCGCACCTCTTGCGCAGATTAGCAAATCGTCTCGCTCCCGTGGCTTGAAGTTGTAGATTAATCATCTCTTGAATGACTTGCTTGGTCGGGTCAGGTCTTCTTGCCCCAGTTCGCCGTCTAGTTTCGAGCATCTCATCTTCACTTGACCCATACTTCGTTCTATTCCTATTTCCCTTGGGACGCCTTTGATATCCTCTTTCTTCTTCCTCTTCTGACGATTCATACTTGTGCCTATTCTTCCTTTCTTTGGAAGGTCTTCTCTTAGGCCTTTCTTGCTCTTCATCAGAAGATCCATATTTACTCTCATTCTTTCTATCTTTTGAGAATTTTCTCTTTTCTCCTTCTTCTTCTTCATCAGAACATTCATACCTACTTTTGCTTCTTCTTTCTTTAAGTACTCTTTCTTTGTACTCATCTTCTTCTTCACCAGAAGATCCTTCCTTTTCAAGGTCTTCAAGCAACTTTTTCTTTTCTAGAAGTTTATACATCTTTTTGAGTAGTTTTCTTTCTTTTTCCCTTTCATTCATCATAATTGCCATTTTCTTTTCATTTCTTTCAATGATGCTCATCAATTTTGGCCTTTCACCCTCGTTCCAGCGATCTTTACCATCTACATCTTCTTCTTCGTCCCTCGTCGGCTCTTCATCATTTATGATGCAGCTTGAAGAAGCACGATCTCGTTTATCCTTGCCGTCCCTCTTGGTGAAGGGAACTTCTCCATCGTTGGCCATGTTTACAAAGGCATGCATCTCATGCTCTTCGCTTATCTCAACCATATGGACTCGGACGTGGACCACGAGTTGGCCATCTTCTCGTGCAACATGCCTCTTCTTGTTATGTGGCTCTTGATCCACTTCCATAGGCTGTGTTTTCCCTTTAGGCACCCAAACTTTCTTAGGTTTTGATCTTTCCTTAACTGGATTGACTTTTTGCCCCAGTCTTTGGTGTACGGAGGAGGAGGATTTCTTGTTGCTCTTCGGTCCCAAGCGTTCATGGACCGGTGCACGCGAAAAGGTCAACCTCTCCTTCACCGATTGCCGATTTTGAGGGCTTCTCCCTCTAAATTGCATTTGATACTCGGGAGGGAATTCCTCCATGGCCTTGAGCACGGCTATGGGCGAGTTCTTCCTCACTAGACGAAGCGTGGAGAAAGGATTGCTTACAGGCAAGTTCGGCCTTACTTCCAATTCATTTTTGTAGGCCCATTGGACCTTCTTTATTGTCCTGGCGCTTTGAGAGACTGGCGTATACACCTTCTTCACGACCGCCCTCTTGGCAGAGAGATTGGTGCTTTTGGGGAGATGAGACTGAGCCCGAGCGAGCTCGCTTGTGGGAGACAGTTGTCCATTCTTCTTCCTTCACAGAGTCAATCTCCATTGGATCTTCAATGACTTTGGTGATCTCCATCATTTCCTCGAGCGGCTCTTCCACAACAACCCTTGCTAATTTGAAACTCCCATCACTGGCCTGGACGACGGGCACATAGGAGTGCCCAAAGGGTAGGCCTCCCAGTGTGAATTCGTCGTTGTAGCAAATCGGCACTCCTCCGATCCTAAGAACTCCTGTCGACTTGAAAGCGTCAATGCTGGTGAATGCCATTTCAACCTACAATGACACGAACTTAATGTTACCGTTAGGATTGTTTATTAAAATTTTCTTAACCCTTACATCACCCTTTAAGTCCCAAAGATGAGAGGAGAAAGAGGTCCCACCGGGCGTGCCAGAGAATCTGTATGGCACGCGGTGGGCTTTTGATATTTGCAATTTTTTTACGACTTCCCATAGCCTTTACATTATATTCTTTAAACCCCACAGATGAGAGGAGAAAGATGTCCCACCGGGCGTGCCAGAGAATCTGTTGCGGCTTTTTCGTCATTATTCCTCTTGAAAGAATTTCTCGAAGAACAATGGGAACATAGCCTTAGATTCACCTCCCTTAAAGTTCGATCTCTATAGCGGGTATCTCTCAAAACAAGAGAATTCTAACAAGAGTCGCTTCTTAAAGAAGTTTCTTAATTTAGCGGGTCCTTTCTTTCCAATAGGCGCAAGCCCCTATTGTTAATTACCCCGTAGTTGCCTACGGGAACCTCTGATTAAGGGACGTGAAGGGTATTGACATAATGGGCTAAGAAAAGGGAATTATGGAGTGCTATTATTTGTATTAAGGAGGCCTTAATTGATGGTACCAAACCTAATTGACGGGACCCAATTAAGGATCGCTAAACTATTGAAAAGACTTTGAGGTTTAGAAGAGGTCTTCGTTGAAAAGGAATGAATCTTCACTTGGAGTCGTTTTTAAGGAGTTTTACAACCTTCGGGGCATTTGGCGCCGCTTGTGAAAGTTGGTTCTTTTACAACCCTCGGGACATTTGGTGTCACTTGTGAGAGTTGGTTCTCGGGCCATTTGGCGGCACTTGTGAGAACAAAGGAAAATTTTACAACCTTCGGGGCATTTGGCGCCACTTGTGAAAGTTGGTTCTTTTACAACCCTCGGGACATTTGGTGTCACTTGTGAGAGTTGGTTCTCGGGCCATTTGGCGGCACTTGTGAGAACAAAAAGGGATTTTGCAACCTTCGGGGCATTTGGCGCCACTTGTGAAAGTTGGTTCTTTTACAACCCTCGGGACATTTGGTGTCACTTGTGAGAGTTGGTTCTCGGGCCATTTGGCGGCACTTGTGAGAACAAAAAGGGATTTTGCAACCTTCGGGGCATTTGGCGCCACTTGTGAAAGTTGGTTCTTTTACAACCCTCGGGACATTGGGCGTCACTTGTGAGAGTTGGTTCTCGGGCCATTTGGCGGCACTTGTGAGAACAAAAAGGGATTTTGCAACCTTCGGGGCATTTGGCGCCACTTGTGAAAGTTGGTTCTTTTACAACCCTCGGGACATTTGGCGTCACTTGTGAGAGTTGGTTCTCGGGCCATTTGGCGGCACTTGTGAGAACAAAAATGGAATTCTTTGGACGAGGGGGCCCGTAAGAATTCATTTCTAAGTCATCTAAGTTCGATCTCAACCCTAGCGAGGGACTTTTCCTCAAATGAAGAGGTTTCGGTTTTTGACTTTTGGATTTCGTATTTTGGACTTTTAATTTTCTGAGGTTTCCTTTGGATATTGATAATTTTTATTCACTTTGACCTTTTGCGCTTTTAACTTTTAAAAATTTATTTTTAGATTTTTTTAGACTAATTTGGAAAGTACTTTGATACTTGAAAATATCTTTCTTGGAGTTACTTGGGTATCGAAAGTATTTAGCTTTTGATTTTATAAACTTCATTTAAAAGATACAATTGATTTATTTTGACTTTTGCAATTTGTGAAAAGTATATTTATATTAGAAAATTTTTGATTTCGAAACTATTATATTTGGAGTATTTATTTCGAAGATACTTGATTTCAAATTTAGAATTTGATAAATGAGTTTATTATTTTTCCAAGATTTATAAAATTCGTTTTTAAAGCGAAAATACTTCAAAAATATAAAAGGCCGCTATTTTGATATGTTTTCATGTCAAAGTATTAGTGAAACAGGTTTATTTTGATTTTTAGAATTTTATAGATATTTTATTTGCATTTTTCGGAGTTTTCTATTATTGTTAAATGAATTTCTGACGTTTTTGCTGGCGTGGCGTTTCTTGATTGGTACATGTCATCGGAATCAATTTGAGGTAGCAATGGGAATTGAATTTCTGTAAATGGGCTTCTTCTTGTCTTCCTTCCCATGGGCTTTATGGTTACTAGGCCCAAAATCTCTTCTCTTTATTCCATACCCGTCATCTGACAGGAATTAGACACACGGTTTTATAGCCATTTCGTCACATCTGATCGAAGGGATTTTAGCGCTGGGTTTCGAACAAAGAAGACGGGTTTTATTTGCTTCGCTATCGGGTTCAGCTGGCAGCGGGTTTGGATCCGTTAGCAATTCAGGCCGCCGTAGCCGTTGAAGAAGAGCTCGCCAGCATCGTGAGGCGAAGGAGAATGCAATGATGTTCTCCGTTTTCGCCGTGTCGCCTCCATCTGGTGGAAGTACCAGGTACTGACATGGTGGTATAGGAAATAGGAGGGAATATGGTACCGATAGATATGAGCACATCTTGTCAATACCAGAGAAGGTGCTTACGATGTTAGGGTATTGGAAAGAACACAGTAACGAACTCAATTTATGACTACCTATTTAGTTTACGGCTCATCACAATTAATATTGGCAACGAAAGCTTAGGTGCTGATACTATCAATTGAGAAGGAAATTGAATACAACTTATTGTGTTGTAACGTGAAATTGCTTTCATGCATTAGACGTCCAGGAAATAGTTATATGTATGTCTTAATTATACTTTCTCTAATCATGTGGACTACATATATACGGGACTACTACAGAGGCAAAAGCAATCAATTAAATTGACAAAATTGGTAGACTATATGGCTTGCGTACATACTAATATCAGATGTTTAAGGCTTCTGGAAAACTTTATCTGGAATTATACTGCTTGACCTTTTCTCCTTTACAGTTATTGTCAGAACAAGCAAATTAAATAGCAGTAACTACATATGATAATCAAATTAAGTATGCATTATCATTTCAATGTGATTATGCAGGTGCAAAGTCATAAACATCAAACTTAACTGCTATTAGAAACTCAGGTTACCACAAATTATAGGAATCATCTCTTATTCAAGACATTGGAGTTTACTAAATTCTGGAGACGAACCTGATGAGCATAAGTGTTTTTGCACAGAAGTCCCTCTATTTTTACTTATTCATGCCAGATACGATTTAGCAATTTATTTCAATATTTCAAATTCAGGCTGGTTTAGGTATAATACAACAAAGAAACTGTTGACAGATTTGCACAAAGGGACCTAAGGTTTCACCAAATCTACTCTATGGCACTTGCGTTTTACATAATTCAGGAGATTAAACTTTTCAAAGAATCTTAACAAGATATGGAACCTAAGAATTCAAAATCCTGGAACAATTTTGGCAGCATCTCCCCTAGACCCCCTCTGATTTTTAAGATTTAAACAGCTCAATCGAGATTGCCACTCAATTAAGCATGTCTAAATCCGGTTCACCAAGGTGGCAAAGCCTCCTAGCAAACCAAGAGGGGGTCCAGCGTAGGAGCAAGGCTCCATGCCAGCTTGACATGGCCACCATGGAAGCATGGCTTCCTGGCAGCAAGAACAAGCGAGTTAAAGTAGCATTTTTACACATGAAACCCAAGTTAAAGTAGACAAGGTGACTGTCCTAAAACCAACCATCGACTTCCTTATTTCGAACTTGAAAGATCACCATGAAAGCATAGCTTCCTAGCAACTTCTTTCTTTCGAGATACATCCACAGAAATTATCAAAAAGGGGTAAAGAAAGGTTCAAGAAGAGACCAGATTTGTCTTTCTTATAATGATTAACTCATCATTGGAATAGAACTCCACAGCGAATTTTAATTGCTACGCTAATAAAACAAGAAAATGGATATCGAACTAATCTAATCAAGAAGCGCTAGCAAATCTGTTTTCTCAATCTTGATCAGGATGATCACCATGGGAGCATAGCTCTCTAGCGATCCCCTTCTCAATTTGAGGAGTTAGGAACCTTTATTAGGGCACTTCTACACTGGTTTTAACACGAAACATGCAATCAAAGATAATAAACCAGCAATTCAAAGAAAGAATCTTTCACACACAAAACAAACAAGTTTCATTTTTATTTCAAAATTCCTTGAAATTGCATCAAATCGGCTCATCAAAAGGGTGTAAACTACACCTGGAAACCTTCTACGCTTCTCAGAAGCGCAAACTTACCTTCAATTACAGACAATTCTTCCTCTTTCTTAGTTCTCTTACAACGCTCTCTACCTGTTCGATAAAATGCTCTCCTTTTCTCTCTTTCTAACCTAAGCTTTCTTATGGAATTCTAGCTCTGGAAATTGCTTGAGCTCCTCTACCTCTTCGTTGCTGCTCTCTTCTTTTTCTTGATCTGGCCTTTATATAGGCAAAGACTTGGCACCTATTTCCGTCTAGATGCAGTGAACTGCGCTGGAGCCCGGTGGTTAACGCTCAACCAATTCTGTTATGCTCGTCTCCTATTTCTTCTTTTCTTCCGTTTATCTGCACGCGGTCTCTGATGCACCGTGGCGCGCTCTGTGGGCCATCTCGCCTTTCCTCTCTTCTATTCCACGAACTCCACGCGTGTTCTGTTTTCTCTTGTGAAGGGGATGCATTTGAGTCGAAGCTGAGCTCCAGCGGCATTCTTCCCATCTTCTTGCATGCACTCGGCCTTCGTGAGCCGCGTATAGATTTTCAGATTATCGACCGTGGTTTTCGCAAGACTGGTGCAGCCGATTTACTCCATGTACGGAGGGATGCTTGGAGATTTGATTTTCTCTTTCTCCATTTCATATGACACTGGACTTGTCCATTGATTTATTTTTGTAGAATTTTCATAAGCTGTCGAAAGTGAATAAATTCTTCGGAGGTCTTTCCAATTGAGTTTCCTCATGAAATTTTATACACAATTTCATAAAAATATTTTAAACATGATGGAACCAAAAAATTTCTGAAAATACCCCTCCTACTATTTTATTTAATTTCTCCAAATTCAAGGGCTTCTTTGCATAAAATGACAATTTTATAGCTCCTTTGACCATTCTGGAGGCACCATAATTTTCCTCATCATCTCCTGAATTTTTGGGTATTTTTCCATGATTTTTGGGGTCTATTTGATATTTTTCTTGATTTTCTCAAACTCCTTGTAAATTGGTCTGTGTCTCCAATCGCGAAATTTTAAGGTCAAACAGCAACCTCAAATCGGACAAATTTAAATAGTTGTGAAAACGAGGAGAGTTGAGACTTATTTCCACCAACCCAACCACAAATTCTGGGGGCGGAGCTAGTAGCAAAAATTGTGTAAAAATCGGACCGACCTCCCTGGCGCGACATGTGCCAGTAGCAAAGCTTGGAGGGTGGGGCTAGTTGCGGGCTGTCAGGAATCGATACCTCAAAGCTCTCGAGGACGATTAGGTAGTCCCAGCTAGTCCCATAGTGGACCGTAACAAATAAATTGCAAAAGAAACTAGACCAAACCCACTGGTGCGACATGTGCCAGTAGCTCACTCGAAGTCAATGATTCGCGCTTAATCCTCTAGGGTGCAAAGCCCCACGACTCGACTTGCAGAATAAAAAATTGGTGAAAATTCGAAAATTGTTTTGAAAAGGGGTCACTATAAGATTTCTAATTTGAACAAAAATTCTTTGGCAAAACCTTTCGGGTCATGGGAATGAACGGGTGAATAAGCTCGGGTTTGCTTTGAGGTTAAATGAATAGAAGCTAGGACCCTTAGCCCTCGGTCAAGATTTTCTTAGGACCAAGATTTGCCTGAACGGAATCAAAGCAAACTTAACCCTAGTTTGAGAACCCCAATTGAGCATTTCTCGAAAAGCGTGAATCGAAATCAAACTGAACTATGCACTAAATCAATTTCCAAACTCCCAATTTCAATTTCAATCATAAGCCTAAGTCTTGTCATTTCTTCTAAGTTTAGAGTTTTGCTTGAGGACAAGCAAGTTTTAAGTTTGGGGGAATTTGATATCTCATATTTATATTGCTATTTTGACCAGACTTTACATCGAAATCGTGACTAAAGCTTTGATTTATTGCTGTTTTTGCCTTTCTTTGCAAGATTTTGCACTGCCTTTTGCACATTGTTCTTATTTATAGGAATCCAAGAAAATCAGCAAGGAAAGCAGCAATTCAGGTGCTAGATGACTCATGCCTAGCCTAGACCAAGCCCCGTCTCAGCCCAATGAAGCAGCCCCGCTCGAATCAAGGCGTTTTCTCAACCAGGCCCTTCAATTCGGACCGAATTCCCATGAGTTCAGACCGAATTCCTGCGCAGACCTCTCTCCTGAAAATCCAGTGACATCAATTCGGTCCGAATTCCCCTGAATTCGGTCCGAATTGCTATACATGGAAAATGTTCTAGCAGCGTTCTGGAGGCGTTTTCTCCATTTGGAAGCCCTTATTTCCGCCTGAAATTAAGGGAAACGTGTCTGAAAGCTGCTGGAGAGGATATAGGCGCCTTCCATTTTGGGAGAGGGCCATCTTTCATTCCACTTTTGACCTTTCTCTCTCAGCCAGATCTGGATCTGGTTTGGGGACAATTCTTCTCCTCTTTTGCGACTTGGACAGAGGTGGGAAGCCGGATTAGAGCTGTTCCTTGCTGCTACAACGAGTTCCGAAGATCTCAAGGTGTTTTCTAGTGCGACGGCAACAGTGGACAACCTTAGAAACTTGGCTATTTGTTGTATCGAACCAATTCTTTCTCTATTTTCTGGATTTATGGCTTGTTTAGACTTATCTACTGTTATTTGCATGATTTCTCTTAGCATGTTAGGCTAAAAACTTGTTGCTTTAGGGAATGATGTAGCTTAGATTTATGTTTTGCTTTGTTTGCTTGTTTTGTTGATGGACGAAGTCAATTACCCTTGGGGTTTTTATTGAAATTGCTTGTGTTTGAACCGTTTACTACTTGTATCGCTCGACTTTTGTACGCGCGCAATTGTTGGGAACTTCCTTACATTCTATTAATCGAGTCCTGTACGAGTACTTCGAGGTAGGTCACTGACGAAAGTCGACCAATTAATAACCAAAAGTGAATGTTTCTAGTTAGGCGAAAATCTAACTAGATACCTCGTAGAAAACCATTGGTAAACTCGAGTAACTCCACCGAACAACGAAAGTTGGGGGTGCAATACACTCGATGAAGGTTATTCAACACTAGATCTCATTCCAAATACCATACCCAATAGGCGAAAGCGGAGGGTTAGGGAGTTAGGTTTGGCTAGATGGACCTTTGGCTTGAATAAATCAACAAAAGAGTAAACCACAACATTTACACAGTGGAATTCGTTCCGGAATTTGGACCGAATTAGCAAGGCTGAATACGACAGTGCTAGGTCTTGCGACTCTGTGGCCAGTTCTAAGTGAAATCAAACCCTAAGACATATTTACCATCATATTTTAATCCGTTAGAAAACCCAAAAAATATTTGTCTTATTTGTTTTGCTTAATCTTTATTACTTGTAATTGCATTCCTTTATTTCTCTTTATTTTGTTCTATTTGTGACTTCAATTCTTTTCTCGTTTTTATCGTCTAGCTTTAACGAAATAATAAGAATAATATTCATAGCCATCTCTGTGTGTTCGACACCTTTACTCTACTACAAGCGACTAGTCAAGTACAAGATTTATTTGTTTGACCTTGGTTCACACCCTCGATCACACGCTTGATTGTTTGATTGCGTGAATACTGATTGATGAGTAATTCTCATTTATAAACACACAATTGCACAAACTTTTTATAGGCCCATTGGGCCGATATAATGTAGTGACCCCGTATCTTCATCCAGCCCATTATGGAAAAGATTAGATCGCCGAGGCAGCTACAGGCTTCCTTCGACTTACACGTGGCAACTTCAGCGGGTCCTCCGTGGATTGTGTTTACGCCTATCTGAAACTTGAAAACCTTTCCTTGTCCAGTGCAAAACACTCACAGTTTCAATCCTCCGATCTTAATCAGACAGTAAAAATCAATTGCAATATTCTCAATTTCATCTGAAGCGGAGATGATAGGAATTTGTTTCCCCTATCCTATTCTATTCGGACCACTCCCGCGCTCGCACCTACTGTGCTTCAGAAAACAGAAGTTACAAAACCCTGGACAGAAAAGGAAAACAATTAATAAAAGCAAAAAAGCAAAATGGCCACGCGTCACGTGCTCCATCCTTTCTCCCATTCCCATCTCCATCCTTCCTCTCTAGTCAAAGCTCTCTCTCGTCTCCAGTTCATTTCCAGAACCCTCAACCCATCCCAATCCCAAACCCTCAAAACCCGAACCCGATTAGTCACCTCCGCGACAGCATCAATGGCGTCTTCGTCGAAGAAGGTGCTCGTCCCGATCGCCGACGGGACGGAGCCGATCGAGGCCGTGGTCACCATCGACGTGCTCCGCCGCGCCGGAGCTGATGTCACTGTCGCCTCCGTTGGAAAGGAGAAACAAGTGGAGGCGTCGTGGGGTGTCAAGCTCGTTGCTGATGCTCTCATTGCAGATTGCGCTGGATCGACCTTTGATCTCATCTCTCTTCCTGTATGTTAGTCGGTCGTGTTTGATTGCAATTTAATCTCATATTTTTGTTAAGGTTATGTATGACTTGATGTTGGTTAATGTGTTAATTGTACTTTTTGTTCATTTAGGGAGGGATTCCTGGCGCCCCTAATTTGAGGGATTGTTTAGAGCTACAGAACTTGGTGAAGAACCACGCCTCTAATGGCGGTCTCTATGCTGCAATATGCGCGGCTCCTGCTGTGGCTTTGGCTTCCTGGGGCTTACTCAATTGCTTAAAGGCGAGTTTCATATCATTGACTAGTTAATATGTTTGTGAATTAGCAAATGAAACCAAAGCTATTCATATTTGAATTAATATAAACATGTTGATTTTCGTCTGTAGGCACCATATGATTGTTTTTTGGTAAAATGTATTTCATTAAATGCTACATAAGTAAAAATATAACCAAAATTAGGCATGACATATGCTTGAAGTCGATGATAATTATGATTCCATACTTTGCATCAACATTTTTATCAGCATGTTTACTAAATTGATTGAGTTAGTTGAAAAAAAGACTGATGTACATTATCTTGTTTTGGTGACTTCGCCTCCGTGTTGGCAATTGGGTGCTATTTTAGACCAATTTTTGCAAATGTGTAAAATGTCAGGTATTAGTCGCAAACATTGTTACAAATCCTTTCCAGTGGGTGCGCGAGGCTTACTGGTAGTGTGCTGTATTATATTGATCTGTTATTTTTAAAAAAATATATATGTTACGGTGTGCTAGCTATTTTGAGAGTACAAACTCTTCTTTGTCTGTAACAGGCAACATGTTATCCTAGCTTTATGGACAAGTTCCCCCCTGAGGTGAATAAAGTGGAAGATAGGGTAGTGGTCGATGGAAGAGTTATCACTAGCCGGGGCCCAGGTACTACCATGGAATATGCTGTGGCCTTGGTCGAACAATTGTATGGAAAGCAAAAGGCAGAAGAGGTTGCTGGGCCTATGGTATGCTTCCTTTCTTTCATTTTGAAGATTTTTTAGGTTCTCTTTGTAATGGCGTTGCACATAAAGAATGGAATATACGGTTACCCCAATAAGCAGGGATACAATCGCATTTTTGCCTTTTTTGTGTTTGCGCATCGGGATATCAGTTGTCTTCTTTTGTATATACGCTCTTCTTTTTACCTGTATTTCAGGATGTGCAGTAAACTTTCTATCTTAGATTGGTAAAGACAATTTAGGTTAGTGATGGTATTTTAATGTCTCGTTTTTGCTCTAATCATAGCTTTTACCTATGATCAATTATAATACAAAAAATTTCAGAGTCTGCTTTGGTGCTGTGGCACATTGGGCTTAGCTCAGGTTGTTCATGAAGAGGATAAAATGAACTCAGAACATTAGTAATTGATATTACTATATTGATGTGCATTCTTTCTTCGTAAAAGGGGAACAAGTTAAAAACCTTGGTTTATTGATTATTAAATGATTTTGTGATATCTTTGTGGCCTGTCAGAACATAAAGTCAATAAATTGCCTGATCTTAAAATCTTAACTAGTGTTTTGTGGGTTCATTATTTTGGCTTTTAACTCCAGCTTTTGCATTCAATTTTTGTCCGATACCCAGTCTCTCATTCTACTCAAGATTTTCCTACTCTATTTGTGTCACATTTTTCCAAAAGGGTTCTTCCATTTGTGAAATTCTTTTTAATTGTCTACTGATGTACGATTTAGGTGATGCGGCAGCAACATGGTGTTGAATTTTCAATGAAAGATCTCAACTCAGTTGAATGGAAATCTAATGGAATACCTCAGGTCAGTACTAAGATGTCCATGCTGACCTCTTTTCAGCTGTTTCGGACACTAAATTTCAGATATCAGACATTAAAAAGGCCTAGTTGCCATTTTTATTACTACTATTGTCCTCTCGTTCTTGGATTGTTTTGGATTTGTAATGTCTTATCTTATGTATAAATACTGTGCTAAAAAGCTATAGGGGAAAATGCGAAGCAGTTAAACCATTCAGTACCTAACATGTATTGAGATCAAATATTCACTGATCAGTACAATAAATATTTATGCAGAGCAACAGTGGAATAAATGTATATAGATGTTAAACAAGCTATTAAACAGTAAGTTAAAGTACATCATGTACTGAGAAGAACTTAAAATCGATCAGTAAAAGAAAGTTATGTGCAAAGCAACAACGATTAGCACATAGCAGTAAAGCTATATTTTATGTGACTATTTGGTATGTACTCCAAGTCTCCAACTAATGATTTTTCATCAGTATAATAAATTGTCACCATTTTTGTGAGTTGTGACATGGCTATTTTTTCTCTTCTTCATTTGTACAGTTGTACTTAAGCTGATTTTTTTCCATTCATTTTATTTTACTTTCTGTCCTTTTATACATTTTTTTTTATACAGGTTCTTGTACCAATTGCTAACGGCACAGAGGAAATGGAGGCTTTATTCATTATAGATGTATTACGCAGAGCCAAAGCTAATGTCATTGTGGCCTCAGTTGAAAATACCTTAGAAATAGTGGCCTCGAGAAAAGTTAAAATTGTAGCTGATGTGCTCTTGGATGAAGCCCTCAATCTTGAATTTGATTTTATAGTTCTTCCAGTAAGTTCATCACCTCAGAACGAGATGTTCAATTTAATAGGGACATTTGCATAGAGGGACCTCTATTCTTTGGTTGTTCTTGTTGTTATTGTTGTTGTTGTATTTGCATAGAGGTACCTATTTTATTAGAAAATGACCAAGGAATTCCTTGTTATCATTGTATGCCAGCGATTCATCTATTTCATGTAAAAGGGCTTTGGTGCAATACAGCAATAAAAATGACTTCCACCAAAGTTGGACGTCATGTTCTTTCTAAGGTGTACTTGTCAACTCTAATATCAGAAGAGCCTGTACTTATATGAGATTGGTGTTCACAAGTAATGAAAAGTAGAAAAGCAAGCATTGAAAAAAAAAGGGGGGGGGGGGGTATCATAAGCTGCAGGGGCAGGGCCTATGTTGCAGATGCTAAAGTTATCTAAATTCTGATTTTAACATTTACTTGTACTAAATCCTAATTCAAACTTTGGCTTTCCATCAAGGGTGGGCTTGGAGGTGCAGAAGCTTATGCAAATTCAGAGAAGCTTATAAGTTTACTAAAGAAACAAGTGGAGTCAAACAAACTGTATGGTGCCCTGTGTGCTTCTCCGGCTATAGCACTCGAGCCTCATGGCCTTCTCAAGGTATTTCTCTTATAATTATTGCTATAACTTGTATTAATCTTCCCTAAGGCACGAATTCTATTAGTGGCCCATGTATTATACATGTAATTTGTATGACATGCATGATTGATGTTTGCAGTACTTGATTTTGGTAGCTTGTCAGTATAGGTGGTAGATATTGTAAGTACTGTACCAGGCATCAAACCGCTCAAACCAGTATGTGTTTGGTAGTCCGGAACAGTAAAATTACAAGATTGTTCAGGCTTTGTTTTTGTATTTTCTTTTCCTTCTATTTTATATTATTCATCCTTTGTTGCAAATTTGGTATTTAGGCTTCAATAAAAGTCATTATTCATTTTTGCACATAGAATAAACAAAATTAAGATCAAGTAGAACAGAAAATTTCTGGTATCAGTCTCTTATGTTCATGCAACATGATGATTTTTCCATAAGTGCACACAAACAATGAAACAAATAGGTCCAAAACTTGTAAAGTAAATAAATTAAATGCTAGGTTGTAATTCCTTTAGCTTATATGACAAAACTGTTGCATCCTTGGCCACACACCGGACCATGACACTGGTACAATGCTTGTCAAACTAATCTGGTAAGATGTATTCCTTGGCTAAGATAAGAGTACATAAGATTAAATTTGGAATAAATAAACATCAATTCTCACTTTAAATGTAGAGCAAGAAGGCTACATGCTATCCTGCCATGATTGAAAAATTATCTGACAAGTCCGAGAGTAATAATCGAGTGGTGGTAGATGGAAACCTGATCACAAGTCAAGGCCCTGGTACCTCCATGGAGTTTGCTCTGTCTATAGTGGAGAAATTCTTCGGACGTAAGAAGGCACTGGAATTAGCCAAGACTATGGTTTTTGTTTAAGAGATCTTGCTCCTTGGGATGTATGTAATGAGGTTTAAGTAGAGGATGCTGATACATTCCAGTCTCATGAGGTTTAGTTTTGTTGGAGGTTTCTTTTTTATGCTTCTATTGTGTGCGCCTTCGTGTTGTATAAAGATGCAAACCTCAAAAAGGATTTTCGGGACACATGTAAAATTAATTAGAATTCAAATATATAAAAATGTACCGGTAGATCTGTAAGAGTAATTCTGTGTTTTCTAAAAATAATTACGGTTGGAAAAAATTACAGCAGTTGTTTGGTATTTACATGTTTTGACGAGGTTATTAGCATTTGCCCGGTCCAAAGCGTACTATAACTAATGGGGCTTATCGAGCACATGATTTTTTTTTAATTAATTATTTTTTTGTTTTTATAATTTATTTAATTATAATTAAATTATCTATATATTTTAGATTGTATAATTCAATTTTATTTAATTGCAACAGAGTGAAAAAAATAAATTGTCTAAATTTGTGGATGGTTGTAAAACATTATCAAAGACACGATGTTTTAAAAATAATAAGCTAGTTTGTGTTGAAAATAATTTTGTAGATTACAGTTATATATTGTTAATATGATTTTGATTGGTTTAAAATAATTGTAATTATGCATATAATGTTCAAATAATACATTTTGAGTATTTAAAAAAAATTCTGCATTCATTCCAAGTCATTTGATCACAATAATCAATATTTAAGCTTTCTATACTATCTAGTCCAAAAATTAGATTATACATAGTCTCATAGTAATTTCCTCACACGAAAAAAAAGAAATGGATTATAAAGAGTTTAAATGTAGATTATTGTGTTGAATTGACTTACAATGAAAGCATAAAAGAACAAAATGCTCAAATGATACTCAGAATAGCATTATTTGCACTCTATATGCGTAATTACCATTTATAATCCAATCTTTTTGAATAAATAAGACATGAATCATATACAATACAGTATAAAGAGTTTAAATGTAGATCATTGTGATGAAATAATTTAGAATGAATCAAGAAACGATTGAAATGCTCAAAAAAGATACTAAAAATTGCATTATTTGCACTTTACATGCGTAATTACCATGTATAATTCAATCTTTTTGAATAAATAAGATATAAATCACATTGTAGACAATATAAAAAGTATGAATGTAGATTATTGTGGTGAAATGACTTATAATGAATTCAGAAATGATTGAAATGCTCAAATGATACTCAAAATTGCATTATTCGCATCTAATATGCGTAATTACGATGTATAAGCCAATCTTTTTGAAGAAATAAGATATAAATAATATTCAAGCCAGTATAAAAAGTTTAAATGTAAATTATTGTGATGAAATGACTTACAATGAATGCAGAAACGATCAAAATACTCAAATGATACTTAGAATTTCATTATTTACATATTATATGCGTAATTACCATGTATAATCCATTATTTTTCAAGAAATAAGATATTAACCATATATTAGACAATATAAATAGTTTAAATGTAGATTATTGTGATGAAATGAGTTAGAATGAATCAAGAAACGATTGAAATGCTCAAATGATATTCAGAATTGCATTATTTGCATTTTATATGTGTAATTACCAAGTATAATCCATTCTTTTTGAAGAAATATGATATTAATCAAATACTAGACAATATAAAGAGCATAAATTTAGATTATTGTAATGAAATGACTAAGAATGAATCAAGAAAAAATTAAAATGCTCAAATGATACTTAGAATTGAATTATTTAAAAATTATATGCGTAATTACCATTTATAATTCAATTTTTTTTGAAAAAAAAAGACATGAATCATATTCTAGACGGAATATAGAGTTTAAATGTTGATTATTGTTACTCTAAATTGCATTATTTGCAACTTATATGCGTAATTACCATGTATAATCCAATCTTTTTGAATAAATAAGATATTAATCCTACTCCAGACAGTATAAAGAGTTTAAATGTAGAGTATTGAGATAAAATGATTAAGAATGAATCAAGAAACGATTGAAATGCTCAATTTATAATCAGAATTGAATATGTTGACTGGGTTAAATTACTGGTCACCACAGCTACTTCCTCAATTCTTGTCAATGGTTCCTTAGGCCCGGGTGTTTAAGCATAAAAGAGGCTTACGTCAGGGCGACCCCCTTTCGTCTTTTTTGTTTCTTCTGGTGGTGGATGTACTCTCGGTCATGCTAACCTCTGCAGCAACCTCTCTAACTACTACCATCTCAGCAAAAATCCCGATGCCTTACTTCCTTTTGCAATACGCGGACGATACCTTGGTGTTTGTTGCGGCCGATCCTCGCACCATAAGAACACTCAGCTTGGTTATCAAACTTTTCGAAAGAGCCTCTGGTCTAGCTATTAATGCCAACAAGTCTTCATTTGTTCCTTTTAATGTTCCACCTCAGTTGGAGGCTTTATTACTACAGCTTCTTGGGTTCAACAAAACTGCACTCCTATTACTTATCTTGGCCTTCCCTTAACAGTAGGTAGGCCAGACAGAATTTGCTTCCAACCAATTTTAGAAAAAATTGAACGTAAACTAGCAAGTTGGCACGGTAGATTACTTTCAAGGGCAGGGAGACTTACACTTGTCTCATCAGTACTGACGGCTATCCCCTCTTACTTTATTGGACAGGTAAAGGAAAAGCTCTTTCTGGGTTTATCCGTTAGCAGCAAATATTCCAAATGTACTCTTACCTTTTTTATATATGATTTCTCTTTCGATTTCCTGCTGTCTTACGAATTGATAGAGGTGAGTAGCAATCAAGTTATCCCCATTGTAAAGTGAATATTAGGTCAATCATACTTACTATTCTTCATGTCAGTTTTTCTCCTCCCAACTTGGTTAATTCAACACATTGACAAAGTAAGGCGGCGCTTTTTATGGGGAACCAGTGATTCTGGTAAAAGGAAAATCCACCTTTTTGTCTTGGAGCCGGATTTGTTTACCAAAGAAGAATGGAGGATTAGGTCTCTTGGACCTGAACCTTCAGAACAAATCACTGTTTTTACACTGGTTATGGAAACTACACACTGATAACCACTCCCTCTGGTTCAAGCTTGCGCATTGTCTCTACTCCCCAGATTCAGGATGTAAGTCTCCTCTACTCTGGAACAAGGCTGGATCTTTCTTCTGGAGGGATTTGTGCTCTTTGTGATTTCTATTTCAATTCTCCAGCTGTGTGGCAGTTGCGGGAGGTTCTACTACATCCTTTTGGTTTGACAATTGGGGAGGAAAACCATTATTCTCCATCCTAAGGAATCATGCCAAACCGCTTTTGAGACCAAAGATCTCTTTTAGGGATGCTGCACCACTTTTGACTCGCTTACTCCCCCTGCCAAGAGACTGTCACTTCGACTCATTGCTCTCTTTGCTGCCGCCTCTACTTGCTGCCAATCAGCCTGATAACATCTCCTGGAAATGGAGTTCTGCAGGAAATTTCTCTGTCTCTTCTACTTATGTAACACTTTCCTCTGCAGGGAAACATACTGCTCAGTTTTACAGCTTCTGGAAGTTAAAAATGCCTCCTTCGATTCAGTTCTTCACCTTCCTCCTTTACAATAATCGGCTACTGACACAGCAACAACTAAGTCGCAGGGGATGCCAGGTGACTCAAGGCTCCTCCCTATGCCTTTCAAACGAGTTAGAAGACTCCATTCACTTATTTTTCAACTGCTCGTTCATCTACACAGTCTTCAATTGCTAGCTTGTTGAATCAGGTCTCTGATGATACAAGGCTTGCCTCACTGGTTTGCACCACCTTTTGGGGAGTTTGGTTGGAACGTAACAACAGGATTTTTAGAAACAAAAGCAGAACGGTGGAGATGGTGGCACAGTGGGTTTTAGAGGAGTCAACTTTGTTCTGCAAGTTTTGCTAATTTCCTTTCGTTTTGTCTCTTTTAATTTTCTTTCTTTCTTTTTCTTCTGTTTGACAGCCGCTGTCAAACTCTTAAAAAAAAATCAGAATTGAATTATTTGCATTTTATATGCGTATTTACCATGTATAATCCAATACTTTAGAAGAAATAAGATATTAATCATATACTAGACAATATAAAGAGTTTAAATATAGATTATTGTGATGAAATGAGTAAGAATGAATCAAGAAACGATTGAAATGCTCAATTGATACTCAGAATGGCATTATTTGCAGTTTATATGCATAATTACCATGTATAATCCAATCTTTTTTTAATAAATAAGATATAATAAGATTTTAAACAGTATAAAGAGTTTAAATATAGATTATTGTGATGAAATGACTTAGAATGAATCCAGAAACAATTGAAATCTACAATTGACATGATTAATTGCAATTACTCAGAATTGCATTATTTGCATTTTATATGATTAATTGCAATTTCTAATCCAATATTTTTGAGTAAATAAGACATGAATCATACTGTAGTTTATAATCCAATTGACATGATTAATCCAATATTTTATATGATTAATGGCATTATTTGCAGTTTATATGCATAATTACCATGTATAATCCAATCTTTTTTAATAAATAAGACATACTAAGATTTTAAACAGTATAAAGAGTTTAAATATAGATTATTGTGAAGAAATGACAAAGAATGAATCCAGAAACAATAGAAATGCTAAAATGATATTCAGAATTGCATTATATGCATTTTATATGTGTAATTACCATGTATAATCCATTATTTTTTGAATAAATAAGGAATTATTCATATTCTGGACATTACATAGAATTCAAACGTAGATTATTATGATGAAATGACTTACAACGAATTCAGAAACAAATGAAATGCTCAAATACTAAGAATTGCATTATTTGCATCTTATATGTGTAATTACCATGTATAATCCAATATTTTTTAGTAAACAAGATATTAATCATATTATAGACAGTATAAAGAGTTTAAATGTATAGTATTGAGATGAAATGACTTAGAATGAATCAAGAAGACGATTGAAATGCACAAATGATACTCAGAATTGCATTATTTACATTTTATAGGCGTAATTACCATGTATAATCCATCAGTTTTGAAGAAATAAAATATTAATCATAAACTAGACAGTATAAAGAGTTTAAATTAGATTATTGTGATGAAATGAGTTAGAATGAATACAGAAATGATTGAAATGGTCAAATGATTGTCAGAATTACATTATTTGCAATTTATTTACGTATTTACCATGTATAATTCAATTTTTTTGAATAAATATGATATTAATCATATTCTAGACAGTATGAAGAGTTTAAATATAGATTATTGTGATGAAATTACTGAGAATGAATCAAAAAACGATCGAAATGCTCAAATGATACTTAGAATTGCATTATTTGCATTTTATATGTTTAATTACCATGTATAATCCAATCTTTTTGAATAAATAAGCGTATAGAGATTAAATGTAGATTATTGTGCTCAAATGACATTGAATGAATCTAGAAAAGATTGAAATGCTCAAATGACACTAAGAATTGCATCATTTGCAGTTTATATTCGTAATTACCATGTATAATCCAATCTTCTTGAATTAATAAGACATGAATCATATTCTGGACAGTATAAAGAGTATAAATGTAAATTATTGTGATGGAATGACTTAGAATGAATCAAGAAACGATTGAAATGCACAAATGACACTAAGAATTGCATTATTTGTATTTTATATGCGTAATTACAATGTATAATCCAATCTTTTTGAATAAATAAGATACGAATCATATACTAGACAGTATGAAAAGTTTAAATGTATATTATTGTGGGAAAATTACTTAGAATTAATCAAGAAACGATTGAAATGCTCAAACGATACTCAGAATTACATTATTTGCAATTTATGTGCATAATTACCAATTATGATCCTATCTTTTTGAAGAAATAAAATATTAATCATATACCAGACCGTATAAAGAGTTTAATTATAGATTATTATGATGAAATGAGTTTGAATAAAATAAGAAACGATTGAAATGCTCAAATGATACTCAGAATTGCATTATTTGCACTTTATATGCGTAATTACCACATATAATCCAATCTTTTTGAATAAATAAGATATTTATCATATTCTAAACAGTATAAAGAGTTTCAATTTAGATTATTGTGATGAAATGACCTGGAATGAATCAAGAAACATTGAAATGCATAAAATGATACTCAGAATTGCATTATTTGTATTTTATATGGGTAATTACCATGTATAATCCATTCATTTTGAATAAATATGATATTAATCACAAACTATACAATATAAAGATTAAAGAGTATAAATGTAGATTATTGTATGATATGACAAAGAATGAATCTAGAAATGATTGAAATGCTCAAATGATACACAGAATTACATTATTTGCAATTTATATGCGTAACTAGCATTTAGAATCCAATAATTTTGAAGAAATATGATATTAATGATGTTCTAGACAGTATAAAGAGTTTAAATGTAGATTATTGTGACGAAATGGCTTCAAATGAATCCAGAAACGAATGAAATGCTCAAATGATACTTAGAATTGCAATATTTGCACTTTATATGCGTAATTACGATTATACAAGGTAATTAATATAATTAATATCTTATTTATTCAAAATCAGGGATTATACAAGGTAATTATGCATATAAAGTGCAAATAATGCAATTCTGAGTATCATTTGAGCATTTAATTCATTTCTGGATTCCTTCTGGATTTTTTCATCACAATAATTTACTTTTAAACTCTTTATACTGACTATAATATGATAAAAAAAGATTGGATTTTACATGCTAATTATGCATATAAAGTGCAAATAAAGCAATTCTAAGTATCATTAGAGCTATTCAATCGTTCCTGGATTCATTCTAAGTCATTTCATCACTATAATCTACTTTTAAACATTTTGTACTGAGTACTGACTATAATACGATCAATATCTTCTTTATTCAAAAACATTTTATTATACATGGTAATTAAGAATATAATGTTCAAATATTGCAATTCTGAATATCATTTGATCATTTCATTCGTTTCTGGAATCATTCTGAGTCATTTCATCAGAATAATCTACATTTAATCTCTTTATACTGTCTAGAATATAATTAATATCTTATTTATTCAAAAAGATTGGATTATATATGGTTATTACGCATATAAAGTGCAAATATTGCAATTCTAAATATAATTTAAGTATTTCATTCGTTTCTGGTTTCATTCTAAGTCATTTTATCACAATAATCTACATTTGAACTCTTTATACTGTCTAGAATATGATGAATGTCTACTTTATTCAAAAAGATTGGATTACAAATGGTAATTACGTATATAAATTGCTAATAATGCAATTCTGAGTATCATTTGAGCATTTCAATCGTTCTCTATTCATTCTTATTCACTTCATCACAATAATCTACATTTATACTCTTTATGTTGTCTAGTATATGATGAATATCATATTTCTTGAAAAACAATCTATTATACATGGCAATTACACATATAAATTGCGAATAATGCAATTCTGAGTACCATTCGAATATTTCAATCATTTCTTGATTCATTCTTAGTTATTTCATCACAATAATCAAAATGTAAACTCTTTATACTGTCTAGAATATGATTCATGTCTTATTTATTCAAAAAGATTGGATTATGCATTGTAATTAGACATATAAGGTGCAAATAATTCAATTTTAAGTATCTTTTGAGCATTTCAATCATTTCTGGAGTCATTCTAAGTCATTTCATCACAATAATATACTTTTAAACTCTTTATACAGTCTAAAATTTGATTAATATCTTATTTATTCAAATATATTGGATTATACAAGGTAATTACGCCTATAAAGTACAAATAATGCAATTTCGAGTATTATTTGAGTATTTCATTTGTTTTTGGAATCATTCAAAGTTATTTCATCACAATAATCTACGTTCAAACTCTTTATACTGTCTAGAATATGACTAATATCTTATTTATCCAAAACTATTGGATTATAGAAGGTAATTACGCATATAGATTACAAATAATGCAATTCCAAGTATCATTTGAGTATTTCATTTGTTTCTGGAATCATTCAAAGTTATTCCATCACAATAATCTACTTTTAAACCATTTATACTGTCGAGAATAAGATTCATGTCTTATTTTTTAAAAAATATTGGATTAGACATGGTAATTACGCATACAAAGTGCAAATAATGCAAATCTGAGTATCATTTGAGCATTTCATTCGTTTCCGGATTTATTCTAATTTCTAAGTCATTTCATCACAATAATCTACGTTTAAACTCTTTATACTGTCTAGAATATGATTAATATCTTATTTATTCAAAACTATTGCATTATAGAAGGTAATGACGTATATAAAGTACAAATAATACCATTCCGAGTATCATTTGAGTATTTCATTTGTTTCTGGAATCATTCAAAGTCATTTCATCTCAATAATCAACTTTTAAACTCTTTATGCTGACTATAATATTATTAATATATTATTTATTCAAAAACTTTGGATTATACAAGGTAATTACGCATATAAAGTGTAAATAATACAATTCTGAATATAATTTGAACATTTCATTAGTTTCTGGATTAATTCTAAAGTCATTTCATAACAATAATCTACTTTTAAAACTCTTCATACTGACTATAAAATGATTAAAATCTTCTTTATTCAAAAACATTGGATAATACATGATAATTACGCATATAAAGGGCAAATAATGCAATTCTGAGTATCATTGAGCATTTCATTTGTTTCTGGAATCATTCGAAGTCCTTAAATCAAAATAATCTCAGTTTAAACTCTTTCTACTGTCAAAAAAATATGATTCATGTCTTATTTATACAAAAATATTGGATAATAAATGGTAATTACACATATAAAATGCAAATTATGCAATTCAGAGTATCATTTGAGCATTTCAATCGTTTCTGTATTCATTCTAAGTCATTTCATCACAATAATCTACTTTTAAAATCTTTATACTGACTATAATATGATTAATATCTTATTTATTCAAAATCATTGGATTCTACATGGTAATTACGCATATAAAGCGCAAATAATGCAATTCTGAGTTTCATTAGAATAAGAATGAATAAAGAACGATTGAAATGCTCAACATAGTTGCATTATTAGCAATTTATATGAGTAATTACCATTTATGATCCAATCTTTCTAAATAAATTAGACATTCATCATATTCTAGACAGTATAAAGAATTTAAATGTAGATTAATGTGATGAAATGACATAGAATTAATCCAAAAACGAATGAAATGCTTAAATGATACTTAGAATTGCAATATTTGCACTTTATATGCGTAATCACCATATATAATCCAAACTTTTTTAATAAATAAGATATTAATCATATTCTAGACAGTATAGAGAGTTTAAATGTAGATTATTCTGATGAAATGACTCAGAATGATTCCAGAAATGAATGAAATGCTCAAATGATATTCAGAATTGCAATATTTGCACATTATATTCTTAATTACTATGTATAATCAAATGTTCTTGAATAAAGAAGATATTGATAGTATTATAGTCAGTACAAAATGTTTAAAAGTAGATAATTGTGATGAAATGACTTAGCATGAATCCAGAAACGATTGAATAGCACAAATGATACTCAGAATTGCTTAATTTGCACTCTATATGTGAAATCAGCATGTAAAATCCAATGTTGTTGAATAAACAAGATATTGATCATATTATAGTCAGTATAAAGAGTTTAAAAGTAAATTATTGTGATGAAATAACTTAGAATGAATCCAGAAACGATTGAAATGCTCAAATTATACTCAGAATTGCATTATTTGCATTTTATATGTGTAATTACCATTTATTATCCAATATTTTTGTATAAATAAGACATGAATCATATTTTTTTGACAGTAGAAAGAGTTTAAACTGAGATTATTTTGATTTAAGGACTTCGAATAATTCCAGAAACAAATGAAATGCTCAATGATACTAAGAATTGTATTATTCGCATTTAACGTGCGTAATTACCATGTATAATTCAATCTTTTTGAGTAAATAAAATATGTGTCATATTCTTGACAGTATAAAGAGTTTAAAAATGTATATTATTGTGATCAAATGACAAAGAATGAATCAAGAAACTATTTGAAATGCTCAAATAATACTCAGAATTGCAGTATTTGCAAATTATATCCGTAATTACCATTTATAATCAAATCTTTTTGAATAAATAAGATATGAATCATATTCTACACAGTATGTAGAATTTAATTGCAGATTATTGTGATGAAATGACTTTGAATGAATTCAGAAACGAATGAAATGCTCAAATGGTATTCAAAATTACATTATTTGCACTTTATATACGTAATTACCATTCATATCCAATCTTTTAGAATAAAATAGATATTAATAATATTCTAGACAGTATAAAGAATTTAAATGTATATTATTGAGATAAAATGATGTGGAATTAAACCAGAAACAATTGAAATGCTCTAATGATACACAGAATTGCATTATTTGCAATTTAGATGTGTAATTACCATTTATAATCCAATGTTTTTGAATAAGTAGGACATAAATCATATTTTTTTGAAATTATAAAAATTTTAAATGTAGATTATTGTGATGAAAGTACATAGTATAAATCCAGAAATGATTAAAATGCTCAAATGATACTCGATTGCATTATTTGCATTTTCTATGTGTAATTACCATGTAAAACCAATCTTTTTGAATAAATAAGACATGAAAAATATTTTAGACAGTATAAAGAGTTTAAATGTAAATTATTGTGATGAAATGACTTAGAATGAAATTGAGATTCGCTGCCGCGCGACACAGCGTGTCGCGCGGTATGCTGGCCGTTCGATTAAGATCCAATGGACAAGGGAGCCCCGTGCATGTAACCTAGATTGGTAGGCCCGTAAAAAGTGAACCGTCCGATCAAGATCAGACGGCTCGTAGTGCGCGACACGCGGTGTAGCGCAACAGCGAATCCGGATTGCTTAGAATGAGTCCAGAAAAGAATGAAATGCTCAAATGATACACAGAATTGCAATATTTGCACTTTCTATTTGTAATTACATTGTATAATCCGATATCTTTTAATAAATAATACATAAATCATATTCTGGACAGTATAAAAAATTTAAATGTAGATTATTCTGATGAAATGACTTAGAATGAATTAAGAAACGATTGAAATGCTCAAATGATACTCAGAATTGCATTATTTGCACTTTATATGCGTAATTACCATGCATAATCCAATATTTTTTTAATAAATAAGACAAATCACATTCTAGAAAGTATAAAGAATCCAGAAACTATTGAAATGCTCAAATGTTACTCGAAATTACGCTATTTCCAATTATTAGCGTAAATACCATTTATAACCCAATATTTTTAAATAAATTAGACATTAATCATATTCTAGATAGTATAAAGAGTTTAAATGTAGATTATTGTTATGAAATGACTTAGGATGAATCCAGAAACGAATGAATTGCTCAAATGATACTCAGAATTCTTTTAATTGCACTTTATATTCATATTTACCAAGTCTAATCCAATGCTTTTGAATAAAAAAGATATTAATCATATTTAGAAAGTATAAAGAGTTTAAAAGTAGATTATTGTGTTGAAATGACTAAAAAATTAATAAAGAAACAATTTAAATGCACAAATGATTCACAGAATTGCATTATTTGCAATTTATATGCATAATTACCAGTTATAATCCAATCTTTTTTAAAAAAATTAGACATTCATCTTATTCTATACAATATACAAAGTTTAAATGTAGATTATTCTGATGAAATAACTTAGAATGAATTGAGAAACGAATGAAATGCTCAAATGATACTCAGAATTGCCTTATTTGCACTTTATATGCGTAATTACCACATATAATTCAATATTTTTAAATAAATAAGATATTTATCATATTCTAAACAGTATAAAGATTTTAAATTTAGATATTTATGATGAAATATCTTGGAATAAATCACGAAAAGATTGAAATGCTCAAATTATACTCAGAATTGCATTATTTGCATTTTATATGGGTAATTACCATGTATAATCCATTCATTTTGAATCAATATGATAATATTAATCATATACTACACAATATAAAGAGTATAAATATAGATTATTGTATGAAATGACAAAGAATGAGTTAAGAAACTATTGAAATGCTCAAAAGATACTCAGAATAGCATTATTTGCAATTTATATGCGTAATTACCATTTATAATCCAATCTTTTTGAAGAAATAAGATATTAATCATATACTAGACAGTATAAGAGTTCAAAGACAGATTATTGTGATGAAATTAGTTAGATTAAATCAAGAAACGATTAAATGCTCAAATGATACTCTGAATTGTATTATTTGCACTTTATATGCGTAATTACCATGTATAATCCAATATATTTTAATATATTAGACATTTATCATATTCTATACAGTATAAAGAGTTTAAATGTGTATTATTGTGATGAAATGATATAGAATGAATTTAATGAAATGCTCAAAATTAAACACAATATTGAATTATTTGAACTTTATATGCGTAATTACCACATATAAGCCAATCTTTTTGAATAAATAAGATATTAATCTTATTCTGGACAAAAATAAAGCATTTAAATGTCGTTTATTCTGATGAAATGACTTACAATGAATTCAGAAACGATTGAAATGCTCAAATGATATTTAGAATTGCAATATTTGCTCATAATATGCGTAATTACCATGTATAATCCAATGTTTTTGAATAAACAAGATATTAATCATATTATAGTCAGTATAAAGAGTTTAAAAGTAGATTATTGTGATGAAATGACTTAGAATGAATCCTGTAATGATTGAAATGCTCAAATGATACTCAGAATTGCAATATTTGCACTTTATATGCGTAATCAGCATGTATAATCTAATCTTTTTGAGTAAATAAGACATCAATCATATTATAGACAGTATAAAGAGTTTAAATTTTGATTATTGTGATAAAATGACTTAGAATGAAACCAGAAACGATTGCAATGCTCTAATGATTCTCAGAATTGCATTATTTGCAATTTATATGCGTAATTACCATTTATAATCCAATCTTTTTGAATAAATAGGACATAAATCCTATTTTTTGACAGCATAAAGTGTTTAAACTGACATCAGAATTGCATTATTTGCATTTTATTTGTGTAATTACCATGTATAATTCAATCTTTTTGAATAAATAAAACATAAGTCATATTCTAGACAGTATAAAGAGTTTAAATATAGATTATTGTGATGAAATAACAAAGAATGAATCAATAAAAGATTGAAATTCTCTAATGAAACTCAGAATTGCATTATTTGCAAATTATATGTGTAATTATCATTCATAATCCAATATTTTTTAATAAATAAGATAATAATCATATTCTAGACATTATAAAGAGTTTAAATGTAATTTATTGTGATAAAATTGTTGTCCCTAAATTTAGGCCTAGAGGGGGGTGAATAGGCACAAAAACGAATTTCTAAACCGGTATGGTCAATATTTGGTTCAATTCAAACTTGGTCTAACACAAACAATCAAAGCACAAGCAATTCAAGTATAGCAAGATAATAGAGAGAGAAATTGAACACGCGATGTATTACGGAGTTCCGACCCGCTAGGAAGTGCTAGCCTTAGTCGTACGTCTCCGGGAGTTTCGCAACCTCGAAATGGGCGCGCTCCGTTCAATTCCACACGAACGGGACTACAAATTCGAACCAAATCACCTTGTTACAATCACTCTCAAGGTGGATTGGCCTAACTCAATTAAACAAGCTCAAACACTCAAAGGATTGAGGCTCTAACCAAATCACTCAACAAATCTAGCAATTAACACTAGTGGATTGGTTTAGCACACTCTAATCTCAATGATTTTGCTAAATAATGCTCAAACACAAGAGAGAGTAATGTCTAACTGGTTGGAGCTCAAAAGGGAGGAGTTTCAAAGGTTTCAAAAGTGTCTAAACAGTTCCAAGAGACCCCATATATATAGAGGGCGCCAACAGCTCCAAAGACCAGTCAAAACAGACTCTGGCGTTATACAACGCTATATGCCGTTGTACAACGCCTAAATAGCCGTTGAAAAATCAAACGGTCACAGACAATAACGTTGTGAGTTGTCAGAGCGTTGTGTAACGCTGTATAGCGTTGCACAACGCTTCAGCAAAAATCCAAAGCAGAAGCTCGACAGTTCCGTTGGAACTTGTCAGAGCGTTGTGTAACGCTAGGTAGCGTTGCACAACGAAGTCAAGAAGAGAAACAAGGCAGAACTGACAAACTCAAACAATATTGTCAGAACGTCATACGACGCTGACTGCCGTCACACAACGGCGCCGTTGTACAACGCTATTCAGCGTTGCACTACGCGTCCAGAGCGATTGAGCGAAGTCTGAGCGAAGTTTAGAGCGTTACACAACGCTACAATGCATGGAACATGGCAGCATGCATGCAGCATCGATGCAGATCGATGTCTGAGCAATGCAGAGACGCCTGTTTCATACTGCGTTGTACAACGCTGAGTAGCGTTACACAACGTAGGAGTGGAAATGTTGTGTAACGTTACTTAGCGTTGCACAACGTTCTGACAAGGGGAAACAATGGATTAAACAGGTTTGAAAGCAAATGAACTAACGTTGCACAACGCTACTGAGCGTTGTGTAACGCTGTTCCAACCTTGTCAGAGATTTTGCAATTTAAGAGCGAATTAAACACAGCGTTGTGTAACGGCAAATAGCGTTGTATGACGCTGGACAGAAAAACTGAGCATTTTACCAGCAAATTGATTGAGATTAGTTTAGAGTTTAATTAAACCTTAATTACTGACTCTAACTAGACCAAAGCAATCTCTTGAAGCTCCAAACTAAGTGCCACACTTGCTTTAATCCATTCTTCAATAAATCTAGCTATAAAGCACTAAAAAGAGATGTTAGTTTAAAGGTTTCGGTTTTGTTTTGCAAATCGGCAAATCGAGAGAAAATGTTTAACCAACAAAAATGACTAAGAATGAATCGTCAAACGATTGAAATGGTCAAATGATACTCAGTATTGCAGTATTTGCAATTGATATGCGTAATTACCATTTATAATCCAGTATTTTGAATAAATTAGACATTAATTATGTTCTAGACAGTATAAAGAGTATAAATGTAGATTATTGTGATGAAATGACTTAGAATGAATTCTGAAATGATTGAAGTGCTTAAATGATACTCATAATTGCATTAGTTGTACTTTATATATGTAATTACCATTTACAATCAAATTTATTTTAAAAAAATAAGATATGAATAATATTCTTGCCATTCTAAAGTGTTTAAATGTTGTTTATTTTTGTGAAATGACTTAGAATTAACGCAGAAACGATTGAAATGTTCAAATTATACTCAGAATTACATTTTTTGCAGTTTATATGCGTAATTGCCATTTATAATCCAATCTTTTTCAATAAATAAGACATAAATCATATTTCTTTTTTACAGTATATGGAGTTTAGACTGAGATTATTTTGATCGAACGACATAGAATGAATCCAGAAACTAATGAAATTCTCAAATGATAATTAGAATTGTATTATTTGCATTTTATATGCGTAATCACCATATATAATCAAATATTTTTTTAATAAATAAGATCTTGATCATATTCAAGAGATTATAAAGAGTGTAAAAGTAGATTATTGTGTTGAAATGAATAAGAATGAATCCCGAAAAGATTGAAATGCTCAAAAGATACTTAGAATTGCATTATTTGCATTTTATATGTCTAATTACCATGTATAATCCAATATAAGATTTTAAATTTAGATTGTTGTGACGAAATAACTAAGAATGAATCAAGAAATGATTGAAATGTTAAAATAGTACTCAGAATTGCATTATTTGCATTTTATTTGTGTAATACATTCTTTTTGAATAAATAAGATATTAATCATATTATAGTCAGTATAAAGATTTTAAATGTAGATTATTATGAAGAAATGACTTAGAATGAATGCTAAAAACGAATAAAATGCTCAAATGATACTCAAAATTGCATTATTTGCACTTTATATTCGTAATTAACATTTATAATCCAATCTTTTTGAATAAATAAGATATCAATCATATTCTAGACAGTATAAACAGTTTAAATGTAGATTATTGTGATAAAATGACTTAAAATGAAACCAGAAACGATTGAAATGCTCTAATGATACTCAGAATTGCATTATTTGCAATTTATATGCATAATTACCATTTATAATCCGACCTTTTGGAATAAATAGGACATAAATCATTTTTTTTTGATAGTATAAAGAGCTTAAACTGAGATTATAGTGATCGAATGACTTAGAATGAATCCAGAAATAAATGAAATACTCCAATGATACTCTGAATTGCATTATTTGCACATTATATACGTAATTAACATTTATAATCTAATCTTTTTGAATAAATAAGATATTAATCATATTATAGTCAGTATAAAGATTTTAAAAGTAGATTATTGTGATGAAATGACTTAGAATGAATACAGAAACGATTGAAATGCTCAAATGATACTCAGAATTGCATTATTTACATTTTATATGCATAATTAGCAAGTATAATCCAATCTATTTTAATAAATAAGGCATGAATCATATTCTAGACAGTATAAAGAGTTTAAATGTAGATTATTGGTATGAAATGACTATGAATTAATCTAGAATCGAATGAAGTGCACAGATGATACTCAAAATTGCATTACTTGCACTTTATATGCGTAATTATCATTTATAAACAAAATCTTTTTGAACAAATAAGATATTAATCATATTCTAGACAGTATAAAGAATTTAAATGTAGATTATTGTGATAAAATGACTTATAATGAATCCAGAAATGATTGCAATTTTCAAATGATACTCAGAATTGCAGTATTTGAATTTAATATGCGTAATTACCATTTATAATCTAATATTTTTTAACAAATTAGACATTTATCTTGTTCTATACAGTATAAAGTGTGTAAATGTAGATTAATGTGATGAAATATCTTAGAATGAATTCATAAATGATTGAAGTGCTCAAATGATAGTAAGAATTGCATTATTTGCACTATATATAAAGTAATTTCCATTTATAATACAATCTTTTTAAAGAAATAAGATATGAATAATATTCTCGCCATTAAAAAGAGTTTAAATGTAGATTATCATGATGACATGACTTAGAATGTATGCAGGAACGATTGAAATGCTCAAATGATACTCAGAATTACATTATATGCAATTTATATGCGTTATTACCATTTATAATCCAATATTTTGGAATAAATTGGTCAATCATAATTTTTGACAGTATAAAGAAAATTGATATTATTGTGATCGAATGACTTAGAATGAATCCAGAAACGAATGAAATACTCAAATGATACCCAGAATTGCATTATTTACACTTTATATGCGTAATTACCATGTATAATCCAAAATTTTTAAATAAATATGATATTAATCATATTGTTGACAGGATAAAGAGTTTAAAAGTAGATTATTGTGTTGAAATGACTTAGAATGAATCCAAAAACGATTGAAATGCTCAAATGATACTCAGAATTACATTATAAGTCATTCGATTCCAAGTCATTTCATAAGAATAATCTACATTTAAACTCTTTATACTGTACAGAATATGATTAATATCTTATTTATATGAAAAGATTTGATTATATATGGTAATTACACATATAAATTGCAAATAATGCAATTCTGAGTATCATTTAAGCAATTCATTCGTTTCGGGTGCATTATTTGCACTTTACATGTCTAATTACCTTGTATAATCCAAAATTTTTGAATAAATAAGACATTATAAAGAGTTTATATTTTGATTATTGTGATGAAATAACTAAGAATAAATCAAGATTCGATTGAAATGTTCAAATGGTACTCAGAATTGCATTATTCGCATTATATTTGTGTAATTACCAAGTATAATCCATTGTTTCTAAAGAATATGATATTAATCATATACTAGACAGCATAAAAAATATAAATGTAGATTATTGTGATGAAATGACTAAGAATGAATAAAGAAACGATTTAATTGCTCAAATGATACTCAGAATTGCATTATTTGCAATTTATATGTGTAATTACCATTTATAATCCAATCTTGTTTAATAAATTAGACATTCATTATATTCTAAACAGTATAAATAGTTTAAATGTAGATTATTGTGATGAAATGACTAAGAATAAAACCTGAAACGAATGAATTGCTTAAATGATACTCAGAATTGCATTATTTGCACTTTATATGTGTAATTATCATATATAATCCAATCTTTTCATATAAATAAGATATTAATCATATTCTGTACAGTATAAAGAGTTTAAATGTAGATTATTCTTTTGAAATGACTTGGAATGAATCCAGAGATGAATGAAAAGCTCAAATGATACACAGAATTGTATTTATTTGCACATTATATGCGTAATTACCTTGTATAATCCAATATTTTTGAATAAATATGATATTAATCATATTATTGTCAGTATAAAGAGTTACAAGTATACTATTGTGATTAAATGATTTAGAATAAATCCAGAAACGAATGAAATGCTCAAATGATACTCCTAATTGACACCGTTCGAGCCACGACAGATGCTGACTAATCATCCCAGCCATGTCATTCAGTCAAAGAAGCAGTCAATAAAATTAATTAGTTGGTTAAGAGTTATCTTTTGTTTTAATTAGTCAAAAAGAGTTAATATTCTGTTGTTGTGTTTTGAGCTTTCTTTTGTGGTCTTCTAGGACTTTATTTAATGTGTTTTGATATTAGAAAAAGTGGTTGAGGTTATGTATTAATGGGTAGTGAGTTTTAAATGTAATAGATTGCTTTATAAGCTAAACATGATGATGTAATAGACAGATTATGAAATGAATACGAATTTCTGAGTTTTATCTCTATTTTCTTTCTCTTGAGAGCTGAGTGTTACTCCTCCTTGAGTGAATTGTATCCTTATATCTTTTACTACTTGAAACCTCTATCTGATCGGCGTCATTTGGTATCAGAGCACTCTAGGTTGCGATGGCTGGTCGTGGTAGGCCGCGAACGCAAGGGGGCCAAGACCAGCGAGATGCAGAGATCCAAGCACTTAGAAATCTGGTGCAGGATCGAGATCGTGAGGTGAATCAGTTGGTACAGATTGTGCAACAACTCCGAGAGCGTATTGAGCACTTGGAGGTCGCTGGGCGTGACCGCGATACATCGAATCGTGGCTCAGATGACGATCAATCCAGCGGTGAAGATGATGAGACCAACCCCTTCCACGACCATGGGTCCAGTGATGAAGAGGCTCGACATCGACACCCACCCCGAAGGAACACTGGTTTCCGACGGGCTTTTGATTTGAAAGGTGATATTCCTGTGTATGAAGGTCGAATTAATCCTGATGAGTTTATTGATTGGTTGAATACAGTTGAAAGAGTTTTTGACTACAACAACATTTCTGAAGAAGAAAAGGTGAAAGTTGTTGCCATCAAACTTAAGAAGCACGCTTCTATTTGGTGGGAGCAGTTGAAAATGAAGCGAGGGCGAGAGGGCAAGTCAAAAATTCGAACTTGGGAAAAGATGAAAAAAGAGTTGCGCAAGAAGTTTTTACCTGATGGTTACTTACAAGAGGCATTCCTTCAGCTACATGACTTTACTCAACGCGAGTTAACCGTGGCTGATTACACAGAGCAGTTTGATTATCTAATGTTGAAGTGTGGGGTTGTAGAACCCGAGGAGCAGACCATTGCCCGTTATCTTCGCGGGCTCCAAAAAGAGATTCATGATATGGTAACTCTTCAATCTTTTTGCTCTTATCATGATGTTTTTAAGCTGGCCACAAAAATTGAAAAGCAATTGAAGGAGAAGGAAGGCAGAAAATCAACTAGTTTTGGTGGTTCTCGTGTAACAACCCGCGGTTATTCGACTAACCGTAGTAGTAGCTCTCAAACAGCAAAACCAGCAGCAACCAAAACCACCAGAATTGTTCCGATGCAAGAAAATGTTGCGGGTTCATCCCGAGTGAAACCGAAATCTGTGCAGTGTTACAAGTGCCAAGGTTATGGACATATAGCCTCTGAATGTCCAAACCAGCGGGTTTTTGCAATTGTTGAAGAACCTTTGGAGAATGAAAATTTCAATTTGGAGTTGCCACCAGTTTTTGATGAGCCATGTGAGGAAGAAGAAGTCACGTATGGAGATGTGGGAGAATTGTTGATGATTCGAAGGGTGTTGAATGCAAGTTCAGAACCTAACGAAGCATGGCTGCGCAACAACATCTTTCAGACACGGTGCACATCATATGGCAAGGTATGTGAGGTTGTTATTGATAGCGGGAGTTGTGAAAATGTTGTTTCTAAAACTATGGTTGAAAAGCTGCCTCTAAAATCTGAAAAACACCCTCAACCTTATAAACTTTCTTGGCTACAAAAGGGTAATTCAGTTCGTGTAGACCAGAGATGTTTAGTGAATTTTTCCATTGGAGAAAATTATCGTGATGAAGTATGGTGTGATGTGGTTCCTATGGATGCATGCCATTTACTTTTGGGTCGTCCATGGCAGTATGATAGAAAGGCAGTGCATGATGGATTTAGAAACACCTATTCTTTCATGAAAGATGGTATCAAGGTGACTTTGGGTCCTTCCAAACATAAAAGTGCATCAAAATCTGCAAGTGGAGAGAGTAATTTCTTTATCTCAAAATCTGAATTTTATGAAGCAATAGAAGAATCTGAATTATTTTATGCACTTGTGGTGAAAGAGGTTGCAAATGATGTAACAACAAATCTGGAATTGTTAGAACCTTTACTTGCAGAATTTCAGAATATCATTCCAGATGAAATTCCAATAGGGCTTCCTCCTATGCGCAACATACAACATTGCATTGATTTTGTTCCTGGAGCAGTTTTGCCGAATAAAGCGGCATATCGAATGAATCCAATGGAGAATGCCGAATTACAGCGGCAGGTAGATGAGCTTTTAAAGAAAGGTTTGGTGCGAGAAAGCATGAGCCCTTGTGCAGTTCCAGCTCTTTTGGTTCCGAAGAAAGATGGTTCTTTTAGAATGTGTGTCGATAGTAGAGCGGTTAATAAAATCACCATCAAATACCGCTTTCCTATTCCTCGCCTTGATGACATGTTGGACCAGCTTCATGGTGCAAATGTGTTCTCAAAGATTGATCTTCGAAGTGGCTATCATCAGATTCGGATGCGACCTGGTGATGAGTGGAAAACAACCTTTAAAACTCGTGATGGGCTGTATGAATGGCTTGTAATGCCATTTGGGCTTTCTAATGCTCCTAGCACATTTATGCGACTAATGAACTTTGTTTTCAAGTCGTTTATTGGCAGGTTTGTGGTGGTCTATTTTGATGATATTCTTGTGTACAGCAAAGGTCCAGATGAACACATCAAGCATCTTCGCAAAATTTTCGAGGTGCTAAATGAGCAGAAGTTGTATGTCAACTTAAAGAAGTGCGAGTTCATGACCAGCAACTTGGTGTTTCTTGGATATGTTGTTTCAAATGGAGGCATTCATGTTGATCCATCAAAGGTGGAGGCAATTCTCTCTTGGCCAGTTCCAACTTCAATTCATGAAGTTCGCAGCTTTCTCGGGTTGGCGTCTTTCTATCGCCGATTTATTCGAAGTTTCAGCACCATTGCAGCACCAATCACTGAGTGTTTGAAGGGAGGTGTGTTTCGATGGACAAGAGATGCTGAAAACAGTTTTGAACTTCTCAAGTCGAAAATGATGGAGGCTCCTTTACTTGCATTGCCGAACTTTGAGCAGGTATTTGAGCTTGAATGTGATGCATCTGGTGTGGGAATTGGTGCTGTCCTCAGCCAAGAAGGACGGCCAATCGCTTTCTTTAGTGAAAAGCTGTCAGATTCACGCAAGAACTACTCGACATATGACAAAGAATTCTATGCTATAGTTCGAGCACTATCACATTGGAGACATTATCTCATTTCGAAGTAGTTTGTTCTGTACTCTGATCATGAGGCTTTGAAGTACATCAATGGGCAACAAAAGCTCAAACCGAGGCATGCACGCTGGGTTGAATTTTTGCAGGAGTATACTTTTCATATCAAGCACAAAAGTGGGGTTCTAAATCAGGTGGCTGATGCTTTGAGTCGTAGGCGTTCCTTGCTGATCACTTTGCAAGCAAAAGTTGTGGGGTTTGAAGAAATTAAGGAGCTGTACAAAAAAGATGATTACTTTTGCAAAGTGATTGAAGAATGTTCAAAAGGACCATATAAAGAATTTGTTTTGCATGATGGTTTTCTTTTCAATGGAAACCGCTTATGCATTCCAAGTGGTTCTCTTCGCTGGGAGTTAATTAGAGAAGCTCATGAAGGGGGACTCAGCGGACATTTCGGGCGAGATAAAACAGCAGCACTTATTCAAGAATACTACTTCTGGCCAAAGATGGTGAAAGATGTGAATCATTACTTGTTGCGCTGTAAAACCTGCCATCTTGCTAAGTCAACATCCCAAAATGCGGGTCTCTATTCTCCGCTGCCTGTTCCAATTGCACCTTGGGAAGATGTAAGTGTGGATTTTGTAATGGGATTGCCTCGCACACAGCGGAGCAAAGACTCAATCATGGTGGTGGTAGATCGATTCTCTAAAATGGCGCACTTTGTACCTTGCTCCAAAACTATGGATGCAACTAATGTGGCTGATCTTTATTTTAGGGAAATTGTCAAGTTGCATGGCATTCCGAAGAGTATTACTTCAGATCGAGACCCAAAGTTTGTTGGACATTTTTGGCGTACGTTGTGGCGGAAGTTGGAACAAGATTGCAATTCAGTTCGGCCTATCATCCTCAAACTGATGGCCAAACTGAGTCAGTGAATCGTAGCTTGGGAAATTTGTTAAGAAGTTTGGTTGGTGAAAACATTCGACAATGGGATAACATTCTTCCTCAAGCAGAATTTGCATACAACCGTTCTTGTAGCCAAACCACTGGAAAAAGCCCGTTTGAAGTTGTGTATGGACACAATCCAACTGGTCCTATTGATTTGGTGCCGCTTCCAATAAACCAACAGTATAGTGGAGATGCAGACGAGCGAGCTAAATACATCAAGGAGTTACATGATCAAGTGAGAAAGCGCATTTTGAAGCAAAACCAGAAGTATGAGAAGCAAGCAAACAAGCATCGCAAAGAAGTGATTTTTAAGGAGGGTGATCTGGTCTGGGTGCATTTGAGCAAGGATCGTTTTCCACCAGGACGACATGGAAAACTCAAGCCACGAGGTGATGGACCATTTAAAATTCTGCAACGCATCAATGATAATGCATACAAGGTTGAGCTGCCAGCAAACTACGGTGTATCCACTACTTTTAATGTGAAGGATCTGTCTCTTTACCATGGAGATAATGAATTGAACTCAGGGACGAGTTACCGCGCAGCAGAAGCGAATGACACCGTTCGAGCCACGACAGATGCTGACTAATCATCCCAGCCATGTCATTCAGTCAAAGAAGCAGTCAATAAAATTAATTAGTTGGTTAAGAGTTATCTTTTGTTTTAATTAGTCAAAAAGAGTTAATATTCTGTTGTTGTGTTTTGAGCTTTCTTTTGTGGTCTTCTAGGACTTTATTTAATGTGTTTTGATATTAGAAAAAGTGGTTGAGGTTATGTATTAATGGGTAGTGAGTTTTAAATGTAATAGATTGCTTTATAAGCTAAACATGATGATGTAATAGACAGATTATGAAATGAATACGAATTTCTGAGTTTTATCTCTATTTTCTTTCTCTTGAGAGCTGAGTGTTACTCCTCCTTGAGTGAATTGTATCCTTATATCTTTTACTACTTGAAACCTCTATCTGATCGGCGTCACTAATTGCATTATTTGCAGTTTATATGCGTAATTAACATGTATAATCCATCGTTTATGAATAAATAATATATTAATCATATTATAGTCAATACGAAGAGTTTAAATGTAGATTATTGTTATGAAATGACATAAAAAGAGTTTAAATTTTTATTATTGCGATGAAATTACTAAGAATGAATCCAGAAACGATTGAAATGTTCAAATATTACTTAGAATTTAATTATTCACATTTTTATACGAATTACCATCTATAATCCAAACTTTTTGAATAAATTGGACATAAATCTAATTTTTTGACAGTATAAACAGTTTAAATGGAGATTATTGTGATCAAATGACTTAGAATGAATCCAGAAATGAATGAAATACTCAAATGATACTTAGAATTGCATTATTTGAACTTTATATCCATAATTACCTTGTATAATCCAATATTTTTGAATAAATAAGATAGTAATCATATTCTAGACACTATAAAAGGTTTAAAACTAGATTATTGTGATGAAATGACATAAAATGAATCAGAAATGAATGAAATGCTCAAATGATTCTGAGAATTGCATTATTTGAAATTTATATGCATAATAACAAAGTATAATCTGATCATTTTGAATAATTAAGACATGAATCATATTCTAGACAGTATAAAGAGTTTAAATGTAGATTATTGTGATGAAATGACAAAGAATGAATAAAGAAACGATTGAAATGCTCAAAAGATACTCACAATTGTATTATTTGTGATTTATATGCGTAATTACCATTTATAATCCAATCTTTTTGTATAAATAAGATATTAATCATATTCTAGACAGTATAAAGAGTTCAAATGTAGATTATTGTGATAAAATGACTTAGAATGAAACCAGAAACGATTGAAATGATATAGTGATATTCAGAATTGCATTATTTACAATGTATATACGTAATTACCATTTATAATCCCATCTTTTTGAATAAATAGGACATAAAACATATTTTTTTTGACAGTATAAAGAGTTAAACTGAGGTTATTGGGATCGAATGACTTAGAATGAATCTAGAAATGAATGAAATACACAAATGATACTTCGAATTTCATTATATGCATATTATATGCGTAATTACCATTTATAATCCAATATTTTTGAATAAATAAGATATTTTAATCATATTGTAGTCATCATAAGGAGTTTAAAAGTAGATTATTATGATGAAATGACTTAGAATGACTCCATAAACGATTGAAATGCTCAAATGAGACTCAGAATTGCATTATTTACATTTTATATGCGTAATTAGCATGTATAATCCAACCTATTTTAATAAATAAGACATGAATCATATTCTAGACTGTATAAAGAGTTTAAATGTAGATTATTGTGATAAAATGACTTAGACTGAATCCAGAAACGAATGAAATGCTCTAATGATACTCAAAATTACATTATTTACACTTTATATGCGTAATTACCATTCATAATCCAATTTTTTTAGTAAATAAGATATTAATAATATTCTAGACAGTATGAAGAGTTTAAATGTAGATTATTGTCATAAAATGACTTAGAATAAATCCAGAAATGATTGCAATGTGAAAATGATACTCAGAATTGCAGTATTTGAATTTTGATATGCGTAATTACCATTTATAATCTAATATTTTTTTAATAAATTAGACATTAATCATGTTCTAGACAGTATAATAAATGTTAATTATTGAGATGAAATGACTTAGAATTAATTTATAAATGATTGAAGCGCTCAAATGATACTAAGAATTGTATTATTTGCACTATATATAAGTAATTGCCATTTATAATACCATATTTTTAAATAAATAAGACATGAATAATATTCTAGCCATTATAAAGAGTTTAAATGTAGATTATTACGATGAAATAACTTAGAATGAATGCAGGAACGATTGAAATGATCAAATGATACTCAGAATTGCATTGTTTGCAATTTATATGTGTAATTACTATTTATAATCCAATCTTTTAGAATAAATTGGACATAAATCATAATTTTTAACAGTATAAAGAATTTAAATTAAGATTATTGTGATCGAATGACTTAGAATGAATCCAGAAATGATTGAAATACTCAAATGATACTCAGAATTGCATTATTTGCACTTTAATGCGTAATTACCATGTATAATCCAATATTTTTGAACAAATATGATATTAATCATATTGGTGACAGTATAAAGAATTTAAAAGTAGATTATTGTGTTGAAATGACTTAGAATGAATCCAGAAACGATTGAAATGCTCAAACGATACTCAGAATTGCATTATTTGCAGTTTATATGTCTAATTACCTTGTATAATCCAATCTTTTTGAATAAATTAGACATGAATCATATTATAGACAGTATAAAGAGTTTAAATTTTGATTATTGTGATGAAATAAATAAGAATGAATCAAGAAACGATTGAAATGTTCAAATGGTACTCAGAATTGCATTATTCGCATTTTATATGTGTAATTACCATGTATAATCCATTGTTTCTCAAGAAATATGATATTAATCATATACTAGACAGCATAAAGAATATAAATGTAGATTATTGTAATTAAATGACTAAGAATGAATAAAGAAATGATTGAATTTCTCAAATGATACTCAGAATTGCATTATTTGCAATTTATATGCCTAATTACAATTTATAATCCAATCTTATTTAATAAATTAGACATTCATTATATTATAAATAGTATAAATAGTTTAAATGTAGATTATTGTGATGAAATGACTTAGAATTAATCCGGAAACGAAAGCTATGCTCAAATGATACTCAGAATTGCATTATTTGCATTTTATATGTGTAATTACCATATATAATCCAATCTTTTTGAATAAATATGATATTGATCATATTCTAGACAGTATAAAGAGTTTAAATGTAGATTATTCTTATGAAATGACTTAGAATGAATCCAAAGAAGAATAAAATGCTCAAATGATACTCAGAATTGTATTTATTTGGACATTATATGCGTAATTACCATGTATAATCCAAATTTTTTTAAAAAATATGATATTAATCATAGATAGTCAGTATAAAGAGTTTAAAAGTATATTATTGTGATGAAATGACTTAGAATGAATCCAGAAAGGAATGAAATGCTCAAATGATACTCAGAATTACATTATTTGCAGTTTATATGCTTAATTACCATGTATAATCCAATGTTAATGAATAAATAATATATTAATCATAATATAGTCATTATAAATAGTTTAAATGTAGATTATTCTGATGAAATAACTTGGAAAGAGTTTAAATTCTAAATATTGTGATTATTTACTAAGAATGAATCCAGAAACGATTGAAATGCTCAAATGTTACTTAGAATTTCATTATTCGCATTTTATATGTGTAGTTACCATCTATAATACAATATTTTTGAATAAATTGGACATAAATCAAATTTTTTTTACAGTATAAACTGTTCAAACTTAGATTATTGTGTTCAAATGACTTAGAATGAATCCAGAAACGAATGAAATACTCAAATGATACTTAGAATTGCATTATTTGAACTTTATATGCGTAATTATCTTGTATAATCCAATATTTTTGAATAAATAAGATATTAATCATATTGTAAACAACACTATAAAGAGTATAAAAGTAGATTATTTTGATGAAATGACATAGAATGAATACAGAAACGAATTAAATGCTCAAATGATTCTCAGAATTGCATTATTTGAAATTTATATGCGTAATTACAATGTATAATGTGATATTTTCGAATAAATAAGACATGAATTATATTCTAGACAGTATAAGGAGTTTAAATGTAGATTATTGTGATGAAATGACTAAGAATGAATAAATAAACGATTGAAATGTTCAAATGATACTCACATTTCCTTTATTTGCAATTTATATGCGTAATTACCATTTATAATCCAATCTTTTTGAATAAATATGTCACAAATCATATTTCTTGACAGTATAAAGAGTTAAACTGAGATTTTTATGATCGAATGACTTAGAATTATCCATAAACTAATGAAATACTCAAATGATACTCAAAATTGCATTATTTGGAATTTGTATGCGTAATTATCTTGTATAATCCAATATTTTTGAATAAATAAGATATTAATCATATTTCAGACTGTATAAAGAGTTTAAAAAGTAGATTATTGTGATGAAATGACTTAGAATATGTAGAAACGATTGAAATGCTCAAATGATACTCAGAATTGTATTATTTGCAATTTATATGCGTAATTGCCATTTATAATCCAATCTTTTTGAATAAATAGGACATAAATCATATTTTCTGACTGTCTAAAGAGTTTAAAATGGGATTATTGTGATCGAATGACTTAATTAATGCAGAAACAAATGAAATACTCAAATGATGTTGTAAAATAAAGTGGAAGAAAGATAAAGAACAATTTATCAAGAGTAAGTAAGACAATATTCTCAATCACAAATTTCAAAATTTTATTCTCTCATTCCAACCATTCATGCAAATGTACAATGCCTCTATTTATAGGCTACAAAATAAGACCTCACGTAATGATCAATAAATAATTAGTGGAGATAGTGGAAAATTAATTTGTAGTGGAAAATAAAGAGATAAAGAATTAGTGGGAATATGAAGATGAACAATCCACATTTTATTAAATTTCATAACACTTCCCCTTGGATGTTCGTCTTTAATTATACACCATTAATATGATACTTCAGGATCAATATTAATATGGTACTTCTAGACCAATTTATCTACCTCATTATAAACATTACCAAGGAAAATCCATTAGGATAAAAACTTGGATAAGGGAAAAAGAGTGTAGTGTGTATAATACTTCCCCTCATTTTAATATTATTGGACATCCTTCAGTCGATGTAGACCTATTTTCTTTCTGAGTTGTTCAAAAACACTTGTTGGCAAAGATTTTGCGAATAGGTCAGCCAAATTGTTGCATGATTGAATTTTCTGAACATCTATTATACCATCCTTTTGTAGATCATGTGCCCAGAAGAACTTTAGTGCAATGTGCTTAGTTCGGTCTCCTTTGATGTATCATTCTCTTATTTGTGCTATAGAAGCTGCATTGTCTTCATATAATAGAGTAGGATTGTCCTTGATATTTTCAAGCCCACATTCTTCTTGAATATTTTGGATGATTGACTTTAATGAAACACATTCTCTACTTGGTTCATATAATGCAATGAGTTCGGCATGATTTGATGATGTGGCAGTTAAAGTTTGTTTTGTCGAACGCCATGAAATTGCAGCTCCACTATAAGTAAATACATATCCTGACTGAGATCGCGCCTTATGCGGGCCTGACAAATAACCTGCATCTGCATAACCAACTAGATTGAATTTTGAATTCTTTTGATAGTATAGCACTATAGCCTCATATCACGAATTCCGCAAAGATAGCGAAAAACACCTTTAATTCCATTCCAATGTCTTCGGGTTGGTTTGGAACTATATCTTGATAACAAATTTACAGCAAATGCAATACTAGGTCTTGTATTATTTACAAGATATAATAACGCGCCAGTTGCGCTTAAGTATGGTACTTCAGGACCAAGCACTTTTTCATCTTTTTCTTGGGAATGAAAAAGATCATTTTCTGCATTTAGCAATCGTACAACCATTGGTGTTTTCAAAGGATGAGCTTTATCCATATTAAATATTTTTAATATTTTTTCTGTATAATTTGATTGATGAATAAATATTTCATTCTTTAAATGCTCGATCTGCGGACCGAGATAAAATTTAGTTACACCAAGGTCTTTCATTTCAAACTCTCTTTTCAACAATTTTGCAGTATTTTCAATCTCTTCAGGAGATCCAATAATATTTAAATCATCAACATAAAATGCAACTATTGCAAAACCTAAAATTGTTTTTTTTTAATAAAAACACATGGACTAACTACATTATTTTTATATCCTTCTTTTAAAAGATACTCATTAAGTCGATTATACCACATTCGACCTGATTGTTCTAGTCCATATAAAGATTTTTTCAAATTTATGGGGTACATTTCTCTAGATTTTGATCTATTTGCTTCTGGCATTTTTAATCCTTCGGGGATTTTCATATATATGTCACTATGAAGTGAACCATATAAATAAGTTGTGACAACATCCATGTGACATACGACAATTTTGGTCCATGACCAGACCATGTTTTGGCCATGTAAAGCGTGGCCAGCAGCGGTGCTTGTCACGCGGTGTTGTTGGTTGGCCACGGAATAGACTTGCATGTGTTGTGCATTATCTAAGGCAGCATGAAAATAGGCTAAATGTTGGTGAAAATGAATTATAGTGATGACCCAAAGCATGACTGTTGGATAGGCCAAAGTGTGTTGCATTGGCTGCCGGTCATAAACCGTAAGCCAGAACGGTGTTTAGGCCGCTTCCCCTAGCGAGTATTGGGTACTTAGCAACCTGGGCAGCAAGTACTGGAGATGTCCAGTGAGTAGCACCAATGGACCAGTCCAGTGGGTTGGATTAATGAAAGTGTCCAGTGGGACAGTCCAAGTTGCTTTTGACCAGCCTATAGAGTGGAGCCACCTAGCAACTTAGTCACCAGGGGTCTATTGACACCTGTCCAGCACCTTTTAAGCATAGTTTTTCCCCAGCCAAAGCTCCTTTACCTTGGAAAAATTCGAAACTGCCATGTCCAGCCCCAAAACAAACCCATACAGCAATGTTTAAGAGCTCTAGTGCATGAAATAACTAGCCGAGAACATAGCGGTATAGTCGGGGCAGTCGAGAACAAGGTGCGGTGCATGAATTGTCCTCTAATTCACTCAAACTAGGCCAAGGAAGTGGCAGGGGCGGCTGCCAAGTATGGTTTATGGCTGCCATACCCCGAACCAGGCCCTAGCGGTGTTGATGCGGTGCAGGCGAGAGTTGTAGCGGTGTAAACCATGATCCTGTGACATGCTTCAACAGGCCACAAGCATGTAGAGAATAAGCATGCTAGGACAGTTGCATGGCTAAGTGATAGTGTGGTTGCGGTGAGCAACCAGGGACTATGCGGCGGTAGGAACGGTATTTCCACCGCACACCAGCCACGAATCGGTGTCAGGTATGGTGTCTTAACCCCAAAACTGAATGAGTTAGGAGCTATTTGTATGCATGGTTATGACCTAGGCTTTAACTCATGCAACCAGACTAGAAGCGGTGTAAAGTGAGGGACTTGTGAGGTGAGACAGCGGTATTGGCAGCGCCATAGTGATGGTCAGCTGGGTAAAGGTTAAGGTGCGGGTTTCCTTATGATCTTGTTAAGTTTCAGTTTTATGATTTAACTGCATGATATTGCATGTTGAACTTGAATTGGCATGACATGGTAATGATATGTGCTGAATTTGTATGCTTGCATGATAATTCTATTTTTATAGAATGACATTTATGTGAATTGTTATGGATATGCTTGGCATGTGATTGTCATGTTGAATAGTTGATCTATTGGTAAGTGATGGAATGACTTAAGGAATGAATGGTAAGTACTAAATGTGCGATGAATGACATTTGCATCTTTGAAAGTTGGAGTCGTGACCGACTGTCCAAGGACCGTGAAATAAGTGCTTATGTTCCAGGACTCATTTATTGAGGGGGTAAATGTCCTCGGCATTTGTACTATTTGATTGGATCTTATTACTGGATGGAATGGAATGGAAATGGAATTGCTCGGCGTGGAATTCCAAGGAAATTATTAGATTTGGATGGATGGTAAACCAGCCTAGATTATGAATGTTTAGGTGTCCAAACCATGGCTGGCTTTTGTGTATTTTTTTATGGTATTTGATCTCCTAACCTCAAGTTGGCTGGCTTATGCATTGCATGTGATTTTTAAATTTTTTATGGCTGAACTTATGTTTTATAAAAAGGTTATTTGCTAAAGCTTAATGTGTGTGTTTTTAGTTGATGCAATGTGAAACTTAAGGGTTCATGTGGCTAGAACTAAAAACCGCACTGAGATAAATTATGTTTATCTCACCGCTCCACAATTTTGTGGGTTCCAGGTACAGCAAGGATCGAAGTAAGGAATCGTGCGATGGAAAGTGAATCAGCGACAGTGCTTGGGTTAGGAAATTTGTGTGTAATTTATCAGTTGATTCTGTTGGAATGTAAATGTGATTCCTGGAATTTTTATGCACTATTTGTATTATGCTATTGACCTGCATATCGTGTTTAGGACTGTCTTGTGTACATGCGCGGCGCACTGTGCACGGCAGGCTGTGGCACCGACCTGGCTACAAGGTGTCACAATCCATAAGTTGCATTTTCAGATTTTCTGTGACTGTGAGACCTATTAAAAATTTGAGAGTTACCACATCCACTACAAGTGAATACGTTTCTTCATAATCTACTCCATATATTTGTCTAAAGCCTTGTGCCACTAGTCTTGCTTTGTATCTCACAATTTCATTTTTCTCATTTCTTTTAATGGTAAATACCAATTTGTAACTTATAGGGTTAACAACTTTGGGTGTTTGGACTACTGGTCCAAATACTTGTCGTTTGTCAAGTGAATTTAATTCAACTTGTATGGCATCTTTCCATTTAAACTAATTATTTCTGTGCCTATATTCTTTTATGATTTTTGGCACATTATCCTCTTTGCTTAGAACATCACTAGTTATAGCGAATGCAAAAATTTCATCCACATGAGTTTCATTTCAGTTCAATATTATACCAATTTTTACATAATTTATAGAAATCTCATAATCATTTGGTACTTCAGTTTCTTCTTGAACTTCATCAACTTTTTCTGGAGTTTTAGAAGAAACACAAAAATCTATCATTTTGATGACATCCGCGCGCGATTTTTTCAAAAAATCGTGATGGTTTTTCAGTGGAGGGTGTATATAAGACATGTTAAAGTAATGATTTGCCAAAAGTCTCTAGCCCTTGGCCAGTCATTCTGAAAGTTCGATCTGACCTGACCTTTACAAGGGATTAAGAAGGATTCATAAGGGTCGAACTTAGAAGGACCAAACTGAAATTTTATAGTAGGGAGCCTTTGAAATGCTATGCTTTAAGTGCCAATGACTTAGAAAGGTCGAATTTAAGAAGGGTCATATTCAAATTTATTTTATTTGTATTTATATTGAAGTTTAATATGCAATAGTGCATAGGACGTTCCATGCATTATGGATTTTTTCGGGAGTATTTTTGTAAATTGACAAATCTAATTTAACCAATCTAATCTACATATTGAAATCTCATAGCAAACTAAATTTTACAATTTTTTAAATTTATTATTATTTTTTTATTTTTTAAAACAAGCCATTTTTGGAATGTTATACTATTTACAATATTCCAAAAATGACATGTTTTAAAAAATTCGAAAAAAATAGTAATAAAATATAAAAATTTGTAAAAATTGGTTTGCTATGAGATTTCAATATATATTAGATTGGTTAAATTAAATTGATCAATTTACAAAAATATCCTCGAAAAAGTCCACGGTGCATAGAACGTTCTATGCACTATAGTGCATCTTAAACTTTCTCTTTTATATAATATAATGAGAGAATGGCTAACGTGCCATCGATAGCACGGAGGGTCCCGTGCCATCAAGTCATTTTTCGAGATCCAAAATTCACATGGTCACCCCGAACCGTTCAAGTTGTTCTCCATATTGGAATGTCTTTGGAGACCAAATTTTATATTTTTCCGAATTTTTTTGCTATTTATTATGATATTTTGAAAAATATTATGATTAGAGTTTTCAGGCCCTGCAATTTGAAAATATCATAATAAATAACAAAATCAACTTGAACGATTTGGATTGATCGTTTGACTTTTGAATTTCGAAAAGCAAGCCGATAGAAAATTGATGGCACGTGTCATCGATGGCGCATTAGCCATCTAACCATATTTTAATTATTTTTAGATTTATTCAAATAACATGATTATACTAAGTTTTATCATTAAAAAAGTCTAATTCGATCCTTGTTAAGCCTAACTTGCTCTTTAAATTTGACTTTCGGAAACTTGAAGGGCTTATAAGGACCAAGCTTAAGAAGGATCATGCTGAATTTTCAATATTTAAGCCCTTCAAGTCCGCCCCTTCTTAAGCTTACGAAGACCCAGCCCTTGTCCCGGCCCTTCTAGGCTTTCACTAGCTTGAAGCAATGGTACTAGTCGTACCTTTACCCAGGGTACTATTGTGAAAATAAGAATTTATAACTTACAACTAGCACGAGTGCTTTACTATTAAATATATGAAATAAAAGAGATGCAGGCTTTGTTGTTAGATCTAGATATAATTTTCTTTTACAAGAATAAAAGGATACTCAAATTCGGTGTAATGCAAAAACAAGTTATGAGCTAGTCATATACTAATACTACGGTGCCTTTAAACAAATTGCATAATGAGCTTAGTATTGCAAAATACCAAGACTTTTAACAAATTATTTTACCACATTCTCACAAAAGACTCACCTAAGATGCTTCCAGAAGTTAAATATATAAACTGCATGCAGGTAAGCTCTCTGTGCTACTTCGAGCTTTTATAAACAAAACAAATCACACGAAGAATCATGAAACACAATGACATGACAAATATAGTAGTAACAAGTCACTAACGACTAGATGGTACATGAGACTAAGGAACAAGAAACCGTCCTCAAAAAAAGCTCACTATCACAGGAATAGAACAGAAATACAACCAAAGTATACAGAAGGGTCAAGAGAATCTAGAGTACATAACGATAATCAAATCAATTCTAGAGATGTCAAGCTTTGAGGACAACTTTGTGCACCATGGTCTCCTTGTGGATCTGGTGGCAGCTCTTCTCAACAAGATCTAGAAGCTTCTCCAGGTTGCCTGCCCAGGAATTGAGCACGTCATTGCTGTCCTTCTCTGTCTGGAAGCACACTACTCCCACTGGCCGGTCAATTTTTGCAATCAGAGATTTTGACACCACCATCTCTGATAGGTACTTCTCAGCTTCCTGCACAGCAGATCTCTCGATTATGAAAAAGAGAAAAATCAACCTTCCCCAGACGACCAAACTAACACTCTTTCCAGTTACTTTTCAACATTAGTTATAGAAATCAGGATATAGGCATAACCGAGTTTCCAATATTTATAAGGCGCCCATGATTAATGTTTTCTTTTCTTTTGGGGTGAAAAATTCTCAGAATTACTTTTTACTGGAAAAGGGAGAAACATGGACCCTGGTTCAAGGGAGATGCTACAATGATGAGCTTAAAGACATGAAGCATGGACATATTTGAGAACTGGTGATGATAGGGGACAATTCTGATATTTGTAGGTATGCATTAGAATATTTCAAATTTTGTAAAACACAGAGAAGCTTCTTCCATTTGTACTCAAAACCCACTCGACAAAAGGAAAAAAAAGAAAAAAATGCAGTAGTATTATCAATCGTCGTAGGAAGCAAGCAACAGGTGTACCTCAAAGCTAAGGCAGAGCAGCTCAGCAAGCCGTTGCAAAGTAATCCTTGAATAATACTTTGAGACCACCAAAATATTCTGAAAGAAGCAAAAAAGTTTTCTAAGTAAACAATGTCCACACACAAAAATGTGAAACTCTTGGAAAGAGTTTCATAGACAAATAGACCATAATATACATAGAAACATACGTGCTCTATGATACGAAGTTTGAGGTCTTCAGCAGCTTTGTCACCGAGAGCCCCTCCGAGCAAGTTATTCTCATTTTCAAACTCAGTTTTGTACATTTCCCACAGGGTCGTCCACTGTATGACTTCCATTGTTACTAACTGCTTCAGCAGCAGCCTATTCATTAAAATAATCAACAAAAAATACCATCAGATTATGAACTAATGTGCATTTACCCTTTTGTATTTAAATTTTAAAAGGGAAATTTAGACTCCTGTCAGAATAAACAATGTTATCCAATTGGATGTGCATTGATCGAAATCAAAATAACTGAAGCTTTCACTTTCATTCTGTATTAAAAAATACCCCACTGTTCTACACAATGAACAAAACAATTGTTTAGGGCTAGATTGGTCCTCAAGGAAACAGGAAACAAGTAGTACATTACTTTTTACCAGGGATTTAAACAATACAGAAGATTTTACGGGGATATAGCCATCTTTCTGAGGATTTGCACAGAGTATAAATAAAATTTTCATGTCTAAGATGCTGTCAAAGAAGACCTACTTGAAGTTGGGTATTTCATTGAGATATTTATCTTCCAAGGTGGCATTAAGAAGGCTCGATTGCATGGGGTCGTGTGGTGAAAGCACCAGATACCAACAGATTTTCCTCAACACCTACATGATATAATTGATATTACATAAAAATTTATTCTCGCATGAAAATACTTCATAATCAAAACAAAGAAGAGTATGATAACTTTTAAAAAAGAAAAAAAGAAAAATAAAACAGATAGTTACTGGTATCCACTGTGAAGGATCCTCTTTGACGGCAGGGATATCATAGATTGCCTTGTAACTACGGCATATCTCCAGGTAATCATTCTGATGGGAATAATACCTTAAAATACATATAAAGAAGCTCAGTATTACAAGTAAAAAGTAAAAAAAGGAAAGAATATGGACATATATAAAGTACCTAATCATGTGCTCATAGTAAATGCGCTTCAGCTCTAAAAGAGAGGGAATATCTGCTGGTGCCTCTTCAACCACAGCATCTCCTTCCTTTGGCTTTTTCTTTCCTTTTGAGGGATCAATGTCAAAAACCCTAGGGCTGATTTTTCTTGCCAAAATCTGAGCCCTGACATAATCTTGCTTGTCTAAGCACAGCCTTACCTACAATTTTATTATGAAAACTTTGGAAAGTAAGTTCCTTTCTTATAGTTAGCTTCCGTTTGTATATGGTAACAACACTCATTTACCACAATCTTCTGTGTTGTTTATGGAGTAGGATCAATAAAAAATGGAATTTACTTGAAAATTTTGACAATCAACTTGATCAAGCTAAAGTTTCAGTCAATATTTTGACTCCAATATATACAACATGTTGGACTTGGTGCGAATATTTAATCAAAGATTTAAAAATTGGAACAGTGTCAACTTAAAAACATTTTGATACATTATAAAATGATACCCATGTAATGTAGAATTAGACTTTAATGAAGTACACAACACAGGCAATTTTTTTCCCCCTTGTGTTGGAACTTTTTGGCTTGACTCGAGACTCATTCTCAACATTGTCACGCAATCCTATCCCAATGTTAAGGAAATAGGTACAAGATATATCTTACCTGTTCAAGGATAAATGCAATTTTCTCTGTCTTTGCCATTGCTCCAAAGGTTTCCACCTGGTAAACAAATAATGTACGTATTAGACTTCACATTGCAAAAAAGAGGTTATTTGAATAAAGAAGATATATAACAACAACATATAAATGAATGCTTCTCTTATATAACCAAATGCAAAATTAATACTTACGGCAACTTCTTGCATCAAATCAGCAGCCTCAGATATAAGCCCCTGTTCCTCCTTTATTTTGGCTAGTTTTCTGATAAGTCGTGCTCGCTCTATCTCTACATAAATCTGGTGAGACATTGAACACATAGTATATGTAAATTTCAAACTATATTGTCAGTAAGGCTCAGATACATTACATCCATCCATTAGTGTTCTTCTTGGATGAACCATAAACATGCATTAATTAATCACACAGAAAGGAAGAAATATATCACTTTCTTGTAACCAGTACAGAACAAAGATATGCTCAGTATTACAGAATGTAGAGATGCACAAAGCTTAGAGATTTACCTTGCCAGCAGATACGCTGTTGAGTGTCTTGATGAGCTCAACACGAGTATCCAAATCAGGTGTCTCATCTATGTATTGCATTGCCTTTTGAACCATAGCTGTTACAGCCTACAGAAAGAAACAATAGACTCATAAGCAAACAAAGGAAAAGAGATAACCAGATGAAAATCCTAGGTAGAGCAGACATAAATTGGCACACCCTAATAAAAAATAATCCCATGGTAGATCAAATCAGCTTCAACTAGAAACCAAAGCCAATACTTTCCAAATCATAAATCACTGGAATACACCATAATTCGTGCAATGAAAATTCTGTGCAATTTATGATAAAGAATAGCGAGTGCACTAAAGAATCAGAATATGACTTCATAGTTGGTAACCTCAGATCTAACAGGTTCGGATTGGTTTTGCATAAGCTAAATCATAATCAAATATTTAAATTGTATAGGATCTTTCTATATTCCTATGTATTACTCAGATAAATAATTCCGGTTTAGAAAAACAGTAAAACACTCATGTTATAGCAATATCTTGCAAAGAATATTCCTACCTAGACAACAAATAGCTGTTATGGAAATCTGAAGGAATATATTGATTTTACATAAACTGGAACAGTAAACATTTGTTAAAATATTCTAATATTTCATTATTGCGGAAGCAGAAAAACAACAAAAGTTTGCAAAGGTTAATTAACATAAAATGACTAAAAAGGAGAAACAGATATGTTCAATCTGAGCTTATATAAAAGTAATTTCTTCAAAGTGGAATAGGTTTTCACTCCATGTGAAGGTGGTATTCCAAATTTTTTATGAACAAAGAAATGTAGCAAACTACAAGGATTCTAAATTAGTCAAAGGAGAAAGAGATGATAGCACAAACCTGTTTAAGTTGGCCTCTCCTTTTAGACAAAAGGACGATTTGGTCATTGAGTGTCTTCCAAGCCTTAGCTTGGAAACAGAGCTCCACAATGTCCATCACAGCTTTTCTCGTGCCAACCACATCACCGGCTAGCCGCATCTGCTTCTCTACATTAAGCAAAGCCTCTATCTTCCCTTCCAGAGATTGATTATCCTCCTGTTTTATCCACATAATCACAAAATTAACCAAGTTCACACCAATATATAAGTTGCAAAAACAATTCAAATACAACAAATCCAACTAGATCTCATAGCATTGTTAAGTTAAGCTCCTACGTAGTAGGAGAAATAAGAAAGTATAATGTCTCGATTAGGGTTTTCCACCTAATTCCTACTTGGTAGTATGCTTAAACTGGCTACAAAATCAACTGAACCCTAATTAAAAGAACTGGAAGCAGAGAAGGAGCGAGGTGAGATAGGAGAGACTTACCATCCTAGTTGCGAAGATTATTCCCTCTTCTAGTTTTCTTCAACTGCCTTTCCGATTCGCTTCTTCAAAGGTGGATGCGAGCGGTGATCGGAAGAGAGAGTAGAGAAGAGAAGAGAAGAGAGAAGTATGTTGTTTGGGAAGGAAGATGGGTATTATGGCCGTCGTGTGGGCCGATGGTTAATTATTTTGGGCCATCCTTTTAAAGAACTTGTTGGGCCAGTTTTACTTTCTTCTATTGATTTAATTAGCTCCGACTCTGAGGTACTGTTGAAAAACATAATTTACGTTTTTGCGAAATGAAAACATTAGCTGATGCTAACTATACAGGAGATAATTGTATATAAATGCACTTTTAAAACATTAAAATGAGATATACTATTTATGGATTTCGCGGTCTATATAAATTAAGAGAAGGGTTCTAGTAGTACTATTTAATGGTGCCATCAAATATTAGAATTTTTTTTATTAATATTTTAAAATTAAACCTACAAACGATGCATTCAAGCCGTAAATCTTTAATTTAACGAACGATATGTTTTTATATAAAGAGAAATGCTAAAATCAAATCGATATGGACGAAAGATTTCGTCAAATCCGACCTAATTTCAAATTCGGAGTTTCAACGATTGATCCGAATCGTTCAATGTGATATTCATATTGAAATCTTCTTGCCGATTAAATTTTTTATTTTTTTCTTTATGTTTTTTGGAATTTTACAAAATTATGATCTAATTGTTTTGAATTCTCCGATAACAAAAGTTTTTTAAAATCCTAAAAAAATACATAAATAATTTGGAAAAATATAAAATTTAATTGATACCATAGTTTAAAATCCTAACAAAATTATTTCGGTTTGCGTGTTTATCCTTATTTCTTATTTTTATACCATTGTTTTGTTAGTATAGGAATAAGGGTCCAAATTTTTTATTCTTATACCATTTGGATTGCACAAAAATAAGAATAAGCACGCAAACCGAAATTTCTTATTCTTATATCATATTCCCGGCTCATCCAAACACACCCCTAGAGATTTAGATTGGTTATTTAACTTTTTTAACTTTGAAATTGAATCGGGTTTAACGGAACGATCTGTCAAATCATTTTGACAGTAACCAAACTCCATGTATAAATATAAATATTATAAAATTTGGAGTGATTACATACTCAATCGAACGAGTCAGAATATATTCAACGCAGTGAATTTTTTTTGTGCAGCCGCATTATTAGGGAATCACATCTCTGGCAGACTACCAATTTTTAATGCGAACCGTTAGATCTAATTTCAACGGTTAATAAATGTTCCATGCGTATACCAGATTGACAGGTCGTAAAAATCTAAACCGTCGAGATTAGATCGGTTCGGATAAAAAATTCGAAAAAAAAAAAGTTGGCAGAGTATACTGGCCAGTATTAGCCCCGTTTCCTTTGCAGAGAGCACTCTTTGCGTCCCCATCGTAAGATAATCCAATAGCCGCATGGCTCGAGTGAGGTAGATTACGTCACTTGTCAGCACAGACGAGGGTAACGATATCTTCACTTTCCCCCCACCGCCTTTTACAAAACCTTCCGGGTCATCGGCTAAACCCGATTAGTCACCTCCTCCACAACATCAATAGCGTCTCCCATATGAAGCTGCGCTGGATCGACCTTTGATGTTACTTCCCTTCCAGTAGGTTTTCCTTTTCTGAGAAATGTAATCTGTTATTTAAATATCTTTCTTGAATTGTGAAGTTTTATCACAATTTAAGTGTCTCAGTAACTCTGTATTCTCTATAAAAATAGGAAAGAGTTTTGTAACATCCAATCCCAATGTCGATATTGCTGATTGTGTGAATTAATATGTAAGCTGATTAGTCAATTAATTTGGTTCTCATTTCTTTCAGTGGGGTTGAGAATTTGATGGGGAGCTAGAGTGCTTGGTTATGAAGGGCCTCTGGACTAACATTGTCTTGGCTGTAATCCACACGGCATCTTCTCTGGTTCTGGCATTCTGAAGCAGTAGGGCCAACTCAACGGCTTGAAGGCTAGTTTTACTCTTATTATACTAATTCAAAGATTCTTTGCGCACACTATGCAGTTTGTTTTTATATCAACAAAAATCACCGAAATTGCTTAGATTTTGAATTGGCACCAAGTGTCATAGAAATATTAGCATCTACAACTTTCTGTTAGTATAGGTATTTTCCACTGAGCATCTAACCAGTTAATTAATTCGGTGTGTTGTTCTCATTTGCAAGCAGAAATTGAACTAAATACCTAAAAATACTTCCACAAAATCTCTCGAATTATTAATGGTTGGTTCTGGTGATTCAAATGGCTTATTAGAGACTTAAATCAGCCTGTACAAGCTTTTGTTTCATGATGAAAATGTGTCAGAGTAAAAGAACTCACAAAAGTATAACTATATAATGTTGTCAGAGTAAAAATAAAGTGATAATAAACAATCCTTAGATAGACTTAAGTTCACAAATGACGGTAAAACAAATAGAAAAGAAGAACTCATGAAAGTATTATTTATCACCGTCATAAAAGGAGTTTTGTTAAAATATTACAGTTACAGACATCTAATTTCTAACTCAGCCTTTACTTTATATGAACGCTGGCTGTGGCTTGCAAAAAATTGAAGACAAAAGCGAAGTTGAACTAGTTATATGATGCCATATGAGCTTCTTCAGCTATAGGCACTTGAGATTTGTGGCCTTCTCAAGGTACTTCTCTTCTTATTTAGATTTTTATTTAGCACAGGCCAGATCACACTGGCCCCAAGTTTATGTATGGAGGATCAAACCCTAAAGGCATGTATTTATGGTGGGCCTATGCTATCACATGCATCATGTATGATGATATCCTGGTACATCCATGATTGAAGTTTGTAGTACTGGGTATGGTCGTTACTCTGTAGCTTACTGTTGTTGGTGTAAGGGTCATATGGACTGTACCTGGATACTATCCAATATGTGCTTGCACTTGGTGGTGCATACCAGTAGAGTCGGTAGAAGTTAATTCAGACTTTAATTCTTACTGTTTTCTTTTTCTTAGTTTTTTTTTGGCTAAAATTTATTGTTAAATCACCAGAAATAATAAATGAAGATCACCAAAAAGGAAATTTTAGGTATTGGTGCGTGAATTTTGTCAAGAGGAAAACCGAAAGGAATGTGTCAGGATATGAAACTGTAATTGAAAAACTCCCTTGCATTGACTTGGCTGACAAAATCAAACTGAAGGGATCAGTTAAAAACCCAGGAGAACTGATGGAATTTATTCAAAATGGATGTCTGACAGATGGGGTCCCAGATAATAATGCAAACGGGGTTAAGTCAGGAGCCGTTGGCAGTTGAGTGACATGGCAGGAAGGGACCACAGCTCGATTTGGCTAGAAGACAAATTGTTTATTTACGCTGTTAAAATAAAAGATGAAAATAGATTGTAAAACTTAATTAGTTTGAAATATTTTTAGATTTATTTAGGGATCGGGGTGCTCAGCTGAGGGGCATTATGTGTGTCTAGATCTGAGATCCAACAAAACATTTATTTTCCCATTTTTCTTCTATTTTTCTGCTTAATCTTCAATCCACTGTATCTTCTTTTCTTGTAAGGATTAACATCCGAATATTATGCCAATTTGATCATTTCTTATCTCAATTTCAGTTCCAGTTGTTAGTTCATTTCCAATTACTCTTAGTTAGCTTCTATTTCAAACCCTTTTCTCACTTGGTCTGGCAAGCAATTATGTCGACTCGCTGAGACTCATTGCGTTTATCAAAATTTGCATTTCAATCCCTACAGATCAAGCTTAGGTTCGTTACAGAAAGGCCTTGGACAAAGAGTAAAAAAGAAATAACCTATTTAACCATTCCTGTACTGAGCTAATGCTTCTTCAGAAGTAGATCCATGTGCTTGTCCTGGTGGCACTCTACTTCTCTCAAGTTCATCTGACCTTGTTTCTTGTTGGATCAAATTATGATTTGTTCGGAATATTATTCTCTCCCTTATATTAAATGTAGGGAAAGAAGGCAACATGCTAACCTCCCATGTTTGCAAAATTATCTGACTGCTCACAAGCATATTAGCTTAGACCATGTTTGTAGTTTGAAAAATTATCAGTGAAAAATTATCAGATACATACAGTACGTTCATGGAGTCTGTTCTATCCATGAGAAATTCATTTGTGATAAGCACTGCAAGCTAAGACTAAGGTTTCTGTAATGAGAGGTTCAAGGAAGAACCATTATTATGTTTGAGTCATTTTGAGGTTCTGTTTGCGTTTGAAGGTGATATTATTATGTTGTATAATGTACCTTGCTGTTGTATAAAGATGGAATTTGTTACAATGGGTTGTGATTAGGAACACAATTGCATACGAATGAGGGTAAAATAACCAGAAAACAAAAGATTAATATAGATATTAAGTTCTGCATTGTTCTCTATAATTAGTGAATTGGTGACTATATGATGACCTGTTTAGGTAATCACTAAATTTGATCAGCTCATTGCTAAGTGTCAAGCAATATATTATAGGGAAAATTGGATATAACCCCCTCTAATCTTCACCAACCGGATATAACCCCCTCTAATCTTTAAAACTGGATATAACCCCCCTATAATCTTTTCAATTTGGGATATAAGCCCTTTCGATCAATTTCAATCATATTTTATATGTAAGAAAATATATTTTATAAATTTGGACACAAATACCCTTTTCTCTGTTTGTTAATTGTTATGCTATTGAGTACGGAGTGCTGAAGGGCGAATTCCTATTATCGATAACAGATAATTTGATGTATGTGTTTCAAGAGGCACTGTAGTATACAAGCTTCGGTTGTGTTTATTCTCTGAGAAGAGTCCACTGTAGATCTGAACAATTCTACCGGTTCAAACAATTTAATAATACAATGGTGTGTATTAGATTGTAAATGTTCTATAGGAGATATAAATATTTACATTACCAGTTCTTTAGAGGGTACACATTATTTAAGAACTGTTTTATTTGGTGCATAGAAGCTTGTCACAATCAATAGCGCGTACAAGGTCTTGATAGATTAAAAAAAACAGAGAGATGGTAAAGAACGTACAAGATCTTTAGTTAATACGAAAAGGTAAAGAGCAAATACAAGGTTGAAATGATGTGGCTAATAGAGAAATCCCAAATCAAAACGTCTAATTTTTGGCTAGCTATTTTTCTTCTTGTTTAAAAGAAGCTTATTTTTTCTATCCACTTCTTTCATTACTTCGTTTCAGAGGGGTTAGAGATGTGGGAGATGAAGAGGTAAGGGCAATCTTGTCAAAACATGTAAAAAATATCTTTTTATATTTAAAAAATGATTGAAATTGATTGAAAGGACTTATATCCCAAACTGAAAAGATTATAGGAGTTATATCCGGTTTTGAAAATTAGAGGGGGTTATATCCGGTTGATGAAAATTAGAGGGGTTATATCCAATTTTTCCTATATTATATTTGTTAGGTGGTCGTACTTGTACGCATCTGATGTGTACTTGTTTTATCTCATATTAAAAAACAGGGCAGGAATATGTTGGCCCTCTAAGGATTAAATAATATGGTTAAAACCATACTAAAATAAGTAATGGCTTCCGGCCGCATTCTACCTTCCATTATAATTTTGTAATAATGCGTCAACCAAACTTGTGATTGCAACTAAAAATAAAATAGCATACAGGGGCATGTGGTCTAGTAGCTCAATGGTAAGAGCACTAGACTGGTCTCCATGAGGTCAAGGGTTCAAGCCCCGCATGCACCTTTAATTTTAAAAAAGTTGGATGGCAAAGACCTCCCTCTTTCTTAAAAAAAAAAAAAATAGCATACAGGGGCTTTCACTGTAGGAATCTAAAAAGAACTGAAAAGGCTTGCTAAACCGCAAATGGAGCAGTTTCCTTTTGGAAACTTCATGGTAGCTTCCTCATCCCATTTTTAATTGTTAGTGGCATCTTGCCATTATCAAGTTCTATATGTTACCAAGTTCAATTTGTTTTTACGTGTTTTGTTTAATTTGTTTTGTTTTTCAAGCGTACATATATGCAACGTATATTGCTAAATCATCAATTTCCAATTTTTATGTTGTCAAGATGTTTTGATATTTTTTATTCAAATTAACAACTTCCGTTTTAAGGGCATAGTATTACCGTTAAAAAAATATTTACTTGAATCACCTCTGATTCAGGCCAAGCAATTGAATTATAAAAAAAAAAGAAATTGAAACTGCACAGGTGATCTTAAGTTGGTTACTTAGTAGCCGTTAATATCTTCACATAAATGATGAAAAGTTTAAGACGGCTGCGATGGGACATGACGTCTGACAAGTTTTAATTTCGGCGAAAAAAGGTGATAAAAGGTGGAATAAGTCCTTAATTGCGGCTCTGCTTGTCCTATATGACATTAGATGTACACAGTATACATGAGATTGCACAATGATTTCATTGTACCATCTTTTTTTTTTAATTTAGAACAAAACAAAAGTCGTACTCCTACTTTTTATTAAACATAAAGTTTTGTTTCCATAAAATTCATGAGTTATGAGCTTAAACAAAGAAAAAACCAAAAATTAAACATGAAAAACGAAGGAAGTAAATAAGTCATAAATCAGACTCTTTGATAGACTAAATTTATGAAAATAGGAGGAATAGTTTATTCCTAGACATAAATTTATTATAAACAATCTAAATTTTTCGTAAATTTACACACTTCTCAATACTTTTCGCTTAAAAATAGACTATTTCTCTTATTCCTAAGCAATCCAAACGGAGCCCAAGGTGTTTATCAATTCTGCAAAGATTTATAGTAATTGGGAGACGGTCTTTTTAAAAGTAAATAGTTAATTGTACTTTTTGCTCCACAGTATAAAGATGAAAATTAGCAGAAGTTGATGATGTGATTTGAGGATAAGCTCTGAGAACGACTTCCTTGCACGTACCATTCCCGAATTTAAATTAATAATAGCAATTATCTCGCATTGCTGGGTGAAGAAGCAATTGAGCATTGATTGAATAGATATCAGTATAGATATCAGTATATCACTTATATCTAGTATTAATTATGGCACAAAATAACAGATACTAGATGATTGTGAAGAACCAGCAAGACAGCAACCCTTGTACGATCTTAACCCAAGTTTCACTTTTTACTAATTCATGATTTTCTATGGCACAATTCAGAGAGTAAAATTAGTGCAGTAGTAGTAGTATTTACCAAACGGGGCGGGGCGGGGCGGGGCGGTCCAACCCGCGGCGGTCCACGGGTTAGGGCGGGGCGGGTTAGGACGGTCCACGGGTTAAGACGGGACGGGTTAGGACGGTCCATCTTAGAAATCTTGGTTCTAAGTAGTACTCCTAATCCTTCTTAAACCCGTCCCATGTAACCCGCACGGATTATGACGGTCCGGTCCGGTCCAGTCCGGTCCGCGGGTTTTTATTTATTTTATTACTATTTTTTTATTTTTCATTAGTATTAAACTACATAGATAATCACTATAACGTTTTTTTTTTTGCTGTTTTTTTGTGTGTTATTTTTTCAATACTTTTTTTCAATATTTTTTTCTGTTTTTTATTTTTCGTTAATTACTTTTATTTTTTACTATTACGTTTTTCTTTTATTTTTTTTACTTATCTTTTCTGTTTTTATTGTTTTTGTTTTCTTATATTTGATTTGTAATTTTTTTTATTAGATGAAAAAATTTAAATATAATTATATAAAGTTACCCTCTTCTTTTTTTCGGGATTAGCACGGATTTTGGACGGGTTGACGGGATAGGGCGGTTCGATCCACGAGTTAAGACGGGACAGGTTAACACGGGTATTTTTAGAAAGAGCGGCCCAAACCCGTCGAAGACCCGTCCCGTTCTAACCCTTCGGTCTATCGCGGTCCATGAACGGTTCGGGACGGTCCGGTTCATGGGGCGGAGCGGGTTTAAACACTAAGTAGTAGTTACCTTGTCATGTCATAAATCCGTAACTTTTTTTTTAACTTCCGTCATGTCATAATTAAACTCTTTTCCTTTTTTGGTCCTTTACGGGAATAAGCTCAGTTCCTTTTATTTGCCGAACCAACGCAAGTTTATTACTTTATTCTTGGACCCTTTATTTTTGCTTTTATCTTTTCAGGTTTTTCTGCCTGTGTTTAATTTGAAGGTTTTTTCAGTGAATAGTCCGAATGATTTCAAATAATTCCAGATTCTAAATTTCAGAGAAAAGAAAATACCAAAAATGTATTTTGCGTAGTTCATGTTTAGGAAATCGCTGAACTCTAAACTCTAATGGGCAATAGCAAAGCGTTTTATTGGTCGTACTTGAGAAATATAATTCGGCTTTGTCTTTCGGAAATTGCAGAGTCCAAAATAAAAGATAAGTGTTTCCTAAGATCAAACGTAATGTCTATTTGTAAGGATTAATTAGTTTGCGCGGATATTTCCTCTATAAATAAACAAACCATTTTAATTAAGAGGATGTGATTTTTTATTATCAACTGATTGGAAGAGTTATTAGGTCCCTATTGTCAATGTTTTTTTTTTAAAAAAAAAATTGTCACGTTAGATTGGTTTAATTTAAATGACATTCCTTTAGATTAGCATCTTTTTCCAGATCGATTTAGGTAAAGTTTTCAGAACATAATGGTGGATATTAAAAACAATAACAATTCTTCAACGGTCCCCTACTCAATACTAAACTAAAATAAACTAGAAGTGCTACTTGTATTGTTATGTAATATCAAATTGCAACGGGATTCTATAATTAGTTACCCTCTTAATTTTAACTTTAGTTTTGGTTGGCACATATGAAAAATCCAAATGCGGTTCTTACTTGGCTTTCTTTGAATAATTTTGAACTAATCCCTTAATAATAAATTCCTCGTAAGAAGCTTCTTCAATAATGGCACCTTGTTTTGTGCATAGCCTGCATGAACTTAGAATCACTTAATTTGTTACATAATCACCAACCTCAACCAATCACAAGGGAAATAATATCTACTTTCGGTATCAGCTTTTAAATCAGTTCTCTCCAGTGTTGTAAATCATTTTCATTATCAAGTAATTCCTCGATATTTCAAAAATGTCGGTTGCATTAGAAAGTACTCACAAGGTAAAGCTCTTTTTACTGATGTCATCTCTACTATATTAAAAGCACCAATGGAAGGATGTAACATCTCATGATACAACCTTGATCTGAACAATCTACACCATTAATTACTTTTAATCCATAATCTGAACCATTGATTGTTAAAACAGAAACTTGATCAGCGGTCCAGATTATATCGCAGAAGGAAAAGACATTCATTCCTTCGTTTGATCGGAACGCAACGCGGAAGTAACGATCGCCAATTAACGTGCTTCCGTTCGATTCCTTCTGAGAGCAATTTTTTATTTTTCATACAACATCAACTTTTCAGCGATATAATCTGATCCATTAATGTTCAACGCCTCTGAAGAGCTGCATCTCCGTCCCTTTCTTCTAAACCCTACGATGGACTACAAATCGTCCCCCACCCAACGACCGATCGCCACCCCTCACCCAACGACCCAGGGATCGCCACCTCAGCCCTGATGCGCGTACTACCTTCGCTCCCAACCCAGTCTTCTATCGATTACCTCCTTCTAATAATGGGTCCCACCGGTCAGCCCACTGATGCACCGGGTTCAAGGCCGCCCGATGAAACGGGCTCCAAAGCTCTTCAATTTCGATTTTGAAATTCAAAAATGACATTGTTTCAATTTTGATTTTGAAATTAGAATATTTAAAGTGTACCCCTTTGGCGATGTTCCTGTTTAAACTATGGGATGGGTCTGAACAATTGCATCAAGTCTTGTGACACTGAATCCGATGGAGAAGAATGCCTCCCTCTCACCTCCTATCCTTACTACGAGTCTGCCTTCCTCAACCTCGATTATTCTCCCTCTCTTGAAGTTTCATCAGCCCATCCATAGACGTTTGATCCACACCGCCACACCCACTGATTAAGTCTGGACTAAAGGAAGGTGCGCATCAATGAGGAGAAAGGTATTGCTCCATGTTCTCTCATTTTCATTCGAAATTTTTATTGAGAACAAAGTAACTTTTAGAAGCACATCTTTTGTCTCTCGCCCATAACCTAATTGAGTCCCTCTTCCTTGGAAATATCGGTCCGCATAATTTGAGAATAAGAGTGTGGTTCCTTGAGATAGCATATCACTGTGTCGGTATCTATAGGGAACCAGTAATCTGTATTTAACTAATACTCATAAAAGACGATAAATTCGTTGATTCAAATTAGTAATTGAATATGATTTGTACCATGTCAGTTGATAAGGTACTAAGCCAGTTCAGATGCAAAAGTGTGAAAAGAAAGACAATGTCAATACTGATCTTGTATGAATCCCAATTTAGTGGCATAAAAGAAATCCAGTAAGTTGTTAGTCATATTTAGTGGTAAATAATTATGAAATCCAAAATATTAGAAGCATTTCCAATTTCTATTAGTGCTTCATCATTTGATAATAATTGGTTTTGTTTCATGCATTATCTATTTGGGACGTTGATCTTTTAGATAGTTATTTGGTGTAAGTAACTGTGTAAGATTTATCACTCTTTTATTATTTTTTTTAAAAGCTTAGCTTTAAAAATTGGAGATTGCCCCGACTATGCATTGACAATGCAATCTTAGAGAGAAGAGAAAGAAGAAACAACTATGCCACGACTACACAATCTCAGGGAGAAGAGAAGGAAGAAACAATAAGAGGTGCTGAACTGCTAATAGTCGCTGGATCGGTGTGTCGATCGTGGTGAAAGGTGGCGAAGGAGAAACCAGAACTCTGCTGAAGGATCGACGTGACTAACCATGGCTATGGCTCCGATGTGTTTGTACTGAGGGACCCGACATGATGCGTTTTTTATCGGACTAATGACCGACTTGAGGAGTTCTTGATTAAGTATGTTGGGGATAATGTACTTCGCCGGTATCTCTCTGATAGGTTATAACTCCGTCTCTTTGTTTTCTTCTTGCAAATAATTATTTGATTCAATTCAGAAATTGTAACAAGAGTTCTTTGCAACTATATTTCATTATTGATCTCTCTTGCCCATTTCCGTGATATTTCTTCATTGAGTCATCTGGCATGTACCTTTCTTTTTTTTCTGTTCAAAGGATTTCAATTATGATGTGAAATTTGGGATCAAGACAGCAGCCAATCAAGAGGATTAAGAGAGGGCGATGCAGAGGAAGACTGTGACGGTTTGCACAAGGGCTACCTTGTTTATTAAGATGGAAAGGTGAGTCAGTACAATAAGATAGTGTTATCTCTTTTTTATGCCTAAGTTGTGTTATCTTCTCAATTAGATGCAAGACATTTGATCGAGAGTTGATGAATGAGTAGATCAGGTCAGGTCCAGAATCGGATATGTGGAGCATAGATGTCATTACATACATTTTACTTTGTGGCAAGAGCCAGCTTTTGGTACAGAACATGAATGACTTTTTCAGAAAAGTGCTCCATGTTTATACCTTAAAAAAAATTTCAAAACTTTAAATGTGTGAAGTTTCATGTGTGTGATTCCTATTGATTTAATTTATTTTGTTTACAACAAATATGGAACTCACTCTCTGTGACAATTGAGAAGCCCCTTTAGTGGAATTTTAATGTTTGTCCGTGTAGAAAATAAAAAAATGCCATTTACCCTATCATTATAATCAATATCTCATGCTCATGTAAATAATGGATATATTCACCCTTAATCCCTCCTCTTTATTTTGTTTAGCTGATACTAAAGTTATCTCGAACAGTCATTTAGATTGGGTATGACATCCTTTTTCAGATTTAGCTGTTTAGGTGATTACTTACCAATTAATAATAATGACTTGGAGGGAAACTTTGACAGCCTATAAGAGGTTAGAATTATGGCACCATATACATATTTGTGTCTTTTTGAATTCAGGTTGTAGTGTGCATAAATTGACTACTATGAAACCTGCACTTGAAGTTTTTCTTTTTCTTTTTAAGTCGGACAGACTTTATGCATTGTAAAAACCCTTTCCACATTTTTCAGAGAAAGAAAAAAATGTTGATCCTGAACTTTTTCTTGAAAGAAAAAATTAATCCGCTTCATGACACAACCCTTTTTCTCTTGGTGCGCAGTGTATGACTGCCACCTTGGTTAGCAACATAAAATGATAACGTCGTATGGTAATTGAGTTCCATGAGTCTCTTTTAGATGATCAAGAAAGTTATAAATACGACATCACCTCATTTTAGCTTTTTTTATGGTTTTGGTTTTTTATGCATACTAGGGTGATGTTTGTTCAATATAACGAGAGCAAGGAAAACTCCTGATGGCTAGCTTTCTCCAAATGATTTGTTTAGTTCACATTGAAAATAATATTTTTCGTCTATTCAAGTTCGCCCACACATTGGGTGGACATTGCTACTATTGGTTTATATTACTAAATAGTGTATTTTTGTGATTCTTGTGATGTGGATTTTGTGTGCCCTAACATGACTATCATATTTGAGATGGATCATAGGTTTATCTTGTAATTTCCTTGAAGTTTATTTCTGAACTTTTAGCATTTGGTTAAAGTATTTATTGACAATTATGCTTATATCCTCTAAAGGAAGTGGAAGAAAAATACAAAGAGATAATAGATGAGGGGTCAGGAAATACAAAAGAAGCTGGTGGAATCGGGCAGTTCACTCTAGAACAGGTACGTCTCCTTTCCTCTCTCCTCCATCTGTGCTGCAAACTCATTTTGATTTTATCTTCTGGTGCTCAAAGATATTATTGTTGGAGATTCGCCTTTGAATACGACCTCAAATTTCTGAGCTCTCAGTTATCTCAAAGAGCTCTTATCTTTCCAGAACAACAAGTTTGAGTTTCAATTTATTTGTTATGTCTTCAGATTTTTTTTGTTTTAATTTATGACTCTGGTTTTGTTTCGGTGAGAATGCATCAGTATAAAATTTAAAAAGATATCAACTTTTCTAATTTTTGTTGATTTCCATGAAGTTGTATTTCTTAAATTTACTCCTATTTTTTTGATAATATAAAATTGCTGAAGATGATGCTGACTAGGATGATAAATTATTGTGGCTAAAAATATTTTGTTCTGGGTTAATAGAATATACTTGGAAGTGGTACCAGTGTGTGGAATCGGTATTCATGTGGAGGGATTAGGGAGTCAAAATATGTTGATGATTATCATTCCTATGCGAGGGATTTTTTTTTTATTTACTTTGTTTGTTACAGTAGAGAAAAAACTTTGTAAATTGTTGATTCGTTTTTTAAAAATGAAATGTGGTAGTTATTAGGCTACTCTTTTGTCTATCATATTTCTTTCCATTTGGTTACAAAGTTATTTGAACATATGCGCTAACATTAAAGAATAAGAGTGTTTAACCAAGAGGCTGAGGATATATTATTAATTAATCAAATCAAAACAAACTCATCACAAAAACTAAGATTCCAAAGGTATAGGTTGCATTTTGTGTTCTACATGTCATAACAAAGGAACATACAATATTGGAACCGACTATTTATGTGATTTGCCCACACATTGGTGGGCCTGTTTGCTAGTATATATATATATATATATATATATATATATATATATATATTTTGGTGCTAGAGTAACTGAGGAAATTGAAATTTTACCATAAAAAACAAACATCTTCTGTTTTTGTTTTTGCCACCTTAGAATTAAAATTTCTTCCTAGTTGTCACTTTGTCCTATTTAATAATATAAATAACAGTTAAATAATATAAAATATATTTTTTTGACCATTATACCCCTAAGTCGAATCTAACTCAGTTGATTAGAATCCCTTGCAAGGCAACAGATGCAATTCCATTGAGGCCGAATGGATCTGGGAAGGAGACGGAGGCCGTGCGAAACAGGATGGCGGTGTAGTTCCGACAAGGCCGATCTATTTTTGGGGTGGAGACGGAGAGAATTAGCAATGAAGAGATCGATCTAGGGTTCATTCTTAGGTTCCGTTTGAATGGTGTGGGAATAAGAGGAATAAGAAAAGAAGTGAGAAGAAGTATTGAAAAGTGTGTAACTTTGTGAAGAATTTGGATTGTTTATAATAAATTTATTATCTTATTCCTTTATTTCCTTATTTCCATACCTCATCCAAACGGAGCCTTAGCCTAAGGCTCCGTTTGGATGCATTGAGAATAAGGTAGGAAGAAGGAAGAAGGGAAGAAATTTATTGGGAAGGGATAAATTTATTGGGAAGTGTGTAACTTTTGTGAAGAGTTTGGATGGTTAGAAATAAATTTATTGGTAAAAAGTGGTTATTCCTTATTCCTTATTCCGGAAAGAAGTCATCCAAACGGAGCCTTAGAGAAGAAGACACGAAGAGAAATAGATCGACTGGGTTTAATCGATCTCGACTAGGTTACATCCGATTGAGGATATAATGATCAGAAAGTTATATTTTTAGTATTTAACTATTATTTATATTATTAAACATAACAAAGTGACAATTAGGGAAGGAATTTGAATTTTAAGGTGGCAAAAACAAAGGATGTTAGTTTTGGGTAACAAATCCTCAATTTTAAATCGCACAGTAAAAATTTTCTCTAATTAATAATAATCGTATTCAACTTGGCGAGACGTTATTTTCTGGATTGCATTGCATTTATTACAGAGAATATTTGTAAAGGAACTAAATTTTAAAATTTGATGAAGGAAGACTATTTCGATCATATTTAAATTAATATTAAATACCCTTAAGAGGGTTCGGGACTTGTGGACAAGTTGGAGGTTTTAATTAATTACACGTATAGACTTTTTAGTTGTTGGAAATTGATTTTAATCAGATTAGATGGTAGATTAGCATCATCACAGAAGAAATTAGAAGTTTTGACAATATTTTTCCCAAAAAAGTTATTTGATATCATTTTTTCATTAAGCAGAAAGAAAACCCAAAACTATGGTTTTACAATCAACCCTAAATTTTCTTCAATTTGAAGCAATTACTTTTAATTTTCCTTTGCTAATTTAATTTGAGGCATTAGTGTTGAGTTAAGTAGTACCAATATAAATAATTGTTTTATTTACGACACAATCAATATATATAATATCATGTTCACTATTCAAACACGAGATAATCTTACAAGGATCCACATGCTACAAGGTGTTATCATGTCCACATTTCCTGTTCAACAGCAAAATTGAAAACATGATAATTTTTTGAATTTAATTATTAAGAAGAGGAAATTATAATTTTGAACGGTGTATTATTAACTAAAAAATTATAAGCTTTATGTATATCATCATTTACCAAGATATAAATGATATGAGAATTGCTAATGTACCATTGATTTTCTATGAACTCGTTTTTTGATATTCAAAATTCAAATAGTCGATTCAAACCGCACAAGTTGATCATCATATTGAAATATCCTTGGAGACAAATTTTACATTTTTTTCAGATTTATTGGCTATTTATTATGATATATAAAAAAACATTATATTTTAGTCCGTCCAATTTAATAAATGAGCAAGGTTTCGGTACCACACTTTTTTGTGCCACAAATGCCACACTTTACTTTTTTATTTAAATTTCAAAATTTAAAATATAATCGTCCGATTCAAACCGTTGATCTTGTTCATTTTAACGACGGATGTGTTGTCAGAAAATTTATAATTTTTGAATTTTATTTGATGCTTGATCAAAAGGCCAAAAATGAACGGATCAAAATAACTAAAATAGATTCATTCTAATATGTCCATTTTTCGACCTCTTGATCAAGTATCAAATAAACTTTAAAAATTATGAAATTTTAGGACAATGCATCCATTTTTTAAATGAACAAGATCAACGGTTTGGATCGGATGATTATATTTTAAATTTTTTAAATTTAAAATAAAAAGGAAAGTATGGCATTTGTGATACCAAAAAAGTGTGGCACCAGAACCTTGCTCTTAATAAATAGCGAAAAAAACATTTGGAAAAAATGTAAAATTTGGTCTCCAAAGATATTTCGATATGATAATCAACTTAAACGGTTTGATTGATCATTTGATTTTTTAATTTCGAAAAATAAGTTGATAAAAAATCAATGGCACGTTAGCAATTTTCGATATGATATATCAATTAAGTTTAGAAAAATTCAATAGTTAAGAGCACAATATCTGCCATCAGCAAAACTGTACATGAAGCTCATTAAGTTTTAGACCACCCAGCTAATCATCCGTTGGAAATTTAATTGCGGACAAACACCAAGAAACAATTTGCAAATTGTTTAAACGGTAAATGCCAGGAAAGAAAATTTTAAATAGCCACATCAAAGTTTTTTAGAGTCAAAGAACCTTTTGATAAGATAATCAAATGTTTTCCTTATGCATTATTTTCCTTATTATTTATAGGTGTCCCCACAACAATTGGAGGAACCAGTAGACTCCTCCAGAGTCCAGAGGAAAAGGCAATTTCACCAGAAATGTGTTTCCTTCGTTGAGTTTGAAGCATATTCTAACATAGATAATAAATAATTAATAATTACCCATAAATGAATACGGTTGCTTGTTTTCACATTATATTAATCAGCAAGAGAGTTTTGGTGATGAGCATTATATTAACCTCTTCCAATGATGATGTCACAATGTTAGCTTGAAAACTATTGAAGGATATCATAAAGAACATAATTGAACCCAAAATTAATATTTATCGCCCACTAAATAAATAATATGATAAATGAAAAAAAGAAAATATAGAAATATATTTGGTTACTTGTTTTGTTTAAAATTAGTAATCAGCAAATGAGTTGTAGCGCTGAGCTTTTATATTAGCTTCTTCAACATAGATCCAAATCTGTGTCGCGCGGCACAGTTACAGCGCACAGAATCGGAGCCCTTCACCAAATCGAACGGCTAAAGTTTAATGCTCTCTTTTGCCTCCGTTTTCACATCGGACCCGAAACAAACAAACAAACAGTGGGACCCGCTCGTCAGTATTTCCTTCTCCATTCTCCTGCCAACCTTTCGTCGTTCAAAGGAAAAAAAAAGTTATTTTCACATAAGTCCCTCATCTTTTAGATTTAATATTTCTGACGATTTCGGCCACCGTGATCAACAAAAACATGCTCTATAGCATCGGGACAGGGAGAAGAGCATGACAGTACGGTCAGTTTTGGTCGCGTCGACTCAGTTTGGTCTGAAGCTGTGTTTTCGGATATGGACCCGTTAAGAACTTCCGGCCATTTTCGAGCACCAAAAACCACAATATTAGTCTCGTTAGCACCATAGGAGAGAGGAAAGCTCGATTATGAGGTTAGTTTGAGGCACGTCTGCTTGGTTTGGTGGGGGTACCGCTACCTGGTACGGTCATGTAGGGAGAATGGTACTGAATAACTGATATGTTTTAGGAGAATGGAATTGTACCTATTGAATTGCTGTATGGGAGATCTGGATATCTCTGGACTTGCTCTTTCTTAAACAAGCATATTGGTTTAGACGGGATTAGACCAATTTAACTAGAAAAATAAATCAAATATTACGTTAATTATCTAATTTAATTACAAGCTCAAGGAACAATACAGTCATTTTAGTCTGAAATTAATAGTGAAAATAGCTAATTAAGCTAAACAATAAATATCTTAATTACACAAGTACACTGAGCTCATATCCAAATAAACACTTATGTAAAATCAGAGCAGTCGAGATTAAAGTATTAGCAAGAGAGACAGAGAGATGGCTGAATCATGGCCTTGAACGGCTTCCAACGAGCATCTCACTAAGAGGAAAGTGAAAAAAAAGTGAGGAATCAAAGCAACATGAAGAGAGAATAGAACGTCGAAAAAAGAAATCGGAAACCTCCAAGGAGCCACAATTGATCTTGGTTTCTATTCTGGATCAAATAGTAGAGATATTTAGAAGAGAGAAAGAAAAGGCCTCGAGGAAAGTGAGAGAGACGAGATGCTTCTTTAAGGCGGAGCTACTATCAAGGCGTGACTGTTCAAGGCGGAGCTACTCCTCGCGCGCGGGAGCGGCAAATTAAGAGGATACGAATGCAGGTGGGGCCCCTGACAGAGCGAGGTGGAGAGAGGCGGAGCGTCTTTTTTACTTTGTTTCGGATCCGATATGGAAGGAGCGGAGAGAAAATACATTTGGATCGTTCGATTTAGGGAACGGTTGAGATTTGGTGCGCTGTAAATGTGCCGCGCGACAGAGGATTTGGTTCCCTTCAACATATTACGCCACCGTCTTGCATAAAGACTGTTGAAAAAAAAAAACAAAAATAAAGCAAAAAAAGAATGTGAAAAATGTCTCTGTCGCCCACTAAACAAATAATTGAACGCAGAGCCTCCCCGATATAAATTCAATTCTCCCTTTCTCTTTTCTTCCACGGTTCTTCCTCCTCTGTTAAACCTCTCTCATCTCTATCTTTCTTAGCCCCCACTTTCTACTTCCAAACCCCAGAATCTGAAAGCAAAATCTTCTCAAAACCCAACATAAATCCTTTCAGAAAAGAGGAGAAAAAGGAAAGGAACACAACAGAGAAAACAACAAAATCCTCAGAAGAAAACAGAGATGATTCTTTTCCAAAAACAGAGAAAATCCAAGATGAAACCTTTCTCCCAATAATTCCTTTTACAAAACTCCCCACTTGTCTCTCACAAGGTAATGGAAGCGACCTGTTTTGGGCACAAAAAGGCACAAAACAACAAACCCAACTCCAATTCCAACTCCCAAATAGAAAACCAGAAGAGAAAGCTCAAACGGGTTAGCCTTCCATCTTGGTCTTGCCCCCCAAATAGACCTCCTGGCTCTTAAATAAACTCAGTCAAAGTTTGGATTTCTTGTGATGGGTTCTGGTTCTTTTTCTGTTTCGGGTTCGGGTTCGGTTTCGAGCTTGGTGCTGGATGGAGAGAGAGGTGAGCTGGTTCGGGCACCGGTGGTGAGATTAGGGAAGAAAGGTGGTGCGAAAGGGAGTTTATTGGATGAGAAAGCAGTGATTGCATTGAGGAATCACAGCGAGGCTGAGAGGAGGAGGAGAGAAAGGATTAATTCGCATTTAGCTGTCCTACGTGGCATGATTAGTGGCACTGAGAAGGTTACCTCTCTCTTTCTCTCTCTCTCTGTCCATTTTACTTTTATTAATTCAATGTTAATGTGATTTTTACGAGCTCATACTATCACTAAAATTCGGGATGATCATCTGTATTGAGCTAGTGGTTGCACTAATTAGTTCTGATGCTGACGAATAGCGGTATTATTCTGTGGTTTGGTACCTGTGAGAAATTGGTGTCCGGGTTACCATTATTATAAAGAAAACACTTTTTTAAGGTGGAAAACTACAACAGTAACAACACTATTTTAAAACTTGTGGAGCAATGACATACATCATGCTTTATTTGCAAACGTAATGTATTATTAATTAATTCATATTTTAGAGAATAATGAAAGCAAAATAAATCAGGACATATGATTTAGAGATGATTGGAGTATGTTGTAAAGCATAGATAAAGGAACTGCTATTCAAACAAATCTCGATAATATGCCTGGCTTGGGATAAATATCCTCTGTACTACTGCATGCACTGCAGTGGTTATTAAGGACTATCCGATCGAATCTCGACGGTTAAATTTTACGGGCCATACGAATCCGATATTAATCACGGGGCACCCATTGTTGATCGGACGGTTGTTAATGATTCACTGCACAGGATACGATTCCCTGGCTTGGAGTACCATCACCTAATGTTGGTCCTTGTTTCCTTGACTCTTGATACCAGCCGAGCCCGGACCAATTGGGTAGGCAACTTGAAGATTTGAAATTAACGGTCCTGGATTTTGTCCATTCTGGTGGGGTATCTCAGGGGATATGAAATGATTTCAATCATATGGTACCACATTGACAAAATTACTTCACCTGTCATGTATTTGGATTTACATGTTAAAAGTACCTATTTGACAGTTAGACAAAGCAGCACTGTTAGCAGAGGTGATAAACCATGTGAAGCTTCTCAAAGCCACAGCAACAGAACAGGCCAAAGGCTACACCATGCCTTCAGACACCGACGAAGTCACCATCCTGTGTGAGCCTCAAACAGCAAACACCACTAATACCAGCTTCCTGATCTATGCCTCGATCTGTTGTGATGACTCTCCTGAGCTTTACCCAGAATTGAAACTATCACTGAGAAATCTACACGCAAGGGTTGTCAGAGCTGAAATTTCATCTCTCAGTGGAAGAGTGAAGATTGTATTTGTCATAATGCCAGAGAGGGGAGGTAGTGATGAGGTGGGAAAGAATATTTTGGTCGACTCAGTGCAGCATGCACTAAGGTCAGTTCTTGACAAAGTAAATTCTTCCATAGCGTTCATGCCGAGAACATCTTTGTTGAATAAGAGGCGAAAGGTTTCGCAATTTGAATCCTCAAGCTCTTCTTCATGAATATGAGCTTGTTTGTGTTGTTAAATTCTGGGGTCAATTTCCTGTTTATCCTCTTGTGTTGTTTGTTCTGTTAGTTGATGTGCCATTAATTTGGTATTGCATAGTTGTGTTTACAGAAATGCTTTGTTTGTGTTTTGTACATGTATGATACAATCAAATACTTAACGATACATTTGAGTATGCTAAATCAAAATGTGCAAATGTATTGCATTGTTGCGAACTTCTTTCGGAACCAAGGGTTATGAAGAAGCATGGAGCGAGAGGCAATAGTAACAAACAAGTTGTATTGTTGGAATTAAACTCACTATATTTTGGGTAACAAGGCTGGCATTAGATCGGCCCTGACACAATTTACAATTAGTTATGATATTACAATATCCCGTTCCATTTTGTAAGTTGTTTCACAAATACTATTTCCTTTAAAGTTAAAAAAATACATTGAAATAGTTCTTTTTTTTTTCCTCTCCCTTGAAATTGTGCAATACACAACTAGTTACACCATTTCAAAAAGTAAATTACTATCTACTATTTCTCCACACTTTATTTCGTGTCATCGCATTTGTATTTGTTTATTTTATTTATTTATATATTATTGTTTGTTTATCTGTGTATTCACTTTATTCAATTATGAGTAAGATTTTATTTTTTGTATTATTGTTCGAATTTTTATAAATATATTCAACTTATTTTTATTGAACTTATTTGTTTGTATGTGTTCATTTTGATTATTTAAATGTTCACAATCTTTCTTATTTGTTCACTTTGTTTAAGTGATGTCAAAACGGCAATATGCAGTTATTATTTCTGTTTCAAAAATGCCTGGTTGATCTAAAGCATTTCCTAGGCCTATTTAGTTGAAATGTAAATTGGGGCCTAGTTTAGTTTGCAGAAATATAAACCCAATAAATTTTATCGGCTTAAACAGACTTCGATCTATGAATTTCAATAACTTTGGGCCAGAATATTTCAGAAGGTATTTCATATTCAGGAAAGGATATAAAATAAGCAATGTATTCGCTCTATATTCAACAGTATTCAACTTGGCCCCTTTTTTTTTAAAGCCATATAACGTTTATATGGCCTTTGTCACATTTTCCTTTTGCATTGTCCAAGTAGAGTTATAGTTATCAATCATAATATCTACTATATATTTACGTAGACGTATCATAATAAGGGTTTGCCTAGCTCCAAAGGTAGGTAACCGAATGGCAAGGCACCAAGGTCCCATTAATTTCTAGGTTAGCATTTAATACCCTTTGATTATTTGATGTGACTTATGATAAACAATCTAACGATTAGTCAACTGAGAATTTAGGCACAGGAAAGATATCAATTTATAAACTGTTTAGTTCAATTTATCTACGGTCTTGTGATTTTCTGTCGGCGGTTAGGGCCTTTATCTTGTTTAATTTGTCCCCAATAATTATAAAAATTGCAATTAATAACTGGGATCTGCTAGGATTAATTTATTTATATTCATAGTGTTCCTTAACTAAAGGTTTGTGTATCTGTACTTCCAAATAAAAATTAAGGGCCAGTGATAAATTGTATTAGTACACATGTATATGAATTCTTTCTGTTGGCACATGACGGAAAGTTGGCATCTTTATGTAGGTTTTTAATCGAAATAAAATGCGTAGAAACACCTGTTTGCCAAACCAATGACACCTTCTTGGATATTCCGAATGATAATTTTTGATAAAGATATTCCTAATTTTTGCAAAAGGATTAATAATTTGTCAAACACTCAAAACTATTATAATCTTCAGTGGATGATCTACCAAGAATACTGTATTTGCTGCTTTTCCCCAAAGTGTACTTCCGTGCAATAGGAGCTTCAGGTAATAAAGTAAGCAGCAACCAGCAAGTGCTTGTTTTATTAAGAAAGAAGGTATGCATCTGTGTACTTGTAATTCGAATCATTCAAAATTGAAAATGTTCATATCATGTGTAATAAAAAAAATGTCCGTTTAGTTTTTCAGATTTCCTTTAGTTTTGTTTTTGGGTAGAAAACCCGGCCGTAGGCAATTTCTTTTAATTTTGTGAGATGTTATCTATTGCTTATCTAAATTGATTTGTTCAACAAACTTTTATAATCTTAAACCATTATCAACTAAATACATTATTGCTGCATAGCTCTGTACGCAATTTATGCATCTTACATCATCAAGCACCAAAACTGATCAACGCCGGGTTCACCTAGCAATTTTTATATTGCAGAATGTATCTGATGCTGAAACTAGAAAATAAATTCTTCGTGATAGGCTCCGTTTGGATAGGTGTGGGAAGAAGGAAAGAAGTGAAAAGAACTATTGAAAAGTGTGTAACTTTGTGAAGAATTTGAATTGTTTATAATTTTTTTTCTTCTTCTTTCTTCTTCTTCTTCTTTCTTTCAACGATCCAAACGCACCCATAGGTAGTGGAGAGAGAGTTGAAACGTGAAGGTAGAAAATAGAAAAATAGGACAATTAATCGGATTTAAACTTTTGAGTGATGCTGACTAGAAGATCACAATCTCACAATAATATCTTAATTACCAAAGAGTAGTGTACGAAAATTTTTAAACTGGCGCCCTGGGATCCAAGTTGCAAGAATTTTAATTGCTAAATTTTATCGGATTACTTAAGGGTCTTGTTGTTATTATATAGTTATATAACTTTTTTTTTATTAATGCCCGTTTAAACCACTTTATTTGACATATATAAAAAACTACAAGTAGTTATGATGAACAAAAAATTAATCAGACATTTTATCATCACAATTAATACATATTGATAATTTTAAATTTATTTCAGATGGTATAATGAATTAAATTTTCAAATGATGAAGCTAATTCTTTTGTTGCATGATTTATTTCGATCAATTTATGATACTTAATGTAATACGATGGCTTTACTGTTCCCCAAGGTTGATGGAGGTTACGCAAACACATTCGCAATTGCTCGTCCCATATCGTCGCATAACTTATCATTTGGCATAGCTCCGTGCTCGTGGCAGAGGTGAAAACAAGTACGAATGCCCAGAACAATTGTTCAATCATCGCATGCACAATTAAGAAATATTGTTGGATGCGTTTGGATCGTTGGAAGAAAGAAGAAGAAGAAGGAAGAAGAAAAAAAAATTATAAACAATCCAAACTCTTCATAAAGTTACACATTTTCCAATACTTCTTCCCACTTCTTCCCTTCTTCCCTTCTTCCCACACCTATCCAAACGCACCCGTTGAGAAGACCTTCGCTTGCGTTTGGATTGTTGGAAGAAAGAAGAAGAAGAAGAAAGAAGAAGAAAAAAAATTATAAACAATCCAAACTCTTCACAAAGTTACACACTTCCCAATACTTCTTCCCACTTCTTCCCTTCTTCTCTTCTTCCCACACCTATCCAAACGCACCCAGCATTCTTAAAGGTCGATTCAAAATTTTGCAACAAATGCGTCCTTATTAGTACAAAATCCAAGTCAAATTACATGTATTTCTTTTCGAAATAGTTTCTTTTACTCATCAATTTATATGAAGTTTCAACGTACATTTTTTTACCTTTTTAAATTGCATAACTTTGGAATATTAAATACGTTAAATAAAAATTATTAAAAATTTTATTTTTCAGTGAAAACTACTCGTGCATACTGCATAATAAATAAGAACTTTATTTGCTACTCCTGAACGAGTCATGTAATTAGAGCTATCAAAATAACAGAGAAATGGTATGAACACAGTAAAAACGCTAAGAAGTCGGAATGCGAATCCGAATCCTGTGGCGAGCGACACAGCGTGTAGCGTGTCACACGGACCGTCCGATCAGATCTGGACGGGTTCAATTTTTTCGGACCTTACAATCTGTTACATGCACGGAGCTCTCTAATCCATTGAGATCTAATCGGACGGTCTGTAACATGCTACACGTTGTGTCGCGCGCCTCAGTATTTAGATTTTCGGAATGCTTCCCAATAGAAAGGAAAAAGGCAAGCAATACAGTGCCAACTAGAACACTCCATGTGGCGCACGTGCCTTGGCAGCTCCCTCACGTGCCAACCATATGCCACCTCATCCTCGTAGTTTCCACCACCTTTTCGTAGCCATGTTTCCCTGAACACATGCTAGTTTCACATCTCACATCTTATTAATTAATAAATCAATCAATTAACTGACTGCATTTCTAAAGCATTCCTAATGTACTGTTTCAGATTTTCACATTCTATATTGTTTCTTAGTGGATAAATCTTAGATTTGAATCTGGTATGACATGATATTACGTGCGCAATAAGTGAAACTTAATTAATTTTTACAAAGAGTACGTACAGTTGCTTTTAGTAATGGTTATACTTATCCGAAATAAAGAATTGAAATTAAAGCTAGCTCAAGTCCAGTATGTAGTCTCAGATCGAAGTAAAGGCACCAAGAAAAACATGAATTTATTCTACGGTGGGACCCACCGAATACAGCTAGGTGTCTGATTCGTAGCCTGACAAATGCTCATGTAACATTCCATGTGATATTGATGATGACTTGGCACTTATCTGTGTGAATGATTACCAATATATTTTCGTATTTTATAATGAATTACAACGGTTTATACAATACTGCTTTTACGTTAAAAGAGATGCTATAAACATAGTGTTAATAATTAATATAGAGATTTATTATGTATTAAATTTAATGCATGTGGAGTAGTGTCATTTGGTATTAATAATCTATTAAAAGTCGTATATATACTATCTGCCGTTGCAATTTTCATCTGATTTGATGAATGGTAAAAGTTGCATCATATTTATATTTTTCATGTATATTTTTTAAAGAAAAATAGGGGTATAATTTTCATGTATATGATGTGCAAATAATTAATATATAACATATGAATAAATTATTTCAAAATTATAAGTATTTTTATTTTTTAAAAAAATTATTTAATTAATTCGTTGTTAATGGATATCCGCCTTTTATAATATGGCACTCAATGTGTGTGATGTAAGTGCTTGTACATTCCTTGTGGCACTTAAAGCGGTATTTATATTATATGAAAAGCTGAAATATTCATGCATATTAAACCATTCAGAAAATCCAGAGACGTAGTCAACTGATTTGACTGCTGATTGTTTGAAATAGTTACACATTATGAGCAGTGTATTAAACGAGTCGGATTTGTTCCTTTTTGCAGTTGTCCAATATTCATACTTGTCGGCTACCAATATTTTTAGTTCAAACTGTAATTTTTTTATGCCATCGAACGTTTAATTGACCAATACGAAATTTTAGTAGAATGACAAAATTAACATATATCAAACAACAATAATGAAAAATATATAACTTTTTTATGTAAAACTGTATATAGTATGAACTTTTCAAAACTAATGTGATAATATGTTGCATATATAGTTCAGTCTTGTTAGGTTTTATATTATTATATATCCAGCTTATTATTTGTCGCAGCTCATAACTTTAAATTATTTGTTGTATTAATTGAATTCAATTCGTAACTACGCAATATCAAATCTATAACATTTACGGGTCGGATTGTCGGGTTGAGTGGTTTGGATACACCCCTTAATTAACTATAAAATAACAAGACTGTATGTAATTAACACGATTAATGACATGTTATAATGATATATTTTTGAAATCTAATTATTAACAAAAACATATATGGTTTAATGAAAAAATGTTTTATAAACTTATATAATTAAGTATGGTTCTACAAAATAATTTTGATAATTAAATTTTATAATTAATTTATCCCAATAGTTTGTATAGATTTAATTAAGTTCATTTTCATTATTCGAGTATTGCTGCTATGTATAGACCAGCTAATCAAGGAAGTACAGACCAATTTTCCATTTCTACGTACGATTTTCAAATACAGAGCTGATATACTTAAATATGTCTGGTAAACATGCAGCGATATGGGCTTTTTCATTGGAAATAAATTAAAATAGTTCAATTAACAAAATAAGACAATGCAGCAGCATTATTTCCATGTGTTCGGCTGGAATAAGGTGGGCCTTATCCCAATAATATTATTAACTTATTCCACCTCTGACAGTCCTATGAAACTCGTGAGTGCTGCAAAAACACATCAGGAATTATAAGTTCCATCGGCAAATATACCATCCCAGCCATCGCTGCTATGTATTACAAATGTTCAGTTTAATAATAAGAAGTGTTCAATTTAATGCGTCAGAATCGCGCTAGAGTCAGAGTCGCGCGTGGTCAAGAGGTGCGCTAGGAGGCAGGGGTAGAATCGGAAAAAATTTAATTTGAACCGGATCGGTTCATTTCCAATTCTAATTTTTACATGTATTTTTTGTCCGGTTCGTGACCCCTTCGCTTGGTTTTTTTTTCTTATAACAGTTGTATTTCTGTTGCAACTAACTGAACATTCATACTTATTAAACTGAACATTCGTACTTATTAAACTGAACATTCGTACTTACTAAACTAAAAATTTATACTTAATAAAATAAACATGTTTGCTCATAACATTTATATTTTCTGTTGCAACTAACTGAACAGTTCTACTCAATTAACTGAACATTTATATTGACCAAACTGAACTTTTGGCAAAAAAAAAAAATCAAAATGAACATATTTGGTCTAGCGAACACTTATAAAATAATGAATAATTCTAATACAAAGTGAACATTTGTACATATTAAAGTGAACACTTGTAATAACTAACTGTACATACAAAGTGAACATAGTTGAGGCGCTGTGCAGCACGATGGCTCGGATGGCACGGAGTGCGATGCCACTAATCAATTTCCAAAACCCATATGTAAACATTGCGATAATTATTGGTCGTGCTAGTTTATTGTTTTAGTATTGTTTTTATTTTATCTGCTTTTGTTGATGTTATCTTGTAAAAATTCATTTTTTTATATATTTTTTGAACAAAAGTAGCCTGGTATACTACCATTTTTTAATTTTCTTTATTTGGTGAAATTATTAGTTACTCATCGCCAGCTGTTTTAGAAAAAAAACAAACTATTTCTATTTTCTAAGGTATGATATGAATGAATTAAGTTGCACATGTATGAGTTGAAAGGCATAATCGATTAACGGAATTATGAGTGCTTTAACAATTAACAAGTGGTCACTATCGTTTGGCAGATAAATTAGAAGGATTATATTTAAATAATACACATTTAGATTGCTACAGCTAATAAAAGCATATGAATGTCGATCCACTTGTCGTATTGCTATTTCATTCAATAATGAACCTAGCTCAAAGCAAATAATAAGGTCTTTGTAATGATGAGTAGTTGAATGACTCATATACAGTAGCCTTGCATCTCTTTTAACAATTGCAACGATTTCCTTTATATATCGTACATTTTTCATTAAATACGCAATAGCCTAACTGTAGTATTACTGCACTAGTCTAATATATAGGGTATATATTAAATGAATTATTGAGATTTTCCTACTGTTATTGAAAAATAAAAATTATGCGCATTAATGGGTTGCACCCAAGTCCCCGCATAGCATCGTCCTTAAAATCAGCTTGTACGTATATATGTTAAATGTATGGCATGCTAATTTCAACGTTGACCCCGGTTAATATGGGAGAGGCCAGTGTCAAACATACAGAACACGTACACTTGTTCAACGCGATAAAATTTTAATTTTTAAAATTAGATGTGCGATCCAAACCGCTCAAATTGGTCTATGTTATAAAATCTTCATGGAGACCAAATTTTATATATGTTTTCAAATTTTTTTACTATTTTTTTAGAATATTTCAATATGCTCAATCTAAAAAGTTCTGAACCCTTCAATTTTGAAAAAAAAAAGTTTCAAAATATGAAAAAATATAAAATTTGATTTTCAAGTATATTTTAATATAGAGATCATATTGAGCGGTTTGAATCGACCATTTCAAATTTTAATATTCGACGTTTAGATCGTGTTTGATGTCCTATATGTTTGATTCTAGTATTACTCGGTTAATATATCTTAAATTTCATATTACCTTCAAAAGTTGGGTTTGTCATTGGATTTTTTTTTATAATTGTAAATAAATTGTCAGACGACCCACCTTTTGCAATTCTTGAGCTACAGATTTTTGCACAGGAATGGGCAGCTAATTAAACAGTAGTTCATCATATAAATATTTACCAAAAGAAGATGGAAAGTAATTAAATCTCCAATCACAAAACTTGATTTTAGACTTTTATAGTACGCTACAATGAGGAGGCATGGAATTGGCTTATGTACAGTGCATCTCTTCACATGGGGCTTATAAAATGTTGCAGCACTGCACACAAATTATTCCATGCCATAGCATTTATTTCTGACGTAATTAAACAACATTCAATTTTATTTTAAAATTTAAAATAGACCTTAGTTTTTTTTTTTTTCGCAAGGCTGTAACTATTACGGTGCCGGGTGATAAGGATCATCCTCGTATTTCATCATCCCTATCATCCCCAGCGATACTTCATTAATAACAGACGCGTTTTCTAAAAATGGAAAAAAATTCTCATTCTCATCCAGCGATATTCCATCCCTCTTTCCTTTTTGTTCTCTCTGTCCCTCTGTACCCAGCGATATCCCTCTATTTTTCTACCTCCCTCTCACATTAACTACAATAACAACAATTACTAATACTAACTACAACAGTTAGTATCCGAACTACAACATTTACTCATATTAACTTCAACAGTTGATATCTGAACTACAACAATTACTAATACTAACTACAACAGTTACTATTCCGACTACAACAATTACTCATATTAACTACAACATTTAGTATTCAAACTATATCAATTAATCATATTAACTTCAATAGTTAGTATCCGAACTGCAACTGTTGAAGTTAATATATATAACTGTTACAGTTATATTTGTCAACTTCAACAATTTAAATATGCCAACTTCAACTATTACTTTCAACATTTAAATATGTCGACTTCAACAATTACGATATTGCCTTCAACATTTAAATATATTAACTTCAACAGTTATGAAGTGTGTAGGAGGAAAAGGAGAAGGGTGGGGGAGACGGTGTACATGGGAGGGAGGAGGGGGAGGGGGGACCGCGTATGTGGGAGGGAGGAGGGGGGAGGGGGGACTGCGTACGTGGGAGGAAGGAGGGGACAGGGGAGGAAGATAGCGTACGGAGGAGGGGGGAGGGGAGAGCGTGTACGCGTGAGGAGGGAGGAGTTAGTTACGTACGCGTGAGAATGATGAGGATGATAGTTAGAGATGGTCCTAAACAATTCCAATTACGGTGCCACATCCTACAATATTAATCCCAACTTCAATTTAATTTTTTCCGAATTTGGACCCATATATTCATTATAAAAAAGACATATACTTAAACGATCAACCCATAGGTACATCTCAGGTCTTTTTAATAATTCCTATGCGTCTAACTTAATTGATAGTTATCTACTCAAAGTTAACTAATATGTTATATCGTGAATAAAACATAACAACACACAACAGGCACTAGTCCACTGATTAATGATTTTTCCCCCCTTGATATTTCAGGCTATTGAATCCAAAAAAAATTATAATAAAATTTTGGAGTTCATAAACACAGACAAGTTAATTTTGTTATTTCTGGTATGATTATTACATAGGGGCGTTTTGATGATCTAAGAAAAAAATTAGGATTAGTTATTCGGAGTAAAAAATATTATTTCTAAACTATCAAGGATAATTTTTTTGGAGATTTAAAGTGATATTTCTGAGTGGTCTAATATCCCGAATATATTTTTATTCCTAATGTGATTGGATCATCTTCTTAATTTGGATTAAGAAGTTGTTGGAACTACTTTTTAATCTAGATTAAAAAGATGATTCAAACTCTCTGGGTGGGCCTTTGGATCATCTAAGAATAAAATTATTCGGAGTAAAAAATATTATTCTTAAACGATCAAGAATAAACTTTTTGGAATCTGAAGAGTTATTTTTAAGTGTTCTAACATCTAGATTAAATTTTTATTCCTAACTAGTGTGTTTGGATCATCTTCTTAATCTGGATTATTCAGATTAAGAAAATAATCCAAACATCCTAAGAATAAAAAATTAATCCGGATGTTGGACCACTTAAATATAACAATGTAGATCCCAAAAAACTTATTCTTGATTCTTTAGAAATAATATTTTTTATTCCAAATAACTAATCTTAATTTTATTCTCAGATGATCCAAACACCCTAGGAATACAAATTTATTCCGGATGTTGGACCACTTAAATATATCACTTTAGATCTCCAAAAATTTTATTCTTGATCGTTTAGAAATAATATTTTTTTATTCTGAATAACTAATCCTAATTTTATTCCTGGATCATCCAGACACCCCCTTATTTAATAAAGGTGTCATTTATTCGCCGCAAGAAGAATACTACTCTTTTTTATTCAATTTGTTTGATAAAAAAAAAGTTAAAATGATATGATTGTTTTCATTTTCTGCAAAACCATTTAATTGATTTGTATTAACTATTTTTTGATGTAGTAACTAATGACAATGTGTTCTGGAAAAAAAATTGTGAATTCAAAATTCGATTAGAATAAGGCACAGAATTAATGCTGTTTGGTATTCTTCCTGTGCCATACATGTTGGGACAATCTAAGGTGCGCATAACAGCAACCATAATAGAAATCAATGATCCCATGATTTTTATTATAGGAGATGAATATCAGTAAATAGGTAAGGTCGCTGAGTCATTGGCAGTAAAGAAAGAACGGGGCAGTACATGTGGGGTTAAAATTAAAAATGAAAAAGGAGATCAAACCACTGACAAAAGTTCTGTGAAATTATGCACAAAATGACGTAGTGTGATGCAATACCGCTTGGCCCGAGATCGTACTATGGTTCTTTCTAGAAAAAAGGAATATTTTTGGGGAATATGTTTCGAGGTTAGGTTTAATTGTCTTACTAAAAAATTTCAAGTACACTAAGCTCTGTTTAAAGCTGGATCCCCATTGGGTTAGACAAGATAAATAATGCAAGGATTACATTACGATTTGCATCTCCAATATACATCTATCATTCTTGTTCCATCTATATTTTCTTTTCTATAATATTTTTCAAGTATTTTTCATAGAAGTTAATTTAATCACTCAAGTTATTTTAATGGTAAAATAAGACTTTTTTTCTCGGTCCAATTTACATTATTTAGATTTATCGTTGTGCTCTGATTTAATAATATCTTCAGTTAATTATTATGGCAATGGGGTTTAATTAATACTTTTCTAGTTAATTGTACGTGTATTTTATAAAAAAAAGTATCGGTCAATGACAGTACTTGAATCTCGAAAATACAACAATTTTATGTTTAGGCAAACCTTTATTCTGATAATAAAAGATGAACCTGAATTATATATTGAAATTATATTTGTATAATTGGATATAAATATATAATGTACGATGAATATATTTGAAAGATACAATTTTTTCTCTGTCTTCCTATATTAAGTGTTGAGTAGTTTTGGCAAGTAAATTATATCGTATCTTGTAATACAATATTTTGGACTGAAATTTTGCTAGACACAAAGATATCTTAATTATAATTTATAGCAAGATGCTGAAGGGTCCATATTTCAAACTGATATATACAAAATTGTCTTGTCATGATAATGTTTTGACATATAAAGTTCAACAAACCTTTATTTGGGTAAGGCACGTTTTAACCAAACAAACCAATTCTGTGTAAAAATAATTTCTTAAAAGCAAAATTATTCATGAGGAGAACTGCTTTGGAGATCATTACCGCAGGTGGTAATAAAAAAGAGCCATTTCGATCCCTGTAGACGGTAATTTGGAAAGGGAAAAGGGCCGAAAAGGTCCCCCACTTAAATTTAGCGTTCTTTAATGGCAATTTGGCGGTCGATTCTGTTACCAATAGTCTCCTTTTCATCATTTTGCTCATGCTAGACAATTTTTTTTTTTTTTTTTTGATGAACTGCCCTTGGGCTCAACATTAATTAAAATCGGAAAAGAGTACAAATACAATTGTCTTTTCTAGTACAAAGATGGGTTAAAATCGAAAGCTCCTCCCTTAGCTAAAAAACAGCCCCTTCCTAAAAACTATTGCCGAACTTGCTGGTAAAAACTGATACGAAGCAGTTACTGGTAAAAAAATAAAAACTACATAGAGATAAATACTAAAAGCTGATTAAGAGGCAGGTAAAGGGAGTAAAAAGAAAAGCCAATGTAATCTAAGGTGGGGCTTCCTCCACTTGTTGAAAGAACCTCCTGTCCAGAGCCATTCCAATCCTATTTTCACACATTATTGCCGCTGTAGCTATTCCATTGTATGTGACATTTTTTCTCCTTGCTTCATTTGCCAATACATGTGCCGGGTTTACTGCCTCTCTCCTTACGTGCTGCAACGACACTTTTCCTCCCCAATTCTCTATCTGCTCTAGCATCCTTGCAATCAGTGGTGCTGCTCTCCAAGAAGGGATGCTAGTCAGGTCCCCTTCATGTATAGCAGTGGTTAGGTTGAGACAATCAGAGAACAATTTAACCTTTTGTCCCTCCCTTGCTTGAAAAAACTCCTCCACCCATTGTATGGCTTCCTGCAAGGCTAAAGTTTCTGCATAAAATGAATCAGGTGCTTCGTGCCTTTGCATCAAGATTCTGACTAGTACTCCTTCATGATAAATTACACATGCACTGCCTGCCCTTTGAGATGTGTCCCATGATGCATCCACCAGTACTTGCCACTCATCCACTGACAATTCATAAGGGACCCTCTCTACAAGTTGATGTAGTTCTAAATTCTCCCCCCTTGCACCTTCAATAGCATGCCCCATGGCCTGAACTTTTTTGCAAATTGCAATTGGATCAAATCTCCTATGTTGGAATACCAAATCATTCCTTGCCAGCCAGATTTCCCATAAGGTAAGACAGAATATTCTTATGTTTTCCTCATTCATCTGTTGTGTAATCATGTGCAATGCTTCACAAACATTCAATGGTAAACTATCTGTACTTATTCCCAAACTTCCTGCAAACCATACCATCCTTGACCCCTGACAAAAGAAAAAGCAATGGGTCGCATATTCATTCTCTTGGTTACAACGCACACACATTGGGGATATGGATTGGATTCTATTATGTAAGTTCTGTGCCAATGGCAGGCCATCACTCAATAGTCTCCACATAAACACTTTGATTTTGGGGCTTACATTTTTCCACTTCCAAATATATTTCCACTGCACCTCCTGACCTTGGATTTCCCTATTCTGTATTAAATAATCATAGCCATCCTTCACAGTGTAGCTACCAGACTTGGTGTGACTCCAAACCAGCCTATCTGTCATACTCGGTATGGATCTCAGCTTTTGAATTAGACTGTCTATCTGGCGAGCAGTTTCGTCTCCTAACAGTCTTCGCATCTCTTGCAAGTTCCACTGGTTTGTATCAAAATCAAAGAGATCTGATACTGTTATCTTTCTATCATTCCTGGATGCTTGCTGTGCAACCCGCCACTCTGGAAACCAGGGTTGTGAAAGTGCCGGTATTTTATCACCTTTTGCCACTTGCCACATAACATTTTCCTTGAAGGTATGCCTCAATTTAACCTCCTGTTTCCAAATATTACTTGTGCCCCCGACATTGACCGCTCTCCAAAAACCCAAAATCGAATAATATTTACTTCTACAGACTTGCACCCAGATTTTGTCTTCCTCGCTTGCCATATCCCAAACCAACTTGAGGAGTAAAGCTTCCCCAAAAGTGCTCAATTTCCTTACCCCCAATCCCCCTCTATCTACTGGCTGACATATTCTCTTCCAAGAGATAAAGGACATGTATCTATCCTTATCAGTTTTGCCCCAGAAAAATTTTGCAATTTGGCTCTCCATCTGTCTTATTATCCCCTTTGGTATCATCTCCACACTCATATAATATACAGGCACACTCATTAGGACCGACTTGATCAATACTAACCTGCCTGCATGTGAGAGCATATTCGATCGCCAGCCCGTCAGTTTTGATTTGATTTTGTCCAGGAGCATCATGCCTGTCTTCTTGGCGGTGTTTGATTTTGAGAGGATGGCTCCTAGGTATCGTTCTTCATCTCTTGCCTCGTCAGCCCTTAGCTTGTTCTGAATCGTCCACACTAGCTGTTCTTCACATGGCTCTAAGAACCAAAGTTTAGATTTAGTTGGGTTGATAGCTAGACCTGAAACTGCTCCAAACTCCTCCATGATGTCGCATAGTTGCTGTACTTCTCCATCTTCAGCATGCCCTAACAAAATAAGATCATCTGCATAAACAACATGTGTTAGTATTGGACAATTGGTGGCTAGTTTGACTCCTTTAATCTCCTCCCTTTCTTGTGCCATTCTCATCCTTCTTGTTAACATCTCCATCACCATAATAAAGTAGTACGGTGACATAGGGCACCCTTGACGCAAACCTCTTGTCGGGATTATAAAGCCATCCCCCTTGCCATTGATCTGTATTGTAACATTGGCATGTTTAACTAGACAAATCTTTTTATTTCTATTTGTCTGTATGTGTTGTTTACCCTGATACCGGACACGGATACCCTCATTTCCTAACCTTTGTTTGAGTTTTCGATTTTTTTTTTTAGTTTTTCTTTTGCAAATATAGTAATGGGTTTTTTTTTTCTAGATATTCTCCGTGTAAATTCAGTCCCTTAAACATAAGTTGGAGGTTAATATGATCAAGAATAAACGTTTTATTTGTTAAATAAAAAGGTTTGTTGCCACTTTTTTTTATCAAAAAAAAATTATGAGACATAATACAATTAGAAGATGTCAAAAAAAAAAATTTGTAATAGGTTATAGGTCCAATGATTTAGGTAACAATGGCCAAGAATTATGTTAGTTATTTAACAAAGAATAAAACTGCTTTTGAAGAAAACAATCTTGGCTCACGAGAAATTTAAGAACTAAATGATAAAATAATAGTTTCCCCAGTTATCAAAATTTTTTTTTTTGCAGGTCAAGACTCGTGCAAACTTACAATTTTTCAAGAAAATGTGCGCTGCTTCTAAGATGTGGTTTATATAATTTAAGTAAGAAAAACAGAAAACGGTTTGAGTTTGATCTGATACCAGCCCTCACCACATATTTGCTTTTTACATATATATCATTTTTCATTTTTGTCATGCGTCGAGGTAATGCTCACATGCATATTAGTCGTAACCTTAACCAAGTAAGTAGATGTTATTTTTAATACTGGACATAATGGCGGCTTATATTAAGATATATGCATGTATATATATAGGGACTAGGGAGCTTTTTAATTTCAGTGGTTTCAATTGAGAGCCACCAAGCATGTGAACCCTAGTACAAAAGTTTTAGAATGGTCCATAAGACTAACTAATTAGGTCAGTAGTGCTGTAATTAAGTCAAATTAGCAACCACCATTTGTGGAGTGGAGTTATCACAGTGCTTCAGGGCATCTACGTACTACTAATTATTGTTCATTGGTAATAGTTATAAACATAAATAAAGTTTGGACTTCATTGATTATATTTGTGTCAATTAAGAGAAGTTCCAAATCTCTAAATTCTCCTTACATATTTTGTTTGGAAAATAACTAAGCAATCAATATTTAATAGTAGCACCGGATTATTAAAAAAATAATATATTTGGCAACGGACTTAGATGACAATTATGGCAATCAATCAAGCAATTATATATCGCGAAAATAAATTTCATAATTGGAAAAAAAGCGGTCAGCTTTATCTATTAAAATTGGATCGGTAACATAATAATTCTTAAATTATACCAAATCTAAGACATCTTATTTAGACCATAGAAATTTCTTAGGAAAAATTTTCTTACACTTTTAATAACTATTTCATATGTTAGGTCGGTTATAATATATAAAAAAAAAATCAACATGAACTGCACAAATAGTACATGCGCATGATGCCATATTAATTACCGTAAGCTTTCACAATCCGCATTCAACTACAGAACAAAAAAAATCGATCACAATCAATAGCTTTTCAGGATCGCAGACCAAATTTACTAACCTCGATCATAATGCCAAGCAGTCGTAATATGGTAGGTTGCACTGCAATAAAAACCTATGAAATTCTCTCAATAATTTTTAATATTAAGTAATTTATGTGAAGAAGCTTGGCGTATAAATATTTTTTCAAAATATAGGTTTCGAAAATTATTCTCAGTTTCGATGATTAATCCAGTAAATTTGAATAAATAATGGTTGTATGCATATTTAGATTTAAACGCTTATGGAATTCCTGTCCCCTCATGGATCTCTGAGAAATACTTCTTAATTAATTATTGATGACTTGTGAAATAGGCACACACTTAAGAAAAAAAGACCTCAATAATAATATTCTAATATACCTGTCATGGCATAAAAGAAAATATAGAATATTCTTCATGTTCATCACTTCTGAAACTGAAATGATAGTCATATATAATATTTACTTTGTATATGACATCGCCCATCAGAGTGATCAAATCAATATAATTGAACAACTTGATAGCATATCACCATAATTTGCCACTACAACGTTCCACGTCAGAAAGACGATGTGGTGCGCTCATAGCACCATATTGTCACGTTGAAATATCACCTAATTTAAGATCGACACAAGAATAGTTACTAAGATCCTCTAGTCGTTTTTTATTCAAATGACCAGTGTGGTAGTTTTTAGATCTGAACCGTCTGATCACTAATGAATGCCTGTAATTAATACATGTTCATCGAGATTCGTGCGGCAAGTAAAAACCAGTCCATTCAGATTAAATCTGACGACTCAGATCCAAAAACCGTTTTTTTTTTTTGCCGACCAGAGATCCGGACTCCAAGAATAGACTCAATATGGAAATTATTAAAATCACTACATATTTACAAGAGAAAATAAGTATGGCACACAAGAAGTTACTTAAACCATTATTGTTTTATATTATCCTTTTCTTTTGCTTGATCACATATGGTATGAATTAGTGATTTGCGTTTTTTTTTATAATTTTATAAATTTTTTACTTCAGTGAGTATTTGGGAACTTGACCTCATTTTTTTCTAGATATTAATTAAGGTCTTAAGTTTATGATTTTAATTATAGAAAACAAAGATTTCTATAATGTGCTTAAGTTTATGATTTTAATAATGTTCTTTACTAATTAAGTACTAATAACAAAGTGAAATTTTTTAAAGCAAAGGGGCTCAGTAGGAAGCGGACACGCAGCAGTGTAACCCGGCACTATGATGGTTCTCCTCTTGATTTTTCTGGCAACTAACCAAAAAGAAATGCAAAAGCGATTATTCATTTCTTTGATCTGATCAAGAATAGATCAGTTGAATAATTAACTCTACTTATACCTCCCTTATTACATTAATGGAGCACTTTACTTTTCTTAATAAAAGTTAGGTGATAACGATCTCATCCCTTTGTATAATAATTATTATCAACTTTGTCTTGAAAAAATAAAAGAGAAAGAATCATGGAGTGTGGAGTCTGATTCCTGCTGGTACACCTCAAGCTTTGGAATCACTATTATAAGCCATGCCCTTTTATTGGCCCAGTAGGGTCGGTACTCGGTACATAACTTCTCCTTTTTTTTTCTTTTTTATTAAAAAATATTTTTCGAGCTCAAATGTAGCTGAATTGTCGATCAGAACAAAAAAAATTGCTCCAATGATTTCTTCAATTTCGTTCGATTTGTCCAACTAATAGAAAGTAACAAAACAAAATGCATGCATTTAATCGTGGGAGCTACCTGTACCTTATTGAATTATTTTTATAGCAGAAAAGAGGAAAATAAATATCAATAAAGGGTGTGTTTGAATCGCTTGAGCATAAATCTAGGATTAGTTATTGAAATGAAAAATATAATCCTTAGATGGTTGAGAGCAAGACCTTTCTTCAGTTAAGAGTGTTGTTTTTAAGTGATCTCAAATCCAGATTTTATTTCTAACGTGTTGAAATCATCCTTTAATCTGGATTAAAAAGTTATTTAGTATCATTTTTTAATCTGGATCAAAGGATGATCTAAATGCACTAACAATAAAAATTTATTTCGGATTTGAGACAACCTAAAAAGACACTATTAATCTAAAAAAAATATTCTCAATCATCTAGAAATAATATTTTTAAAATCTGAATTATTAATCCTTATTTTATTCTCAATTAATCCTAACGAACTCAAAGAATAACACCGCATAGAATGATTAGCAAGTTAAAGTTCTAGTAACAAATCAATTTACTCTTACCTTGACCTATTACGATTAGTTGCAATCGAATATTGAATATCTGCTGTTACTTTTAACTCAAGTTCTTTTCCATAGCAAACAACATTAAGTTTTTTCTTTAGTCAAGTATTAATTTTAAAATATCATTTTTCAACATTTATTCATTTTGGTTTTTATCCTGAAGGTTTTAATTTTACTTTTGAGCAATCAATTTTGGTGTCACTAGGGCCGACCATTGATTTTTCTTTTAAAAAAAAGAAAAAAAATGTTTGACGAAATTTCGGATCCGAATCCACTGTAGCGTGGGACAGCGTGTAGCGCGCGTACGAGCCGTCTGATCTTGATCGAACGGTTCATTTTTTACGGTTCTATCAATCTAAGTTATATGCACGGACTTCCTTGTTCATTGGATCTTGATCAGACGGCTAAAATGCCGCGCTACACGGTGTGCCGCGCGGCACCAGATCTGAGCTTCGAAATTTCTGTTCGTCATGGCCAGAGAATATAGCAATCAATTTTTGTATCACGATTCACGATGCGTTTCCCAAAACCAGCACACACACATCGAAACATATATTAATCCGGGCTATTTAGATCCGGATCCGTTACTGTAGCTAAGCACTGTTGGCAAACAGTAACGGATCTGGACCGTCCATTCCATTGCTTCCATCGTGGCCGTCTGATGTGGTTGATCTTTGCGCTTGATCACTTCTCCTTCGAGATATTTTGTGTCTCCGCTCTCTCCCCTCTGGGCAACCCATGTGGTTCGCGTACGGAGGTTGCTCTCTTTCCTGGACATGGTACCCGACACCGTCTGTCATTCCCCATTTCCTACCTTCTTTGGTGTTTCTCTTTCGGCCTACCATTCTTCCGTTCCGTGGGCTGCTCCCTCGCTTTTCCTCTCTGCAAACTGCACACTCGCTTATGTGCCTCCTCGAATTCTGAAGCGTCAAGCCTCATCTCTTATTACCATTTTTTGTTCTGGGATTCTCTCTCCCTCTCTCATTTCGATTTGTGTTTATCCTTCATTTTCTTTTCCTTTTTGTAATTCTCCATTTGTTATGCTTATTTTATAGTTCTTTTCCTGCCTTTTTGAGTTTTGTTCTCCGTTTTTCCTTTCTCTTGCATTTTACCTTTCATTCCTTTGCTTTAGAAGTAATCAATAGGTACATTAATTATTGGTTTATTAATCTGTTCAAACTCACGAAATAAGAAACTGAATTGATCTATTAGGGAGGACTAGCTGTTGGGTTGCCAAATCCGATACAATACTTGCCTTTCTTGGTGTTTTTGGTTGAGGCTAATAGCCGCGCATTTTAATATTTATGTTGCCTAATATAAACCGATTAGGAATTGATTACTGGAAACCTCTTAAATCACAGTTGTATAAGTCAGTTTTGGGTGTTTCTTTTGTTGTATTTTCTTATTTTGCATTTGGGTTTGCATATGTTCACATTTCATTTTCTTCTTTATTTCTTCTCCTCTTCGTTCCTTCCCATCATATATTGCTCTTCTTTTTCTGTTTCTCAGAATTTCTCCTCTCTAATTATCTTTTTTTTTTCTTTTGTCTCCTTTGCAGTTTTCACAGTAGGAGATTTTAATATTTTGGAATTGTTGCGCATTTGTGGCGATGAAACTGTGTTTAGAAGAGATTTCAACATCCAAGGTACTATTCTGACAACTTCAAACAATATCTTAGTTTTTTTTTCTTCTTCCTTTTTTCTTATTTGTTTGCTATAAATTCCAGATATTTCTTTTCGAATATTACAAGTATGGACCTTTTGGTGGAGATGGGTTCACAGAATTGTCAGAAGAGCCATTTCTGAGTCAAAGAAGGTGCTATTTGATCATCTTTCATTTTAATTCAAACAGTTTGGAAGAATTTAATTTTTTAACTTATAAATATTTTGATTATAGTTGTTGCCGACAAAAGATTGTTTGGAATTTGGCAAGTTGATATTATTAAAATTTTATAGCTTTATGGTTTTTTTAGTTCTACTGAATTAGAGGCGATTCAGTTATTAATTAAAAGAATTTTGCACGGAATATAATGAATTAGGGATGATTAGTTCAGTCTTAGATTCTTTTATCTTATTATTGTTGTTTATGAATATGAACAATTGAATATTATAAAATGATGTTTTTACAATATGCATGGGCTCTTTATCAGCATTGGGCTAAATCATGCAACAGGTCATTCATGGATGCTTATCTTGCTAATTACAATTATTCCTTTGGCAGTTTTTTAAAGATATCGATCTCTTCATATTTTCTCTTTGTAGTAAGCTTATGTTATGCTATGATTAACGGTTGTCAAAGTTCTCCATCCAAAACACTCTGTAAGTTTTTTTTTACTATATAGTTTGAATATGTACAAGAAAGAATAAAAGAAAAAAAAAATTCAGTTCAAAATACTTTGTTCTATAATGGATTAGTAGCATATCAAGGAATTTAACTAATGGCATAACTGAGTTGCTTCTGTTGTTTATTCCTCGATAAAGGGAAAAAAAGGATGAGTATCGATTGCTCTCACCTTCCTTTTTTCCATCACTTGCAGTAGGAGGTGAACTTTTGTTCCTTATCCACTCGCTCTCATTGCATTGGATTTTATTCAGGTCAGCTTACAACTTCCTTTTGCACTGTTTTCGTTCAATCTATCTTTGGTTGTATTCGTGTGCATTGTGACTGTTCACTGAAGTGAATGCTTACCGAGAAAAACAGTAAAGGAAGGCGAGGCAGAACGTACCAGGTGCACAAATCTTACAAAAAAAATGAGGGAACATGCGCTAAGGGATTGACTAGATAGATTAAAGTAAATTAAAACTATAGTTATGCTTCAAGGATTTTGCTTGATTGTCACAGTATAGGTTGATATTAGAACAAACATTTGGTCAAGATTAGATTGTATGACCCTCTTGATCTCTATACACGAGTCAATAAAGTGTTTGTTTTGCCCAGAGACATAATCTTTATGATTAAATGAGTCATCCTTTAATTTACATTTCTATCATAACTATGCTGCGAGAGGCATACATCTCAAAGCAGCATTGAGGTATAATCCCAATTATTTCAGCTGGTGCAGATAAGACTTTAGTACTGATGTTATCTATGCGCATTGCACAGCTTTCCTTTGTGCCAGGATCATCAACGGTGGTACCAATGGTACAGTTGTGATTGCCAAAGTCTGATTCACATTTCCAGCTTAAGTTGGCATTCCTCCTTTTTCCTCTATTTATTGTTTTCTTAATTTGTTTCGACAGTTCTTTTTGTTTTATATTTATGTAGGAGTTCCACATCGGATCTTTAATTATAGTTGCTATATAACAAATTGTGGATTGCATACTGCGTTCTTCAGGTAAATAGAAATTTTTTTCATTTTTATGAACTCTTTAAGTATGCTCGATATATATTTTTCAATTTCAAATATCCTTTTACTTCTACAGAAATGTGCACATCTTCTGGGTTTTTACGAAGTGCATAATGATGACGTGCGTTGCACATTCCATTTGTTTTTTGGATCCTTGAGGGCTATACATCATCCTATTTTATTAAAACATATGTTATTTACAATCGTGTTTTCTCTTTTTATATATTTTGAATCAATCATAATTATTATTTGAGCGTGGGAGCGATGGCAGAATGTGTGGAAAATATTTACTCCTTTTTTATCTTTTTTTTTCTTTTTTTTTACTGAGCCGCTAGAAAGTTCCCCTTATCGGGACCAGATATGGGAGGTTTTCTATAGAAAGGCTCTAATAAAGATGTAGTACAATTGTGGGACTAAAAGGAAAACTCAAAACCAGATCACATTTATGTTCGTCCTGGAACTCTTCTCCATTTTCGGGCAAAAATGGATACATCCATTTTTAACATTTTCAGCAAAATAAAGTTTCGTTTTTTTAATTGTTATAGGATCTTTCAAAAATTATTACGGCTTCCAAATTTATGGCCATGCTGGATGATATATGATCAATTTATTCATATCAATTTTTCGGATTATCTATTCCGAAAATAATTTTTATAATTTTACAAATTTCATAATATTTTATTTCAATGGTTTCATAAATATGGTTAGTTTTTTTACCTTTTGTAATTTTTAAAAGTCTTTCTTGGCTTTTTCTTTTCATCAAATGATAATTTAGATACTCAAAATACTTCTTCTAAATTTTAAAATTTCTGTCCTTGAAGTATTTCGCATATTTGTTTCGACAATATCCTATTTTATTGATCCATTTCATAAAAAAAATAGATCGCGCAACGCGCGAGACCCCGCTAGTCATCATTAAGATGTTCTTTTATTGTGTTATCAATCTGGCCTAAATTCCAGTCGGTCCGTTGTATTGCCAATAACTTTGTACGTTAATTGATGATATTTGAAATACTTTAAAAAAAAAATGCGAACTTTGACTGATACCGTTGATTTAAACTTGTTGTTCGCTATATGAAAATTTGAAAAGATTTAATAAACCAATTGAAAAGAGTGATTTTCTATAATGACACCGTTTGTGTCTGAGATGTATTGTGTTTGTATTTGACACAACACCACTAATCAAGTCCAAGTAAAAAATCGAATAGAAACAATATACCCTATATTGTGTTTTATATTTATCTTCGTCTTTCTTGCTTTCTGGTATTATTTACAAAGCTCAGGAATTGAATAAATAAAAAAATATTCAACTTTATCGGCATTTTCTATTTGTTCGAATTTATATGCACGCAGAGTTTATTACACTAGGGTTGGACATCGAGCTTCGCTCGATATAGTAATTTTTACATAATAAAGTTTGAATTTTTTCATGTAATTTTAAATTTTTATATATGTTTAAATAATAAGTTGGTTATATAAATAAAATATCTATCCATATGTTTTAAGAAATTTGTGAAATAAGTTATTGCAAATAGATTAGAGCAAAGTGTCACCTTATTTAAATAATGTACAATGAGAAAACGTAAAGATGGTTATTATTTATGCATAAATACTCAAGATAAGAAGGAAAATATACAAATTTTATGAGGCATTACTGATACAATAAGATATTTTATTTCCGTCTAATACAGGATAAAGTTATCACCATATATCGTTCATCTTATGTTTGGAATGCTTGCACTTCAAATGTTACGTTGGCTTGAATAAATGGAGTAAATAGATACCTAAAAAATAAAGTCCTGAAGAGAGATTAATGAGAAGAAGTGTATTTTTAAATTAGTGAGTATGACGGAAGTGTACAAATATGACACAATTTTAATTTCTGAAAGTTTAATGGATGACGAAGATTAAGTAAAGGAAAAGGGCATACATATTTCATTTCAAATAACCGAATCAACTCATCTGTTTTCTTTGAACTTTTTCTACGACGTCCCATATTGAACTGTTAACCATTTAATAGAGATAATTTAGCAGTCAGAATAAATGTTAAGAAAAATTTGAATGGCACATTAATAGGATTTATGATAAATAAGTTTACAATTATTAGAATGTACTAATAGTAATTGCCTCGTTTTTAAAAAAGAGAAGAGAGAGCACATCTGATGAATGTCGAGAAGAAGATGGTCCTAAAAAAGAATAAAATAATTGTAAATAAGCTCTGAAAATATTAGATGTAGGAGATTGTTAACGGTAATAATTTAAACGGTAAAAAATGTTTTCGGTATAATTGACTTATTAATAATACAATGAGTCATAAATACAATGATATAGTAATAAATTTTTTCCTTCCCATCATTAATTGTTACCAACGCATGCACATTTATAATTAATGAAGAGTGCAAGAATACTGACCGTTTACAAATCAATAATAATAGCTCAATGTTTACAAAACAATAATAATGATTTTTCCAAGAGCAATATAGAGGAAAGAAATCCTACCAAGGAATACAACTTTGAAACACATTTAATACAGAAAAGAAAATAACGCCAGCATTAAAGCTTCCTTGATTTGTGCCTTTTCCATGGATCGTAAGAAAAAGACTGAAGCCAATAAACCCAAAATTTGAAATTAATATTAAAAGCATCCCTCAGAATCTCAGATAAAAAAATTAGGGAATCAAATATTAACTCAATCTATTTTTATGCAAAAAAAATACACAAATCAGCTACAATCTGCCTGAAGTGCCTCGAAAAAAATTATATTGTGATCCTCCAAGTTTTTTTTTTCTTTTTCATTTGCCGGTATACAGACAGGGTGAAAATATTTTAAAAGGACTTTAAAAATGCTTTCGCTAATAATGCAAGACTTCAATTTTATACAACTTTGGCTCAATAAATGATTAAATAAGTTGAATCTTAATTTAAACCTATTTGCTACACATAAAAGTCATTTGGAGCTGAAATTAAACCTACACTTACACCACATCAATTTTAGTCAACGTAGACTACTACAAAGAAGTATTCTCAAACAATTGAGATGCCTCTTCCATATTCACATTATTTTGAATTTAAATAACAAAATAGTGCATACCTCTTAGAAAATTAAAGGGGTCATTAAAAATGACTTTATGATAGTCCTGATGTGGCAACTGACAACACTGATGAATGTTGAGAAGAAGATGGTCCTCAAATCCCTACAACTTCATCTCATTAACACCGATAACGTCAGCATTAAAGTTTGACGTTATCAGTTATAGAAACATTAAGACTTTTGTTTTGTATCAATCCTAGAAGTACTAAAAATGAACCTCCACTTTGTTTACTTATCTATGTTAGTTTCCTTTCCGGCATTTTTTCTGTCTCTTCCCAATCAAACTTAGCTCATGATCCATAAAGACAACAATAGAGGTAATCTTATATTTAAGAGGAGATTAAAAACCATTGGTTGTACAATTATTATAATCACTGATGATAGAGTATTTTATTTAAACCAAGTCAAAATGACTGACCTAACTAATTCAATTACTTGTGTTACACATGTTTCAACCCAAGTTTTCTACAATTAGTTTTGATTTGGTATTTAGCCTTTCATGTTTGCTACAATTCCCAGCACAGGTTAGTTGTTTCATGTCAGGTCATTTATAAATTTAAATTCAAAATTGCAATCAAGGTGGTTAAGTTTAGTTACTGGTTCATCCATATTATTACAGTTCCGATATAATAAATTTGTATTTGTGATTTTGTACCAAGTCAGCTTAGTGCCTTAAACTTTAGATTGGATCAGTAGCACTAAGCCATATTAGATTCATCAGGTCAGGAATGTACAAATTACAAAACCAAATCAGATTCATCAGTTTGCTAACAGGCCTAAATGCAACAACACCCGGCTGCAAGCTAATCATATGCCTTTTGAATAATAGATAAAATTGTCTCTATAGTGATATATACCTTCTAAATAATGTCAGCACCAAGGTGCTCTCAAGGTCCTCAATCTTCTCCTTAATAGCTGGGTTTCCAAGGTTGAAAGGTGAACATATGGAGCCCCACAGCATGACACACTACCTTGTAAAGGTTGCGACTTCCACCTATAATAAAATAAAGTACAATTTTGCGACCATAATTTTTTAAAAATGTAATTATAATTATTTATCTCATAGAAGATCCTGACGTGTTCAAACAAAATTAGTATGCTGGTTGTTTAGTATAAAAATTGTAAAAAGAAAACTTAAATTCATGAAATTCCCAATCAAAGTCGGGGAGGAGTAATAACAATAGACTTCATCTTACAACAATAGTATATCATGCATCTCTAAAAAAATACCAATATCATGAAATCCATCATTTTTTCATAATATAAAGAAGAAAAAATAGAAACCGGAATGATTCCAATATCTACCAGACTATGCATTCACAGAAATCCAATTAAATATCTATAGAAAAGCATTATTGAATGAGGATTCTTAATTTGTTTTGTAGCAGTGCAAATATGATTATCTAATAGTCTCAACAGTATAATAATACAGAGCCAAACGATCAAAATCAAACTAAAACAAATGTTTGAAAAATCATAGACAATTGAAGGTGAATATACACACATGAAAATTGTGTCCCTTGATTTTCCAATCTACATGGAAATTGTGTCTCTTGATTTTCCAATAATACAGAGTCAAACAATCAAAATCAAACTGAAACAAATGTTTGAAAAAACATAGACAATCGAAGGTGAATATACACACATGGAAATTGCGTCACTGACTACTGAAAAAAAACAATTTCCAACATATTTTCTCCCTGTCGGTTATTCATGTTCTTATAAAATAAAGTAAAAACTGAAAATAGTGCAATTATTCGAAGATCGAACCAAATCGAATGAATTTATTAATTTGCCGAGAATAATTAGCTTGAAAAGAGGGGTTCACCACTAAGCACCCTCTGCCACCATGCCGAATAACCCCCTGCTGCCTGAAATAGTGACAAAAAATTAGCTCCACCACTAAGCACCCTCTGCCAAAGAAAATAAAATAAACAAAAGAAGCAAATAACAATTAGAAAATGGTATATGCCTTGACCATAGCTCACATTGATTTGATACTTTATTTTCAATTATTGGCCACATGAAAAGCTATGAAAATTGAATCAAAATTGACTCAAACTGAGGGCTCCCAAAGTTTGTTGTAAACAGGTAGCTCAAAACTGATTGGGTTTTATGCAAGAGAGAGAGAGATTATGGGAAGGACCTTCATAATTTCTGGGTCTTTCCACAGGCCTCGATCAGATCTCATGCAACCTCCATGCTCAGCACATGTACTTGTACCACCAAGAAATTGTGGTAATTCACTAAAAATTGCAGAGTTTAACAGAAAAAGTAAGAAAAATTTCAAATATCCGAAAAAATTACCAGTAAGCAAAAAAGAACAAAAAAAAAACCTTGCATCAAAATTACATGACACCCACACATCTTTATTCAAATTGGGAAGCAATGGCGATTTATGTGTATCTCTCCTCCGTTTGGTTTTTTAGTCGCCATGGCTGTTGGGTAGAGGAATAGGAGGCAGTGACAGAGAGAGGAGTTGGATGCGAGCTCGAGTGGGAGACTGGGAGGGGAGATAGGTGGGAGGTGTGCGAGGTCGAGTAAGAGAGATGGATTTCTCTATAGGTCGATGGGGAAGAGCGGCGAGCCATGGCGAGCTCGCATGAGCGAGGAGTTGTGGTAGGTCGAGAGAGGGGTGGGTTTGTGATGTCTGAAAATAGAGGGGAGGAGATCAGGAGATTGTGAAGGTTCGAGTATGAGAGGGAGGAGGAGAGACGGCGAAGAAAAAAGAAAGAAAGAGGGGTTCGAACGAAGACGATCAACGGCGTGGATGTCGTGTCGCGTACGTAGCTTTAAAATCCGCGCAAAAAAATCACGCAAATTATATTATACTATATAGATTGTGCAATGCCACCATGCATTAATTTCGATTCATTACAAAACATGACGCATCAAAAGAAGAGATTCATGCATCGAGTCTTAATTAATTACACCATACATGAACAAGGAATTTGCTCCTCTACAGGCTACAGCTACTAATATGTAGCTGAAAAAGAAATCCAACTGTATGTTGATGTCAGTATAGATATAGGGAAGGACGTCTCCGGTTTGTTGAGAATGGAGAGGAGAAGAGACGCCGTTGTGGCGAGGGAGAGGCGCGTGGTGCGTAGTGCGTAGCTGGAAGAGTTGCCTGAGATGGAGAATGAATGGCCAGCTGGCACGTCACTCTTCACGTGGCCAGCTGCTTCCTCTTGTCCCTGCTTACTGCTCCTCCCTCTACTCTTTTTTTCCCTTTTTGCCCTTTCATGCCTCTTTGATTTTTTATTGAAGGAAAAATAAAAGATTTGCCCTTTTGGAAAATTGTTTTATATTTTACGATAGCTTAAATTATCCGACCACAATTTCATTATTATATTACAATCCTTTTTTTATGATATATGATTTTGTGGTCCATGCAGTAAATTTTTTATATGTATTTTAGATCTTAACATTGAGCGAATTTTTTTTTTTTGGTAAATAACCACAATAAAATTTTAATCTATTTTTTCTAGACAAACGTGCTAGGTAATATATTATTTTTATTATAATTATTTAAATTCCTAAATAGGCTGCAAAAGAAACTATTGTTGATGAAATAAATTTGATGGAATACTTTGTCTTGAAAGCATCAGTTAAATGGTCATACGATATTTCAATTTAAGACTAGATGATAGCTCTTGAGATTATTTATTCTCTTTACATTGTATTTTCTTTTGTTGAAATTAAAGAATGGGTAATTTCCACTTTTCTATTCAATATATAATCTTAGTACATGTAATTTGCAAAGTAAAACAATACATTAAAATTTCTGTAAACATTAACTATTACCAAATTAATTATATATTATGGAATAAAATTTAATAATGCAATTTATCTCATGATGTGATCCCTAAATTCAGAATTTTCCATGCATGTTATATGCTTATAAGTTAGATAATATAAAATTTAAACAAAAGTACAAAACTAGTTGATATAGTATTAACAAAAGTACAAAACTATTTTGTCAAACAAATAAAAACATATAAACTGATTGAATTGATTAAAAAATGTTCAATTAAGCGTAATTTTGTTTACTTTGTAATTTCTTTTGAATGAAAGGGAGTTGGCCAGAATCCAAATTAATCGGGGCAATTTAGTCTTCCATTTTTTTAAAAAAATCTGGCTTCGGCTTTTTCGGCTCGCGTGTGACTGGAAAGATCTCTCTAGCACGCAAGCTCCGTGCATGAGTTGTACTTGGAAGAACCGCTCAGGAAAAAAGTAAAAACGAAAGGAAAATTATGACATAGCTGTGAAAAAACAAACAAAACTATTATCGCAGAAACTCAGACCTATTTATGGGCTTACGGCTGCAGCGTGCCTTCTCATAAGCCGTTAGAATAATCCAAATAGAAAATAATCTGTCGATTTTACCCCTGTGATCTTGACTAGTGTACACAATTTACGTTTATTTTTCCAGTCATTATTTAGTGTATATGAAAAACTCGATTTTTTTTTATTTACTTTTGTAGGGCGGAGTACCATTTTACCTTTTTTTTCTGTTGGGTGACGGCGACACAAGAAGCTTAGGCTCAACTAGCTACTTTCATTATGAAAGAGATATAGGGTGCGTTTGGATAGGTGTGGGAAGAAAGGAAAAAGGAAAGAAGTGGGAAGAAGTATTGGAAAGTGTGTAACTTTGTTAAGAGTTTAGATTGTTTATAATTTTTTTTCTTCTTTTTCCTTCTTCTTCTTCTTTCTTCCAACAATCCAAACGCACCCATAATAAACTAGAAGGATTAAAGACATTTCACACAATGATATAAGTTCCATCTTTCACACAAAATTCAACTATCAAGTTCAAAGTGTTGATTGCTTCAATTTTTAAGAGATAATTCTTATATTGGATCAAATTATCCAAAAATAGTTATATTAAAATTAATCTATCATGATTAATTAGATTTGTTTTTTTTACATGCATGATCAAGTATTAAATGAGCTCCAAAAATAATAAAATTTTGTATGAATCCAAATTTCGTGTATATAAATATAAATAAGATAAAAAAATATTTAAATTTAACATTTGTGTTTTTTATTTTGAAATAGCGAGTTTGAGACATTGTATATCACTAAAAAAGTTATTTTATTGAAAATGTTATCACTAACTGAAATATACAGCATTAACAAAGCAACGTATTTAGAGACCAATAAAAGAAATAAAGCACGCCATATTAATGCTGTATTTAGAGTAAATTGCTTTGGTGATGCTTTTGTAATTTTAATTACTCTAATAACAAACAACAAGTAATGCATTCCGACGACAATTTGTAATGAATCACTCTCATTAAATCTTTACAAGTAATGGGAAGTTCTGCCATGAGGTCCATTTATGCCCGACTCCTATGCCCGGTTCGCCACTCTGAGTAATCACAACCGTTCAAAAGTTAAAGGGTATTATTAGAATTTGACACCTCCATTAACTTGTTTGTTTCTCTCCGTTCTCTCTTCGTTAAGTTTTTTGTTTTTTTTTTCTCTCCATTAACTTGTTTTGTTTTTTTGTTAAAATAAGGACCTATTGAATTCTAGAATATCGTTAAAATACCTACGTGTGTTAAAGGTACTCGAAAAAAAATTGTAAAAAAAAAAAATCCAATTTAAAGAATTATTTGAAAATGTCAAAAAGATGTATAATAGTATTATTAGCATAATATTATATGAGGGAATGTTAAAATACTACGCGCAGTCCGTGCTACGTATTCATTCTCAAATTTTATGTTTTAAATAATCGATTCAAACCGGTCAATATTTTTTTATACCGAAATTTTATTGGAAACCAAATTTTACATTTTTTATTTTTTATTATTTTTTTACAAAATTTTGAAAACTGCTATTATTGAGGGTCTAAAATTAATTAGATTAAGAATTTTCTAAAAATGTAAAAAAAATAATAAAAAATTTTGAAAAAAAAATGTAAAATTTGGTTTCTAATGAGATTTTAATATGGAGAAGATAATGAATGGCTTAGATCGATTGTTTGAAGCATGAAATTTAAGAACTAACTTATTGCACGAAGATCATCCGTGTTATGCATAATTTTTTAGCAATGCCTCATATTATATTGTAGGAATATCAAAGATTGTAGAATAAGGGTGAACGCAAATAGTGTTACGAACAAAAAGAACGAGTGATATAAAAAAAAAGATTCAATAACTATCTTTGCACGTAAATTAATGGACACAAAATAATGTTAGTGTCCACCTCAGCAAAATCTAATGAGATTTGCCTTTTGCTCCGGGAATAATTGAATATATTATATTTTACTACGTGTTATAATTTTTAATATTGGATAAACACACATGAATTATAAATACTATTGTCAAAAATTACATGAACATACCCTGCATACGAAAATAATACCATTATTAATTAATGAAGTCGCATAGGAACAATTTAGCGCTGGACCACATTTCATTTTCATTCCAATCATAATTACATTTCTTCTGGTAGCTACGTAATACATATAGAAATTGGAATTATTATTTGAAAGGCTCATTTTGTCACTCCATTCATTAGGAACTTAGGCTGTCAATGGAATCCTTTAACTAACATGAAGCCACTTTGTAGTGGAATACTCTGTTGTATTTCTTTTTTAAAACAAGACATAAAACATGAAATTTTGGATGTAGACATCTCTCCATCCAATCAGGAAAGTTACAAATAACACATCAATTCAACATTATCCTTATAAAATTGTAAAGAAAAGGAAGCATCTAATTACATGATTCATTCAAAATTAATTAATTTTATTCTGATAGAATCTGATGCTCGTTCAGTTTCCATATTATTCAACGAAATATATATATAGAAACTAATATGATTTTAGTGTTATGAGCTCTGAATTTGTCCTGGTTTGACTTCCTATGGCTCCGTTTGGATAGGTGTGGGAAGAAGGGAAGAAATGGGAAGAAGTATTAGCAAGTGTGTAACTTTGTGAAGAGTTTGGATTGTTTATAATAAATTTGAGCCTCCTTTCTTCTTCCTTCTTCCTTCTTTCATGCTTAAATTATAAACACACTAATAAAATAAGCTGCAGTAACTCTCATGATTCTTTAAATTCTCTGAATTCAATCTTTTAAGAAGACAATAATTAAGAATCTACATTTTCAAAGAAAAAAAATATACTTTTTTTTTCTCAGAGCTAAACGAGAAAAAAAAGAATATATCTTGTTTAAGCGATAACAAAATTACAAATGATAGTAATCAATTTCCATTCTACTTGGTATATAGGTATATATATATATATATATATATATATATATATATATATATATATATATATATATATATATATATATATATATATATATATATATATATCTGGAAATGCTGCAAACATTTTCAATTCTTTTTGGCAAATATGTGACAAGGGCTTTTAAAGATTCTACAATATAAAAATTGTCATTTTGTGTACGACTTAAAAGAAAGACAATTTAGATACTGAATTATTGAAAAGAAAGATTATTTATGTAAAATAATGACAGATGGCTGAAATTAGAAGTAAAATAAAGGTGGTAAAATTTTCTTGGCAATTAATAACTTGAGGCCTTAAACAATAGTTATAAAACTTCGAAATTTTAAATCCAACATTTTAAACATGCCTTGGCACTATGTTCAGCTTCAAATTAAAATGATTTGTTTTTTTCTTCTATTTTCTATTGCATAATAATTTTAAAATCTTAACGGTACATATTCAAGAGAGCTTAATAAGTCTTCACATGTTGCTAAAATAACATGAAATTTGATATATAATCTCTATAACATTTATTAACACCAATAAAAAAATTCTACATTGTTTCCGGAAAAATTTAACGAAATGTTGAATAAACTATTTCGTTAATGGATCTCATTACAGGAAAAAAAAAAGAAAAAAAAAACATTAATTTAGGAAGGATGGCAGGTTAGTCATTTAGGACCTTGTGTAGGATAAACAAATTTTAAATTAAATATTCTATCGAAGTAATTTTAGTCAAATTTTAAATTTTAAACGTTCTTACTGATTATATAATAACTTTAACAGCAGTCTAAACATGATTTTCCAGTCATCTAATAGGTTTGATCAAACTTACTGCTGACGAAGAGAGGCGAACAAATTATCACGCGCGCATGCTCCCTCTCCAAGTCTGGAAACCAAAGTGGCAGCTGCTATTGCTTTCCCATATGCCGAGTCAATTATCTTATAACTTTTACATCAAAACCTAATAGATATAATTGTCAGTCGTATGCCACACAATATGTATCTTCAGAAACATCACAAGAGATCAGAATCGTGTGAGAGTGAGAGCCTTTAATTCTCTTCACAGAGCGAGAGAAAGAGAGAGATTGGGGTTCCGAGTTTTCTCGTGAGTTTTTAGATTTGGATTAGTACCCCAACAAAACAAGTAAAACCAAAAAGTCAAAAAATAAAGAAAAAGAAAAAAGGAAAGTAAGATCTCCTTTTTAAGTAGTAAACCTCTCTCTCTGCTCCAAATCTACCCACACATTACTCCTTGAGTCCTTGCTATTCCTTCCTTCCTTCCCTCTCTAACGAGAGAGAGAGAGAGGCAGAGATCCCCATTTCCCATTTCTCCTTCTGCCCATGCCTTCTCTCTCCCCAATCCACTGACGCCACTTCCACACCCACAACCTGTTCGACGAAATGTCGCACTCTACCGAGATGCCTACAACTCGCTCCACCAAGGCCTCCGACCTACCGTTCGACTTCAACACTGCTCTTAGCCTCGAGACCGACAAACCGGACTCTCCAGTTTCTACTCTCTTCACACACCAGACCACCAGCACTACAAGCTCCACCAGTTCCTCTGCAGGGTCATCTCTTGCTGCCCGGCGCACACATTCCGGTGAAATACTCTCTAAGTCGTTTCCTAAACCGGGTCACCGCCGAACCGGATCTGGTCCCTTGATCTTCACTGGTAGCGGCACCACCGATGTCAGTACTCACACCAACAGCACCGCCAGTTCACCGGTGACCAACCTCCTGCCGGCTGGTAACATCTGCCCATCTGGTAAGATAGCGAAGCCGAGTACGGTCCACAAGACTGTGACGCACCGGAACGATGTGCTTGGTTCTGGCACAGGGAATTATGGCCATGGGAGCATTATTCGGGGTGGGGCTGCTACTGGTACTGGCACGGGCATTGAGGATTTCTCATCTGTAAAAAGGGCCATGGTGAGTGTGGATCTTGAAGAGGTGAAGAGAATAGGCAATGAGCTTTATAAAAAAGGGCAACTCTTGGAGGCATTGCGGGTGTATGATCGAGCAGCTTGTATGCAACCTGATAACCCTGTTTGTAGGAGCAACAAAGCAGCGGCATTGATTGGTTTGAGGCGGTTCGGGGAGGCAATGCGAGAGTGTGAGGAGGCAGTACGGTTGGATCCAGGTTTCAGTCGGGCCCACCAGAGACTGGCTTCTCTTTTCCTGAGGTAGCTTTATCCATTTGTTTGATTGGTTGTCTATTTTTGAGACTTGATTGAGTTCCATAGCCTTTTTTTTTTATTTTGTCTAATCTTATTGGATCTTAAGAATTGTTGTGGACAAAACTACATAATGATCCTTTAAAGTTTGCAGCTCATATTTTCAGCTTAAAAGTCCTAACATTTGAAGTTCTAGCTAGTCAGCTCAAATAAGTAACTGTCGTGTTATTGGGGTAGAAATTTCTGTACGCGCTTAAAAATTTTTAATTATTCATTTTCCATTCCATGATATTTAAATGGAATTGTTTTTTTTTTGTAATTATGGATTTTTTTTTTATCTTTTACCTTTTAATGGAATAAAAGAGGAGTCAATAATTTCTACTGATTTGAATTTAGGTTAGGTGTGGTTGAGAACTCCAAAATGCACCTTCTTCTTGCAAGTACGCAACCTGATCTCATAGAGTTACATAAACTGCAAACTTTGGAAAAGCACTTGACCCGATGTGCAGATGCACGCAGGTCAGGGGATTGGAAAATTGTCTTGCGAGAAACAGATTCAGCCATTACAGCCGGAGCTGATTCTTCTCCTTTGGTTAGTTTCTCCATATACAGGGTTGTGTGCATGAATGCCAAAGGAACAAATAGTGTTGCATCAGTATACAATTTTATATTGTGTGCTTATAAAAGTTTAGTTAGATAACAGAAGTAGATAAGGTATATCCTTACTGTGTTATGTGGCTTATACCCAGTTATTGTTTCTCTTTGCAAACAATATACATTGAATACCTGAAAATAAATAATTAATGTCTTATCGAGTCGTAATTTCCTTATTGTGATGAGCGAATTGTGAAAAGAACATATGCTCAATAATTAATATAACATTTTATTGCATTGTTGATATTAATATTATGCTTTGTCATGCATATTTCTGATATAAACATTATTGGTTAAAATGAAGTCAAATATTATAATTTTCTTTGTTTATTACCATGCTGGATTTCTGAGGTCTTAGTACTTACACATTATACCTGAAATTACTGTGTTTCTTTTTGTCGTTTTTGACAATTGGTGATTGATAATCGCAGATTTTTGCTTCAAAGGCAGAGGCATACCTTCGGCTGTACCAGGTTGATGACGCTGATATGGCAATATGCGATGCATGCAAACTTGACTCGTCATATTCCTTTTCGGTGGATACTAAGTATTTTGGGTTTGTTGGGAACTCATACATTCACTATGTTCACGCTCTTGTGGAAATGGCCCGAGGAAGGTAAGTTCATAAATTTTACAAATACTGATAAGAGCAATATCATTGAAGAAGATTCAGTGAACATTTATAATTTCAGGAGTTCTGAGCATGTGGTGAAACGACAGTTGGAAATATACACATTTTTTTTTTTGAAATCTTTCTTTGTTAGTTATGTTGGTCTTCTATAAACCATCAACTTTTCATTGCCCAGAGAAATAGAAAGATTTAAGACTTGAACCAAAAGCTGCTCTTGGTGATACAAAATTACTAAAAAATATAGTCTTGATGAGCTGTTCTATGTTTGAAGCTATTATAAATGAAGCTGGCAGTGATGGTTTGTTAAATTACCAAATTGTACAGATTTGAGACAGCTGTCGAGGCAGCTGAGAAAGCCAGGAAAATTGATCCGGAAAACTCAGAATTGAATTCCTTCACAATCATTGTGAAATCAGTTGCACGCGCCCGCTCGCTTGGAAATGAACTTTTCAATTCGGGAAAGTTTACGGAAGCTTCCTTGGCCTATGGTGAAGGTTTGCGGCATGATCCATCGAATCCTGTATTGTACTGTAACAGAGCAGCATGCATGTACAAGCTCGGCCAGTGGGATAAGTCCATTGAAGATTGCAATGAGGCCCTCCGAATTCAGCCGAATTACACAAAGGCCCTTCTCAGGCGGGCTGCCTCATATGCTAAGGTTGTGATTCTTACATGCAATCTCGTGTTCCACAATATCTATGTATACTTAATCCTGTAGTTTTTCCTCAGTGATTTTGGAAAAGAGGTAAGAAAATCCTACTCTTGCAATATTTTCTTTTATGTTTCTTTAAATGCTGTTGGTTTCCCAAGTACTGTGGCTTAGTATGATTGGCCACATGATTGATCTATATAGAAGGTTAATTAGCCTTATGGATCATGCTTTGCCCAGTAGGTGGTTAATTATTGCTTTTCAATGAACTGCATATGCTCTATGTTTTTAATAATATTGTTGTCCTTCAAATTTGATTATGCTGGCAAAGTTGACAAGAAATTTAATAAGTGGACTGGTTGAAATAGTAGCAATAGCACAAGGAATAATTTTCCAAGCAAGATTACTTTGTATATTACTGCATGGTATGTTTCACATCACTGCAACAGTGTTATTTATAGAACTGTTTGTCCCACCACCCTTTTTGTGGGAGTCTAATCATAATTATTGGCAAATTGGCAATTGGGAATCACATATTTAATTAATTAACCTGATGCATTCTACAACTTTCTTTGAGCAGATAGAGAGGTGGGCTGAATCAGTGAGGGACTATGAGGCATTGAGAAAAGAGCTGCCAGGAGACACCGAGGTGGCAGAGGCGCTGTTCCATGCGCAGGTGGCTCTCAAGTTGTCCCGCGGCGAGGAGGTCTCTAACATGAAGTTTGGTGGTGAGGTTGAGCTGATCTCTGGTCTTGACCAGTTCCACACCGCCATTTCCTTACCTGGTCAGTTCTATATCTTCAAATTTGAAACCTATCCATTTACTCATTTGACCTAATATGTAACGAGCCCGTTACTGTATGTTGTTGAAGTGGTACCGGTCCCACTCAGTGCCACTCTTGAAAAGCAACACAGGAATATTAGAAGTGCCTCTTGGAGTGAACTCAATAATTTAAATGATTCTGTCAAAGATAAGCCAGTAAAACAAAAAAAACCCAGTCAACTGTACTTTACAAACTTGTGAAATTGTAGTGATTGTCCAGTTATTTAACAATTGAAATTAAAATTTATTGTTCTTTAGGTGTGTCGGTTGTACATTTTATGGCTCCATTAAACCCACACTGCTCCCAGATGGCTCCTTTTCTTGACGCTCTTTGTGCCCGATACCCTTCAGTAAATTTTCTTAAGGTTAAATTTTTTCTGTTTATTTGGTAAACTAATGTGTGCTTTCTTTATTAATTCCTTTTAAGACATTAATGTGATATATGGATAAACTTAGGTGGATGTAATTGAGAACCCAGCAGTTGCCAAGGCAGAAAATGTAAGAATGGTACCAACATTCAAGATTTACAAGAATGGAAATAGGGTTAAGGAGATGGTTTGTCCTAGCCAGCAGCTATTGGAATATTCAGTCAGACATTACGGATTTTGAAGCATTCAATTTTTTTTTTCAATATTCCAAAACGAGTTCACGTTACACTGAGCAGGATTATTCAACCTAATCATCCAATTTACAATTGTTTCCATTCACCGTCATTGTTACTGAATCGACTTAATTCTTTCGTGGTCTCATGAGGACCAGTTTTTCTTTGATAGCAACGATTCATATATATTCAATACCAATACACAATAGTATGTTCATGCTGGCAAGAAAAAACTTAGAGAGGGGTTTATTCTTTTTCTTGTTTTATCTTTTCCTTCATTCTGGCTTTGGCAGCGAGGGGGGTTGGGGGGGGGGGGGGGGGGGGGGGGAGATTGTTTTGGGGGAGGAGAGAGCAAGATGATTTTAAGCGCACTGTAGAGTGAATACTGCAATTGCATATAAGGCTGTACTTTGCTATTTTGAGGTGTAAGACTAGAATGTATCTTCTTAACCAGAGCCAGTTCATTCTGATTCATTTCTGTTGTATAACAAATTCAATTATAAAAAATTAACATCTTGCACGGGTAGCATTTTTGTTTATGTGGTCTCTGTTTTAATGAAAATCCATCTGGTTGGAGGTACTGAATAATGTCTTCTGTAAATCTCTTCTTACATTGGATAAAATTTATTATAAGAGACCAATTATAATGTTTTAAATGAATACAAAATCATTTTGAGTTTTACAATTTGCTGGTTGCCAAATTATAAAATTGTCAAGCGACAAAAGTGCCTAGATACTTCTGTTCATATCATTATCCGGCGTAGAGATTGAATGCTTGGAATTTGGGAAGTGCACTGATGTAATTCGGTAGCACCCAATCAGACTTTATCTTCCAGTTATGGTTCCTTTGTTTTCTTCTGCGCTTCCGTGCCTATAATCGGTAGTTGATTGAAGTCGCTTGTGATAAAACTACTATTTGCAGATTTGAAGGACCATTTTGGATCCTCTACTGCAGTATAAGTTGCTTTCTGGCCTGAGACAGATATAATTGGACTGTCAGTTCAGATAAAACGGTCTGATGATAGTGCAAGTAGGGATGAAAACGGATCGGATACGGTTCGGATAGTGGTCATACCATATCCATATCCATATTTTTTTTCCGGATTCGAATACGAATATGGATATGTTCGGATATGAATACGGATCAGATGTTAAACGAATACGAATACGAATCGGATATTTCAGGATACGGATACGAATACGAATATATTTTAGATATTAAAATAGATATATATAAATTAAGAAAAAAATAATTAATTTCATATTATCATCATATTATGTTATTATATTATGTTATTATATTGCCAAAATGTTATTTTAAGTCAATCTAACTAGTAAAAATTTAGTTTATTAAATCAAAAGTCTTTTCTATAGGTGCTAGAGGAGTAATTAAGTTTATTATCTTGTGTCTTTGATTTAATTAAGGGTGAAAACAGTTCGGATAAAGACCAAATACGGATCGGATAACGAATTTTTCTGTCGGATACGGATACCGATCGGATAGTAGTCAAACCATATCCGCATCCATATTTTTTTGTCGGATACGAATACGGATACGGATATGTTCGGATTCGGATATGGTTCAGATATTAAGCATATTTTTCGGATTTGAATGCGGTTCGGTGTGGAGTTTACCCGCACCGTTTTCACCCTTAAGTGCAAGCAAAAATAGCATTATATGATTGTAACTTTGCAATATTTTAGGCAGAAAAAACACTTTGCTATTTTGTGCACTACTTGCAGAATCTTATAGTCTTATATCACAGGGCTGTCAATGGGTTCGGTACGGTACGGTAGAATGTATTTTCATATCCGCACCCGTTAAATTTTTCTTTACCTGTACCCATATCCATACTCGTTAAAATAGCTTTACCCGTACCTTACCCGTACCCGTTAAGAATTAACGGTACGGGTACGGTAACGGTAAAAAATAAATATAATAATAATAAAATTTGTACACTTTATATAAATGAATTATATCAATAAGTATATTAATAAAGTGTAACAATGATGGTGGATATTTTAGGTTTTTGCTTTTTTATTTTATTGTACACTGAATGGAAAGAATTATAGATCTTAAATAAAATCTAGCAATATTTTTTACCAATCACGCAATATAAGATGCCATATGTATCATGTAATTGTATCTTTTTAATTGTGACAATTACCCGATATGAAAACTGGTACGAAATAGTTTTTACTCGTACCTGTATCCGTTAAATTAACGAAAAAATTTCCTTACCCATATCCGTACCCGTACCCGTTAACTTAACGAAAATAAAATTTTATCCATACCCGTCTTATACGGTACGGTACGGGTTGGATAAACTGATAAACTTATTTCATTGACAACCCTATTATATCATAAAGGCTTTGAAATTTCCTTAATTATACACAACGAAACGAGGTAACTATGATGCATCGTGTGAGTGTTAATAAGCAATGACAGAGCAGGTAGAGGTGATAAACACCACTACTTATGAACTCAATTTAACGACTACACAGTACGGTGCAATCGGTAAATTAACTTCTAACTTTCCTGTATATTACTTTTCCTGAAAGAGGAAAATAAATTTGCGGAATTAAAATACAGCACTCGGTTGATTGACTTGATTCTGAATTTAATTAGAAGCGCAACTTTAAGCTATTAAATGATTTTCAAGTAAGCTTAGATTCGGGCTCCCTTAGGCACAAGGCCATAGTTAGGGGTGCATAACGTCTAAAACGACCACGCAAATGGACTGTTGCGTTGATCGTTACGTTTTGGATACGAAACTGACAATCATTTGCATTAACCGTTTCGTTTTGGACAAAACGATCGAAATCACGAAAATACCATGAAAATACAAATGGACGAAACCGTTTCAAACTTGCGTTAACTGTTTTATTTTTGAAACGCAAACAAAATCTTTAACCGTTTCGTTTCGAAAATGCAATCGAAATGGTCATCCCATAGTACAACACTACGGCAAGCCCAGATTATTAGTAGTACACTAGAACTAAAGCAGCTCTAATTTAATTTCTTGCCATAGGAAAAATGATTAATACATTTTTTGTGCCTTATGATGTTTACAAATAAATTTCTCTGACTCTGAGATTCAATTGATTATGTCTTCTCTTTCTCTCTTCTTAAGAAATAATTCTTGGGCATTAAGCTCGAAAGGGGAAAGAAGCATTCGTTACAATTAAACTTTTATTATTGTCTTTCCAAGCCACATAAACTTAACCATGAAAATGTAATCATATATTTTCATTTATTCCTCTTTTATAATTGGAAAAAGAGCAACAATATTTGATAGTTCTTTCTGATTTTTTCACGCTTTCTAATTTTATTTGTAAACTAGATGCTTAAGTCGCGGCTCCGCCGCGACCTGTTTTTGTTTTTTCACATTCGTTGATGTTTTATTTTGTATTGGGTGCTGTTATTGATAAATGGTTTTCATACTTAGTATTTCAACCATTTATAGGTCTTAATTTCTTGATTTTATGTGCTTTTTCTAATGTTTAATGGTTAATTTAGGTTAGAAGCTAGGTACTGCCATGGTTGCTTCATTTTGTATAGGATCTACGCGATGTGGCTACTCGACTCGACATTTGGAGCGATTTCAGACTAGACCTGCGACCCACAGATCTCACCAGCGACCCACAGTGAAGCAGCGGGTAGCGGATGATGACTGGCGATTTAGGAGACTTCAGCGGGTCGCTAGATGCAGCAGCGGGCCGCTGGAAGATGTTAACCGACAGACAAAAATAGCCAGCCAGATTTGCTATCTTCTCCATAACCGTCTGAGCCAAATTTAGAGTCTCTACTTGCACGACCTCCACTTTTAGGGAACCGCCAATGCATGTTATATAAGGAGGAAGCGTTGAAGACAGAGGGGTCGGCAAATCAGAGGAAATATTTCTGGGTGAAGGGAGAACGATTCTGCACAGGTCTAGCGGGTCGCCAGAGACATCTGCGGGCCGCTGTCGAGTAGCAGAAGACAGAAAGGAAGGGATCAAGTTGCTCTTCTGTTGTAACTTTATTTCTTTCTTATGTTTTCTTTTCTCTTTGATACTTGGATGTTCTGTTTGATGTTTCATCGCGAGTAGATACCTTTTTAGGGGCCATGGCAGTGAACCTTTAGTTTATGAATTGATATTGTTATTTAGTTGATTTCTTAGTTGCATGTTGTGTTTTATTTCCTTTCTTTAATTGCTTATCTGATTGGAATTAATTGATTAGATTAGTTTGTTTGTATCCATCAAGTATAGGCCTTGCTTGATTAGATAGATAGTTAAGTCCAAACTGCTCTAAGAAATTAATATCAATTGTGTTAACTTGAAGGTTTATAATCGAAAGATTAAACCAAGGCTAATTAACGCGAGTTATAAGTCTCTTCTAACGGCGAAAGCGTAAGAATTCATAGGTTAGAAAGGTATAAACCCGTAGAAACTAGACCACGAAACGAAAGTTGAAGTTTAGTTCTACTTGATAGATTTGAAGTTAGTTGAATTGAATTCCAGAAACAAAAACGAGAGTTTGATCTGCAGCACTTCAACAAAAACCCAACTCTATACACAAAGCAGCATTTAAATCAACTAAGTAATAGTCTCAGCTTGACACCAGCGGGCCGCTGAGTGAACCAGCGAGGTGGTCTATGCCCGCCAAGTAGCCAGCGACCAGTTGATCTGTCAAGCGACCTGAGTCCACTTTAGCGGGCCGCTACGAAAGCCAGCGGGCCGCTAGGACTGGAATAAACTGAAAGAATTAGCATGCCTTAAGCCCCTAACTTCTAATTAGCAAATTAATCCATCTTTACTGTATTCTGTTTTATTTAATATTTACTTAATTAATTTGTTAACCTTGACACCAAACTCAACAAACTTGCAAACCTCTAGTTTAGTAGATTAAGTAAAATTGAAACTTAGTTATCTAATATCCGTCCTTGTGGTTCGACCCCTAAAATACTTAGACGATTATCGTACGCTTGCGATACAAATTTGAGTAAAATAGGGTATAATTCTAAAACAAGAAAATCACCATCAAGCTTTTTGGCGCCGTTGCCGGGGAGGGTAGCGATAATTAGGTTTAAAATTTTATCTTCAATTTACTAGATTTCTTTACCCTTCTTCACTATCTTTGATTTTCTTCAAATTCAGGTGTGAACACTGGCAGGAGGACGAGGGAACAAGAAAACCAACAGTGGAAGCATCCCTAGAGTGAGGAAACCAAGGCTCTGTGAGGAAGGAGTCTCTCTGCCTGACCAACAAACAATTTCAGCGACCCGCAGGCAACCCCAGCGAGCCGCTAAAAAGGTGACAGAGGGCAGAGAGAAGTCTGTTGCAACCACATCGAATCAGCCACCTCTTCTCGTATACCAGAGACGAGGAGGAGGGTCGAAGAGTGATCCAGAACAGACATTCCAGCAACCAGCGGACCGCCAGATCATCCTGCGGCCCGCTGATTTTGGGTCTGATACGATTGAGGACCCGAAACCCGAAGAATCCGACTTTTCCGACGACAACAGCATGGGTGACAACGAGATTCCCTTGGCCGACTTGGAGCGTAGGGTTCGTGAAGAGCTCACAGCAAGGGAGACTGCTGCACGTAATCGGCCCTTGCGTGTGATTGGAGCACCCGCCGCGAACAATATCGGTCTAGGAGTTGACCCACCCAACCCCCAGCGAGCAAGAGACTTTGCATTCAACCCAGGGATAATAAACCTGGTCCAGCAAAACATGTTTGGGGGAGATACGCATGAGGACGCCACCTTGCACTTGGAGGATTTTTTACAATGTTGCATTCTCCTCAATTTCGATCAAGTGCGCGATGACACCATCCGCCTTACCCTCTTTCCATTCACTCTTCGAGGCCGAGCAAAGACTTGGCTAGCAGGTTTCAAGTCCCGACCCTTTGGGACTTGGGACGAGCTAGCTAAGGCCTTCTTGGACAAATTCTACCCTAGGGAGAAGACGGTCCAAATTGTTCGCAAGATCTATAACTTCCGACAAGAGAATGATGAGAGCCTAGGGGAAGCATGGGAGAGATTTAAGGAGTTGCAAAGGATTTGTCCACATCATGATTTATCGGAATCTAAACTGATTAGCTGTTTTTATGATGGCTTAACTCACCTAACCCGTCAAAATGTGGACAATACTGCAGGAGGATCGCTTTTAAACTTGGGAAGTGCAGCGGCAATTGACTTGGTTGAGAGGATGGCTCTTGCACAAACAAACTACTCGACAAGGACTCAACACCAACCTCGTGGGATGCTCGAACTAGACAAGACAACTCATCTACAATCTCAAATCGATGCACTCACGACCTTGATGAAGAAAATGAATGACAAGAAGTCCACCCCCGTGGCTCAAGTCCATTCGTGTCAACTTTGCGATGAAGAGGGACATTTGGCTCCCCAATGCCCTCGTCTTCAACAAAATGAGCCCGTAGAAGAGGAAGTCAATGCCATTGGCAATGGGCCGTCTTACTTCCCTCCCGTTGGATACAAGGATAGGCGCAATCATCCGGGCTTCTCATACGCGAACCCAAATGGCGCGGCCAATCCGGGTGTTCATTTGAACAAAGGAGGAAATCAACCAAATCAAGCATCTCCGCATCGAATTCAGGTTGACAACTTCATGCGTGATCAAGGGATATGGAACAACAAGGTCCACACCGAGCTTACGAGGATAGGCGAACTCCTAGAACAAGTGGTGCACAAGCAAAACTCGGTGATTCATCAGCCAGGAAATGGAGTGATGACCAAAACTGGCATGTTTCCCAGTCAACCAGAGCCTAATCCAAAGGCTGACGTCAATGCCATCACACTCAGGAGCGGCACAAATTACGATGGACCCGAAATGCCTGAAGAGCCAGCTCCAGACCCAGCATCAGCGACCCGCAGGAATGACCAGCGGCCCGCTAAACCTGAGATGAAATTGGTTTCTGAAGAAGACAGTGGATTCGTGCTGGTTGACCCAGAACCAGCGGCCCACTCAACTGACCAGCGGCCCGCTGATCCTGAGCCAGCCAAGCACCCAGACAAGGATGAAGCTGTCCATCAATTAACGCCGCGCCCCAATGTGCCTTACCCACATAGACTAGCCAAAACCAAGGAGAACAAGGAGTTCAGTAAGTTCTTGCAGGTCCTGAAACAACTCTCCATTACCATCCCATTCACGGACGCCTTGACCCGAATGCCAACTTATGCTAAGTTTTTGAAAGATATACTTAGCAATAAGAGGAAAATTGATGAATGCCAGACGGTGGCCTTGACTGAAGAATGCAGTGCCTTGATACTCAACAAGCTGCCACCAAAGATGCAAGATCCGGGAAAGTTTGCCATTCCATGCAAGATAGGAAGGGCAAGCATTAGAAGGGCATTGTGTGACTTGGGAGCAAGTGTGAGCTTAATGCCAAAGTCAATTTTCGATAAAATTGGAGTAGGGGAATTGCAAGACACTAGGATGTCTCTACAATTGGCTGATCGATCAGTGCGCTTACCGCTTGGGGTCGTTGAAGATGTACCGCTACAAGTAGGTAATCTTTATGTCCCTTGTGATTTTGTTGTTGTAGACATGGAAGAGGACTTGGAGGCACCGATTATTCTTGGACGACCTTTCCTGGCCACTGCTGGAGCCATGATAGATGTGAAGAATGGCAGGATGTCCTTAGCGATCGGCGAAGAGAAAGTTGAGTTCCAAATTGACAAAGCGATGAAGATGCCCTCTCAACACGACTCTATCTTCATGGTAGAAGAACTCGACGAAATGGTGGAGGAGACAGTACTCGAGCAGCTTATGAGAGTGTTCAGCTTCATCTCCGACACCAGCGAAGAGATGGAAGAGGCAGACTGGATTTTCAATGAGATTTTGCAAGCAATAGAGCCTCAACCACCTCTCTGGCAGAATGCCAGCGGCCCGCAGGCCTCTGCGACGGACCGCCAGGCCGTATCAGTTCAGCTTAGAACTTCAACAGGAACAGTGCTCAGCCTGGATGACACCTGCGACCCGCTGGGAACACCTGCGGCCCGCTCAGGTCAGGAGCCAGAGCCACCAAAGCTGGAGCTGAAACAATTGCCCGACAGCCTAAGGTATGAATACCTGGGCCCAGGCCAGACCTATCCCGTGATAGTCAATGCAGAGCTTGATGAGGAACAGACGGAGAAGCTCTTGAAGGAATTAAGAGCACATAGGAGGGCAATTGGCTATTCCATCGATGATCTCAAAGGTCTCGACCCAAAGATTTGCACACATCGGATATTGCTTGAAGATGGACACAAACCCTCAGTTGAACACCAAAGAAGGCTAAATCCAAACCTGAGAGAAGTTGTCAAGAAAGAAGTGTTGAAGCTACTGGATGCGGGTATAATCTATCCGATTTCCGATAGTGAATGGGTAAGTCCGGTCCATGTTGTGTCCAAGAAAGGAGGAACCACGGTAATGAAGACCGAGAATGATGAGTTGATCCAAACACGGGTAGTGACGGGGTGGAGGATGTGCATAGACTACCGCAAGCTCAACACCGCCACGCGTAAAGATCATTTTCCTTTGCCTTTCGTGGACCAATTGTTGGAGCGTCTCGCCAATCACTCTTATTTTTGCTACTTGGATGGCTATTCCGGATTCTTTCAAATTCCAATCCACCCAAGTGACCAGGAGAAGACGACTTTCACATGCCCATACGGAACCTATGCTTATAGGAGGATGCCCTTTGGACTTTGCAATGCGCCCGCTACATTTCAAAGGGCTATGATGGCTATCTTCTCCGATTTCATTGAGAAGGACATGGAGGTTTTTATGGATGACTTCTCGGTCTATGGCACCTCATTTGACCATTGCTTAGCCAATTTATCGAAGATCTTGAAGCGATGCGAGGAGGTCAACTTGGTGCTCAATTGGGAGAAATGTCACTTCATGGTTCAAGATGGCGTGGTGCTTGGTCACAATGTCTCATCCAAAGGCATATCGGTGGACAAAGCCAAAGTGGAGGTCATAGAGAAGATGAAGAACCCAACTTGCGTGAAGGACGTGCGGAGCTTCCTAGGACATGCCGGGTTTTATCGGAGATTTATCAAAGACTTCTCTAAAATTGAAAAACCTTTGACTAATTTGACAATGAAAGATGTTGATTTCGAATTTGACTCAAATTGTGTTGATGCCTTTTGTAGGTTGAAAGAAGCATTGGTCACCGCACCCATATTACAACCACCGGATTGGAATCAGCCATTCGAGTTGATGTGTGATGCAAGCGACTATGCCGTAAGAGCGGTGCTTGGACAACGCAAGGACAAGAAACCATGTGTTATCTATTATGCGAGTAAGGTGCTAGATGAAGCTCAAATCAACTACACCACTACCGAGAAGGAGTTGCTAGCAGTGGTCTTTGCTCTGGACAAGTTTCGGCCCTACCTGGTCGGATCCAAAGTGATTGTGTATACGGATCACTCGGCTCTTAAATACCTCATGAGTAAGAAGGACGCCAAACCACGCCTCATTCGTTGGGTCCTTCTCCTACAGGAATTCGATTTAGAGATTCGCGACAAGAAGGGAACAGAGAACTCAGTGGCAGACCACCTATCCAGACTCAGATGGGATGAACCCCAACCGAAACCGATCAATGAGAGCTTCCCAGACGAGCATTTGATGGCAGTCAGCCCAGTACCAGCGACCCGCAGCCTGGCCCTGCGAGTTGACCAGGTGGAAGCGACCCGCCAGTCTGACCTGCGGATCACCCCAACACCTGCGACCCGCTGGGAAATCCTGCGACCCGCTAAAACTGGGCGACCCCCATGGTTTGCTGACTTTGCTAACTATTTGGCCACCGGTGTTCTACCCCCAGAGCAGACATATCAACAGAAGAAGAAGTTCCTTTCAGATGTCAAGTTCTACTTCTGGGAAGACCCAATTTTGTGGAGGCTTGGAGTAGATGGAATGTTTCGAAGATGTGTTCCCCATGAGGAGATAAGTGACATTATTGCCCATTGTCACTCATCAAGTTATGGAGGTCATGCTTCTCACTCAAAGACAGCCACAAAGATACTTCAAGCAGGGTTCTACTGGCCCTCGATCTTCAAGGACGCCCGAGCTTTTGTGCTCACATGTGATCAATGCCAAAGGATGGGTAACATTTCAAGTAGACATGAGATGCCATTGAATCCAATTTTGGAAGTGGAGGTGTTTGATGTGTGGGGGATAGATTTTATGGGGCCATTCCCTTCCTCTTGTGGTTTTGAGTACATCCTTGTAGCAGTGGATTATGTCTCCAAGTGGGTTGAAGCCGTAGCATGCAAGAAGGCCGATTCGGAAGCGGTGAGAAAGTTGTTCTCTAAGGTCATCTTTCCAAGATTTGGAGTTCCTAAAGTTGTGATAAGCGACGGGGGAAGGCATTTCATCAACCGCCAGTTCGAGAACTTATTGAAGAAACACGGAGTCAACCATAGGGTGGCTACCCCATACCATCCTCAAACTAGTGGGCAAGTCGAGATATCTAACCGTGAAATCAAGAACATTTTGCAAAAAACGGTTGGAAGATCAAGAAAGGATTGGGCCCTCAAGTTAGATGATGCTTTATGGGCATACCGAACCGCTTACAAGACCCCTATTGGCATGAGCCCTTTCAAGTTGATATATGGCAAGGCATGCCACCTACCCGTTGAATTGGAGCACAAGGCATATTGGGCCACACGAGCAATCAACTTTGATTACAAGGAAGCGGGAGAGAAAAGGGTTTTGGAATTGCATGAGTTAGATGGGATCCGTTTGAATGCTTATGAGAATGCAAGAATGTACAAGGAACGAACCAAGCAATGGCATGACAAGCGCATTTTGAGGAGGGAATTCAAAGATGGAGATTTGGTTCTTCTGTTCAACTCAAGGTTGAGGCTATTCCCAGGCAAGTTAAGGTCACGATGGTCAGGTTCGTTCAAGGTTAAGAAGGTTTATCCATTTGGAGCGGTTGAAATTTGGAGCGAGACTCATGGAAGCTTCAAGGTGAATGGCCAACGTCTCAAGCTTTATATGGACAATGTGTCGAGGAAGGACGATGCGGGAGTCATACGCTTCGTTAACCCGACACCTAGCGAGACGTAGATATGAGGGGTCGAGCTCGAGACCTTAAACGAGCGCTTCTTGGGAGGCAACCCAAGGGTTTTTCTTTTTAAATTCATTTTATTTATTTTCAGTCAGTAAACCCAACAAAATTTAAAAAAAATTAGAAAAATAAAAACAACAAAAAATTAGAAAAATAAAAAAAATAAAAAAAGGGGGAGTGAAAGTTTTCAAAGTAACTTGGCTTAAATCTCAGGTTTTCTGCTCTTCTGCGACACAACCAGCGACCCGCAGGACATTGAAGCGATCCGCCAGGCGTCATGCGACCCGCTGCTCCAAGCAAGCTTGGGGGAAGGAGGAGCGACCCGCTGACACCACCTGCGGTCCGCTGAAAAGATCTTAAATTTAAAATCTGACGGTTATCAAGGGTGTTTCTGACTTTTCACCACTCCATCTCTTCCAACAGAACAGTTTCGACCCTTACCCTCCTCTCTTGCGACCCAAGCCCTGCACCTGCGAACTCCACCGTTCTGCGCCTCACGAGCACCACCATTTCACCGGAGCCGTCGGTGACGTACCTCTCCACCGCTTCATCGCATCCACGCATCGCTTCATCGTCAATCCCACAATTCGGCGTAGTAGGGTTCATTCTCCACTAGGCTAAGGTAACAACTCATTCCAAACCCTCAAACTCAATTCAAACTGGTACAAGGACCCAAAACCCAAACCAAACGGTACCACACTGGTCCCCATCGGAAAACCCCAATTCTGGTCATCCTCAACCACCTCTCAGCCAGTACCAGCGACCCGCTAGACTATTCCAGCGGCCCGCTGAAACTATTCTGCCAAGCTAAAACCTCAGCAAAACCCAATACCAGCGACCCGCCAAAACCGCCTGCGACCCGCTGATACTGGGTAAAATTGTGACAGAACCCAACCAATTCATCCGAAAACAAGCCAAAACCTCTTCAGATGGCTCCTAAAGTGTTCAAAAGAGGAGCCAGAGCGGTGAGATTGTTGTTGGGAGGCTCTGGGAGTGGCTCTTCTCAACCTCCAAGGAGAGAGTCACCTCCTCCAAGGAGGGAGGAGTCGCCCCCGAATTTTGACGAAGCGGAAAGGGAAATATTTGGGGATGAAGGGACTGAGAATGAGGAGGAGCAAGTCCAGCCAACTGATGACAGAGGTAAAGCTCCAATGGAGGAGGAGAATAGTGAGAGTGAAGAAGAGGAGGAGAGTGAGAGTGAAAAGGAAGGAGAAGAAGATAGTGCCTCTGGGAGTGACTATGAAGTGGAGTTTAGGCAGGAGAAAAGGAGAAGGAGGGAAGAAGAAGAGGATAGAATGGAAGTGGACCCGGACGTGGTTGAAACCACTACTCGGGCAGCACGGAAATCGCGGACAGCGGAGGAGGAGCTCGGGGATAACCCGCCCCGATTTCTTGAGGCCGAGTGCAAGGCCCGTTATGAGCGCCTCAAGATTAAGAAGATGGAGAACACTCGTTTTCTAGACCCTCGAGTGCTCAAAGATCTCGGCATAGAGGAGGACTTCTATGCTTTGACTGAAAATGCCGGGATCACGAGGGCATTTTGGGAGATAGTGGAGCCCGCCTACACCCGCCTCACTATGGAGTTCCTTTGCACACTCCGCCTCGAGTGGGATAAAGAGAAAGGGGAGGTCGTGGCCTCATGGCAATTCCATGGGGTCCCTTATGCCCGATATGAGAGCGAGATCGCCGATATTTTTGGCTTGAGGCGAGGCGGGTTGGATGTCAAGGACATTGATGAAGGATTTTGGGAGAGAATCACGGGATTGAAGGCTCCAAAAGAGAGGAAGAGTGTGGACATTCAAATGCCCGTGATCCGATTCATCCAACGGGCTCTATCTCTCACCATCTTTGCGAGAGGAGAATCGGGGGCTAAGGCTAATGTGGGTGAGACATCGGTGTTGTGCCAAATGCTCCGCCGCGGCAACTCTCAACATCAAAACTTGGCACGGAGCATGCTCAAGCATTGGCACGATACAATTGCCCGCAACAAACTGACGGGGCAGGGGCAGATCACTATTGGGGGCCTTGTCACGCATCTGGCCAAGAACGTAGGCGTGGCAAGCTTCCGCATGAAGCAAAGTGCCGGGCCCGAACGCCTCAACATGGAGCTCCTTGCATCCATGGGTCATGTAAAGAAAACGCCGCGGGAGACACGCTATGTGGTGGGGGATTATCGACTGGATATCCCCATTACATTCAGAATAGGTCAGATGCGCTCCGGGGACTATCTTCTAGTCCGGAGCGGAGTTTTGACTCTGCCGGTGCCAACTCCAGAGCCTCAGCCCAGGACCAGCGGCCCACAGGAAGAACCTGCGACCCAGCATGAAGAAGCCTATTTTCACGCCAGCGGGTCGCAGTCAGAACCAGCGGCCCGCACATTTGGGCCAGGAAGCCAAGCAGAGTGGGGAAGGGAGGACTTCTACCAGGGGACGGCCACACCTGATGTCCCAGGCATCGCGGATATGCTTCACGACATCCACATTGCACAGTGGAATCTCTCCGCGGACTATGAGCGCCTTGAGGCGAAGCTAGATGCCGAAATTGAAGAGGCTAGGAGTTGGAGGCATGAACAAAGGGCAATAATGCAGCGCTTCGCGGATCATATCTTCGGAGTGCCAGAACCACCTCCACCCCCACCTCCCGAGGATTGAGCTAAGTTCGTAAGTTTTCTAATTTCCCTCTATTTCCTTTCTTTAGGTAATTAATGGCCCTAGGGACAGAGCCATGAATTAAGCTTGGGGGGGGGGTATAGAGAAATTAAAAAATTTATGGAAAGAACTGCTAATTAGTTAGGTTATTTGCATTCATGCATTTTAGTCTCTGTCTGCAAGGCAATCAGCGGACCGCAGTCCCTACCAGCGGGTCGCTGATGGCAGGTGGGCAGGACTTAGAGAAATTCTAAGTATAGGAATAGCAGCGGGTCGCAGGTCGGACCTTTGAGCTCGCTGCTAGGCAGCGGGTAGCAGACATCTCCTGCGGACCGCTAATTTATCCAGAACTTAAGAATTCCATTGCATTTTCATCTAGTTTTGTAAATAATTGCATAATTAATGTCATTTTGCATATTTAGGGAAAGTTAAGAAGTTATTCTGAGTTAACTGAACAGAGAATTGAGCAAAAGATATGAGTTTTAACTGAAGGAAACAAATTGATGAAATCTTGAGGAAATATTAAAGAGTTTGCACATTTATCAATCTAACTAACTCAAATATGACTAAGATAGGAGCAATAGCTTTTCATGAAGTATCTCAACGGAACCTAAGTTTGTTGAATTAGATAGGTTAATTGGTTAATCAAAGCATTTGAGGCGGTAGCCACCTCAAATTGATAAATTCATTTAGATCAACTTTAGCAACATAAAGGCATGACAACCAAGGAATAATCATTAGGTCTAGAGCGGTTAAACCATTGTTTTCAGAATAATTAAAAGTCGAAGATGTATAAAAACACGTGGTTCATTTTGAGCCAAAAGGAATAAATTCACAAAGAAAATGATAAACCAAAAAGAATAATAAAAAGGGGAACTAAAAAGCGTGCAATGTCGTGGACATTGCGGGAAGCTATAGGTTATGGTGGATAGAAGAACTTCCATAAATCATGAGTAAAAACAGAAAGGCTCATGATGTAAAAAAAAAAAATAAATCCACCATAATTTGGCTAACCTCTCCACCGCGGGAAAACCTCCTAGCCCCGGGAGAAAAGTTAAAAAGTCTAACCCAAAAACTTTGAAATAGGTTGGGTGGGGAGTTGTACCCTTATTTCCGCCTCACTTTAGACTTATTTCAATGCGTTTTCAGAAAATTGAATGGTTAAAAGGCTCGAAGACCTGGTTGTGAAATGAATTGGTTGAATTGGATGTTTATGTTGGTAGGGTTAGATCCCGTTCCAATTGTTAGATTAATCAATTTTAACCTTGATAAAATGATGAACTTAGGAATTGATGAGATAAGTCATGGAAGACAAATGCAAATATCTTAGTTAGTTGGTTAGTTTAGATTGAATTTTTGAAATTGCTCAAATTTAGTTTAGTTAGTTTAAGAATTGACATTTTGACTTGTTAGGAAACATATAGTTGATTGAAATTAAGCCCTGAAAACCAGAACTTGAACGTAGGACTTTGCTTGAGGACAAGCAAATGCTAAGCTTGGGGGGTTTGATAAATGGTTTTCATACTTAGTATTTCAACCATTTATAGGTCTTAATTTCTTGATTTTATGTGCTTTTTCTAATGTTTAATGGTTAATTTAGGTTAGAAGCTAGGTACTGCCATGGTTGCTTCATTTTGTATAGGATCTACGCGATGTGGCTACTCGACTCGACATTTGGAGCGATTTCAGACTAGACCTGCGACCCACAGATCTCACCAGCGACCCACAGTGAAGCAGCAGGTAGCAGATGATGACTGGCGATTTAGGAGACTTCAGCGGGTCGCTAGATGCAGCAGCGGGCCGCTGGAAGATGTTAACCGACAGACAAAAATAGCCAGCCAGATTTGCTATCTTCTCCATAACCGTCTGAGCCAAATTTAGAGTCTCTACTTGCACGACCTCCACTTTTAGGGAACCGCCAATGCATGTTATATAAGGAGGAAGCGTTGAAGACAGAGGGGTCGGCAAATCAGAGGAAATATTTCTGGGTGAAGGGAGAACGATTCTGCACAGGTCTAGCGGGTCGCCAGAGACATCTGCGGGCCGCTGTCGAGTAGCAGAAGACAGAAAGGAAGGGATCAAGTTGCTCTTCTGTTGTAACTTTATTTCTTTCTTATGTTTTCTTTTCTCTTTGATACTTGGATGTTCTGTTTGATGTTTCATCGCGAGTAGATACCTTTTTAGGGGCCATGGCAGTGAACCTTTAGTTTATGAATTGATATTGTTATTTAGTTGATTTCTTAGTTGCATGTTGTGTTTTATTTCCTTTCTTTAATTGCTTATCTGATTGGAATTAATTGATTAGATTAGTTTGTTTGTATCCATCAAGTATAGGCCTTGCTTGATTAGATAGATAGTTAAGTCCAAACTTCTCTAAGAAATTAATATCAATTGTGTTAACTTGAAGGTTTATAATCGAAAGATTAAACCAAGGCTAATTAACGCGAGTTATAAGTCTCTTCTAACGGCGAAAGCGTAAGAATTCATAGGTTAGAAAGGTATAAACCCGTAGAAACTAGACCACGAAACGAAAGTTGAAGTTTAGTTCTACTTGATAGATTTGAAGTTAGTTGAATTGAATTCCAGAAACAAAAACGAGAGTTTGATCTGCAGCACTTCAACAAAAACCCAACTCTATACACAAAGCAGCATTTAAATCAACTAAGTAATAGTCTCAGCTTGACACCAGCGGGCCGCTGAGTGAACTAGCGAGGTGGTCTATGCCCGCCAAGTAGCCAGCGACCAGTTGATCTGTCAAGCGACCTGAGTCCACTTTAGCGGGCCGCTACGAAAGCCAGCGGGCCGCTAGGACTGGAATAAACTGAAAGAATTAGCATGCCTTAAGCCCCTAACTTCTAATTAGCAAATTAATCCATCTTTACTGTATTCTGTTTTATTTAATATTTACTTAATTAATTTGTTAACCTTGACACCAAACTCAACAAACTTGCAAACCTCTAGTTTAGTAGATTAAGTAAAATTGAAACTTAGTTATCTAATATCCGTCCTTGTGGTTCGACCCCTAAAATACTTAGACGATTATCGTACGCTTGCGATACAAATTTGAGTAAAATAGGGTATAATTCTAAAGCAAGAAAATCACCATCAGTTATCGTGCAGTTGTTGGGCCCGGTGAAAATGAAATATATATATAGAAATGTCGTTGATATATATATTTAGCGTTAGACTGTATGTTTTTTAAGAAAATGTCGGTTTGTGAAGAGTCGAATAGTTTGTTTTTATTCTGATCATCACAACGTGGTTCTGTATCTTCAATTTGTTAGAATAAAGCGGCACTGGGTCACCCATAGTTTCATTTAGAAGGACGAAGTTGAATGATTGATAAGTGACTAAGAGTTGATAAGAAAGCAGTCTATAGTTCCATCGGCTGGGCGGCAAGTTGTAACAGTCCTAAACACGTACTGCCAAGCAAGCCTATAAACCATGGAATATTCGGTTCCACCCAGCAGTGCATGCACAACAACAAAAGACACGGCCCTTTAGAACGTGTCCAAGCATATTACAGAATTCAGCAAGACCAGGTCCCATAAAGCTTTCTTCTGCACATGGTTGCCCGAGAGAAATAAGGAAAATCATAGACTGACCGCACTGCGTCGTCCATATTGCATACACCCCCAACAATCAACAACCACACACCGTATCTCTGGCGGGCCCACACGGCAGGGGTACATTTCTCGCAAGATTGTTCAGTGTACACCCGTAATGTGTGAAACATGCCTACGATCCAACCCTAATGAGCAAGTACCCTGCGGTCAATGTCAAGAGGGACACCATGTAGCGGATTACAATAAGCATAAAAATCGACTTACAGTCATTGGAAGACCCACACCCAAGTTGGCCACATTAAAACAATGAGTTGAAAACCCAAACCACCAACGCAAGGCGCACCAATTAAAAACACCACTTCACATGAATTGAACCCACAAAAGCAGAAACTAAGAGCAGGCCTACAACAACCTTAGAAGACTTAGTCCACAAAATTATTTAATCGAACTGCTGCCCTGCCCAAAGTCGATCAAAAATGGCCCGGACAATACAGAAACACATGCAACAATCGAACGGAGTCGTTGTCTCAGTGGAAAAATAACCCACCACATAAATAACCACACTGATAAGAAACAGTACAACAAAGCCCGGCACTGTTCATCTTTCATTCAGGATATATGGTTTTCTCAATACCGTCAAAAAGCAAACGGGGGCCTTTGGTAATGTCAAATTTTGTGGGATCAATGGTTAAAGTTAGAATTTTTGGGTTAGTGTTTGAGGTTAAAGTTAGTAAAAATTAGTATATACTAACTTAAATTTAGTAATTATTACTTGGCGTGATAGGTTAAAGTTAGTGATAAGTGAATGCATTCACCTATAACATTCATTTAATCTAGATATTTTAGAATTCGAAAAGTTTAAATCTTGGAATTTTAAATTTTGAAATTTAAAAAAGATGAAATTTAAAAAATCTGAAAATTTGAAGATTTTAAAAGTTGAAATAAAAAATTTTGAAAATATTAAAATTTGAAAATTGAAAATATTTAATTGGAAAATTTAAAATTTGAAATTTGAAATTTCGAAATTTAAAATTTGAAATTTGAAATTTCGAAATTTAAAATATGAATTTTGAAATTTAAAATTTGAAAATACGAAGCGATGACAAATAATATCTCATAGTGCTTATCAATTTGGACATAAGCGATGACAAATAATATGCCTCATGAATAGGCCTGTCAACGGAGCGCCGTTTGACGTTTTCCGTGTCTGTTCCGTTGCAACGGAACGTCGAACGGAACCGAATATAGTTTCGTTTGAAAAATGACACGGTAAGCGGAATTGTGTCTGGTTTCGTTGGCTGAAACGGACGGTAAACGAAATAGTCTCATTCCGTATTCGTTAATATTCGTTCCGTCCAGGATTCTTTGAATATGAAATATATTTGATAGCAGATAATTAGTAGGCGGAGTAAACAAAAAATCGAAATGAAAACCCTAGATCTAATCGCCTCCCTCCTGCAGCCGCTAGTCTATTCATTTCTCCTTTTTTCTCTAAATCGCAGAATATGTCTCTTTGTCGGCCTTATTTTTGCTCTCTTCTTCTCCTCTGTCGGCTTTATCTTTCTTCTTCTCCTCTCATAGTCTTCATATGTCATCTCTCTCTATTCCATCCATCATCCCCACTCATCATTTCGTCCTTGATTTTGCTTAAACCTAAATTTTTATTTGTGGCTGAGAATCCTTTGGCCGTCGATTTGTAACCAGATTTCCAGCAAAATAGTACAGTAGTACATATATATTTCGATTCATGTCCTTGAGAGACTGCTTGCTCATAGTTTCATACTTTCGGATGGTTGCTTACTATTGCCTACTGGCTGACTGGCTGTGAGACGGTGACAAATTAGATGGCCAAAGAATCATTGCCAACAAGTACGGTTTGGGAAAGAGAAATCATGAGATTATTAGTTATAAATTGGCTGCTTGAAGAAAGGAAAAGGAGAGAGACTATCGGACCGAGAGGAAGAAATAGGCCTGTCAAACGTTGACAACAGACACGGAACTATATGTTTCCGTTATTCGTTACGTTTGATCAGCGGTAAAATTTTTGTTTCCGTTGTACGTTGCCTTTGATGGACGGCACAAAAAATTGTATTCATCGATGTTCCGTTTTATTAAACGTTAACAACGTTAAATAACGTTGAACAATATTTTTGGCAATTTACCCAACTGCTATAAGTATTTTTTACCGAAATTTATCACATATTAACAAAAAAATTATAAGTTACCAACTTACCATATCAAAGCAAATTTGAATATATGAAACTGTTGCACACATCATAATGTAACAAATAACAATTTGAAAATAACAATTTGAGAAAGCATACAAGTGCACCAGCACCCTCATAATTTGAGAAATGACATAACTTAAAACTCATAAGTATTGCATATATTAAACTGTTACATAAACCAAAAGCACAACTTGCCTTGCAAAATAATCCAAAAATCCTAAATAACTAACAATTACACACAGAGACTCACTCACTCAACTCAGATCCCAAACTAATTTCTCAGATTAAACTTTCTCAGCCATTAAAGCTTGTAAAAATAAATTAAACACAGATATCATCACAGAAACTCACTGTTTGGAATCCAAGGAGCCAATGAAATAACTAGTGTAACTAGCACTCCAGACTTCTCACTTGAAAGCAATTGTGCAACACTGACAATCTATCACATAAAAGAAGACAACACAAGAGTACAACCTACTGAACTATGAAAAGCAACTAACAAGGCAACAAAAGGGGCTTACTAAGTTACTATGCTGACACTTGGTCACACAACTTTATGTTTGATTGGCAGCACTGCCACAAATTGTGTCATCAGTAGACAAAGGTTCATCACTTGACCATATAACATCTCCAAATATTCCACCATTTTCTGCAACCAATAACAAAAGATGTAATTAGATTCACTGACATATTTCATGAAATAATAAAAATTTGAAAGAGGGTTAATCAGGAAAAAATTGCCTGTAACTGAAGCTCTCAACCAATCTTGTGCACAAATCAAAGCTTCTAGACTCTCATCATTTAGAGAGCTTCTAATTGGACTCAAAATTCTACCAGCTGTGCTAAAAGTTGATTGTGAAGCCACTGTTGAAATTGGGACAGCCAATATGTCCTTTGTTAGTCTAGCTAAGATAGAATACTTAGGAGCCTTCAGTTTCCACCATGCTAATATGTCAAACTCTGCATCCATACTGGTTGCATCAAGACCATCAGATAGGTACTCATCCATCTCTGTTTTTGTTGGGTCAACAACTCTCATACCACTTAAAAAATCCTTAGCCCGGCTCTTGTATCGCTAATGTTATCTGATGAACTAGTTGAGCTGCACACACACAAATTGACAAGTCAGTAAGACAGTAAGTCACAAACTAAGCAAAATATGCAATTTAATTGTAATGGAGGAAGTATCACTAATGTTAAGGATTACCTCATGTGGGTAGTTGAGCTGCTAGCTGCTTGATTCTCGTTGCCTTTGGAAGATGCAAGTGAGTAGTCTTTAAACAATTGATTTAAGCATGCCTTTAGGTTTTGCATGAACCTAGGACATTCTTCTGGATGCATCATTTTAAAATAGTATTCAACCACAGCTAGTTTGAACCTAGGATCTAGAACACAAGCAACTGCCAAAAGAATATTGCCAACCTTCCAATACTTGTCCCATTTGGTAAACATCTGTTCACTCATATCAACCACAAAAGGATATGCACTTTTTGACATTTTCTTGATTGTGAGATACACCTCACATTACTCAGGAAAGAAAATATTGAGTGTGGGATACTTGGTGCCACTCAATTTATTTGTGACATCATAGAATACCTTCAAATGGCAGACCAATGCCTCAACCTTCTCCCAATCTATGTCAGATGGACACACATCAAAGTTTTTATCAGACAAGGCATACCTATTAATGGCCTCCTTCAGTTGCAAAGCAAGATCAAGCATCAAGTATGTTGAATTCCTTCTAGTTTCAACATCCCAAGCTGGTTTTTTCTTTGGGGCATCAACCTGAAACAGAGAAGATAAGCTTCATAAATGATTATCCATCAATCTAATTAAATGATCAAATAATTATAAAAAAAATATAATATGTAAATAACCTGAGATGCTGCCAATCTAAATTTCTCCATCCTTTGTTGTGAATGTCTGATGTATTTCATACTTTCTCTAATCTTTGTTATCTCAGTAGACAATACATTCAAGCCATCTTGCACAATAAGATTTAATATATGGCATCCACACCTCAAGTGAAAAATAGCACCATCTGCTGGCAGCACACTTTTAATTGGGGTTCTGGTCAATAATTCCCTTATACAAACATCATTGGATGACGCATTATCCAAGACAAGTGAGAAGATTTTCTTATCCAAATTCCAATCAACTAATTTACCATATATAGCTTGACAAAGATGCTTCCCAGTATGTGGAGATGGCAAGGAAGTGAAGCTGACAATCCTCTTTCTTAACACCCATTTCTCATCAATGTAATGGCAAGTAAGGGACATAAAACCTCTATCTCTACCTTTACTACTCCACAGATCACTGGTAAAACTGAACTTACAATCAAGCTTACCAAGTAACTCATATAATTGAGCTCTTTCTTCTTCATAAATTTTTAAGCAGTCATGCCTAAGTGTATTTCTTGATGGTAATTTAAAGCTAGGGCATAGATCACTTAGGAATACCTTCAAGAAGTAGTGATTAGTACAGTTGAAAGGATACTCATGTGCAATAACACACATGGCAAAACTTTTTCTGCACTTCTGTTGATCAAACTGCCAACAAGCAACAGTTGGCTGTCCACCTAAAAATTGAAACACATCAAGTAAATTATAAATGAAACACATCAAGCAACAGTTTCAAATTAAAATTTGATTAGTTATATAATTACACCTGAATCTTTACCGGCCTGCAATAGTCTCTGCAATGCTGCAGGCTTATGCCTTTTTGAGGCAGGCACTTTCTCGCATCCTTTTTTAATATGATGTCTCATGTTGCCAGTACCCCTTTGGTTACCCATTGGGTACACATGGCCACAATATATGCAAGTTGCAGTATAGCTTCCATCATCTAAAACTTCTCCCGTTTTGAAATGAGCCCACACAGGAGCAGTAAGGGTTTCTCTTGTCTTCCTCTTCTTCTTGGTTTGTGCAGGAGGAGGAGCTTGAGCATCTCCTGCTTGAGCATCATCTTGTATTTGTTGTATCTGTTCAAGGGTTTCACCATGCAATCCAGGGCCCATGCTAATATGAAACAAGCAACTAAGCAATTGAACTTCACATCCCAATTGAGCTTTGCAAGTAAGCTTTGAAACAATTCAACCTCACATATCAACTGAGTTTTGCAACTAAGCATTTCAAATAAGCTATTCAACCTTATATATCAACAATTCTAACAAGAATTTCAAACAATTCAAGCTCACATATTCATTCAACCGAGCTTTGCAACTATGTAATTCGATTAAGCATTTCACGTAAGCTATTCAAGCTTAGATATCAACAATTGTAACAAGCATTTCAAACAATTCAAGCTCACATATTCATTCAACTGAGCTTTGCAACTATGTAATTCAATTAAGCATTTGCTCAGATATCAACAATTGTAACAAGCATTTCAAACAATTCAAGCTCACATATCAATTCAACTAAGCTTTGTAACTAAGCAATTCAATTGCATTTCAAGTAAGCAAAATAAAGGATAAAGAAGTGGTTTACTCATCACTAGAAGAAAGGTCAGGCTCAGATTGTTCCCTTTCAGGCATCCTTGCACAATAGCACAAGCCAACTAGCCAAGCAGTCAGATAACAACTTCAAACCCTTGCACAACTTCAAAATCACAAAAAAAAATATATAAGACACAAAAACAGAACCAGAATACAAATATTCAACAAAAAATCAACTCATTTTTTTAGGTATTACAAATTACAAAGAGCATATTAACTTATTAAGTAAAGAAATGAGTTGTTAAAAAAAATTGCCTGTAACTGAAGGCTCCTAAGTATCCTATCTTAGCTAGACTAACAAGGGACATATTGGCTGTCCCAATTTCAACAGTGGCTTCACAATCAACTTTTAGCACAGCTGGTAGAATTTTGAGTCCAATTAGAAGCTCTCTAAATGATGAGAGTCTAGAAGCTTTGATTTGTGCACAAGATTGGTTGAGAGCTTCAGTTACAGGCAATTTTTTCCTAATTAACCCTCTTTCAAATTTTTATTATTTCATGAAATATGTCAGTGAATCTAATTACATCTTTTGGTATTGGTTGCAGAAAATGGTGGAATATTTGGAGATGTTATATGGTCAAGTGATGAACCTTTGTCTACTGATGACACAATTTGTGGCAGTGCTGCCAATCAAACATAAAGTTGTGTGACCAAGTGTCAGCATAGTAACTTAGTAAGCCCCTTTTGTTGCCTTGTTAGTTGCTTTTCATAGTTCAGTAGGTTGTACTCTTGTGTTGTCTTCTTTTATGTGATGGATTGTCAGTGTTGCACAATTGCTTTCAAGTGAGAAGTCTGGAGTGCTAGTTACACTAGTTATTTCATTGGCTCCTTGGATTCCAAACAGTGAGTTTCTGTGATGATATCTGTGTTTAATTTATTTTTACAAGCTTTAATGGCTGAGAAAGGTTAATCTGAGAAATTAGTTTGGGATCTGAGTTGAGTGAGTGAGTCTCTGTGTGTAATTGTTAGTTATTTAGGATTTTTGGATTATTTTGCATGGCAAGTTGTGCTTTTGGTTTATGTAACAGTTTAATATATGCAATACTTATGAGTTTTAAGTTATGTCATTTCTCAAATTATGAGGGTGCTGGTGCACTTGTATGCTTTCTCAAATTGTTATTTTCAAATTGTTATTTGTTACATTATGATGTGTGCAACAGTTTCATATATTCAAATTTGCTTTGATATGGTAAGTTGGTAACTTATAATTTTTTTGTTAATATGTGATAAATTTCGGTAAAAAATACTTATAGCAGTTGGGTAAATTGCCAAAAATATTGTTCAACGTTATTTAACGTTGTTAACGTTTAATAAAACGGAACATCGATGAATACAATTTTTTGTGCCGTCCATCAAAGGCAACGTACAACGGAAACAAAAATTTTACCGCTGATCAAACGTAACGAATAACGGAAACGTATAGTTCCGTGTCTGTTGTCAACGTTTGACAGGCCTACTCGACACCCACGCAGTAAAAAGAAAGGGATGAGGCGCAGAAAATATAAACATTCTAATGTGGTACCAAACAAATGTTTACCGCTGAAATGGATCAGTTATATGACCAATAAAAACCTGTACACATATAGTCGCAGGATTACACGCTGCAGAAAAAAAAGTTGTAATTATATATTCTAGATCTCTATATATTCTAGGACCAGAACGTGTCGGCCAAAATTTAAAAAATAAACCAATGACACCCACGCCTTTTTATTTAGTACTACTAGGGATGGTTGTCGCGCGTTGCGCGACCTATGTCTTTCCTCTCATCTATTGCGCGCTGAACTGTACTATTGTAATAATTTTATTTTTGTTTCATTTTAAGACATCTATGTAATATAGTTGTAATAAAAAAAATAAACTTGATATATAAGTTAAAAATTAATATATATAAAACTATTTTTTATTTAATACTAAGAAAAAATCACGGTATAATAAGTTATACTTGGCTTTTTTGGGGGGCTATGTGGTCATGTGGAGTGGTCTATATGAATTTCTCAGAAACTTTTACTGGGTCTTTTTTTTTTTTTTTGCCTACAGTACAGTTAGTATAAAATTGATATATATTTTTTTCGCCATTTGTTGTGTTATTTTCCTATCTAGTTAAGTGGTTAACTGGTTATAAAAGTTAGGTTATGGATGAATTTCTGAATAATAATCAAAATTATATACATTTTTTTTTAATGTGCAATGTATTTTTTTTATTTTTGTTTTTATTAGATAACAAATTGTAATTTTTTATGATAAAAAAGAAGAAAAATTTTGTTTTTTTTTTCGATATGTGAGTGAAATACGATTAATGCATATGATAAAAAATTAATAACTGAAAATTGATGTCATATATTAATATTACATAAAAAAAAATGTCAAACAAATTTACAATAAACTGTAACAACTGTACACAAAATAAGGTATTGATGTCAGTTTGTCCGTATGATTAACTGTAGTACCAACTTTGTATATGAGTAAAAAAGAAAGCATTATTTGGGACAAAAGATATCCATAACTGGGCATAAAACACGATTTGAAGCATGTACAAAATAAGCAGACTGTCAATTGCTTTCCTACTGCTGGCTCTTCTTCAATATTCATCAATTTACCAGTGTCCGCTATCTTAAAAATGTAGATATCCAAGTTTGTCTTTAACTTGAATTCTTGCAAACTACTGGGCAGTTGGGTATCCATGCCATGCCAGACCTCTTCTCCATGCATTGTTCGTCAACACATGTGCATCAGTGAGGGCTTCACTTTCACCATCGAGGAAGTTCTTTCATCATTGCTATAACTTGTGCCACATGTTGTATTGCATGCCAAGAAGGTAAATTGTCAATTTCTTTGCATGTTATTGCATTGACCAAACTTGTAAAATCAGAAAAATGATGTGTGACTATTTAAGGTTTGAGCTGTGTACTTAATCGCCTCAAGTAAGGCTATGGCTTCAGCATAGAAAGGAGATTCAGCCTGAAATTTTTGTGCCAGTATTGCTTTCAACCTTCCCACACCATTATAACTCAATAGTCCCAGTCCACTGCCTTTATTTTTATCCCAAGAGGCATCGATCAGCACTAATTTTGCCTCCTTCGGCACGACTACTGTTCCAATAACCCCTCCATTAGTTCTTTCCAACCATCAAATTCAGTTGTGAGAGCCACAGCCTCAGCTATTACAAAACTTAGCTTATATTACTGTTAGTTTAAGCGGCACTTGTTACTCAAACAAATAAAATTTAGTTTGCAGACCATAAGACAATTGGTGTAACAACCTTGTAAAATTGCTCATAAAACATAATAAGAAAAATATCAGACTTGCAGCAAATTCAATCAACCATTGATTCTAAAATATTGTGATCTTAATAGAATAATAATCTATTTAGAACTCACATGGTTCCACTTACTCGAAATTTATAGGGAAGCACAATATATATATAAAAATTTATAAGGATGATTTTTGCTTTTCTCTCTGCCCTGATAATGCCCAGATATATCAGGTCCTGAAATTTTTCCTTTGTGCTGCATAAATTTTCAAAATTACCTCTTAATTGACCGATGTTTAATTATCAATTAATGACAAAATTTAAACACCACTGATAATGATCATGTTCCTTTTATAATTAATCGACATTATTATACAAATTGTATTACATTCATTCATTCTATAAATAGGTCCTTTATATTAGATAAATAAATTCATAATTCAATATCTTTGTAAATCATAATAATCTCAGCACCTTTCCATCATGATGCAAAAAAGTATAAATTATATCACCTTGTAATTGAGTGGCTGTTTAATTAGAAAATTTGGAATTTAACTAAAGGATAAGAAAAATTAAATTATGTTCCCATATATCATATATATAAATATATACCATACAAAAATACTCACAGGTACAAAAACAGCAAATGATAAATATAATATAACTTGAAATCAAAATGTATTAATCAATTTTGTTGCTCATTTCATTCCTGACATCAAAAGGCAAATGTTTCAAATATGAAATTGTTAAATACTACAATCAACTAACACATTCTGACACAAAATGATTTTAAGAATCAGGTTTCGAATAAAAGATATTGGTAGATGCATCAGTACCTTTGATCAATAAAAATAAAAAATATGGGGTGGATGCAATGGAGAATCAGATTTGGACTGGAGCTCTTGGTCGCTCATTCAACTGATACGAATGGAGAAGAGGTGTTGGTGCTGACCTCAAATAGAAATCACCTAAGCATGTATTATATACCAAATAACTACCTGAATTCAAGAGAAAATATGCCTAAATGATATGATTTGAGAAATAATCATAAAGCATCCCCAAAATTTTGTCCTAATTAACAGTAGATAATTAGATATTGTATCGAGGAAGCCATTTTGGTGTATTTTATAATAAGCATGAAGAGAAAAGGGTGGAAAAAATTAATCTCTCGCAGAAAATATTGCATGTTCCATTGACAGTATAATCCAGAAACTTTCATTTGAAATGCCAAAAATTCTCCATTTTTTTTTGGGTCACTAAGAATCTCAGGGCAGTTTGGTGCCCTCATTGGAAACTTTTGATCCTAAAAATGTGATCCTGAAACTAACACATTACATGAAACACCAAACGAATTGGCTGGGGGGCGGGGGGGAAACAACATCCTTTAATCTTTTTCTAAAATTGTTAGCGGGGAAACGAATTGCAGTTGCTAAAGGAAAGCATACAACTGTGGCCTTTAATCCTTTTCTAACATAAAATAAATAAAAGCAAACTAATAACGCGCTCCGTATGCTTATAGAAAATCCAAGCCCTTATTTCGAGTAAATTATCATCGGTGACTGAAAGAACGGACAGAGAATCCGGCATGATTGTTTCCTTGTTTATCTCAGAGGTTAGGAGCATGGGCGAGAGTGTTGTCTTCTTCTTCCCTTTCTTTCTCTCTCTAAACAGGCTACATATCTCCATTTTTCACCCCTTCCAAACCAAATCCAAGAGAAGGATCAGAGGCAATGAAGACAGAGATTTTGCAGGGGCTATCTCGCGATTGAAGTTCGATGAAGGTGGCACGGTCATTGTTGCGGCGGAAGCGGCCTATGGTACCGCTGTGGATGTGACCTGTGGTGAGAAACTCGAAGGAGAAGAGGATGCTAAGCGAGTGCGAGGTGGAGGCGGACGGGGGGAAGTCGGGCGAAGGAGAGACGAAAAAAGGTGGATCTAGGTTATGTGTCCTCAGGATTTGGAGGAGGAGAAAAAGCCAGAAGTCCAAAAGGAATTTGGAGGAGAAAAGGAAGAGGCGGAGGGCTAGATACCAATAAAAAGAATATAGTCACAATGTAACGAATCACTTGCACAATTATCTTGATCATTATGATTCGGCACATAATAGGTTACAGACTTATTCTAAATATAAAATGAATATAAAGCAGAAGAATCGGACGGGGCTTAAGATGCCGTGTCGAGGTCTCTAAAAATTTTTGCATGCGGACTCCCACGGGTTTTTATTTATAATACTGATGTGGGGACATCGAGCTTCGCTCGATCTATGAGTTTTTAATAAATCTATATTTTTAATAATTTTTTAGACTTGAAAAAGGCATGAAAAGGCCAGAATATATTAAAAGTCAGAAAAAAAACTTTTACAGTGTTCCCATATTCATATTGGCATAATTGAACAAAACTTTTAAACTGTATAATAAATGAAACAAAGACAAAAGCAAAAAAAAAAGGCCGAAGAAATTTGCTATTATTCCTTATCCTTGATTGTGTTCCTGGCAGCACAACTTGAACAACCTCAAGATCCCTCGATAACAGAAAGGAGGTGCAACTAAGACTGACTTCTATTTTCAAGAGTTAGACGAAATTTCAGTGTGGTGTTAATTGTTATTACCACACCAAAAACTCCATATCTTTTATATCTTTTGTAGCAGTCCAAAAATAATGCTTTCTGACCTGTCCTCATAGGTTATGCACGGATCAAAATGGAAGAGAGACTATAATTTCTATTTTCATGGATTTGAAGAACAAATACGTAGTATGCAATACCTAATTTTAATTATCAACATAATAAGTAACGAATTTTCAGAAATATGTGATGATGAAATGTCGTGGGTTTTAACGTTCTCTAAAGGCATGACATCAATTGTTGATTTTATTCCTCCAATTGAATCCTTTAGTCCTTAGGAAATTATCAGATTAAGTAATGCCAATTCCTATCTTCTTCTGAACTTGTATATGAATTGGCAGTAATACTTAGAGATTCTTTGTAATACATAACTATTAGGGGTTGTTTGGATCATATGGAAATAGAAGGAATTTTTTATTCCTAAGCATAAATTTATTATAAACAATCCAAACTCTTTACAAAATTACACACTTCCCAATACTTTATATCTAGGAATAGAAATTTCTTCTATTCCTAAGCGATCCAAACTGCCCATTCAGACAACCTGAAACAAAAGACAACACAACAATAAAACCTTTGATGACACGGTGATTATTAAAACACATGCCGATGTAAAATGGTATTGGTTGACCACTTGGTAATTAATTAACTTATTTGTAAAGAAGAAAAAGCAAAGAAATGCATTGATTAATATATTGAGACTAATTGTAAGATATAGCACCGGCCGGTTGACACTAAATTTTATATTGTGGCACAAAATCATATAACTAAACTAAAATATTGACCCTGAGCCCTACAATACAGTTTCGATTCAAGCATCATAATGCCCTCTTGCATCAGCACGTTTTTCTAATTGACATCTTCGCTTACCTTTTGCAGACAGAGGAAAATTATATAATTATTTATTGTTATACATCAGGAATTGTAAAAATCAATAAAAAAATAATTAATTAAAACTGTCTTGCATATCAGTACCTAGGAATTATTTTATGGGTCAGTGAAGGAAACAAAAATGCATTATAGTCTACTGGACTACCTTGTTATATTTCACGACTGAATTGATCCATCAAATATTCAAAAGAAAAAGAGACCCTCTAGAAATCTTAATATCATTGAAAATTCATTGAATTTTGCACATACAACTTGATTCAACAACTATCTCATTTCTGAAGATAGAATTTGATTGCATCATTTGCAATTAAGAAAACCATACAACCAAACAATGATATTATGCAAGAAATTTCATAAATAGACACTGGTCCAAAACTCTATAATGGAATAAAAAATATCAAAATTAACAAAATATTTTTGCATACCCGTCTCAAAATCTAAAGTATTGTAGGCTCCAGCACCACAGAGTATTCGATCTGCATAAAAGAAGGCAAAAAAAATGAGTAGAATTATTTCGCAGCTGAAAATTGCTTCTATGTGAATCCATATATATCTAACATGAAATTTCGTTTTCCACAAAGAAGAAGCCATAGTTAATTAACAGTAATCTAAAAAAGAGGAAGGAGAATTATGTATTACATTAGACTTCAAAAAAAAAAAAGCTAAAATGTAGTCAGATTGAAAGAACCAATGAAGAATCTCTGTGCTTTTCCTATATATGTAATTCCTGCCGCTAAAAAGAGAAAGAAATCAGGAGAAAATATTAATTAATGGAAGAAGCATCATTTGTCAAATGAATCTTGAGAAAAATTTATTATGGGAAAAGATGTTATTTGTGGGATAAAAAGGCGTAACTTGTGTAAGGTGGTTTAATGCATATTAAGGTGGAGATATTTAAAAATCTAGATTTGTACGTCGAGCGAATATTGGATTTTATTATAAATAATATATGAAAAAATTGTGCCTTTATTTTTCGAGTCAATAGATAATTTTAAAATGAGAAGATTTTTAATAAAGATTTTATGGAAAGGATCTCATTATAAAAGTATATTTATTGGTGTAGTTATATTGGTTCTATTGGATAATATTCTCCACCACTGTCATTGTCTGACATTTCTATAGATTGGTTTTCTCCATAAAACATTGGTTGCACTGGTACCATACATAAAATAAGGTTTATTATTATTTATCAATCTAAGTGGGGGATTATTGGAAATAGTTTGATAAATGCGTGAAGATGTGCATTGAGAAGATACGATCAATAGATGCCATGAGCGGATGCGATGAAAAGGTGCTATGGGTGGATGTCATGTGCAAATGTCATGGAAGGGTGCTATGATCGGATGCCTTGAAAGGATTCCATGAGCATATGCATTGAATGGTCTTGATGAAAATATATGTAGCCTATAAATAAGTGGGAAATTATTGAAATTGGCTTAATAAATGTGTGATTGTGAAGAGTTGCATTGAGAAGATACGATGAAAAAGTGTCATGTGCAGATGTGATGAAAAGGTGTCATGGACAGATGCCATGTAAAGATGCCATGAAAGGGTGCTATGAACGGATGCCATGAGCAATCTGTGTTGTGATTGTGAAGAGCTGCATTGAGAAGATGCGATGAAAAAGTGTCATATGCAGATGCGATGAAAAGGTGTCATGGACATATGCCATGAACGAATGTCATGAGCAAACTATTTTTTTTATAAAAGAAAAGAGATATATAAAATGTAGATACCCTTTGGTGGAGGTATATATTTGATTGCGTCATTTGGCGAGACATCCCTTAGATGATACTGTCACACCCCGAGACGGGGGTGACAACCCGCCGCGTATAAACGCAAGGCGTACTAGCATCACATACACTATAAACAATAGATAAAAATTACCACATTTATTGAATAATAATTATTGTCTTACAATAACGATAACATGTCTAACATGGTGGATTTATTGTGGAATTCCCCATGCTAGATCAAATGTTTGAAGCAACTAATTAAACAAAATAGAATAAATTAACAACTTGTGGCAATTTAATGACCCGCTTCTATCATCTTGTCTCACTCAGTTTGCGGATACCTTTCGCCATGTTCCTCGATACCTAGATCTAAAATAAATAACAATACGGATGAGAGCCCTGACAACTCTCAGTGCGGTACTACAAATACATATATATATATATATATATATATATATATATATATATATATATATATATATATATATATACAACAATTTAAAATAAACAATTAAGATGAAAAAAATACGTTTATTAAATTGAGGGGCTTAATAATGCAATATTTTTAATGACTCATATCAACCATAATTATCATTTCACTTTAATAACTTTTTGTTGTCCTGCACAATGAGCCGCATGGCCAGCATCCCTGTTTCATCTCCATCCTGTCATGAGCAGGCCGCATGTGGAGGGTAACAAGCATGTACATGTCAAGTTCCTGGGTGGGTTTCTCAACGTACCTGGGACATAGTTCTCTTTATCATTCATGTATATTTCACGTACGTGTAGTGATGTAATGATTCAAAATCTAGAAATGAAAATGCACCGAATCTTATATTTACAAAAGTTGTCACGCTAGAAGTATAATAACATATTTATTCATGCTCGATATATACTTATCAGGCTTTAAAGAAGGCGTATGCTTTTATAGCTAAGAAGATAGAGGGAAGTTTCTAAACGAATTTACTAGCATATGGGTAATATCATAAAATATGCATTTAATATACAAGTTGAAGAAGGTAATAGAAAATCTTTGAGTCTGGATGTGTACTCTCTATCGTTTATATATATATATATATATATATACAAAACTAAAGTTCAAATATAATTCGATCAGATTCATTCTTTCATTGAAAATGGCATTTTCTAAACCCAGATGTCTGTTGTACTTTGTAAACGTTTCAGACTTTCAGCTATTCTGGGTAATATCAGAAGTATTAATATACGTGTGTATACAATCATGACGTATTCTCAAAATATTTTGTGTAGGTCAGGTTCTAGATATCAGTTTAAAAGCCCATGGATAAATAAACTTTGACAAAAACCAAGTGCATGAAAATATATTTATATTGGAAATATAAAGGAGGTTTCAAACTAACCATGCATGGTCCACTGTGTAGAAGCCCATGCATTTATTTGAGTTAACAGAAAGTTTAGTCTATCATTTTATAAATATTAAAGTTTTCTAAGTGCTCCTGTTTACTTTTAGATTCTAATTGCATATATAACCTAAACGTATGGATAGAAAATGGTTTTATAAAATGAAAGTATGAATACATATAAACTTTTTATTAGGATGCAGCTCATAAAATAAGAACGGCTGCTAAATCAAATTCATGCGTCTAACACCATGATATAATATATTTTAACATAAATTGTTTATATATATAAGAAAACGTTCAAGTTCAAAACAAACAGAATATCCACTATTGTGTGTGTGTATATATATATATATATATATATATATATAGTTAAAACTCAGGCACCTAAACCAACGTCACAACAATATGTATATATATAAGTTTGAAAATATAATTTGTCAGGTTAAAATATCCGCACCTTACAGAAAGTCGTGCAAAAGGATTGAATAGAGTGGTGAGTTGAACCCTACACGTCTAGCCCTTGCCAGGCCTAGCCCTGTCTTCGTCCAGAAATTAAATATGAAGAGAAAAATGGTGTTGTGACTTGTGTACGAGGGGAAGTCGGGTAAGGGGGAAAAGGGGTTGAGGATATATGTGTGTTGTGTAGTAAGGGTACCCTATATTCTTTAATATACTCACGATTTGTATCTAGGGCAAATCAGTGCTAAAACAAAATAGTACTCTGATTGCCAATTAGCATTAATGTCTAAGATCTTATGGAAGGTTTAGGAGGACAGTAGGCAATTCTTTGGGGACACGGAATGGAATTTTGCCTAAATCACATATTGTCACGTAGCTGGCATGACAAAAGAGGTAAATTATTTGTATAAATCAAATCTCTATACCAATCAATATTGATGGTGTGGGGAATATAGCAGGACTTTCTTCAAATGAAATAAGAAAGTACCGTTAATGAAGGAATTTGGTTAGGCAATATTATCACTGACCAGATCGCATACTTGGGGAGGAGGCAACGAGGAGAGAACAGTGCCTTGGGCTCGGCCTAACAGCCGTGCACTAAAAAGTTCTCATTTGGGTCGGGTTAATATGGATCGATCTTTTGACTAAATTTGAGCCTAAAAAGATCTAATTAAATTATGCGTTCTAAAAAATAAAAAAAAATCTACATTTCCATAGTGTTACACTCTTACCCCCTTAAAGAGAATTTCGTCCTCGAAATTTGACCGGTAAAATAATGTACATTATATATATATATATATATATATATATATATATATATATATAAAATTAAGGTTTTTAAAACACGTGACATTACATTTCGTGCCTTTTAAAACCTTCGTTCCGTCCTCAGAACCCAAAATCGTACCTGTCGAGGCATTAGTCTGTTCCGCCTCCTCTACTCCTTGAAACTCCTCGATCGGTTCCTCCACTGTCTCATGGTGGCAACAACAATGGTGGACTCCAACCCTTTTGTTGTTTCTTGCTCCTCCAGGCCCGCGATTATTTTCTTGATTTGCATTACTCATTCCAGTAGTTATGGTAGGTCTAACTGCTACTGGTTCTTTAGCCTTTGGGCAGTCTCGAGCCAGATGTCCGGTCTCGTTGCAGTTAAAGCATTTTCCTAAAAGGATGCGGCATTGAGACTCGGAGTGTGGCAATTGACAACGCCTACACCATCCTTCCCGGTATTCTCCAGTCACGGGCTTCAGTATTAGAGTCCTTGGTGCTTCAATTCTTGGCTTCACATTACGAGAGCCATCTTCAGGGTTGATGCGAGGTTCGTAAGACTCGGTCGTTGCTGCCTGGAACATCAGATCAGGGAGAAGGTCGAGACCTGGCCTATCTATGAGTTGGGCCAAACGGGGGTTCAGTCCGCGCAGGTATTGTTGTCTCAGACGGAACTGGTCATTGGCAATGTCAGGGGCGTAACGCATCAGGTTTTCAAACTTGGAGTTAAACTCCGCGACGGTGCCTCCACCTTGTTTGAGGTTCAAAAAGTTTTGGCGAAGTTTCTCCCTCGACAACGTGTCCAGATATCGTCCTTCGAACTGCCTCTTGAACCATTCCCAAGGAATAAGTTCTGGGTTACCGTTGTAACGTCTCTTAGCCTCTTGCCACCAGAAGCGAGCATGGCCTACCAAGAATTGAGCAGCTAGTTCAACTTGGTTCAATTCTGGTGCACGAACCAAGCGAAACTTGTCTTGGATCTCGGCTAGCCAGTCCTCAGCTGCTAAGAATCCTTTAGCCCCATCGAAGTTGGATGGACGAAGAGAGGAGAAAGAGCGGTAAAGCTCGTAAAAATCGTCCCCTTCATGAGGTCTAACTTCAGTTGCTGCTCGAACAACACGTTCCAAACCTTGCAAGACTGCCTCCAAGGTTGCTGCATTTTGGTCGTTATGCCTAGGGGAGGAAGGAGCATTGGTGCCATGTCCACGTACCATCTAGAGGGAACACAACAACAACAAGGCCTTAAAAGCAACGTAAAACTATTTAAAATTAAAAGTACTTTATTCCAAACAAAATATATACTGTATTTATTTGATAACAAAATAACTAAGTAAAAACAATAAGTTACTAGATAAGAAACTTATTATTATTATTTTACTATCTCAAGTAACACTAGCTAGAAGTTCAAACTCAAATAATCAAACTAAACTAACGTACACCATTTTTTTTTTTTTAAGATCAAAGAAAGGAGATTCTAACAAGAGAACTTTCTATTTACTTCTTCATTATCTCCACCAAAGAAGGTTTCCATAGGTTCTACCTCCGAATGGACTTCCTCTGTAGGTAAGACTAACCCGAGTTTTAACTCAGTGTTGCTAAGGCACGAAGGTGGGGAACAAGGAGGAAGATGTTTGGGGTAAGAAATTTTGGCTGCATCATTTTTTTGAGTGGCCTCCTTGTTCATAAGAGTTTTCAAGAATCGTTAGGAAGGACATTGTTTCTCCGTCCCTTTGGCAAAACTTGACGCGCATTGGGTATTCACCCGGTGGCCAAAACTTCACAGCCTTCTCCACTTGATCTAACATGGCGTGATTGTGGTATAGCCAGTCCCTTCCTAAGATTAGGTCATAAGATGCCGTGTTATAAATGATCGCGTCCACCGGCCACTTGTAGTTTTCCACCTTCACCTCCAAGTTGTAACAGGTTTTTGCAAAAATCTTGTGGTCTCTCCCGAAAATTTTAATTGTACGACGAGTCTTGGAATGTTTCACACTAAAACCACTTGCTGAAGCGAACTCTGAGGAGATTAGGGACACACTGTGATGATTGCTAACCACAGTAAAGGCTGTCACACCTGATATGTTGCAATGTCCTTTAACACGTTCCATCTAGGAAAAACATCAACTTTAATTAATTAATAATATTGGACAATAATCTTCCTTAAATTCTGGGGATGAGACACTAATATATTTTCATAGCGAGTAAAGTAACGACTTATCCAAAAGGAAACCATCATTGGGCATTATTCGAAAATCTATGCGGGAAAGATAGAAAAGAAGGACTCTCTTTGAAGAACGGGTCAGAAATTGATATTGTATGTGCCGGTCTCTGATACCAACTTAAGTTGTCACACCTCGAGACGGGGGTGACAACCCGCCGCGTATAAACGCAAGACGTACTAGCATCACATACACTATCAACAATAGATAAAAATTGCCACATTTATTGAATAATAATTATTGTCTTACAATAACGATAACATGTCTAACATGATGGATTTATTGTGGAATTCCCCATGCTAGATCAAATGTTTGAAGCAACTAATTAAACAAAATAGAATAAATTAACAACTTGTGGCAATTTAATGACCCGCTTCTATCATCTTGTCTCACTCAGTTTGCGGATACCTTTCGCCATGTTCCTCGATACCTAGATCTAAAATAAATAACAATACGGATGAGAGCCCTCACAACTCTCAGTGCGGTACTACAAATACAAATATATATACATACAACTATTTAAAATAAACAATTAAGATGAAAAAAATACGTTTATTAAATTGAGGGGCTTAATAATGCAAAATTTTTAATGACTCATATCAACCATAATTATCATTTCACTTTTATAACTTTTTGTTGTCCTGCACAATGAGCCGCATGGCCAGCACCCCTGTTTCATCTCCATCCTGTCATGAGCAGGCCGCATGTGGAGGGTAACAAGCATGTACATGTCAAGTTTCTGGGTGGGTTTCTCAAGGTACCTGGGACTTAGTTCTCTTTATCATTCATGTATATTTCACGTGCGTGTAGTGATGTAATGATTCAAAATCTAGAAATGAAAATGCACCGAATCTTATATTTACAAAAGTTGTCACGCTAGAAGTATAATAACATATTTATTCATGCTCGATATATACTTATCAGGCTTTAAAGAAGGCGTATGCTTTTATGGCTAAGAAGATAGAGGGAAGTTTCTAAACGAATTTACTAGCATATGGGTAATATCATAAAATATGCATTTAATATACAAGTTGAAGAAGGTAATAGAAAATCTTTGAGTCTGGATGTGTACTCTCTATCGTTTATATATATATATACAAAACTAAAGTTCAAATATAATTCGATCAGATTCATTCTTTCATTGAAAATGGCATTTTCTAAACCCAGATGTCTGTTGTACTTTGTAAACGTTTCAGCTATTCTGAAATCAGAAGTATTAATATACGTGTGTATACAATCATGACGTATTCTCAAAATATTTTGTGTAGGTCAGGTTCTAGATATCAGTTTAAAAGCCCATGGATAAATAAACTTTGACAAAAACCAAGTGCATGAAAATATATTTATATTGGAAATATAAAGGAGGTTTCAAACTAACCATGCATGGTCCACTGTGTAGAAGCCCATGCATTTATTTGAGTTAACATAAAGTTTAGTCTATCATTTTATAAATATTAAAGTTTTCTAAGTGCTCCTGTTTACTTTTAGATTCTAATTGCATATATAACCTAAACGTATGGATAGAAAATGGTTTTATAAAATGAAAGTATGAATACATATAAACTTTTTATTAGGATGCAGCTCATAAAATAAGAACGGCTGCTAAATCAAATTCATGCGTCTAACACCATGATATAATATATTTTAACATAAATTGTTTATATATATAAGAAAACGTTCAAGTTCAAAACAAACAGAATATCCACTATTGTGTGTGTGTATATATATATATATATATATATATAGTTAAAACTCAGGCACCTAAACCAACGTCACAACAATATGTATATATGTAAGTTTGAAAATATAATTTGTCAGGTTAAAATATCCTCACCTTACAGAAAGTCGTGCAAAAGGATTGAATAGAGTGGTGAGTTGAACCCTACACGTCTAGCCCTTGCCAGGCCGAGCCCTGTCTTCGTCCAGAGATTAAATATGAAGAGAAAAATGGTGTTGTGACTTGTGTACGAGGGGAAGTCGGGTAAGGGGGAAAAGGGGTTGAGGATATATGTGTGTTGTGTAGTAAGGGTACCCTATATTCTTTAATATACTCATGATTTGTATGATTGTATCTAGGGCAAATCAGTGCCAAAACAAAATAGTACTCTGATTGCCAATTAGCATTAATGTCTAAGATCTTATGGAAGGTTTAGGAGGACAGTAGGCAATTCTTTGGGGACACGGAATGGAATTTTGCCTAAATCACATATTGTCACGTAGCTGGCATGACAAAAGAGGTAAATTATTTGTATAAATCAAATCTCTATACCAATCAATATTGATGGTGTGGGGAATATAGCAGGACTTTCTTCAAATGAAATAAGAAAGTACCGTTAATGAAGAAATTTGGTTAGGCAATATTATCACTGACCAGATCGCATACTTGGGGAGGAGGCAACGAGGAGAGAACAGTGCCTTGGGCTCGGCCTAACAGCCGTGCACTAAAAAGTTCTCGTTTGGGTCGGGTTAATATGGATCGATCTTTTGACTAAATTTGAGCCTAAAAAGATCTAATTAAATTATGCGTTCTAAAAAAAAAAAAAAAAAATCTACATTTCCATAGTGTTACAGATACCCTATGGTCACCATGTAAGTTATGAATCTTTTCAATCACACATTTTAAACCATCAATTTGTTGCATCTTTTGGCGAGATATCTTTCAAATGGCACTCTATAAAATATATTTTAAAATAGATACATTTTTATTCGCACCTTTGGAACAATCCACGCATCTTTATTATATGTATTAAAATAGACACATTTTCATTCGTACTTTTTAGAACAATCCACGCATCTTTATTATATGTAAGATTAATTATTGAAAGATGGATCTGTACGTAGTAAATATGTAATTATGCCGATTAAAGGTCATGCCATACCTGGCTACAATTCTTACCAATTAAAACATTATTAATTGCCGAAAACGATCTAAAAAATCAGATGGGATATCTAAATTTGCATGCCAAATATTTACTGTTCAAATTTTTATTTATTTAAAATTTTGGATGGGTTATAATTTTCATGTCGATACTGCAGTAGGCTTACAACTAATGTTGGTACCAATAAAGAGTGTCTTGTATCAGTACCTTAGAATAGGAGTGTAGATGCATTTCTTTTTTATAGTCAGGTGTGGCACACTTTTCCTGCCATAGATTACCTTCCGTATATACCAGTAAAGAGTATCTTCCGTATCAGTACTTTACAATAATACTTTCTTTAGAATTAAAAACTTGAACCTTCGCATTTCCAATTAAATTAAAAATCACAAATCAAGGACGGATGCTTATTATTCAATTTAACACATGAAACAACCCATTCAAAATCAATAGAGAAACAATACTGCAAGTTCAATTTAAAGGTAGCAATCGGGAAAAAAAAGGAAGCAAAAACTAAAAGGAAGAGTTTTAGCTATACATCGCCATAAATTTGCAAAAAAAAAAAAAAACTCACCTTATTGTAAGTACTGTTCATATTTCTCAAATATGTTATGTAATGAAACCATTTTTTTTTCTTGGATGAAAAGAATCAACTGAAAAAAAAAATGAAAGAAAGTTGTGACGGTAGGGATTGAAAGGAGGAATCATAATTGCAATGAAAAAAATGAATGAAATAAAGAAGTGCCCTAAAAAATTGAATGAAGTAATCATAATTGCTCACAAAGATGTGACAGAAAGGGATTGTCTTGCATTGGAAGTCTAATGAAGATGACATGGTCATTGCTCCGGCAGAAGCGACATGTGGTTCCACTGTGGATGTGGCCTGTGGTGGAGTGGGGGGTTGGGGGCTCGGAGGAGGAGAGGATGGCGAGGTGGAGTCGCGAAACGTGGGGAGGCCAACAAAGAAGAGAGAGCGGGGTATATTAGATTTAGATTTGTCTTTTTTGGATTTTGAGGAAAAAAGGCGGAGAGCTAAGAGAAAAAGAGGCAGAAAAAAATAAAGTGCGCTAATAATTTAATCACATAAAATGTAGCGGGTTACTTATCACTGACTATGTCAATGAAGTCAATTTGCTACATAGTAGGTTGCAGAATATTACACCATACAAAAATATAAATCGCTCAAATGAATGAGATGGACCGGATGCCGTGTCGGACTAAATTAACAAAATGATATATGACACCCACGGGTTTTTATTTATAATACTGAATACTGATACTGATGTATATGTTATGGAACATAGTACATGACTTGACCCAACGAAATAAATACATGGATTGTGTTATGTGTCATTATTTATTTCGTTATGATTTTGGTTCTAAGTTTGAGATGTTTATCTTTTCCAAAATAGGTTCAATAAATATTGTCTACCGCTGATTCCCGATAAGGGCTGCTATACGGAATTTATTTATGTTCTCTTGAATTGTGCGGGAAAAAACTAATCATCAAGAAAACCGTATGTCCCTCATTAATTCACTTAGTGAGTGACGATATCTGTTTCGGCCCCTTGATGGAGTTGGATCGTATGCGCGCAACTAAACGATCAACTCTAGATCAAGAAACATATAATTTGCAAGAATGACACATTCCTATCTTAGATTATACGATGATATCGTGAGACATAAGAATCAAAATAGAGAAATATTTTTAATCTCTCATGCAGGATTTAAATACTGTAGCAGTACATTATTTATGCGAATTGGGAACCATAACGTGTTGCTAGATACCGCTTATGATTATTGGAATTAAATAGCGATTTAATTCCATGTCCAACATAGCATAAATCCTCAAAGGGTCACACATAATAAGGTGTTTAACCATACGTGCATTATTTATTTATTTGCAACAGTAAGTATTGCAAAATACGATAAGTTGATTAATTAATTAAATAACGTTATGGACCGTTATAATTAATTAAATCAAATGGATCATATAGAAATAAATTAATGCATTGTCTAATCTCTAAATAATTATTATTAAGTTAATAATTATTTATAAACAACACACTTAATTTAATTAAGTTAATTGGGCTTTAATTTATTGGTAAATTAAATGTCCAATTTAAGTAGCAATTGAATGAGCCTTAATTAATTGAATTGAGGTATTAAATAGAAGAGCAAGTGACCCAACAAAGCCCACTAAGAGGCCGGCCCTATAAGGGTGATAGGTGGGGTGACACACTTGTAATTAGTGTGAACTTTGTGCTAGGGTTTGGAAGCTATATAAGGACCTATATGGAGGCTCCTTTGGATGGTTCTCTTCCTCCCTTCTCCTAGCCGCCACCTCTCTCTCTTCTCTCCATTCAATGGCTCATGTGTTGAGCAATCCCTTCCACAAATTAATTAGTGAATTGATTGAAGAAAGGGAAAGTTTCGGGATTAGACTTGTTATTCTCATCGCTAGCACGATTCGAGAATAACTTGGTTAATACCTTTGTGGACTCGAGGCGTTTCGAATTGGAGGAGTTTGGAGAGCACCCCATCGACTCCCATGCCGTGGTCGAGCCCCGCGAATACGATTTCGCGAGAGGTACAATTCCTATACCTTTCTCTTTGTGTTGAATTTAAACTTGAGCACTAGATCCCTTTTGCTTGTGTTTTAATTGGATTAATTACGTTTAATTAGTCATAAAAATTAAAATTAAGCATTTCCAAACATTTACATACAGTGGAGCTGCAATTTCATGGCAATCGACAAAACAAACTCTAACTGCCACAACATCAAATCGTGCTGAACTAATTGCTTTATATGAAGCTAGTCGAGAATGTGTTTCATGAAGGTCAACAATTCAAAATATTCAAGAAAAATGTAGGCTTCAAAACATTAAAGAAAGTCATACCCCAATATATGAAGATAATGTAACTTGCATAACACAAATTAGAGAAAGATATATCAAAGGAGACTGAACTAAACATATTGCACCGAAGTTCTTCGCAGCACATGACCTGCAGAAGGATGGTATAATAGATGTTCAAAAAATTCAATCATGCAATAACTTGGCTGATTTATTTACGAAGTCTTTGCCAACAAGGATTTTTGAGCTACTCAGAAAAGAGATAGTGTTAGGAAATTGCCCAATTTTAATTTTGTGACTAATTACTATTAATTAATCCAATTAAAACATAAGCAACACAAGATCTAGTACTTTAAGCAATAGACACAAAGAGAAAGAGGAGAAATCGATACCTCCCGCGAAATCGTATTCGCGGGGCTCGACCAAGGCATGGGAATCGATGGCGTGCCTTCTCCACCGTCTCCACCACGTCTCGTAACCGCCCTCGAGTCCACCAAGGAGGATTAATCACGTTCTACAAGGTACGTGCTAGCATACCCAAAGAACAAGCCTAATCCCTATGGTTTTCTCTCTTGCATCAATCAACAACCTTGATTTAGTGGAGAGAAAATAGCTCAACACATGAGCAAATAAGAGGGAGAGAGGAGGAAGGTGGCGGCCTAGAATGGGAGGAAGAGAGGAGAGAGAAAAGTCTAGGTGGAGGCTCTCATAAGTGGTCCTTATATAGAGCACAAAACCTAATTGACCTCTTGCATAATTACAACTATGCCATCCCACCTACCACCATAATGGGCAGCCACGAAATGGGCCTTTATGGGCCATTTAACCCCTTCATTTGGACCATTAATTCATATAATTAAGGTCCCTCAACTTTGCTCTTTAATTGGGCTATATATTTGCTATTTAAATAACGGCCCAATTAATCAATATAACCATTTATATTGATAAGTGTTGAACTAAATTAATTATTAACTCATTAATAATTATTTTAGGATTAGTTAATGCATTAATTTATTTCTATATGATCCATTGACTCAATTAATTATAACGGTTCGCAACGGTATATAATTAATTAATCAATCTTATCATATTTCCACAGAACCTACTGCTGTGAATAAATAAATAATGCACTGTGTGATTAATGTCCTATTTGTGTGACCCTTTGAGGATTTATGCTATGTTGGCCATGGAATTAAATCGTTATTTAATTCCAATAATCATAAGCGGTATCTAGCAACACGTTATGACTCCCAATTCGCATAAATAGTGTACTGCTACAATATTTCAATCCTGCATAAGATAATAAATATGTTTCTCTATTTTGATTCTTATGTCACACGATATCATCGTATAATCCAAGATAGGAATGTGTCATTCTTGCAGATTATACGTTTCTTGATTTAAAGTTGATCGCTTAGTTGCGCGCATACGATCCAACTCCATCAAGGGGCCCAAACAGATATCGTCACTCACTAAGTGAATTAATGAGGGACATACGGTTTTCTTGATGATTAGCTTTTCCCCGCACAATTCAAGAGAACATAAATAAAGTCCGTATAGCAGCCCTTATCGGGAATCAGCGGTAGACAAGATTTATAGAACCTATCCTCATGTGGAAAAGATAATCATCTCAAACTTAGAACCAAAATCATAACGAAATAAACAATGACACATAACACAATCCATATGTTTATTTCGTTGGGTCAAGTCCTGTACTATGTTCCATAACATATACATATGCAATTAAGTTGGTAACTCTTTACCTATGATTTGTAGAACTTAATCATCACTTAACTTGCATACTAATCTTATATGATAATTAATGTTCCTTGTTAATTATCAAGATTATGGACCGTTTAGATTTATTATTGTCATTCTAAAGAATGATCCACAGAGATCTACAATTCAGATCCTCAACCTGAATGATCTGTCAATAATAAACCTAGGAACAGATGATAAAATATCATCCAAAACATAAACTAATATTTAAGTCATTAAATTATTGACTTCTAGGACATAACTCTAACAGATAGGTCTACATTGACTGAAGGATATCCAATAATATCAAAATGAAAGAAAACATTATACACGTTGTACCCATTTTTCCTTATCCAAGTTTTTATTCCAATGAATTTTTCTTGGTAAGGTTTTTAATGAGGCAGTATAAATGATCCAGAAGTATAATATTAATAGTGTATAATGAAAGATGAACAAAAGTAAGTGTTATAAAATGGATACAAATCATTTATAGATTTTCCATCTTTATTATTCTTATTTATTACATTAGGTACATATCAGAGGTACATAACTTTGTCATGCGCTCCGTTCAATTCCACAACGAACGGGACTACAATTTCGAACAAAATCACCTTGTTACGATCACTCTCAAGGTGGATTGACCTAACTCAATTAAACAAACACAATCACTCAAAGGATTGAGGCTCTAACCAAATCACTCAACAAATCTAGCAATTAGTACTAGTGGATTGGTTTACACACTCTAATCTCAATGATTTTGCTAAGTTAATGCTCAAACACAAGAGAGAGTAATGTCCAACTGGTTTGAGCTCAAAAGAGTGAAATTTCAAAGGTTTCAAAAGTGTCTAATCAGTTCCAAGAGGCACAATATATATAGAGGGCGCCAACAGCTCCAAAAACAAGTCAAAACAGACTCCTCCGTTGTACAACGCTATATGGCGTTGTAAAACGCTGAAATAGCCGTTGAAAAATCACACGGTCACAGACAATGCCGTTGTGAGTTGTCAGAGCGTTGTGTAACGTTCCATGGCGTTGCACAACGCTTTAGTAAAAGTTCAGAGCAGATGCTCGACAGTTTTGTTGGAACTTGTCAGAGCGTTGTGCAACGCTAGAGAGCGTTTCACAATGGAGGAATGAAGGGAGAAAGACAGTTCTGACAATCTCAAGCAACATTATTAGAGCGTCATACAACGCTGAGGGACGTTACACAATGTTAGCGTTGCTCAACACTGTATAGGGATGGCGAACGTAACCAACAGTCGTGGATCAAGCATGCAACATCGCTGCTGAGCGATGTCTGAGCATCACATTGTGCAACGCTATGGGGCGTTACATAACTCCTACGTTGCACAACGCCAAATAGCATTGGCGAACGGGACCCGCAACTTTGCACATAAAATCACTGAATTTGCCTGCACAACTCCAATGACACAGCATGCTGCATCGCTGTCTGAGCAGTGCAGTTTTGCTTGCTTCAGAGCACCGTTGTACAACGCTGAGTAGCGTTACAGAACAAAGAAGCGGAAATGTTGTGTAACGTTAGTTAGCGTTGCACAGATAACAGATTTAACAGGTTTAAAAGCAAATGAACTAGCATTGCACAACGTTACTGAGCGTTGTGTAACGCTGTTCCAACCTTGTCAAAAAAATTGCAATTTAAGAGCGAATTAACTCTGCGTTGTGTAACGGCTATTAGCGTTGTATAACGCTTGACAGAAAAATTGAGCATTTTACCAGCAAATTGATTGAGATTAGTTTAGAGTTTAATTATACCTAAACTATTGAATCTAACTAGTCCAAATCAATCTCTTGATGCTCCAAAACTTGTGCCACACTTGCTTTAATCCATTCTTCAAATAATCTAGCTATAAAGCACTAAATGGAAATGTTAGTTTTAGGGTTTCGGTGTTGTTTTGCAAATCAGCAAATCGAGAGAAAATGTTGAACCAACACTAATCTTATATGATAATTAATGTTCCTTGTTAATTATCAAGATTATGGACCGTTTAGATTTATTATTGTCATTCTAAAGAATGATCCACAGAGATCTACAGTATGTTACGTTCTATCCATGGTTTAAAAACTCGGACGAGTCGGATCGGAATCGGCGCTTAATGAGGCGATTTTCCTCAATTTAGCACGAATTAGCGATACACACCTCATGAATCGGCTGGAACCACTGGAATCAACCGAGTTTTAAACTGAAACGACTGAATTGGGCGAAATGTGCTAATTTGTGACCGAAATTGGTCATAATCGACTGAAATTTGATGGATCGTCGGATCGTCGCAGTCTCACCAATAATTGCATCCATTATTCGCTCACTCACATCCATCTCCCATAGTCTCACACTATCACTCTTCAATTATTGGTCTGAAGTCTAAGTTCTCAACTCAAAGAGGAAGAGGAGAGGTGAAGGGGGAAGACTTAGAAGAGGTAAAGGTGGTCGGGGAAGAGGCAGAAGCTGGTTTCGAAACTCGAAAGTGGGAGAGGTGAATCAGGTGATGCCGTTAAGGGGGGAAAGGAGGTATGGAAAAATATAATTTTGACTCTTTAAATTTTATTCTTGCCTTTATTATTATTCAATACCCCATGTGCTTTCAAACCATTTATGTGTTAATTATTGTTGTAAATAAAATAAACAAGACTTACATGTTATTTCTGTAATTGTGCCTGATTGGGACGGGCAGTAATCCGATTTTTAATTTGTTATTAAATTTTTTTCTAAAATTTTTTGAATTTGCTTACTTCTCCTAAAACGTTTAATTCTTTTTATTTTTATAGAGAAATGACTAGTGATAAAGGAAAATCAATGGACATAGGTTGGGACCATTTATTGCACTTGACAAGAGTAAAAGAAGGGTTAAATGCACATGGTGTAATAAAATACTAAGTGGTGGAATACATAGAGGAAAAGAACATTTGGCAGCAATTCATGGAAATGCTACACAATGTACAAATGTCCCAGATGAAATCAGAAAACAATTTCTGCAATATATGAGAGAAAAAAAAGTAGAAAAGAACAAGGCACGAGCTCGAGATAATATGATAGCAGATGAATTTGTATGGAGCATCAATGTATAATATTTTATGATCTAATATTTATATTTTATTTATCTTAAATTTAATGTATAATTAGAATTTAGAAGATACAATGAACTTCTTAACATTCTGTCTTATAAACTTACGTAATATTCTAGAATTGTATTATTTTTATTTGTTTTTAGTTAATTTGATGTTTTTCAAACTTAAATGTTGTAACTTATCTTATAATTATATTTTTCTAATTTTTTCTAATTTTTTTATTTTTAAAGATATTAGAAGTGTTTTAAAAAAAATTCGAGTTTTCGAACCGAGTCACCCCAGTTTTTCCGACTCACCTGAGTTGACTCTTTTGACCAACGGTCCGAGTCCGAATCCGATTCTGGGTTTCAGAACTGTGGTTGTATCCCATTAGACATTTAGACTTTATACTAGGTATTTTTTTCTAATGAAAATGAAGGCCTCCTACTACTTGGGAGTTTTTTTTTTAAAAAAAAAAGAAAAAAAATTCTATCCCATCAATTCTTCCTCACAATTGCCAGCCAGGCTGTAAAAGTGTAAATTGAGTAATTGACTAGTTTGCTGGGTTCGTACAAGACTACGAGTCGTCCGCGCACATAGAAGTAAATTAATATTGTGCTGACCAATTGGCTTTAACAAAGAACCTATCTGAAGACAAAATTCTACTTTTATGTCGTCTGTCCTAACTGGAAATGATTCACCATTCCTCCAGGATAAAACCTTTATGTTAAGTAAAGTTCTTATTCCTTAGTCAAAGAGTCAAAACAGATTAGTAGATGAATTAGTATCAAGTAAAGTTAATTAGGTGGCATATATTGAGTTATTTTTAAGACCCACCAAATTAATTGTTTCTTTCTTCTCCTCTCCGAGAAACCATCAGAGCTGATCTCATTACTACTACTTTTTTTTTATTCTTATATACCATCCTTATTCCTCCACTTTCTCAATCAGACATGGTTAATTTATGTTTGCTTGATTAAAATGATTTTATGCGTCCTTAAACTTGTCTTTGAAGATTTCAACCCTTTATTTGCCAAAAGGGGCAAAGTTAGGGACCGGATCAAAACGAGTACTTTTGACAATTAATTTAAATTTTGTGAACTTATAGTTAGACTCTCAATATATGCTTAAGTGCATGTAAAATTTATCGAAAAAAAGAAAATTTGGTAGTCGTAATTATGAACTCGCTTGCATAATATTTTTGAGACAATCGCATGTGCTGTTAGATAATTTGAGGTGAATAGATCCATGTTGAAGCAAAATTAGAAAATCTTTATAAATTTCTGAAAAAGAAAAAAATATATATGCACTCAAACTGTAAAAAGATAAGTATATGATAATGGGAATAACGTCATGCCAAATTTGGCAGCCGGGCAGCCGGCTCATAATTGTGGCTCCGTTTGGATGGTGTGGGAATAAAAGAAATAAAAAAAGAAGTATTGGGAAGTGTGTAACTTTGTGAAGAGTTTGGATTGTTTATAATAAATTTGGAAGTAGAAAAAAACTATTCCCTTATTTCTGCACCCATCCAAACGGAGCCTGTAGTACACCAAAGATTGAGCAAAACATCATCGGGTCACACTAGTAGCACCATAGATTGATCGAGCAAACATCATTGGTTCATTAATTCATACAAGTCATCCAAATGTGGTTCTAAATCCATCATCCATGCAACGGCCCCATCCATTACATCTTCAGCGCCTGCACCTTCAATTTCAGACCACGCATATGCATTACTAGCCTCTGGTATTGACAATGCAGTTGAAGTTTGTTTGTCGCTGTTTGCTTGCGGCGCTGCTTGGGACGTCGGAGGAATTTTTCTGGCTTTTGTGGCTTCATTTCCAGTTAATTTCTGCACATCTGACATGAAATTCACAGCATCTGTCGTCACGATTAATGTAGTCTCTATAAATGTAACCTTCACATCTTTGGTTTTCACTCTTGACATGTCGAAATCTCTAATGGTACCAATGGAGATGGTGAATGATCTGCTTAAGGTTAGTTGTTTTGTTCGAACTTGATCAACGGTAAGGTCTGTGTATCTGAAAATTTTTCTGGATGGTGTGCACATATATTATATATAGACTGTTGAAGTCAGCACCGATAAAGAGGCCCAAAAATATAATTAAAGAAGGATTTGCGTGAGGCCCAAAATTTACTACCGGAGCATTCTAGAAATATCACACTACACGAATTTTCCTTTTTTGTAACGTTCAAAAAAAATAATCTGTAACGTTTATGGGCACGTTACAGTAGGCCCCGTTACAAAAAGTATTGAACGTTACAGATCTGCAACGTTCATTTAAAAAAAAACATTACAGAACATTATTAAATTAGTTTTATACACGGTTTTTTCTATATATTTGTAACCTTTTTTTCAAAAAAAAAACGTTACAGATTATAGAATTCTGTAACATTTTTTTGGAAAAAAATGTTGCAAATTTGTTTATTTTTTTTAATATAGCTGGTATATTTTGTGGCTAGTCCATCTTGCTAGCCGTACCAACTGGTACATTAATGTACCAAACATACAATTAACATGCATATCACAAACACAATATCACATATATATATATATATACATGCATATACACATCAAAATAACAAACAAGTCATGCAAATGAGAAAATAAATTAAGTTCAACAAATATATATATATATATATATTTACTATATTAAAAGCACCAATGGAAGGATGTAACATCTCAGGATACAATCTTGATCTGAACAATCTACACTGTTAATGATCAATTCCAAACAATCTACACCATTGATCGATTAATACAGAAACTTGATCAGCGGTCCAGATTATACGGCAGAACGAAGATGTATTTATATCTTCGTTTGATCGGAACGCGCAAAAAACGCGAGCGGAACGAAAGCAAATAAAGGGTGTTGATTCGATTCTCCGCTACAACATATTATTTTTCTCCGACAATTTTTTATTTACTTAGGTTTCTCCGCTCAGACAGACATGAAGACAATTGACGGCTAGATTTCTCTCGCCGATCTTCCTTCCGACTGTAGGCCCCACTCTCCTTCCCCTTCCCTATGTCATACCCTACCTTGCTGGACAAATCCGAAAAAAGGATGCCACGTGGATTGCTCTGATGCTGGCAGCTGTACGTGGTGTGGCGAAAGGGAGCCATCGGACAAAGCAGTGCTGTTAATCTCCCTTTGCATCTTGGTAGACAACAAATTTTGAAAATTACATGCGGCGTTTCAATCTAAATTTTGAAATTTGAAAAATTTTCGCCCCCTCTCACAGTGAGAAAACAATTTCACTTCTCTATTTAAACCAAAAAATAGGAAAGCAAAATTGTTCATTGGTTTATTGCTTGTTGTACGGTTTATGCTGGCAGTGGTACGGTTGCCATCAATTGAGGTATCCTCTTTATATCCCTGTCTTGTTTGCTATGGATGGTAGTTGGTTTTAATTGCCGCCTCTTTGTCACCTTCATTATTTCCATTTCTGCCATTGTTGTAACTTGAAATAGCAGCCTCTCTCGCCTCTCTATTTCTCCATCAGGTGACCCTTCGCCAAAGGTGATCCGATCTCCTCGCATAAGGCGTTCGGATCAGAAAACCCCTCTCTAGCTTGCACCTCAGAGTACTCCTCTATCACATTCTCTTTTTTTTTTTTCCTTTTTCTTTTCTTTCATGTGTTCTTGTGATTGTAATTTTGAAAGTTGGCAATGAGTTCTACTGTTCGATTTGTATTTTGGGTGCAAATCTTTTGTTTTTTCTTAATACTAATTCAATTGCCTACCCTTTTATTACACGAAATTGATTCAAACTGTTACATATTAGAAAGGTATAAAGAGTCTCAATCTCAGTCTTCCATTTTTTTATGTTATACTTCCATAAAAAAATAGTCAAGTCTAATGGTTGAAATTTTATTCTTTGTTATACTTCTATAAACAAATTTGTGGAATTGAAGAACAACGAGATGTACAATGGTCACTTGGTGAATTGCGGCACTTAGATGAATCACACCTCCGATAGGTCATTTGAACTTCAAACTAAATTCCACTTTTCTTTCTTTCAACTATACCTTGTTACTGGTTGGTCTTAAACATGATGGTTTTAGAATTTGTCAAGCTTTTAAAGCAATCAGACACATCATAAATCAGCAACTTACAATATTGATTTTGTGTTATTTTTATGATGGTGATGGATTTTGGAGAACGCCAAAATGCTACATACGTGGTGACACAATCAAGTATTTTTGAGTTCCTGATAAGGTACAAATCACATCTCCTCGTTTTGTTCTTATTCTGATATTAGGTAAGTACAAGGCCAACAAATCGTTTCAGTCTTTCAGTAAGTTTCTTCCCTCACTTGTACTTAGCATGATACATAAGTTCATGTTGGTAACCAGTAATTATGACATCTTTTGGTAACTTACTGGTACTGATGGTAATCAATGATTGGTTGTACTAATATCCTATTGATATTGAAGAGTAATTATAGATAAACTGAAAAACGTATGTGAGAAGTTCATTATAGATCAAACACTATTGGAAATAGTAATACAGTGAAAATACTAATTAGAATATCATGAGTGCTTACAAATTTGTATTTGTACCAGTCATGAGTTACAAGAAGCAAAGCCTTTCTTACTTTATATTTGGTATGTATGTATAGGTAATTGACAAAGTTCACAAAGAAACTTCTAAGAACCGGGCAGGTCAGTTTTAATTTTTAGTTTGATTTTCAATTATTTTTACTAAATTAAGATCATACTGATTATTGGTTCTCAATGATGGAGTTCTGAACCCAGACTCAACAGTAGTGGCAATCTTTCTCCTATGCACTATGCAGGGCCCACTGAGGTGCAGTGGCACGCTAAGACCAGCATAAATTTGAGTGTAAATTTCTACATCGTGGGTCGAGATCCAGCTCACATGAGTCACCCGATAGATAAGAGAGACCTCTATGATGCTGACCATGGAAAGAAGGTCCTCAGTATGGCTCCCGGTCTCAAGAAGCTCAATATCCTTTCTTTCAGGGTAGTTTTTATTATTATTTTTTTTTTTGTAAATTGTTGTTGCTGATATAAAATTTGAAATTTTGAGTTATTTTGCCTTTCTCCTTGGCCCTTGAAAACAAATTAATTGATTTCACCGGGTATGAAGCAGCAACCCCTACGTGCAGTTCATTTTGATGGTTTCATGCTATTCTTTGATCAGTAACTAAAATACGAGTCAATTTAGTTAATTTTTATCTACTGAGAGTGTTGTTGAATTGCTCAATGAGGTTTTCTAATGTCTCAGTTGACTCTATGCAAGTCAGATCTGGTGTTGTCTGTAGTAGTAAAAATTGCTCGGTTTGAATAAATTTTTAAATTGCTGTGGATACATACAGGTAGAAGGAGAAGATGGATTTCTTCATCCCATCAAGAAAGGATGATTTCCTTTATTTCTGGCACTAAGGTACTTCCTACATTTCCATTTGTAAGCATAACATTTCTTCAAGCATAACACAGATGAGAACCCTAGCTAAAAACCAGGAGAGCAGCCCACCCAATTGTTTTATGTGTTAGAACAAATGCTTCAAATTCCAAATTGTGATTAAGAATAAAATCAATATAAATCAATATTCAATAAATCAGAATAATAAATAAAGTAAAATAGATTGAAACAAGTTTATCCAGGCGAGTGAACTCTGTCCTAAGGTGTATTCCCCTCATGTACAAGGTTGTCGGAATCACCCCAAGATACCACGGGTTGTTCTTCTCTTTAGGGATACGTCCATGAGAGAAGAGATGAATCACTCCTTCAATATCCAGCGATAATCCAATGGAGAAATAATATTGTAGAAGAATAGATTTGATGGAGGAAAATTATCTTTTATCAATTCGGCAGAGGAGGCTTCTATATAATAAGGGTTTAATAGTCGGTGCCATTAGTGACAGAGTAATTTGTGTAGAACAATGGGAAAAGGCAGCCGAGCATTATACTAACTTCCTTTCTTAATTTCTGTCTAATCTCTCTGCCAATAAAACCGAAGGCCACGACATATATAAGTACAAAAGGAAAATGAATGAAGGGATATAATGAAAAGTTGCCAAGGACATTAATGCCTGCGAATGCCAACTGTATTGCCCAAAAGATGCAAAGGCTTATACCGACTTATATTTACAATTCGGTAAAGTAATTAATAAACGAAAATTAGATTATCAAAGGATAATGAGAAAATAAATTTTGAGTTTTCTTCAAATGTTCCAACATTATGTGCCCCGGTGGATGGGAAGTGCTGGTTGAGTATTATTTTGTTGCATTTTGGTGCCTACTTGGATTTTTCTCCATCAGGCTTGATACATTATTGAATGATACTAAACCTTTGACAAGCTTTGTTTTCTATTTTTATTTGACTAATTTTTTTTTATTTGATTTCTTATTTAATTTGCTCGAGACTGTTATTAATATTAAATGGTGATCGATTGGCATAAACAATATAGATGGACTTCAGGAAATACAGTTATTGAATTGGCTTGTAACTCAACATAGCCCGTTAATGTCAAATGTCTTGTGATGGAAATTGTTCAATGTATGTTGTTTTGCTTTTTTTAAGGATAGTTCTATGATGTACAAAATAATAATGAAATTTGTACACAATAGAAAATGTTTATTCCATAAATTTGTTTGAATGGATGAATCACCACGAGTCCATGACAAAATTTTTTTTTTATTTCTTAACTAGAATTTATTAATCAATTTTCAGAGATGTTCAAATAATAATTTGATTAAGTTGAAATCTAAATTTACTAAAATTTTAGATTCTAATAAATATAATAAGGAAGACTATATCAGATGTAACTACTCATTACAAGGTCATTTGAAGTTGCACCGTATGCACTTATTATTGATGAACTATTTTGTCAATGCATTTAGTGATGCTGATAAAAACATGTTCCAATATCAACTCGGAAGACGGAACATGAATAAAAAATATTGTATACTGAGAGTGTTGCGAAAGGATTAAAATAACAAAATTTTTATATAAAAAATATCTGTATTTAAATTTTTCGTCTTATTTTAATTATTAATTATTATTTTTTATGAAACAAGTATTGCTCTTAAGTATGATCATTATTCGTTACAATAGCGATTCAAGAATCTTATTATGTTGTATTTTTTTTTTGTTTGAGACAATGTATTTTTTTGTGAAACTTTTTATTGAGAAACATATTTATTTTCATCGAATTATTTTTTTGAGTTATTCACATGTCTATTTTTATTGATTATATATGTATAAACCGATGAATATTGATGTTACCTTCAACACCGATCAAGACAACATTGACCTGAAAATATTGAAAATATATAACATATTTGTGTCAAATAATATTTTCACGTATTCAATCTCGCCCACACATTGGGTGGGCATTGTTGCTAGTATATATATATATATATATATATATATATATATATATATATATATATATATATATATATATAGAGTTTTGCTATAGTGAGTCGCGACTCACAGACCCTTTGGTGAGTCGCAATCCGGACTGTCCGATCCTTGTCAAAAATCGTGCAGATGGCAAGATGATGAGTCGCTGAGATAGTTTAAATCTTTGTTCCGCTCCGTCTGTTTTCTCCGTTCCCATCCGTTTCTCTTTATTTCCTCTCTCTCTCACTCTCAAAATCGATAGATCTGAGCGCCTCTTCTTTGTCTCCATTAAACCCTAGAAAACAGATCGGAGCAAATAGCGCCTACTCTCGTACCAAAAATGTGATTCTCAGCCTAGTTGGTCGGAGCGCACGATTTTTCTACTACTTGCAACTCCTCTTCGACTACAGTGCTTGTGATTCCTACTCTACTACAGTGTTTGATCGCGATACAGCGCCTGGTCATCTCGCACCTCAAAAGATTTTTTTTCTCTTCCGCCTCAGTGAGTAGGTTTTCTCTCTCTCTTCGTTTGGCTCACGCTCTAGTCGCTAAACTTGACATTTTTATTATCTAGTCCTTTTTATTTTTTATAACCAAGCATCAACTCAGAAAGCAACAGTGAGAAATATTCAATCTGTTTTGAGAACCAAATTTGACTTTTTCATTATTTAGCTAGTTCTTATTCTTTTTTAGAACCAAACAATCAAATCGGAATGCAATAGTGAGAAATCAAATCAAATATGTTTGAGCGTACTCTTATTTCAACTACCAATATCATTCTGTTTGAGCTGTAGGTAATATACTCTTATTTTTCTGATTTTGAACAGTTGAGAAATTTTTAATAGTCTATATGTCAACTTTTGGGTCAACAAACGCCGTCGGTGACGATGAGCAAGTTCAATTGCAGGTATGTATAACCTTAAGTTCTGTCTCCATTGGTAATTTCTGCATTAATTTCTGTACTAATTTCTATTTAATTAGGCCACATGTACTAAATTATGTTTGTTTATATTGTTTAATTAGGTCCTTAGAGAGAAATTTGTAAATAAGTGATGGTAATTCAGACCTATGTTTAACCAATGTGGTCAATTTTATATTGTTCCTGGATGAACTATAATTTAGACCTATATTTTTACTGTATAAACTATAAACTAATTAACTTCATTAACAATACACTAGATAAGAGCATTGGAAAAGAAGAAAAAGGCCAGCAAGTATGTAACATGAGATGGAGAATGCTTTGGTGCCTGACGAGTTTGCTGATTTGTGGAAAGAGGATTAGATCGACTTATAACATTTCTTGTACAGTTAGTTTGCATCTTTAATCTATTGTGTAACGAATATGTCTGTACCACTGTTTTTAATCTATTGTTTCGGATAGGAACATGTAATCTGACAATAAATCATTGTGCTATATGTGATGTTTGTGCTGGATTTTATTCATCCTTAGTGTTTTATTCTATATATGTGATTTTATTCTTTTGATTGATTTCATTTTTGTCTGCTGATGTCTGTAGCTACGTTTGTAATAATTGGGAGCATTGAACAAAGCTACCGATTAGCTCATGAATTAAGTTTGTACTTTGTTGCTCATTTCCACTGAGACTTCAATTTAGTAGCTCGTGAACCAGATATTTGTATTAAGCTACTGTTTTGTTCCAACCTTTTTTTCTATTTGCTATGATATTCCCCTTCTTTTAAAATGCTATTTACTTTTTGTATTTCTGAGCTTCTATATCTCTTAATATGAACATCCCAAAAATACAGACAAACTAACATGGCAGACTATAAAGAAAATGTACAAATGTTGAGAATCGTACAGCAAGCTGCAATAAAGGATATAAATAATCAGACTTTGTAGGATTTAATTCATATTGAAGTAACCTATATTTACCAGACTTTGTAGGATTTAATTCATATTGAAGTAATTAGTTATAAATTTATAATTTACACGTATATTAATTGTGTATAATCACAGTAATTTGTAAAATGAGTGGTTCTAAGCCTTGCGGGTGCAGCAGGCATCCGCGGCGGGCACTCCGTCGCGTGTTGTCAAGTTACAGTATTCGACGGGGTGTCACACCTGCACGGTTACAAAATAAGAAAACATAATCAACAATTGCTTAAAGAGGCAACAATTTAAGAGAAATTAATCAGCAATCGCTCAAAAAGTATGTTTGGGCCTGAATTGCTAACAGACAATTGTTAACAAACAATTGCTAAAAAAGCAATTGGTGAAATTAATCAGCAGTTTAATAGACAATTGCTAACAGTTTAAGAAGAATAAAAAGAAAGAATTAATTTTTAGGAATTGCTGAAAAATAAGAACAATTAATCATGCAACATCAAGAAATTGTTAAGAGAGGGAAAGAAAACCTGGTCCTGCAGTAGTAGAGAAGAAGCAGCAGTGCCAAGAGAAGGCAACTTCTCAACTATTGAAAATCGAAGAAATCACAAATTAAAACAAAATTTATGTGATGATAGTTTTGGTGATTCACCTGCTAAAGTTCGTAAAGTGGTAAGCTTCAATCTTTCAGATAAAGAGAAAGAAGGACCTTGTCAGAGGAGGCAAGGCGTGCGGAGAAGTTGATGCTCTCCGATCCAGGTTCTCTGATACGGAGAAGAGCTGCGAAGGAGAGAGAACGCTGAGGTGTGAGTGAGGCGCCAAGTCTAGGGTGGGTCGTTACTCGTTAGGCGCTGAGGTCTAGGGCGACGCGTACAGGTGCTCTCTGATCCACTCTGAGATCAGATCATGAGGCGTGAGGTGTAGGGTTTGAGGAGGTGCCGAGTCTCTCAGATCTGTTTTCGATTTTTGAGAGAGAAAGATAGACATAAAAGAGAAGGGAACGTACAGAAAATAGACGGAACGGAATTTTTTCTCTCGATCCAGCGCTAATCCATCGCTCTCATCTGCGCGAATTTTGAAAAAAATCGAACGGTTCGGATTGTGACGCACCAGAGTGGCTGTGAGTCGCGACTCACCATAGCAAAACTCATATATATATATATATATATATATATATATATATATATATATATATATATATATATATATAGAGTTTAGCTACGGTGAGTCGCGACTCACGGACCCTCCGGTGAGTCGCGACCAATACTCCTAGATCTAGATCAAAATGACCGATCCAAACAGTCCAATATGATCTCCCTATTGAAATCTCCGTGCGAACCAAATTTTTTATTTTTTCGAAATTTTTAAGTATTTTTTTCGGATTTTTAAAAACTGATGTTTTTGAATGGTTCAGAACCAATTAGATTAACGATTTTCTAAAATTTCAAAAAAATACTTAAAAATTTCGAAAAAATGAAAAATTTGGTCTACATGGAGATTTCAATAGGGAGATCATATTGGACGGTTTGGATCGGTCATTTTGATCTAGATCTAGGAGTATTGGTCGCGACTCACCGGAGGGTCCGTGAGTCGCGACTCACCGTAGCTAAACTCTCTATATATATATATATATATATATATATATATATATAAATTTACAAGAATCAAGATACATTTCAAATTGATTATCCGAATATATTACTATACATGAATTTTATGACTTCATCTACGACTCCAATGTTTTCTTTCGAGTATGGTTTTCTAACCGAATCGATTTTCTGCATTTGATTATAAGACATCAATTAATTGATAGCAATTAACAATTAACAATTAATTGAAAATTTGAACGAGAAAATTAGCACCTTTGTTGTCGACTTGAATGAGAAAAGATCGTCACCACACTAGAAATAATTAGCTGCTTCCAAGTCCGCTATTGCAAAGAATTTGAACGAAGAACAAATCGGATAAGATAATAATAATAATAAATAATAATAAAATTATTATTGGTATTGATATGGTGTTGTAGAGATGGCCAATTCGATTTAAAAAAAAAAAAAAAGAGATGGCCAATTCAAACGAAAGAAAAAGTATGGTGGAAATGCCAAAATAAAGATACTGGTGGTGGCAGTCAGTAGGAGATACTTAAATTTATTTAGGAAATGCAAATAGGGCATGCTGCCAAAATTGGTTTAATTAATAAATTGAGAAATGCTACGATAAAAGTTGCCAAAATTAACTTATATTTTGGTTCCTCTACTGAAATATTGGCCCTCTCAACCTGCAATTAATTAGCATATAAATGACTGAAGCACCATATCAATACATGTCCTTATATTCTCATTCCTCTACGTACTGTAATGATATTCTGGTTCCTCTACGTACTGTAATGATGCAGCGCCCAATGTTGCCAAGTCGATTTGAATCCAAAATATCAAATAGATCCATGAAATGACTGAAGTAAATAAACATTTGACAGATCAGATTTCAAAACAAGCACAATCCAATTCGATTACATCCATACACAACAAAAAGGGACACAATTGAGGAGAAGAAAAATACCAAACCGAGATAGCAAAGAAAAAAGAGAAGAAGAGAGCCTCAACCGCCGCCGTCGACTGCTGTTGTTCCTATCGTTGAGCCACTGTCAGTCGCCGGTTAGGGTTTGAGGTACTGAGAGAGAGAGGAGGCGGCTAGTGGAGTTGGGGCCGACGAGAGGAGAGGAGGCGGCTAGTGGCGCAGTTGGGCCGACGAGAGGAGAGGGGGCGGCTAGTGGTTTAAACGAGAAAGTGTGAGAGTAGAGAGGGAGACTTCGAGATTTTTCGGAAAAATGAAATAACAGAGGAGAGGAGAAAGCAAGAAACCCTAAGAAATATCAGAAAAATCTGTAACATTCTTTATATAAAAAACATTACAGAAAAAATGATAATCTGTAACATCTTTTATATAAAAAAACGTTACAGATCTGTAACGTGTTTTATGTAAAAAAATGTTACAGAAGCATTATATATTATTTTTGTATTTTTGACGAAAAATTTGTAACGCTTGTTTTATAAAAAACGTTACAGATTAGATCCATTCTTTTTCAGGCATCTATTTTTGACAGATTTGTAACGGCTTTTAAAAAAAACGTTATAGATGATCCGTTATAAAAGCCTGTTTTTGTGGTAGTGTCAAGAGATTATAACCGACTTTGTATATTAGGCAAGTTTCTAGATGTGTTTACCTTAATCATGTATATATGTAGCAAACCATGTATATTCTAGATATTCCTTTGTGACCGACATTGTGACCTTATAAATAGGCCGGTGTGCATATGTCAAAGGTGTGCGCACCAAAAGTAGTAAAGAGTGAGTTAGTATATGTATATGTATGATAGTATGTGTATCTTGTATTAGATTAGTTTGAGTGATAATATAAGTATATTTGTGTGCATCGTTAGTCAACAATTGCTATCAGAGCCTGTTAGGGCTTATCGGGTTGTTTGGTTTGTCGAGTCGCGTCTTGAGTGAAGTGAGTTGAGTCATTATGTCTGATTTGAGTGGTATGAATGGTTTGATAGAGAAGTTGAATAACTATAATTATAGAGATCGGCGTACGTGTATCAAATCTTATTTGCAGGGACAAGACTTGTGGGATGTTGTCGGTGGTGATGAGACGGAGCCACCACCAAACTCAATTCGAGCGTACAAAAAGTGAAAGGTGAAGGCGGGTAGAGCCTTGTTCGTGTTGAAGGCGACAGTTGATAAGAGTCTGTTGTCGCATATTGAAGATGTCGAGACGCCGAAAGAAGCGTGGGATACATTCGCCGCATTGTTTTCGAAGAAGAACACGAGTCGGTTGCAACTCCTCGAGAGAGAGTTGATGAACATCTCGCAGGGCAACATGACTGTAAGTGAGTACTTTCTTAAAGTTAAGAATTTATGTAGAGAGATTGAGCAGCTCGATGCCAATGCCAAGATTGGCGAAGATAGAATGCGGCGGATAATCATAAACGGGATGCGGCCGGAGTTTGGCGCATTCGTGACAGCGATCCAAGGATGGCGGACGCAACCATCCTTGTTAGATCTAGAGAGTCTATTGGCAAGTCAAGAGGCACTTGTCAAGCAGCTTGCCGGATTGGCGATGAAGAAGGAAAATGATGAGACGACCTTGTATAGTGGTCGACATGGAGTGTCGAACAAGAGTCAACACAGAAGGCAATCGGTTGTCGAGAAGGCTGAGAAGATTGTGCACGAGTGTTGCGGGTGCACGTGTTCAGGGGGAGCTCCAAGAGGCCAGGAGGGCAATGGAGCTGATCGCGAATCCCGCAGGAGAAGCGTGGTGTGCTACATCTGCGGACGACAAGGGCACTATGCGAGAGAGTGCCAGTTCAAGAATGAAGAGGGAAACGTCATGGTGGCCATGAAGGAGAAGGCACCATTCGACGTAAAGAGTGAAGAAGAGTGGGACAGTTTGACAACCGTCGCAATAATTGACAAGACGGCTTCGGAGTCTGAAAAGGAGATCGACTTCGAACCGTGGTTCTTCGAAGAGACAGTCGAGGAGGAGACTGCACTAGGAAGTTGCGCGGTGGTGACAGTTGAGAAGAAGCCACGAGAGGACGCAACCATGGAATTCATCACTAAGGAGAGTGATGATGTAGCAGTCATGGAGAACACTGCTGAAGTACAAGAGATACCGCGACAAGAAGTGAATGGTCGCGCAATCTATCAAACAGATGATAGAAGAACTCAACAACGAAAATTGCAGGTACCAAGTTCAAAGTCGAAATTTGTAGTGAAGCAAGTTGAAGATGAGCCGACAATAGAAATGCGATGCCACGCTCGAAAATATCACAGAGATCACAAAAAGCATGATGATCCAGATGGACGTGGAGTACCAAAAAACAGAAGTCGGTGCTGAGGGGGAGTGTTGAAGTCAGCATCGATAAAGAGGCCCAAAATTTACTACCGGAGCATTCTAGAAATATCAAGAGATTATAACCGACTTTGTATATTAGGGAAGTTTCTGTTGGAATATTTAATGTGGCCTATGACAATTAATGTGAGCCAAGTTCATTTAAGATAATTAACTAAAGGGTGCATCATAATTTGATGGAAATTCTGATGGACCAGATTCATTGTACTTGATCCCTTTGGTTGCCTCAGCATTAAATACTCTATAATCTGAAATTTTAAGGTATCATTTCCCATAATTCTGCCATTAAGAAATTTCAGTAAAGAAAAGAGAAAAACGCCATTGTTGACCATCATTATGGCTGAGGAAAACTCAAAGAAGATCAGTACTAACGCTTCCGCCTAACGATTAACGAAGTCTGCTCTTCAATTTGTAAGTTCTATACTCATGATTTTGTTATTTAATATGATTTACGGATCCTGAAAATTCGTGTTATTATTTATAAACACGCTAAATTAATGATTACGTTTTATCATTTGGCATCAGAGCGGTCGTATTTTCATATAAAATAATTTTCGTATCAATTACTGGAATTTATATTGAAATATAAATTCATATCTTTTCTTAATTTTCTGAAATATTTTCGTTTAGTGCGCACATTTAGAGATGCTTGTAAACATTTCTTTATTATTGGACATTGATTTTGTTCACGCGCACTACAAATACTGATGGGATACAAGATTGATGGTTAAATTTTTGGGTATAAAGTATAAACTCCATTAGGCTGTTCATCATGACAACCACTCACGGAACTTTGAAATTTTTTTTTTTCATTTTTTGGCTTAGAAAAGTGAGGACGGGTTATATATACCCAAATTGTACGGGATTTATTAATTTTGCATTTTCCTTTTCACTCCCTCTTAATACGATAAGCATTAAGGTTTGTCCTTATGCTTAAAGAAATATTCTTTCATTAAGTGTGTGTTTGGATATAGGAAGAAGGAAGAAGAAGAAGGAAGAAGGAAGAAAAAAAAATTATAAACAATCAAAACTCTTCACAAAATTACACACTTTCCAATACTTCTTCCCACTTCTTCCCTTCTTCCCTTCTTCCCACACCTATAACGTATATAGAATCACATGGGATTTGTTTCTTTATTACGTTTTTCAAGAAGTCCCATGAACACACCAGTAAAAATATACAGTATCACTAATTTGTTGAAAATCATTCATACGTGTTACTTGTTATTCAACTAAGTTTTTGCATAATTATGCATATATTATTTAGTGGATCTCACTTCTTGTTATTTATCGAATGACTAAACAAATTAAGGAAACCTTATTTTTATTCATCATCTATTATAAAATCAGATGATTAAAGGTATTTGGGATATTTTGTGATTTTATTCAATTACGTAATATCTTTTGGTCGGTTTCCTTATTAATGAGAGACCATATTGCATTATGTAATTATGCACTTTTGTCGCCGCATATAAATTTTTTAAATTTACTTAGATTAGCGGTATAGATTCATTTAGACATTAATTATGAATCCATATTTCATTAATGATAAAACGTAATCATTAATTTAGCGTGTTTATAAATAATAACACGAATTTTCAGAATCCGTAAATCATATTAAATAACAAAATCATGAGTATAGAACTTACAAATTGAAGAGCAGACTTCGTTAATCGTTAGACGGAAGCGTTAGTACTGATCTTCTTTGAGTTTTCCTCAGCCATAATGATGGTCAACAATGGCGTTTTTCTCTTTTCTTTACTGAAATTTCTTAATGGCAGAATTATGGGAAATGATACCTTAAAATTTTAGATTATAGAGTATTTAATGCTGAGGCAACCAAAGGGATCAAGTACAATGAATCTGGTTCATCAGAATTTCCATCAAATTATGATGCACCCTTTAGTTAATTATCTTAAATGAACTTGGCTCACATTAATTGTCATAGGCCACATTAAATATTCCAACAGTTTCTAGATGTGTTTAGCTTAATCATGTATATATGTAGCAAACCATGTATATTCTAGATATTCCTTTGTGACCGACATTGTGACCTTATAAATAGGCCGGTGTGCATATGTCAAAGGTGTGCGCACCAAAAGTAGTAAAGAGTGAGTTAGTATATGTATAAGTATGATAGTATGTGTATCTTGTATTAGATTAGTTTGAGTGATAATATAAGTATATTTGTGTGCATCGTTAGTCAACATAGACTATAGAGGGACTGCTGGAACTGGAGAAGGAAGACTTGGAATAATTTCAACACAAGTCATCTCATAAAAATTTTATTTTTTATCTACGGGGAAAAAAGAGTGAGTCAGTCTCGTGAGTCGTGGCGCATTCTAATCGTTGTTTATAGTGCGGTACATTCGACAAATTAACACAGCACGATCCGATCTTTGATGTATGTTTGCAGATGATTTCATTCACACTTCACAGTCTCATGCTATGCTACCGATCGATTGACTAGTCAAAAGGGATACAGGCAGAATCATAGAAAGAATAATCTTGTCCATTGAAACATTCTTGACGAATTACTAAAGAAGTTAAATTTGCTATAATGTCTCGGCCTTTGTTGATCAGCCATGAGATCGATCAGCTGTTATTCATTATTATGTTATCATTGGTCTCATCCATATTTTAGCAAAATAGTAAGTGGAGTTTAAATAGTATATAGTTACTATTCACATTGCTTACATTAAATATTTAAATGTACTAGGGAGCTAGGGAATCGAATGACAATAACTTCTCTTGATAGTTTTGTCAAAATAATCACATTAAATAATATGACTTATCTTGATGATTTTTTAATACATTCCCAAAACCATTTAAATGAGGACATTGATGATAAAAGTAAATTATAGATGTTGTACTAAACGTCTCTAGGTTTGTCGATTGCAAAACAACATCATTTGGCATTTAACAATCTTCTTTGAGTTTTATAGGAAGAAGATACAATTTATGAGGACTTGGATAAAAGCTTTAAGAAAGATCAAGATCAAGTCATTAGAGAGCTTGTAGGCTAGTTTAGACTAGGATAGAAGGTATACTTTAGTCCTTGTTTATCCTTAAAATGGTCTAGATAGCGAAAAGCTCAATAAACCAGCAAAATCCTGTTTTCTGTAACCTAGCGTCGTACAACGCTAGATAGAGTTACACAACGCTAGAACAGCTAAATTCATACTTTTGTGAATCAACGTTGCACAACGCTATATAGAGTTAGGCAACGCTGAGTCACAACGTTGTACAACGCTCAGTAGAGTTGTACAACGCTACAGTTAAAAACTTGAAAATTTTCCTGAGTACCATCGTGCAACGCCATATAGCGTTGCACAACGCCATATAGCGTTGCACAACGCCACAAAAATCCCAAGTTAGCTGTGCTGTTTTTACATGCAAAGTCTCTGGAGACGTTAGCCAACGTCTTTCAACGTTGGGTAACGTTAGCGTTGTGTGACGGCATATAGAGTCGTACAACGCTCTGTTGAATCTGTCAGAGTTGTTCCTTTTGTCTCCCTTTAGCGTTGTGTAACGCCATTCAGTGGCAAGCAACGCTCTGACAATTTCCAACGGAATTGTCGGAGCTTTCCTTTGGTTTTACACTCCTGCGTTGTACGACGGCAAATAGCGTTGCACAACGCTCTGACAGACCAACGGCTATATTAAAGAGCCGTTAGAATTTACAACGGTCATATTCCAGCGTTGTATAACGCTATTCAGCGTTGTACAACGCTGTGGCCTGTTTTTGCTGGGGAACTGCTCATTTCGAGCCCTATATATATCCACCCCTTGTTCTCTCTCTTAGAGTGGCTTCACTTTGCAAAATTAGACCAGAATTGAGCCTTTGAGCACAGGGATACTCTCCCACTTGAGCTTTTCATAGCTAGACCATCTTGAGAGATTTAGTAGCCTCAAACACCACCACCCCGACATTGTCGCTAGGTGTAGGTTAGAATAGGTTGAGAGCTCTTCTCCTTTGAGGCCGTTGTGCCATTCGAGTTAGGCCGATCCGCCTCGAGTGTCATTGTGACGAGGTGATTCGGTTCGAAGTTGTAGTCCCGTTCTTGTTGGAATTGAACGGAGCGCACCCTTTCGTGGTAGCGGAACTCCCGGAGACGTACGACTAAGGCTAGCTTCTTCTAGCGGGTCGGAACTCCGTAATCATACCGAGTGTTCAATTTCTCTCTCTCCTTTTTCTCTTTATTATCTTGCTATACTTGAATTGCTTGTGTGCTTGCTTGTATTGGGTACCAATTGAATTTTGTTAGGGTAGTTCATACCAAACCGGTCCAAAACCTCATTCGCTTCCGCTAAACCTTGATCAAGCCGCCCCCTTCAGGGACAACAAAGTGGTATCAGAGCGGGAACCTCGATTAAGCTATTCTTAATCTCGGTTTTCGATCATGGCGGCTAGAATTGTAGAAAAACCGGGTAAATTGGACCATACTTGCACAAATTTTTCTATTTGGAAAAATGATATGGTTAGCTACCTCAAAAGCATGGGTGTTTGGTATATTGTGGCAATTGAATCTAGATTTAAACCAAATACTAACAAGCTTACCACCGAGGCCTTGAGGGAAAAGGAGGACAATGACTATGCGGTCAATGTCATCCTAAGCTCGGTACATGAATCAATTGGTAGCACACTTGCTTGCGATTTTGATATAGCTAAGGACATATGGAGAGCCATCTTGAGTTGTTTCGAAGGAAGCCAAATGGAAGGAGTCCACACGGATTCGGAGCTCGATCCATGTACATCCGATTCGGACAACTACGAAGAACATGCATTCATTGCCAAAGAGATGGAATCCCCGATTCTTTCAAATCATTCCACTCCATCAACATCACCAAAGACATGCTCTCCTAAGGTATATCTTCCTCTCAATGAATCTCTTAGTAGTAGTGATAGTGAGAGTGATGATGAACCAACTTGTTCAACCAAATGTGTTGATTGTGATAGGTTGAACTCTATTCTTGATGCTACCCATGATGCCTTGGTTAGGAAATCCGATACCGTAGAAACCTTAAAAACCAAGGTAGATGAGCTTACTTCTAAGATGGGTGAGTATGAGGCTAAAATTAAGGAGCTTGAAAAACAACTTAAAAAACCGATTTTAGCTCAAGCTCCTAAAACGAATTTGAAAAACCTTTTCAAAGGTCAAAAGCCTCATGACAAGTCCGGTCTTGGTTACCAAAAGCCTTATCAAACCAAGAGAAGGAACTTGTCACACAATAATGGGAAACAAGTTGCACAAAACACACAATTTCAAAAACCTAGGAATTCTCGTGGTCATGCACATATGTACCAAAGGAAACCTAGAAACACTAGAGTGCAAAACGAAAAGAATTTGCAAAATCAAGAAAAGAAGGTTTTTGTTCCAAAGGCGTCCAATAAAATTTATTTTAGAGGACCCGATGGATGGTTTTATGAATTTAAAGAGCAACACTTTTCACAAAACCACAAGGCTCAATCCAATGAGCATCAAAAGAATGTTTCCCAAAATTTCCAAAAGGATCGCAAAAAGGATTTTAATGCCTCATCCAATGATCCTAAGAAGAAGGCCGAATACCTTAGAGCCCATTACTATTCTCATTTTGTCAAGGGTTCTACCATGCCTAAGCCAACCAATGCATATTGCAACTATTGTTGTCAAAATGGTCATATCTCGTTGGAATGCAAACTTAGGAAACCAAATGGTGAGTCTAAAGGTAAGTGGGTTCCAAAAGCTTGTACCTCTAGTGGTACAACTAATGGTATAGTAACCAATGTGGCCTAAATACCAAGTTAACCCCCGGTCTTATAAGCCAAATTTTTAGGGGGAGCCTCTTTATTTCTATCTTATTTTTGTTTGAGAGGTTAAATTTGGTCACACTACTTTGTGTAGTGCTCTAAATTGGTTCTTCAATTCCTTTTCTCCAAAATTAAGGGGGAGCCATAAATTTAGGGGGAGCTTGCTACAATTTTCACTTTTTGTCGATTTACAAAAAGGGGGAGAATTGTAGTAAAGCTTGTGAAATGCCAAAATTTAATCGCTTTACTAATGATATTGTTTTGCAAATCGTCAAAAGGGGGAGATTGTTGTACTAAACGTCTCTAGGTTTGTCGATTGCAAAACAACATCATTTGGCATTTAACAATCTTCTTTGAGTTTTATAGGAAGAAGATACAATTTATGAGGACTTGGATAAAAGCTTTAAGAAAGATCAAGATCAAGTCATTAGAGAGCTTGTAGGCTAGTTTAGACTAGGATAGAAGGTATACTTTAGTCCTTGTTTATCCTTAAAATGGTCTAGATAGCGAAAAGCTCAATAAACCAGCAAAATCCTGTTTTCTGTAACCTAGCGTCGTACAACGCTAGATAGAGTTACACAACGCTAGAACAGCAAAATTCATACTTTTGTGAATCAACGTTGCACAATGCTATATAGAGTTAGGCAACGCTGAGTCACAACGTTGTACAACGCTCAGTAGAGTTGTACAACGCTACAGTTAAAAACTTGGAAATTTTCCTGAGTACCATCGTGCAACGCCATATAGCGTTGCACAACGCCACAAAAATCCCAAGTTAGCTGTGCTGTTTTTACATGCAAAGTCTCTGGAGACGTTAGCCAACGTCTTTCAGCGTTGGGTAACGTTAGCGTTGTGTGACGGCATATAGAGTCGTACAACGCTCTGTTGAATCTGTCAGAGTTGTTCCTTTTGTCCCCCTTTAGCGTTGTGTAACGCCATTCAGTGGCAAGCAACGCTCTGACAATTTCCAACAGAATTGTCGGAGCTTTCCTTTGGTTTTACACTCCTGCGTTGTGCGACGGCAAATAGCGTTGCACAACGCTCTGACAGACCAACGGCTATATTAAAGAGCCGTTAGAATTTACAACGGTCATATTCCAGCGTTGTATAACGCTATTCAGCGTTGTACAACGCTGTGGCCTGTTTTTGCTGGGGAACTGCTCATTTCGAGCCCTATATATATCCACCCCTTGTTCTCTCTCTTAGAGTGGCTTCACTTTGCAAAATTAGACCAGAATTGAGCCTTTGAGGACAGGGATACTCTCCCACTTGAGCTTTTCATAGCTAGACCATCTTGAGAGATTTAGTAGCCTCAAACACCACCACCCCGACATTGTCGCTAGGTGTAGGTTAGAATAGGTTGAGAGCTCTTCTCCTTTGAGGCCGTTGTGCCATTCGAGTTAGGCCGATCCGCCTCGAGTGTCCTTGTGACGAGGTGATTCGGTTCGAAGTTGTAGTCCCGTTCTTGTTGGAATTGAACGGAGCGCACCCTTTCGTGGTAGCGGAACTCCCGGAGACGTACGACTAAGGCTAGCTTCTTCTAGCGGGTCGGAACTCCGTAATCATACCGAGTGTTCAATTTCTCTCTCTCCTTTTTCTCTTTATTATCTTGCTATACTTGAATTGCTTGTGTGCTTGCTTGTATTGGGTACCAATTGAATTTTGTTAGGGTAGTTCATACCAAACCGGTCCAAAACCTCATTCGCTTCCGCTAAACCTTGATCAAGCCGCCCCCTTCAGGGACAACAAAGTGGTATCAGAGCGGGAACCTCGATTAAGCTATTCTTAATCTCGGTTTTCGATCATGGCGGCTAGAATTGTAGAAAAACCGGGTAAATTGGACCATACTTGCACAAATTTTTCTATTTGGAAAAATGGTATGGTTAGCTACCTCAAAAGCATGGGTGTTTGGTATATTGTGGCAAATGAATCTAGATTTAAACCAAATACTAACAAGCTTACCACCGAGGCCTTGAGGGAAAAGGAGGACAATGACTATGCGGTCAATGACTATTCGATTTGATTTTGTGTCAAGGTTTCTGGCAAAGGAAATGAGTTTACTGGTAAACAGGATAAGTTACTGGTAAAGATAATGGAGTAGCTTTCTGAGGTCTTGCAATTGTCCCAAAACTTTAATTGTCATCTTCTCTGAAATGGTGTTTGAAAATCGAAGCAACAATTTTTGTCTAAATGAAAAAACACATCTTTTCATTTTCTTTCTTTTTCTGTAAATATTTTTTCTTTATACTTAAAGTATGATTTGTTTTACATAGATTGTTTTTTTTTTACTTTTCTCACAACATTCGTTAATTAAATAAGTTCTTACTCTATTTTTTCAAAATACAATAGACTAAGGTCAAGTAATTTGTATTAAGCATATCCCTCATGCATGTCGTACATTGGTTCAGTTCAAATATTGACTTTCAGGTGTAACAATGCTTGGCTTGATCGATTTTCTTTCAAGGTATGCTTTGCCTTTCTTGTACTCTCTTTGCACGTTTGGTTTTTTTATGTGTAAGCGTGATAATACTTGCTGGCTTAATTTGAGTGAATTCATAAAGTTCATGGCCTGTTGAGAATTGAGGGCACAATTGGATGGAATTAAATTTCCAGGGGGGGGGGGTAATATTACAAGCAAAATTGTCCAATTTAACAGAATTCTCCTATGAATTAAACTAGGCACTGGGTGTTATTTGTCAATAAACTGAAGCTTTTACATGTTGCAGTTCAAGTAGTACTAACAACAGTGGAATTGCTTTTGTTTGTAACAGGTTGGGCACACTTTTAACATGTACCGAGAAAGGAAAAGTTTGTGTCAGATCAGTTGGCAGGAGTAATGCACCATCGGATCAAAGTATTGATTCTCCAAATGAATGGAGTGTAACTAATGGTGGTCAAGTGGTAATTTTAACTACTTGTGATAATTTTATCCTCAACTTCTATTTAAATCATTTCTTTCATTTTACCTAGGAAGCATGTGGAGCTTAATTTATGGGATTTGAATACTTCCAAAAAAAATATGGGCAGCTAAACCAGTGAGTTTTTTTATTTAAATCATTTTATGACACATTTTGGGTCAACAAGTGAACTTCCTTTTTGTGGGCATGAGTTCTAATTTTATGATGTGTTTGTTTGTTTTTAGCCACGACCAAATAACCTTGGTATATCTATTCCTACTTGGTTCACTGCTTCGACATTTCTGTGCAAAGATGATCACCGTAAAATTGTAGCTGGGACAAATCAACATCAGGTAGCTTTTCATAACTTTATCCATTTGAAACTGTTAAATTGTTAGAAACTTAGAACAGCAATGGGATGTGATATATATGGTTTAATTTTGTATATTACTATTTCTCCAGGTTCGTCTTTATGATATCACTTCTCAAAGATGAGCGATTATTTCAATAGATTTTCGTGAGTCGCCAATTAAAGCAGTGGGAGAGGATGCAGATGGTCACACTGTTTATGTGGGCACAACAATTGGTGACCTTGCTTCATTTGACATGAGAACAGGTAAATAATCCACTTCTATTCTAAGATTGTTGTTTCGTGTCAGTTACTCTTGCTAAGGGAGGTAAAAAAATAATAATCTCAAACAACATATGGATACTATAACTAAAAGTACCATTATAGAAATATCCAATGGATGGTTTGCACCACTACTGATACCTTTCGTGATATGGTTGACCCTTTGTGTCCAATTGGATGGAATTACATTTTTCAAAAGAATATTTTCTAGCTTGAAGTTAGTACTATATTACCATGCTTTTTATTGTAAACTGATACGATTTCTTATTTGTTTTAGGGATGGTTTGGAACTTTCATCAAATTCTAAGATCTGAGAAGTGTATAGCAACTATTAGTTATAATGTTTTTCTTTCAAGGAATTTTTTGTTTTAATAAATTAATAATAGACTAAATATGGTAAGAATATTCATCAAATTTACCGTACTATAGTTTGTATCTAGCTGTATTATTGGGACTTTTGATTTCATTCAAGCATGTACTTATGTCTATGTGTTTATGTGTATCCATGACCATTTAAAATAAAATTTTTGTTGCGATTAACTAATGTTTGTAGTTATATGAGTAGTAATATATGTTCCACTCTCTTTTTTCAGACTGTTTCCTTACTGGCTTATTTGCTGTTTCCTTATAAGCCAGCTGAAAAGGTACCAAATTACCAATAATTGGTTGTGTAATAAAGCGAATTTTGAAATAAAATAGATATTTTCAAAAGATGGTGCTATATTTATCCAAACAATTTTAGAAAGATCTACTATTGAGTAAGGGAAGAAAAGATTTACCTGGCTAATTCTTTAGGGAGTATATATGATAGATAGAATAGTAACGAAACAATTTATTTATTTTAAAGAGAAATAATTAATGGAAAAGCTAATAGAAACTACCAAAATAACAAAGTAAGTTCAATCGGTATGTTCATTTTATTTTTTTCCCAAAATAATTAACTTCTTCGTCTTTTCATTTTTTAAAAAAAAAATCCAAATAACAAATAAACTGTAGCTGGTCTATTACTTTTTTTCCCTCAAAATAACAAACTAACTACGGCTGGTCTGTCCATTTTCTTTTTTTTTTAAAAAAGTTTTTAAGTTCAGTTGGTCTGTTATTTTCTTTTATTTCACTAAAATAAAAAATTAACTTTAGTTGGTACGTTCATTTTTTTTTACCAAAATAATAAAGCAACTTCAGCTTATCTTTTCAGTGTTCGTTACAACAGTGGAGGAAGAGCGATTCAAGAATTTTGTCATGTTGTAATTTTTTTTTATTTTTTATGAGATATACTTTTATGTGAATTTTTTTACTAAGAAACATATTACTATTTTCATCGAATTATTTTTTTTTAGCTATTCACATATCTACTTTTATTGATTCTATTTGTTTAAATCGGTGAATCCTGCGCTACATTTAGTGCCGATCAATACAACATTGCCTTATATATTGAAAATGTACAACATATTCATGTCAAATAATATTTTCATGTATTAAAATCCGCCCACACATTGGATAGGCACTGCGGCTGCTAGTAGGTATAAAGATCCAAACATTGGATTGCCAAATTTTACATTATTTGAAATGATTGTAAAGATTTAAAGACGAATACTAGTCAAGTGATCGGTCCTTATGACAATATTGGATATATTAATATAAAATATTTTTATTATTATAAAATACAAATTGAAATATAGTATTGGTTATACATTCTATATTTGATGTCTAAAATAACTACAAAGTTATTTGACTTAAATTGTTGTACGTCTTAAAAGTTCAATAACATATTTCGCACATGTAATATGAAGTGATATATGTACGAGTCTTAAAAGTCACAGGACATTAAAACGCCCAGCATGGATGGTTCCATTTAGTAAAAGTACTACAGAGATCAGACTGACTGTATTATATATCCATTTCGCCAACCTCGAGTGACCAAAGCAGTGTTTTCAATACCATACCGGCACCTCCCACCGGCCTAGATATCGAAATCTTATATTTTCGGTATTTTTAAAAAAAATTCCGGTATTTTCTCTCACAAAACCGAATACCGCCGATTTAATCAGTGTTCCGATATCCGGTATTACCAGAATTTTCCGATAACCGGTATTGTATTGAAAACACTATACCAAAGTGTAGGTGTTTCTTTTATATAGTTGTCATGTGTGGCTTAAGGAAATGCTCGGGATGCTGGGAATATATGAGATTCCAAGTTGCCAACTGGAGCAAGACAATAGGTTCAAATTTTCACTGGGTTATATTAGAGTTCTATGGACTTAGGGATGTACAGCGGATGAGTTGATAATATTTTTGAAAAAATTTGAATCCAACCCGACAATACCAGATTAGAAAATAAATTTAGTGAACCCACCCGTAACCCAATCTAACCCGTCAAATTTTTTATGTACGGATTTTTACAGGTTAAGCGTGCTAAACGGGTTTAGTGGATTAAAATTTTAATTAAATAAAAATACAAACAAAAATTATTTTGTGGATTTAGTTTAAGGCAAATTAGAGACACATTCGAAGCATCTTTCAACTTACGAGATCTTGTGAGAGGCATAGAGGGCATGCATGCCTATGAAGGAGATCGAAACTTCATAAAAGAAAAGATCTTCGAGTAAAGACATGAGGAAATGTGAGGCGAATATGACTAAATAGTAATAAATGGGTGGGTTGAAGTATACACGGGTTTACTAGTACAAAATCCGTAGCCCAACCCAAAGTAACGGGTTTGTCAAAATTAGAACCAGTACTCGACCCGACATCATGCTTATCCGGTAAAAAACGGTTCGAATCTGGTGTGTTGAACGGATTGAACGGGTTCATAGTTTTTATGTACACCCCTACATGAAGCTAAGAGTAGCTGAATCAAGTTGACTCTTGACAAACTGGCATGCCACCTGATAAAGTGACATTCACTTGGAAACAAGGCAATGATCACTAAGTTCATATCAAAAGTTATGCCCGTTCGAGATTCAAACATTCAAATCCTACATTTTTTATGACTTTGTTGTTATTTTCTCTAACTTTTTTATTTTCCATGACATATATGTGATATCTATATTATAAATTATAGCTAGTATAAAAAAATTAAATAAAAAAATATAAACCAAAATAAACACATAAAATTAATTAATTAATAAAACATAAAAAAATAATTTTTGAAATTAAATAAATACAATAAAAAATTAAAAACAATGCCGATTGGGAGAAATTGCCAAAATTAGTAAATATACATTTTTTGCGTCAAATACGTTGAATGAGTTCCATTATTAAAAAATGACCATCTTATATTGAAAAAAACCAATTTTCAACTATAGAATATAATTAAAGTACATATAATAAATACAAAATAACCAAAATACAAATGAAAGGTATTAAAAATATATATATAATATTTTTTCATCAATAAAAAACATTAAAAGTTATTTAAAAACATTAACAACAATCATATATATATTTTAAGTCAAAATGCGTTAAGACTAATATCGTTCTTTAAAAGAACGATATTATCTAACATCGTTCTTTCAAAGAACGATACCAGTTTCATTGTTTAAAGAACGATATTGTAAATTTATTTATATAATTCTGATTACTTTTATAATATTTTCGAAATTTAATAATATTTTAGTATTCTTTTTAATTTTTTCGTTGGATAAGCGATTTGTATCATTGGGCCCTTGGGGATCTTAGTGGAGCACAGCCTAGCGGTCTTCGGGTCTTTGCCATCGGAACTGCATCCTCTGGATGGCCATCCATGGATGGTTTTCGATCTCAGCCGTCTGATTTAATCTCAATGGCTATAGATGCCCCGTGCATGATACCTGGATTGATAGGCCCGAAAAGATCTAACCGTTGAGATTAAATCGGACGGCTCGGATCGAAAGACGTCCACTGGATGGTTGAATACAACCATCCAGAGGATACTCTCCCCTTTGCCATCTGGCAGCGAAATGTGAAGTTATAAAAGTTGCAACTTGCAACGAATTATTTTTTTTATTACTAGTTGCAACGAATTATGAACAAGGACTGAGAAAATGTGCAAAATTTCTGACGTGGCACGAGGAATTCTCAGATAACAAGTTAACAACTAACAAGTCGCCTGGCCAGCAGGCTAGGGAAAATAAGTCATTAAATAACAAAATGATCATTGATAGGGGTGAAAACGGCGACCGCTTTAATTATTTTTTCGTTTCGTTTCGTCCAAAACGAAACGAAACGGTAAAAGATTTTGGTTTCGTTTTAAAAACGAAATGATTAACGCAACACGTAGTGGTATTTTCGTGATTTCGATCGTTTCATTTTGAACGAAACGGTTAACGCAAATATTTAGTCAGTTTCATGGCAAAACGAAACGGTTAACGCAACAACTATTTTCGTGGTCGTTTTAGACGTTATGCACCCCTAATCATTGACCACAATTTAAATTTTGGAGGCGCGCAATCAAACTTTTTTCTTTTAACTTTCCTCACAAATATGCTCTAGAAAGAAATATATATATATAGAGATATTGGCTAAAGTATATTCCAGCATACGGATCAAACACGTATGTTGGAGTCTTTTCTCAAAATCTAAAATTCAAACAATCGATCTAAACCGTTCAAGTTGTTCTCCATAAATATCTTTCAAGACTAAATTTTACAATTTTTCGAGTTTTGAGTTGTATATTATTATTTTACAATTGAAGGGTCAGAAATACTCATTTACAGTGTTTTCTGAAAAATAGCATAATATATAGCAAAAAAATTCGAAAAAATATAAATTTTGATTTCCTAGGAGATTTCAATATGGAGAACAATTTAAACGGCTCGGGTTGACTTATGAATTTTAGATTTTGAGAAACGACTCCAGCATACGAACGATCTGTATGCTGGAGTATATTTTAGCCAATCTCTCTCTCTCTCTCTCTCTATATATATATATATATACTAGCAGCAGTGCCCACTCAATGTGTGGGCGGATTTAATATGTGGTATGTGATTGCTAGTTAACTAAGTAATTGTAAGAAAGTGTATAGATTGAAAGAACCTGGCTCCGTTTGGATGAGGTGTGGGAATAAGGAAATAAATTTATTATAAACAATTTAAACTTTTCACAAAGTTACATACTTCCCAATACTTCTTTTCTTATTCCTCTTATTTCCACACCATCCAAAAGGAGCCCTTATGAATTTGCATATCCAAGATTGTTGCAAAATGTTTCTCTCTCAAAATTTCATAAGCTGAATTTACATATCTAAGATTGTTGCAAAATGTTTTTCTCGCTCAAAATTTCATAAGCTGACTCATAGATGTCCCGTAAGCACAAACATTTGTGATAATATTTACAGCTGGTTAATTTTGAGAATAATAGATTTACTGAGGTCAATTACATAAAAGAACTGATATCCTCTTTTAAATAATGAGGCATTTCTTTTGACTGCACAGAAATTTCCATTTCGAGGTTTCTTTGATTTCATATTTTAAAAGATTGTTTTGTTTTAAATGTCTAATGCTCAGGTTGAACAAAGCAATAAAGTACTTCAACTATTTTGTGCAAATGAACACGGTTTTTCTTCAAACATACACTTTCTCAAGTTGGCTTAACGCATACCATGCTAAATAAGAAATCAAATTTCAACCAAACATAAAGTTCTTCAATTCTGACAAACAACAGTTGTCATTTTACTATCCGGACCCTATTTTCTCAAGTAACAAGTTCAATCTTTTAATTACCACGCCAATGAAGTCATATAAATAAGTAGTTTATGACAGACCATGAGTGAACTTTGCACCTTTAATTTCTACTTTTTACTTCTGATCCTGAACAACTTAAAATAAATAAATAAATGAGATTCTACGCATCCTATCATACTTGAAACTTTCTGAGGGAAATAACCAGTAGGAATTGAAACATTTTAGTTTACCAGTACAGGCCATAAACCCATCAAAAAAGAAACTAACCACACAAAAGCAACAATGATCATCTAACTAAGCTGACATTTATTATTCCACACCCTACACTTGATAACTAAACTCTTAATAGATACCGGTAGAAGTGAATTTCCATAATTTCCATGTATAAGATCTTTTGAGGAGCAATGCGTCCTCTTAAAAAGATAATCCAAATGTCCGTTGCCGCTTATATGGAGTTCAAAGATTGTGGATCCGCTGATGCTGATTGTCAGAAGGTATTCATTCGACCAAAACTTCTGACAAGCTTCTTTGGCATTCTATTTCTATTTTCTCCCCAATAAGTCAGTAATTAGCTTAATTTAATTCCATTTTATTCATTTGATTCAGTTTGCCTTCCATTTAGTGCAGTCCTGAATCCTCTCCATGACACGTAACCAACAACAAGTAGCAATCCTGAATCCTGTTATATGGGTACATCATATTTTGTGCTTGAAAAACCTACATCATATTGAAACGATAAAAAATCATGAATGAACATTTAGATTCTCATCTCTTATCATAAATAATAGATTGTCACTTCAAAATATATAAATAAACAAGCAAAATTATGAAAAGAAAATCACAAAACCTGTCCGACATAAGCATCTTTTGTCGAAGAACCTTATCTTTATCTTAAATCTAAATCGCATTAGAGTCCTCTGTATCCACATTTCCCGCCAATGGATCCACACATCATGCCTATTGAGAGCCTAAAATTGGATATCTTTCACAGTCTAGTACTTGTTCGCCGAGCAGTTTGCACTTTAAAGATACCGACACACTATCTTCATTCGGTGTATGCACATCAGCCCCCTTTTATAAGCAATTCCAACAAACAAGAGTTCAATAAGCATTCAAAAAATTAATCGTATTTAATATGATACTTAAATCAAATTGAATTTGTAGTTTTCAATAACCAAATTATCATCAGCTTGGTCAAATTTAAAAACAAAAAGAAAGAAATTTATGAAAGTGTATTCATATTGACAGTCAAAGATGAAAGTATATATTTACAAAAAAAAAAAAATAGAAAATGAGATTCAAAGGAAACGTGGCTGGAAATAGAGAAATATACAATATGTTAGAAATAGAGAAATATCATCCTATATCACGAGATCTGGAACTCTTTATCCCTCCTTTGATGGTCTCATGCACTTCCACTCATGACTCGACACTCGAGCAAATAGGCAGTTGTGCAAGTAAGAAGGTTTTATCCCTCCTTTCATGGTCTCATGCACTTCCACTCAACACTCGAGCAAATAGGCAGTTGTGCAGGTAAGAAGGTGGATTTGGTATCAGTATAGAAGGTGGTGTGTCAGATATAGAGCTAGTGCTTGGTACTAGCATAGAAGGTGGATCTGGTACCAAACTAATACCAATTAGCAAGCTCACAATCTGAACTTAATATCAAAACAAAAAATTTTAATATATGTCAATCAAATGCAGTGCATATTTGAATTTATTAATCGCTATTTACAAACATGCCATGATTGTGCACATTTAAGAATGATAATTGTAGGGTTTCCAATTATGATGCAAATTCAACAAAAACTTGAAAAATTAAAATAGAAACTTGCATTCTGACTTTTGAAGGTCCTTTAATTAGCATGCAAAAAAGGAAAACAAAATATCAATTGCAAATGACAGATCTTATCTCCATCAATTTCAGGTCTGATGCAAATATCAATTGAAAACCAAATAACTAATAATGAGATCAATTGGAACTTGGAAGCAAGAACAAAACAAAATAGATCTGATCCTTCGGAGGCAACACTAATCTAACACAAATCGACCATACATATGTGACTTTTCATGAATGGAATAGAAAAATAAGGAGATTTAAAACAAATTGAAGAGCATCCAAAATTTGATAGATTAATATAGACTCCAGCCAGAGGGCAATTCTTGACAGACAATAGTTTGATTTTTTTTTTTTTGTGTGTTTGAAAAATTGTTGAACTACAGAACTTTTTTTTTGTCAACAAATTTTCTTGAATTATTTCCCTCTTTCAAACCCAACAGAGAGAAACTGAACATTTAATCGCACATTTTTATTTACTGTTTCTTACATACCTTCAACTAGTCGTTTGAGCTGTCAGACGCGTTATACGACGCGGACCACCCGTTGTGCAACGCAACATTAAATGACATTAAATGATCAGAATTTTGCTTCAAAAACGAGTGAAAAAGGCCAGAGAAAAAACAAAGGAAGGTTGTACAACGCTTCAGTGCGTTATACAACGTTCTGGCTTGATTTGAGAAAATTGCGTTGCACGATGCGTAAATTGCGTTGTATGATGCAGCTTGTGCGTTACACGACCCTCTGTTGCATTGTGTAACGCACTGGGTCTGTGAAAGGAAAAGAACTGCACAAACTGATGCGTTGTGTGACGCAATATTGCGTTACACAACTCACTGGTGTGTTGTACAACCCAATATTGCATTACACGACGCACTGGGTCTGAAACTGAGAGAAATACTGAGTTCTTGAGCTTTTCTGCTAACTAGACCATTTCAAGGATAAACAAGGACTAAAGTATACCTTCTATCCTAGTCTAAACTAGCCTATAAGCTCTCTAAAGACTTGATCTTGATCTTGCACATAGCTTTTATCCAAGTCTTCAAACTTTACACCTTCTCCCTATAAAACTCAAAGAAGATTGTTAAATGCCAAAATGATATTGTTTTGTAATCGACAAACCTAGAGACGTTTAGAACAACAATACCGTAAAAGAAATCGCTCAAGGTTTTGAAAAACCGATTTCCCTGTGTTATTGTTAAAATCCGATTTACTCACATTAAGCAATAGATTGAACGATAATGCATAAGTCTGATATTCGTGATTATGTTAATAAACATGAGCTCATTCATAAGTTTTTTTGAGACCATCACTTGTGTTATTAGACAATTTGAGCTGTAAATATACATCCATTTTGAAGAAAAAATAATAATCTTCATAAATTTCAGAGACAAATTAAAAATTAGAAAATATCTCACTGAAAATGCAGAAGGATTAGAGGATGGTAATGGGAATAACGTGATGCAAAAATTTGAAATCCAGCTACTTAATTATAGTAGCAGCAAAAGTTTAGCTAAAGATCATTGGATCACATTATAAGTAGTAGCAAAGATTGATTGAGCAGACATCATTCGTTCATTAATTCATACAAGTCATCCAAATGTGGTTCTAAATTCATCATCCATGCAACGACCTCATCCATTACACCTTCAGCGCCTGCACCTTCAATTTCAGACCATGCATATGCATTACAAGCCTCTGGTTTTGACAATGCAGTTGATGTCAGTTTGTCGCCGTTGGCTTGCGGTGCTGGTTGGGTCGGAGAAACTTTTCTGGTTTTTGTGGCTTCGTTTCCAGTTAATTTCTGCACAACTGACATGAAATTCACAGCATCAGTCTCCACGATTGTTGTCTCTATAAATTTAATCTTCACATCCTTGGATATCACTCTTGACATGTCGAAATCTTTAATAATCGCACTAATGGAGGTCGTGAATGATCTCCTTAAGGTGAGTTTGTTTTCTTTAAACTTGATCAACAGTTGGTTGTGTATTTGAAATTTTTCTGGATGGTGTGCGCTTATATATATATAAGAGGGACTGCTGGAACCGGAGAAGGGAGGCTTGGAATAATTTCAACACAAGTCAATCTCATGCATTTTTATTTTTTTTCTACGGGGAAAAAAAGAGTAAGTCAGTCTCGTGGCGCGTTCTAATCGTTGTTTATAGTGCGGTACATTCGACAAATTAACAGTTTAACACAGCACCGTCCGATCTTCGATGTATGTTTGCAGATGATTTCATTCACACTTCAAAGTCTCATGCTATGTAGACCTCTTAGTATTAACGTTTCACAATGTTGTTCCGTTTTGTTCAGTTCAAATAGAACGAAAACGAAAGAGGAAATCGATTTCGTTTTCAGAAACGAAAATGGAATATGTGAACGTTACTGAAACGGAACACGGAAATTGACGGAAATAGCTTAAATCAAAGGGAAATCAAGGACGGAACGTTAAACGGAATAGAAAAATGTTTCATTTGATGAAACTAAACGAAAATAGAATAGATTTTTGCTACGTTAGCTGAAACGGAACAGAAACGGAACATGTCTGTTCCATGGATGTGGTAGACGTTTGACAGGTCTAAATTGCTCTGGTACCGATCAATTGACTAGTCAAAAGGGATACAGGAAGAATTGTAGAAAGAATAATCTTGTCCATTGAAAGATACACTGGACGAATCAGTATCAGTATTCAGTATACTTCATCAGTATACTAAATAAAGATGCGTGGGAGTCCGGATAATTTTCTTAAGCGAGTTCCGACACGGCAAAATCTGCGCGTCCATTCGTTTTCCTCGCTTCAATCTCATCCATTCCTTGATTTATTTCAGCGATTTTTTTCCTTTTTTTCTATAGAACAAAATTCTGTATCTTATTGTGTAACGAATCTAAACTGTACGAACAGACCCGCAGCACCATATCTCGCTCTCTTTCTCCCTTTCCCCTTCTTTAATTCTAGGTTTTATTTTGTTCTCCCTCACCATCGTGTCTAATAGAAACAACGCATAACCTCTTTCCCTCTCTGTCGCTTCTTCTTCGTCTCACCGCAAGACAAAGTGTCGCCTCATCTTCCTCTCCGTTGCATCTTCTCCCTCTTCATTGCCTTCTAATGGAAACTTTTTCCCTCTCCGTCGCTAGACGAGGCGTCACCTGATCTTCATCTCCATCCTATCCCTCTTTGTCACCTACTAATGGAAAAGAAAGCGAGGCCGACCTCTTTTATCGATTCATGGCAAGTTGCAATCCCAGGTCTTAATATTTTTTCCTCTACAGATTTTTTATTTTCAGATTTTTATAATCTTGACTATGATGCTGCCTCACGATCTGTATTAGAATCTCTTTATATATATATATATATATATATATATATATATATATATATATATATATATATATATATATATATAAATGACTAAGTTTTATCCATTCATTTGTCAGTTTCCAATTTATCCTTTAATTGATTGTTGTTTTTTTTTTTGAGGATCTTAATTGATTGATTTGTAAATATCAAAGTGCAAGCCTTTCTAGGATGCAAAATTTGTTGGGGTTGGTGCTCAGTTTTGTATTGAATCACAAAATAAAAGTGTCATTCATGATGTCCATCAAATTCCTGAATCTAATAAATATAGTATTGAAATATGCTTTTGAGTAATGATTATCAAAATCATGTTCGCAAGAAGTCATCGAATTGGCAATCAAGCTTGCTTGGTATCTTCTATTAGTTGGCTTTTATTATGATTTGCATTTACTAGCATAATAGCTGATCATAATATTTTGAGAGAAATAAAATAGGGTTTAAGAAATTAGATAATCAAGGCCTTTGTGATTTTTATAATCTTGCTATTTTGGTATGAAACCAATGGCCAAAATTCTAATGGATTTACCTTGAAATTGGGGCTTTCATCTATCAGTTTGTTGCGTTTGGCCAGGTATAAATTTTTAGATGACTAATACGGCTTATCCTCTTACATTTTGCAATTTGCTTATTACAAAACCAATCAGATATCAAAATTGTCGAGAGAGGGCTAACACTTATTAAAGGCTTGGGATCAAAGCTCATTTATGCCTTAAATTCTCTCAAATATGCAGATTCATGTCAGTGGTACATGAATTATAGAGGCTAGCAACTCTGTCTTCTTTATTTTGAGGATCCGTTTTCTAAGAGAAATGATGAGAAGAACAAAAGAATTAAAAAACAAGAGAAGAATAGACTCAAGAACTTGAAGAAAGCTGCCAAGCTCAGTGTTTGTTTAGGTTTCATCTTCTTTTCTTTTTACCATTCTATCATTTAGTTTTTTGTAGCCCACTAATTGTTATGATGTTATTTTCATTAAGAAAATGCTCTTGGTCTCTTATTTGAGTGGCATTTAAGTGAATTTTAGCTGCTATTTTTTTTAGAACTTAAAAGTTTATTGGAATTGTATCCAGATTTTGGTTCAATATGGCTTAACTATTTTGAGATCTTCATAGACAATAATATTATATATTATGGCATTCTGAATCAAACATAAAAATTGACTTTGTATTCTAAGGATCAATGTTCTTTTATTGAATCTAGACAGGGTTCTCATTATTGTATGGTTTTGTGTTATGGTATATGGTTTATGTGAGTGTTGTCACATATATAATCAAAATTAAGGGCTTGACGTAGCATAAAGTGCTTCTTCTATTAGTATTGAGAGCTACCACAATTTATTTACAATATATAAACTCAATTTTGAGGTACATATACCAAGGATGATTCCTGGGCTATTTACGAGAAATAGTAATGCATGAGAGCTAAGTTAAAAACTGGATTCTTTTATTATTATTATTATTTTTTTTTGCAGCCTATATCTCAATCAATTTTACATGAGAACCAAAAGGCATGGGATGAAATGACAGGTTAGTAGATCTTCTCAGATAAATAATGAAGAATATTTGATTGTTTTCTATTTTTTTTCTTTTTGATGGGTCACTTCTACTACCGATGACGTTGGTAAGCTAATATAGCTAGGATATTAATGACATATCAGTACTGATTCAAACTAATAAACCCTATTGGTATATGGTACCAGTATCTACAGTTCCATTGATATGGTCCTGACAGAAACTGATACAAGGGCGAAATAATAATTCAGAATATGTCTTTTGAATAAGTACTCCTGAAATGGTTAGATATCCCAAATTTATGGTTGGACACACCATAAATATGATAATCAATGAGAACATTTGTGGTAATCGATCAGTAATGAAGAACATTTTCATTAATGACAAATTTGGGTACAGTTATGATTTAATTTCCTTTCTTGATATTTGCTTTACAGGTTGTGCATGGCCTAAGGGCATTAAAATTGTTTTAAATACATTTAATTTTGTATTTACTGCAGAATGAATACAGTTTTTTTTGGGTCATGTTCTTATGTCTATATATGTGATGCTATGTGAGATAAATTTTTGTGTACTTTTTGAAGTGTGATTTTAGTATCTATATTATGTATTATCAAACGTATTAGTGCCCTAATCGTATTGACCGATGGCCCGGAACTGCTTAGCCTACCAAGCAAACCCTACAGAAAAAAAGGAAAAAATAATAAGGTGGGTTCTTCTCTCTCTTAATTTAATAAGGCATCTATTTTTCTTTTCTTATATTCGTTCTACAGCTGAAGCTTTAGCTTTTCTTTGATTGTTATTTGCACTTTGCAGGAAGTATTTCAGGTTACAAATGAAATGAGTATGGACCAAAAGCATCTTTCCAATTGATGTCATAAATTGAGGCCAAGTTTTAAATTTAGTCACAATTTTTATTTGGATTTTTCTTACTTTTAATTCATGTCTCTTCATTGCTTTTTATTCTCTTATTAATTAAAATAAGATAAAGCAATGGTCAAATTTGTTTTATCTTTAATGTTTATATATTAATCTTCAGGACACCGTGAGGTAAATCCAAATATCTTTTTAATTAGTTTTTCGTCTTTGTAAAAAATTTGAGAAGAGATGGTGTTTAGTGCAGTACCAATTGGTTTCAATTTCTTCCTCTCCTTTGTTTGGTTGCCTACTTATTGTTGTTTCTTCCTGATTAAGGAGGCTAAGAGCAATACCGCATCGTGATATATATCACGATGATGAATATTTAACTTTTCTCTTTATCATCATCATGGTATTCATATATCGCGCGAAGCGCGATTTGCCCTCCTAGTTATAAATAAAAACCCGTGGGAGTCCGCGTACAAACTTTTTTAGAGAACTCGACACGGCAGCAAAGTGTTAATTATTTTATCTATCTTGAGACATAAACTATGTAACCGAATGTGTTGCTGGCAGTAGAAGAGTCTAAAATGACCCGTCATAGCAAAGGTTCGCTTTAAAGTGAATGCTTTGAATCAGTTAAATCCAACAAGGAACCAAACATTATGCGTATCTCGCTTCTTCCTCTTCGTCTTCTCTATCTGCCTCTTGGATTTTATCAGCATCCTTTTTTTATAAAATTCATTATCCTTCCTCTCTCAAACCTAAATTCGCTCTCTTCTCTCTCACTAAGGCCGTATGCTTTCCTCTTTTTCATTATTCCTCTTCACCATGTTGTTTTTCTTCCTCTCTCCAACGTAAACCCTAGCAGAGCCGCCTCTTGCTGTTGGGGTTAGCTTGGATTCAGTCAGCTTCTGCCATGGCCAGATAGGTCAATGAGTCGCTTCTCATTGCCATAAAAAGGTGTAGGGTGTTGCCCCGATTTCAACTCTCCGTCTCCAACGGCATCAGGTTCGAATAAATACTTCAATTTTTTTTATCTCGAATTAGATTTATCCATGAATTTTATGTACGAAAATTAAAAGATCAGTTGTAAGTTGTAACATTTCCTATTTTTTTGTTTCATATGAGATCCTATCATTGATTCAGAATTCCTTTATCATTTCTTTTGATTCATTAATTGGATCATTTTTCAAGTATGACTCGATTTATGGTGTCTTTCTTTGTCTTTTGAATCATCCCAATTTATTTGTGAGTATGACTGCGAGTATAACCTACCCAAATGAACAATAAAGTTTGATTTGTATGAAAGGCCATGACATGAGGTTAGGTTTCGTTTGTTCTGTATATTTTATGATTTAAAATTTCTGATCCATAGATTTGATATCAATGATTTTTTTTTTTCATTTGAACGTATTTGAAATATAATTGAAATGTTATATATTGCATTAAATGTACCATGCAATGTTCATTTGGGTCCTACCTGCTTATATCATTGTATGTCAGTTCTGAATAATAATTTTATTATTATTTTTTTCAAATTTGATGTGTAATTTTGATGTCATTTTGCATTACAGATGCCACTGTATGTGGTAAGGAAAATAATAATGACAAAGATCCTACTATAATTGAAATAAATAAATGTAGCATGAATAGAATTAATAAGGATTTTGTACTGGTATCTCCATTAAATAACCAGGAGAACTCATAGGAAATGCAATTAAGTCAATCAATGCAATTAACTTCAACAAAAAATTTTGTAGTAGAAACGTTTTTCTCTCAAGAGAGGAAGAGTCGGTCCTGCCTGGTCTATTTTTTTTTACACCTAGGTTTCATCAGAGGTCGAGAGAAAGGGAGGAATAAGAGAGGGCGCTAGATAGCGTGGTTCATCTAAATTGAGGGTTCTCCCTCGGCCGTCAGTCTCTTCCTCTTTCGATGGTGCTCATTCTTTTGATTGGGTACATGCTTTGCATCTCAGCATAGATCTTTTATAGGAAATAGGGCCAATTTCTTTTTTCTTTGTAAATCAATTCAATTAGTGAACTAAACTAAACTAGGATTTGGTTGGTTTAATTTATAATAGTGGTGTGACTCATAATTTATCTATTTTGATATGCAGGCATAAGATCGAAAGGGAACACCTTATAAAGTTAGGAATCAATGCACCGATTTGATAATGAAAGCTTCAACTTCTTATGTTCTCGGTACTTTATCTTACTAAGATAAGTTTTGTTTTAATTAAGGAGCTCATTTTTTTATTTTAATTCAAAGATTACATGATACGGTGGGTTCTTACTCTCAGGTGCGAGGGTTGGAAGTCTGAAGCTGACAAAGAAACTGGTAAATACTAAATATTGCAAGTGAAGAACTAAGTGATCTCAGGTGCCGTGGACTCTTGCTCTCATAAGTCCTAATTATTCTGGTAACTATAAATCTCTCAGTTAAAATTTTTATTATTTCAATCTGTATTACATGACAAAAATTATTGCTAGTGATAGTGTTTGTAGTTTTTGTCTGGTGCTAGATTATTTCTATGGGCTTGATTGGGGTTGGTACAGATCTTGCATGTTTAGACTTCTTTAATTTAATAGGTTGCTATTATATATCAATACATTGGAATTGATAAAAATTATTTATTGCTTTTGATTGTAAATTACTTTAATTTTCTGAATTTCAGGCTATCTAGGATATAGAGGAGGATATGTGAAACAAATGAATAACTTTATATATGAAGTGCGAGATTGATTTCTCAAACAATTCATAAGGTAATTAATGCTATAAGAAATTTTCTTTTGATGACAATTTTGCCCTTCCACATAACGTTTGAGGTGTTTATTGTGCAAAACTGCAAATAAATTGTGTTGTTTATTCTAGATAGTTCTGAACAACTGAAAATCATGATTACAGTGGATTTCATTTTTAAAGTGACAAAAAATTGATTGGGTATTATGATAATGTGTGTGATTACATACACTGTTACCTGTTGCATTATTTACCATATTTAGCAGCCAAAGCTTCTCTCTCATTAGCTTTACATAATAAGAACCATTTCTCAAATTTTGTTATGCTAATTTAGTTCAAAATATTTGATCGTTTAGTATAAGCGAGATGCAGAACCAACAGAAATAAGATTTAGATTTTGACTCCCAAGCATTGCAACAGGAAACAAAAAACATTGATTCCCAGTCTCTGCTAGCTTAGACGTAAAATTACTTGCGAGGTGATTATTGACAAGTTATAAAAATATTGTTCTAAACTATTTATTGTATCTCTTTTCCTATTTTTATTTATTGATGGAAAACCATCGTTCTCTTATTTACTTTATTAACCTGACAGGTGCAATTTCTTATATACTGACAACGGAAGAAGGCTCCTCCAAGGAAACAAACTGAAACTAAGATTTACCTTGGTAAGATGAATGTATGCAACATTCTGAATTAGAATTTACATTCATAAACAAGCTCAAGTGATTAGAATTGATACAACTTTATGAAATGATTTTCTCATGCCTTCATACCATTGCTAGAGTCAACATTCTAATTTGAGTACTCTGAATTCTTAGTTCCATTTAGTATGGGAGATTGGTGTGTGCTAAAATAAGAACACTAATAAAGTAAAATATAGATATCACTAATGAGCATAAATTATATTTATTGCTGAAACTAAAATTAAAAAAAAAGACTTGATCTAAAAATAAAATAACTAACATCTGTTTTTAAATTCTACATGTTGATGAAAAAATTGTGGTTGTTAATATTTCCTAATTGTTTCTAATTTGCCATCTATCATGGTTGCTATTAAGAACATGGTGCATTGAGGCCAAGAGTTCTATTAGCATGAGAAGCTACACTACAAACAGGGTTGCCACCGTTGGTATGGTCATACGGATACCAGTCAGACTGGTATAGGACAAATGATCTAAAAAGGGTCCCTTATGAGGCAGTTGGTTTGGTATATTTGCCCAGCTATTCACTCGCTATTTTGAAGTAATTTTTCTTTTCTTTTTCTTTTTTTTTTTATAGTGTGGAAAATGTATATTGCTTGGTCTATTATACCAGCTAAGGACATCTACGATTGTTGCATCTCCATTTTTTTTTTAAATGTCTACTATGCATATTATCTTTTGTACGTAACTATTATAAGAATCTAACACTATGGAACAACTTTAACTAATTTTTTTCATTGAAACAGCGATATCCTTAGACATTAGAATTATAATACATGCAATAATTCTACAAAAGCCCACAAAGGCCAGCAAATCACCCTTTGTTTCAAAGGGGAAAAAAACGACCTGCAAACCAATAAAAAAACATATCATTTGTTCAGGCAACAAAATAAAAAAATCGATCTCAATAAAAATTGCTATTATATGCTTCTCATGTCTGTTTCTACATCAATGCAAAACATCAGTATATATTAAATATATAAAAATATAATTATTTCCATCGTATATAAATACAACATTTTTTAACTTTAACTGTTACATATTTTAAAAATATTAGAAATTCAAATATCGAGCGAAGCTCGATTGAGCCCCCTAGTTATTACTAAAGAAGTTAATTTGCTAAAATGTCTCAGCCTTTGTTGATCAGCCAAGAGATCAGCTGTTATTCATTATTACGTTATCATTGGTCTCATCAATAGTTTAGCAAAATAGCAAGTGGAGTTAAAATAGTATATAGTTACTATTCACATTGCATACATTAAATATTTAAATGTACTAGGGAGCTAGGGATCACATTATAATAATTAACTTCTTTTGATAATTTTATCAAAATAATAATAATAATAGGAATTGATCACTTGAAATGTTATGAGTTTTTAGTAAATTCCCAAAACAATTTGAATAAGGTTGATTATAAAGTAAATTAAAGATATGCTAGAGTGAGAATCAAATTTTGTACAATTTGAATATCAATTGATGACTCATTAATGGAGATTAATTTTTAAATCATTGAGGTATTTGATTTGCTTGGTGAAATAGAAAGACGTGCACTTTCATCATTTCTTATGGCATGATATATATTTTATAATAATATAAAGGAAAAAAATTTTGAAGAAAGAGAAAAAGGTCTTTGTCATCTAATTGTTTCTAAATTAATGGTGAATGAAAGGCTTGAATACTTGATGTTTTTTATCTTAATTAGCATAATGCTCTTAGCAATAAATCACTAGGCCACATGTATAAAGAACGACTATAACAATGTCCAAATTTTACATTATTTGAAATGTTTGTAAAGATTTAAAGACGAATACTAGTCAAGTGATCAGTCCGGCCGATGACAATATTGGATATAATCAAATAAAATATTTATATTATTATAAAATATAAATTAAAATATATTATTGGTATACATTCTATATTTGATGTCGAAAATAAGTACAAATTTATTTGTCTTGAATCACTGTACGTCTTTAAAAGTTCTCCAATAACATATTTCGCACTTGTATGAAGTGATACTGCATGTATGTCAAGTCTTAAAAGTCACAGGACATTAAAACGCCCAGGATGGTTCCATTTAGTAAAAGGACTGCAGAGAGACTGACTGTATTACATATCCATTTCGCCAAGCTCGAGTGTACCAAAGTAGGTGTTGCTTTCAGGGGTCTTTAGCTGTAATTTGTGGTTTCTTTTATGTAGTTGTCCTTTGTTGCTTCAAGGAAATGCTTGGGATGCTGGGAATATGAGGTTCCAAGTTGCCAACTGGAGCTAGACAATAGGTTGAAATTTTCATTGGTTTATATTAGAGTTCCATGGACCTAAGAGTAGCTGAATCAAGTTGACTCTTGACAAGCTGGCATGCCACCTGGTAAAGTGACATTCAGTTGGAAACAAGGCAATGGTCACTAAGTTCAAAATTTGGAAGCTGCATGCCAAATGGTAACAAGGCTGGTTTTAATTAATCACTAATTCATCCTACTAAAAAACTTGTATTAGAAAAATAGATGTTGAGTTGCCACTTGGCAACAAGACAATGGATTATAATTTTACTGATTTGGCTCACTGTGTTGGAAAGCTTGGAAGCTACCAGCTGGCAACGGTAAATAGATTGAAATTCAAAGTTCAAACTTCAAAGTTCAAGTTTAAAAATAAATAGGACAAAATTAAGTTGGGATGACAATTTTCAAAATGTTTCTCTAAGTACGCGCGATGCGCTATCAATTATACGACTAGTTCAGTTTGAATTCTTTTTTTTTTAGACAAATTGACAGCGCTGTCAACAAAATGAAAAAGAAAAGACCAAAAAAGTAAAAATGAAAAAACGCAAGGGATCAACAGTGCTTCAGCATGACCTTTCCTTCAAGCAAAATCCATTGTGCCAGTATAGCAGGCATCCTCACAAAGTTCAGTTTGAATTCTTACTGGTGGGATTTCACGAACTATCATTTTTTTTTTCTGAAAGCTCATGCATTTTTAAAATATTTTTGGAGATAATAGTCAATACACTATACAATATGAAAATTTTAATGGCCACATGATTTCTTTTAAAAATTATAAACAATGTGGCGAAATTTGATGAGAAATTCATCTCATTTGAACAGTTGTTATATGTTTTTACTTACTTTAATGCTAACTCATGAAAATTATAACGCTAAAAAATGCGAGTTGTTACATGGACAGGCAAAGCTACATCATGAACAGTTGTTATATGGACACAATTTTTCTGCAATAAAAGTAAATGCTTCGGCTCTCTACTTAATCCAATCCGAATTTTTTTTAAAGATAAATTAGGTCAAGTCTCCCAACTTATTTTTAAATTAAATGTCTTTAAATGATCCCATCTCTCCCCTTGCCCCCCTCCCCTCCCAATTAGATTTTGAACTTGCGACTTTTCACTCAAGATGCATTGCTCTTAGCCACTAGATCAAGAGTAGATTATTAATCTGAGTTATTTTTTGGAAACTAATTACTATCATTTGCAGTTTTGTCTATCGCTTGCCATCGTTTGAACAAAATGAACACGTAAAATAGACAACGTGAACATATAAGTGATCAATGTGAACACATACAAACAAATAAGTTCAATAAAAATAAGTTGAATATACATATAAAGAACTAACTCTTGGTCTATTGTCAAAGAATAATGCATCTTGAATGAAAAGGTCGCAGGTTTGAAACCCGGCTGGAGGATCTTTCATAGACATTTAATTTAAAAATAAGTTGAGTGGTTTGGACCCTCAATTTATCTTCAAAATTAAAAAAAAATTGAACATACATATAAAAATATGAACAAGGGATGACCGGATTTATTTATTTGTATGTGTTCACTTTTATCATTTATATGATCATTTTGTCTATTCTGTGTGTTTATTCTATTCAAAATGACAAGCATGATAAAAATGCAGATGGATATCATTTCTCGTCGTTTTTTTGTTGAACCGAGCTCCAAATTGATGTTATCGAACATTTACTGGGCCGTACTTTTCAGACGGTTGTGGGGCCGAAGGCAACAACAACAACTAAGTCTTTTGTCCTAAACAAGTTGGGATAGGCTAGAAAGAAATCCAATAAGAAAATACATCCAAGAACAAAACAAAACATAAAAACATACTAAAAATAAGAGTAGCCATACTAATAATAATACCTATAATAATAATAGTAATAGTAGAAACCTAGACCTCGACCATGATCTAATAGAGGGACCTACAAACCTATGGCATCGTTCCTACCCCTAAGTTCCTACGTCATGGCTCCGGTACATGAATTGCTAACTTCCAAGCGCTCCTATCGATTGCCAACTCCTTGGAGACATTCCAATCTTAAAAGTCTCTTTTCACTGATTCTTCCCATGTCAATCTTGGTCTCCCTCTCCCCCTCCGTGTGTTCTCGAAATGATTAAGAATTCCGCTACGTACCAGTGCCTCTGGAGGTCTGCGTTGGATATGTCCAAACCATCTCAAACGATGTTGGGTCAGCTTCTCCTCTATCGGTGCGACCCCAACCATATCCCGTATGTCATCATTTTTAATCTAATCTTTCCTCGTGTGACCGCAGATCCACCGCAACATACGCATCTCAGCTACACTCATCTTCTGGACATGTCGTCTTTTAGTAGTCCAACATTCTGCGACATACAACATCGCAGGTCTAATCGCTGTCCTGTAAAACTTGCCTTTTAGCTTATGCGGGATTTTTTTATCGCATAGGACGCCTGATGCTTGCCGCCATTTCACCCATCCCGCTCTTATCTTGTGACTAACATCTTCATCTATTTCGCCATCGCTCTGTAGCATCGACCCTAAATATCGAAAGGTATCCTTCATAGGTACTACCTGACCGTCTAGACAGACATCTCAATCCACTGGTCGTATCCCACTAAACTCACACCCTATATACTCCGTCTTAGTTCTACTAAGCCTAAACCCTTTGGACTCTAAACTTTGTCTCCACAACTCCAATTTTCTATCGACCCCCGTCCTACTCTCATCGACTAACGTCACATTGTTGGCAAAGAGCATACACCAAGGAATCTCTCCATCCTTCGTGATCTCATCCATTACTAAGGCAAAAATATACAGGCTCAAAGTTGATCCCTGATGTAGTCCTATTTTAATAGGAAAGTCACTAGTCACACTATCACATGTCCTGATGCAAGTAACAGCACCATCATACATGTCTTGAATGAGAGTAACATACTTCGTGGGGACTTTATTCTTTTCTAGTGCCCACCACATAACTTTCCTTGGCACTTTATCGTATGCTTTCTCCAAATCAATGAAAACCATATGTAGATCCTTCTTTCGCTCCCGATATCTCTCCATCAATTGCCTTATTAGGAAGATGGCCTCCATGGTCGACCTCCCAGGCATAAAACCAAATTGGTTTTTCGAAATGTTTGTCATCCGTCTCAAGCGATGCTCTATCACTCTCTCCCAAAGATTCATTGTATGACTCATAAGCTTAATCCCTCTATAATTTGTACAGCTTTGAGCATCCCCTTTATTCTTGAAGATTGGTACTAGAGTGCTTCTCCTCCACGCATCTGGCATCCTACTTGATCGAAAAATGCTATTGAATAGTTTGGTTAACCAAACTACAGCCACATCTCCGAGGCATCTCCATACTTCGATTGGTATGTTATCAGGTCCTAGAGTCTTACCTACTTTCATTCGTTTTAAGGCTTTTTTCACCTCGGACTCTTGAATTCTCCTAACAAAACGTCTATTGGAGTCATCGAAGGAGTCGTTCAGCACAATTCCTAAGTCGTCATCCTCTCCATTGAATAACTGAGCAAGAAAATAATGTGCACCAAAAGGAAAAAAAATAATTGAGCACCTTACAAACACCAAGCATATCCAAATAAAGCGTACGCATCCCTGCAACGTGGGACCCATGCTCCCATGTGGTGTTTGCTCGGTATCGAATAATCGAACGGGCCTGATGGATGGAATTGTATCCTCTGGATGGTCATCCAATGGACGCTTTCGATTTCAACTGTCCGATTTAATCTCAATGGATATGGATGTCTCGTGCATAATAGGCAGATTGATAGGCCCGAAAAAATCTAACCGTTAAGATTAAATCGGACGGCTCGAATCGAAAGACGTCCACTGGATGGTTGTATTCAACCATCCACCCCCTTGATGGAATCTTGCGGGGAAATTGAATAGCAACGACCAAGCAGGCCCCACCAGTCAGCTATGTACGCTGTTGATGCACAGTGTTTATGAATAGTGACTTGCATATGAATATATATGTATAGACTAGCAGCAATGCCCATTCAATGTGTGGGCGGACTTTAATAGGCAATATGTAAAAAAAAAAAGTCATATTTGACATAGATTTGTCTATTTTCAACGGTGCTAGTATTCACCGGTTTAAACAAATAGAATCAATAAAAGTAGGCATTGTCTAGTTTTAAAAAAATAATTAGATGAGAAAAAAATTTTCTCAATAAGAAATTTCACATAAAAGTATATTTGTCCAATTGGACCGACCTCATATTTACAGTTGTGATACTACGCCATTTTTTATTATCAGTACCGGTTATATATAGATTTTTAGTTTCGGTTATCAAGCAGCATTAATAATAACGGGTGCTAAAGATAATTAAAAACCGGTACTAAAAAGCCGGTGTTAAAAATCCACTGGAAATCGCAACAAAAAAGACAGAGATCTTTAGTACCGATTTTTAGTTAACTAAAAACCGGTAATAAATTTATCATTTTTAGTATCGGTTTTTAGTTAAAAACTGGTACTAAAGATCTCTGAGAAGGGAATAATTGCATTTTTATGACATATGAAATATGAAATATGAAATAGGCGATTACCAAGAAAACCAAGGGAGAATCCATGCTTGTCGGAGCTTGCATGTCCCTAATTGCATACGTTCGAGAAAAAGTCAGTCATAAGTCATAACATAGCTCAAACAACACACTTAAAATTGGTACAAAACAGACTTAGAATTATGACATGTTCTTTAGTATTTCTTAAAGAGGCTCTTCTCGAAATTTAATCTCTACATGTACTTGAAATTGACATAAAAAAAATTGAACAGAAACTGTGACTAATGTGCACCTGAAAATGCAATATTTCAGTCTTGTCAACTATAAGTTCAATCTTTTCACCACGATCTAGAATCTTTTCAATGTTATCCATCATGACACCCTTCATCTTTGTAAGATCTATCAGCTTGCCCATTTCCTCTGGGTGGTCTATGCAATACTGCATAAGCTCTTTTAGTCGTGGCCTAGTCATTGTGAGGTAACATTTCACATCATTACCATTATTTTTTTTCTAAAATAACTCATAAGCCTATAGTTTTCTCTTCAGATATGGATTATTAATTTGGTTTCATATAAAAAAAATTAAGGACGCTTTGAGTCACATATACTACCCAAAATCACAATCAAGTCTATAAGAGATACTGAAAAGATGTGAGTCCCGCCCCTCGTCATTTATATCTGAGCCATACTGTTGCAGAAAGTCTTCCTTAACTCTCTCTAGAAACACAAATGGTGCACTTCATCCCAATCCTTCCTCGGCCACCACGAGAAACACTATATCATTAGAAATATAAATGCAAAATGAACTTCTTTTCATATGAAAGTACTGGTACTGTATTGGTTTTACATTATAAGGAACAAAAATAGCATATCGAAACCCTTCTCAACAAGGAAATTGAAGGTGTGATCATCACATGAGTAGGTGAATTTGTTGCTACTTGGAGGCAACTTGGCCAAAGACTGAATCGCAATTGTTTTGATATTTCCAAAAAACCAGGTGTGTTCAGCTAACACCACCGTCCCCTTGGCGACAAAGCTATATATAAGAGGTTGCTTATTCGTTATTGTTCTCCTCTAATCCTCCTAATTGATCTGAAAATAAAAGGAGAAAGAATTAAGCACATAAACCATAGATACACCACTTGATTGTAAGGATTTGTAGCCAGGTTTAGAACCCTTCCAATTAAGCCTATCCCAAATTAAATTTTCATCGTGGAGTCCATGGTCCTAAAAACATGGTTTCTGTGGTGAAAAATTATTGAGGGAAATGATGAAAATCACAACCACGAATATACAATTAGAGAGACAGACCTGCTGCCAAATTTCATACATTACAGCATAAAATGGAAAGCAATTATGAAATTACTGGAATACGTAATTACCAAGCACAAGTCTAGTTGATGTGATTAACTGGGTAGAACTCTTTCGACTTCTGCTCTTTTTTCGCTTTCCAAACTGTATTATGCACAACAATAGTAAAATAACAAACTTATTATCTATTCCATAAAAATATTTGCCTAACCAATAAGATGTCTTTATCGTACATGAATTTCTGCATTGAATATCATTTCTGAAAATTTCCAAAAAACTCGAAAGGAAGAAGGAAATGAAATAGAATAAACAACAGGAAGAACTCTGAGAAAGTAGATGTGATGATTGCCATACAATTCCAAAATTGCTCATCGACAATTGCAAACACCAGTCAAACAAATAGCAAATAAGAAGAAAAACAACTATACAGATTCCAGGAACCAGTTCTATTTAAGAAAACAAACACATGTAATGCCTATAGTACTATTTCATATCATCTAGGCATTGAAGAAAAATAAGGAGATTTAAAACAAATTGAAGAACAACCAAAATTTGACAGATTAATATAGAGTCCAGCCAGGAGGTAATTCCCAGACCATAGTTTTGAGTTTTTTTATTTTGTTTGCAAAATCGTTGAACTACGAAACTATTTATTTTTGTCAACAAGTTTTCTTGAATTATTTTCCTCTTTTAAACCCAACAGAGAGAAACTGAACTTTTAATCACACATTTTCATTTACTGTTTCTTACAGACCATCAACAAGAAATTGGAAAATGGACAGTAAGATCCTTGCCCTATCTTGCACATCAACTCTCTCTCTATCCCTCTCTTATCCTTTAAAGCCTCTTACATTCTATCTTGTCTGTAATTGAATCCGACAAAGAATATGCCAAAAAAAAAAGAAAGTGAAAAAAAGCTTACACAGATTTTGTGGAAATTTATACTCGTTTTTGAACAAGGAGCAACTTGTGGGCAAAAATCAGAAAACCACCATTTGTCGATAGAGAAATAAGGGATAGAAAGAGGGAATCCTCAATGATAGTCACGCCTTCTCAGTCACCTCATATGTTTGGGTTATATACTCATTTTAAATCTAGAAGCGAAAAATTTTTCTGAGCGAGAGGTTGTGGCCTTGTTGGTTTCGGACGCGAGAAAAACTTTTTAATTGCAACATTTAATTGAAACAATGCATGATAAAAATTGTTGACCCATCATCAGATGCAAGGGAGGTCATCACGCTTCTTCATCCGACGGCTCTCCTTTGCACACCCTGTACCGCCATGACCAATCCACGTGGCATCCAATTGGATCTAATGGATCGATAGAACAGATGAATTATCTAGGCACAACCTTCTTCTGGGTGAACTGGTAGGTCCCACTTTCCGAAGAGAGATATTCTGGGTGACCTCCTCACACGCGTCGCCGTCGATCCAATCGGATCCGACCTCTGGGTGGCCCTCTTTTACTCTCTTTGTGCCATTAGGTTTTTGAGGTGGGGTTAGATCAGGATCTGACGATGGAAATGAAGTGGGAGGAGAAACAGTAAAGGGCCAAGGGGTTCCATCAGTAGAAAAAGAAAGGGCCGAAAATAAAAATAATTTATATTTACAGAACTTATAAAATGGATAGAGGAGAATCGAACTGGCGTACATAGCAAAATCGACCAGTGCGAGTTCCATCTGCAAACGAAAGGTGAACAGACAATTTAACCCTTTGTTTGGAGACATCTGGTCCAGATATTAAACTATCAATGATTCAGATCATAAATTAAAAAGTTGGATACACCCTTGATTTGAAAGTTTACACCTTTGAATTGGTGTTTTTAATATAGTAGAGATAGAGATAGAGATAGAGATTAGGTTAAGATTTTAATTTTTTTTCCCATTGTGAACTCGGGCATAAGTCCCTTAATCTGATGAAATCTATATTTAGTAATTTTATTTTGACAATATTTGAACCATCACCTAATCAACCCGTACTATCTAATTTCAATAAATAAATAAATAAAATAAGTAAATCCGTCCTTATCTTTTCAAACATAGGCGGTTCCAAAATCCAAGTACATAAAGAGGAAAACTTGACTTAATAACAATTAATAATTTCGAATCAGATAAAATCATACAAACCGTAACTTTACTTCAAATGGCACAAATATGTTTTTTACATTTCGTGAATTCCAGAGCCCCCAATGGCTTCTGTAATTATTTTAATATTTTGAATTTTCATTGGGAAAAAATATATATTGTAATAAAGGGAGTTTCTATCTGCGCCGGTTGGTTGGATTGCATTGACAGACAAAACTTAAAAAGATAAATAGGGCTCCGTTTGGATGCGTTGAGAATAAGATAGGAAGAAGGAAGAAGGAAAGAAATTTATTGGGAAGGGGTAAATTTATTGGGAAGTGTGTAACTTTTGTGAAGAGTTTGGATGGTTAGAAATAAATTTATTGGTAAAAAGTGGTTATTCCTTATTCCTTATTCCGGGAAGAAGCCATCCAAACGGAACCTAGGAAACACTTGAATTGAGAATAGAACTCAAAATTACATGTTTGAGCACTTTTCCTTAACTTCAAATTTTTTACTTTTGTGAATTTCACTCCTCAAAGTCAATTTTCGTGTTTTTTATTTCTTTAAAATAGAAAAAAAGATCGCCTATTATATCTCTCAAGAGATCAGCAGATAAGTTGTTGTCTGCCTGATGCAATAAGGTCATGCGCACACTTCAATAAAATAGGTGTAACTTTTAATCCGACCGTCGGATCGGACTGAAATTTTGACAGGAGATCCGTAACTCAAATTTTTAGCCAAATCGTCAGCTCCGATTCACGATCTGAGCCTTCTTTCATGGACTTTTAGGCATTTCTTTACTATTTTTAGCAGTTTTAGCATTATTTTAAAAATTTTATATATTTTCTCTTTCTAGGGTTTCTATATTAGCTATTTAAGACGGCCTTTGTGGTTTATGGAAGTTTAATAAATTTTGAGAATTAAAACTTTATTAAAAAAAAATCTGAGAATCTGTGTGATTTCTCAGCCAAAAATCTCATTTTTCGTACTTTTCTATTATCTTTCTTCATCGTTCGCGTATCACTGCCTGTGTCACCTATGCATTAACAAAAAAGATGTCTGTGATTTCTAGTGACGATCGCAGCTGACCAATAGAAGAAGTCCACGTGGTGCCAACAGGTCAAACTGTCAAAGTACCATTCCAGCTGGACATTACAAAATCCTGTAAAATACCAGCGCCAAAATTACCTGGACCAATTTAATTTTAATTTACTAGATGCCAAATTCATTGTGGGTGACTGGGTGTCATCGAGTGACAATGTGACATTGACGTCTTGAAAAGTAAGAAGTGAAATTATTCTGGGGCCACTAAACTGATATAATCATATATGGGTAATTCTGGGCTGGATTGCACTGCACATATTATTTTTTTTTCTTTTTGCAAAGTGGGTTTTATTAAATTTTTTGTTAAAATTTATATTCTACGAAATTACTTGCGGAATGTTCGAATCATTTGTTAAAAATTAAAAATTTTCTAGTATTAAAAGTCCACTGCATTTGATTTGATAGTTTCGATTATGTTTATTCAAAATAATTATTTTAAACTTTGAGACACCCCACAAAAGTACGGGGCCCGAAAAGAATGGAATGTGAATATTTACTGCTTATTTTGTTGTCAATTAACTATTTGAGTTGGGGACTCGAGGATTAAAATTGAGTTTTACGAGCTTACATTCGTAAAGGTTTATGTGAGATTAACTCAAATTTATCATATATATGAATAATGAAGTCGACCTGATCTATCAAAAAGTCAAAAAACTTCAATACATACTTCAAACTTAATTTTCGAGTCAATTAAACTTATATTGCATCTAATTATATATTTCTCAAACACTTGATCATGCCAAAACCACCTCAAAAGAGTTTTAAATTATTTGTACATCAAATAAAACAAAACTCATAGTCTAGTCCGAATTTGTCTTTTTTAAAATCAACAAACAATGAGCTGAGTTATGATGCGACACAATCGTGCAGCCATAAAGCTTTAGGATGTGTTCTGGCGGACCAGATTAGATGAGGTCAGGTCATGGACCGGATCGATTTGTAAAGGATAGTGAGTCTATTCTACAATAGTTCCAAGTAACTCTTCCTGAGTAGGGTAATACATAAGCTGATGTCTTATTGACAGAATGACACTAAATACAGTACATCAGAATATCAAAGATTTAACCCCGGGAGAATCAGAGGGTTACGATCGTGCGATATGAGAAATGGACCACCCGCATAGTTTAATTATTTTTTTCCTTCCTTTGGACGATAATGTCTGCTTTGTTGCTCAACAAATTAATATTACATGAGATCCAGTACAGATCTTATTGAAAACAAATCCTCGGTGCTATACGGATGTAAAGCAAAAACAAATCCAAAACAAATCCTAATGATGATAACTGTTATTAATTGAATACTGCTTCACGATTTTGTAAAGCATTATTCGGCTAGGTAAAATCTGATTTGGTACTCAATTTGTGACTGATTACTGTATCACTCCAAAGTGATTCATCATGTAAATTAATTAAACTCAAAAGTTCAATTTGCAACAGAATGAATAAAAACTTTATATCCAACCATTGCCTTTTTGACGGGTACCATAAGTTCATAAAGCAACCATTGCCTTTTTTTTACCTAATGTTAAATTAACAATAATCTATGTGATTCGGCTGCTGAAACAACACAAATCAGTATTAAACTGAAAACAACATGAGGTTTTGTTTGAACCAGCAATAAATGCACGTTGTAAGTGCTTCTTATAACACATGTGCAGGGCCAGAACGAATAAAGAAACAAAAATATAAATAGATTAAAAAAATAAAGAAGGATATCAACCTTTTGAGTCTGTTCTCGAAAATGAATAGTCAGAGAACGGGGGTAGCTAACTCTTGTATTTTGGCCTACAAAACATAAACACAGTTGAACTACAACAATTGCTGAAGAATAATAAATTTCAGAAACTAGAGAGGTTTTTGGAATAATATGTTGAGATTAGAGAGGAGAGAGAGCGGTACCGATCGGTACAGAGAGCAAAGAGAGAGGGAGTAGATGGAGATTTGGGTTTTTGAGTTTCTCACCCAGGGACTCCGCACGGGACACAGAGAAAGAAAAATGAGAGTTATTTTTGGTGGGGTGCATGCAGCCCTGATTTTCATTTTCCCTTTTATTAGGCAAATGTTAACAATTTACAAACCAACCCTATAAAGTATTATTATTACACAAATGACATAAAGGAAAGCTAAATGGGCTAAATGAGAAGGGACCCAACAAACTCCTCCTCCCGACTCATGGAGCGCATCCTTCTACCAAACTCGCCTTTTCACAACAAGCTTCAAGTTTCAAAGACGGTACCGGATTCGTCAACATATCCGACCCATTCTCACTAGTGTGGATTTTCTCCAACACCAATTTCTTCTTCTCAAGCACATCGCGAATCCAATGATACCTCAAATCTATATGCTTGGACTTAGAGTGAAATGTCGGATTCGTGCTCAAATGAATTGCACTTTGGCTATCACAAAACAACACATACCTCTCTTGCCGAACGCCTAACTCATGCAAGAACTTCTTCAACCAAATTAGCTCCTTGGATGCCTCCGTAATGACTATGTACTCGGCTTCGGTAGTAGAAAGTGCAATGCATTTTTGTAACTTAGATTGCCATGACACGGCTCCATTTCCAAAACACACCAAATAACCGGATGTAGACTTCCTCGAGTCTATGTCACCGGCCCAATCGGCATCCGTATATGCCACTAAAGTTGGGTTCTTGCCACCAAAACAAAGACAACGGTTGGTTGTACCCCTCAAATACCGAAGTATCCACTTGACGGCATTCCAATGCTATTTGCCGGGGTTAGAAAGAAAACGACTTACCACACCAACCGCTTGAGCAATATCCGGTCTTGAGCACACCATAGCATACATCAAAGAGCCAACAACCGATGCATATGGTACATCCTTCATCTCCTCCTTCTCCTTGCCACTTTTAGGACAACCATTACGTGACAACCTAAAATGGTTAGCAAGAGGAGAGGAAACCGGTTTACACTTGCTCATGTTGAATCTTTCAAGTACCTTCTCAATGTACTTCTCTTGTGACAACCAAAGCTTGTGTGCTCCACGATCTCTAGTGATTTTCATGCCAAGAATTTGCTTTGCCGCACCTAAGTCTTTCATGGCAAATTATTTTCCAAGACTCTCTTTCAACTTTTTGATCTTTTCTAGATCCCTTCCAACGACCAACATGTCGTCAACATAGAGCAAGATAATGATGAAATCACCATTAGAAAATTTCTTCACAAAAACACAATTATCCGAGATGGTTCTCTCAAAGTTGTTGTCACACATAAAAGATTCAAACCTTTTATACCAATTCCGAGGTGCTTGTTTCAAGCCATAGAGGCTCCTCCTCAATTTGCAAACCAAGTGCTCTTGCCCTTTTGTAACAAACCCTTCCGGTTATTTCATGTAGAGCTCCTCCTCCAAATCGCCATGGAGGAATGCGGTTTTGACATCTAGTTGCTCAATCTCCAAATTCAAACTAGCGGCCAAACCGAGCACAACTCGAATTGAGGACATCTTGACCACCGGCGAAAAGATTTCTTCAAAATCAATTCCCTTATTTTGGTCAAATCCTTTCACAACTAGCCGAGGTTTATATCTTGGCTTTGCCTTTTGACCCTCGGATTTCACACGATACACCCATTTGTTCTTGAGCACCTTCTTGCCTTTTGGCAACTTTACCAATTCAAAAGTGTTGTTCTCATGCAATGATTTCATCTCATCTTGCATGGCTTCCAACCACTTATTTTTGTACTCCGACAACATGGCTTCTTCATAACATTCGGGCTCACCGCCATCTACAAGTAATACAAACTCATTAGAAGAGTACCTTGTATTAGCCCGTCTTTCTCGACTTGACCTCCTTAGTTCTTGCACTTGAGAGCTATCACTTGAAGAGGTTTCGGTTTGAGAATCATTCTCTTTATTTTGGGTGCGTTTGGATAGGTGTAGGAAGAAGGGAAGAAGGGAAGAAGTGGGAAGAAGTATTGGAAAGTGTGTAACTTTGTGAAGAGTTTGGATTGTTTATAATTTTTTTTCTTCTTTTTCCTTCTTCTTCTTCTTTCTTCCAACAATCCAAACGCACCCTTTGTGGGACATTGGTTTCGGTTGATTGGCTAGAATTTGGGTGATTGGTTTCGGTTCTTAGGTTGTTTCTTGAAATAGGAGTTAGGTCAACATGGCTACTTGAAGCGATTTTGGCCTTGTCGAGGTTGCTCAAATTTTCAATGGTTTCTTGTTCAAAGAATACCACATCTCGACTTTTCACTAACTTCTTTTCAATCGGATCCCACAACCTATATCCAAACTCACTATTTCCATACCCCAAAAAAACACACTCCTTAGTCTTGCTATCAAGCTTTGACCTTTCATCCTTGGGTATATGCACAAAAGCTCTACAACCAAACACTCTTAGATGGTCATAAGAAATATCTTTACCTTTCCAAACCCTCTCGGGTATGTCACCATCCAATGCATGCGAAGGAGAACGGTTAATCAAATGAACCGCGGTGTTCAAAGCTTCACCCCAAAAACCTTTGGAAAGCTTGGAATGAGAGAGCATGCAACGAATTCTCTCACAAATGGTGCGATTCATTCGCTCGGCCACACCATTTTGTTGTGGAGTTTTGGGCACGGTCTTCTCAAGTTTAATACCATTGGTCTTGCAAAACAACTCAAACGGACCACGATATTCTCCTTCATTATCCGATCGGATGCACTTCAACTTTCGACTGGTCTCTCTTTCAACCTCCACAACCCATTGCTTGAACACCTCTAAGACTTGATCCTTCGTTTTCAAAGAGTATGCCCACAACTTTCTTGAACGATCATCCACAAAAGTGACAAAGTAAAGAGAACCGCCAAGAGTTCTATCTCCCATAGAACAAAGATCGGTGTGAACTAAATCAAGCACACCCGGCCTCTTACTTGTTGGATTTCTCTTGAAGGCCACACGATGTTGTTTGTCCGCTAAACAATGTGTGCATGAGGTAAGTGAAGTACCATCAATAGGCACATACTTCCTTTTAGAAAGAATCTCAATGCCCTTCTCACTCATGTGACCCAACCTCAAATGCCACAAATCGGTTGAGTTACACTCGGCGGCATTCACCTCACCACACACCTTCACTTGAGTAACATAGAGCGAACCGGATTTGGTTCCTCGAGCAACAACCAAATGACCCCTCAACAACTTCCACTTCCCACCAAGGAAGCAACTTTGATACCCCTCATCATCAAGGGCACCCACCGAAATTAAATGAAGCCTTATATCCGGCACATGCCGAACATTCTTGAGAGTAAGCTTGCATCCTAAACTAGTCTCCACACAAACATCTCCAATGCCAAAGATTTTGCAAACTCCATCATTCCCCATTCTAACAACACCAAAATCACCTTTCTTGTAGGAAGTGAACAAGTCACGTCTAGATGTGAAATGGAATGAGGCGGAAGAATCAACCACCCAAGTGGAGTCTTGACTAGTAAAGTTCACAAAACCCTCATCACAAGCTATAAATACTTCATCATTTGTAACAATTGCGGTGGTACTTTCTTTCTCATCATCTTCTCTTCTTCCCCTAGATTGATCTCTTTTGGAGCCATCATTCTTGGCTTTCAACTTCCGGCATTCACTTCTCTTGTGGCCGGGCTTTTTGCAATAATAGCATGTAATCCCCTTTCTTGACTTGGACCTCCCCTTTGACTTATCCCTATCATCATCACCATGAGCATTCCTTTGAGTACTCCTTGCACGATTTTCGGTGACAAGAGTCGAAGACTCACTAGTGATCCCTAAATCCTTACGCCTCAACTCCTCATTGAGAATGCTATCTTAACCATGGCTAGGGTCACAACACCGGGAGCGTATCCTCTGGATGGTTGTAATACAACCATCCAGTGGACGTCTTTGGATACGAGCCGTCTGATTTAATCTAAACGGTTAGATTTTTTCGGGCCTATCAATCTTAGTATCATGCACGGGGCATTTATAGCCATTGAGATTAAATCAGACGGCTGAGATCGAACCATCCACTGGATGGCCATCCAGAGGATGCGATTTCCACAACACCATCGGGTGCCGAATTACTCAACGACAACACTAAAGTCTCCCAACTATCGGGTAAGGAACTCAACAAAATCAATGCTTGCAACTCCTCATCCAACGTCATTTTCATGGTAGATAAACGGTTCACACAATCTTGGAACCGACTCAAATGATCCGACACCGAGGAACCTTGGCATGGTAGATAAACGGTTCACACAATCTTGCGCTCATACAAGCTTTCAAGCTTTTCCCACAACACCTTGGCATCGGTTTCGGATGAGATATGGTGATAGACGGAATCATCAACCCATTGTCTAATTATGGCTATTGTCTTCCTATTAGACACTTTCCAAACATCATCGGTGGTAGTAGCGGGTTTGGTACCCGAAAGGGGTTCATATGCATCCTTGCAATACAACAAATCTTCCATATGAGACTTCCAAATGGAGTAATTGAAAGATGTAAGTTTAACCATGGTACCACTATTACTCTCTTCCATTTTGGACACAAACCCTAGATCCCAAATGCAATACACCGGTCAAAGAGAACCTCACCTCAATACGGCGGAGCAACGGCCACTCGCGACTCGACGGCAACAATCCGATCGATGTCGGAAACGGAGGTGATCAACGGCTACGGCTCGGCAGCGGCTAGGGTTTGACGGCGGTGACTCGACGGCTAGGATTTTCGCAACAGTGACTTAGCGGCGACGAACCTCGCGCTCTGATACCAGTTGTTGAGATTAGAGAGGAGAGAGAGCGGTACCGATCGGTATAGAGAGCAAAGAGAGAGGGAGTAGATGGAGATTTGGGTTTTTGAGTTTCGCATCCAGGGACTCCGCACGGGACACAGAGAAAGAAAAATGAGAGTTATTTTTGGTGGGGTGCATACAGCCCCGATTTTCATTTTTCCTTTTATTAGTCAAATGTTAACAATTTACAAACTAACCCTATAAAGTATTATTATTACACAAATGACATAAAAGAAAGCTAAATGGGCTAAATGAGAAGGGACCCAACATAATATACCTCTTAGAATTTGAGAAATTTGGAGACATGCTGTTGCAGAATGAGATTTCCTTTCACGTTATTAACTCGGCAGCGGGTTAAGGAGCATGAAAACTCTAGCTCTACTTCCTGCTTATTCAACATTTTACATCAGTAAGGCACCAGTGATATCATGTGATTTATTGCATCTTAAGGTGACACAATTTGAAAATGAGAAAAGGGAGTAATTAATCAGCAAACCAAGCTTTAACAGAAAAATGCGAAAAGAGGTAAGCCGACACAAAATGAAGAATATGTGGGTTTATTAGACAACCGAGGAATAAGTAACAATACTTGTCAACTAATTAGCAAAATGGGGTAAAGAAAACTTATATAATTGTTCACCGCTGATGATGAGAGTAAATTAGTAGAAAAATTAGGTGATTTGCTAATCAAAGTTGGCCAAAAGACGATAAAAGTTAGAGAGAGAGAGGAGACCCGCTTACAAGAATCGCTTGATCTCAGAGGGCATCTTCTGGTGTGGATCCGCAGTAGGGTCGACGCTATCTGACGTCTCGTCAGATAAATAAACCCTCTAAGGTGCACTGTCTTGCGTGGTCTGGTGTAGCCAAGAAAAATAAATCCAGAAAACAGAAGGCAATAGGTAAAAGAAGTCTTGCCTGATGAATGCTAATGTTGCTGACCAAATTCCAGATTTAATTGAGATTCCTCCATATGCCTTTTTAATTAATTTATTTATAATTCTACTCAGCAGTAAGATAGTACAGTAAGCAACTGGTACTGGCATTAGAAGAAGAACTTACTTGAAGCCACCTGTAGACATGGGCCGATTGTTTATATCAGGATGGACGGAGAGGCGCAAGTGAGGAGAGGCTGCCAACTGGCCTGCCAGCACATTAAGCAGGGTAGTCTTGCCAGAACCAGAGGAACCCATGATAGCTAGTGCTGGTATGGCACACTTCTATTTGCATCAATAAACGGTTTCTAGATAAATTTTAAGAATAGAAAGTAATAGAAAGTAATATAAAAGTTCCTTGAATTTTTAGAATAGGTGCTACATGTAACACACCCAAAGGTAATACTCGCCTTGGTAGCTACCAAAGTAACGAACCACATTGGGATGGCTGCACTTCCATAGCATCTTCATACCATTCCTCCTGTTTATGCACAAAGCATCACTCATGAGTCAATTTGCTTCAGTTTTAATTTTATATATTGAATAGAACAAAGAAAATAAATACAATACCCCTTCAGTCAAGGAAATAACTTTGACAACTATCAGCTCTTATGTTCTTATGTATCTTGCTTTATAAACTGCACCATACGAACCTTTCCCTACTATTCCCATGAATTTAGACATGGCGTGTGATCTTCTTAAAATTCTGAATATGGCAAAGGGACAAGGAAGAACTGAGTCAACAAATGTTTAATCAGCTTAGTTACAAAAATATGATACAAATAGAGATTGTACCTAGACAAATTTGTCTCAAAGCATTTAAAAAAGTTACTTTGTATTGTATTGTCCACTAAATAAACAGTGAGCCATCCATTTAAAAAAGTCATCGCAACAATTACGAATACTATAGATATTGCAACCTAGAAATTTTAGAGAAACAAACAGAAAAATAAAATGTCTTTCAAGTATGATAAAAGTAAAAAGAAGTAGAACATCTCAATATAGTGGAGCCTAAACCTTCAAATAAATTAATAATCATAACAATAAATTAAATTTAATTAAAAAAAGGCACATGTCAAATGTAAAATGGTATTGTTAACGGTATATGATCAAGATAAAATGGTAATACATGCAACTACTCAGTAAGAGCAATGGTGTGCACCAATCATGTGTAATTCAACAAATTGTAACTAGTTCTCATAATTATTAGTAGAACCATGGAATCTCCAACACAATGAGTATTTATAAAGTACTCATAGTCATTGAAAATGTCTATCAGACACCCTTTCCATTATTGAACCAGTATTACAGACATGCTCTTATGTATATTTCTAATAAGCTTTTAACTTTATGCATTCAATTAACCACGTATCAATAGCATATCTCACAAACATCCTTGAGATATATGTTTTAAAACTTATACATACCTTCAAGAAAATTGGAGAATCAATTGCATGGATTAATATAATAAGCAAAATGAGATTTACTCGGGAAATGAGATTTATTTAGTTGGAACAGACTTGTCCCTGCTTGGTACAAGTTAACAAACTTCAACAAATTAAAATGGTGAACACAAACATGCATGAACTACCATAGATTAACTTAATCAACATAGATATAAACCGGTGCAGGTCAATACTAGTTAAAGTGAGCCAAGCATCAAAAGTTGATATAATGGATCCACGTGACAGAAATAAAGCACTAACATAAATTAAAGATCTCGCAGCAATAAAGTTCTGATCAGATCAATCAAGCAAAATTATAGAGGAGACTATGCAACACAAAGGGGAAAACAAAAACTACCACTGAATTGCTCCAGAGGTAAAATGATGAGGAAATAGAGACGTAGCGCCATGGCCAACACCTCGCGTTGCTTCATCGCTGCACCACCTAGCCTCACCATCGCCACTACCTTCCCTACCTCAGGCCAGGCTTGACTACTTGCATCTCCTTCCTCCTTAAAACCCTAGCGTTGCCTTCTCGGATATGTTCTCAGATGGGATTATCGGAGGGTCTAATGGGTTAATGGAGGCACGGAAGAGGAGCTGACATGGGTGGAGTGAATTGCTCGAGGTTTCGCTAGAGAGAGAAACATGAATTGGGTATTCTTAGAAGAAATGTTGGATGCTAGAGATTTTCATCCAACATGGATTGTTTGGATTAAATCACTCTTTTATGAGGGAGAAATGTGCATAAATATAAATGGCACATTGACACCATACTTCCAAGTCAAGAGAGGGTTGAAGCAAGGAGATCCCTTATCCCCTTTGCTTTTTAATTTGGTAGCAGATTGTCTCAATCATATGCTCAAAAAAGCATGATTACAAGGGGTCATCAGAGGGTTAGGACCTAGTATAGATAATGGTACTCCCCTCACCAATTTACACTATGCAGATGACACAATTGTGTTGTCTCAAGCTGATGATAGCATGATACAGGCTATTAAATGGGCTTTTATTGGATTTGAGGCCCTCTCTGGTATGAAAGTCAATTTCCATAAAAGTAAACTATATGGTATAAATATTTCTGATGAGAGAGAGCAACATTTAGCCAGAATTTTTGGTTGTAAAACGGCTACTTTTCCTATGTATTATTTAGGGATTCCTCTCCATTGGAGGAAACCTAATAACAAAGAGTGGCAGAGAGTTTTAGATAAAATCCAAAGGAAATTACAGGGGTGGCAGGGAGCACTTCTTTCTTACGGAGGTAAAATCACTTTCATTAAGAGTGTGCTCTGAGCTTTGACTCTGTATATGATTTCTTTCCATTGGATTCCAAGTACAATTTTAAAAAAGATAGATAGAATTAGGACAGATTTTCTTTGGCATTCTGGTGCTAAACGAAAATACCATCTAGTTAATTGGAGATTGGTATGTAGGAGTAAAGATAGGGGGGTTTGGGGTTATTAGATTTGCGGATAATGAATATAGCCCTTCTTTGTAAATGGCTTTGGAGATTGAAAGATCCTAGCACATCTGGTTGGTGGAAGGATATTTTGAAGAATAAATATGAGATTAACAGAAGGAAATATGATACTTCTTTTTTTTTTGGAAACAAATAGTAAAACATGAACAGTTAATCAACATTAACTGTACATATGAGGTGGGGAATGGTAGAGGTATAAAATTTTGGACTGATAGGTGGTGTTCAGATAATCCCCTATCAATTGAATTTTATTCACTATATAAAATTTGTTCCCAACCTGATATACGGGTGGCTGATGCTATACAAGATATAAATCAGTCAATTTCTTTTGTTAGACAGTTAAATAGGATTCAAAGAGAAGCTTGGAATCATATGAAAACAATTATAGATCCAATTTGTCTGTCTGTATCTTCAGATAAAGTGTATTGGTGTTTAACTAGTGATAAAATGTTTACCGTGAAATCCTTATATCACTTGTTAGAACATTGGGGGGTAATTGGACCAAGTTATGATTTGCTCTGGACTCTAAGAGTTCCTTCTAAGATAAAAGTCTTTCTCTAGTTGATGATAAATAATAGAATTTTGTCTAAAGATAACCTCATCTTAAAAGGTTGGAGTGGAGATCCTTATTATGAGTATTGTTCACACATTGAAACTGTGTGCCATTTATTTTTTGTTTGTGATAATAGTCATTTGGTGTGGTCATGGTTTTTAGGTCAATTTCACTGCACAGTGCCACAATCATTAGATGATTTGATGATAATAGCAACTAAGACAGACAATAGATTAGCCTTCTTGCATTGGTGTGCGGCCATATGTTGGATAATATGGAAAAATAGGAATGTTGTTTGCTTTAATAATGCTCCACATCATTCTGTTTTTTTAGTTTGCACAGCTGTCACACAATTGATGAGATACTGGCAAGAGATGTGGTCTGATAAGCTCAAAGAGAGCATCTGGAGCATGGCCCCCATTTTGATGACTCTGCCAGAGCAACTTTTGGAAGAGCCAGAAGGGAGATCCAGGGAGGAAGGTACTCTGCTAGGTCCAATGCTGAGGTGCTGGGAAGAAGACAGTCTTGATGGTTAGAGGGACCAATGTGGGGCTTGGGTTACTCATGGTGTTGATTGTACTCATTGTGTCTTGTGCTTCTATAATACTTCTGAAAGATATGTTTGTTAGTTGGGTGTTATTGTTAATTCCAAGATAATAAGGGTGCACTGATATGGGGATTGAGGGAAGATATCAGTGCAGAGATTGTTTTACGGTTTTTGTTGGTTTGGTTAGAAGGGGGTTTAATAACTGTACTAACGGTTTGGTTGGTTCTGTATAAACTTTGGTGTGCTTTCTTGAATGAAAGTGGTGGATAAGTCCACTTATTTCAAAAAAAAAAAAAGAGAAACATGAAGAGACAAAGGGGTAACGGGTCAGTAAATGAGGAGAAATGAAGAACGAAGGAGACCCGATTAAGGAAATAAGGGGAGGAAGAGAAACTGGAAGAGGGTGTGCCTGATCCGACGGTTCACATAAAAGTAGAAAATTAATTTGTTGAATGTACAATAATTTTAAAATTGTACTACATCAATTTGTTAAAATTAGGATTTACTAATCTTAAAAAAAAAACTAAAATCAAAGAAAAATGAAAAGTTCAGCATGAACATCTAGCAATAGACCTATTTAAAGTCTAGCAAGGTTCTTGACTTGACTTTAAACCGTGCTTATTGAATGATCAAAAATAAAAAGTCTAGAAGTAAAAAAAGTCTAGCAAGGTTGTCTATCAATAGATCTAATTGCTGCATAAAGTAAAAAGTCTATTAAGGAAAATCTATCAATAGGCCATGTTTCTTGTAGTGACAGTGCAAATAAAAACGTGTCAAAGGGACTCTGGAGTCTGACAGCAAAAGTATCAGATTTATGCAGAGCTATTCTGGAATCTGGAGTCTGGACAACAAAAAGACATGTTATCTCTATTAACAACTACAAAAATGTATACATTTGATGAGAAGAAACAGGTTTCAATTTCCTAGCTCATGTTAGTAACTCGAAAATGTACTTATCAAGGACACGCACGTTATTATTTCATCAGTGCATACAATTCATCCAAATGTGGCTCTAATTCTACCATCCAGGTAACTATATCATCAACTACATCTTTTGCACATGGTGCATCAAGCTCAAAACCTCCATTGGTAATGGTAATGTAAACCTCCTCATTAGACTCAACAATTGATGGCACTGCTTGGTGTGCTTGTCGTCTTATCGGCAATACCTTTTGTTTGTTGCCCTCTGATGGTTCCTTCCCAGTTAATTTCTGCACAACTGACATAAAATTCGCGGCATCTGTCTGGACAAATGTAGTCTCTACGATTGTGACCTTGACATTCTTAACTTCCTCTGGAAAATCCGCAGACATGTTTAAGACTAATTAATGAGAAAAAAATTGGAGGGAACTTAAAGGTATTGGTTAATTTATGACTTGATTTATATATGGCGGACTGTGGATATTAAAACTTGTTTGTATGTTTTGCACCTATATATAGAGAGGGGAAGCGAGTTTGAGCTCACACGGTAGACTTTGAACAGCAGTCAAAATTATCCTCTAAAAATGCTCTCACGTGAGCAAAAACAAAGAATCTTAGTTTTTCTGTTGCTTGCTCTTTGAAATTCTACCTGTTATGAGTCGCTAGCAAAAGGGTACATTGAAACTTCATGTGGTTATAAACTTAATTATAATGGTGATGGGACCTGTCTATCAGTGACTTGTAGTATGTTGACTGAATGACTGTAATGGAAATTTGGATTTCGAAACAAATAATTGTCGTTGGGGTAACAATCGTTTAAAGTAAGCAGCTTCAGTTAATGCGAAGTGTTCCTATCAATATCGTAGAATAAAGTATTAAAGTAAACCACACGGACAGAGCAAAGTGTACGAGGGTGTTGTCCAGTTCAACACAGTACTGGACACAGCTAGCAATTTCATATATCATAACATATATTAATTTGGAGAATTCAATCCGGATCCGAAGATACTGTTCGCAAACAGTTCTCCCCACAGTATTTTCGACCGGATCTTTTGTTGCAACGGTTCAATATGTGACTGCGTATATCCAACATCCAACAATAAGTTACATTGTTCGCAGCCACATAGGCAGACCAACAAACCTTCACTTGGTCCTTCAAACCCAGCCTATATATACACCTTTAAAAATATTTAGATTTTCATTGTGGGACTAAGCGGTGACTTCAAAACCGGACAAGCCAAGGTCTCCCATTCTTTTAATCATCTCAATTGCATTTCAAATGGACATATCCATTTCCAATTTTTCATAAAATTGTATTTCAGTTTCTTAATTGTTTGAAAGCATTCTAAAACTCATTTTTGCATAAAATTTAATATGCATGCTCACGAAATAATGACCAATTTGGGAGTGTAAAATTTTTAATTTATATATATATATATATATATATATATATATTTTTAAAACATATAGCATAAGTTTTGAGAAAAAAATAGTTCGCGTAGTATGATGATAGCGATGGAGTATCAATTTATTAACAATTAACAATTTTAATTTTTTGTCTTTTATGTTTGCCTTTAAAAATATCAGATATGTCAATATTTTAAATAAAACATGCTAATGATTAAAAAAATTCAATGGTTGATATAAAATTTTTAAAAATAATTCGCGCAACGCGCGAAAAAACCACTAGTATATAATAAAAGCAATTGGGCATGTCTACCGCATTACATATTTGTCAAAAATACAAAATATATTGAATATTGTTATATAGCTACTTATTTTTTAGTATATTATAAGACAGTAATATTTTCATTATTTGATAATTGTGTGTTCTTATTTCCATCTTAGAAAACAAAGCTAGCTTTTCAGTTTTGACACTCCATTGTTTATAAATTATATGTTTTATATATAATGAATAGTGCTTATTTTACTGCGTTACCTAATTAGAAATTTCAAGTTCTTAATACTAAAGAATAAACACTTGAAAGATGTTTTATTGCAGTTTTAGGGAGTTGTGTTATATATTCATATATAATATATTACTAAAAAATTCTATATTTTATGTTTTACACAAATATGTTTTTATACATACTATATACATATCAAAAGAGTTATTTTTTTCAATTTTTATGGGTTAAAACAGGGTTGAATCCCCTCTTAGAAAAATATTGTAAGCAAAAATATTATAAATTACATTAAATTGGCTCAAAAATTTTGATAAACATCTTCATAATTGATCTTTATAAAAATCAAGTAAAAATTATTTATATAGTTGATCATCATAATTTAAGATTACATAAAACTTCCTCCTGGACTGAAATAGAATCTGTATTTGTGCACTTCCTCTTGAGCAAAGAATTAGCTCCATTCAAAGGAAACTGGAGAAAATGGAAAACCACATGTCTATTTTGCACGAGGCTAGAGTTGCAATGAGTGTTTTAAAAACCGTATCGGATAAAGAAAATTTTTAGTAATACCGGGAACCGGAATGGTGACCGAAACGGCGGTATCCGGTATTGTGAGAGAAAAAACTGAAAAATTTCAGAAAATATTAAGAAATACCGGATTTCTATCATCTGACCGGTAGGAATGCCGGTACGGTTTTAAAAACACCGGTTACAATCAAGCCACTCGGATTTGTGGTATCTAAAGTATGAATTACACGCTTGTGCTTTTGTGATTTAAAGTGCCACCTGGCAGTAAGAAAACGCTACGAATATGGGCAAGGGCAGGGCAATGCTCAGTTTGCTTCTGTTAAGCAAAAAGAGAATTGACTTGAAAGAATTGAAGGGAGAAATTTCAAGCAAAAAAAATGTAAATTTTATTTTGTCATGAGATTTCAATATTTAGATTGAATTGATAAAATTAAATTTGTTGATTTATAATAAAATCAACATATATAATCGTGATGTACCAAACTTTCAATACACCGTGATGCACCATAATATTTTTCATATAAAATCAACAGATAAGAACTGACCCTAATATGCAGCTTGACCTTTTTCGTGCTAATGTATTAGACATTGTGTTTTTCTCTTTAAAAAAACGAGATGTCTTAGACATTGTTACACAAATATATGATCCCGTCTACAGCAGACAATTTTAGGGGCAAAGTGGGGGTATTGGACCGAACTTTTGTTAGACCTTGATAGGAGCGCTTAACAAACAGGGTTGTACTAGATTTTGTTGAGCCTAAAGTTCGTGTTGGAATACCCGTAGACCGGAGTGTAGTTTTAAGCTTTGTCATTACTCGGTGGTAACAGACTCGCATGCTGCCTCTTTATATAATTATATATTACATCCTGCTAGAGTTGCAAACGCAACTTCATTTAACCGTTGATAGTTTCATTTTGTCTCCTTCAAAATAATTAACGAAACTATTTTTTTTTCGTTTGTTAAACAAAACAGTTAATGGAACTGATCTCTTTTATTTTGTTTATTTTGTTTAATCATTTTATGTCATTTTTCTGTACTTTTTATGCATTTTTTAAGTATTTATAAACTAATTTTGATGAATAAAAATATATACATATATATATATATAAATTAATTGCCAAAACAACAAATCGAATACAATTGTATGTTTTGATCTTTTCGAAATAAGAAAATATGTATAAAAGTTAATTGTCAGTTAATTGATCGTTTTTATCGTTGTTTGAAACGAAACAGGTAACGTAAAATAACTTTTGTTTCGAGTCATACACGAAACGGTTAAAGAAAATAAAAAATTTTTGTGATCGTTTCCCTGCGTTTGCAAGGCCTAATCCCTGCTGCATATATTAGTTTATTAATTACATATAAAACATATTTGTTGATTCTATGTAAGATCAATCGATAAAATTCATAATGTAACAAATAGTAGCAAAATAAAGAGTACTTCATGGAGACCACAAATATTGCTAATGGAAACAGTAAACCCTATGGAGATAAGTAATTGAAGAATTATTGCAATGTTGCACAGACCATATAAAAAATATCCTTACTTTTTACCATATTCTTACCAGTTGAGCTAAAATTTATTGCGATCATCTTGACATTATTATTTAAGACTAGCATGTAATAGATGGATAATAGGAAAATTGAATGGATAAATAGTAGTTATGAAATTAAATGATAATTTACATAAACTTTCCTCGATAAATAGCAAATGAACGAATAAAATTATAAATTATAAAACACAACATGTAATTAATATGATTAAAAATTGGGCATTTATTAACCAATTTGTTCTAGAAATCTGTAATTCCAAATTAAAAAAGTTATGTGAAATGTTGCATCATATTTCAACAACAAAAAAAAAAATAATTGTTACGTCATTCATTGATTAATTAAAAACATTTTATTTTATATATGTTCCTGCATTTCAGACTTGGGACACAACAATCCAAAATAATTTGCTAAAAAACATTAAAATGGCACAACATTCCTGAATCATCAATATATACCTTTTTTTTCTTTGTTCTCCATAAATGAAAGAGGATCCAATGCTCAGTTAAGAATCAGGACATGATAGAAGACACAGCCATTGTCAGTGGCTTGTCGCAGATTTGGCTTTCAAATTTCTGTCACACAAAACCCAGAGGAATTTTGTCACTGATGAGCTCTTCCTTGAGCAAATTTCTAACTCGGTCCAAAATTTCCCACCCAACCTCCTCCTTTTCCCTCTATAAATCTATGTTCAAATTGCTCGCCATAAGTTGGGAAAAAATTAGGAGCAAGTTAAAGTTCTAATTCGACGGATTTCGTGTAAGAAAAGTTTAAAATAATCTCAAGTACTCGACAAATTAATTAACTCTAAATCCGCTCTCTTATAGTCTCTATATAACTTGATTGCTGTTTAACGAGATGAATTTTAAGGAAACAAAGATCACTATCATAGATACCATGTTTGTGGAGACAGATGCTGAAAATTTTATGTCGGTTGTGCACAAATTAACTGGGAAGGAACGGTCAGATGCCAACAGAGAAGAGACGATGCCAATAAAACCACAAGCACGGCGAGAAGTGCCTTCAACTGCTCAACCTCGAGAGGAGAATTGTAATGCAAATGGTGACTTCGAATTTAAAGTACAAGGTGCAAATGATGCAGTTGATGAGGTGATTAGTTTGATGGAGGAATTAGAACCGTATTTGGGTGAATTGTATGAACTAATGAACCATTGATGTTGGTGTTTCCTTAATTTCAATGTGTATCACTTCTTTTAAATTCTTTTCTTATCCTTTTATTGGAACAAAGCAAAAATCATTTGATACTTTCTGTTAGCAAGATAATTAGCAAGATGTATTTATGGCTTCAAAAGATTTCAATGGTGTAAATATTTTACAATGTATTTGTATAGCTCAAAACAAACAAACGGTTTTTTGTTCTCTGAATTGTTTGAGAAAATCCTTACTTTTTTATTTATTTCTTTCACATTTGTTCAAGCGGCGGAATCCAAGTAAATTAAACGCCTTCTAAGTTCTAACCGATGAGCTTTTTCTTCTTTTGGATTATTATTTTCTGTTAGCTTTTTCAATTATATTTTAAAAATAATTATTATTAAAAACGATCTTTTACGCCAGAAAAAACTTAAAAAAAAAGTTGAATTCAAATCTTCAGTTGAAATGGGTAAAATTAGTCACTTATATTATATATTAACTTTTTTTTAAAAAATAACCTTTTCGGTTACCAGTTTCATTAGAGAAACAAGGAGTTTACAACAAGCAACAAAACAACATATTATATATTAACTGATACGTAAGTAATAGCAGGTGGTGCTAAACTGGAAATTGGGAGAACGATAGTCGTTTACAATTATACAAAACCTCTGCAATACTTTCCTGAGTATCCTGGGCCGGCCCATCAGGCCCACAATCGTGCAGGCAGAACGTTTGAAGATTCTATCCAAGAATTAGGGCTGAAAATGGTAGTCGTTTCGACTGTTATTTCGTTTCGTTTCGTCCGAAATGGAACGGTAATGATTAATGATTTTGGTTTCGTTTAAAAAATGGAACGGATAACGTAAATAGAAATACAGTTTCGTCTAAGAACGGAACGGTTAACGAAACAGAGTTGTTTCGTTATCATTTATTTTGTCCATTTCGTTCTAAATTGTATGATATTGCTATTAATTGGATTGCAGAGGAGATATGGCAGAGTGAACGATGGATTCGACTAAATTTTTAGATTTTTTGCGCCGCATCTTTTCGTCTCCATCAGAACACAATGCATCTTTCTCTTCTCCGCTAAACCCCTTTCTCCGATCATCTCTCTCACACTTCTCTCCTCTCCTCTTACGCAGCAATCAACCCCGCAGCCGAATAACCAAAGAAAAAAAAATGAAGGTCCTCCCCTAGGGTTCGGCCCCTACCTTCTCCCCCTTACACCACCTTCTATCCACCACCATTCTACAAGATCAAAACCACCGTTTGAAAGCTCTCACCACCCTCCTTCTCTTGCTATCCTTGGATGTCCTCGTCTCTCCCTTTCTTTGCCTCAAAAATTCGTCGAAGGTTGAGACCCGATGCCATCAACTTGCCTCTTGAAGCTATTGTTCGCTGTCATAGCTCTCTACTCGACTGATACACCCCTCAAGCTGGTTTCGGTATATTGGTTTTCAAACCTGATTTTTACAGTAAAGAATTATTGGTTTTTCAGAAAAAAAAAATATTTATGGATTTCAAGCGAATTGGATTATGATGGTACCAGTAACCCGCCTCTATTCTATTTCAAACTATGATAAGTTAGTTATGTCGTGTGCTTATGTTTTGTAATATGCTGTAAATTCTAAGTTGTGTTTTGTAAATTATAATCATGATTTTAAGTTGTGTTTTCAATTCTAAGGTGGTATACGTATGGTACCAAACGTGTATGGTAACTAAATTCTAAGTTGTGTTTTGTAAATTGTAATCATGCTTTGAATTATGAGGTATTTTGCTTTCAATTCTATGTTTTGTTTTGTTTAAATTTCATGTTAAGCAGAAAAAAAAATGAGTACAACACATGTAAGGCACGGTTAACTATTTTAAACGGTTTAACTGTTTTGACTATCTAAATAGAACGGAACGATCAGCGCAACAAATAATTCTTGACTAGACGCAAGACGCAAAAGACAAAATACTTTTGTCTCATAACGCAACAATCAACGCAAGATTATAGTTTCGTAACCATTTAAGACGTTATGCAGGCCTACCAAGAATCTTCATTATACAGCAACTTAAGTAGATCGACATTATATAGTATCTTTAGGGTGAAAATGACGACTGTTGTAATCGTTTTTTCGTTTCGGTTAAAATTTTGGTTGTGTTTCAAAAACGAAATGATTAACGCAGCACGTAGTCCGTTTCGTCCATATATATTTTTTGGTATTTTCGTAAATTAGATCATTTCGTCCAAAACGAAACGATTAACGCAACACATAGTCAGTTTCGTATCCAAAACGAAACGGTTAACGCAACACTTTATTTTCGTGATCGTTTTAGACGTCATGCACCCCTAAGTATGTTTGAAACTTGAAACTTGAAAATGATGTTCATTTAATTGCATCGATTTTTAATTGATGAGAAAAATTAAAGAAAATTAAACATTTAGGGTATAATATAATATCGGATAAATTAAGTATACATTTTATTTTTATTTTCACTTTACACCCACAATTTTTTAATAAAAAATTTAGTAAAATAAAATATAGATGTTTTCTTCCATCAAATTGAAGTCGACGTTTGACGGATGCACATCCTCTACAGCCGAGGTTTGGCTGTTCCAAACAGCCAAATTATTATTTTTTAAATATTTCAACATTTTAAAATTCAAATATAGAATCCAAACCGTTGATCTTTTTTAATTTTATGGACGATGCATTTTCATATAATTTTTATGAAATTTGGAGTTGATTTGATACTTAGATCAAATGGTCAACAAATGAACGAATCTAATTAACTATCAGTGTTTAATTCTAATACGTTCATAATTTGGTCACTTAATTAAGTATTAAATCGGCTCCAAATTTCATAAAACTTATATAAAAATGCATCGCCTGTAAAATTGAACAGGATCAACGGTTTTGATTCAACATTTGAATTTTAAAATGTTGAAATATTTAAAAAAATAAGTGTTTGACTGTTTGGAACAGCCAAACCATCCGACGTTTGACTGGTTTTCAGATGATAATTAAAAGAAGAATCTTCCGAGGAGCCAAGACGACCGTCCAATCGTATCGGACAGCTCAAAAACGAGCGATTGATCCTCTGCCTGTTCAACTCTCTCACGATTTGTGCTTTACAAAATCTAAAGGATAATCGAACGGCTCATAGTTTACTTAGCCATACTTCACTTTAAAGAGGATCCCAACTCAACTCCTCAAGCAATGAACTAAATCAGAACTCAGAAGTGGAGAGAGAAAACACAAGAAAATAAAAGAGAAATAGAAAAAACGAAATCGCCATGGATGATGTACTGACGGAGACGCCACCTCCATCGCGCTTCTTCGACGACGATCTCGACAATTTCGCCATTGCTCCGCCGCCGCTTCCCTCACCTTTCCTCCTCTTAAACCCTAACCCTAAACCCAATCTCCTAATCGTCGCCATTTCGCCTCTCTCCCGTTCTATCCTCCACCACCTCCCTTCCAAAACCCTTATTGGGTCTCTCTTCCTACCCGAAATTGCTCTTTCAGGCAATCCCCTAGTTCCTTCTCCCAATGACAAGTCGTTCAATGTCTACTCAGTTGGAGACCAGAACAGTTGTCTCGCCTCGGTGCAGTACAATGTCTCACCAGAGAGATGTCGCGCTGTGGCGAAGTGTTTAATTGGAGATGTCAAACCAGATCAAGTGGTGATCTTTGATTCCATCAAGAGTCAGAATTACAGAGGAAGAATCGAGGTTGATGAGACACTGGCATTTAAGCTGGAGACGAAGCAACAGAGGTTAGAGAAAGGTAATTTGGGTCTCAGTGGTGTTGATTATTTGCCATCTGGCAGTGTGATGGATGGATTGGGAGCTGCGATTCTGACGGAGAGTCAGATGAAGGGGATCAAAGGGACGTTGGTTGCGACTTGGCCTGAGAATGGTGGGATTGAGGTATTGAAAATGGTGTTTAAACAATTTGGTTTTGATGTTGGTAGGATTGAAGGTGGGTTTAGTAAGGTTACTTCTCGTGCTGATTTGGATCTCTATATTTAGGAGTGCCAATAGGACATCAAAGTTTAATTTGGGATTTGGTTGACAAGGCTGGTTACATGTCTGGTGATGATCTTGTTTTAATAGGAATGTGCTACATCTAGTTCTTTCCAATTCATGATTTACTTTTAGATATAGAGGAGATAAAAGTTTTCCAGTTTTTGTTACTGAGTTGTATGTGCAAGTACTAAACCATGTTTTCTATTTGGAAATGTTGGTACTATTTCTGAGTGTGAAACGTTTAATACAATTTTTCTCCTTTCTGATATCTATATAGTAGAGTTATGGTGTATATGCACGCACTCTCATTGTTCAATTTTGAGTGTTAGTCTTTTTTTTTGTTATAATATCAAATGTGTTCAATGATTTAGAAAGGTTCATATAAGCCTTGAAGGTGCATTTTTATCCCATTGTTAAATAATAATGAATATGGTTTATATGTTCAGAATCTGGTTCAAAGTTAGGAGGCTTCATTTTATTTTTACCATAAAAAACATTATTGTTTATAATTAGTACGATTCTTAGTATGTTAGCAGAATTGTAATTGGGTAAACAAAACGACTGGTTTGTTACATTGGGGTATACTAAACCAGGGTTAATTAAAGGAACCAGCAGATATTTTACTGCTAACTCTTTTAATTCCTAGAGCCAGCGACTGCATTTAAATGACATTATTCTCTGAGGCTTGAACTATTTCTTTGTTACATCTGCATATAATCCTTCAATAAAGTGGCTTCATCCTGCTGCTGTGCATAGGGATTTTTAGTTCATTTTTGTCATTTTTTTCTACTGTATTTTAAACTAATTTTCTACAGCTTGGCGAATAGTAAAGAATCCTATCGCAATGTTGTTCGTTGGTAGTACGTGGGAGATTATTGTCACATTTACCTTTGTACGATTCCCAATTGTTATTGTTCCATCAAAACGGATCCGGTACAAATCGGATAGTGGTTGTGCTATATTCGTATTCGTATTTTTCATCAAATTCAGATAAGGATACGGATATCTTCGGACATGGATACAGTTCAGATATTGTTAGATACGAAGATGGATACGGATACATATTTTGTCGAATTCGGACTTTATTTTGCAAGATACTTTTTTTTATCAAAAAATAATATCTTGATCGATAATCCATTTGTTTCCAAATATTTCACTCTCAAACTTTTTATACTATGATTATTGGCGGACAAGTAACGAAAAAATATATTTATATATTTTAATGCACCCAAGTAAAAATAAAACCATAAAAAATCAATTGATTAATTTAACAAAATTGATAACAAAATATTCCCTTTACTAAAATTCTAAAGAGTAAAATTGGCAAAAAAAAATAAAATTTGGATATTATATCCAACAAAAATTAGTAAATCAAAATTGTCAATTCTAATATCCGTTTTCTATAAAAATGTAATACGTATCTGTATCTGTTTAAAAAAAGAAAAAATCTGTATTCGCAATCCAAATCCGTAATTTTTCGGATGCGAATACGGGGTGGACTTGTGACTACAACCTCCGGATTCGAATCCTGTGTCGCGCGGCACGGTTACAGCATAGGAGATCGGGATCGTCCGTCAAATCCAACGATCCAGTACTCTCCGCTCCCAATCAAACGCTTATCGGATCGGATCCGAAATAAAAGACGCAGATACTGAAAGTCCCTGTTAGGTTATTTTTCGTTTAAGTCCCTATCCTTTTTGGGTTCTTACTCTCCGACATGCTCTTGGCGACTCCGGCCATCGCGGCTGACGAGGAGGTCTACAGCGCCGTGAGGGAATGGAGAAGATAATTGTAGGGCTGGTTTGAGTCGCGTCCGTGCGATTTGGTGGGAGGACCACCTGGTTTGTACGGCCATGTCAATGGTTGGTACCGATGTGGTTTATAATGGTTGTACAAGAAGATGATCCTTTGGCATCGTGAGAGAGAGAAAAAGGGGATCATGGTTTTGATTTTCCTTAAATTTATAGTTCATCAATAAATAACTAATACTATATAGTATGTGCCAGTATGCAAATTTACACTGAAACCCTTCTAGTTTTGTATATTGCACAGCCTTTGTATGCAAAATTCCATGTACTTTTTTTTTGTTGGGTTGCAATGACAGTTGTTAAATCTGAACTTTCATGCATAATATCTTCTGAAAGAATGTTAAATCTACACTTTGATTAATTAGGAACAATGTAATCGGTGAACCTGAGACTATGAGAATAATTGAAATTTTTGTTGAAAAACTAAAAGCAAGTTTTCAACATGACATTCAAGAAAACCAACTCGTAAGAGTACAGCCTACGAGATCATATGCACTTGTACAAATTACAAAATGAAAGATGGAAGAAAACAAGAATATGATTGTTTTCGTAGGTGGTGTGTAAGTTAATTGGATCCGAAACTTCTTGTAACAGTACCACCCGACTCGTAACAGTACCACCTGAGTCAGTATTGCCTATACCTGTGCAAAAGCCTCCTGTACCAGTACACGTGTACCAGCAATATCAGCCTAATCTGTATCAGTTTGATCGCAATTGAGTTTGAAAAAAAAATACACAATATCATTGTTCAAGAGTACATACATTAACACATAATTCCATACAAATGAGAATTCCACATTAACATATGGTTCCAAAAAAAAAAGAGAGAACATTAAAAAGTACAAGTTGCTCATGTTGCATAGCCAAATGTTCATCATTTTATAAAAATCAGAAGTAAAATAAATTTTACAAACACAAGCAACTTAATCATATCCCATTTGTAAACTGTTCCATCATCGTCAGTGAACTCCTCTTCCATCTCCGATACCCTCAGCATGAGCTTCTACCTCAACTTGAGTAATCTCCTTCTGTCAGCCTGTGTAGTAAAGATGGTACCCTAAAAATTAATACTACAACCAATTGAACTTTTAGAAAAAGTCAACAATAATATGCAACGTGTCTAGCATGCCAGTATCTTACAAGAATGAATTAACTTTCCAGATTTGGCTTACCAATAATTAATTTGTAAATATGCAACATGTCTGGCACAGTGAAACAAATTGTTGGCTCAACATGTCTGACACAGTGAAACAAATTATCCTGGTTAGAAATTATACATGTAAATTTTATACCCTAAATTATTGCAAGATACTCTTTTAAGAGCTTTAGGCCTATAAATTGCTGGCACTGATTTGAGATGCTCACTTGCAAGATACTGTCGCCAGTGAGCATTCAATTTAGAAGGTTAGACCTATAAATTGCAAGATACTCAAGGCCTATGAATTCAATTTAAGCATGTATTGTTGCTAGTAAGCATAGCTTATGTAAAAATCCAAACAACCTTGTGTAAAAACAATTTAAAATCAAATAAAAAGAGAAAACGTGAGAGTGCTTGTCATGGCAGTGAGGTTTGGCTTCAGCTGATTTAGGGTTTCATACGGTCCAGGGACTGAGAAATGAAAGAGAGAAGGGGTCGTGCTGATGTAGAGGAGACAAATGAGAATAGACTAGAGTTTCGACGGAATGCGTTGGAGCTTTGTTTTCTATTCGATTTGCTTTTGCATTGATGGAGTGAGAGAGAGAGAAAGGGAGAGGGGAGGAGACGATACAGAAGAGAGGCACAGGATTCGGATGTAGAGCATACGGATCAGGAAACGAAATCCGATAACGAACTGTTTGAGTTGGGAGTGGAGAGAAAACCAACACGAACCGTTGGATTTTGTGGACGGCTCCGATCATGTGCGCTGTAACCGTGCCGCGCGACACAGGATTCGGATCCACAACCTCCTGCTTTCTTGCTTCCTCCTCCGCACAAATGACGTGGGAGATTATAATTAGATATAGGCTCGACCTACCGGCTACCCCGCTAAAAGCCTATCCTCTTTTGGCATTACGAATTCTCCCACTCCCAGTAAAAAGTAAAACAAAGATGAATACCGAATAATTCCGGTTATACTGAAATCCAGAACATTGACCGAAACGGATATATCCAGTATTGTGAGAGAAAATACAGGACAATTTTAGAAAATATTTAGAAATATCAGATTTCGACTACTTATCCGGTAGAGGTGCCGATACAGTTTGAAAAACACCGATTTCCTCTAATCTAATGGAATGGTAACGCACTAACAGTCTGTCTAAAGTCCACCGTTGAGTGCTTAATTCACTTCACACAACTAGAAACGTGCGGTAGAAACTAAAAACATTACTGTTGCATTGTGTTTGATTCAAGTATTTCTGATGTTCCTATTTTTTTTTTTTCCCCGGCAAACTGTATTTGGTTTTGGAGAGAAGTCTTAACACTTCATGGACAGCTTATACAATAAGAAGCAAACATGGTTCTGTTTCTTTTAAATTATTGATTTTGTACCATGGGAACTATACAGTGTGGTTGAATTTATTGAAAGGTCTTTTTTTTTAAGATAAATTGGGGGTCTAAGTCATCCAACTTATATTTTTAAATTAAATGTCTGTGAAAGATTTCTAGCCGAGTTTCGAACCTGCGATTTTTTATTCAGGGTATATTGAAAGGTTTCTATAATCATATGACACCCAATTTAGTGATAAATATTGTGTACGCTTAAGTAATTCAATTTAAAATCTCATTGCGTAGTTGAATAATCTGTTTCATTTTCCTTCAATTTTTCTTTTGAACACTAAAACTTCAAATTGTCTGAATATCAATTCCTTAAGGGTGCGTTTGGATCGTTGGAAGAAAAAAGAAGAAGAAGGAAGAAGAAGAAAAAAAATTATAAACAATTCAAACTCTTCACAAAGTTACATACTTCCCAATACTTCTTCCCTTCTTCCCACACCTATCCAAACGGAGCCTAAAATCAAAACCTCCGACTTTGAACGATGCCTCGTATAATTATTAGTCAGTTACTGCAAAAGTGTTTAACAAAAAAATAATAATAATAACAAAAACATTTTTAATTAAGCCTTTCATGGATGATCGTTGAGGATAAGTTGTACTGTTCAGTAGAACAAAATTGTAGAATTGAAATGAGGTTAACTAGTGTTAATTTCGCGCGTTGCGCGATCAACATAATGATAAATTTTTCTCTTTAATCACCCTATAAATAAAAATGTACAATCTCTCAATTTTTTAAATATTTCAAAATAATTGAATTGAGATCATGCTCAAGATAACCCAATTTAGCCTTAATTGTCTTCTGATAGTTGCACAACGTCTCAACTTTTGTATCAACTTTGAATAATACAACTGTTGTCCCTAAAGGGGGCGGCTTAAACAAGGTTTAGCGGAAGCTATTGAGGTTTCGGACCGGTTTGGTATGAACTACCCTAACACAATTCAATTGGTACCCAATACAAGCAAGGACACTCGAGAGAGAGAAATTGAACACTCGGTATAAAGAGAGAAATAAAGAGAGAAAGAGAGAGAGAGAGAAAGAGAGAGAAATTGAACACTCGGTATGATTACGGAGTTCCGACCCGCTAGGAAATGCTAGCCTTAGTCGTACGTCTCCGGGAGTTTCGCTACCACCAAAAGGGCGCGCTCCGTTCAATTCCAACAAGAACGGGACTACAACTTCGAACCGAATCACCTCGTCACAAGGACACTCGAGGCGGATCGGCCTAACTCGAATGGCACAACGGCCTCAAAGGAGAAGAGCTCTCAACCTATTCCAACCTACACCTAGCGACAATGTCGGGGCGGTGGTGTTTGAGGCTACTAAATCTCTCAAGATGGTCTAGCTATGAAAAGCTCAAGTGGGAGAGTATCCCTGTGCTCAAAGGCTCAATTCTGGTCTAATTTTGCAAGGCAAAGCTCTCTTTGAGAGAGAACAAGGGGTGGATATATATAGGGCTCGAAATGAGCAGTTCCCCAGCAAAAAACAGGCCACAGCGTTGTACAACGCTGAATAGCGTTATACAACGCTGGAATATGACCGTTGTAAATTCTAACGGCTCTTTAATATAGTCGTTGGTCTGTCAGAGCGTTGTGCAACGCTATTTGCCGTCGCACAACGCAGGAGTGTAAAACCAAAGGAAAGCTCCGACAATTCCGTTGGAAATTGTCAGAGCGTTGCTTGCCACTGAATGGCGTTACACAACGCAAAAGGAACAACTCTGACAGATTCAACAGAGCGTTGTACAACTCTATATGCCGTCACACAACGCTAACGTTACCCAACGCTGAAAGACGTTGGCTAACGTCTCCAGAGACTTTGCATGTAAAAACAGCACAGCTAACTTGGGATTTTTGTGGCGTTGTGCAACGCTATATGGCGTTGCACGATGGTACTCAGGAAATTTTCCAAGTTTCTTAACTGCAGCGTTGTACAACTCTGATTAGCGTTGTACAACGTTGTGAATCAGCGTTGCCTAACTCTATATAGCGTTGTGCAACGTTGATTCACAAAAGTATGAATTTAGCTGTTCTAGCGTTGTGTAACTCTATCTAGCGTTGTACGACGCTAGGTCACAGAAAACAGGATTTTGCTGGTTTATTGAGCTTTTCGCTATCTAGACCATTTTAAGGATAAACAAGGACTAAAGTATACCTTCTATCCTAGTCTAAACTAGCCTACAAGCTCTCTAATGACTTGATCTTGATCTTTCTTAAAGCTTTTATCCAAGTCCTCATAAATTGTATCTTCTTCCTATAAAACTCAAAGAAGATTGTTAAATGCCAAATGATATTGTTTTGCAATCGACAAACCTAGAGACGTTTAGTACAACAATCTCCCCCTTTTGACGATTTGCAAAACAATATCATTAGTAAGGCGATTAAATTTTGGCATTTCACAAGCTTTACTACAATTCTCCCCCTTTTTGTAAATCGACAAAAAGTGAAAATTGTACCAAAACTCCCCCTAAATTTATGGCTCCCCCTTAATTTTGGAGAAAAGGAATTGGAGAACCAATTTAGAGCACTACACAAAGTAGTGTGACCAAATTTAACCTCTTAAACAAAAATAAGATAGAAATAAAGAGGCTCCCCCTAAAAATTTGGCTTATAAGACCGGGGGTTAATTTGGTATTTAGGCCATATTGGTTACCATACCACTAGTTGTACCACTAGAGGTACAAGCTTTTGGAACCCACTTACTTTTGGACTCACCATTTGGTTTCCTAAGTTTGCATTCCAACGAGATATGACCATTTTGACAACAATAGTTGCAATATGCATTGGTTGGCTTAGGCATGGTAGAACCCTTGACAAAATGAGAATTGTAATGGGCTCTAAGGTATTCGGCCTTCTTCTTAGGATCATAGGATGAGGCATTAAAATCCTTTTTGCGATCCTTTTGGAAATGTTGGGAAACATTCTTTTTATGCCCATTGGATTGAGCTTTGTGGTTTTGAGAAGAGTGTTGCTCTTTAAATTCATAAAACCATCCATCGGGTCCTCTAAAATAAATTTTATTGGACGCCTTTGGAACAAAAACCTTCTTTTCTTGATTTTGCAAATTCTTTTCGTTTTGCACTCTAGTGTTTCAAAGTTTCCTTTGGTACATATGTGCATGACCACGAGAATTCCTAGGTTTTTGAAATTGTGTGTTTTGTGCAACTTGTTTCCCATTATTGTGTGACAAGTTCCTTTTCTTGGTTTGATAAGGCTTTTGGTAACCAAGACCGGACTTGTCATGAGGCTTTTGACCTTTGAAAAGGTTTTTCAAATTCGTTTTAGGAGCTTGAGCTAAAATCGGTTTTTTAAGTTGTTTTTCAAGTTGTTTTTCAAGCTCCTTAATTTTAGCCTCATACTCACCCATCTTAGAAGTAAGCTCATCTACCTTGGTTTTTAAAGTTTCTATAGTATCGGCTTTCCTAACCAAGGCATCATGAGTAGCATCAAGAATAGAGTTCAACCTATCACAATCAACACATTTGGTTGAACAAGTTGGTTCATCATCACTCTCACTATCACTACTATAAGAGATTCATTGAGAGGAAGATATACCTTAGGAGAGCATGTCTTTGGTGATGTTGATGGAGTGGAATGATTTGAAAGAGTCGGGGATTCCATCTCTTTGGCAATGAATGCATGTTCTTCGTAGTTGTCCGAATCGGATGTACATGGATCGAGCTCCGAATCCGTGTGGACTCCTTCCATTTGGCTTCCTTCGAAACAACTCAAGATGGCTCTCCATATGTCCCTAGCTATATCAAAATCGCAAGCAAGTGTGCTACCAATTGATTCATGTACCGAGCTTAGGATGACATTGACCGCATAGTCATTGTCCTCCTTTTCCCTCAAGGCCTCGGTGGTAAGCTTGTTAGTATTTGGTTTAAATCTAGATTCAATTGCCACAATATACCAAACACCCATGCTTTTGAGGTAGCTAACCATATCATTTTTCCAAATAGAGAAATTTGTGCAAGTATGGTCCAATTTACCTGGTTTTTCTACAATTCTAGCCGCCATGATCGAAAACCGAGATTAAGAATAGCTTAATCGAGGTTCCCGCTCTGATACCACTTTGTTGTCCCTAAAGGGGGCGGCTTAAACAAGGTTTAGCGGAAGCTATTGAGGTTTCGGACCGGTTTGGTATGAACTACCCTAACACAATTCAATTGGTACCCAATACAAGCAAGCACACAAGCAATTCACAATGCAAGATAATAAAGAGAGAAAGAGAGAGAGAAATTGAACACTCGGTATGATTACGGAGTTCCGACCCACTAGGAAATGCTAGCCTTAGTCGTACGTCTCCGGGAGTTTCGCTACCACCAAAAGGGCGCGCTCCGTTCAATTCCAACAAGAACAGGACTACAACTTCGAACCGAATCACCTCGTCACAAGGACACTCGAGGCGGATCGGCCTAACTCGAATGGCACAACGGCCTCAAAGGAGAAGAGCTCTCAACCTATTCCAACCTACACCTAGCGACAATGTCGGGGCGGTGGTGTTTGAGGCTACTAAATCTCTCAAGATGGTCTAGCTATGAAAAGCTCAAGTGGGAGAGTATCCCTGTGCTCAAAGGCTCAATTCTGGTCTAATTTTGCAAGGCAAAGCTCTCTTTGAGAGAGAACAAGGGGTGGATATATATAGGGCTCGAAATGAGCAGTTCCCCAGCAAAAAACAGGCCACAGCGTTGTACAACGCTGAATAGCGTTATACAACGCTGGAATATGACCGTTGTAAATTCTAACGGCTCTTTAATATAGCCGTTGGTCTGTCAGAGCGTTGTGCAACGCTATTTGCCGTCGCACAACGCAGGAGTGTAAAACCAAAGGAAAGCTCCGACAATTCCGTTGGAAATTGTCAGAGCGTTGCTTGCCACTGAATGGCGTTACACAACGCAAAAGGAACAACTCTGACAGATTCAACAGAGCGTTGTACAACTCTATATGCCGTCACACAACGCTAACGTTACCCAACGCTGAAAGACGTTGGCTAACGTCTCCAGAGACTTTGCATGTAAAAACAGCACAGCTAACTTGGGATTTTTGTGGCGTTGTGCAACGCTATATGGCGTTGCACGATGGTACTCAGGAAATTTTCCAAGTTTCTTAACTGCAGCGTTGTACAACTCTGATTAGCGTTGTACAACGTTGTGAATCAGCGTTGCCTAACTCTATATAGCGTTGTGCAACGTTGATTCACAAAAGTATGAATTTAGCTGTTCTAGCGTTGTGTAACTCTATCTAGCGTTGTACGACGCTAGGTCACAGAAAACAGGATTTTGCTGGTTTATTGAGCTTTTCGCTATCTAGACCATTTTAAGGATAAACAAGGACTAAAGTATACCTTTTATCCTAGTCTAAACTAGCCTACAAGCTCTCTAATGACTTGATCTTGATCTTTCTTAAAGCTTTTATCCAAGTCCTCATAAATTGTATCTTCTTCCTATAAAACTCAAAGAAGATTGTTAAATGCCAAATGATATTGTTTTGCAATCGACAAACCTAGAGACGTTTAGTACAACAACAACTATTTACTATTCTAAGAAAAAATCATCTCAATTCAACATATATAAAAACTTGAAAGAGGTAGTCTGTTATAGCCCAACCTTTCTATAGTCACACCTATTCTAAAAGATGCCAGATAAATAATTTAGGTAAATGCAGGATCGATTCAGATAATGATTTTTCCTTGCTTATATTAGCTCTCAGATTCTATACACGCGCAAAGTCATAAAAACTGACGGTGTCGAGTCTCATTGGAATTGGATCTTGCAAAGAGACATTCATATTTTATCTAAGTTTCTTATAAAAAAAACCCAATGTGGGCAATTTATAAAGGGGAACTTTAAACGGCATTCTACTAAACGCATTGCATACGAATAAAAGCACATTATGCTTTGCAACGGTTGTCTGCACTGCCTAATGGGCTATTTGGGCAGAGCACAATAACAGAATTTTCAGAATACCAGCAAACCAGTAGAGGTAGTCGCACTTTGGGCGAAGGCGGAGGCAGCACTTTATAGCAAACACTGTTGATTTCATCTTTACTCTATCTCTATTTGTTTTTGTTTTTGTTATTGGTTCTTGTATGTTTGAAAGCCACTGTCAAACTTTCGGGGAAAAAAGCACATTATGCTATTTAATAAAAAATTCTCAATTTCAATGTTCTGTAACCCAAATTAGGTAAAGGGTGCACATCATATGAGCATTGAGATATTTATTGTGATATTGAACAATGCACCTCTCATGCCGTCATGTTCTTATCCGTAACACAAAAATGTAAGCGTCACAATATCAGGAAAAAGTTACATAAATGTACAACAAAATTTTACCTGAAGAAGAAAACGAATACATCTATTTAATCTCTTTTCTAGCTTATAGAATCTCAGTCGGAGCACTGTGTGTTAAGTATAGGACTAAAACCTTGAGCTGAAAATATTATGTACTGAAATAAGCAAAACAAAAAGGTCAGGTGATGACAGCAGAGAAAATATAAACATAAAATTTCAGAAACAAAAAGTAAAGCATTTAGAGGCAATTTAATGGTCTAAGCATACATCCATCAAAGAGCCATGCACTCATAAGTCATAACACAACACATATAGATCCGTAAATCAAACCAAATTACAAAATCATACCCAAACAGAAATAGCATATAGAAATGCTAAGAAAAAAAAGGCAGAGAAACAAAACAAAATGATTATGATAAACCGATCTATAAATACTTAGTACTTCAAAAAAAATATTATTGGTACTACATCAGTTCTCTAAAGATAGGTTTACATGACCGAAGCATGCAAATTGGTTTATTGATAATATAAATTGGTTTATTTATAATGGAAAGGAAAGAAAAAAAAAAGAAAGCATACATCGAATTAAAGCATGGCCACCTCGCCCTTGATTATATCCCCCATACTCCAGATTCTTCACGCGTAGCTATGAAAAAAAACTAACCAAATTAAAAGGAAAATTAAACAGTAATGAAATCAAGCATACATATTGGTTTACCTATCATATACGCGTTCATCACAAAACAAAGTAATATGTAATATGTGACTTGTATGAAAACACAAACCTCAAATATATACCAGTATTTATCAAAAGCTGCATATTAGTCTTACATGTCAGTAGTAAACCCCACAAAATATACCACTATTAATTACCTCAAATATACACCAGTATTTAACTGTTCAGTGCAATTTATTGGTAATCTAAAGTCGCCGCTTACTTTCAAATGTGCCACAGTCAGTACCTCAAAGGAAAATATTATTTGTCCCCTACCTCAGCCAGGCACAACTACAATTTATCCATCATTCTTCGCACCTTATCTTGTAAAACCAAACAAATAAGAAAAAATTTCGACCACAAACAATGATGTTAAAATCAGTAAAAAGAACACCATGTAGGTTTGAGACTGAACCTAAAAAAGGAGGGTGCTAAATGAAAAGTTACCCAATTCCCAAATGCCAAAACATGTTGCACACCACCCGTAACAGGCCAACAAAGCACCCCAAATCGCTACAAACTCTACGGCTGAAGGCTCAGATGAAGCGTTGGAGAAACAAAAGATGGGAGGCAGCAGAGATGAAAGATCCGAGAGAAAACATGGAAGAATATAGAAGGATGTGAGGAGGTGAGAAAACACATCAATTTTCCAGAAATGTCCTTAGAGCTTAATCAATTTTCCAAAGCACCATCGCACATGCTAGTTCAGCAGATTTCGAACCTGTTTGATCACCTCTGGGTTAGCATAAAGTAGCTTCATCCTTGGATACATATGATGCCTACATTGAATACATAAACAGCTGTGGTCAAAATGCATAACAATCTACAAAATTTTAAAGAAACTTTGAAGGACTACTAAGGGTGTGCATTTACCAATATCAGTTCTGGTTGAAAAAATAGAACTGAAAATATCTATTAATGCCAAAGCAAAGACCCAATTTCATTATTCTATTGTTAAAATTAGTAAACAAAAGAAACCCAAATTCTAATTCTAATCCTCCCATACTATTATGTTGCCATACTGGTATTTCACCAATCAGGTCTCAGCAAATAGGAGCACACATGCTCCTAAAAAAATAGGTCAAGGAATATGGTATGTTATCTCAAAAGAAGTGATGCCAAAGTATATATATATTTTTGAAGGATGCATTGATGGAGGATACTCAACATTGAAATATGTGGCAAATAAATGAATGAGCGAACCATATGTTTCATAAAAAATAAGGCATGGAAATATACAGGAATGACATAAAATTGGGCAAAACGAATATAGAAGAAAAGCCTATTAAAACCTCTTGGTACTACTAATCTCCCCAACTGCAGTAACTTCTATATCATAACAAATAATCAGTCTAATCGGTGAATTCCTACCATCAAAATCAAGCAATTTAAATGTAGAGTGATAGTAGAAATAATCACCTTCCAAATCAGCAAAAGAAACACTATAGTAATTTTAGGACATTGCCAGAAATAATTTATTGTAAATAGAGCATAAATAAAGTAAGCTTCATAGCTATCCTTTCATCGTCTTCCATACAGAGAAGTTACCCTGCAAAATAGAAAACAAAAAAAAAAATCGAAGTGAAAACGGGAAGACAAACCAAAGAAATAAAAAAAAGGCCTAAAACTAAGAAACTCAAAGGCGGCCAAGATTGGGACAGGTACAGTGCTTCTTACCTCATGGAGGCACAGTGCTACTTGCTTCCAAGCCTTCTCCAAAAACAGCGAGAGTGAGTCCACCAATCACAAATTGGCACCCTATAAGATAAGATAAAGAGGAGCGAAAATAAATAGCAGCGAGGGCAAAATGCAAGAAAAATAGAAATGACAATCCAAATAGCGAAGAAATGAGAAGATAAAAGGTACCGAGTGATCAAGAAAGGTCATTTTTTTTCGTTTGTTGGATCAGGAAAGTGGGAGGGAGAGACGAAGAAGTTGGTATTTTATCAGGGAGATCGAAGGCGGACAGATCGAAGGACCCCAATCGCTGAATGGTTCGATCAGAGAGGCTATCTGAAATCAACGACCTGGATAAATCACCAGATAAATCTGAAATGGTACTGTAGAAAAACCCCTGGATATGGAGTATTTTTTGATATCATATGGTTGCAATGCAGCTGATGGTGAATCAGCGAATTATTATTATGTCAATATATATGATTCTCTTCGTACCTTAAAGAAAAGTGATAAGATTCTGAACGAACTCTTACTCTTTAAATATAACACTTATTCTACTCATCTCCATACAGAAAATTATATAAAGATCGAATTGATAATTAATGGTTATTACACAAACTTATGTACACAACAATCTTTCATTAACAGGGTTCTTTATGGAAAGCTGCTGAGCACACGACATTTGATGAAGAAAGGAATTAATGGTGGTTTAGATATATAAATTTCACACTCTTATAGTAATTTAATTAAATCGAGGTTCTGATGTCATAGGTTGTTGGTGTCATGAATAGTTACAATATTTTAATATAAATTTCAAATTTTAAAATTCAAGTAAGGAATCAAAACCCGTTGATCTTATTTAACATCATGAGAGATATATCCCAAATTTTATAAATTTTATAGCTCAATTGATACTAGACAACTACAACTAATCATATGATAAAATAATTTTAATATATTTGTTTTTTTTATCTAGTATCAAATAAATTTTAAAAATTATTAAATTTTATTGATGTACATCTCTCGTCAAATTGAAAATTATAATAATAATAATAATAATAATAATAATAATAATAATAATAATAATAATAATAATAATAATAATAATAATAATAATAGTTCTAAACTGATGCTTGAGTTTCAAATTTTTAAATATAAATAAAAAAATAAGGTTATAGCAACTTATGGCACCAAAAACTTGTTGCATAGTACTCTATTTTTTTTTTTTAATTTGAAACTAGACCTTTAACTCATTCAAATTTCATGCGCATGAATATATATGTTTCATCAAATGGTAGTCCCAAATTGTTCCGTCTACCAATAAGAAATATCGATTATATTATCCATGAACAATTTTTAATTGTTCTTTTCGACCGATAATAATCATGATAATTTTTATATATTTTTCTCATATTATAATTATATTCATGATCATGAGTATCTTATTCAATATTATGCATGGTTGAGCTAGAGCCGCAACAAAAGCATTTAGGTTGTCAATATGTTCATATATTTCCAAAAGATTCAGAATTCAAACAACAAAAATAAACAAAGCTCGTCCCTCTCAAAAGTGTCGATTCATCTGTTTGTTCACGACATCTAACTAAAATTTTCATTTTTGAAACATCAAGGTTTAGGACAGAAAATTGTGGTCATTGTATTTACATGTACATATGATCAAAATGTATTTTGTACCTTTGCAAACACACCACCAAATTAGTGATATAAAATCGACAAAGGTAATACAACTGTCATATAATCTTACTTTGTGCAACATGTATATTAAAAATAAAAAATCCTTTATTCTGGCAATATGTCATCTACTTCTTTCAACAATAAAATATCAAATTAACAATAAATTAATAACGACGAGATCCCAATGACTCTTTCTTCTCCTCGCCTTTGTTTCTCACACGGTTCTTCTTCCATTCGGCTCCGTTTGGATGCGTTGAGAATAAGATAGGAAGAAGGAAGAAGGGAAGAAATTTATTGGGAAGTGTGTAACTTTTGTGAAGAGTTTGGATGGTTAGAAATAAATTTATTGATAAAAAGTGGTTATTCCTTATTCCTTATTCCGGAAAGAAGCCATCCAAACGGAGCCTTCGATTCGCCAAAACCTCGTTTCCTCTCACCATGTGCCGCCGCTGCCGAGGATGCCAGAGGTCTTGCTCCGGCGGCACCATATCCGCCGCCGCCTCTGAGTAATCCGTCTCCTTCGTCTCAACTGATGATGACAAGGTACTATTTGGATTAGCTAGTTTTTGTTAATGTTCTTGTGTGACGATCGCTGTGTGGCTTTAGTTTGTTTTGTGAACTGGAAACGGCCATATTGCGAGCGCCACAACAAATTCTTTGTTCAAAAATAATAAAATCATGATGTATAATAATAAATTTTATTAATACAACTTTATATGTTCGCTCATTTCCAAAATCACACATGCATTACATTAGTATATTTATGAGCACTAGAAACGGGAGTTAGATAATAAATATGAGTATGGGTGTCAACGGCTGCCGTTTCAACGTGATGCCGTTCCGTATAAACGAAACGGAACGGTTAACGGCACATATTTTTGTTTCGTTTTAGGTAACGGAATGGTAAACGAAATATCAAACTCTACTGTTTCGACTGTTTCAGCCTCATTTCAAACTGTTTTATGTGTTATTTGTGAAACGGAACGGTTTACGAAACGAAATTTTGTGCCGTTTCATTAACGAAACGGTTAACGAAATAGGTTGGTGTTCCGTTTCATTATACGATACAGAAACGATATGGGTCCTTTCCGTGCCATTGGGCCACGTTTGACAGCCTAAATATGAGCACTGGTAGTATGGTACCATCAGATGCTAGCTAGGTACTAGTGCAGTCAAGAAATTCTATGGCTCCGTTTGGATGCATTGAGAATAAGGTAGGAAGAAGGAAGAAGGGAAGAAATTTATTGCGAAGGGGAAAATTTATTGGGAAGTGTGTAACTTTTGTGAAAAGTTTGGATGATTGGAAATAAATTTATTGGTAAAAAGTGGTTATTCCTTATTCTTTATTCCGGAAAGAAGCCATCCAAACGGAGCCATAATTTAGAGGCTGATTGTATTCGGGTAAATTCAAGGTTGGAATTGAAAAATGAAATGCAATGTTTTTAATATTGGCTCCGTTTGGATTGTTTATAATTTTTTGAACAATCTATACTTGTTTATAATTTTTTTTCTACTTCTTCCTTCTTCTTCTTTTTTCTTCCAACGATCCAAACGCACCCATTGTACCGGCACATCTACCAGCCAGGTGGAGTAAATTCAGTATTTTTTTAAATTTTTCGGTATTTTTTCTCATAATACCGAAAACTGTCGTTTTGGTCACTATTCTAGTTTCTGATCAGAATTTTCCGATAACCGGTACGTTATTTAAAAAACTGTTGAAAAATGAAAACTTTGTAATTTTTTTCTAATTCATAAAAATGGAAAAGTGGTGGATTTCCCGCTAATTAAAAAAAATCTTGGGTAAATAATAATCAAAGACGTGGTGTTACGGTACATTCACCAACCTCACTATAAGTAACACACTTAAAAGATAAAAAGAAAATTCTAAATCACGAATTTTTAATTCCAAGTTCCAAAGGAAGTAGTTAACAATTGAACGAATTAAGATGGGTAGTCTTGTTGCTAAAGCCTAACAACACGTTAATTAAGTAGAACAAATTATAGAGACGATACAAACGCACACAACATATACATGCACTAGTAAATAAATTTTAAAATGGTTCATACACAACAAACACTACACGAAATAATCTGACCAGTAACGGCTAATAAAATCGAATAGTAACGGGTATGCAACCGTCACAGTAGCCCCCGTTACTAATCTTTATAATAACCGTCACAATTTTATCGTCACGAAGGAGCGTTTCGTAACGGTTAATACAAATTAACCGTTACACATAGCGATAGTTTCATAACGGTTATTGTAAAACAACCGTTACAAACAATAGTAAATTTATTTAATTTTCTTATTTTGTTTGTGGATTGTAACGGTTATTATGTAATAACCGTTACAGAAGACTTATAATCTGTAACGGTTATTATATAATAACCGTTACAAAAGGTCATTAATTAAAAAAAAAATTGTTGTTTTCTGTGGCTAGCCCCTGTTGCTAGCTAGCCGAAATAAGTGTGTACCAATTGGTACAGATCTCAATTAATAATAATCTAAATCAACCTTAAGAATCAATCAAGATAGCATGCATAAATAATCGAAAGTATACAACAATAATGCTCTACAAAGGTTCAATAATCCACTATCTGCCGAACAATACTCCGTACATGAATTGCATTACCTCATCCACTACCTCTCCAATATGTTTTTCTTCATAAGGTTCTCCGACCGGTTCGATTCTCTGCAATTGATTATAAACAAACCAAAACATATTACATGAGTGTCCTAAATTTTATAGTATTGGCAACTATGAACCCTAAATCGTAAAACCTAAACTCTAATTCTATATTTGAAATAAATAAAGTATCCACACTCGACATTCCCTTTCTGTTTCGGACACTAAGATCAAAATTCAAAATAATAGTTATGATTTTTCATAATTGCACCCATTCTAATTTCAAGAACTTAATAGATATAATTTCGTACCGGTATTTCGAACCATGTAAACAACCGGCCACCACGATGACTTTTTTGAAACTTCTCCATCAGATAATTTTTATATGCCCTGCATGCAATTCAAATTATTCTATCAATTTCAAAATGGCATCATTATTTTACGAATTTAGAAACAAAAACTTACATAATTATGAACGATTTAATCGATAACAACGAGGGGACATCTTCGCGTACCAAAGAATCTAAGAAATGAATCTCTAGTTTGTTGATATTAATAAGAAGGATTGTCCAATGAAACCTGTAATTGAGATTAATTATTATTAACATGTCAAGTATCAAACATCAAGAAATAGATCAAAGGTTTCAACTATCTAGTTTCTGTATAAGAAATATCAAGAAAGCAAGAGGAGAAAAGTAGAAGTGGACTTTCTTAATAATTTTCAGGAACAAATTAGAACTGATCCTTCATGTTTCAATGACCGTGATACCCTTAAAAAAAATAAGACAAGGAACGAGCAAGATATGAAAAATAAAAATGTGGAGTTCTTTTTAAAAGATAACATTTCTAATTATCTAAAGGGAAATGCTAAAATAAAGCGCAAAATTCAATGTAATCTTGAAAAATACACATTACACTATAACTTGAAACCCCTGGACGAAAGCGCTCCAGATATATTTGCAATGCTTATTAAAAAAGATCAACCTAGTGCTATGGTCTACCTCAAACTGATCACATTGAACCGAAGACTCACCTACAGCAGCATCAAGGGCTATGCAAGCTGCTCTTGGGGTTTGATTCAGTAGAGTGAAAAGATAAAAATGTTGCGCATGGCTTGTAAAGTCTGTAAAAAGTAGGTTAAAAAAGGGGAAAAGCTAAGAGTCCCAAGCTGTAACTGAGGTAATTTACGAAGTATTTGTTGGAGAGAGTCGAATTAATATACCTTTAATCCGATTTATTCTTCTCCTCTTGAATGAGTTAGATCTCAAATTGTCCAAGCTTCTCCTCTTGAATGGATCTGAAATTGTCCATAAAAATCAACGAAAAACCATTAATTTTATCATAAATCAAAGTTAAACCGAAATAAATAGGGAAAAATAGAAAATTAAGAAAAATTCATAAAATTTATTTTTTTTTACCTCAAATCTGCTCTTCTTCTCCTTCTCTTTATAATTCTTATTATTTTAGAATTTTTGAAAATTTTTTTGGCTATTGTTTAAGAGTGAAAATAAATATGAAAAAAGAGAGAAAAATTTTCGGCTCAATGGAATACGTGCGGCTGTGGGTCGGGAGGGAGGAGAGTGCGAGAGAGAGGAGAAAACCCTAGCATAAGTGAAAAAGTTCGGCAAATTTGTAACGGTTTTTATTTAAAAACCGTTTGAAAATTAAAGTTAACAATTTGTAAATCACGGTTACAAATTAAAGTTAACAATAACCGTTACAAATGAGTTGACAGGAACTTTTTAAAATTGGACGGAAGCTCTATAACGGTTTATTTATAAAATCCGTTACTAAATGAACTTGGTATTCTTTACACCACTGCCACACCGACTTGTATGACGGTTTTTTCGAAAACCGTTATAAAAGAAGAGTTACAGATTAACGTTTTTCGCGTAGTGAAAGATAAAATTGTGCAACTTGTTATTGAAAATTACCGAAATTCATAAATAATTAACCACACAACATAAACAACGTATTTGTGAATTGTGACAACAAGTCAACAAGAGTACCTGAATAAAAACACCAAACACAACTTATTCATATGCTAAATGGATGATATATAAGGACTATATACGTACGTAGAAATGACAGAGATATTTTAACCATTCACAATTTCAGTAATCTCACTATTCTGGCGTCCATCACTGGGATGCTGGTTGCCACTGTTCCACTCAGTGAGTTTGGTCCGAGTGAGTATGCCAGCATGTGTAAACAATGCCCATAGCTGCATGTGTGATCAATTCTTCATTTTCTAAAATTTCCTCATGACCCTTCACATTGTCAGATGGAGCAATGAACAACATCATCTCCGCCCAAAACTCAGACAACATTGTCCATACTTGTGTTTCGTTACCATCCTGACCCTCCACATCACTGGGTGGAGCAGCGAATTCTACTAGCTTTTTGGCCAACTTAACACCCTTTCCAAGCACTGAATTAACATCCAATGTTATACTACTCATTGCGTAATCGCAACGATCCTTTCTGGTTGGTTCCTGAGTGAAAGAACGATCAATGATAAATATCTGATTTCGTAGACGTTCATAAACTTCCTTTTCAGTCCACTCAACCTCATCAGGGGTAAGAGATTTGGCAGATATACAACTAGATAATAGCAATAAGTGGACAAGGCCAAGGCCACCTCTCGGTTCTTCTTGAAGGGATCATTGTTTTGTTGAGGTGGGATTAATTCTTGGTGGTGAAAGAGAGTTGTAGCAATGTGCCAAACAAGGATAGCCTCTGTAGTACTTCCACTAGGTCGATAAAAGGAGTTCAGATCCTCCCATATCCCATGGCTTTTCAGTGCAGTTTCTCCATTTAGTGAGTTGGCCCCCCCTCTCCAAAATGATTTTCAAAGAGCTCAGTATAGCTTCTTTTACATCAGTACTGTGAAATACATTTGGAAATGCTTTTCTTATTTCTTTTCTGATCCACTTTACAAGAGGTGCAACAATTGTTTCACGGACTTTTATGCAAAATAGTGTCTCTGCTTTGGTATCAAAAATTGAGTATGAATTCTCTCTTGCTCATTCTTTTCATTAGAAATAATCCGCTTGATTTTGTTTATCAGTTGAGCGAATAGTTTGTTGATTTTGCTAGATTTAGATGTTGTTTCCGAGCTATGAGATTTCTTCCATTCAGCACGGTTTTCGATGTACCGTTTAACTGAATCAAGATTGCACCAGCGATTGGACCTTAACGCTGCCCACTACCACTTGTATTGTATATAGGTGCATGCTGAAAGCCTGAAACAAGTAGGATTGTGATGGCTCGGTCAAGAGACAAGAAAATCCGCATCTCCAGTTCATGATCTACAAAACACCGACTGTGTCTGCTGGCTAAATCGTCGTCTTCTGGGAATTTCCAAGTTTGTATTTTAGAAATTATACGTACAAGGTACATCCCAATACTCGTCATGACACACATACCAATTAGATCAGCCCATATACACCAGCGAAAATATATATAAGTAGGTACCTTGGAATGCAAAAATTCTGAAACAAACTTGAGCTCATCTTGGATAACGCCAAATACCCTCTCGCCAGGGTTTCTCTGTCTGGTGCTTCTTTCTGTCGGATTAACATCTTTACTGTTGCCAATATAGTAAATTAACCCATCTAGTACAAATTCAAGGGCTTTGCTGCTTCCAGTCTCATCTAGTGGGAGGTTAGCAAACCTTCGCCTCAACATTTTGGCTAAGGCAAATGAAAAGCAACTGTCGCGCCAATTGGGATGCGCCAAAGTAAATGCTTCATCCTCGTCTGAGTTCAGCAGGAAAACTCTGCCAATCGTAATCACTTCAAAATTAGAGTACTTCTTGTTACCAAGGAGGTAACCGTTCTCATAAATTTCTATCTCATGATATTCCTCGCCCATGACAATGTAGTCACAATTGTTCATCGGTGTGGTCCTATAGAATTTCGTTTTACTGCGTCGCAGCACCAACGTGTTCGCGTCCCTCAATTAAATAGAGACGCAGAAAAAGAAAAGTGGGCTTTTGGACTTTTAAATCGCGTCGTTAGGCCGACGGACATTAATTAAGACGCAACAGACTTTTAAATAGAGACGCGCTCTTGTTCTGTGTAGAGACGCGAATATGCTAACTGTAATTCGCGTCGGTATGCCGACACATATCAACAGAGACGCGTATTAGTTAGGTCGCATAACTTTTTTTGTTAGAGACGCAAATTATTTTCTTACAGGCGCACATAATTGGAGTCGCTAGTTGACACAAATAAACACTGAATCTTATTAACAAATTAATTAATTTTAAAACTAAAATTTACCTGGTTATAATGTGTCTGTATACTGACGCATATATGCATCTATATTTGATAAACATTGCTTCGTTTTCTGATGTGTCCGTATAAATTCTGGGTGGCATTTTTACAATTTTCTTATTTTGGAGTGGCAAAAAAGGAATTTTCCTTTTATAATAACTAGTATAAGATGCCCTCATATGCAAATAAAAAAACAAAACAAAGTTAGACAATAAAAATATATTTATTAATTTACCAGTGATACAAATAGATGCGTTATACAATTTATTTCTATATTAGATGGAAAACCAATCAATAATGTTGCTTCGACTGACGATTGATATTGAACCGCATATCAAACCAATCGAACGGTAGAAACTCATGTTTACACGTTAGACCTAGCGTGTTACACCTCTTCGTATGCATGTGTTTATAAGTAGTATAGATACACATTTTTTAAAAAAAATCAAAATCCTAACGTCAAATCTAAATCATTGATCTTATTCAATTTAACGAACGATGTATTTTCTTATAAGTTATATAAAATTATGGAGTTTTATTTTATAAAAAAGAATATTACTATGTTATTTTTTTTATAAATATAAATCTATATAAAAAGATATTAATCTGTTGTTTTCGCTAACCTTTACTTTCTTTATTTTGTTCGCTCACCTTTACTTTCTTTATTTTGTTCGATTCAACTCTCCGATTCTAATTTACCGGACGGAATAGTTCCTACCAATTTAATACAATTTTCTGAAAAATTTATGGGACGTGGGTTGTCGAAATGGAGTGGAATTAATGCAGGATGTGTGTTTTCCTTTCGAATTGAGCTGCAGCCACTTGGATGATGCCATATGGCTCTCATTTATTGGTTCGTTTCATGTCTCACGGATCAATCCCGTGTATAAATTTTCACATAAACTAATGGCGCGAAGATGGGTTTCATGAATTTTTTTCCCTCCATAACATTGACAGCGCCAACAAAAATTTCCTATAATTTTTTTCCCTCCTTATTTTTATATCCCACCAAAAATTTTCGCAAAAAATCTACAAAATTTATTTTTGCGTAGCCAGTGGAAACAAAAATTCCATAATTTCAAGTGCGCAAGAATAAAATTTTTGGTAAAAATATTGTTCCTAATTTTTTTTGGGACAATGACAGATGGTACCCACTGTTGCCACTAAAATAAATCAGAAATTCTAAAAATAAAAATTGCAAGTGAATCTATTGAGGATATTTCCAAATTTTCATGAAATAATGTACATATTAAAAATTGTGTATAGAAAAGATGAAAAAAAGAAAAGATGCGTGCATCAGAATATAGAGTGGGCCAACAAAGAAACGTATTTTTTTTTTTGACACTTAATGGAATTAAAGCTAAATCATATGGCACCATTATATATTCTCGTAAACAACTTTCTATAGCTAGAGCTATGCTTCAATTGTCATAATAATTCGATTAGTTATTAGCAAATATCATTTTTATTAGAGTTGATAAAACTATACAATTTCCATGATTTTTTCCTAATTCTACGGAGGGAATGAATGCAATTTTAGGCAGATGAAATCTATAGCGACTAATGTGTATTCCTATTAGTTAACCCACGTCGTGTTAGACATATCATATTAATCGACTCTTTTATTTGAGACGACACGATATGACACGTTGAAAATATTACCTCGCGTCCATGACCAATTCCTTCATTTCTTTTAAGTATATTTGTCAGATTTTTTTTAAACTATTGAAGGTTACATAACTAATTATATTTGTGATTTACTAATTTTCTTAAATGGCGTATGGTATTCATAAAACGACATATGTGAAATGTGGCATTCGTAAAAGCCTAAAGCTTTATGTCTAACATGAGGAAAAATATTTCATAATGGTATTATTTCAATGTCACTAACTTAGAGGAAAAAAAACAATTAAAATTTTTAATTTGATTTTGAAAAAAAAAACTGGTATTCTTTAAAAACAAAAAAATTATTATGATCGATGGAGATCATCATCGTCATTAAAATAACTCTAGTGGATATAAAAAATTCATGCAGCAACAATAATAATAATAATTCTACAATCTCTAACTTCACTAATTTCAACCACTAATTTAAAAAATATCAAACTTCCACCAATAATTCCATAAGCGGATCTATTTGTAATTATGAAGTATGTTACTAACGTAGTGAATTTATGCATTATATAAAATGTGCTATACGTAGAGATTTAGAAAAAATCGATTTATTAAATGATAACATTTTAGTTAATTAATAGATGTTTATTTTATAATATTTAGGATTTCATTTTTTTAACTTAAAAAATTTCCAATTTCCATATCCAATAATTGTGTTGATTAATCAACGTTTGATTATCATGTCGTGCGTGGTGCTAGTCGTGTCAGATTATTTTATTATTTATTTTTAAAAAAATTGTAAAAATTATTAAAAAAATATAAAAAAAAGAGGAAACAATTTTCTAATATCTCAACAAGACATGATAACACGATCATGTTGTGTCAATTCCGTACTTGTGTCGTGTCAATTTTATACTCGTGCCGTATCGTGTTAACATATACACGTGTCGTGTCAACACGATTGTGTCGTATTATTTTGGAGAACACTATCTATATTTAAATATATTATCTAATAATATGACATAATTATACATGTACATACTAGATTAATCTTTCTGTGATAGTTAATTACTATGGTTGATATCATCACGTAAAGTTAAATCTTATCATCCTTCATTGTATATGTATATCAAGTTACTAAAATCTTTTTTGCCGCCTCTTTTCTTCAGAAATTTCATTAAAAATTTCGACTTCATTTCAAACGCATCAAAAAGTTTTCTCCAATTTTCCCCCCTTTGCTTTCCCCGTTGAAATATGTTGACGAATAATTTTATATAGCTTCAAACTCTAAAATTTTCAATTTCCCTCACTTTTTGCTAATCAAATTTCTATCTTAAACCTAGCCGCCTCTCTAATATACTTATTTAAATATTTTTACCTTCGTCTCCCAACCCTCATTATTTCTATTTATGAAAATCCCTAACCATTCAAAATCAGAAGTCGCCTTGGGAGTTGGGACGGCGCCGATCCAGTTCCCTTGGACTTATATTCACATATATTTTTTCTTGGGAAAATTGTGTACATGCCATTCTAAAACTTTGAAATTAGAGAATTGCCACCCTAAAAGCTTAACTTTGAAATATGCCACCCGAAATCAATTTATTTTAGAAATTTGCCATCTTTTTCATCTAAATCTTCATATTACCTAAAATACCCCTCCTCCCTCTTATTTTCTCCTTCCTCCTCAATCTGCTGCCCTCGATCTCTCTAAACGCCCCATCTGCCTCACCTGCACTCCGAAGCCCCCGCCTCTCCACCCCTGTGCTTCTACCTCTCCTCTACCCTAGCCGTCCTGACCCTATCTGCCCTGCCTATATAAAACTTACCCAGAGGAAATTGAACTAGATTAGTTGTACGAGCTAAATCGAACCATTGCAGGACAATGTTTATGCAGGAAATAGGATAATCCCATTGAAGAGAAAATGTTATTTTTGCAAAACCATTTCACGGTATTCAAGTCAACAATTTAATTTACAATCACAACCATCTCACTTCTTATTTTTCTTAGTCACAACAAATTAGTGAAGTGAACGAGATGTGTGTGAAAATTGATGACATTTAAATTATACGAATCTTATCATCATTCTTGACAGCTCCTGACATTGTATGAGAAGAATGAAATTTTTAGTTGGTCTAAATGAAACTGAAGGTGAGGCGGAGGCAGATGGAGTCGGGCGGAGATTAGGGCGGGGGAGAGGTGAAAGCAGGGATGGAGAGGCGGGGATCCCGGGGCGGAGGTGAGGTGGAGATGGGGTGGGAGAGGGATTGAAGGCTGAGCAGATGGAGGAGGAAGGAGAAAAGAAGAGTGGGAGGGGTATTTTAGGTATTATGAAGATTTAGATAGAAAGAATGGCAAATTTCTGAAATAAATTGATTTCGGATGGCATATTTCAAAGTTAAACTTTTAGGGTGGCAATTTTCTAATTTCAGAGTTTTAGAGTGGCATGGACACAATTCCCCCTTTTTTCTTAAGGCATATGCTCATGAATTACCATTAATATTTTAATAAAAAACATAAAACTTAAATATTTTAATTTAATATATCCAAATTAAAAAAATTATTATATTTTTTACTTCAAAAATAATTTTTATTATATCTTTAGTAAATAATTAAATAAAATACAAATGGCTTGACACGTTTAACATGTGTATCAACACGACACGAAACGATTCTCTATCAAATTTTAAATTTCAAAATAAAATTTTGTTAAGAGATTGAAAATTATAAATGGCTTAACACGACACGACACGACACGTTTGGAGATTTGCAATCTTAGTGAGCTAATAGATTGAAAATGCAAATTAAAATTTCGTTTGATCTTTTTTAAAATAATTAAACATGATGTTTTCCCAACCATATTTCAATTCCACTGAAATGTTAGACATGTCTACGTCCTGAATTGTTATTTTTATGTGCCATAGATCATGCTCATAAATATGTTATTTTAACCTACTAATTAAAATATGTCAAATATAAGTATACTGCTAATTAACTTTAAACTGCATATAACCATATACAAAATATGTTTTTAATTAAAAAATCATGTAATTTTTCTAATATACTAATAATATTTAAATAATGTGTATGGTGTTAAGACGTTTTAAGATTAGTAATGTTATATTTTAATAATGTTTAACATTGTATACAAAATATAAAAAAAATTGATGTAATAATTTTAATATAACTAATTTATAACATGGGTTTATCCAATAAAACAAAATTTCCGTGTCATTCTCAGCCTGCTTTCAAAAAATAATTTCAATTGTTTTAGGACCTTTTAATATATTGTGATATTTTCAAATTAGAGGTTTTAAATTATCCAATCATAATATTTTTTAAAATATCATAATACATATCAATAAAATAAAAATATATATATTTGCCTAGTTTGTGTCGTGATATCGCAATGACTGATGTCCAATATAAATCATTGTGCCTTGTAGTAAAATTAATATACCATGTCCAATTTACTCTTAAGTGATCCAGCTTGTCCGTGAAATCACTTGTTTTTAATATGCTCCAAGTAAAATTTTAATTTATAGGAAAAAAATTAACTAACATTATATCAAATCGCAAACACATACCAAAGTATTAAACTACTAAATAACATTAAAAAAAATTATCTTCACAAAAATCAACCACTAACATCAATAAAATTACGCACTTATATAGTTTATAAGTATGATTAAGGGAAACATGGGAAGTAAGAATATTTCTTAGGCGGCAGATGTAAATGGGTTCCCTCCCAAAATTCTAGGTATACTTTTTATATAATTGTAATCATATGAAATACAAAGATATAACAGTAACTTGTTAGCTGCAGATGGTAGAATCACATGTTTTTTTCTCTCTAGAATTTGGACACTAATCCAATCTGTTTATACGATTCAAATTCCTTTGAATTTTCAAGGGTCGTCTATAAAATTAAGTTTCCGCCGCCTAGGGTTTTTTGTCACCTCTCTTCATCAGAGAAACCTTTCTATCCTCGAATTTATTTACATTACTGATGAAAAAACTAAATCGCTTCTGGCCCTGGTTTCGATTCTCCCTCGTCTCTTCAGATCTCGCTCTCTTTGCAGAGGTCTTGCCAAATCCGTCGACAGGAGGCGATCGGAGATGGAGGAGGGTTCCGACCGGAGTACGGCGGCGGGAGGCGGCGGAGTGAGGTGGGGCGTGGTGGTGATATGCGGGAGTCACTGTGGCTGGAGAGATGCGAGCTTGTTATATCTCTTTGCTGATGTGCTCATCGTGCTTCTCTGCGACGGGAGCACGGCGGCGGGAGGCGGGGCATGGTGGTGATATGCGGGAGCTTGTTATCTCCATTCTTGGTCTCCTCTTTCGCCATCTCAATATCTTGTGAATTTCTCTGATCTTCTCGGGTTTAAGTTGATCTGATTATGTGTTGGTTAGAGAATTAGATTGGTGTAAACCCTAGACTTGGTCTAGTTGGTCTCTGTATTTTGATTTGGGGATAATACTTAACCTGTGCACCGCACCCTCAATTAATCATTTGTCAAACCAAGAATTAATCATTTGGTATACTGTATGTGTGTAATACTGGACTGGTACGAAAAGTAGCTTCAACATTCCTACATGTCCGTGGTACCATATGTAAAAGGATTGGAATCCAATGACAATGAGTTATTATTTTTATGATAACTAGGATATATAATACATGGTTCAAGTTATAAGCTGTAATTTGAAAATATTAGCTTTCGAAACACTTTCTTTATATTTTGTTTTTTTATTTTCTTCTCAAATATTGGTTGATAGGTTCCACATTTGGGAGAAATTCACGTGAAGCAAGAGACAACATTCAAACAACATTGAATTTCACTCCTCAGATTCTCTCTTTCATCCAGTGAGTTCATTTCTACATAACCAATATACCATGCTTTTTTCTTTGTGTGCACACGTGCATATTGGATACAAGTGTATGTTGTTTATTAGTGATTTAGCAAGTAACTCCATATGATCCAAGATACTACTTAATTGTTGGTTATTCTATGATTTGTACCAAGTTAGGCCTTTTTATTTGTTTATTTATATTTTTTTACTTTAGGTATCTGTTTGTGATACTATATAAAATTGTGTGTTAAATTTAGTATTAGTTGTAGAATTTTTTCAATGTGAACTTTAAGTCTAAGCATTTTGACGCTTAGTATAGGATGATGTAGTATCTGCTCAAAATATCTTGCTTGGATTAGGTTTTGTCTTTCGGTTTATGTTTATCATACATCCACATTAATGCACATGAAATTTCACCCTAAAATATGTTTTATAAACATTAATATTATCACCCTAAAATTTCACTTTGAGCCAAACACCCAGCATGTCACCCCTACAAATGCCAACCCTACAAATGCTAACCAATATTATGGTAAGTACAACTAACTTTACTATAATTTGATGGATTATCTGATCTACATGATTGTGTGCTAGACATTGTTTCCTTCTCTTGGAAAAATTGGTACTGCCAAATTATTCTTTCTCATAGAAATTGGTACCTAGTTGACTTGTTTTGTTGTACATGTATGTGTTGTCTAGTGGAATGTTAATGTAGCTGTCAAATTTTAATACTTACTATGAACAAATAGGTTCTCCTAGTAAATGCAGTACATAGCAATTGCCAATATAGAGTAGGTTTTGTTAGTGATTGCTAACTCAATCTTGATATTTCAACAACAAAGAAATTTTGCACCTTTATTTGTCGGCAACAACACTTCACAAGGGTCCATAAATGAAGAGTACTTGGGTGCAGCATCGACAAACACTTCAAATGCTATGGGAGGATTCACGGCCTTACTTGGATCGCATGAGCAAGGTGAGCATGGATATTTGAATGGTTATGAAAACTTTAGCTAGAACTTGTGTTAGGTTTTTTGTTTGTAGGTTTTAAAGTTTGTTGTTTAGACAGATTTACAAACTTATGTTATTTTACTTAAATTTTTGTTTGTATGTCATTTTACTTTGAATTTTGGTTTGTATCAAATTTTTTGTAAGAATGTTGTTTAACGAGTTCATTGAAATTTAGAATTTTTCTATGATGTTTGTTTTGAATTAGTAATCATGTTTGTGATATTATAGAAAATTCGAAATCATATGAATTGAATAGTGGTGATACCAAATTTGTACCGGGCTACTATAGAATTCAATAGTGGTGGTACCAAATTGGTACCGAACAGAAAATGAATGGCCGTATAAATGTATTTGAAATGGATAGAAATAAATGCGTCGTTATACCGCCTTCCATACCTGAAAGCGGGCCTTATTAAAAGCTGACAAGGTCCAAGCCAAATGCATCGGTATACCGACGCATAAGGTAATGTGGGTCCCGTAAAATATAATAATGGTCGACGAGCAAAGTCGTCGGTATATCGACTCACAAATTAATGTAGGCCCACCACATTCTAACAATGTGGGTCCCACACATTCTGACAACGCGGGTCCCACCACATTCTGGCAACGGGGGACCCACCACATTCTGGCAACGGGGGACCCACCACATTTTGACAACGTGGGCCCCACATTCTGACATTGTGGGTCCCGTCTTTTCTCGCACTATTTTATCTGGGTCTCTAAGGAAAGGCGTCACCGTGTTGACAGAGTTGTTTCAAAATAGAGACGCAATAAGAATCAAGTGAGCTGTCGGACGAGGAGAGATGTGTCCTAATGTTGATGCAGCAGAGATCATAATTAAGGACGCAATAAATCAATTCGCGTCCATGCGATCCAGATGTTGAGTATTTGCGGCTAGGGTATCGGGGTCCCTATGGTTGCGTCGCTAAGTGGACGCGAGGGCCTTGTCGTGTCGGAATAGGGACGCGAATTTGGGTAGCAGATAAGTCTGATTCTAGTAGTGTATGATTATCGTGAAGCAGTACTCTTTTCATGTAACTGTGTATAACTTTGGGGTTCTTTTCTATTAAATAAGAGTCCTTAGCTTTGTAGAAAGCAACTCCCTTGAGGACCTCATATGTGAAAGAAAAAGCACAGAGAACGAAGAGACTTGCTGCGAGCCCATCTGGACTTGTATAACCGTACACAAGAAAGGCCACCCAGAGTAACCGCACCAATTGCTCTGCTGATTGATTTAGTTCCCATGTTGAATCAGTAGAACGCACTCTGAAGGAACTCAATGTTCTTGAGTTCTTGTTACATGAAAAGAAAATACTGGTAAGGATTCAGTAGAGAAGACAATGTTTAGATGTATAATCTCAAAAACTAAATTCCTTCTTGTACAGCGTTGTCTATCCATATATATAGGCAGCGAATTGAACACCTAGAGACTAAGTACATAGTATCCGATTCCTAATTACATTGATTTATCTATGTGGACCTGGTCCACAATATATACATCGTATAAAGACTAATCCTAATTAGCGGTGTCTTGAGTGTTTTGAATATGCTTAATACACTCGAATGAACCTATAACCTTTTTGAGAAAGGGAGTAGCCGAGAAAGATACAAGGCAAAGAACGAGGTTCAAGTTTATTTTTGGCATATGGTCTAGTTAAAGGAAAACATAAACAACCAATGATACGAAGACGAGTATAATCGGGTGTTTTATGAAAAAGAGTGGTATAAGGTATAGAAGATTTGACGGATGGTAACCTATTAATAAGAAAAACAACACTAGAAAATATCTCATCCCAATAAATATTGGACAAAGAAGCATTAGTCATAATAGCAATTGATAATTCAACAATGTGACGATGTTTTCGTTCGGCAACACCATTTTGTTGGGGTGTGTAAGGACAAGTAGTTTGGTGACAAATTTGAGAAAACTTGGTAGCAATTGGTTTATATTCGGTTCCGTCATCGGTGCGCAAGGTTTTAATTGTGGTACCAAGTAAATTTTCTACTTGTGCTTTGAAGTTAGAGAAAATGGAAACAACATCACTCTTATTAGCCATAAAAAATATCCAAAAAAATTTTGAAAAATCATCCACAAAGACAACATAATATCTATATCCATTACGAGAAAGAACGGGTGAAGGACCCCATACATCGGAGTGAACTAGCTCTAAAGGATACAAAGAGGAAGTAGAAGAAGAAGAAAAATGTAATTTGTGTGATTTTGCCATACAACAATTATGACACATATTAAAGGTATAAGAACTACAAGGCAAATTAAACTCCTTGACAACTTGAGAAGTGATGTCTTGAGAGGGATGTCCTAGGTGAGAATGCCAAATGGAAGCGGAAGCTCGAACCCCAAGAAGAGCTTGAGGAAAGGAAATAGTAGAAATGAGAGGTTGAAGAAGATAAAGTCCATTTGTGGAAGGAACCTCAAGAATCGTTTTGTTGGTATGGATGTCCTTTAAAAAAACAAGAGGAATGGACAAAGGACAAAGTTAGAAAAGGATTGTCCAAGAGAAATTTTGATAGGCTAATAAGGTTTCGTGAGAAATTTGGAACATAAAGAGTGTCATAAAGAGCAAGCTTAGTACTAGAGATAACAAGAGAGACCGTACCTATATGATCAATGTGCAAGCCCGTCAATTTGCAAGTGTTCATTGCCTTGATATTGAAAAAATGAAGAGAGGTTGTTGAAGTCGTTGGTGATATGATGAGAAGCGCCGGAATCTAAGACCCATTCAGTAGGAGGTGGGGCATTGGAGGGTTGAGCAACATATGCTTGATATGAACCCGAGTGTTGTTGATGTACCGGATCATCAACATACCTAAACCGACAAATTTTAGCACCATGACCTGGTTTCTTGCATATTTGACACAACTCCTTGTTTGAACTATTTCCTGGAGCATAGGGGAGGGGAATTATTTTGGTGTGGGATTGAAAAACGAGGTGGATTTGGGGTATTGGGTCTTGGATTGTAATTCGGCCTGTTATTGGTATTGGGCCGAGGATTGTTACCGAGAGGGAAGAAAGTTTTTTGTTTTGACTTCTGCGCATTGTTTGGTCTGAAGGAGTTTGAGTAGAAGGTAGCAGGTGTCGAAGAAGCCATGGCAGGAATAAGCTGAGCTTGTAATAATGCTTCATGACTGAGTAACAGTCCCTGTAGATCGACAATCGACAAAGGTTCGAGACGACTGGTGGCGGTAATCGCAGCAACAAAGGCATTAAATTCAGGACCAAGTCCGTTCAGAATTGCCAGTGTGATATCGTCATCTGATGTTGGAGCACCCACGAAAGCAATCTCATCAGAAAATCGACGGATCTTTTGAATGAACTCGATGTAAGAGGAAGCGCCTTTAGTGGCTAACTGGAGTTGTCTCTTCAGGTCGATTAGCTTGGCACGAGAGGTAGAAGAAAAGGATTTGTGAAGATGGTGCCAAAGATCAGCTGATGTCGTGCAAGAAACGAGCTGAGCTTGAAAACTTTCTGTTAAAGAGGACCTCAACCAGCCCAAGAGAAGTTGGTCCTGCCTTGACCATGTTAAATATTCAGGATTCATCTGTACTTGACTTGAATTAGTCCGAACTGTTGGACTAAGGGGTGGGGAATTCAAGAAGGGGGATAGGTTATAGCCATTGATGAGCGGTAGTATTTGAGCTTGCCAAGTTAGGAAATTATCTTGGTTCAACTTGATTGGAGTGGGGATGTTGAGGGGTGTAATTTGAGTGGTTGGATTGAAATTGGGAGGTATCGGATGATGAAGAAATGATGCAGACGGAAGCGGATTAGGAATGGAGCTGGATGTGTAAGAGTTGTTGGGTATAGTAGGTCCAAGAAAGGAAGAGAAATTGGCCGGAAAAGAGCCAAGAAAGTGGTTTGAGCTGGTCGGAGTAGCGCCGACAAATTGACTGGTGATGGTCGGAAAAGAACCAACGGATTGAGAAGGTCGAGATGCAAAGGTGAAGCTAGAGACAGCAGTTTCGCTGGAGATTGGAGGCGTTGTCCCACTGAAGAGAGGAGGAGCCATCCCAACGGAGGTAGATTGTGTGGAGAAGAACGTGTTTGGCTCTGATGCCATGAAGGAACTCAATGTTCTTGAGTTCTTGTTACAGGAAAAGAAAATACTGGTAAGGATTCAGTAGAGAAGACAATGTTTAGATTTATAATTTCAAAACTAAATTCCTTCTTGTACAGCGTTGTCTACCCATATATATAGGCAGCGAATTGAACACCTAGAGACTAAGTACATAGTATCTGCTACCTAATTACATTGATTTATCTATGTGGACCTGGTCCACAGTATATACATCATATAAAGACTAATCCAAATTAGTGGTGTCTTGAGTGTCTTGAATATGCTTAATACACTCGAATGAGCTCAATGAGCACCATCCAAACCAGAATGACTTGAGCTCTTTCTTGTCGGTTAATTTGTTTGGCTTGCGAAAACAGATAGGACATGAGGGGGAGGAATAGGGCATGCGCCGAAGATAGGAGGATGTTTGCATTTTTGTCACTATGAAATTAGACACCATGAAATTATAGAAATTATAAGCTGCGATGGTCGCAATGCCGATGGAGCTGATAACCATTAGAACCTCAGCTCCGAGTTCACTGGTGCAAGAATATTTTTTATTGTTGTCCATGGCGGAGGGAAAAGCAAGAAGTGATGAAATGTGGATAGAGGGAGAAGGGGAAAGATTAGGGACTGGGGACGGAGGATAAGAAGGTTGTGTCGAGAAGAGAGAACTGGAGCTGGTGAGCTTAAGCGTGAAAAAGGTAAAAGCGGGTGAAGTTTCTTTTAATTTAGCACTAATAAACCTTTAAACGCCACTGTAAATGGCATGGAACATGTCGTTCTATTTTCTTTTTTATTGGCTCCGTTTGGATGCGTTGAGAATAAGGTAGGAAGAAGGAAGAAGGGAAGAAATTTATTGGGAAGGGATAAATTTATTGGGAAGTGTGTAACTTTTGTGAAGAGTTTGGATGGTTAGAAATAAATTTATTGGTAAAAAATAGTTATTCCTTATTCCTTATTCCAGAAATAAGCCATCCAAACAGAGCCATTAAGAAAACGGTATGATATTTTGTGTGTCTCTGGTCAAAAGCAAATTGAAGTACGATAAAGAACAAGGAGTCAAGGAGACTTCCTAGAAACAAATAAAAAAAAAATCCTCTGTTCCATAAGCAGAGTTTTTTAATAAAAATAATTTTATATTCATAAAATTAAAAAATATATATATATTTTTTTTAATAAAAACTATAGGTTCCGTTTGGATAGGTGTGAGAAGAATGAAAGAAGGGAAGAAGTGGGAAGAAATATTAGGAAGTGTGTAAATTTGTGAAGAGTTTGAATTGTTTATAATTTTTTTCTTTTTTTTCTTTTTCTTCTTCTTTTTTCTTCTAACGATTCAAACGCACCCATACTATAGATCAGATCCACTATAGGCTATACCGTAAGTCAAACCAACTCTATAGACCCCACATCGGGATCAAATATGCGCTGTAAGGCTGCCTCCCGATACGAAAGGATTACAGATTCAATGCCACAGAAAATCAAAGGAGCGGCTCATGGCCGACAGCGATAAGTCATAAGTGACTGGACTTCCCTGGTAACTCGGGAAATGTGTCTTTTTCTATTTTATTAATCATAATTATTTTTTTTTGAACTAAAGCATCCAAAATTGGAGCCCAATATTAAACAAAAAAAAACGTCAATACAGACCTGATAAACCAGGTTCAAAACAGAAAAACAAGAGTCATTTAACTGGTCATAAATGTTTGGCTATGGATTATGGATGAATTTGCGAATAATAATCAATACTATATACATCGTTTTTCATATATCTGCGATGTATTTTTTATTTTTGTTTTTATTAGATAACAAATCTTAATTTTTTTATGACAATAAAGATAAAAACAATTTAGTAATCTTCACTATTTTAGTGAAATACGACTAATAATGCATGCAAAAATATATTAATAAACGAAGATTGATATAAAACTGCCGAATAGATTTATAATTATGACTGTATAACAGCTATACATAAAATAAGGTATTAACGAAAGTTTGTCTCTGTAATTAACTGTAGTACCAATTTTGTATATAATTGTAAAAAAGGTATTATTTAGTACTAAAGATATCCATAACGGACCATAAAATGTGTTTTGAAGCATGTAAAAAATAAGCAGATAGAACATGCCTCTATCTTAGAAAAATGCTAGCTTAACATATCGCAAATTCTGTTATTAAAAATAAACAAAATCACCTGGTGGAATATGCCTCCATCATAACAAAAACTAAAACACAGATCAGTTATTCACGTCAACATCAGAGTCAGCACTTTCATCGGTTTCTAAATCATACACAACAGTAATTTTGGCATTAGGCAGCATATCACTCTTTTCTCAGTACGAATATTACTGCTGTGAATTGGGCTAATAAGTTTTATCCTATAAGACAGCATGAAACTAAGTTAATATGGAATTGAATCCCAATATTTTTTTTTAGTTATCAATTCATCCTAAAATTATGAATCCAAATAAGTACTTTTTACCCAAGAACAAAATTACACCATACCAGAAAACACAAATGATGTAAAAATTAGAAATCATACCTATCTTTTGGCACAAAAGTATTAATCATAGCTAACATTGCAAATACAATTGAAAATACAACATGAAAACCCAATACACACCTGAAAATACAACATGTTTTTAACGGACGGTGATACATAGGATACAGCTGGTGCCCGGTACACAATATCTGCACAAAAAGGATAATAAATTATCAATCTTGTTTAGATAAATGACAAATCTTGCCAATTCGAGAATTGTATATCAGTAAACCTTAGTACTGAAATTTTTCATACAAACTAACAATTATACAACTTTCATGCACCTGAAATTCACTATCTTACTAAAGTGGAGTAGTAATTTTTATATTATAAGAAGCTAAAAAAATTTGAAATACCTATTAAATTATAACAATACCTACCATGGTGGTTCATTTAAAGTTTGATGTCGAAGATATGTGCTCCTCTCTTGTATGCCCTATTCCTCCCTTTTATCTCCCTTTCTCTGCAAGCACGAAGGAAGGATTTTGAGTTGGGTTGTTAGTTGCATAATTGTGTAATTGTTTAGATAAACAAAATTAACCAAAAATGTAGATCAGTATACTACTTGAAGGACATGACGGTCTACCAGGTTTAACATTGCAAAAACTAACTAAAAAATTAGAAGGAACGTAGTATAGGCCAGAGGTACAACTGTCGAGGTGAGCAGAGATCCAGAGTGCTCGGGCAGATCCGGTCCATTATGAGACTACCATGTGTGTGAGAGAAAGAGCGAGAGTAGGAAAAGTTGAAAACTGATTTCGCTGGAGTACGGGAGAAAGCTAGGAGAGACCAAGAGAGCACATATAGCTAGGGTTTTCGTGTTGGAAATCAGTCGGAGAAGAGACGAACGAAGGGAGGAGGTGAACGATAACAGTAGGGGCCGCGACATTTTTTTTTTCATGCGGCGGCGGCATAAGTGGAAGGATGCTGGGAACGGCGACGAAGGAGAGAGATGACCATTTCTTTTCTTGTGGTTGCGACGGACTTACATGGAAAGGACGGCAGAATTTTTGGAAAAAATATTTTAGCTGCCAATTGAACAGAAATGTGAAACGGGTTGTTTGTTTCTAATATCAAACCCGGTGCACCAAGATATGTACAATTTTTTTTTTTTGATAAAAGCAATCAAAAGACTGATTGCCTGCTTTCATTAAAGCTGGGTTAGTTCCATACAAAAGAGAACGTAAAAAAGAAAAAGGAAAAAAAACAGAAGACAATGAGCAGAAGGAGTATCTAAGACCAAAAACTGGATAGAACAAGTCTCTATCCTAGCAACGCCAAAAGGGCTCAATCACTGTCTATAAGAACGGTGTCTGAGTCTTCTTCACCGTCATCTTTATCATGAATGATAAGCATCCTTGTGTCTTGCAAGATTTCCACACTGCTATCGTCTTCCAAGTTTCCAAAGCTGGGCTGGGGCAGGTTGCATCTGAAAAAGCTTTCACAACCAGTGTTCTTCCCTGTCCAGAATAAGGCCAAACTGAGGATGTTTCTATAAGTGTTATGTTTGTGTGCAGTAGTAAAGGTACCAAAGCATCTATTATTTCGTGTCAACCAAATCTTCCAGAGAAATGCTGCGAAGACACTCTGGAAGTGGGACTTGGTAGTTGGAGGTAAATTACAGCTATAGGTCCAAATGGAGCTGACATTTGTGGTATTAACATTCCAATTAAAAGAGTTATAATAATTTAAAATTTGCCAAAATTCCATACTAAAGGAACAGTTAGTGAATAGATGAGTGACTGTTTCTGGAAGGTCACAAAAAACACAATTTTGTGAACCATTCCAACCTTTAGAGAGGAGGTTATCTTTAGTGAGGATTTTGTTATTTAAGGTTAGCCAGACAAACAGTTTGACTTTTGGAGGAATGTGTAACTTCCATAGATCTTTATATCTTTGTTCTTTGATTCCTCTAAAGTTGAGGAATTCATATAAGGATTTCACCATAAAAATTCCAGAAGGGTCCCACATCCAAACACAGCTATCCTTCTCTTTAGAGAAGGTTATCTGTTGAAGGATACCAAGGAGTTCCGTTTTTTCCTTTCTAAGAGCAGCAGGAGCACCTCTCCTTAAATTAAGCTTAAGGGTTTTATTGCACCAACATTGAGCCAGTGATTTGTCATGTTTATTTGTTTTTGCAAAAAGGAGGGGGAACCTTTTATAAAGAGGTTGATTGTCCCACCAGTTATCAAGCCAGAAGTTGATGGAATTACCATTTCCTATGATTCTGTTATTACCAATTCTAATAAGGGGAAGCAGGGAGTGGATAGAGTTCCAGAAGGAGGACAGAGAAGTCTTATCCTTAATACCATATTTAAAGTGGATTAAGTCTTTCCAGATTTTTGTATTATTGTGGAGGAAGTTCCAGGCCCATTTCCCCAAAAGGATTCCCCATCCACCAAAATCTTTCTTCATGCATAAGGTGTGCCAGTTAGCTAGGCAGTACTTATTAGTTCCATTGAGATCAGTTCCTGACCATAAGAACTTCCTTCTTATCTTGTCTATGTTCTTAATGACCCAGGAAGGGGCTCTGAACATTGACAAGTAGTAGAGTGGTATGGCTGAAAGAACTGAGTTAATGAGGGTTAGTCTACCTCCTAAAGAAAGGAATTTACCTTTCCAGGAAGAGAGTTTAGTTTGGATTTTTTGGATGATTTTGTTCCAACAGGATTTGGAAGGGGCTCTCCAGTGGAGAGACATTCCTAAATAAGTCAAAGGAAGGGAGCTGATTTTGCAGTTGAGAATATTAGCACAGGTTTGGGTGAGAGAGTCTGAGACATTAATTGGTACTAACTCTGTTTTAGCAAAGTTAACTTTTAGACCTGAGATGTTTTCAAAAACTTTGAGGACCCAGTGGGTTTTATCAACAGTTTCTGCATCAGCAGGGAGAAAGAGGATGGTATCATCCGCATACTGGATGTGGGAGATTTGTTGATTATTGAAGAATCTGGGTCCCAAGCCTCTAATATGACCTTTAATGAGACAAATGTTTAGAAGCTTAGAAAGGCCATCAGCAGCAATTAAAAATAAGTAAGGAGAAAGGGGATCCCCTTGTCTTACTCCTCTTTTGCATCTAAAATAGTTTCCACTAAAGCCATTGACAAATATTGAGGATCGACCTCCATCTAACAATTTTGAAATCCAAGTGATTCAAGTGTTGTTGAATCCCCTTAGCTTCAAGCAATGGAGGAGGTAATCCCAGCTTACCATATCAAAGGCTTTTTCAAAGTCAATCTTGAGGAGAAAGCCTGACTCCTTTTTGGTTTTGACTGAGTGTAGGATTTCATGGGCAGTGACAATACTATCAAGTATGTTTCTACCTCTAAGGAAAGCACTTTGGTTTGGACTTATAATTTTCTCTAAGATTGGAGCTAGTCTGTTGGCTAACACCTTTGTGATGATTTTATAACTACAGTTTAGGAGACTAATTGGTCTGAATTGGGAGACTTTGTTGGCTCCTTCCACTTTGGGAATGAGACAAACTAGTGCTCTATTAAGGAGGTGGACATTTAGTTTGTTATTAAAGAAGTCGTTAAACAGAATTAGCAGATCTGATTTAATGATGGGCCAAAAATGGTGGTAAAAGCCCATTGAGAGTCCATCTGGACCAGGGGCTTTCTCAGCTTTCATTTGGAAAACTGCATCCTTAATTTCACTTTCAGAGAAGGGGGCAGTTAGGAATGAGTTATCTTCCAAGGAAAGCTTTTCATTTTCCTCCCAACAGTTATGATCAAAGGAGCCCATGGCAGTTCCTTTCTGACCAAAGAGGTTTTTATAGAAGTCAATGATATGATCTTCAATTAAAGTGGGGTCTCTGATGTCAATTCCGTTGATATTAAGGGAGGTGATAAGTTTCTTATTCCTTTTAAAGGAAGCTATTTTATGGAAGAAAGAGGTGTTAGAATCACCAGCATTAAGCCATTTAATTTTGGCTCTTTGCTTCCACTTAACTTCTTCATCTTTGTAGATATCAAAAAGCTGCTTTTTTGAGAGATACAGTTCCACCAATTCCCAATCTTCAAGATCTCTAACCTCAAGGGTATCCTCAAAGTCTTTGATGTTGGAAATTAGGGACTGTTTTTTTTCTCTTGTGTGAGCATTAAGATTTGAACTCCAACCTCTAAACTTTTTCCTCATGTGGGCCATCTTCTGGGTCCAGGAGAGGCAGGAGTTGTTTGTTAGGTTCATTTCTGACCACCAATTTTCGACAAGATTATCGATTCCCTCTTGATTGAGCCAGCTATTTTCAAACCTAAAAATATGATTTTTTTTAGGGAAAATAAAGCCTGAGTCTAAAATCAGGGGGTTGTGATCAGAGAAAATTCTAGGAAGAGCCGTAGAGAGAATGTTATTAAAAATTTGGGCCAGGTTTGGAGAGACTAGAAATCTGTCCAGACATGCTTTTTGTTTAGAGGAACCTCCTCTTGCCCAAGTAAACTTTCTGTTGGGGCACTTGAAGTCTAATAGATGGTGGTTGTTTATAAAGGAATTGAACCTCCTCATATTAGGGAAGTCAAAGGAGACACCACATTTCTCAGTATAAGTTCTGATAATATTGAAGTCTCCACTAACAATCCAATTAGGGTGAGAGAGAGAGCCAAGATTAGAAAGTTCATTCCAAAAGTCCTGTTTGAGGGAGGAAATAACAGGACCATAAACTGTGGTTAGGAAGATGGGAGTGTTGTCTAAAGCAATCTTGAAGTGAACAGAGATAGAGAAAGTATCAATGTTCCAGGAGTTAATTAAAAACTTGTTACTATCTAATCCAACCAACAAACCTCCTGATCTACCAGTGGAGGGGATAAAGTTCCAAGTTTTGTTGGGGTCCATAGTTTCAAGAATTCTTCTAGAGAAGTTGGAAACTTTAGTTTCCTGAATGAGGATAATGTCAATTTTTTCTTTTAAGATGAGTTCTTTAAGGAATCTTCTCTTCTCAGGAGAGTTTAGACCCCTGGCATTCCAGTTCATTATCCTAAAAAAGATTGTGTTAAACCCTTGGAGCTAACAGAGTTTTTCAGAGTGGCTGATACATTTTCAAGCACACTTATAACTCTGTTAAGCTCACTGCTTCTTAGATTTCTTATAAACTCCATCCTATCATCCTCATTGACCCCCAAGGAGATGTTGATCTCCTCAAAGAGGTTACAAATTTGGGTGTCAGAAAGCTGACTGTAAGGAATAAAGTTTGAAGAAACATCATAAGCATCAGCAGAAGGGGAATAGGGGGAGAGATTAGAAAGGTCAGGATTAGGGGAAGGAGGAGAATCTTGAAGAGGGATCATTAAAGAATGGTTTTCGTCTAAAGGAGCATCATCCGAGGCATTCTCAATCCTACTTGGGAGAGATAGCAACTCAGAGTCACCCCTAAGGGGGGAACCATACTCTTCAGGTGTGAAAGTGTTATTAAAAGTCAAATTAGAGTCTGTATTCTTTTTACCACTATCTAAATTATCTAAATTAAAGAGAGTTCCATCCACATCAATCAGAGGGATAACATCATCAACCTCTGAGTCCTCTAAACTCAAGCAAGCAAAAGAATTAGAGATAGTAAGGAGAGGAGAAAAAATGTGACCTGAAAGAGAAGTGACAGAAGGTTTGACTTCTTCTTCTACCACCACCTTGGTATTCTCCACTGCCTTGGCCTTGGTTTTTGCTCGGGTGTTCAGGCTTGGAGAATCTAGAAAAGGATAAGGATGCCTGGGGTTGGTGAGCCACTTGGGGGAGTTTAAACTTGGTGAAGTCTGCTGAGGAACCTGCTGAGGAGCCTTCTGTGTGGGGCTGACAGTTGGCGCCGGTGGTGAGGTCCCACTGGCTTGACCTACTTCTAATCCTTTAGCATGAAGCTCTTTGAGACGTTTCAGCTGAGCTGCTAAAGCCTTATTTCTGGCCTTGAGCTCTTCTTTTTCAGAATCCACTTGTTTGGCTTTTCCTTTCCCAGAAGAAGGGGTCCTGGTGCTAGTCTGAGTTTGGTGATTTTCATTGATCACAACACCTGAAGAGCGGGAGGGGGTTCTAGTTTTGGCAGGACTTGGGTTAGGTGCCTTTCTGTCAGAGGAGGGATTAGGAATTTTGGTAGCTTTCTTTTTCTTAGCAGGTCTTTTCCTTTTTCTCTTGTTAGTGTCATTGTTTAAACCCTGTTTAAGTTTCAGCTTGGCTCCTTTTTCAAGGAGCAATCTCTCAGTAACATCACTGGAGCTGCCAATCTCCCAATTGAGATTTGGGAGACGACGAACTGAGTTCTCAAACTCAGAGGTACTGGAACTGTCTTCTACAATGTAGTAAATTTTAACTAGTTCCTTTTTACCAGAATCTCGAACTATCTCAAAGAAGAGATAAGGAGGTATGAGTGCTCGTTCTCCAACTTCAATCTCTACTCTGGACCACCTCAAGTCTCTTCGGCGGATGGTGATGTCATCTACATCAGAAATGTGCCCAAACGGGGTTATCGCTTCTAGACCAGCCTTGTCTCTCTAACCGAAAGGAACTTGAGTAATGCGGATCCAGACTTTGATCGTTGGAGCCCTAGGATCAACCTCTGGAAGCCAAGGGATCACTGAGTACCTTCTATCTTCTATTTTCCAAAAACCTTGTTGTACCAGAGCAAGGCGTTGGGCTGGAGGCATTTCAATGAGGTATCTATGAGATCGTATTAGACTCACGCTCCAGCCAAAGCCAATCGGAACGTCGGCTTGGACTGCCTGGATCACTTGCGTGTCAGAAATGGCGCCATGTGTAATGAGAACAAAGCATCTTGCTAGTTCTGCCTCGAGAGCGCGAGAGTTTGGGGTTTCATGGAGTTGAAAGAGACGGGATTGGTTTGGCATTTTGAGAAGAGGAGTCGGAGTTGGAAGGAGGGGAGGAAGAGAGGAGGTGAAGGAGGAGGAAGGAAGGGAAGAGATGGAGGAAGGAGAAGGTTTTAGGTGAAGAGACAAAGAAGAAGAGTGGATTGAAACAGTCGAGGGAGAGGACTTAACCAGTTTGGGGCAATTGGCTTTGACGTGTCCCGTCGATTTGCAGAAAAAGCAAAGACTCGGTTCACGGCAGGTGTTAGCCATATGTCCCACATCTCCACACCGATAGCATCTTGAAATGATCTGGGTCGTCCGGTGTTCCTTCGCCGTGTAATCAAGAACCGTCTTCTTGGTTGCTTTAGGCGGGAGAGTATCTTTCTTTTGATTAGAAGTGGCAATAGGAATGGAGATTGGTGCGGTGGTGGTCCTCAAAGCTGTCGCATAGCTACGTTTTTCCTCTAAATGATCAGCAGAATGCAACAGAAGATCTCCACCTGAAGTTGAAGAGACAACTCTCGGGTCTTTCCCAAACCGTCTCACCAGAGCGAGAGCATCATTTCGCCGCGACGGTTCGGGGTGAGGTCTAGGATCTTCTGTGATGGGGAGAGAAGTTTTTGTGGTAGGGAGATCCACAGAGGTACACAGAGGATCTAGCAAGGTTGTTTCTTGAGAGTCCGGCCATTCAGAGGTAGGGCCCACTTTCTTATCTAGATTTTCTGCGGCGATAATCGCCTGAGAAAGATAGAGATTAGAGCACGTGGTTTCCCGAGAACACAAAAGATCTGAGGTTCCTTTTTCTTGAAATTCCGATCTCCTCTCCGGTCTTTCTCCAGTAATAGTAGACACCGGAGAGATTCTGTGGCCCGGATGCTTGATCAAGGAAATATCTTTCGTGACATCAGAGCTAAGAAGGGTGGATAGGGTAGACGGATTTAGAGGAGGAGGGGGACCAGAGGTGAGGGGGGAGGTGGCAGGGGAGGTGGAGGGGGAACCGGAGTCGAGACTCCGGCTGGGGAAAAGAGAAGAGCGCAAATTTTTGAAGAAGAGCATTCTAAGATATGTACAAATTAAGTTCCACAAACATAATCCCACGTATTATCCAACGCTTTCCGTGTCCGTCGTAAATTATCTGTGTAAAGTCGGACTCCCACACATCTTTATTTATAAATACTGATGAGTTAAAATCGATTTATTTATGTTGTCATAATTTCCGAGCAATTATATTTTAAATTGCACAACTTTCTTATGCCATAATTAATGACTATACTTTGATATTTACTTTTTAATGTATTATCTTTTTACAGTTAAAAATACATAATCATATTATAGCGTCAATTAATATACGACGTATATTTCATTGAACTTATTTTTTAAACCACTTGCTTCTTATAATTTAAAAACATATTTCTATTCACCAACTTATGTCAAGTACATACTAATTTACTTCTTTAAAATTTTGTTTGATGATTGATTATTGATAGTTTGTAACATATTCGAAAAATTTTAGACTAGATTCCGAAAGTATCAAAAGATTAGAAAATTTTTTATTTAAAACAATTTCTATTTCTGAAGCATCAGGAAAGTGGACCCCAGTTCCAGTAGGCAGTAGTTGCATGCGAGACGGCACAACTGCACAAGCACAGGCACAGATAGCCTCCTTTCGTACGGTTCCCAATCGCTCCATGAATATCGAAGCCCCACACACTTGACTACCCCACTTCTTTTCTTACGTCCTCCTTCATACAAATGACGTGTAACATTCTAATTGGTTCCTAATCTGTGGCGTAACGCATTCTCCCAGTAAAAAAACAGGAACCATTTCCTCTAATGGCATGGTAACACTAACCCCACCATCAACGGACTGCTTAATTCACTCCTCCAATCTTCACACAAGTAGCGAGGAGAGAGAAGAAGAAAGAGGAGAGAGAAAAAGGAAACGAAACGAAAGAGGAAGAAACCAAATAAAAAAGATGCCTTGTTATTTAATTACAACGTTGCCACCACTTTCACATTTCACTCCCAATAACTCTCTCTCGTCTCCTCGTCGTTTTTGTTTCTCACATGCTTCTACTCGCATTCGCCTCGCCAAAACCTCGCTTCCTCTCACGATGCGCCGCCGCCGAGGAAGTCGGAGGTCTCGCTCCGCCACCGCCTCTGACGAGTCCGTTGCCTCCGTCTCGACCGATGATGACAAGGTACTGATTGGATTAGATAATTTTGGTAAATGATATGTTGTGGCGGTCGCTGTGTGGATTTAGTGCGTTTGATGAGCTGGAAAGTGCCACATTTTGAGCGCCACAGCAATTTGTTTCTTCTGGTTTGAGGTTAATCGGCTTTGATTTGTTGTAATTGAATTGTAAATGTTATAAGGTATCATTTCTCCAAAGAAGTTTGTTCTATTGGGGTAAATTATGCACAATTGAGAATAACACCATTGTTCATTTTGAGTTTACTTAAAATTTGGAAGTAAGCGGTTCTGTAGTTGTATACATTGGCAAAAAAATATGGGTCTCGAACTTAAGTATTAACAAAATTGAAACAAAATATGCAGGCTATTGAACCCCATTAGGTTCAATTTTATCAGTGTAGGCTCAGGAAATGTTAAATTTCCAGTTTATTGTGTTTCTCGTAAAGATCTTAGGTTTGCTTGGTTTGTGTGTTCTAAATTCAAACACTTGTATTATTAAACGTTTTCCAATAAAAACATTCGGCTTATAAGATACTATTTTTTTAATGAAAAAAATTAAATCTGTTAAATTATGGTAGAGAGTTGGTCCCGATGTTGCAACCCTTCTAAGGAGATTTTGGAAGGTGGCAGCGCCTTATTGGTCGTCAGAGGATAAGGTCCAAGCGAGGCTGAGGCTCGCTGCTGTGTTTGCTCTGACACTGGGGACTACTGGTATTAGTGTTGGATTCAATTTCCTCGGCCGTGACTTTTACAATGCACTTGCTAGTGAGTTAATTTTTCTCTTTCACCTACTTGAGGTGCTGAACATCTGTTAGTATAATTTAAAGTAAACATTCTTTTTATTTTTTATTTTGCAAGACAAGGATCAAGAGCAATTCATGAAGCAACTTTTGTACTATCTTGGAGGTTTTGCCACAGGAATTCCGGTGAGCTCTTGTATGTATTGCTTTGAGACCATTCAAAATATCAGTCCAAAGTTATCCTTTCAATAATTGTAGATATAATGAAAATAAAATTATCTAAATTTAGTAGGCTAGGTTGACTGCGAGTAATACCACCATGAGCATTGCCACTAAGGCACTATTTTGTACCTTGGGAATATATTAGTGATATGTTGATAGTATGCCTAATTTAATGTAAATTATTACAGATATGTACTACAAAAAGAAAGACTCTATACTTTTCTTATAACTACACGTCTTTTTGGATACCTTGTAGTTCTTTGTGTTAAGAGACTATGCAAGAGAGACTCTCTCTCTGAGGTGGCGTTCTTGGATGACGACCTACTACATGAAGCGATACTTTAAGAACCGCACATTCTATAAAATACAATCTCAATCGATTATAGACAATCCTGATCAACGTATTGTGGATGATCTGAGTGCCTTCACCGGGACAGCTCTTTCATTTTCTCTGACCTTTTTTAATGCCGCGATCGATTTGATTTCTTTTAGCAATATTTTGTATGGAATCTATCCTCCTCTTTTTGTGGTGCTCATTGTGTATTCTCTGGGTGGCACTGCAATTAGTATCTTTCTAGGAAAGGTAATCTGGTTTGACTTTTTAGCACTTCATATAAGTGGAACCTTTTTATTACCTTTTGTGCAAATGAAATCATCCTTAAACTTTTATATGAAATCTGCAAATATTTGTTAAGGTGTTAGACAAACTGGCGCATGAAATTCGTTCATTCTGATTTTAGTTCAATTTAAGCTTGTTGAGAATGAATTAGTTACTAAGAGTGAGACAAACTAATAGTTGTTGGAGTTGAGAGCGTTCTGTTAATTTCCCATGAAATGTTTTGGCCAGACTGGTTATTAGCGATCAGCAAATACAAGAAATGTTGAGTTTTTTGTTGGAAATGTGATAATACGGTTATAGTCAATAAAGGGAACACAAAAAAAAGGTACAAGAAAATTGTTGTTTGCTAACATAAATTATATTCATGTCTTGAATTTAGCTGCTTCTGCTATGTTTGTTTGTTTGTAGGGATTGGTTAACTTGAATTTCATGCAAGAGAAGAAAGAGGCTGATTTTCGCTACGGGCTTGTCAGAGTTAGAGAAAATGCCGAATCAATTGCATTTTATGGAGGAGAGGAGAATGAACTACAACTTCTAATTGACCGTTTCAAAAGAGCCTTTGAGAATCTTAGTGTAAGTCAATTTTGACATAACTTTGCTTATTTTTTGTATTATACATTGTTTTTAGTATTGTATTAGAAAAATAGAATCCACTATTTACCCTCACTTGAAATGAGTTGTTAAATTTAGCTTTTGAAAAAGCACCAATCAAATTCCCATTATCAATGCTGAAAATTCAGTGATGGTTCAATATTTTAAGGTTGAGACGCTGTATTCGTAATGTTTAGAACAATCAAAAAGATATTGTGAATTCAGGATGAGAGTTATAGAAAGAGAGTAATTTAATTTAGAGGAAGAATCCATTTTCATTGTTGGAATTGTTGAATCAAGGTACATAAAGACCATAAATCATTGATGTTTTTGCAAATATTGATTGATGTTTCTGTTACAAAATTAACTGTAGGGATGCATAATGTAAGCTCAGGTTGTCCATTCTTGTGTTTTGTAGGAATTGCTGATTTCTTCACGTAACTTGGAGTTTTTCACTAATGGATACCGCTATATAATTCAAGTACTACCAGCAGCTGTTGTTGCTCCTATGTTTTTCTCAGGGAAGATAGAGTTCGGGGTAATCAACCAGTCCGTTTCTGCCTTTAACCATATTCTTAGTGATTTCTCTCTAATTGTGTATCAGTTTCAAGCTATCAGTGCTTTCTCAGCTGTTATTGATCGTTTAGGTGAACTCTCTCTCTCTCTCTCATCCCTCCCTCGACGTACTGCACAAACCCATACAATTTACACGGAACACTCGCACTGCATATGCTTCTCAAATGTATATCATGGAGTATTTAACAGTTTCTTTTTTATATATATATATATTTTGGTAACACCCAATAATTCGATTTTTGTCACAAAATGCAACTTCCTAGAGATATTAATTCTGAGGCGTACTCCATTATATGTACACAACCTGGCGATAAGTATTTTCACCTACAATTTAATTAACAAATGCATCTGAATGTTGTGTTCTATGTTTATATCTACTTTGTTAAATATCATTAGAGGGAAATTTTGCTACTTATTCTTAGTGTGACCATAATTGGGTGTTACTTGCATGTGACCCAACAAAGCCCTTTAATGTCCTCACTTCTGTAGAGGTTTTTGATGATCTCAATGCTACGAACTTCTAGCCAGCAATGCTAAATAGTAGTTAATACTTAAGTAGTTGCTATTAGTTATTAACTTATTAGAAAGTTTCATGTAATTGCTCATATGCAAGTCAGGTCCTCTGTCTGTATGTAACAATTTTTATTATCTTTCAATGCAGGTGAGTTTGATGATTTATTAGATGGAAATGAATCATCTATCTTATCCAAACATGAAAGTACTGAGGGAATAAAAATTGCTTTTAGAGAATTGTGGGACCCTTTAAGCTCAAACGGATCAACTCTTCAGAGTGAGCCTAAAAAGCTTCTAGAAGTTCAAAGCTTGACTTTACAGGCTCCAAGAAGTAGAAACATACTTTTTACTGATCTCACCCTGGAGATAACCAATAAGGACCATTTACTGGTACATGAATCTTGTCTTTGTCTTGCAAGTAACTCTTTATCTCTAACTTTATGCATAATGCTTTCTTTTCTCTGCCAAATTAATCATTTCCAGGAGTATTATTACTCTTTTTTATCATGTATACTATATCCCATATATAGTTAGTTTAGAAGCACTACTCTTGTTGATGTCAAATAACAGTCTGATGGAATAAGTATATAAAAAATATTTAGGTAATGGGACCGAGTGGCAGTGGCAAGACATCATTTTTACGAGCCCTAGCAGGTCTTTGGAATAGTGGTAGCGGTACAATAATATATTACATAAATGGTGGCAGACAACCTTCTGATGCAGCAGCTAATGAATCAGCTAAATCAATTGATAACTCACTGGAGGCACAAGATGAAGAATTAATACAGAGCTCCAAGTACAGAAGGCTTGGAGGCATATTTTTTCTTCCTCAAAAGCCTTACATGGTTTTGGGTACACTTCGGCAGCAACTGCTTTATCCTACATGGACTGATGATCTTCTCCTTTCATCAGATAAACCAGAAAAGAAGGGTGAGTTATGTTCCTTTGACTGAATTCTTATGTTCTTTGCTAAAATTCCTTCGTCTCCTGCAAAAGATAAAATGTGTGTTGCATATTCCTGTTCGGCTGTTCCCTTGGCTTAATGGATGCTCAAATTATCCTGCAACTCTTGTTCCCTAGCCATTGGCAAGTAAGAAATTTGGTAAAAAGAAATAAGGAATCTTATAAAAGAGATCCCATATATTGGAAAACATGTGAGATGGCTTATATTGCATGGTTTATAACACATTATCTGTGGATAATTCCTTTTAACAAGGGGATCACACAAGTATAAGTATATTAACAGTACATTATATGGAAAATGTATACAAATAAGAAGGAAAACTGAATCAGAATAATGGAAGGTTTACTTTTAATGGTTATCTAGGATCGTTGCCTTTCTTATCACGAGGATCAAACACCAATGATGCAATGGAAAAACCAACGATGCCAACAAGTGATGATCTAATGAAGGTGCTTCAATCAGTTCGGCTTGGTGATATTTTGTCACGCTTCAAGGGCCTTGATGCAATATATGAATGGTCAAGCGTACTTTCTTTAGGGGAACAACAACGCCTCGCCTTTGCAAGGTTGCTCCTCTCCAAACCCAAATTGGTATTGCTGGATGAGTCGACTAGTGCTCTAGATGATGAAAATGAGGTACAATTTTCATAATTTAATCTTTTTCCATATTATTTATGGACTTTCTGAATAACCAATTGCTTTTCTTTTCTAAAATTATTGAATGATATTTGCAGATTACAGCAGTCTGAAAATCTGAAAAAGCTTAGATGTTATTTGTGATATGAAAATGTTGGGTCTTGAATTTAGGGTCAATGTCTTTTCATGTCAGGTGGTCAATGTCTTTTCACGTCAGGTGGTTTAATTTAGGATAGAGTTTTGTTTATAAGTCAATGAGGTTTTGGTCTACTGACTCTCTCAGTTTATTTGAGTTTGCAGTCAGATGCAATTGCACATTTCAAAATTTTTTGGTTGGTGGGTATTGATCCTGGTGTTTTGTGTGGATTACGATTTTACTACTTGTCAATTAGGGTTCTGTTTCTTCTGTTATCCAACATGATATTGGGGGTTGTGTGATCTTAAATTTGAACACTGGTTGGAATCCTAGTAGATCTATTCTTATTTGTGGGTGTGTTTAATCTTGCTGTTTTTGGATAACTGAGGACCATCTGACCTGAATCAGACAGCCTCGAATCCTTACTCCTTCTATTTAGGGTAGGAAGAAAAAGTGGAAATAACACTTGATATGAGGTGTATGCTGATCAAGCTTTTAAAAAACTCCATTTTTACCGTTTTATCGCCGTTTTATCTTAGTTTTGGTTCATACCGCCCTACTGTTATCGCCGCATAACAGTTTTATCGCCGTTTTATAACCGATAAACGCTAAATCAGCACCCAACCGTCAAACCTCATAAATTGCATTTTAAAACCTTGATGCTGATAAAGCTGTAGTGCAATTTATCTTGCTGGTAGTCTTCAAAAAAAAAAAAAATTATCTTGCTGGTAGAAACCCTAGAGTTTTTCACTGTCAATATTATTTGACTTCTGTCATTCTTTATATTATTGTACAGGCTCATCTGTACAGGCAAATAGAACAAGCAGGGATAACATACATCAGCATCGGTCACAGAAAAACACTACTGAAGTACCATAGCAGGGTCTTGCACATAAAAAAATCTAATTCAGATGACATTGGCAGTACAAGCAACTGGAGTGTAAGGCCTGTCAGTCAAACTTCAGAGGCCATTGAAGAGACCACTTCTTCAGCCTAATTTTGCTATTATGCTTTGCACTAAGCTACTAACTGAAACACAACGAAGGAGAAGATTTGATAGCATGGAAATGAATTAGTAACCCCTTGAAAAGTGGGTTTTTGCTTAGAACATGTTGTTGCGAGTTGTCATGATGGGCATTTAATGCGCATAGAATTAATTATTGTACATAATAGCCCGTCAGCTTACAAGGAAATCTGTAGATGGAATTAATTAATGCTGCACGTGCCGTCTGTTTTTTGTAATTAGATGCCTTATATTTTTGTAATTGTACATATACTTGTTCGGCAATACTAGAACATGTGGATGTGGGAAAACAGGAAAAAATTGTCCATTTATATTGTCTTAAAGAGTTTTATCTTTCTTTAGCATCTCTAATATGAGAATTCAGAGACAACGCTTTTCTCACCACCATCCGTTTCTTAGATTATATGCATACTGCAATACTGCATAGACCTACTAAAGTATGTTTCTAATGTTTGGCTGACCGTAAAATACAGACTGCTGCCTTGCAAAAATAGGAACAAAAAGGGAGCGAACATAAAGGCAAGAAGCATGTAATATCAGTCTATCACATTGTAGTCCAAAACTTTGTTAATTTCACTACATCGGCACCTAATTGCAGAACAAATTATTTTCAAATCTTGGTCTTTAGGATATCATTCGCCTTGACCTTCAAGGAAAGTAAAACAGCAAAACAAAAAGCAATTCCATGAATATTAATTTATAACATGAACTAATAATTTTGCGTCATTTGCATTCTTCTGCCACCTGAACCTGACTCTCTTTGGCAATTGAAATAAACTGCAGCTACAGGAGATCCCAGATTGTACAATTCTGCAAAATCTCGTGTGCAAAAATTCTCACGCCAGCCTGGTGCATCAACAGTCTGTCGTCCTTGCTGTTGGAATAGAACAAAAACAAACCGGTGGATGCCGAGTGAAGGTTTTGGACTCTCATAGTGCATAATTTCGTGGCCTTAATTAAAAGAGAAATAAAAAAAGAAAGATTGTTATATATCCAAGGTAAGACACCATCATAATTATAGAATTACTATAGAATGACTTACCATGTGTTACTCCAGTTATGGCTGGGATGTCAGTCACCAACCTGCACCAATGAACAGAAAATACATATTTAGTATCACAGCACAGAAGAAAACCTGACACGGTTTCTTATAGCTAGTACAGTGATCTAATCTGCAAAAGAGGTCCCTTTCCTGACAGTTAATTGATGCTGATAGTTTTTACAATGATCATTCGAAAAAGAATCTAGTAGCAACATGTGATGGAAAAGACAGAAAAAGAAAATAAGCAAAAGCAAACTGCTGAGAAAGACTTCTGTTCCTTGAAGGAACACAACCGCTCTCGGTCCTTTTCTTGCAAACAGAACTACACTATAGTACAGTAGTCAGCTTTTACAATGGATTGAGATCAGGAACAGCTAACAGAAGACACACACGCACAACACACATGGAGAGAGAGAGAGAGAGAGAGAGCGAGCGAGAGAGGAGAGAGAACCAGTGCAAATATTCCCGAACTGTCGGGTTGCTTGGACTCGGTGCATCTGGATCAACCATAACCTGTAAAAGATAATTATTAAACTAGTAAATTGAATTTTACAAGATATTTAAACAAAAAAAATACTCCATAAGAGATTTTAAGAATGCTTCAAATATTTCTTTGCACTTGACAATCTGTAACATGTCAAGGAGTAAAGCAGTTAAAAACTTGGAAATTCTCAAAATAAACGATATGCCATTTTATTATGTAAACTAGAATACTTGAACCTAGATGACTATTTGAACCAATTGTCATAACAAAATTTAAAACCCTTATTATGTAAGCACCATTGAACAATTGTGAAAGAAAAAAAATGTTAAAGATGCAATTCTTTGGGGGGGAAAAAAAGAGATAATATAAAATTATAAATATATAAGTTGTGCTTATGTGTAATATATGTAAAATGAACTTCAGAAAACACTAAGACAATAGATTTTGCTTTTATGAGTGCAACAAATCATTACAGAATGAAATTCACTGATTAATTGAAGGAACAGAAAATCCTTATTAAGCAAAATCTTCCAAAAGTACCGAGTACCAACACAATAAAACTGGTGTTGTTTTGCTTATGTGTGAGTAGACTTTGAGATCGATCGCTACAAAGCAATGAAGATCATTACTTACGAACTTAACTGAGTATAAGATTGAACAAAGGCTGTGGTTTTATTTTACTTACCAGTGTAAAGAAAGACCTAAGATCAGTACTACCGATCTCAACCCTTGGTTGGTGCACCACAGCCGAGGGTTTGAATTCATAACCATTAGCTACGTCTCTGGAATTGTATGTAACCCTAAGTGGCACTTTTCTATCAAAGGGATCAAGCACATCACCAACAACTCTCCCAACAACCAAAGAATCCCTTTCTCTCTGCATGAACTATGTTGGTTACTTCTTTATGTTGTATAGTTGAGAATTCAAAGCAAGCAACTTGGAGAAAGAAAAAGATGCTGAAAGGGTTCTCTTTTGTATATGTTTCTATCCGAGGGTTCATTTATATATATATCGAAAGACTTGTTCAGCAAGCTGAAAGTGCATCTTTGACGCTTTCACAAACACAATATGTAAAACGAGTCGTCGTTTTCAAGTCCCCTGTGATAGAAAATTAGTCATCTTGATTTGAATCAATAGCAACTGCCGTAGTCTTCTTAAGAAATGATTTACTCTGACTTAATGTATCTACGTCAATTATATCTGTAAGAACAGTTAAAACAAAGATATATCTTATTATTTTTTTTTAAATAAAAAAAGAGATTCAATGTACTGCTGAGAAAAACTAATAAAAACAGAAGCAATCTCTATTGATTGGAAATCCATCAAAAGGGATAGTCGAGATTGCATTGGGCAGACTTGTTATCTTAAGTGCTAATCTTCTTATCTGATCTTAATCTGACAGCTAGGTCGTAATCTGATGGTGAAAAAAATGGAGTCACTAAGCTGATATATATCTATATAGTCACAGTATAAAAAAATGTCAGAAGCATCAGAGAAAAAAGAAAAAACAATGAGTTCTTTATGTCCACAAAGAATTTCTAAGGTTCATGAAATGCTGACAAGGTAACCGTGTGGGACCTCCCTTGTGTTTTAATAAGTTCGATGGAACCTAAAGTAGTTATATGTGTCAAAATGTAATAATATATTGAAGGTTTAACTAGGTATAAATCTATATGTATATCTATCCTATAAAAATAACTTAGAGAATTAGATATACCGCAGCGGAAATGATCGAACGTCTAGACCCGCTTGTCGGAGTTCGGTTCTGCAGTCTTGTCTCTCTCCGTACGCGACCGGTACACCACAACCTCACGTTAGGGTTTGGCGTCACCTTCCACGCTTCCACTTGCCGGTCTCGACTCGTGTGTGTGATCCGATTGCTTGGAAACTCTCATCTCTTTCTGTGTGGAATATGCAGAACAGCAGTTCCAGGAACCAGAGAGACGTTTCTGTTTAGAGGGGTATATATAGGAGTTGATCTGAACAGATCACGTCTGTTCAGATCCCAGTACCAGCGGCCCGCAGGCCTTGCCTGCGACCCACTGGGTCGTTCATTATCTGAGGCCCGCAGGCCCAGCCTGCTACCCGCAGAGAACAGCTCCACACACTTTTTCCAACATATATTATCGTCCACTTTAATTTTACATTAATTTTGGTTTAATTTGAAGATTGTATAGTGTCACCTCGAGGGTAATGTGTATATGTCAGCATGATATTCTTAACATATGTGTTAAATCGTCAATATATACACAACGCCAATTTTCATTATTAATACCGGTTTTTTTTCTATTATTAGTACCGGTTTTGCAGCGGTACTAATAATAGGGGGTACTAAAACCAATAAAAATCCGATACTAATAAGCCGGTAGTAGTAGGGTTGAGGAGGTGGCGGGAAACGCAATTAGTACTGATTTTTTATAAAAAACCGGTACTAAAAATAACACATTTAGTACCGGTTTTTTATAAAAAACCGGTACTAATTATATTTACAAAACCGTAATTAAATATAAAAAATTAGTACCGATTTTTTATAAAAAACCGGTACAAAAATTGATTTAAATTTTAATGAATTTTAGTATCGGTTTTTTATAAAAAAATCGGTACTAAATTGATTAAAAAAATCGAAAATTTTTTAATTAATTTAGTACCGGTTTTTAACTGAAAACTGGTACTAAATTAATTTAAAAAAAAAATTATTAATTAATTTAGTACCGGTTTTTAGTTAAAAACCGGTACTAAATTATTATTTTTTTAAAAAAAAAAACCGATTTAGAGAGTGAGAATAGGGTACTAAATTAATTTAAAAAAAACGGTTTAATTACGAGCTATCTTTATACAGTACTAAATAGGCGCTAACTATGTTTTTTTATGCCAATCTCAATATATAATTATATATACAAATTCTACTTAACAACTAGAAATCATATACAACTAATTTTCAGACCTCGTTAGCTAGTTCAGTGGATTCTAGATAAAATATCAAATTCCCGACCTAGCATTGCATTTAGGCATGATGTAGATTTCAACTAAGCATAATCATTTCTACAAAGCACTTAATTTCTTCTAGTTATAAGTAACAAGAAAGAAGGTACCGGCAATATGAGAGCTCTAAGCTGAGTATATAGTGTCAAACTGTCAATAGTCAGGTGTGTATATGCAAAGGCATTCTCCAGTTTTCTTGAATAATCCTTACTTTGCAATTTGTTCCATCATAATTTATCATGTCTGTTGCACAAAAAATTTACGTGGGGGCTCCAGGTTAACAAAAGTGGAAATATAAAGATGAAAAAAAACCACTTCTGCAGATTCAACATTATATTAAACAAAGCAAAAAAAAATCAAGAATAATTAAGACCCAATGCAGAAATGAAATTACCTCTTGATCCGAGTATTGGTTACATTCTTTCTAGAATCAACAACTACAGTGGAGAAAGATAAATACTGATCTTTTTGAGAGGATTTTAAGGACTGTATATGGTTTCCCTTCAATGTTTTGGTTTCTTCAGGGCCAGTTCCAAGAAGTTGAACAGTTAAGTTTCCACCTGAGTTAAAAAGCAGTATGTGGAAACAAAAAAATAACCATGTAATGCTGCAATGATTCAAAAGCATGCGAAAATATATGACAATCATTTCAACAAAATCAATTTTGTGATGTGTTCTCTTCCCTATCGATTCTTCCAGGTGCTCTCCTCTTTGATTCATTCCACTCTCTCTCTCTCTCTCTCTCTCTCTCTCTCCATCTCCATTTTGAACTCCTTTCAAGACCTTTTTCCTCTTTCCCGTCTCCTTTGCTCTTTCTGCACAATTTTGAGAAGAATGCACAGAGAAACCCCCTCCCCTATTCTCACTCTCTAAAGTTTGGAAAGAATAAAAATCGGTACTAAATATATAACGATTTTTTTTATTCTTCAAATCTTTAGTACCGGTTTTTGATAAAAAACCGGTACTAATTTTAAACTGTTTTTTTATTCTTTCCAAACTTTAGTACCGGTTTTTTATAAAAAACCGGTACTAATAATCAATTAATTAGTATCGGTTTTTTATAAAAACCCTATACTAAATTAAAAACGTTTTTTTATTTTTCAGACGATTTTTAGTACCGGTTTTTTAAAAAAACCGGTACTAAATAATAAATCTGACAATTACGAAAATGCCATGATTTATTATTAGTATCGGTTTTCTTAAAAACCGATACTAATGAGCCGGTACTAATAATCTTTTTTGTTGTAGTGTATACGTCAACATTCAAATAGGTAAGTGTCAATATGAGCAAAAACATGTATGTTAAAGTAACAACAGGATAGTATGTCGACTTGATATGTTAGAGTCAGACTCAATAGCCAATGACAATAAATATGGTGCATGGTAGGATGCTTGTATCATGCCGAGCAAAAGTGATAATAGTGGTCAAAGCACCACTAAAAATGCTGGTTTTTGCCATTTGGATTAATAAACAATATAATGTTGAATTTTTTTTATTATTTTTTCTTTAAGGGTGCGTTTGGATCGTTGGAAGAAAGAAGAAGAAGAAGGAAGAAGAAGAAAAAAATATATAAACAATCCAAACTCTTCACAAAGTTACACGCTTCCCAATACTTCTTCCCACTTCTTCTCTTCTTCCCTTCTTCCCACACCTATCCAAACGCACCCTAAGATAAGATGGAGGTAAGCCCTCCAACTTATTTCGAAATTAAATACCACAAATGACCCTAGCGGGATTTGGAACCTGCGACCTCCACTAGAGATGCCGGTCTCTTTGCAATTAGACTAAGAGTTGGTTATCGATTTTCTTTTTTATATATAACGGTTTGTCTCATATATGCCAATTTAGCATGATACCGGCCAATATTGTACAATATCTGCAATATGACGAGGTCTCTAAATTGGTTATTATTATTTTCTTTTAACAATGATTGTTTTATTGTTTGGAAGGCTACATGTGTAATACATGCAACTGATATGCTATATATATATATATATATATAGAGAGAGAGAGAGTGAGAGAGAGAGAATGGCATTGGTACCTCTAAAAGCACAAAGGCAATATGTTTTAGAGTTCTAGACCGTCAGATCTGTGTCAAGATTTGTGTTTTCTCATGACACGATCAAGACATACGCTAAGAATTTTAAATTTCTCATGATATAAATTTTGTCTGCATGAACCTTGACACAGATCTGACGGTCTCAAACTCTTAAAACACAGTTCCCTCTGCGCTTTAGGGTGTACTATATATAGTATAAGATATTTCAACTTAATTACCTTTGCTACTTGTGCGCTATTTTTTGCAAGTTTATTTCAGTACAAAATTGTTTTTCAATAATTTTATGATTGATGCCCCTGGTATCTCCTATTTAATTGCAATAAACTGCTCCGCTGATCGCTACATACCCACTATCCGTTATATTAAGTATCTATTGCAACTTCAATGGTCAATGATAAAAAAAGCTCAAATATTATTCCAGGCAACCAATCCATTTTGTTTTAAAAGAAAAGGACCAATTATTAATGTTTCAAGTAAAGAAAGAGAAATAGGTGTTTTCAAGGACCAAAAAGTACAGTGAAAGTCCTAGAAACCAACCAATGATCAATCGTCAACCGTGTGACAAGGGACTCTAAATCTCTAATACTCATTGGTGCTTTTTTTCTCGTCACAATTCAGCCTTATATATCTCAGTGGTACAATATGGTAACAAAGGCTATACGTGAGGCAGACTCTTCTGTTGGTTTCTTTGTCAATTAGCAATCACCTATGGAGATAAGAGCGCCAATCCCTTTCTTTTTCCCTTTGATTTGACACTTGATGCATGTAAAGGTTGGGATATTCACACCCCTTGTCTTTTTCATATTTAAATCATGCTGATTCCATTGACTTATTGTACTTTTATGTAGCGAGTACTGGCCCACACAACCATACTTCAAGTCTGTGGAATGATAGCAGTGTTTAATGGTAAATAAAAGTTTGTCCCACAATTGCTTTGATTGTGTCCTGATACACTGCGTTCAAACTAAGAACAGTAGAAATTCAGATTGTCAGATCTAAGTTTGATGGCAGTGTATTATTTTGAAACTGAACAAACTCAGAAGTAATGTTCAATGTATCAGTACCATGTGCTTAAAAGTTAAAACCTCAGCCTAGAAATAGTCAACAAAACTTTGAAATTACTAACATTATTGCCACAATGCTACAGAAAATTATCTTCAGGACTATGACCCAATTAATAACAAAGAACAACATACCAATACCCCATTTGCAATGCTCAACTTCTTTAATATGGATACTCAATTTGTGACCTGTTATAAATTCTGTATCAGAGAATCTGCCACAGAATGCTCAGATTCCGTTCTAGTTGAGTCAAGCCTCTATCCAATGTTGACATCAATTACTCATGAGTTGTCGATTTGTCATTGGGTCCGAGTGAAAGATATTGCATCATGGCCTTTTTCAAGGAGTAAATTTGAGTGAACATCAACAAAAAATTGTGACGTAGTGTCAGAAAAATTTTGCTTACATAGGAAAAAGGTAAATAGTATTTAGTGGTCCGACTGGAATGGGCCGATGAAATTGTGGTGGATCGAAGTTACATGTGCGTCCTGGTGCTTCACTCAGACTCATCTTTTGTGGTATTTTTACCAAAGGAATTTTAATTTTGAATCGGAGACAAATTTGGTGGATGCTTCTAGAAACATCAAGAAAAAATTCTTTGGCTGCGTCCTAATTATTTCGATAGCAAAATGAATATTAATAATTAAAAAAAAAATCAGTTACTTCAGAAAAAATAAAGATCTCCAGAGACAAGAAAAAGTATAAAATATCTCCTGTTTCATAAAGAGTAAGGGTGTGTTTGGATGAGCCATGAATAAGGAATAAGAATAAAAAATTTCGGTATACGTGCTTATCCAAATTCCTTATTCTTATACCATGATTTTGTTAGTATAAAAATAAAGGCCCAAATTTCTTATTCTTATGTTGTTTGGGTTGCACAAGAATAAGAATAAGCACGCATATCGAAATTTTTTATTCTTATTCTTTATTTTTGGCTCATCCAAACACACCCTAAATATACAACATATCATGAAGAGGCACATGACAAAATTTCTAGTAATAGATAAAGGCCTGTTCCATCAATAATAACCTTGGAGCAAGCCATATCTAAACACATGTAGCTAGTATAATAGCACTGTACATAAAAAGAAATAAAAAAGAAGAAATCCAAAACACCTAGAAGGGTAGTTATGAGAACTATATCACGCCAAAACAAAAATATGGCAAGGGAAATAAGAACTACGCCAATCCAGCTGCTTCCCCTTTGAGATGAATTCCATTTCCCTTTGGAGTCATGCTTCCATCCTTTAAAAGACCATTGCCATTTGTATGCATGTAGGGATTATAGTAACCGCTTGGTTTGGAGATAGACATGTTATTGCTAGTTGCTTTATTCGCAATTGACTGGTTTTCTTGGGTAAGTTTATGGAGGATAGTGTCTAATTGGCCAGATGAGGCAGCTATCAACCCTGTAATTTTTCAGAGAAACTATTTCCCTCAGAGATTGCCTTATCTTATTTTTCATGAGGCCATAGAAATTTTTTTTCCAGAGGTATTGATTATTTTTTTATCTTTTAGTTCTCAGATGGTAATAATAGATAAACAAATAATCTAGTGGTAGGGTTGCCTACACATTCATATCCTACTCAAATAGCAAGATACTCAAATAAGAGCTGTCAGATGACTGGGGAAAAACTTACCTTAGATACTAAGAGGCACCTTTTAGTATAACACATAATTCTCAATTTGGGTTAATTGGGCTCATGGAAAGTGTTAAGAAGTGCTAATGCTGTAATGCTGCATTAGGAAATTTCGGCTAATTGGGCTCATGGAAAGTGTTAGGAAATTTGGGCTAATTGGCTGCTGATGGAAATTTGGGCTATTGAAAACAATATGGATCCAAAGCTTAAGTATTAAAAGGTTGGTATAAGAATTATAAATATCATAAGCCTAAATATAAATAAGGGCATCATCTGTCTAATTATTCAGGATAAACATAAAGATCACAGTGCATATAAAGATTTCTTGTACCTAAAAATGGGGCAGAAGGTTTTCCAGGTCTTGATTTGTACTCTGGATGGAACTGCACACCAACAAAATATGGATGGGTCCGCAGTTCAAGAATCTGCAAAATTAAAAAGGAGAAAAATTAATGATAGAACTATATCCAGCATTGATAATCAAAAAGTCTAAAAATATGCGAATTAATAAGAGAAAAGGTACCTCCATTCTCTTTCCAGTCTCGTCTTTGCCAACAAATGCTAAACCAGCCTTTTCAAGCTCCACAATCATATCTGGATTGACCTGCAATAAAACAACCATTGAAGTGCCAATTTATTTATGCATGCTGTGAGTTTTGAAACAAACATAATATAATCCTAGTGATTCACTAATGTCTGTAAATTTAGCTTATGTTCATTATTCTTCGCATCTTCTCCTATATCTTTAACAAAATAACTCACCTATGTTTTGAGTGCAATCAAATTCTCTTTATTCTTTATTAAAAGAATGAAAGTAACTCATGCATGAACCATACCTCATATCTGTGCCGATGTCGTTCATCAACAAAGGAAACACCTCCATACCTATTGAAAGAAACAGAAATTTCAAACCAGAGTTCCCACAAAATCCTTCCCATTCAACCTTCAACAAGCATGGGATGGTTGAATTAAACTACAACAATTTAGAGTACAAAAACATAATTTGCATACAGCTTAGCTGTTAAGCAGTCCAACTCTTCAAAAATTGTGCGCCTTGATCCAAGACGCATTGTACCTCCCATATGCGTCTTCGACCCCTAAATTTTAAGCCAAACTGCATATCTTAACCCAAGAACAAATCTAAGATAAATTAAAATAAGAACTAGAATATAATTCTAACCTCTGGCATGAAGATTATACATGGATGACTTGTTTTTGCATCAAACTCTGTGCTATTCGCATCCTCAAGGTGTAAAACTGATCTAGCAACCTCAATCACAGCAATTTGCATCCCAAGGCAGATACCAAGAAAAGGTATGTTGTTTTCCCTTGCATACTTTGCTGCAAGAATTTTTCCCTCAACACCCCTGTCCCCAAAACCTCCTGGGACTAGGATTCCATCAGCACCCTGTGGCATTTTATCTATCAGTCCATGTTTTGCAGAGTTTGTCATTTAAAGATGTACCATGAAGCAAATTTAAGGGTATAAGTCTCAATTCAGCATATTATACAGTAAGACCATTATAGCAATTTTACTCAAAAATTTATACAATACATTTACTAAAGCAATGTGTACATGATGAGATTTTTCTAGTGACTTTTCAAGAAGCCATTAAAAAGATTTCATGAGCTAATTTAATAAAAAAAAAAGTTCATAAAGGTCAAAAGTTTAATAAGAAAAAAATGGTTTCATAAAATATAAATTTACACGTTTAAATATGAAATAAATAAACTAACTCACCTTCAACAAATTCCATGCTTTTTCATGAAGATCAGGTTGCTACAAGAAGATACATAATAAAATATATATTAATAACCTGCTTAAGAATTGTAAAAGTGAATAGAATTTAACCTCAAGTACTGACCTCAGTCTTAGTTTTCTCCTCAAGGTCAGGAGCTGGAACCCACTCAATTATTAACTTCCTCTCGCAAGCAATTGATGCATGCAACAAAGCCTAATAGACATCACATTAAGATACAATAGTGGTCAATAACGAAAAATACAGTAACTTCTATCAATAACTAAGACAGACTTTTTGTGTACCACTACAAATCTCATCGTGCACCCGTGATCTTTTAAAAAATTCCCAAACCAACCCTCTTTATTTTTTGAGACAAATGTGGGTAAAAGGTAGGTAGTATGAACATATTTTTTTATCTAGTAATGGGTTTTAAAAGCACAAGATCCTTGTTTCTGATCACATGTGCATCATGACAAGTAAATTTTGTTCTTCTCATGAAATATTTTCATAACTCATGATAGTAAGTGAAAGAATACCTTTAACACTGAGAGATATGAATCAGAGAGACCTGTGTATTTCCCAACCATTGCAATTCGAACCTGATAGTTTTAAATTGTATTAGTTCCTTGGTTAATAGATTAGAATATTCGTGAATTGTAATAACTAATAGAACTTAGAATTAAAACTTACTGATTCTTGCAGATTGTCACAGATTTCTGCCCTTTTCTTCCACTCCTCCAATGCTGGTTCTGATGAAATACTACAACATGAGAAAAACAATTTTACAAAAGATTTTAGTTATTTCCTAGTAGTCATCACAGAAATGTTACACATATCATATATTTCTGAAAGTCAATTTGCTACCTTGAAGGTTTCAGCCGTTTTAAGATTGCTTCATGGACCTTCTGCTCCTGAATACAAGAAAAATTATACACAGAAGATGAATAAAAAAGAATTGTATCTTCTAAATATTTCAAACAGAATGGAGAACTAATATTCTCATTAAGGCTCACCTTGAGTAGAATTGGAATTTGCCAAATGTTTGATACATCAAAAAGGCTTATGATGTTATCTATCTGCGAAAAAAAAAATAAGTTTTCTAAAATGTAATTACTTTTTCTATATGCTCAATAGCAAAATAATATAATTCACAATAACATCATTTATGTGCAATACCGGGACATGGCAGAACTTTGATAATTTTTCTTTGACATTGTCCTCAAGAGGCTGGAACAATAGGAAAAAAACAGATTTAGCGAGTACATTACATTGCCAGCTTCTAATATAGCAAAAATTTACAATGAAAGAATTGTGACCTTGCTACTGCGACAAGCAAGTATACTAGGAGTGAAGCCAAGGGCTCTCAGCCGTTGAACACTATGCTGTGTTGGCTTTGTTTTCTAACCATAAAAACAAATAATCAGAAAATACCTATAAAGAGAATTAATCATAAAAATAAACTATTTTTCATTTTTTTAAATGATCTTGTTATTTTAATATATACCTGCTCGCCAACAACATTTAAAACAGGTACAAGACTGACATGAACCAGACAAAAGTTCCTCTCCCCTGAAATATCAATAATTACACTTTTCAGAAATAAACAAAATTGGCAAAGGCTATAGTGATATGCACAGCACCAATTGCCAAGTGCAGTTCCAAATCTTTGTTTTGGAGTTTCAATCGGTCAATCCAAGCGACTGAATATTGGAGGACCTCTTTCTTCCAACCCAAAAAATAATAATAAAAATATTAATAATAAGAAGAAAACTAAATAGAACCTTCAAAAAGTGTAACAACCAATCCAATACAAGAGTTGAGTGTGGTGATCACATTAACAACTTTAATCAGCCATTCAAATCTCACAAATCAATATTTGAAGCTATAACGCTAGCTGATCAATATTGCACAGCACCATAGCCAGCCTCAAAAAAAATAATTCAAATTCAACTTAAATTTTGATGTAATAATTTAGTACAAGATCATAGAAATATACCAACTCGATAAGAGAATTGGCTCAGTGCTTCAATAAAGGGCCTCGATTCAATATCTCCTGCATATGTATTTTGTTTTCATTGTTTCAGTTAGATAGGATTTTCAAACAAAGCCAAATTTTTATTCGTATGCAGACAAAAATAACACTTACCTATGGTACCCCCTAGCTCAATGACACATACATCCGGTTCTCCCTCTTCACCATCTACAGGGATTTTCGCCACCCGCTCAATCCACTCTTGTATAGCATCCGTTATATGAGGAACCACCTTTTACAACAAAAGAAAAGAAAAGAAGAGAAATTTTTCTTGGAAAACTGAAAATGCAATTTTGATTGAAAAATTCAGACAGACTTCCAAAAAAATTTAATTGAAAATTTCAGACACACCTGAACAGTTTTGCCAAGATAATCTCCTCTTCTTTCCTTGTTTATGACATGCTACATAAAATTAATAAAAAATTTGGTAAGGACTCGCATGCAAATTATGAAAATTTCAAAGACAACTACAAAAAAGGACCTAATTCTTTACCTGATAAATTTTTCCAGTGGTGATATTGTTATCCTTGGTTAGCTTCACATCCAAAAACCTCTCATAGTTCCCAAGATCCAAGTCAACCTATAAATTAAATTTTTATATTAGTGAGAATTGCTCTCAGAATGTTGAAGTGAATGGTGTGGAAAGAATCTGATTCTTGTCATTTATGTGAGAATATGCTTGTCACAAGTGGGACAAAAAATAAATAAACAGAACTTCAAGGTCACATAACAAACAAATATATGACACTTGTCAGCTAGTGCTTGCTTCACCAAAACACTATTGCATCAGTCATTTTCTTTCAAGTTCCATAAGTTGGTCCAAAACAAAGGTGCCACAAATAAAATAATTAAATAATCTTCAAGGAAGAAAAACTGTTGTGAAGACACCTTGAACGTTCCACCTAACATCCATCCAAAATATGCACAACAGAAAGATTATGGAACACAAATACAGGCTGAAAAAATAAAAATTTACATACCTCGCCACCATCATCTAAGACAAAAACCTCTCCATGCTCGAATGGGGACATGGTCCCCGCATCAGTGTTTAGATAGGGATCTGTTTTAACAAAATCATGTAAAATTAATCAATATATATTTCAAATTGGATTGAATTCGTAGCCTAATTAAACATTTGACATGCCTAAAATGCTAATTGGATTATAAGTTGGTAGTTGTACATAGTCAAGGTGTCAGTAAAATTTAGTCTCAACCAAAATTAAATGCGCCTACTGTGTCCTTTTCAAACACAGAAAAATCGATGCTAAAATGACACATATCTACAACCTTCTAAGAAGAAAATTTTAAAACTGACACTTATCTACAAAGAAAGCTGCTTCCTCCGATTAAACACTAATCCAAAACCCCTTTTCACATCCGAAACATCAAAAACCAAACCAGTGCAAAGGAAACATCAACCCAAATCGAATCATGCTCCAAAACAAGCTACATTTCGCACATTGCGCTCGAATTAGTAAGAGAAGGAATGAATCAATCGATTAAACTCACCGATTTTGATTGAGGTGACACGGAGGCCACACGCCTTGAGAACAACGCCGATGCTGCTCGCCGTGACGCCTTTCCCGAGGCCGCTAACCACACCGCCGGTGACCAGAACGTACTTCATCTCCTTCGCTTTCTCTGCACCTCCCATCTGTTAAGAAATGGAGAGAACTGGAGTGAGAAGTAACGGAGAGGAATGCGACAAATTAAGAGGCGCTCTTTTCGAGTTAGTGCGAGTTTCGAAGTCTTCTCTCTTTCTCTCTCTCTTCGTTTGCGCTCTCATGCGAAGTTAATGGCACAAGGAGAGAAGAGAGACGCAGCATTAAATACTGGGGTTTTGGGCTAAGGCTGGTATTTTTTTAATTGGACGTTCGATTTTTACGCTATTTTACTTTTCAATATATTGTACCAACAAAAAGCTATGAAAAATAGACTGCGTAAGCGACCAGAGGGACTACAGCTGTACGGGCGGCGAAAATCGGATCCATTCTGAAGTCGATCTAGTTCGTCCGATCCGTATTTTATTCCGATATAATTTGTGGTCCGAAAAACGATCTGATGTTGGATCTTGGATGATTTAAAACTCGATTGTAAGAGAGCAATAAATAAAGATATGGACCGAATATTATTATATTCGGATAGAATAATGAAATATCCTGATATGGATATATGGATCAAATGTATGGATAAGTTTGTAAATTTGTACGTATGGAATCAGATATTAAAGGTATACGGTTAAGGCTCAAACATTAAATCAATACACATATTAATATTTCGATAGCAAGTTTGATAGTTTAAAATCATATTTTATTTAATTCATAAAAATCAACCAAATTAATTATAATTGTGTTATTAGACAAATTTTAACAAAAATAACATTTTAAAACATGGGAGAAAATATTATGAGACAAATTGTAACAGAAATATTATAAAAAATCATCATATGAGTAGACTTTTGAGTTATTCACTTACCTCTTTAGTTTTTTTTTTCTCTTTTCGTGTGGAAATGAGAATTTATTTTTTTTTTTTTGTTTGTTGTATTTTGGTGTAATGCAGATGTAAAGGATTGCTGAAGTATAAGAGTTAAAAAAAAAATTTAAAATGAAGAAAGATGAAAACATGTTGACTATTTTTTTTTTTTTTTGTTCGAGTAGACATTTTCTTTCTTTCGAATTTGGACCTTCCTAATTCCTAAACTCTGGGGCCACACTTTGTTCAATGCACGAAAAAAAAAACGAGAGAAACTCTTATCCTTGGGTGCGTTTGGATGCATTGAGAAGAAGGAGGAAGAAGAGAAGAAGGAAAGAAAAAAATTATAAACAATTCAAACTCTTCACAAAGTTACACACTTCCCAATATTTTTTCCCACTTCTTCCCTTCTTCCCTTCTTCCCACACCTATCCAAACGGAGCCCTTAATAACAATTATAATTTTATTCTTTCATAGTTATACAAATGTTTTTTAGAAAATTTCGCCACGACAAAAAATAGTTGCCTTTTCGGACGTTAATTTCTAGCTGGGCGTGCAAAGAGTTTTCAAACATTTTTTTTCACCTAGTATGTATTTAAATTGTCTATTAAGTAGCACATTTATTTTTTGTCAAGAATTAGCACATTTATTTTTTATTACTCTTTTGAGTCATCACTTCAGATTGGGTCATTGGGGACCATTCTACTGTGCTTGATACTATGATGGGATTGAAAGTTTTGAGCCCAAAGCAAGTCAGGCCTGCACCAGTCTTGATCTTCCTCCTGAAAAGATTTAAATTTCTTTTTTCATTTAAATTGTATTGTTATTTTAGGCCAAGCACTTTGGTTTTTTTGCCCAAACTCAAATCAGGTGTTGCGCGACACTTGGTGTAGCGCGACATCCTGGCCGTCCGATCAAGATCCAATGGACAAGGGAGCTCCGTGCATGTAATCTAAATTGATAGGCCCGTAAAAAATGAACCGTCCGATCAAAATTAGACTGTCGTGGGTGCGCGACACATGGTGTAGCGCGTCAGTAGATTCGGATTATTTTTGCTCTTATCATCAAATATTTAGAGAACTATTTGTAGGATTTTTAGTTTTAAATATATTAACTTCTTCTACATAATTTTTTTTTTAACGATGAGAAGAATTAAAATCTCAACTTACTATGAAATTTAATATCCATGGAAGTGTTGTTCTTAATGTTTGGTAACCATGCGAACAGTATTGTTCTGCGCGAACCAAACCTACGTCGAATAAGAACAAATCGCGAGCTTGTTCTGGATTCCAGAATTTTGGAGAACACACGAACATGGGTTCTGGATTCTTGGGATAGCTATTCGTGGGGTTGTTATGGATTTTGCCAAACATAGCCAATTAGTTCTCTCTTCTATATGGCTCCGTTTGGATGCGTTGAGAATAAGGTAGGAAGAAGGAAGAAGGGAAGAAATTTATTGGGAAGAGGCAAATTTATTGGAAAGTGTGTAACTTTTGTGAAGAGTTTGGATGGTTAGAAATAAATTTATTGGTAAAAAGTGGTTATTCCTTATTCCTTATTCCGGAAAGAAGCCATCCAAACGGAGCCTATAAGCGAGCATCCAAATAATGAGTGGATGTTTGAGTTATGCATTTACCTCTTAATTTAGTGTTCTTTCGTTTCCTATGAAAATAAGAGCTATTTATTTATCTTTTACTTTTATTTTTTGTCAATTTAGTTGTAAGAGAGTGATGAAGAATAAAGGTTGGGGAAAAAAAACCAGAAAAATGAAGAAAATATGACTATTTTTTAGTACACTAGAGGCGGATTTAGATGGTGAAAATACGATGCAATGTATCCTTATTTTATGCGTCCAAATCAAGCAATGTTGTTGTTGTATATGCTTGAATGCTTGTAAAGACAATTTTCTTAAGAAAAACACCATTTGAACCCTAAAAGAAATGTGAATTTAACTCAATTTAGTTAAAAATTTTAAATACTTTGATGTATTGATTAAAAATTCATTACTTAATTTTTAGCTGAGTTATCTGCATTCAAAATATTTATGACCTCGTCGCAGACTCTGTCATCTTTTTTTTTCTCTTTTGATCGAACATTCGAACTTGAATTTCATGTATACTATCGTTTCTTCAAAATGAAGAAAAATGCATCAAGAAAAAAAAAATCAAGGGATGAGTTATCATGTCTTACTTATCTTAAAAATTAAAATATATATAAACGTTGGTATCATCCCACCATCAGACTTCCATCTTTTCAAAAAAAATTTAATTGCATAAATTTTCATTATAATCAGAATATTAGAAATGAGAAAAAAAGTTAAATCATTACATATGATTTACAATTACTTTTGTAAGGAGTTAAAAATTAAAGCATTTGTTAGGGATAATAGTAGCTCTATTAACATATAGTTAATATGAAGAAAATTTTTTTAGAAAAGCTTGGCAGCAGCTGCAAAATAATACAAGAAAATTAATTGTCTTTTAAAAGGCGTTTCATGAGCTTTTATCAGAAAGGAACTTAGTATTAATTACTTCTAGAATTGCCAATTTGTCAATTGACAATGAGCCGAGTTCGAACGAGCTAAGTCATATTAGAATTTGATTCGAAATAGATTCAAGCCAATTCGATTCGAGTTGTTAAGCAATATCGAGTAGAAAAATTCAATTTGTAATCGATTCGAATTTATAACGAACTAGTTTGACACGAGCCGTTAATAGCTCGAATTGATAAGTTGTTCTTTATAGAGTAGCTAGAGAGGAGAGTTTGAAGAATCGAGAACCAGCAAATGAGCGAAGAGATAAAGGACAAGAGGCGAAGAGAAAATCTGAGGTCAGGTTTGATCAGAACTAGAGGCGAAGAAAAAAATTGAGCTCGGAGCCGTAAAGGTGAAGATAACTTTTTAGGATTTTAGCCATTGAAACGAAGAGACGAGAAACTGTGATGAAGAGATAGAAGTGATAAGAAGATTCTAAAAAAGAGAGAAATGGTTTGCTTATAGAGGAAGATTTGGCGGGAGGGCAAACATAGGAATTTTTTTCCGCCTAAAAAATTGGGTTATATATACAGGCGCATATAGTGATATACCAAAAGTTCTTGGTCCTTGGCCCGTTCTTCGAAAGACCGTCTTTAAATTCGGACCGGACCGGCTCTTCGAAAGATTTACAACGGATAAGTACCTAGAAGGGTCGGATTTTGAAAGGGTCGGATTTAATTTTCAACGAAGACGGATTTTGATGGGACGGATATCGAAGGACTAGGTCCGGTCCGGACCGACCCGGTTTATTTGAACGGACCAGTTCAATAAAATTAATAGAATAATAAGAATTTTATAGAAAAAATACAAATTGATTATCTAAAATACTTATGTTCTTAAATCATAATCTCTTCATTTCTAGGTTCAATGACCGATGTGCTAGATTCAAGTTTTTTTTTATTAAAACAAGGTACATTTTATTTTTATGCTAAAAAATTCAAATAACTTTTATTTTCAATTTTTTTTTTTTGATTAATATACTAACAAAAAAAATAATATTTTAACTCCGTCTATGTTATTGTAACATAGCCGGTTCCAAGTCTGGAGTTTAAGGAGGAAGGAAAAATTGAAAATATTTATATAATTATAATAATTTTTTAGAAATAATTATTAAATATCAAAATATTATATAGAATCCTTCGAGTCCTTTGGATTCTTGAACCCGACCATTTGAAAGACCAAGGACTTAGAAGTGCCGGATTTTCAAAGGTCCGGGCTACCTATTTAGAAAAGAAATCCTTCAAACCCGGTACGGTCCGGTCCTTATATCAAACCCGTCAAGTCCGGTCTTTTGAAATCCGGCCCGGTCCTTTTGACTTTCACTAAACGCCTACTATCGCTAATGTATAATTTCGAGTTGAATAATTTACGAGCCACTAACGAGCGAGCTATCTATCGCTCGTAATCGATTCAGTATTAATTTTGAGTCTAAAAACTCGATTCATTAGAAACTCGAAATTATTTCGAACGAATTAGTTTTGAATAATTAACAAATCGATTTCGAGCGAGCCAAGAGCCACAATTTTTTTTGCTTGCCCTATTTTAAATTTTGTTCAAAAAAACCTGAAATAATGATTGACAGGACAAAACATATTCGCGAGTATCAAAAGTACATGCACAATCAGTAGAGGAGATCAAATGTGGACCCATTTTCGTCAGAAAAGAACAATACGTGGACCATATAAAATGTATGGGGGTAATGGGATATATCATATATCATATATATGAACGAGACCCCACGATATGTGCATTTGGACTGCAATCTTTACTCTATAGACATGTTTACCGTTACCGATCCATTCTTTCTTTGACGTAGGTTATCTTTTATTCTTTCCCCTCGGAAAACATTTTTATTTCCACTTTTTTGTCGGTCGGTCCCTTTCGCTTTTGTTCTGTTATGTCAGCATTGTGGATAAAACGCTTTTTTCCTTCTTATTTCCTTTTGCGAAGCTGATAATTGGTACCACCTACTTTTGATATCTACAAGCAAAATAAAGAACGCAAATGAAAAAAATATATATATGTATATAGAGGAAGGATGACGTGCTATCCAGTTGCCATCGATTCGTTCTTCAAGATCTAAAATTTAAACTGTCAATTCAAATCGTTTAAATTGTTCACCATATTGAAATATTTTTTGAGACCAAATTTTATATTTTTTTAAATTTTTTACTATTTATTATGAATTTTAAAAAAAACACTATAATTGGAGTATTTCATGTCCTCTCATTTGAAAATATCATAATAAATAGCAAAATAATATATATATATATATATATATATATAATTTGGTCTACAAGATATTTCAATATGGTGATCAACTTGACCAATTTAGATTGACTGTTTGAATTTTGGATCTCGAAAAATAATTCAATGACAAATTAATGATACGTTAGTCATTTTCTCTCTCTCTCTCTCTCTATATATATATATATATATACATAAGTATGAACATGACTTCAATCACAACCGTTCATGATTTATAACAAATTGGTATTTTCTTCAAAAAAAAAAAACGATTGTGATTGAAATCTGGTTCAAAATTTATCCCCACAAAAAAATTTTCTATCAAAAGTGTTGTTTCAAACAATATCTTCACTTAGTTTGTCAATTTACAAAACAACATCATTCAATCACTAATCTCTTCTCTTAAGTGTTTGTTTAGTTTTAAATGGAACAAGGTAGCAAAATCAGGTGTAGCCAAGCTTTTAAATTTTGGTTTTTTCGGTATGACGGTCCAGGTCCCCATGTTATTTCGGTGTTATTTCGATGTTATAACAGCGATATAACGGTGTAGTATTTTTTCAAAATTTGACACACATCAATTCTATAACTATCAACTTATATGTTTATACATCTCCAATACTCCATACAAATAGCATACGGCCATACCAAATTCAATATACTGCAGTGTACCAATATTGAGTAGCAGTAGCATCTTGTACCAATTTAACAATAGTTCAATATTGAATACACAATTAACAAATAACAATAGTAGCAATAACAGCTTGTTATTTCGCCAAAATAACTGAAATAACGTGTTACGTCATTTTCTCAATTAAGACTATAACGTTCATGCGGTTTGACACAGAATACCGCTATTTTTGTTATTTCGCCGTTATTTCGGAGAAATTTAGAAGCTTGGGTGTAGCACAAGTACAGAAGCTAAACAAGGTTGTGGAAGACTATTTAGGAAGTCTAGAGTTTAATTGGTTGTAATTCTAAACTAATCTCCTAATTTTTCTAAGTAATCTGCTCAAAATTCGTATGAAAAGTTACACAACCCTTCTTCCCGTTGTGTAATGTTTGGAAAAGGTCATACAACGTTAGGTAAGGTTGTACAACGCTTCAGAGCATATCTCATCTTCTATTTTGCAAAAAACAATCCTCATGCGTTACACAACACTTCTTTCAGTTGTCTAATGTTTGATCAAAGGTCGTACAATGTTTGATAGAGTTGCACAATTTTTACAACAGTATGTTGTATAACGTTTTCTAACATTGTACAATGTTTTTAAAATCAAGCGTTCCAGAAGGCATATTCAGATTTTTATAACGCTTTGTTTTTTTGTCAAAATGAGGTTGCTCTGTCGTATGTTTTGTAACGACTAGTGTTACACAACACTTATTTTTAGAAGCGTTGCATAACGCTTCCAAAAGTTGTGCAATGTTTCTGACAACGTTTTTGACCATTGAATTTTCTTTGTTCCAAGCGTTGCGCAATGCTTGATAGCGTTGTGTAACGCTTCTGACAATCTCCAATGGGTTTGTCAGATTTTATTTTATTTAACGACTATTTTCAAGCATTGTGTAACGCTTGGTAAATTTGTGTAATGTTTGGTTATTATTTTGACATGTTTGGAGCTCTTAACGCCCTCTATATATATCAGACCCCTTTGGGCTATTTTGATTGATTGAATACCTTGCAAAATACCTCTTCTTGATCTCCAAACATCTAAGACTATTCTCTCTTAATTTTTTAGCATTACTTAGCTAAATACTTGAGATTAGAGTGCCTAAATCAAACCCATAGTGCTTTGTAGTCACAATTTTGAGAGATTTTATTTAGAGGCTCATTCCTTGAGTGTGTTCTTGATTAGATTAGAGGTTAGGCCGATCCAACTCGAGTTTCTTGTGACGAGACGATTCGGTTCGAAGTTGTAGACACTTTTTTTGTGAAATTGAACGGAGCGCATCCTTTCATGGTAGTGAAACTCTTAAAGAAGTACGACTAAGGCTAGCATTTCCTAGAGGGTCGGAACTCCGTAATTATATCGTGTGTCACTTCTTTCTCTTTTCTCTATTTACATCTGATTTGAATTGTTTGTCTAATTGCTTGTGTTTGATAATTATTTACTTGAACCAAAAATTGATCATACCGGTTTAAGAAATGAAAATTGTGCCTATTCATCCCTAGGTCTTTAATTAGGGACAACAAAAAAATACAACTACAATATATATAAGCATCAAATATTTTATCATTAACATTAAAAACTATTAAAGACAAATTTTTAAAAGTACAAAAATCATTTGCTGATACGGAGTTTTGTTCTAGAACTATCTCCGTTTGGATAGGTGCGGAAAGAAGGGAGAAGTATTGGAAAGTGTGTAACTTTGTGAAGAGTTTGGATTGTTTATAATTTTTTTTCTTCCTTTCTTTCTTCTTCCTACTTCTTCTCAACGCATCCAAACGGAGGCAGTAATTACAATATTTAGAATGATATTTGATAATACTATGGGAATGGGTAAATAAAATATTTGAAAAAATATTGTTATACTTCAACAAAAAAATAGAACTGAACATATGAATAAGGGAAAAAAATGTGATGAAAATGAATATTTTTATTAACTAAAGAGACTACATCATTAATTAAGATTTGGATATAAAGAATTAGATACTTCTTTAATTAAGAGTTGGATATAGCTTTATTTTTTATTTTCCTTTATAAGGAGTAGTAGATAAACGAATAGAGGGTTGCTAATTGTCGGCCGAAATAAGTCTTCACTTATGAGTGTAATCATGCACAGATTCGAATTTTATACTATATATGTTAATACTTATTGGCTAAAGATATTCTCATACCTGGGCAAATAAAAGCAAATAAAAGAAAATAAAATAATAGTAGATAATAAAAAATATCTAGCATCAATACAAATAGATATGTTATTTAATTTATTTTTTTATTAGACGAAAAATCAAAATATATTGTTACTTCGTATGGCGATTAATATCTGCACAGATCAAATCAATCGAACGGTAAAAATATCTATTTATATGTTAGACCTATCGTGTAATACCTCTATAGTCGGTGTGTTTATAAGAAGTAGAGATGAAGATAGAGATAGAGAAATATAATTGACACGTATCGGATAGGGAAAGAAAACAACGGAAATATGATAATTTTTTCAAATGCAAGTTCAACCACGTCATCAAAAATTTCAAAATACGAAAGTTATTATTATTATTATTATTATTATTATTATTATTATTATTATTATTATTATTATTATTATTATTATTTCTGGACTTAATGTGAAGTGACTGGAGAACTAATTACTATACCAAATATTTTAAGAAAATTTTGTTTAAGAAATATTACCGTAATATATCCGGAACCATACATAAAAAAAAATACTGCAATTAATGTACAAATTCAATATTAATGTTTCCTAACAGCTGACATTATACTGACTAAAATAAAATATTTCAACTGAGTACAGTTTAAAATTTCTCTCTTATATTTTCAGTTTATCTATATCAACTACCATAAATTAATAGATTGAAATTTAGAAAAATTTAAACACTCTAATTACTGAGCATATTTTAAGTGTTACTTGTAGTGATGATAATAATAATAATGATAATAATTAATAGGTCTAAGAATCTGTATTTAGTTTAATAATTTAGAAAATTGCACCTTTAGATGAAGGACAGAAAAATTTGAAGAAAAAATGCTTTAATAATTTATCTATATCTCTATTTTCGTCGTACAAAGGAAAGTATATTCTTCATAATTTTCTCACACGCTCTGATCCTATCTTCAGAGCCTCTTCTTTTGAAAAGAAAAATGCTTTGACTTTGCCATTAGAAAATTCACGTTTTCTAGCAGAAGGAAAAGCATATTTTGACATTAATAAAAGATTCCGGTATTTATTTGTTGCCCACGAGCCACGACCTCGTTCAAACTTCAAAAGGACACTAAGTGACTAAGACAATATAAAACTTTGATACAACACCCCAGTTTCTACCCACACACACCTATATAGCAATAAAATTTCGAAGAGAGCTGATTGAAAGTGGGGATGATTCGTGGAATGTTAGGAATGCTAAAGCAATATATAAAACCATGATCTATAGGCACACACTGTGTTTTATGACCTAATTTAATAATATTAATTAATAATGCTTCCAGAGGGTGGGGATCCCATTTTGGTAATTTGTAATGTAGTGGATGAATATTATGTTTCCACTTTTTGAAGATATAAAGGTGGAGTTAAGTTCTCCTAACTAATTTCAAAATTAATAACTTGGTAGTCACTACCTAGTTCTCTTAAAAAAAAAACTAATTTCAAAATTAAGGCTCTGATCAAAATCCCATTTTTAACGTGGGATTTCATTTCATTTCATTTCGTTGGAAAATTCTTGATCAAAATGAAGGAATTTGGTGTCATTTGATTGGAATTCCCATGTAATTAGATCCAACGAAATCCTATAAAATCAATTGAAATGAAATGAAATCTCATGTAAACTTCATTCTGATCAGGGCCTACATATCACAAAGGAATCCAGTCAAATTTTAAACCTACGATCTCTGTTGAAGGTGTTTTTTCTTTACCACTAGACTAAAAGCTGGTTCTTATTATATTTCTATTTTATTTTTTTAATTATAATAAAGTGATGGCCCTTCAGGTCACATAAAAAAAATAATGCATCTAAACTATGATAAATAAATTCTATCATGATCTAAAATTCATATGTTGTGCCTTTTTTTTCTTTTCTTAGTTTTCAACATGCAAAATACCATACTAGAATTATATATTTAAAGTTAGCAAAATTCGAGTATCACAAATGGAAAATTACAAGTGCATTTTTAAAATGGCCTAAATAAATATGTCTCTGAGTCTCATTTTTGGGTCGTAGATAACTTAGATTGGTTAGATAGTATTTAGATTTTCAATTTAATTCATTATCACTAGGTTATAATTATATTTTCAATTTATAACTAACTTATTATAAGCAGAAACCTATCCAACCGATGCTTTCTAAAGTAAAAATGTATCAACTTTGTGCTTTCCTGAAGAAAATCGATATAAAAAAATATAATTAAGCAACAATAAATTATTTAAATACAAACAAAAACTAGAAGCCACTCAATAGAACTCATATTTAACAAGTTTTAATCAAAAGAAGTTAACAACACAACACATTATTCTACAATATTATTAATATATACAAGCAAAATTTTGTAAAGAAGTAATGTAAACAAAAAAGATGAGCACAATTTTCAATATTTACCTAACTTAATAAAATCTATATTATTCTTAATTTTTCGATTCTTGTTGGATGGATCGATTTGGAATATTCCAATTAATTAAATTACATATAAAAGCCCAAGTCACCCTCCAAATATTCCCATCTGGTTTTCTATCTTAAAAGGAACACTCATTTCATTCAAAATGAACAAATTATTATAAGCAAGATATGAACCCCATCTTTTTATACGGTCGGTGTATACACATTAGAATAAAAATGAACATAGAATTATTGAGATTTAAAATAGTAATTTTCAGTTCCACATATTTTGACCAAAGTCAATGTTTCCAAAAACAGCTGCCTGGAAAGAAAAACTTTTGAACCAAGTATTCAAATCCCTCTGGCCTCTGTGAAGTGTGAACACTCATTTAAGTCAGGAAGAAGTCTTTTTTAGCAATTTATATACGCACTTGAAATTAACGGTCCCATATGTATTTTTCCCCTACAAATATAGGCCAATGATGAGTGGACAGCATCAAATTCCGCTTTATAACTTTTATTGTTTTCAAAATTAAACCAATCTCCACTAAAAAGTATTTTATTACTAATCAAACCCAATTATGAAATTCCCTTATAAGTAAATATCTTCAAATAGAGATGTTAGTGGTGTAGCTATAACACACTTGCTGCTGGGGACAATATTCCCATAATATTTACCGCACCTCAAATTTTTTAATCTGAAAAAACTGCATGCATGTTAACTGTGTTCCTCTAATTTTCTTAATTACAAGCTTATCATTGTATTTTATTTAAGTTTGCTAGAAGAATCTTAAAAAAAAATAGAAATAGAAGAATCTCTTCTCACGTACTATGTTTCCTTTTTTTTTTTTTTGTTGTGATGCGTGCCGACATATCCTTGTAATTAAACCAACTAATGTAAGTTATACGATTATATTCAGCTCGAATTTATTGTCAAGGTGTCGAACACTTTCATGATTCGGTTATGTGATGTTATTATAAAGTAGATTCGTGCTTACGTGTACTAAGTACGTGGATCTCATGAACATTTGCCACTTAACATCGTACTATAAACTCTATTAAATCCTGTTTCAACATTCCAAAGATGACTAAACACAATTCCTACATGGTCGGTGGCCAAGTGTACTAATCATATCTTAACGATTTCACAGTGTTGTTGTTTACCACAAATTTATCTCTTTCAGGAATATATCTACACACTTCGTCGGCAAGAAAATTAATTTGATATTTTTAAATGCCACTTGTGAGAACCCAATTGGGTTAAAACAAGCCGAAAATTGAAGCATAGCTATCAACTGTATGAACACACTACAAATAATTTTTGATTCATGAAATTCTTGTTACACCTGCCGTACAATTGTTCGCCATTCCATTGTAGGAACCTTCCTAATATTCTAATATTTTTCCTATCTTTACTAATTATGTCATTGTCTCGAATAATATTTATTCCCAGTTTTACTGACGGTATATCTTGCTCTTTTGTCACGTTTCCATCAGCTTAGCCACGTATAAGCCTGGTCCAACACGGTTTTACTTTTCTTTTGGGCCCCACCACTTCATGGCAATTCAAGCGGATCAAGTGGACCCATCTTATCCAAAAAAAAATTTGAGACCCTATCTCGTCGGAGGAAGTGATCTTCTGTGTCTGAGTGTGCACTGTGTCATACACTTTCAGGCACCTCTCATGTTTGTTCTTATCTAGCAGAAATTAATGAAACTCGCCAAAACTAGTTCAAGTTCTAAAATACACAATAAATGAATTTTCAATATGTTCTATTTAATTAGATAACTCTGGATAGAAAGGTATTTCTTTTGTATTTTAATTATATATGCTGGCCAACATAAACAAAAAAATAAAAAAAATTGCCACGCGGTGACAACTCATTTGAAATAAAATTTTGGTCTATGTAGCGGATCCAAATAGAATGGACCCTAGGCACTTGTCTAGGGTCGTTTTTGAAAAATTAAGGACTCGGATAGTAGAATTTGATAGGTGCCCAGACTTAAAAAAATCATAGTGTCTGGGCTAATATTCAGAAAATATTGGACATGTGTTTTTTTTTTACTTTTTTTTATGTTTTTTGGTGATTGATAGAGAAGCAAAGATCATAAAAAAATGACTAGATTTATGAAAAAAATGATGTAGTTTGTAATATTTCGATTATATATGTTTAGAATGAGTTCGTTTATTAAATTTATTATTTATTTTAATTTTTTAATTTTATTATATTATAATTGTGCCTGGGCTAAAAATTTTTCTAGATCCGCCCCCGTCCATCTACACATATATGCTAAAAATATATACTAAACAAGAAAACAATATAAATTGTTTTTAGATGTGAAGAAACACCCCTCATCTGTTTCAAGTAAATTATTAATTATTAGATGGATTCATAGACAGTAGTTATATTTGAATAAGCTATAATAAATCACAAGAACGACATTTTCATTTTTCTAAACATCGATTTTAAAATATATAAAATTTTTGTAGATTATTGATAAATATAAGAAACATACTAATGTAGATCAAATTGTCCTATTTGCCATTCTTCATCACGCTTATAGATATAAAATTTCTTTTCATTCTCACTAGTCATCATTCATCCTTCCAAACACAACAACTATATATAATTTCATTCTTACTAGTCATCATTCATCGTTCTACATCACACTTAATATTATTATCCTTCAATAACTTGTTCGACATTTAATTAGAACTTAATTTACCAACGCGAATGTTTACTTAACAATAAATTAACACAAAATGGGTATTTTTTGGTTGAAATATGAAATATGAATATGAACAGATTGCCAAATCATTGCAAAGTGAGGCAATTTATATTTGATTAGCAATACATAATTTCACAAACTTATGAGGACAGTTTATCTAGGCACTAGGCTAATTTAATAGATCGGTCAAGACCCAAGACTTTGTCTTCAGCAGAATTTTTCTTTTTCCTGTATATCAGATTCCTCCAACCTACTTGGAGCCTACTTAGCCTATAGGCTTTCAACCATGTCTTCAATACGATATCGAAAAATTTTAATAAAACTTATTACTGAAAATCGGAACAGTGACCGAAACAGTACTATCTGATATTGTGAGGTACAAAACTGGAAAATTTCAGAAAATAGTGGTAAATATCGGATTTCGATCACCTGGCCAGTACCGGTACAGTATTAAAAAAACTGCTGTCAACCTAAAAAAAAAAAAAAAAATCCTTGAAGCCTATTTGATCAATTTACTATTAAGTTGAAAAATTCTTGCTAATTAATAGATTTCTATAACGAGTGGATAAACTATAATTAGTATAAAAAAATAAACGAGAGATTCGTGGAGCATAACAAATAAATTAAATTCCAGGCCTCATTTTTTGAGACAATTTCAAATTAATTAATTTGCCCCATCCAAGTAAACTTGATGGATAATACACACGACTAGGGATGAAAACGGATCGGATACAGTTTGGATAGTGGTCAAACCATATTCGCATCTATATTTCTTATCGGATATGGATATGAATACGGATACAATTCGGATTTTAAACGAATACAGATACGGTTCGGATATTATCGGATACGGATCACATTTTTTTATTCATCTCTTTAGCATTTTTTGTAAATTTCATAAATTTCCATTAGTCATAAATTCATAATTATCCTTCTTTTTATCCATACTACAAGTCTACAAGTACTAATTTGAAAATGTACTAAAATTTTCAAATTGGATGGCTTAAATTGTGTACGTAATGTTGTCAAGTTAAAACTAGATAGTATGAATGCATATAATTAAATATATAAAACAAACAATATTATCATCAAAGAAGCTTTGGTCTGGCGGTAGAGCCGTTGGGTTGTAATATCATTTGGGTTCAATTCAATTCCCCATGCTTGCAAGAATTTTTCTATTGACACTTTGCGCAGAGGGCTATACACTCGTGGAAGTGGGTTTGGGTAATTAAGGCGAAAACCGAATTCTCGGATATTACGTTTAATAATCATTGCGGATTCAATTTTATATGAGGGCTCCGTGCACCATGACCATTTGATCGGTAATTTTACAAATTGACAAATTTAAATTAACTAATTCAATCTATATATTGAAATCTTATAGCAAATAAAATTTTTCAATTTTTGAAAATTTTTTGGGAAAATTGTCTTTTTGCCACTCAAAAATAAGGAAATTGTGGAAATGCCACCCAGAATTTATTTTTTTCATAAATGCCACTCTCACCATATAAAAATGCTTTAGGAACTCCAAAAACTGTCCCCAAGAAAAACCAGATGTGTAAACAAAGGAATTCAAGATTTTGAACAGAACATTAATGAAATGGTATAATTGAACCCGAAATACCGACCTAGGATATTTTTGAAATAAAAAGTCATTTAGAAATTAAGAATAGACCTTAGAAATTCAAAAATTCTTATAAAAATTTTATTTTCCCTATGAGCGATTGGCGCCTCAGCGCGAACAACACAATTTACAGAGAAGCATTCAAAGCAACCGAATCAATCCATTCACCGGCGGTCGGTTTTGTCAAGCCATAGGACATAACCGGGAGAACAACAGAAGTCCAATTTAAGCAAAATAACACAATCATACAATTGTTGCTTAAATTGACTGAACAAATCGAGGATCTGAAGGTAGCAGTCAAAAGGCTCGAGGCTGTGAAAGGGAAAGAAGGCACTCAACCTGACGACCTGACTGACTCCCTAGACCAGATCCAGCAACAACTTCAGAAGCTGAGCCTAGGAGAGCCTAGTAAGCCGGCAGTACCAAAACCGAAAGGCAAACTTTTTGTGTTCAAAAACCCAAAAGAAATATTTGAAGCCGAGAAAAAGAAGGCAGCATGAGCAGAACGCAAACAACAACAGAGGCAGCAAGACCATCAGTGTCAGAAAGAGACACAAATCAAACCCCTACTGTTGAAGATCAGATCCGTGGCTATCGCCTTGGATCTAGACTTAGATTTGAGGCTCAAAGGAGGCTCCCTGGTCAATCTCGATGGTACCAGCGAAGCCTTGAGTTACAAATGAATCCTGATGCTGAGCTTAACATCTCCCAATACAGACGAGCACAGCAAGTCCCAGCAGAAACTCTGTACCAAGCTGGATGGTCAGAGAGCAGGCACCGAGTATACCAACATTACTCGGATGAAAGAACGTTGGTCACAGATGGCCAGCAAGTGGAGCTACCGTTCATCTCTGAAGAAAGTTTTAACAAACTTTTGCAAGAAGGGCTCCAACATCTGCATATCGGACTAATCATGGTTCGATTGTACACGTTGCATAGGCGAAGTGCAGGTGTGAATGCACTAGTGTTAATCAGAGATACTAGATGGCGAGATGATAGAGCTGTCATCAGCTCTATGGAGATGGATCTCACATCTGGGACGCAGTTGGCATATACTGCCCCAGATATGACTCTAAGTATCCGTGACTTCAGAGATCACATTCAACTAGTGATTCAAACTCACGGGTATGAAGGATGGCAAGGTGGAGAGAGTAATCTTTTACTCTCAAGGTCTCTAATTGGACGACTGTCCAATACAAGCCACACAAATTTCAGATACAATGTTCAGAACGTGGCGGACCACCTGGCAAGTCGAGGAGTTCGGGCCATCCCTGGCTCGCAACGTACAACCACAGAACTCCGTGGAAGGCAGTGGCTTGTGAGACCAGCTGTCATCTCACAAGTTCAGAATCCCCAAGTAGCACGAATCCGAGCAAGGACAGACGGCTCATTATCCGTCAGATTTGCGGGGTATACAACAACAACCCCTGAACAAGAAGCTATTCGTGGAGAAAATGATGAGGAAGAACTCGAACAAGAATTCATCAATCTACTCACACTAGATGATGATTGGCCATATGAAGATGATCCAGAATTTCCAGAAATCTATTCAGACCCTGTGGAATTCAGTGAAGATGACGAGACTGAGCAAGACGATGGTCCCTTATTGGGAAAATGGTTCTTGGCAATACTAAGAGCCGAACAAACTGAACCAACAGTTGAAATGCTAGAACCAATAAACCCGTATCAATGGTTTGCTATTGAGCAGCTAGATAGTGAAGACGAACTCGTACAAATGACATTTACAGAATTCAATTGGCTAGAAACCATTGATGCAGAAAGTGAATGGTTTGAGGAACAAGCCCTCATGATGACCTGTCAATGGGATGAGTCGGACGAAGATGAGATACTCTCCACGGTACAATTCCTGTCTCAATTGGGTGCACCAGCAAACCAAGATGAAGACTTGCTAAGTCTTCTAGCGAAAGGTGGTGGGGAAGATATCAGTTCCCCAAATTCTAAAACAAAGTGGGACGAAGATCTATTCGAGACAGTTTATATGGTAGAAGAGATGGAATACCCACAATTCAAAAATCTCAAAAAGAAAGTAGAGACTGTACTCTCAACTGCAGAGTCTTCACTTACAAGAATACCACCTGAACCAATCATGGGACCAGCCATGTACCCACCTGGTTCAAGGCAACCCAAGAACCTCCAAATCCCAGAGATAAAGGCACGGTTGGACAACATCCGCGGTGGCTATGCAAGACAAATGAACGAAAGGTTTAACCTGCCAACGGCCCAAGCTAGTCAAGGTGCAATTCTAGTTTTACCAGAAGATATTGGGCTATACTCAGAAGTTATCTCCCGATGGGAATCAATCACTCTCAACCTGATAAATGAGAGAAATTGGACAGATAACAAATCTAAGGTCAATTATATCGAAAACCTCCTAGGCGAAACGGAGAAAAAGACCTGGATTCAGTGGAGAATGGCATTCCCCACTGAATATGAAGAATTAGTTAACATTGCCGATGACCCACAAAATGTAATATCACAAATCAGGCGAATGTTTCTGTTGAAGGATCCGACAACCGGGTCCACTGAAGAGCAAGATCGAGCGTACAACGACCTGGAGAGACTTTCATGCCACAATGTGAAAGATCTTTTCGATTATATAAATGATTATAAGATTTTGGCGGCAAAATCAGGAAGGATGTTCATATCTCCTGAACTCTCAACAAAATTTTTCAGAAAGATGCCTCCAATTATTGGTAGAGAAATTGAGAAGGCATTTGCTGAAAAATACCCAGGCAATACTGTGGGTGTTATTCCAAGAATACATTTTACCTACCAGTACCTGGCAGAGCAGTGTAAGAGAGTTGCACTCCAAAGAAGCCTCAAAGATCTCTCATTCTGTAGCCGCATACTAGTGTCGGGTTACTATCAAAAGAACAAGAAGTATGGTCTTCGAAAGACGAAGACATATCGAGGCAAACCACATGATACGCACATCAGAGTATTCAAAAGGAAGCACGCAGATAAAGTAAGGAAATGCAAGTGCTTTATATGTGGTGAAGAAGGACATTTTGCCCGCAACTGCACAAGACAAAAAGGCAACATTGCAAGAGCAGCCATAGTCGAAAATCTAGACCTAGATGATGACTGGGATGTACTCTCGGTAGATCAAAATGAACCAGATAGCGATGCAATCCGTTCATTTTCTGAAGGAGAAGGAAGTACTAGTCATTCTTTGATGGCTGGTATAAATGAGGTTCCATACGAAACCGCAATGATGATAACGAGTGAAGAAATCTCATGGCGAGTGGTGACCTCAGTGCCCCAAGAAATCCAAAACTGTGCGCATCAATGGGAGGACAACAGTCCAGTGGCGCAAGAATTCATGAGGTGTCTGTTCTACAAGGAGCAGACTAATCCAAGGATGAGAGCACATTGCAGTATATGTCATTTGACTGTTTGCCCAATGTGTTCGAGATTCAACCTAGGAAGAAGGTTGACAATACAAAGATCAAATCTCCAGTATGACAACAAGGATACCCTAATTAATGAGCTGATTGGGTATACAAATTTCCTCTTAGCAGAAAACCAAAGGCTAAAGGAAAGAATTGAAGAATTGGAGATGGGAAAGGATCTGGATGAAATGCGAGATCCAACAAAAGGAAAAGCCCCTGAAAAGCCAATTCTTGAAGAGGGAGATTCGGATGATGAAGCAATTGAAAACCATATCCAGAAACAAAATGGAGTGGTAATCAGGATGCTGACAGATAGAGATGAATACATCAGTACTCAAGTTCTAGATCCGAGAAAAGGGAAGAGAGTCTTAAACAGACTTTACAACATTGAGTTGACAATGGAAATACCAGGTGTTGAGAAGTTCAAAATCCAAGCAATCCTGGATACTGGTGCCACAGTTTGTTGCGTGGACCAGAATGCAGTCCCAAAAGAAGCTTTAGAACCCAGTGCGTACCTTATTCAAATCAACGGGGTTAACTCTTCTCAAATAGCCAACCAAAAACTCAAAGGCGGAATGATGGCTATTGAGAAAAATCGTTTCCGTATTCCTTTCACCTATGCATTCCCAATGGAACAGAGGGACGGAATCCAAATGCTGATAGGTTGCAATTTCATCCGAGCCATGCAAGGAGGGCTTAGGATTGAGGGCCAAATGGTGACATTTTACAAAAATGTCACAACAATTGCGACAAAAGTTGACGCTGAGGTAGTAGCTTCAGCAGCAATCGAAGAACTTGAGCTGTCTGAGTTAGAATATTTTGAGATCGAAAGAATCACTGCATACTCTTGTGGTGAAGAATCGCAGAAATTCAAAGAGAGGTTCAGACCTCTTCTTGAGAGATTAAAAGAACAAGGGTATATTGGAGAAAATCCTCTCCAACACTGGAAAAAGAATCGGATTAGGTGCAAGTTAGACATCATCAATCCGGATATCACAATTCAAGACAAGCCTCTGAAACATGTCACACCGGCAATGAAGGAGCAATTTGACAAGCATGTTCAGGCGCTACTCAAGATTGGAGTAATACGACCCAGTAAGAGCCGACATAGAACCATGGCAATGATGGTAAATTCAGGTACATCAGTAGACCCAAAGACTGGCGCTGAGATCAAAGGCAAGGAGCGTATGGTATTTAATTACCGTACCCTCAATGATAATACCCACAAAGACCAATACAGCCTGCCAGGGATTAATACCATCCTAAAAAATGTCGGTAATAGTCGGATTTATTCAAAATTCGACTTGAAAAGTGGGTTCCATCAGGTGGCAATGGATCCTGAATCGGTTGAGTGGACGGCTTTTGTTGTTCCAAATGGCTTGTATGAATGACTAGTTATGCCATTCGGGTTGAAGAATGCACCGGCAATTTTTCAAAGAAAGATGAACGATTGCTTCCGGGGAACGGAAAACTTCATAGCAGTCTACATCGATGATATACTGGTGTTTTCTGAGAATGAAGAACAGCATGCCAAACATTTGGAGGCTATGCTGACAATTTGTGAGAAATGGGGGCTTGTACTCTCCCCAACTAAAATGAAAATAGCTGTACAGGAAATCTAATTCCTAGGTGCAGTTATTGGGAATAGAAAAATCAAACTTCAGCCGCACATAATCAAGAAAATCATTTCTTTCGATGAAGAAAAATTGAAGGAGAAGGCTGGTATGAGATCATGGCTTGGCATCCTCAACTATGCCAGATCATACATACCGAAATTGGAAACATTACTTGGGCCATTATACTAAAAAACAAGCGAACACGGTGATAAAAGGCTCAAAAGCTCAGACTATGAGATCATCAGAAAGGTCAAGCAAGCGGTGCAGCAGCTCCCAGATCTCGAGCTGCCTCCGGAAGGATCCTACATCATCCTTAAAACAGACGGATGCATGGAAGGATGGGGTGGAGTATGCAAATGGAAGAAAGCAAAGCATGACCCTCGAAACACGGAGAAAGTTTGTGCGTATGCAAGCGGGAAATTCCCAGTGATTAAATCCACAATAGATGCAGAGATCTATGCTTGCATGGAAACAATGAAGGCACTCAAGATTCACTACCTGGATCAAAAGGAGATCACTCTCAGAACTGATTGCCAGGCCATAATCAGTTTCTATAACAAGTCATCACAAAACAAACCTTCAAGAGTCCGATGGATTAATTTTGTTGACTTTTTTATAGGAACAGGAGTGCAAGTAAATTTCGAACACATTGATGGGAAGCAGAATGTACTGGCTGACTCACTCTCAAGGCTCACAGCAAATATGGTGAAAATCAGAAATTGCTACTGGGCCGACGAACAGCTAGCAGATTTAGAGAAAGTACTCGAGGAAACAAATGATGCTCCTGAAGAAATCCTAAATCATCTAGCAACAACGGTTGGTCACATAGGCAACATGCTAGATGAGAACAGTGTTCTCCGATATCTCTAAGAAAAGGCGAAAGCGGGCATGGTGGACCGCTGGAAAAACCCACCATAACCATTGTATCTAAGGACCCGTCTGGCAGTAATCTACGGAAAACTGCTGACATTTTTAGAAAATTTATTTCTGTTTTATGTATGTAATTTTGCAAATTTTATTTTCAGGAGATGGTGCTTGATCACTTGCGAAATTTGATGAGAATCCATGAAGGAAGCCCAACAACTGGGTTCAGACCAGGAAGTAGGCAAGCTTTCCAGCAAGCCGAGAGATGGGCAACTTTAGGGGGAGAGACAAACTCCCTTCAGGATTATGAAATAATCACTGGTGATTTAATAACAGTTTATCTAAGGTCTTTTCATTGGGAAGGAGCCATGAAGCTTAGACTAAAGGAAATACACGACGAGCAACTACAGAAAACCATGAAAGAGGTTGAAAGACTCATAACATTGAGTTATCTTCAAAAGATTCGGCTTGATGAGCTGTTAAGAATTCACCAAAAGATACAATTGATCCAGCAAGGCCATTACTATTAGTGAGTCCCACCATCATATGGGAATCACGTTATTGTATTAACTTTCGGTACCACTCAGGGTAGGTCGTGTCATTATTAGCCTACTTTATTACTGCAGGAATCTCTTTTTATTTTGTCGGGCAATTATTGTACTATTGATGCCCACTAGTGTGTGTAAGGACAAATTCCACCTGTAAATGCCACTAATTGAGATGGACGATGGGGCCCAAACAGCGCACCCGCACTCAATTATTGAGCATCAAAGGAAGAGTCCCTTAGGCTATATAAGCAGATGGTGTTTCACTTGGGAGGACACACATCCCACACCAAGTAATCACCCTTCTCTTGTATCATTTACCAGTAATCAATAAAAAAAAAATTTCCTCATTCTCCTTCTCAAAACTTTGGAACCAGTATTCATTAGTAATCAGAAGTTTCAAAGTCGATCCGATCACAACCAATTTTATTATGGTATCAGAGCGAGGTTTGTTTTCTTAATATCATGGCTTTCTAATTTTCTAATTATTCTAGGTAGGTTTCAAGGGTGAGATTATACCAAACTAATAAGAAAAATGTTCAAATATGGTCAACTAGAAAACACTAATTTAAGGTGGAATTTTTAAGGAACCAAAAGAATCATCCTGCCGTATAGTACCTAGGAAAAGAGGAAAGATCGCGGGTTAACACGATGATGTGAGGTTATAACTAAAGTATACCAACCTAAAATTAGTAGAACAAAAGAAGACTAATTAATAATCTGGGTGCATAAATTGGGTACATATAGCAGAAAATTCTATCCAAAGTGGGAAAAACACAAAGGTGACCATAGTTTTGGGTCGCAAAATCGCAAACTTGAAAAATCAGGTGGCAATTCCATAATTTCACCAGTTTTGGGTGGCACAAACGAAATTGTCCCAAATTTTTTACTATTTTTTTTTCCAAATATTTTCAAAGCATGCTATTTTTCGCTATAAATACACTAATTTGTAGCAAAAAATGGCAAGTTTTTAAAAAATGAAAAAATAGTAAAAAATAAAATTTTTGTTTGCTATATGAGAAATTTCTATATAAATTGAATTGGTTAATTTAGATTTGTCAATTTGCAAAGTCACTGATTAAACGGTCATGATACACAGAGCGCTGTATACATCATGGTTTTTGACTAGTGTACATTAGGCGATAACTTATTTTGACCTACTCGACCGATTTGATTCGAAAAATTACGGACTAAGAACTTTATTTGTTGGTTTTTGACTGAACTTTTAATTCACCCGGCAGGATATATAGAATTAAACATGGACTTTATAAAAAAATAATCAAATAAAAATTAATCCAAATTAAGAAAATTTATGCATCAATAAACAAAAAATATAAAAATAATATGACGACTTTTTGTTTCCAATTTTCATATTTCCTCTATATTATATATAGTGAATTAGAGTTTGCTATATTTTTGCCTGTGCCTTTTTAATTATAACTTATTGTAAGTCATGCTTTCATAATATTTTTTTCTGTTCCCAACAAACCGGACAAACCTTTAAAAAATCCAACTGTCTAGAGTGAAAATTTTATCGTTAATTATTGTTTCATGTCTATTGCTGTTATGATTAAACTTCTAATTATTTTGGTACGTGTTAAGATATGATGTTTTGATTTTTTTTTTTTTGTGCAGTATGTACTGTTCCGACATCCGAGTGTCATTTTCGTGCACAGTTTCTTAAAATTGGAGAAATGCCAAAAATGAAGAACACAAATGTGCGTCGAAGACTGCTGGATGACGCATTTTAGGGATAGAACCGTTTCCTTTCCATAATAACTATTCTAAATTATATTGCTATATAAGGTAGCTGGAAAAAAAATACTAACAACACATGGCATCCAAAAATAATTAAAATAGTTACTGTATAAATTTGGTGATGATCTGGATATGGATAATCCCTGAATATAATGCATAATAATATTACTGCCTTACTGGGATGTTCTATGCAACAGCTAATATGCCACATCAGAGGCACGTAATTATTGAGATACAGCAGCATTTCCACAACAATAATTGAAAGAAAAAGAAAACTTGAAATCGTTTGCTTGTTGTTGATTATTTCTTATATATGTTATGATATACTGATTATTTAATTTTTAAAAAATGATTTTTATTATGGTGATCATTTTTGTTGTTTCTGCCGTAATGTATACATGTACTGATTGTGACTTCTAAAAGAAGACTATTTTTTCTATTTTCTTCAGCCAAAATTAATAACTTACGACGTAATTAAATTATGATATTTACCTGCAGAGGACGATCTATGCATGCACCTCTGTAATTGCAAATTAACGCTGAAGTCCTATAGTTGTATTTATAAAAGAAATAAAGGAAAAGCTGAAAATGTCAGCTGCCCCCCCGACCCCCCCCCCCATCCCCCCCCCCCCCAAAAAAAAAAAAAAAAACCCTTGGTGTTTTCAAGTACAAATAAAGAAAAGGTTGTATCACACTTCTATAACAATATATATACGCATATTAAGAGTTTTGCTATGGTGAGTTGCAATTCACCAAAGCGTCCGTGAGTTGCGCTCAAAATTTTGAAATTTAGTTTAAAATGACCGATCCAAACCATCTAATACGATCTTCCTTTTGAAATCTCCATGCATACCAAATTTTATATTTTTTCAAATTTTTTAAGTATTTTTTTGAAATTTTAGAAAATCATTAACCTAATTAATTCTGAACCGTTCAAAAAACAACAGTTTTTAAAAATCCAAAATAAATACTTAAAAATTTCAAAAAAATATAAAATTTGGTCTGCATTGAGAATTCAATAGGAAGATCGTATTAGACGGTTTGAATCGGTCGTTTTGAACTTAATTTTGAAATTTTGAACGCGACTCATAGACGTTTTGGTGAGTTGCAACTCACCATAGGAAAACTCCACGTATTAAAGCTAACCTCTTAGCATACCCCATATATACATATCTAACAAATTAATTACATTTCTGATTATATTAATATATATTGCTTTTTTAATAAAAAGTTTCACAATGAACGGAACAGATCATACACTAATTAATTAATAAATTTTAACCTTATACTGCATTTGTCATTATAATCAAATAAACACATTTTCAACCAAATTATTTTTTACTCTAGCTAGTTGATGATAAAATTGATATCAAATCCAAATAGTATTTTTAATATATCATATCGATTGGATCCAGTGACGTACCATCCTCTTTGCATATTAGGAGATAAAATCAAACTTTGCATGGTATGCAAGAATAACATTTTTTTTTTCCAAAACTACCTCAAGGAAAATCTGTCAAAGCCACTGATACAACACTAGCAGAACGATGTTTGTCTTTTTCAACAACACATGCTGACGTGTTAAGAGGGTCAAATTCATCTCTTAATGTGTCAAATTTCGTTATTCCAGCCCATATATATACGTTTTAATATATTCGTATCTAAATTGTTAATTTAGGAGTGCTTCTTTACATTTCCTTTTGGAATAAGGAGATAATTTATATACAATAAAGTTGTTTCCCAATATATACCACGTGATATTTTATGCATGATGAGTTGATGACCATTAATTAATGAACATATGCGTCAAATTTAGACTTCATATATAGGGAGCATAACAGTATAAGACGTAACTCCTATGAAATAATAATATATATATATGACTGGTAATGAATTACATCATTCCTCTTGAATATAAATGAGCTGATTATGCTAGTCTTTCCAGAATAGAGATAAGGTTTGAAACGGAATTTTTACTATACTATATCAAGTACGGAAGAATATCCTTTGAACTTATAAAATAAGTAATAACGTAATAGAATTTCATTTGATGTGGAGTTTCTTTTATTTTTATTCAACAATTGCAGATTGCATATGGCATGTAAATGCTAACCGTAAAAGTTATTGTCATAGAAATATATATAATGTTATAAAGTCTGGATCGATTGGTCAGATCTTCAACAATCTGAAAATTAAGCTTTATGGTGAAGATCGATCAGTTGTGCTGACATGTGTGTCTAATTCCATGAAACAGAAGCTCCCTGAAATAAATATACAAATATATATATATATAACGGTGAATATTGCACATAAAAAATTAAAGATATTATGTGTGCCAAAAAATCAATAGTTAACTGATATGGGAGGGATGACACTTGTTAGATATCTGCTATTCACCATCTGTTATTTACTACCAAAATTCACTATTATGAATCTGTTATCGACTATTTAAATTTTATTAAGGATCACTGCCGTTAGCTACAAGGCACATGCCATATTTTAGCAAAATTATATAAGTAATTTGGTACATTATGGGTGCGGACCTTCTAACTGCCATACCTATCTTTGTTAGGTGTGTTAAACGTGTCTAAAAAACACAGAACACCTCCAAACCATTTCCGTTTCGTTAGAGTGCACTGTATAAGAACCCATTCTATTAACCGTTTTGTTTTCGAAATGACAAAGAATTCTGTTTCGTTAATCGTGTCACTTTAGAAAAAATACATATATAATAGTTTGAAATGAGATTGAAACGGTGGAAACGGTACATTTTTTGTGTTTCGTTTGCTGTTTCGTTATTTGAAACGAAATAAAAAAACTGTTTCATTAACCGTTCCATTTTAGCTATACGGAATGACAAAATGATAAACAACGAAATGAAATCCCGTCCCGCACGGGACTGTTCAGCGCATTGCTGTGAGCCGTGTGATTTAATCTCAATAGCAAAGAGAGCCCTGTGCATGTAACCTGATTGGTAGGCCCAAACCGTCCAGATCAGATCGGACGGTTTGTAGGCTGCGCTGGACGGTCCCGCGCGGGAGCAGATAAGGATTCGATAAACAACAGCCGTTGACAGGCCTGATCTTTCTCATATATGAGTCAACTGTCAAACCGTAGGATAGAAGTATATATATATATAGAGATTGGCTAAAGTATACTCGAGCATACGGATCAAACCCGTATGCTAGAGTCGTTTCTGAAAATCTAAAATTCAAACAGTCGATCCAAACCGTTCAAGTTGTTCTCCATGTAAAAATATCCTTCAAGACCAAATTTTACATTTTTTTGAATTTTTTTGCTATATATTATGCTATTTTCAAATTGAAGGGCCAGAAATACTCCTTTACAACTCCTTTATAATGTTTTTTTTAAAATAGCATAATATATAGTAAAAAAATTCGAAAACATATAAATTTTAGTTTCCTAGGAGATTTCAATATGGAGAACAATTTGAAAGCTTCGGATCGACTGTAAGCACTTTAGATTGTGAGAAACGACTCCAGCATACGGGCTATCTATATGCTGGAGTATACTTTAGCCAATATATATATATAGGCTAAATTAGATTCCAGCACATAGAGGCCTTGTGTGCTTGAGTGTTTCGACCGTCCGATGTGTTTAAGATTTGTGCACAGATTGAATTTTATGGCTCGGATAGAAGCGCTCTAGAGAGGAGGTTGAGTTAAATCATTGGGAAAATTTTTTCTGTACCCCTCAAAAATAAAGAAATGGAGTATTTGCCCTCCAAAATTCAATCTTTCTGATTTTACCCCCCAAAATCATGGATTAGTTTTGGAAAATGCCACTACCGTCCTTTTTCTATAATATTTAACATTAAAATAATAAAACTTAAAATCTATGACTATTGTACCCCCATCCATTATAATCGATCGGGTCGATTTACGAACCCAAATAGATTATAATCGATTGAATCGACGAACCCAGACCCAGTCTCCTTCTCAAGCTCTTCTTTTTCTCTTGCTTCTCTCGCTTGCATGATGAACCCTAGGCGCATCCTTCGACCACCAGTAAAGTCTAGCACTTATGAACCCCTAATTCTCAGTTTGTCTCGCTTCTCTCAAGCTCTCTGAACACTAATTTTTTCATCTCCCCGCACGATCTTCATCCTTCGACCACCAGCGAAGTCGTCATTCGAGCAGGTCGGAATTTGTCTCGCCTTCAGCGTCGGCGAGTGTTGCCTCCCAACGAAGTCGAAGTGAAAGTTTGCTTCTCGTGTCATGCCCGGACTGTGGTGTCGTCGTGAAGACGTTATGAGTAGAATAACATCGAATCCAAGGAGGTTGTTCTACAGATGCTCAAACAAAGTAAATTGATGCTATTAGTTAAGTTGCAATTGAGATTTGGGTACTTTCCGATTCTAACTTGTGTGTTGTCGAGTAATTAGGGTGATAGATTTCTTGAGAAGCCTTGGTCTGGTATTGTTTACCAGTAAATAGAGAGAGGGAGAAATACGAGTTTGGGACAATTCAATTGAATGAATGTTTTTTAGTACCTTTTCTTTACATGTATCTCCTATACATCGCTATCCTATAAGCTTCTATTTTTGTGTTCTGTTATTAATTGTTGCTATTAGTGATTGAAATTATGAGAAATCCATATATTGCACACTTAACATGAAATTTACCAGAGATTGTTGCCTAATTTATTTGATGTAGAAACATTGTTGTCTAATTTTATTTTAAGATTCTTCTCTCTTTTTTTCCAAAAAGAATAATAGGGTTTAGATGTTTGGCTTAGGATTTTAGATGTTTGGATGATATGTATGTAATTCCTATGAGATACTATTTGGATCAGGTGTAGCTCTTAGGATATTAAATGTTTGGATGATATGTATGTAATTTCTATTAGATACTGTTTGGAATGCATCTCATTTTGTACTTGACAATGTAAGTCATGTATAATGCATCTCACATGTCTTGTTATTATTCACTAAACGTACGAATAATATCTATGCCTATTGTCTCTCAAGCATAATGCAATTAATTATACGTTCACATATTAGTTCCCAAAATAGTTCACAAAATCTATACGTTCTGCTCCCGCATAATGAACCCCAAAATACAGAAGTAATGAACCTCAAAATACTAACTGAGCACAGACTTGGAACTCACTGTAAAAGCTGCCAACCCATTGGAGATGTGCTCTATTTTAACCCATTTGAGCCTATACCAGTCTAATGCCAGTTTGAGTCTGTACCAGTTTAATGCCAGGCAGATCATCAAATCAAACCAAATCAAAAGTACATAAAAAATGACAATACTCTAACGAAATTGTGCTATATTTTACTATGCATCGGTAGTACATAAAAATCATCAAAATGACCCGTCAATACATCAAATTGCAGCAATTCAATAGTTTTTTTTTCCAGCAAAGCAATTACATCAAAATGACACGAAATAAATAAACACATCAAATTGCACCAATACTCCCCTTCAGCCTCCACATTCGTACTTCTATCGATTAGATACAAATCTGCATTTATTTCAGCTTCAAGTAAAACACAAAACTGGGATATCCACTCAGCAAATCTATATCACAAAGTGGGATGTATAAATCTAAAAAAATTGTGCACATAGCCTCATTCTGAACATAGAAGTCTAATTTATTATTCATAATATTACAGAATTAAAAGGTAAAAAAAATATGGTATCATAAATCTAATTGAAAGATATCCCAAAATTTTAATAAACTGTTGCAACTCTAAGCATAAACCCCAAAAAGCTGATTTGTCAGCAACTCATAGCAGGATCAAGCACAAAATCAATTAGTTAAGGTGGTATATTTACCTGTATCCAACCTATTATTTAAGGTAGATTCCATCATAACAATGGAAACTAACAAACCTGATAATACAACCGTGCGTTGTGATACATAACCAAAAAATGCTAAATACAAATTTTCCATAGACCAAAAATCGAAAAAAAGAGAGAGATACCTGATTTGATCGAAACCCTAGACGTGCGAGAGAAGAGTTGCTACTAGAGATAAGTCCTGGGGTGAAGAGATTGAGCAAATACGCAGGCCAGAGGATGGTACGGCCGAGAGAAGAGTTGCTGCTAGATCGTGCGAGAGAGAAGTGCGCTATGGTTTATGGCTGATTGTGCGAGAGAAAAGTGCGAGAGAGAAGAGATTGAAGTGTGCTAGGGTTTATGCCTCTTCGGATCAGAGCTGACATCACATCACAGGTTCTTCGTGCGAGAGAACACGAGAGAAGTGCGAGAGAGAGGAGACAATCAAATGGGTTTGGGTTACTGACTTACTGGGGGTATAATAGTCATAAATTTTTATTTTTATTATTTTAATGCTAAATATTATAGAAAAAGGCTGATAGTGGCATTTACAAAACGAATCCACGTTTTTGGGGGACAAAATAAGAAAGATTGAATTTTGGGGGGGCAAATACTCCATTTCCTTACTTTGGGGGGGTATGGGAAAAATTTTCCCTAAATTATTCCGTTCCATCCGTTAACTCATTTCCGTCTGGCTCTGTCATGTCTAGAAAATCGCCTCCCCTTTCTCTTTTTTTCTCCTTCGAAAAAAAAGAGAAAACTCGAAAATTGTAGACGCTTTGGCTGCCTCTCCTCAAATCACCGATCTATCTCCATCTGGATGGTGCCTCCTCTCCTCTACGTGTGTCTGCTCAAAGATGCATCCCCTTCGCCTCTGCCTCATCTCCAACACACGGCTTTCTCAGCCTCATAAACCCTAAAACTCGACGCAAGTAAGTACTAGCCTGTAATTGTAAGCCGTGAGTTGTTTGATTCAACCTCCCTCGTGCTAGCTGGATTCAAAACACTAAAAGCTCCAACGCGCAACTATTTTTCTTTGAATCTGGTGAATTCATTTCATGTCAGGTTATGGCTTAGATTTGCTTGGTTAGTGGTCAATAGGAAATACATTAGATTGACTATTGGTTAAGAATTGATTGCACTGGATTTCGATTTAGAGAAATCACTTGTTTAAGGGAATTACAGAATGCCAGATGTGGGGGAAAATCACTCTGTCTGTGATAACTCCAGCACAAGTTAGGTCTATTGTTTTGATTTAGGAAATACATTAGATTGAGCATTTGTGAGATCTGTACCAAACATTGTTGTTGCATAACGTAACAAGAACATTTCAAACATGTTAGTACTATTGTTTGCTGTTTTTTTTTAAATCATTCTACCAGTTACCAGGTTCTGACAATCTACATTCTACAATAAAAACGAATAATATATACAAAAGATTCTACAGGCAAGTTCATTGCCCAGAGAAATATGAATGAGTGCTTAATCATAACATATTGCACGAGTATCAGTATAACCTATTTGGTTAGGTTTTATTTCCCTTAATGTGCAGAATGAGAATTTTAGTATATTGCTTACTTTTGTAGTAATCATTGTGATTATAGTACTTAATCATATTATATTTTTTATGAATGTAGAATGAGTACTCAAAGTCACTGGGACCAGCACAAGCAAACCCTCCTAGTACTTAATCATATTATATTTTTCTAGGTGCAGTAGTTCGAGCTCCAGCTCCTGAGGAACAACAAGATGAGGGGATATTGTTTGATGTATCATGCTCAAATGGCGAGACAACACCAAACAAAATTAATCGTATGCGAAAAATTTTAGGAAGATGCTATTAGCAGCTTATTTACAAAGGATTAGTAACAAAGCAAATTGTCAAGGGATTAGTAATTAGAAGTTGTTTCATGTGATTTGAAAAATTAGAGACAAAGAGATAGTAATTATAAGTTCTTTATATATGTGTCCGCAGCTTATTTGTACAAAAGGAAATTGTTTTGTAATGAAACAGTAGCCTATTTGGGTTACTCTTTATGTAAATGTTGAATGATATAACAGCTCACTAGATTTTGGTTAACGAAACAGTAGCCAATTTGGGTTATTCATATTTTGTTATTTTATTACATTTTGGTATAGAATTGGTTATAGAAATTCTTTTCAATTTTGTTTAAAATATGTGGTTTGCGACACAATAGAGTTTAATATTAGTGCTTTAAATCATATAGAAATGTTGATCAGAGACCTGAAAAGATAAGAAGGCATCCAACCCAGTGTTTTTAAATTTACACCATCTTGAAGCAATAGACAAAAGCTATCTGAAATGGTGCTTCAGCCTAATGCAATTACAACAAGTCTGAAAATGCAACTACCGCTTACAGATACCATGTACCATTACAAGTCTGAAAATGCAAGTACCCACACCTCTTTTGCAAAGCTACAGTCACAGAAAAAAAATAACAGATACCATGTACCATTGCAAAAAAAATATAGCCATACATGAGATCAGATTTAACATATCAAAATATAGCTTAAAATAAGATTTAACATAGGATCAGATTTGTAACATGCATAAGATCAACAATTATAACCAGTGAATTAACTGAGCATTATAACCTTCCACAAACCTTGCACTCTGTCTACCCCGATCAACTTCCAATCAGCTAATTTTTTAGCAAAGGCCTTCAAGTAAACAAAACTGAAAGATGCTTTTGAAAAAAAAAGTTTTAAGAAATGCTATCAAATATTGACGCACAAATACTGACCCAAGAAAACAAATTAAGGCAGCAATGGTATGGTGAACCTTAACACTGGCAAGTAATGTGAGTTAATTTCAGTACCCATTTCTTAGTTTGGGATCTGACCACAAATTGCTGAAAAGAGTGTCAGTACCCATTTTTAGAGAAAAGAGAAAATCAAGTTGCAAAACGAAATCACAAGGGAAGAGAAGAACTCAGTGCATTTAATTCGAGTGTCAGTAAACAGAGCTGAAAAGAGTGCTAAATCCAGAGGATTCTTACAGATTTGACGCTGATTGAGAGGCGTGATCTTCAATCTCTTCGTCAAGCTAGGGTTTAGAAGCGCGTGCGCGAGAGAGAAGGTGGAAGAGGGCAGGTTCGTTTTTTTTCCCCTCAGATCGTTGATAGGTGGCTTGATTTTGATCGGAAAGAAGCAGATTTTGAAGCTAGGTTTCCCCTTCTTTGCGTGAGACGAAGCGAAGCAGGGTCTCTTCGCTTTTTTATTTTTTTTCCTTTCTGGCATAATAGTCAAACGGAGAACACGGGAGAAGGAATTAACGGAAATTTAGAAGAAACTGAAATTCATCCTTTCGATCAGCGCCCTCGATCTGGACCATCAGATTTGAAATCGGACGGTTGAAAAACTTGAGTACACAGGCCCTCTATGTGCTGGAGTCTAATTTAGCCTATCTCTCTCTATATATATATTATATAAAAATGTGAATATCTGTATACAAGTATTATGTGGTCATTAGATTCATTACAGAAGATTTTACTGGAATAAATACAGGTTGTTTATGCATGTGAATGTCATAATCACCATGCGAGAGTATGTTAACCCATGACCGAAACTTAATCATTCTGCCACAATTTTTGGATAATTTGTCTATAGGCCTATTGAAGTTTGTCATGATCAAACTCTGATACAATGTCCAATAATTCTTTAATTATGACATAAACAGAACGTGGGAATCCAATATACTAGCTAAGGCAGCATATTCATTAATTCTCGTGAGGTGCGAAAGAAGAATGAACTGTACTTTACACATAGGACTATGCTTTTCTATCTAATTAAATAAATTATCTTATTTCCCTAGCTAGACCTAACCTGTTTTGACTTTGCTATTTTTTTTAATTCATAATTATGGGGGATAATTTTGCTAAAATTTACGTATTGTATTTTTAGATAATGCTGATGATTTTTGCTGACGTTATATGCAATATTTCAATGGTAAATTTGACAAAAATACTTATAATTGTATTAAATTAATTGATAAGTAATTTAGGATTAGTTATCAATGAAAGATCAGTTCTTAATTTTGTGATACGGAAAAAGTTTACATGGCATCGGTTAAAATTCATCAAAATCATATTGATACGACGACGTGTGCACATTTTATCATCCTTTCCACAGTACTGGTCCAGAAAAAAATGGTAGGTACAAGGACCTTGACCAATATATTCAACAATAACATGCGCTGTCTGTTCTCTTCAATTAAAGCAAATTGATTGATAATGTATATGAGGTTAATTTGGATATGGAGACAACAGTGAAGTTCTTCACGTGCATGCGTTGGGGGTTTTGCATTGTATGTTGGTGGTTTTGAATAAGTAATAGCTAGGTAGCTTTTCCTTGTTGAATACTTTTCAATATCAATTTGGGGTAGCCAATTCATTTTAATAAATACTAGACGGTTGCTGACCTTACTTACGTGCGAGTTATTGTCAAAAGGGAGCAATTGAGAAATTTGAGTGATGTAGAATGAACGCTTAGAACTCTTTCAGACCCAGGAGTCCGTACCCCGTTTCAGTCGTAGTCGACAGGAGACCATAATAATGTGCTCGTAAACTTCTTTGGATAACTAGGCAACATTATTTCACTTTCTTATAAAACTACACAATTATCATAGGGGTCGTTTGGATCACTTAGGAATAAGAGTAATAATCTCTTTCTAGACAAAAATTTATTCCTAATGATCCAAATTCTTTACAAAGTTACACACTTTTCAATATTTTCCGTCTAAGAATAAATTATTTTTCTTATTTCTAAGCGATCCAAACGGACACATAAATTCTGATCACTGTGTTGAATATAAAAAGGAGGAAAAAACAATTTTGCGTTAGCAAAAGATGCTGCAAGATATGAGCATATAAGTTTAGTCAATACATGTGATCATGTTCATGGACTGTGTGTCGAAGCCCAGCATTATATTTTGTAAGTACACAAAATCCACTAGAATTATATGTCCTGAACAAAACGTATATACATAGTAATAAAATATTATTCGTATATATGTCCTGAACATAACGTAAAATCCTCTAGCACTGCCTAGCGAATTCCATTTTATAATAACTCTAGATTGTCCTACCCTTTCTAAAAAACCAATAAATTAACTATAACTAAGTGTATCGTAAAAATATAGAATGAAAATCCAAAAGCAATGTGCATTATTGGCTGCTTGAAATAGATCCCAAACATTTTATAAAACAATAGCACATTTTTTTTCCCAATTTCTTAATTCAGTTGTTAATTAATACGATAAAGAGAGGAACGAATGCGGCATTAATTCGAACTACTGTCTGGTAGACTGGTAACCTCACAATGAGCTACTAGACCAAAATTAAGTCCAAAGTCGTGTACTAATTAACAATTAAAATGCTACTAGCTTAATCATTGCTATTTACTGTACTGATATGCAAATTATTAGAAGCTAGCAGGAAACAAGGTGAGCATCACACATGTATTCTTGGCGGCGGTCATACAATATATACATATGTACATGAGAAATCCTAATTAATACCTGAAAGAAATTTGGTCTGCATGATAAGCAGACATGATGTCAGTATTCAACGTGACATTAATTAATTAATTGAAATAATGCTGCCCTGCCAACAGCTGCACCATGGAGGCATGGACCATGGTCCATATTGGTGCATGCATGGAGACATCTATGTACAGAAATCTTTTGCGCCATTTTCCGAAATTCCGAATCAGTTGCTTGATTTGCACCACCGATTAATAATGAGTTACAGAAATCTTTTGGCTCACGGATATATAAATTCATCCAGAGCCTTATTAGAAATTAAAAAAAAAAACATTCAGAACCACTCATGTCAATGAATGTGCGTGACACGCGCGTGCTACCTGCTTTTCGTTAATTTCCATATAAATTTAATTAACCAAATATCTATTTAATTAATCAAGATGAATTCAAGTTCTGTATGTAGATTGATTTTAAAAATAATTTAATAATGTGGTACCGGAGGCCTTTAATATTATATATTTTTCTGATATAAAAGGCATGCCGTGAGCTCTCGAGTGATTGGAAGGCATTACCATATATATATAATAATTGACCCCAATTATCAATTCATTTTGTGCCGGAAACTATTGCAGGATTGTCCGAACGTTGATTAGTCACATGATTTTAATTAAGTGGAGTGATGGTAGGCTAGCTAACGAGCATATAATGTAGACACATCAGCCGATGATGGAGGCGGTTTAAGAGCATTGTGGGCCTTGTGTGCTTCTTTTTTTCTTCCTTCTGGTGTGGGAAGAAGGGAAGAAGTTGGAAGAAGTATTGAGAAGTGTGTAATTTTGTGAAGAGTTTGGATTGTTTATAATTTTTTTTCTTCTTCTTTCTTCTTCTTCTTCTTTCTTCCAACGATCCAAACGCACTCTCTGTTCTATTTTCTTGAATCTAGTATAGTGTGCAGCACTATACGGACTGTGCAGTGCATGCATATCGCTGGTCTCTGAAGAATTTAACACAGGAGCTTGATTCATGGTCATGTGCTGCTGTTACAAGCGAGTTGGATTAGATCGACTACAGACGTGATTTAGCCCTCATAGTCATAGGTTATTTTCTAAGACTCTGTTTGAATGCGTTGAGAATAAGGTAGGAAGAAGGAAGAAGGAAAGAAATTTATTGGGAAGGGGTAAATTTATTGGAAGTGTGTAACTTTTGTGAAGAGTTTAGTTGGTTAGAAATAAATTTATTGATAAAAAGTGATTATTCCTTATTCCTTATTCCGGGAAGAAGTCATCCAAACGGAGCCTAAACGACACGTCGCATTTTTATTCGCAGATGGATTTTAGCACTACAACAAAAAGATTATTAGTACCGGTTCATTAGTACCGGTTTTTAATAAAACCAGTACTAATAATAAATCATGGCATTTTCGTAATTGTCAGATTTATTATTTAGTACCGGTTTTTTTAAAAAACCGGTACTAAAAATCGTCTGAAAAATAAAAAAAACGTTTTTAATTTAGTACCGGTTTTTTACAAAAAACCTGTACTAAAAATCAATTAATTAGTACTGGTTTTTTATAAAAAACCGGTACTAATGTTTGGAAAGAATAAAAAAATAGTTTAAAATTAGTACCGGTTTTTTATAATATAATGGTTTTTTTTTATTCTTCAAATCTTTAGTATCGGTTTTTTTTAAAAAACCGATACTAATTAATTGATTTTTAGTACCGGTTTTTTATAAACCGGTACTAATTTTAAACTGTTTTTTTTATTTGAAAGCGATTTTTAGTACCGGTTTTTTATAAAAAACCGGTACTAATTAATTGATTTTTAGTACCGGTTTTTTATAAAAAACCGGTACTAATTTTAAACTGTTTTTTTTATTTGAAAGCGATTTTTAGTACCGGTTTTTTATAAAAAACCGGTACTAAAAATAGGCAGATATTTTTTAGTCGAACTATATTGACTTCCTTCACTATTCCTTTGCCTCTCAAGGTCATATATTGTTCATGGCTATTTTATCCTCTCTCTAAAACCGAAAATTTTCATACTCTAAAAAACCATATAAATAAAATAGCAAAAAATTTACAAAAATTTTGAAAAATTGGAAAATCATTGGAGGAAGCAAAGGAGATCAAAGGAAAGCTAAAAAAATTCGCATTTGAGGTTTTCTTGTTGAAGAGGATCGATCAAGAGAAAGGCAATTACGGTAATTTTTATTTTAACCCTCAATAAGTTTTTTTTGATCGATGTGCATGATTTCATATTAAATGTTTTTGATCCTCACAATTTCACAGATGAAAATTCACTATGTGCATTTAAGTAAATGTTTGTGATTATTTCTTGCGCGATATTTTGAAGGTATTTGATCTGTTATTATTCAGTATTACTTGGAATTGATTTTGTAGTTGGAATATTAATATCTTACTAAATACTTTATTTCAATTGAAATTTTACAGTTTGAGGAAAAGATCAGCGAGTTGGAGAAGGTGCAGCTCGATTGAAATTAGCTATGTTAGGAGTTTCACATAATATGTGTTAGTTTTTATCTTCATTGCATTTATTATCCTGACTTGAAGAAATTATCATGCCCCTTTGTAGGGTTTTTGGCATGTGAGTTACTCGACGGTAATTTTTTCTTATAGCTATGTTTGTACTTGATTTTTGGCTGAGGTTTTCATCACTTCGGGTCTTTATTAAGTATTTTCTTGAAGATATTGTATCTGTTTAATATTTACTTCTATCAGGGATGCTATTCTTTTGGGTTTTCCATGTTGTTAAAGATTCCAACATATAACTTATGATTCTTTTGGTGTTTTACATGTACATTTATCCAAAGTTAAATTGTCAGAGGTTCACAGTTGAATTTTCATCTGTGAATTTGTATTTGCTTAAATTTACAGATTTTTCGGTTAATTTTTTTTTAAATTAGTACTAGTTTTTTATAAAAAAAACCGGTACTAAATGAATTAAAATTTTGTGTTTTTTGTTAAATTAATTTTAGTACCGGTTTTTTATAAATATTAATTTTAATTCATTTAGTACCGGTTTTTTTATAAAAAACCGGTACTAAAAATAATATAAATTTATTTTATTTTTACCGGTACTAAATGTTTAATATTTAATTACGGTTTTTTTATATTTTTTAGTACAGGTTTTTTATAAAAAACCGGTACTAAATGTATTATTTTTAGAACCGGTACTAATATCGTTTCCTGCCACCTTTACTACCGGCTTATTAGTACCGGTTTTTTATTGCTGTTAGTACCCCTATTATTAGTACCGCTGCAAAATCGATACTAATGATAGGAAAAAAACCGGTACTAATATTGAAATTTGGCGTAGTGTAGGTGTGGATCGGATTACAGACAAGTGGAGTCTACTAGATGTCTAGATCGGATCAAGTTGACACAGCTAATGATTTCAGACAAGATGTAACCTGTTTCCAAAACAACATCAACTGATGTTGTCGGATGTGTCCAACTGCAATAAATATTGTCAGATAGATGTGCATCATAGTTGTGCAGTTGTATAATATTGAAAAATATACTTGTCAAATTAGGTCAGTAATAAGTTCATCTCTTGTAGTTGTGCACTCTTTTTATAACGTCAACATAGTTGTGCACTATTTTTATAGTTTAAGCTCCGTTTGTATCGTATGGGAATAGAAGGAGTAGCTTCTTTTTAGACGTAAATTTATTATAAACTATCCAAACTCTTCACAAAGTTATACACTTCCCAATACTTTTCGCCTAAAAATAGATTATTCCTCTTATTCCTAAACAATTCAAACGGAGCCTTAGAAAAATTGAAAGAAGCGAAAAGCATAACAAATTAACTCGTCTCTTGTAACTTAGTCCGGAGTGTGAGAACGCCTTGTGTATATGTCGGAACAATCAATTATTGCAGGAATTATAAGTGCCATCGGCAAATATACCATTCCAGCCATCGCTAAATATAAAGTGAACATTTACAAACAAATAAGTGTTGTCATCATTTGTTTAGAATTTTACACATACATATTCAACTTATTCTCATTGAACTTATTTGTTTGTATGTGTTCACTTAGATCGTCTATATGTTCACTTTGTTTGCTGTATATGTTCACTTTATATTTAGCGATGGCAGGGATGACAAAACTGCAGATGACATTAATCAATTTCCCAATTATTGTGCTTAATGATTAATAATCTTGCACTAATAAAAAAAAATTCATAAACAGGATTGTGAATTTAAATGTAACGAAACCCACTGTAAGAAGCTGGCCCGGTCCATAATTGGGCCTATTAAAGGTACATGAAGCATCCATGAAGAAAACAAGTCCTATCAAATATCTCCCGCTTTTTAGTTTCTACATGTGGACTGTGGTAGTTGTTGGACGAGTTGGCCGTTGATCGGTCCATATGTGTGCTACTGGACCGAAATTTTAAAAAATAATATTAAAATAATATAATCCAATAAAATTAATATCAATTTAATCAGTTTAATATAAATAGTATCGTAAGATCGGAATCCTGGATTCCTAACGTTAGATCGGATTCCTGGATTCCGATCTTGTGGAAACCCGTAAAATTTTAAAATAAAATTCAACTTTAAAATGGATAGTTAATTTCTGAAATGATTAAAATTATTAAAACTAATGACTGATCTGAAATTTAACAAGAAATTCTCAGAAATCATAAATTGGTCTAGTTGAAAAAAATATTAATTGTGAGATAATATAATTAATTAAAAATCTTCAAGCAAACAAATAAATATAAATTAATAATACTAAAAATCACACTCAGATTAATTAGCGGATAATCAACTCTCATTAATTTAAAAGTCGATTTCGTTTCGAATCCGATATAAAAATTTAATTTCGACCATATACAAAATTTTCAAAAAAAAATTTATTACTCAAATACCTAGTTTATATTATAGAAATTCAAATACCTATCTTTATAAATTATTATGAGTTGAAATTGGTGTTAAAATCCATTTCCTACTACTGTTGTTATCAATTTCCTAATATTCCTTTATTCTGGACCGTTTGATGAAGTTTAGAAAATCCTGATTAATCTCAGCCGTCCGATTCATCTCAACTCTTCTCTCTTATATCTCACATCTACTCTCTCTGAAACGGGTCATCTCTCTACCCGTTCCCCTTTTTCTCCCCCTTTTCTCTCGCGATCCGCCATCGGAGATCTCCTGTGGTCCCTCGACCAGTCCGTTGGGACCCCTTTCTCTCTCGCCCCTGACAGAGGCGTTCGACCCCATTCGATCTCCTCCTCCCCCACTCACTTCCTCTCCGCCTGATGGCTGAGGGCCATGCCCCCAGTTGACCCCATCCTTCCTTCTCTCCTCTAATCGATTGAACCCCACAGCACCCCTTTTAAAACCCCTGGTTTTCCGCTTCTGGTTTCCCCAAGCCGAATGGGAACCTGCCACTAGTCACTCTCGACTTTGACCTAAACCTTACCACCGCCTCTCTTGCCCTCTCTCCCCCTGCCACCTCAGTAGCCCGATCTACCCCACTCCCCATCTCCAGTCCATTTAAGCCGCCCCTCTCTCTCTTCTCTCTGCTCAGACCCGACACAAAGAACAGGTACAAAGAAAGGAAAAAGAGCAAGAGAGAGGGAGTGGTGGAGGCTTGGCGACTGAAGGTGGAGGTGGTGCTGGTCTGACGGGGCTAGGTGGAGGAGCTGACGGGAGGTGCAGCGGTGTGTTGACTGAGCTCGTTTCCCCTCTCCTTTGTACTTAGGTAACCCCTTCTCCCTTCTTCCTTGTTTCTGTTGGCTTGCCTCTGTGTTTGAGGGAGGCACTGTGATGATTTATCTCTTGATTGTGATTGACTCAATCTGAAATATGTTTCTGTGCTATGTTGAGAGATGAATTTGATTTTGTGTAATTGCTCTCAAAAGCTGAATGTTTGATCTGTGCTTGAGTCTTACATCCTTGTTGAGGATTGGATCTGTGAATCACATAGCTTGTGTGCATATTTTGGGTCTATTGAGGATGTTGTTAAGATTAATTCATGACCTGTTTGAAACCGTAGGGTACTTAGTGCCAACTTTACTAATTCCTTCTCAATTTTTGTTGTTTGTGTGATGCTTGGTTACTGTCTGTGGTTGTGAGGCCTTTATGAGGCTTGTATGAGCTATTTGATGCCTTTGGTACACGGTACAGGGCTGGTTCAGGCCCTTGTACCAGTCTGGTACATGTGAAAACCTGCCCAGGGTCCTCTGTGTAAAGTATTTAGTTCACAGGGACCATTTTATAAATATTTTTGAACTATAGTAGGATCTGTTTATAATAAAATCTGTTATTAAGGTCTATTTGGTAAGTATTAAGTAAATAAAATTAATTCAGGGTCTTTAGTGTAAATTTTCAGTGTTATTGGGTCGGATTGTATTTATCTGATGTTGGGTTTCGGATTTGATCCCCGAAACCCATTGGCTTCGGATCCGTTTGGATCCCTGTCCTTTTCCGTTGCAGGCCTTGTGTGTTCCTCCTTTGGGCCGCCAGGCCTGACTCTGTTTGGGCTTGCCTCTTTGTTTGATCCATGTGAAATTTTCTGTTGGGTTCTGTTGTGACGTCCCTGCGTGGCCCAAAACTCTATTCTGTTTTAATTAAGCTTAATGATGGATTTAAGTAAGTTGGAATTTGAGAAAATAAAACTAGAAATATTTGATGGCATGAAATGAATAGTTTGGATATTAAAGTAAATGCTTTTGGCCGAGAAATGAATTAAGTCGGATTCGAAATTAAATTGTTGGCTTTTAAATGGGAGATGATTAAAATGTCCGCAAAATAATACTTTACAGATACTATGATATAATCGGACAATATATGATCCCAAACCCAAATCAAATAACTTGAGTTTATTTTCTTATTTCTTTTATTTTATTTTTAAAGATGTTTTTAGTTTAGGGATTTAAGTCGGAATAATTTTCATACTTAATTAAAACACTGTTAGAAAATTGATTAAACTTGTTAACTGTTTTTCCAAACCAAACAAATGTGACACGTCTATTTATCGTGTAGTTAAGACTTATAGGATTCGTCACAACGTCTATCTTCACATTGTTTATAAATCAAAATTTAGTAAATTAACTCTAAAAGTAATCACAATACTATTAAATCAAACTTTCCACACAATAGTTTTATAAAACAAACTATAGCAAAATTATTCCAAGAATATTTCCTAAACTAACATTTCTGCACAACTAGTTCAGATGAAATTTTGTCAAATTGTTTCTAGAAAATAATTACTAAACTTAATATATTTTAAAACATAATCCCTTCTCTAAAATCCTAGGTCCAACTCCTCTTAAATCAGAACCTGAATTCCCTTGTAAATGTCTAGGATTTAAGTTTGGCTTTGCACACAGTAACCAGAATGGGATAGATCGTTAGAATAGATTTTAACGTGTGAGTTTCGTTCGTCAGGTGCACCACAAGACTTCTCTGGACCGGTGGACGACTTCTATCCCGAGCACGAGACTACAGGAGCTGGTCAGGACTTCACCGAATTTCCAGCAGAGTAGTTACTTCTGCACTCCACTTTTCCAGGTGTGGTAGTCTTTTTATGACCTGTGTGGATGTCTTTTGAGACTTTGTTATTCTTTAGAGAAGAATTATGAATTTCTTTGAATTGAGCCCTTTTAAAAAGGATAAAAGTTTTTCTCAATTAAAATAATATTTAGCAGTTAGTTAGTATGTAGTATTTTATTGTGGACTAGTTAGTACCTTTTTCCAGGCGTGTCAATAAAGGTACTACTCAACGGATCCAAGGATATCGCGCGATACTAGACCTCTGCCACTGATCATGGTTGAGGCCCCGGAGCATTTAGGGCGAGTTATACTCGCGAGTAGATATCTTAGACACATAATTAAATGAGACATGATTTTACTTAGATTGCATTACGGAAGACCTTAATAGGTCCGAGGTGATTCCCAATGGACGAATTAATTTCGGTAGACCCTCGTGGTCCGGGGATTATCCTCAATGGTACCCGAACGCAATCATTACTTACAATATAAATTGTTTCTGAAAACTTACAATATTGCTAAACATTTAGTGATACTTGAATGACATTATTAATGTGGCTTTTTATATAAACACTTGTTCTAATCTTTTGAATAGCCTAATCCCAAAAGACTAGTTCACCTTACCACCACTGAGTATTCGCGTACTCAGCCCCACATCTTTGTTTGTGGAGCAGGTTCAGGTTTGATAGACTTAGTAGAGGAGCAATTGAAGATCAAGCCGAGCTGGAATAGTTTCTTTCCGCTGTGCATTGTTATTTTGTTTGTATGCTGGCTGGAAATTTTGATATGTAAATTTCACAACCAGCCTCTTTTGATGTATGAACAATACTTCCTTTATTATGTGATATTATTTGTGGATTATCTGTTCTGTGACACTGTTTATTTAGCCTTACGTGTGTACAGTAGAGTGTACACGCGTGGCGGGGCTGTCCATCTCGAATTATGGCTTGGTTCGGGGTGTGACAGATCTAACGTTAGATCGGATTCTGGGATTCCTATCTAACGTTAGATCGGATTCTGGAATTCCGAACAGTGCTGTAACTACTCAATTTTGTCTTTTTCATGGTTTTATTGTAATTCTATTATAAAAATTAATTAAATATATGAAATTTTAATATTAAATTAATATATTATGAAATTTTAGTAATACATTTTGAAGATAAGATATTAAATTAATATATTTTATTTTACTTGTATTATAAACATTAATTAAATATATAAAATTTTAATATTAAATTAATATATTATAAAATTTTTGTCGTTTGTTTAGAACCGGATTTTTGATATTTTGAAGAATGTTAGTATAATATAATTCTATATTATGAATAATATTTTAATATTTAAAGTTTTGATATTAATTTGATATGGATGGTTTTATTTTTAATATTAAAAATTTTCAATTATGTTAAATGTTGTACATAATAAGTACATAATACTTTATGTAATAATTTATTTATGGCAATAATTATAATATAAACTTATAATTAAATATTAGATTTATTTCATTTAATTCATAATATAAAAATACAGGAATTATAAGTGTCATCATCGGCAAATATACCGGAGCCGGTAGTACCTCTGCTCGTAGCGGGCATAAGGAGGCATGACCACCTGTCTGAGCTCATCCTCATATGGCTGCCACACCACGTGTGCATGCTCCATCTTCATTAGTACGTCTCGAGCGTACTCAATACCGCTGCGAACGGGACCTTTCACCTTTTTCGACCTCAGCCGTGTCGTCCATTGCCTGCCAAATCATTACAATTATCATGATTTCAATTGTTAAACTAAGTAATTAATTTTAAATTACGTAATTTAATTTGTTTACAATTATGAGTAATTTAATTTTAATTTGTTTATAATTATGACTAATTTTAATTGTTTAACTAACTAATTTCAAATAACGAATTTGGATTAATTTTAACTAATTAATTATTACCTATCAAATTTGTTTACCAAAATTTTGATTATAATTTTTAAACAAACAAATTGATGTTATATTACAATATTTCATTTATTTTATTTAAAAAAAATATTATACCTCCCATACGGCGGACATCTCTCAACTGACGGCTTCCCCCAACCTTGGAAACTTTTCGTAACGGACGGGCGACAAAGCAATAACCGGGTGTACGACCACAACTGAAGCAGTAGCCACGGAGCAGGAACCTTCTGAGCGCCATTTGCCAGGACTGCCAAGTCCAGGCCGCGGTATAACATAGCAAGTGTGGCCGCACCCCAGTTATATCTAACTGAATCCGATGCATGAACATCCTGCAAATAAGAAAAAATATTTTTCGTTAGTTGCAAACTAAGTTATCCAAGTTAGTACTAATGTAAGAGATGTTCTTAATATTTAAAATTACTAACCCGAAGTAACTCCAGATAAAAACAAGTAACAGAATCTCCTGTGGTATCTGGAAACATCTCGCAACCCATCAACTCCAACACCAGGGCCCGAGTGTATCTATCGATCCTATCTGCGTCCTCTGACCCAGGTCCCTGTGCCCACATATCACGCAGTTTCCCAAACTGTACTGCGTGAAGTTTCCTGCATTACATAAACATTACACACACACACACACACACACACACACATATATATATATATATATATATATATATATATATATATATATATATATTGCAGCATATCTCAAAATTTAAATTAAATTTTAAAACGTTTGTTACCTCCCAGCACGTCGATCAGTCGCCCTCTCTCTGAAGCAATCTAGAACATCCTCCATAAGAGTGTCCCGTGGCAATGCAAAGTCGGCTAGCTTCTGCACATCGTCGTAATCAGTACGACCGGTGACCGGTCGTCCAGTCGTAGGCAAGCCAAAAATGAAGGCGACATCCTGCAAATTTTATTTACATTTTTTATTAAACAACAAAAAAAAAACAATAAATAAATAAATAGCTACCAACAGAACTTGGAAAAAATAATACCTCAAGAGTAACGGTCATCTCGCCTACGCGGGGAAAGTGGAACGTGTGGGTCTCGGGCCTCCAGAACATGGCTAGACCCTGTATCATGGAACGATCCAATGGCATGTGACCTAACTCAACGAAATGAATAAGGTCCAATGTCACAAGACGCTGGTCCACCTCCTCGGTTCGTATCATTTTTGCCTTATGCATTTCGGGCGTCCACGCCTAAATAAGTTAAAAAACATATTATTTACTATATATACTATTAACTATATACAAAAATTAACTACATAAATTAAAAAAAATTTTATTTTCTTAAACCCTATACCCTAAATAATTTAAAAAATAAATTATTTCCTATATATACTATTAAAATATATATATATAAAAAAGAATTAACTATATAAATAAAAAAAAAACTTACTCGTACGCCTCGAAGCTCAGACTGACTGAGATGCAGAAGCTGATCAGCAGGAAGAGGAACGGGGGGGGGGGGGGGGGGGCAGCAGGGGGGCAGATGAAGAAGCGCCAGGATCTCCTCCTGATGTAGATGCGCCAGGATCTCCTCGACGCCTCGTGGATCGACGTGGATCCTCTGGTATTCTTCTTCGCGGTGGCATTTCGACTGTTACTGCAATTAAAATTTAATAAAGTATAAAATCTATAAAAATTTCGGCAGCATCTCCCCTGTACCGGGAGAGTTTTCCAAAAAATCAGAACCCAATTAGAACCCAATTTCAACCCAATTTGAACCCAACCCAACCCAATTTCATTCCAATTTGAACCCAACCCAACCCAATTTGAATAAATCATTCAAATTTTACAATCATTGCATTTCACAAACCATTTCACAAGTATCAATGAATCAATAATTCAAACATTGCATTTCAAACGTTGCATTTCACAATTTTACAATCATTGCATTTCACAATTTTACAATCCATCAATCAATCTACAAGCAATTCACAAACATTTCTATTCAAACAATAATAAAATAAACATATAAAAAAGCTAACCTGGAGTAGAAAGGAATTGACTCTCTTCTAAACAATTTTTTACCTACATTTTTAATTAATACCATCAATTATTATCATTTTTCTAATTTTTCCCATATTTAATTATCAAAATCTTAATTATTAAAAGCAAAAAAAATAAAAAAAATAAATTAATTACACATAAATTTTCATATGAATTTTTCTTATTTTTCGGTATTTTTAAAATAATTTTACAATTTATTATCTATTTTTCTAATTAATTAAGTAGTGAATAAACAAATAAAAAGACAAAAAATATATCCAATATAATTAATAAATTACATACAAATTTTTTGTGATTTTTTTTGTGATTTTTTCAGATTTTTTGAATATTTTTCCAATATTTTCCTATTTTTTCAGATTAACTAAATTAAAAACTAATAAACTAAATAAATAAATAATTAAATTAATAAAAAAAATTTACTGTTCTCGTCGAAGAAGTGCGTCCGAGAGCGAGAGCGAAAGGCAGCGAAATTAGATCGGAAACCCCTTATATATATAAAGGTTAGATCGGAATCCCAGAATCCGATCTAACGTTAGATCGGAATCCAGGAATCCGATCTAACGTTCGGAATCCAGGATTCCGATCTTACGATACTATTTATATTAAACTGATTAAATTGATATTAATTTTATTGGATTATATTATTTTAATATTATTTTTTAAAATTTCGGGCTACTGGACGCTACTGAAAATCTGAAATTAATGCAAAGCAAAGCCCATTGTACTACGGAAATTGTTGATCCTCTGTGACAGTAATAAAGTATCCATCGGTGCAACATTGGCATGTTGGATGCACTCTCTTGAATTTATTGGACTTATTTTGTAGGGACCCAATTCTGAAACATCTCATAGATAACTGCACGGTTATGGACTTATGGCCCGGTAGTTAAAATATCCTTCTTTTAGGCTCAGCTATTCTGTTTTTGCATCATCATCGCATACTATTATAGAGTGCCAGATCAGTTCAAGCTCAACTATTCTATTTTGCCAACACAACTCAGCTTAGTATATATTCCAGATAAATAAAAAAAGAAAGCCACATCAGCCATTATATATTCCAGAATTGCATGATGCCATACTCGTATCAAGAGTGTAACTAGGGGTGTCAATTTACCACTGTTTCGAACGTTTCCGTTTCGTTCTGTCTGAAACGGAACAGAAACGGATGGGTAAATTGGTTTCGTTTCTGAGAACGGAACGGAAACGGAATGGGAATTAGCGGTAAATATTACTGTTCTGTTTACCGAAAATTTGGCTGAAATCAATGGAAAATGAGATGAAATAAGTGGAATTCTGAAAAAGGAACAGAGACGGTATGGAAAATTCATTTCGTTTAATGAAATGAAACGGAAATGAAAACACATATCAATTTCGTTAGCTGGAACGGAACAGAAACGAAATACTTGTCTTCCGTACCGTTTATGCACGGTTGACAGCTCTAAGTGTAACTGTGTTAGCCTTGGTAGTTAGTACCAAACCAGCTGGAAGCCTGACGTTGAGAACCAAAAACAAAAAATAATTTCAGGGGTGCAAATTTCTTTGTTTGAGATGTCCATATATTATTTTATTTGTTTTCATACAGGAAAATTTTGTATAGTTGTATACTTGGCCTGTGCTGTTGCAGTTTGATTTTTTCAATTTACTTGATTTGAGATGCCTAAGTATTATTTTTCTCTGTTGCTACTTGGTTCAGTCCAGAAAAAAATGGTTTTCTGCAGTTACAGCCATGTTGCAGCTCTCGCTGCCCTACATCCTGGAGTTCTCTATCTGAGAAACTCTGCTTGATTCTGTGGGAAACCAAAATTATTATTTTGCCTACTGGTTTCAGAATATCTAGGACACTATAATTTCTGACATATTAACATATTAATAAGTTCGGTTTGTACAAACCTATTTTTATGCAATTGTTGTGTTTAATTGCAGTACTGTTGAGGATACTTATGGAGTTACACTTAGTGAAAGACCCTGCTTTTAATTTATTATTTTTGGCAGCCTTGCTGGACGAATTGTAACTGTTGAGGATACTAGGTTGCTTTTGTACGTCAAATTACCTAATTTTCATAGATCGAATATTTCAGTTTGATATTTGGAAATGATTATGAAGCACTAAAAGTATATTAACCAAGCCCTTAGCATAATTTATTTTGCTGTTACATACCGTTTTTTGTTCATTATATATTTTCAGATAATTGCACCATAATTTTAATTCAATATACTTTGTGCTCCTTTCCTTTTCAAGTTTGCATCTTTTGGTTTTGCTTCTTTTATTGGTAGAAATATTATTTCTTCGGGGCAATTAGATTATTGCCACTCCAAACTTGTGAAATTAGAAAAATGCCACCCTAAAATTGGGACTTCGAAAAATGCCATTCCAAATACAGCCAAATTAGAAATATGCCACTATTGCCGTAGAAATCAGTCATTTCTATACCTTATTTTTTGTATTGACAAATTTGCCCTTCATTTGCTCTACATTAGATATCTTGCGCTATCCTTCTTCCTTTAGCTGGTGCGTATCTTCTGGTACATCTTCTGGTAAACCTTCCGTATATCTTCTGGCATATTAGCCGAGTGCATTCTCAACATTACAAAATATCTCTACTTTAATTTCAAAGTCTATGCATGCTCTATGTAACTGACACGTATAACAACTTCACTTCTCAGTATTTTTTTCCCCCTTCTTCAGTATAACAACTCCATGTAACTGACATATATATTAGGATTTAGGACAAGACCCAATTTGCAATTTCAGAAGAAATAGGCAGACCGATTGATTTTGAGAGAGAGGGGGGGACGCCAGAATCAAGGTTGGGTGTAAAGGCATAAGCTGAGGGTACAGATCTTACAGGTTGCGACGATAACGGTGGTGTGAGGCGGTGATAGGGACGGTGGCGAAGCTGAGAGGGCTAGAGAGAGAGCAAGGGTGAGTAGATTTGTGCTTGATTTCGCTCATGTGGCAAATTATTTCTCTAAGATCAACACAGAGATTAGAGAAGAAGAGGAACTTTAAACCAGAAGAGATCGTCTAGAGAGGAAAGGAAGGGTAAATTTGTCAATACAAAAATTAAGGCATAGAGATGATTGATTTCGACAGCAATAGTGGCATATTTCTAATTTGACTGTATTTGGGATGGCATTTTTCAGTGTCCCAACTTTAGGGTGGTATTTTTCTAATTTTGTAAGTTTGGAATGGCATGAATACAATTTTCCCTATTTCTTATAGGTGGTTATAATTTATTTTCATGTATTTTATATTCTATTTTACCCTCTGTTTATTGTTGGTATTCTATTTTTTATTCTAATATTAATTGTTTTTTTTTTTAAATTTTGGTTTGTAACTAGACAGTACAAGTGTCAAGTGGCAAATAAGATCTATATTTAACATTTTCAGCTCATTGCTGTAATTAATTTTCCTTTTCCTCCACTTTGGTAATTCCCAATTTCGCATGCTTTAATTCTGTTCTCTGTTTTCGAATTTGTAGCATGATCATGACTATATTGATATGGCATACAGGGTATGGCTGTAATTAGTTCGCGAGGCAGCAATTTTCAACTAAGATTCTTCTTTTATGTTTTTTTGCTCCCTCATTTTTCCTTCTAATTCAGTAGGGTACGAAATCCATTTTGGGAAGAGTAAACAGGACTAAATTAGGAAAGACGGTTGATATAATGATGAAGTATCTACCTTATTTTGGGAACGTCAATTAAAGGAAAGATTAGCCAATAGCTAAAGCCAAAATATAAATACAAGGTTATAGATTAATTGGTCAATCCTTTATTTAATACAAAAGTTATAGGCTTGACCCCCTAATTTTCTTCAAATCTTCAAAAAAAAAAAAAAAAGATTAACCGGCCGATCAAGAAACAAAGGAAAACAGGATTTTCTTGTCAAACAAAAGGAGTTCTTTCTTCTCTCTTGACCATCCTAGCAGAGTTTTATTTTTCTGAGGTTTGCTTCCATTTCCTTGAAACTTTCGATCACAAATATGGCAAAGTATCCTTTCTTTTGAATCTGTGATGCAAAATAATAATTTCTGACATATATAGTTTGCAATCGAATAGACGAATAGTACGACCCTTGAGTTGATTGTTGTTTCTATTTTTTCATGTATCCTTTGTGGAAGCATTAAAATGATTTATATATTTACTTTTTCATTACTGTTTAAGCCAGAAAACTTCTTTCTTCTTCTTCTTCTTCTTCTTTTTTTTTTCCTTTTTTTTTTATCAAACTTCTCGCTATACCGAAGTGGATGAAATTTCGCATAAGATAATTTAATTAATACCATTTTATTTCGCTATAAAAGAGGACAATAAAATAGTAAGCTTGATGTTGTTTTTTTGTTTTTATAATTGGTGTTAGTGTAGATTACAGTTGGGACCTAAAATTCTTGGCACTTGGTTGATTTAATTTGAGAGAGCTGTGAGAGAGAACTTGATGGAGGACCTATACAAAGATGACCCAAACTCTTGGATGACGCGTGCTTATTTCTCAAAAGCAGTCCATCGCCGCTCAGACCCTTTGCAACTACCCGTTGTTCCTCTAGCCGAACTGAAACGTTGGCACTCTGAGCTGAACAAAAAATGGGTTGCTGACTCCACATCGCATACCTGGGAAAACACGTCTAAGGCAAGTGATTACAAAACCATGCCAACTTTGAATTCAATTCTTGATAGCAGTCTTGCCAATGAGATGCCAGAGGGCTCCAATTCCAAGACAAGCAAAACTGAACCGGCATCCAAGAATAAGGCTCTGTCTGGCATCCTTAAAGCAGTAAAGCGTACCGTCAGGAGAATGTTTGCGGGCACACCATCCAGAGAGAGATCAGAGACCAAAACAGTGAAGTCTTCTTCTGAGCTGAAGAAGGTACTTTGATCATGAAGTGCACCCAGTGAGTGCCTTAGAGAAATCCAGTGAAGTTCATTGATAGGTGGAGATGTCGAAGCTGTTTTTATGAATTAGTACCGTTTGAGATGTGTTGAGGCTTTCTGTTATGTAATATATCCATCAACTGTTTAATTTGAATATGTGTTGGTTACTCATTTTGAGGTTGATTGAATGTAGTTTAAATTGCACATCTGATGAATTAATTTAACTGTTCTCTTTTTATATTTGTGTTGCATTTCATAACTTCTTTTTTTTCTGTGTGTGTTGAATGCCCTTTGGATGCAGGTCATGATTTGCTAGAACTAGATTCTTTTATTAACGTCATACTACATGTTGCACATCTGATGCTTCAAGTGAGCACACATATATATATAACTGCCCCAATAAATTAAGTTAAAAAATTGAAGATGCTACAACAGTAATAAGATTATACAACCAAACCAAATGTTATTGCAGAATTTTGATGCAAAACAAGCATGAATACGATAAAAATAACTGAGACATTTTGGTCATAGACTCTAGGAGAACAGCATGTATTTTGCTGCTTAGTAATAAGGCTTATGAACCATTATTTTTCTAAAATATCATAATTTAACCATTACTTTGGTTGGGGTATAGAATAGTTGAATTTAAAGGTAGATAACAGAGGGTGTACTGGCACTAAAATGGGCAGTACCGGTCTGTGAAATATGGATGTGAAATATTAACGTAGACATGAGATACTGTTATGGTAAGCTAGTTGTGTCTGCATATTGACACAAATCTGCTAAAGCAATAGCATACAAACATAGAAAGTTATTTTTTGTTGAGTACTAGTATTTGGTAATATTTGTTTCTTAATTCATATATGTTATGTTTTAGTTTTATGGCAATTAGAAAATAAGAAAGCAATTGTTATTCTAGGCAGTATTGTATTAGGAAATATATTTCTTACTATGTAATAGATGTAATAGTAGTATAAAGTAATGAAAGAAAACAGAAAATGGTGTAGCAAGATTTACACATCACAAAAATTTTCTCTCTGTTCTGTCTGTGATCATTGTGAATTGAGTTGATTATTTGAGTATTTCCAACAATTGGTATCAGAGCGCAGTGTTATAGGAGACAGTAACAACGAGATAAAGAAGACTCCACCACCGAAAGTACTGGTGAGAGGAGGTGGTGTGCCAATTCAGTACCCATGTTGAACCATGAGAATTATGGCTTGTGGGCTATAAAAATGAAGATCATCATGCGATCCCTGTGTGTATGGGAAGCAATAGATGGTAGTGCATCGATTGATGCAGAGAAGGATCATGGTGCCATGGCAGCGATCTCTCAAGCCGTGCCAGATGATGTGATGATGGCAATTGCTGAAAAGGAAATAGCGAAGGAGGCGTGGGAGGCAATCAAGGAGATGAGTATAGGTGAGGACCGTGTCAAAAAAGCAAGGGCACAAGTCCTAAAGCGACAGTTTGATCGGATTATTATGGATGATTCCGACAACATTCTTGATTTTTCAAGGAGATTTACGTGTGTTGTGAGCGAGATTCGCTCTCTTGGAGAAGAATTGAAAGAAAGCACTGTAGTTGAAAAATTATTTGGAGTTGTCCCTGATAGGTTTCTTCCCATTATTGGTACCATAGAACAATGGGGGGACATGACCACGATGTCTGTTACAGAGGCAATAGGGCGATTGCGAGTCTTTGAGGAAAGTTTGAAAGGGAGACGCAAATTTGAGGAAGAAGAAGAGCAGTTGTTATTGACACGTGCACAGTGGGAAGCATTAGCTCTAAAAGAAAAGAAAGACGTTGAAAGAAAAAGGCCATATAAAAAATTTGACAAGTCGAAGGTTAAGTGTTTCAATTGCGTAGAATATGGTCACTTTGCTTCTGAATGCACCCAATTTCAAAAGGAGAAGGCATATGTGGTAGAAGTGGAAGATGATGAACCTGCCTTATTGATGCTTGAAGCAAGTGAGTTGATGTGAAATCCGACACGACTAGCTTAGGGGAGTGAATGTTATGGTAAGCTAGTTGTGTCTGCATATTGACACAAATCTGCTAAAGCAATAGCATACAAACATAGAAAGTTATTTTTTGTTGAGTTCTAGTATTTGGTAATATTTGTTTCTTAATTCATATATGTTATGTTTTAGTTTTATAGCAATTAGAAAATAAGAAAGCAATTGTTATTCTAGACAGTATTGTATTAGGAAATATATTTCTTACTATGTAATAGATGTAATAGTAGTATAAAGTAATGAAAGAAAACAGAAAATGATGTAGCAAGATTTACACACCACAAAAATTTTCTCTCTGTTCTGTCTGTGATCATTGTGAATTGAGTTGATTATTTGAGTATTTTCAACAGATACGTCGTAAATCTTTATTTCTCATATAAGATTTATTAAGAATAAGTTTTTAAATTTTGGTGAATTAAAAAATTATTTCGAATACTATAACTTTTAATCTCAATTCTTACCAAATAAAACCATACTGTTTTAGAAAAAGATTACTGATTTTAAATCTTCCAATTTTTATCCAGGTTCGTAACTGGATCAGTGGACCGTAATGAACATTGATAAATATTGAGCATGCAACAAGTAAAATCTAATTTACGAGACAGCATTTCTCTACAGAGATCAATTTTTTCGTCTATTAACCATCAGTTGAGTAACCGCAAGATTTATAAACCTGGGATATTAATTCAGTTTCTAGAAGAGGGGTAGACATGTAAATATTTCGATGAGTGTTATAAATTACTAAATTAGGAAAGTAAATTAAAATCCAAATAAATTTGATCGTTATGAAATCCATTTTGGGAGATTAAACAGGACGATTACAAATGTAAATTAGGAAAGACGGTTAAACTGTGAGTACCTCCCTGGCTAGTGGCTCTTTTATATTAGGAAAGTAAAAAAAGAGAAATGAAAGATTAGCCCATTGCTAAAGCCCAAGTTGTGTACAATAAATAGAGGGTTAGAGATTAACAAGTCGATCGACAAACAAGGAGAAGTAGATTTTCCTTCTCATACAGAAAGGAGTTCTTCTCTCTTCGCCATCCTAGCAGAGCTCTGTTTTCTTGAGGTTTTGCTTCCATTTCCTTTAAAGATTTTGTAACTTTCAATCACAAGTGTTGCAAATAATCGTTTCTCTAGAATCTATATATGGTGCAAACTTTTTGGTTTTGGCATAGATTTAAATAGAAAAGTACGACCCTGAGTTGATCCTTGTTTCTATTTTTCATGCATCCTTTATTGAAACATTAAAAAATGAATGTGATGATTTATATATTTACTATTAATTAATCTTTAAGCCAGAAAATTACTTTTTTATTTTATCAAGCTTCCTTTGGATGCCAAATTGGATAAAATTTCGCAAAAGATAATTTAACTAATACCAATTTTTTTTCCGCTGTAAAAGTGGACAATAAATTATAACCTTGATGCAGTTTTCTGTTTATACTATTGGTGTAGATTACAGTTGGGACCTAAAATTCTTCATACTTGGTTGATTTAATTTGAGAAAGCTTTGCGATAGAACTTGATGGAGGACTTATACAAAGACGACCCAAACTCTTGGTTGTGGCGTGCTTATTTCTCAATTAAAAACAGTCTATTGTCGCTATAGCTGTCTAACGTTGATAAATGGCACGGAACGAGGTGTTCCGTTTGCCATTTCGTTAAGAAAACGAAATGGATTTCGTTACCGTTTACCGTGCCACTTAATAAACGAAATGATTTCGCTAAACGGCATGTACAAAAACACGTAAAAACACAGTAAACCGTTCCATTTCCTGTGCCGTTTGCCGTTTCGTTAAGAAAACGAAACATTTTACTCTGTCACTTACCGTTTCATGTCACGGCGAAACGGTCCAACGGTTTCCGTTGACAGCCTTAATTGTCGCCCAGACCCTTCACAACTACCCATTATATCTCTTGACGAACTCAAACTTTGGCACTCTGAATTTAACTCAAACTGGGCCGTTACCTCCAAGCCGGTCACCCGGGACAACACTTCCAAAAAAAGTCAATCTACTACCATGTCAAATTTCAAGTCGAATCCTGATAGCAGTCTTACCAGTGAAGTGCCAATGGGGTCTGATTCCAAGACAAGCAAAACTGGACCGGCATCCAAGCATAAGTCCCTATTTGAAATGAAAGGGAATTACTTGTGACAATCAACACTCGTGCAATCAAGCAATCAACAGGGAGTCGCTCCCCTCGACTCACCCTTCCCTTCTTTTACCTTCTATTCGCTCCGTCTCCTCTCTTCCTTTATTCGATCTCCTCACAATTTCCAATTCAAATCTCCACCACCTCCTTCGCTCCCCTCTTCTCCGCCTCCGCCTCTCATCTCCCCCGCCTCCGTCTCTCCTCTGCTTCGCCTCACCTCTCTTCTGCCTCAGCCTCTCCTCTACTTCGCCTCAACTCTCCTCCGCCTCGCATCCGTCTCCGCCTCACCTCAACCTCTCCTCCACCTCTCCTCCGCCCCTCGTCTCCTCCGCCTCATCTCCACCTCTTGTCTCCCCTCACTGCTCCCTCTCCTATACAGATCAGATCTGGTTGAGAAAAAAAGAAGTAGAAATCGAGAAGGATAAGAAGAGAAAAGAGGTTAGATCTAGTTCTGTTACAACTTGGGAGTAATTAAATTACTACAAGGGATGATATAATCAGAGTAGGGGAGTATCTAATATATATCAGGGAGTAAATAATATTCATATCTGATTTCTGCTGTTTTTTTGAACTAAATTACTATAAGGGAGAAAATGGATCAGTATAAGGGAGTAACTAATATATACAACGGAGTAAATAATATTCGTATCTGATTCTGCTGTTGTTTGGGAGTAAGTAAATAGCTATAAGGGAGTAAATAACTAGTATAAAAGGAGTATCTAATATGTATGAGGGAGTAAATAACATTCAGAACTGATTCTACTGTTGTTTGGGAGTAACTAAATAACTATAAGGGAGTAAATAAGTAGCAGTAAGGGAGTACTCAATACAAGTAAGAGAGTAAATAATATTCATATCTGATTCTGCTGCTATTTGGGAGTATTTAAATAGCTGTAAGGGAGTAAATAACTAGTATAAAAATAGTATTTAATATGTATAAGGGAGTAAATAATATTTAGAACTGATTCTACTGTTGTTTGGGAGTAACTAAAAACTATAAGGGAGTAAATAATTAGTAGTAAGAGAGTATTAATACAAGTGAGAGAGTAAATAATATTCATTTCTGATTATGATAACGGCAGGGCTGGGTTGGGCTGGACGACGGGAGGGCTGCGACGGGAGGGCTGCGCGACGACGATGTCAGGGCTGGGCGACGGCGACGGCAGGGCTGGGCAACGCCGACGGCGACGGGAGGCGATGTGACGGGATGGGAGAGAGGTTATGTGCGCGAAAGGAGGTTTTGTGTGGGACAGGAGGCGATGTGCGAAGGGAAACCCGCGTGAACGAAGGGAACGGAAGGTGAGGGTGAGAGGGTGAAGCGAAAATGGAAACTATCAGATGGAACTGGATAGCGTACTTACCTAAAATGGATATTGATTGCGTGATTGCTTGAAACTCTGATTGTAGTTATCAGCTCCGTATTTGAAATGCTTAAAGAGGTAAAGAAGACTCTCAGGAGGCAATTTGTGGGCCGACCATCTAAAGAAAGAACAGGAACCAAAACAGTGATGTCAACCTCTAGGCCCAAAAAGCTGAAGAAGTACTTTGATCATGAAGTGCGCCTGGTGAGTGCCATGGAGAAATCCAGTGAGGTTTACTGATAGATGGAGATGTTGAAGCTGTTCCTATGAATAGTAGTTTCCTATCATTGTTGCAGCTTTCTGTTATGTAATTTATTAAGTGGTTAATTTGAACATGTGTTGGGTACTCATTTTGAACTTTCTTGAATCTAGTTCCAGCCTTCCAGGGGCACATCTGATATTTTTAACTGTTCCCTTTTTTTTTATTATATTTGTGTTGCCATTCTTAACTTCTTTTTGGGTACATGTGGAATGTACTTTACATGCTAATGATGAGCTAAATCTAGATGATTTTTTTTTTTGAGATAATGTTAAATATTGCATATCAGACGCTCCAAGTGAATATAAATGCATGTATCACTGCCACATTAATCAAATTAAATTTAAAAATTTAACATTCTAAAATATTCTCTAGAATCAAATTTGATTGGTATTTCTCTAAGTAAAATTCACAATCCAAATAATGATTCTTAGCAATAGTCTTATGAATCATATTTCCTTATTTAACAAATAATGGCTAAATGTAAAAAAGCAGCAAGACCAAAACACCGAAGTTGAGTCTCTGAGTTAAAATAAAGGTTAGTGGTGTTTATGTAATAGGGTTCTTTACAAACAGCCCCTGCATATTTGTATAAATAAAGCTTCTTTCCGTTCCCTAAAACATTTGAAACTTTTTTATTTTCTAAAGATTATATATAGCAATGCCATATTTTGCATAGAAGGATTTAATGACGCAAATAATTACAAGTCCAGTTTGCATGCTTAATCTGTATTGGCGATTCACAAATTTTTCCATTTGTGGTGCATGCTTGTTACAAAATAGTCTCAAATTATTTCTTTGATTTCAATCTGATTTCCATTGATACACCGAGTTTGATTCTGTGACTTCAATTTTCCTTCTAAGTTTGGATATGGAATCCATTGACATTGCATCAGGTGTTTTTTGTGATTCAATTTGGGTAGGTAGCTTGGAGTTTGGAGATGCAAAGATGTGGATCCCAAAGTTCAGTTAAGTATGGCCCACACACTGCCGCATCTAATATTTAATTAAGTACTTTACTTTTTTCTTTGAATAAAATTCAGGCTGCTATTTTTCACTGCTGTTGGTTATTTGTGGTTTCATACTGTTAGAAGAAGAAATCATGGCAAAAAAATTAAATAATAAATAAAGTAACACAAAAGATGATGAAATAAAAAATTTTATAAAAAAAACATTAAAATGAAGAAATGTTCATTAAGAATGCACCACCTCAATAATAAAATAAGCATGAATTCTGTTTGTTAAAAAAGGTTCACTGAGGTCAGCATACTAGTCTGTTAATAACGTTATTGTAATAGGCTGATTTTGGGGCTTTTGTATATATGAGTTGTCGATGACAGCATCTGTACAAACTAACTGAGAGTGTTACTTCATGTTCAATGAATGAAATGGATAACATTGTTACCTTTCTTCTGAAAAAAAATAACAAAAATAAATGGGTTGGACTTCAGTTTGAAAATTGCGAAAGAACAATGCAAGCATTGGTACCATGGTTCAAAAAATCGGCCGATTCCGATTCGAATCGGCTGAATCGGCAGAGACCGAGCCGATTTTACGTGGTTTGGAACGGAATCGGATGAGACTATAAACAATTACCATTAATGTGGTGTTTATCAACGGAGAGAGGAGCAAAGACTTTTGGGAACAGCGTCGGAGGTGGCTAGGGGTGAGGAAGAGGCGTAGGAGGCCGGTGGAACAGGTTAGAAGGACGACGGCGCTCTCTGTTGGGGGGGATCGCCCACTGCACAGAGATCTGTGCAAGGCAGGGCCGTAAGGGACACGGGAAAAGATCAGTGGAGAAGAAAGGTCCAACTGGAACTGTCCAGTTCATGTATATTTTAAGAATTGGACGGTCCAGATTATTCTAAAATGAAAATAAATTTAAACAAAAACATGGTTGATCAAAACAAAGATCCAAAGGCACAAAATTTTTATTTTTATTTTTATTCTACTATCCTAGCTGATATATTAAGGTGTTTTAGTGAAAATTTTCTTATCAAAAATTTTTTTTATAAAAATATTTTACTAATCATGAAATTTGTTTTAATTATTTTTAACATTTTATTTTCTGAAAATCTGACATACCAAAATGGCTTCCTAAAGTATATAATTTTTATATTTAATTGATTTTGTACTTCAAATCTTCGATTTTTATAATTTTCATAATTTACTATATTTTTTTCTTAATTTTAAATGCATAAAACATTATTTTTGTAAAAAATCCGATTTTCCGATCCGATTCATCCGATTTTTCCGATTCATCCGAGTTGACTCCTTAGACCAAGAGTCCGATTCCGATTTCGATTCCGATTTTCAGAACCATGATTGGTACATAAGGGTGATCATTTCGAGGATAAACACTTAACATTCTGACAGCTATCTTCCTTGAATCCCTGTAATTGTTACCCCACAATCAGTAATCAAATATTCAGCACTGCTCTTCATGGCACTGTTGTTAGAGGAATAGCCTTGTACAGTGAAAGTGGGTTGTCTAGGTCTCGGCATGTCAGTGCCTTCATTAAACATCATTTTTATTGCTGACAGAATATCTGGCCGGTCATATGCAAGGTCTTGCACACACAACAGTGCCACGTGTATGCAACGGAGCACCTCTGAAATGGAGCATGTTTCTCTAACTGCTGGATCAATTAGGTTTTGGGTGTCGCCTTTATGCCAGAGTTTGTATGCCTGAAGTATGAAAAATATTATTCAGAAACATAAGTTCTGTTTGGCTTGGCAGTGAATTTTAATTAATTCTATGGGACTTGTTACATTAGTTGTCTATTTTGAAGTGCTAATTGGGCATATATATCATTCCAGTTCAAAGTGAGGAATTGAGGATATACTCCCTCTCTGGTTTTTTCAATATTTTCCCTAAGTTTTTATAATTGTATAGTTATAAATTGGTTGAGTAATGCTTACATATCCAACAATATTTATAGAGTCCTCTTTATTGCGGAAGTTGCTATTCCTTTCCCCCGTTATTATCTCCAGAAGCAGAATGCCAAATCTATAGACATCTGACTTCACTGAGAAAATGCCTTCCATAGCATACTCAGGCGACATGTAACCCCTATTATTCAAGTAAAAGTCTTTATTAAATATTTGAGTTTCCGGGGGCAATAAGAAAGGCTAGGATCCTTTATATATGCTTCAGATTTTCCATATAAATTTTAAATTTAATTAACAGTTAGAATATAATTTGTTGATATGAAATAACATTGGTGCCAATATTTGGATGATAATACTATTCTACAAAAGGCATAAAACCTACACTGTACCAACTACACGGATTGTGTTTTCTTGATTCTGTTCTGCACCAAAAATTCGTGCCATTCCGAAGTCAGATATCTTTGGGTCAATATTATTATCTAACAAAATGTTGCTGGCTTTCAAATCACGGTGCACAACACGTAGTCTTGAATCACAGTGGAGGTATAAGAGCCCTCTAGCTATCCCTTCTATTATGTTGAATCTTTTTCTCCAATCTAATAATCCCCTCTTCGAAGGATCTATAAATGTAAAAGATTAGACACTTAAAGATACACATTTTTATTATAAGTTGGCACCCTGATTCAATTAAAGATTATCAACATTTTTATGATACAAAGATTTGATTATTATCACTTTATATCATATGATAATCCCTAAAAAGACACTTGATCGTTCGAAGATGTGAATGCGATATAAAAGTGATCCAGTATGGTTTATGAAATGTGTTTGTAAACAATTCAAAGTATGACTTAATGAAACTGTAAACTTAAAGAACAATCACAGAAAGACACAATATTTAACGTGGTTCAGTACGAAATCGTACCTACATCCACACGCACACACACCATCACTTTTTTTATTTCTTTTCAATAATAATGGAGTACAAGGGAGAATTGGGGAAGAAGATAGGTCAGAAAGAAAGAGGGAGGCGCCTCCTTTATAATAGGTAGGCTAATATTTCTTTTTATTACATTTCCATATATGCATAAATCATAAAAAGGAAAGTCAGACGGTCCAACTCGGACCGAGTTCTAGCCAACTCGGACCGAGCCAAAGGGATGTGGTTCAACTCGGTCCGAGTTTGGCCCAACTCGGACCGAGCCAAACACCCAATTTTCTCCACACTCCCCCTCAAGTTGGCAGGTAGATATCTTGCATGCCCAACTTGCAAATCACTCCCTGAAAAATGGTACATGATACCCCTTTGGTTAGTATATCTGCCAATTGCTCATCAGTTCTCACGTGAGGAATGCTAATGACTTTATCTTCTAAATTCTGTCGAATAAAGTGCCTATCCACTTCAATATGCTTGGTCCTATCATGTTGCACCGGATTGTGAGATATTGCGATAGCTGCCTTGTTGTCACAGAACAACTTCATCTCCCTGTTATCATAGAGACCAAGATCCTTGAGTACTCTCTTTATCCACAGTAATTCTTGCAAACCTTTAGCAATTCCTCTGAACTCTGCCTCTGCACTTGACAAAGCTACCACCTTTTGCTTTTTGCTCCTCCAAGTAACCAAGTTACCTCCAACAAATGTGAAGTATCAAGACGTGGATTTTCTATCAGTCACATCTCCAGCCCAGTCAGAATCTGTATATCCCTCAACCTGAAGATGACCATTCCTTTTGAAGAAGATACCTCGTCCTGGGGATCCCTTGAGATACCTTAAAATCCACATGACAGCTTCCATATGTTGTTCACTGGGAGCATGCATAAATTGACTCACCACAGACACAGCATAAGCGATATCAGGCCGAGTATGTGACAAGTAAATGAGTCTCCCTACCAATCTCTGGTATTGATCCTTATTTGCAGGTGCCTGATCAGAAAATACACCCAACTTGGTGTTCTGTTTGGTTGGTGTGTCAACAGGTTTGCAGTCCAACATACCTGTTTCAGCAAGTAAGTCAAGCACATACTTTCTTTGAGACAAAGAAATACCTTCCTTATTGCGTGCAACTTCGATTCCAAGAAAATATTTCAACCCTCCTAGATTTTTCATTTCAAACTCTTTAGATAATTTTTCTTCCAAATCCCGGATTCCTTCAGAGTCATCACCTGTGATTATCATATCATCAACATAGATTATCAAGATAACAATTTTATCTTTATTCTTGAGGAAAAATAAAGTGTGGTCAGTATCACTCTGAGTGTATCCATATCCTCTCATAGCACAGCAAAATCTTCCAAACCAAACTCTAGGGGATTGTTTCAGACCATACAATGCTTTCTTCAATCTACACACAAGAAGTTGGTTGCTTGAGTGACTGTATCCTGGTGGAATATCCATGTAGATCTCTTCATCAATGTCACCATGTAAAAAAGCATTCTTCACATCAAATTGATGTAGAGGCCAGTCCCTATTTGCTGCAATAGACAATAAGATCCTCACAGTGTTCAGTTTTGCTACAGGAGAGAAAGTCTCCTGGTAGTCTACTCCATATGTTTGAGAATAGCCCTTTGCTACCAGTCTTGCTTTGTACCTGTCAATTTCTCCAGTGGGCCCATATTTGACTGTAAATACCCATTTGCAGCATACTGCCTTTCTGTCTTTTGGTCTTGTCACCAGTTCCCATGTCTCATTCTTTTCAAAAGATATTTTAATATGAAAAACATATTGTACGGTTTGGATTGACCATTTGAATTACGAATCTTGAAAAACAACTCTAAAATACTGCTTGATCTGTGCTTTAGAGTGTACCGTATTCATAATATCATTGTTTTTAGCTAAAGCACACTAGGCGTTTGATAAAATATTAGTGACGTCTGGGATGTGAGTTCCTAACAGAAAAAAAGTACCGAGTATATCCCATAATAGTTTTGCAAAAATTGAGAGATGTCATTCAATAAGGTGAAGCTTTATGGAGAATAGTGTGTAATTCATTGTTCGATAGAATTTTTCTTTGATGCCTTCGAAATATGTTATTTGATAGATATTTTGTGTACTTATTTGTATCTTCGGTATTTGATTACTGCAGCTTACAGTGGAATATTCCCAAATAAAATTTTCTAAACAATGAGCAATTAACCTTGTATACTAGTCCAAATCCACCTTCTCCAAGTTTGTTTGAGCTGCCAAAATTGTTTGTGGCTGTTGCAATGCAATCAAAAGTAAATAATGGCACTTCAAAGTTATATCCAATTTTCCCTTTCCAATATGATCAGCTTCATTTGCCAACTGGCTCTGTTTTGGACAATATTCTTTGCCCCTCAGGAAACCTCGAGTTGATTCTTCCAACCCATGGGTACTGTCCAAGCTACCTGTGCAAGGTTGAACAATCCTCATGTTACATAGTGAATTTTCTATAAGCAATAAATAAAATCTCATTAGCATTGGGAATTTATTAAGGACAAATTAGCCTTGGAAGCACTGAATGCAAACAAAATATGGATCCTGAAACTGTTAATTCAAGTAATGGAATAAGAGAGTGGAATTTACAGAACTAAGATGGAAAGACAGATACCTTTTGGTCCTGAACCGAACACAAACTGCCTCCAGATGAAGATAGATACTACCAAAAGGAGCACTATACAAGCGGACACGGACCCAGCTATGATAGCAATCCTGCGATTACTGGAATCTGAATGGAATTCATGTAGGTCATTGGCCAGATAAATTATCCATGTCACATTAAGTTTGACGATAATAATATACTATGAATGCATTTTACTGACCATGAGGGGCTTTGACATAAAGAACATAACCACCGTTATCAAAATGGTAAAGATCCATGAGGTCACCACTCCATGTCATTCATCCAACTGTTGTCACATACGAATACGCAATACAAGAACAATTGCTTGAACAATAACTTTGGCAAGTGTTAGAATGTCCAATGTATGAGACCCGCTCTGTGTGATCTGGAAGCTTCATTCCTACAAGATGAAAATAACATGACCAATCCTAACTGCAGTGCATCTTTCTGTTTGCTTTCTGTATTCTTCAGCAACAAAGTGGTTACAAAGTTATTATGTTCATTTAGTTTGATAATTGGATTAAATAATTGTACCTTGCAGTTTTTTGTATCCACTCTGCCCCTTATTGAGGCAACCCAAGGCGGCCTGCCTGATGCACCCAGCTGATCGATTGCCCGCCTTCCAAGCATGATTTGATTTAGGCTGGTAGCCATCCAAACGACTACATGATGCTAAATCACCATTATTTCTGCACAGCCCATTAGGCCCACAGGCACCATATATCTCGCACTGCTTCACTGGCTGGTTCCAAAAATCCTCCCAACCCTGGGAAGCACCAGCATACATGAAACTTGAGTCGGTACCATTCCAGTGCAAAACAAATCGTATTAACGAGTCATTGCAGGCTGTGAATGTGTAGTACTTTTGGTCGCCTTCTGTTTCAAAGAAGAAACCTTTTGAATAGAGTGGTACCCATGGGATGCCAAGGAAATTGGCTGCGCCATTCCATTCACCAGAGCGCCAGTATGGTACTGTACCATCCTTCCATATAAACAACTGAGTAGACCCAGAAGGGTCTAAGCCCATTGAAAAATTACCTACACCCAGGAATGTGAAGAAAAGAATCATTCAACCACTATCCATTGGTGAGAGTGTTCGTGTGTAACAAGAAAGATCATGTGCCATCATGTTGAGGGAGAGAACAAAGTTATATAAGGAACAGGAAAGATCATTTTGATCATGGATGAAAATTTCTTGCATATAGAAGAACATAGCAATAAAACTTATCTCTGATATGAAAAACTCTTTGCAGTTTCTTAAACCTTATGATTCTCTAGAAACAATATATTACATAAAAAATTTTATTCAACACTCTGCATGTTCTACAAATTAAAAAAATAAGAAAAAAAACAAAAATATTTTAGCAAGAAAATTAAGGCCAGTACCAAAACCATACTTGCCCTGAATTAATCATGCACAGTGCAGGTACTAAATTGATTGTCTTTTAGGTGAGATTGATGGATTACCTGGTGCAGGGTCATCTGGGCTGCGCCAGCATGTGTATAATTGGCGTGCACCGGTTTTAATATTGATTCCCATATGCATACCCTGGATGAATGTGCTGCCCGGATGGTCAAAGCTCTGCCAGAGAATTGAATTTTGAATGGATTGAAGGACGAGGTTGCCTTCATTCGACAATTGCAAAGTTGTCATGTTGAGGGATGAAGTATTTGTCGACCATACTGTAACTGCCATGCACCTCAAGTACAGATTGTTCAATTAAAATTGTAGACAATAAATTACATGGTTTAAAAATCAAAAGAAACAGGGAGTAATGGAATAAGAGGGTCTACAATTTTCCAAACATAATTGAAATACTATTCAGTGGTTTTAAGTACTGATTTATATTTTAACATTAACCTGTTGAAATGAGGGCATAACATGGCTGTTAAAATGGCAGGCATTCGTATCCTTCTTAAAGAATATTTGGGATTCAGTATTATAAAAGGTATCATTTTGAGATAGTTTACAGATTTCAATACTCTTTGGATTAACCTTAGTTAATCAATTTTCATATACATTTTTTTTCTGTGAGTCAAGCTCAACAAGAGAATTAGCCAAGTAATACCAGCCAAAGTAATGGATTCTGTATTTGCTTTTCCTTCTAAATGCTAAAATATGAGGTTTGATTAGACTTTGTGGCATCATTTGGCTAAAATAGGTCTCTGCTGCATGGTAGAATTGATTATTGGAATTTCCCATTTACAATGCCGAATGGCGTCAATTTGGTTTGTAGCATCCAACTTAAACCTTGAGAAATCTACTAGTCAGCAAAAGCTATAATTTCCATCCAAACCAGAGTTACCTAATCATAATGCATCCAAATTCCAAAGCTAAATTTACAATCTAATCATAGTGAGCAATTTTCAATTAGCCATAATTTCAATAAATATGATACCATTTCCAGTTGCACCTTGAGAAATTAATTCCAGGTTTCCAGCATCAGTAAGCACCAGGATAGCCGATGAGGAGGCCGGAATAGGACTTTCTCGATTAGCCACCCAGATAGTGTCTTGTTTGGAGATGTTCTGATACCAGATAGCAACATACTGGTTTGAAGACTTCCCTGGACTGAAGAAACCTAATTCAAATAACCCATTTGCTGAGACCAGTGTTGCCCCGTCGATGGTAGAGAGAGATTGGCCCGGTTTTAGTGTGTCTGTGGGGGTGGCATGAGACGGGATGGCTAGACAGGATACTAGGCAAAAAAAAAAAAAAAAAGAGGAATGATTGAGGAAAAAGAAGAAGAACATATCATTGTTGTGCTATGAACTCAGAAATAGATGCAATTTTTGAATAATGAATTAAGTAGCTTATGGCTGCTTGCTTTATTGCTGGAGAATGAACAATACTATGCAGATGGTCTTCTAGGGGTAAAACTGTAGGCGGACTGGGGTCTTAATCATGGTTTCTCTATGGCGTATAGTATATGGCCATAGACGTGAATCTTATTTTAATAATAGAAGTGGACATATTTCCGCAACTTCTATGGTTTTCCAATGGGCAATGGCTCATCAAACCAGTTCATTACATCAGCTGGGAGCCTGGCCTGGGACACGAATTATATTATTCTAGTAGAATTGCAGAAGAAAAAGGCTATGAATTAGGGAACAATGCATCTAGAAACTACAACGCATGAATTTTGGAATTTTATTAATTTACTTTTTTACACGTGATTATTTATCTGTTAAAATGTAACGTATTAAACTGGTCATTAGTATGAAAATGCAGAATGCATTATTTTTTTAATTAGAGTTGTCTTGCGTAAAACTTATGACTTTCAGCTTTATATTGTATATCTATCTATCTATCTATAGAAGTGTTCTTACATACGGGTTTTCTTTCAAAAAATAAAAGAAAAATCCATAGAAGTATTCTTACCTACGGATTTTCTTTCAAAAAAAAAAAAAATCCATAGAAGCAACTTTTGGCCAATACTGACTTCTAGTCAACTAATTCAAGTGACTATTATAATGGACTGCCTAAGTACAAAAAAAAAAGTCTATTAAACAAATATTGACGTTCTTTCATAAATTAAGAACGGGATTCAAAGCGGCTATATTTGCTTCTCGTTACTGGAGAGACTTGATCTAATGCATGCTGGAATAAATAAATAAATAAAACATTGGCAGTTTTTTTTTAAATTCACTACGCCATATTTGATTATTAAAACCGGTTAAATAAAGGTCTTTAGCACCGGTTGGGCGTAGGTGCTAAAAATGAGTGGTGTTAAAAATCATTAAAAACCGGTGCTAAAAGTCCGGTGCTAAAAATAAGCCAAATTCGCGTTGGAAAAAAAAAAAAGGAAATCTTTAGAACCGGTTTTCTACTAAAATCCAGTTTTTATTTTGTATCTTTAGGACCTGTTTTTAAGCTAAAAACCGATCTTAAAGATATCTTTAAGACCTGTTTTTGCTTAAAAACCGGTCTTAAAAATCAGATTAAAAAATAAAAAAAAAATTTAGGGCTAGTCCCATTTTTGCTAGCCGTAATATTTATACAACATTGCAATATCACATAATTAATCATCAAAACAAAAACAACAATTATAAATATATCAAAATTCATTCAAGAAAATATATAATCAATTAATCATCACATAAATTCACAATTATCACAAATGCACCACATCACAATTTTTTTCAAATCGGTTTAACAACCAAACATCAATTTAAGTATAGTATTTCTTAATTCTTCACTATAAACCCTATGTTTTCCATCAATTTGAGGTACACAGACATCACGTTGAGATTTTGCATGGATATAAAATTAAAAAAGATATGAGCTAAAAGAGTTGACCATCTAATAAAATCCATGCGACCAGTGCCATCATCAAGTGTGAAGGTAACATCAGTAGCTCTACAGGCTTTACTACAAACTATCCCCACCAATACAATCTAGTAAAGTTGAACATAATATAAGAAATTAGTAAATAAATCAAATCTAAATGATCTGTTACAAGCCATTTTCATAAAACAACACATGAAGAAAACCAAATTTGCTTCACTGTAAGTGGAATAGTGGTGCTTTTATTAATTGCCGTGATTCCACAAATTAAAATAATCAAATCACATGAATACCAATCTGATCTAACATTTATCTGGGTGAATACCAATCTGGAATAGTGGTGCTCCTATTAATTGCCATTTTACCTTGGTGGCAGAAGAATCTGGGTGATTGAATCCTTAAGTATCATTTATCCGGCACTGGTGCAGTAGCAGTGTCCTAAAATAAAGTAATAAAATTGCTCCTTAATATTAGATATAATTGATGGTACGTAGGATCACCATATTAGATACTGTATATTACCATATTGTTTAGCACTTGTACAGTTCAGCAGTGCCTAAAAATAGAGTACACCCCTTAATATTATTAGTATTACCATTGAAGGTTGAAGCTGTGATGACAATATTCCCATAACATTGGCTGGTAGCCTGGTACATTAGTAAGGCTAGGAACTGCACTTTCAAGATCCTAAAAAAAATTAACAGACAGCATCTAGTAAACCACTGTAAATTTTGTTTATAGCTGAAACATACTGTGAATTGCAAGATGAAGTTCACAAACCTGTGATAGCTGAAACGTAGCAGGGATTTCTATTGTAAGACACTAAGACTGGTGAGTTCACTTATAGAAATGAGAGCAGCTACACTATGAATATCGCTCTTTGCAACTTCCTGAGATTTCAAAATACAAATATGAATTTACTCAATGCCGAATTACCGGTACAAATATGAAATTGGTTTAGGTTTTGGACAGACCACATTTCAGGCTTCAGGATTTTGGCTTCGATTGAACACCTGAACCTACACTTCATCCATAAAACAAGAAAATGAATGGAATCAAGAAGACGCTAACCTGTGAAACTCCTTGATATGGCAACACCTGACTACCTGAGCATCATTGACACTTGCGAACCATTGATCCAACTATGTGTGGTTGGGCCGAGGCCGAGCATCATGTGAGAGGCGTCCTGCTTGGCGACAGTGAGGCTGCGCTGGAAAGCCAAGGCCTTCCTCTCCGACTCCAAGTTTCGTGCAGCCGATTGGGCGGCTGCGTAGAGAGAGACGGTGGTTTTAGAGGAGAAGGGGTCAAGGTGGAGGCGTGGGCACGGGGTTGATTCGGAACACCACTGAGCTCGAGGTGGTGTCGTCGGCCCAAAGGTAGAGGAGAAAAAAGAGGTCCAAGTGAGAGGGGTAATAGAGAGACCAAGCAGGAGGACCTATTGGCTGCCGGCGCTAGCGATCTCCTGTCGGATGAGATGGATGAGGCGGAGAGTTCTAGGGTTACGCGAGGAGGACTGGAGGAGATAGAAGAGCGAAAGAGAGAGGAGACGTGGAGAATGAATAAAGAGGGAAAATTCACAGATTTTGATCAAACAATATAGAAAATTCGAAAGTGTATTTCCTTCATCCAATGATTCCTGATTTAATTCTATTCATAATTTAATACTATCTTATAAATTTGGGCTAGTAAAAATAAAATTATCGATTTCTGATTTAATTTCTTGATCAGACTATTTTGTTCGTCTGATTGGTGTCATTTTATTTTATGACAATTTCTCAGAAATTATATAGCAACATTAATATATCAACCATTCTTATTTTTGTCAAGTTAGTCAAATATATTATGATTATAGTTGAATAATCATAGTTGAATCTGAATTTATATTTAAAAAATCATAGTTGAATCTGAATTTATATTTAAAAAAACCACAAATATATATTTTTAAGAAGCACAAATATATATTTTTCAAATTCGGCATGACAGAGTTTGCGATTAGATCTGTAGAGTTTATGGGAGTTTACTCGTAACGACCATTTTCAGGATAAAAAAACGATGTCTGAACCTCGTTCCGAAATCCACTTTGAAAGTTTTTCAATCTAAAATAATATTAAAAGTACTATAATTATATTTTAATAAATGCAAAAAGTACTATAATGACGCGACACGATCATGTTGGCAAGACACGCACACGTGTTAGCACGACACGACACGACATGAGTACGGAATTGGCACGACACGATCGTGTTATCGTGTCGTGTCATAATAGTTTCGTGTTGGAAGTTTTAAAAAATTAGCACGATTTAACAAGACACGATTAACACGCAACCCGACACGAATACGAATTCAATTTTCAATATTAATTATTTCAAAGTTCGAACTGGTGTAGTGCCACTGTAATGGTGTAAGGCTGTAGGCCTGTAGCATGTAGGCGTGTAGAAGTAGAAGTCTAGGCGTGTAGCCTGTATACTCGAACTGTCTAGTCTCGTATTTGTTAAAGACAAAAGCTAGTATAGAGAGAGATACATAAGAGAGTTGGGTTTAGAGAGACTAATCGAAAAGTGAAGATGAGATGAGAAAAAACATGTATAGCATATAAATAAATATGTATAACATATAAAAAAAATTAATATACTTAAATATTAGTTTTGAACCCCATTTTTGCTTAGTAGCATTGTCAAATATAATTTTATTATTTTCTAGTGATATAAGACAATTACTTATTTCTAGGACCTCGCAGAATTTTACATATTTTACGGTGGCATTTGACCTTGCTGAATTTCACATATTTTACGGTGGCATTTTAATACATGACACTGTAAAATTTTAAATTCGAGATATACCATCAAATCAAAGAATAATTAATTAGTTTTATGCTATTACACAACAACAAAAAGAAATTGATTTTATGCCATTCGTTCATAAAAAAATAACCACACAATCTTTTTGAATATGCCATTATGAAAATTTCAAAATTTCTAAATTTAGAATTGTTTAAATTTCAATATTTTAACTTTAAAATTTAAAATTTTAATCCTTCAAATACACATTTTGAAATTTGTTTTTAAAATAGTAATGTATCTAAATTTCTCTTTCAAATTATTTTACATTACCTAGGTGTATTCTAGGTATTTTAAAAAAAAAATGTGAAAAAAGTTAGAGTAACATATATCAAACATAATATGTTTTTTTTTTTAAATAGTGGCATAAAACCAATTTGTGTAGTTTACAACGATAGTTTAATTAGTAATTTTGTAATGACATCTTTAAATTTGTGGTGTTTCGGAGTGACATTAAACTTATTTTCTTACATAAATTTTTTATTATTTTTTTCTTATATAAAACCAATTGCTTTTAGCATTTGTAGTGGCCAAGCCTTCAAAAATTTGAACTTAATTAAAATGGCGGCCAAGGATTGGGGAAGGGAAGGAAAAAAAAAAAAGATTTTTAGGACCGGTTTTATATAAAAAACGGTTCTAAAGAGTTCCGAAAACAAAAAAGAAATTATGGTCTATCTTTTAGGACCGGTTTTCTAAAAGTTAGGTTCTAAAGATTTTATTTTTAGGACCGGTTTTTCTAAAAAACCGGTCCTAAAGAGAGACCGTATTTTCTTCTTTTTTTCCGAAACTCTTTAGAACCGGTTTTTTAGAAAAACCGGTCCTAAAAAGGTACTCTGATAATTACGAAATTGCCACTGCATATTTTTACAACCGGATTTCTTAAAAACAGGTGTTAATGTGGCGGTGCTAAAAATCGTTTGTGTTGTAGTGATTCGAAGTATATAGTTGAAAATTAAACGCCTTGCATGTGGAAGGGAAGTTTATTGATAGCATTTCAAGTGCGGAATTGGATCTGTGACTGTTTCGGACCGTCTAAATTATTTTACAATAGTACGACTAGATTTCAAATGACGTTGATTGATCCTGAAACTAAAATAAATATATCTGTGAACCAGATCAGAGACCATGATACTTGACATGGGTTGTGCAGTCGGTCATTGTTGCATTAGTTAGCAGTTTCAGTGCTGATGTCACTGTTAATTGGTACTGCCAGTGTCCATACTGCAACAATACTGGGCACCGGAATGTGTTCGCACTAAGCGAATTATGTCGAAGTTGTTCCTGAGAAGATGATGCAAGGTCTGGTAAGGCATTCAAGGGTGGCAGATTCTTTTTGTCTCATGAGATCCTGTCAAAGAATGTAGAAGTACAGAACCGTTATCACTTACTCTGGCTCTTCATCAGTGTCATGCAACCACATAAATGAACATTGCATGCTTGTGTCAATTAATGCACGAGTTAGAATGAGAGAAGTATCATAAACTCACATGGATTTGAAGGCCAGGGTCTCAGGAAAGAGCTAGTAAGACCACACCAGATACCATCAGTGTCAAGTTCAATTAGCCTGCCTAGTTTCTCTACAAACAGCTGGGCATTTTGAATTATTTTGCACTGGACACTCCTGCCATTTCCAATGAATACCACCTTTCTCTCCTACAATTTAAAGGAACATCCAAGTTAAACAGTGAAATTATTTTGTTAAATAGGAATTTTATTAGTGCTTTCTCTTCTTTTTTTTTTTTTTACCTTGTATGAACAACAAATTTGTTCAATTAAATTGTAGGATGAGACTTGCGTCTCCCTACCTTCAAAAAAGAAAAACATTGAAATTACTAAGAAGTACAACTTTAGAGGAATTTTGAAAATCGTGGAATCCTGGAACTGAAAATGAATGTGCTTAGTAAAAAAAACAAGGATGAAAGATGATAGTTCAAAGGAGAACTTGCGCATGAAGTATCCATAAATTGAATTCAGTAGGCACTTATAAGAGAACAACCATATCCTGAAATAAGAATGAAAAGCCAAACGGCATCCATATTCATCAAAAAGGTTTTACAAGTATATAAATTGCCAGTATAGTCCATTGTAACACTGATAATATCCAGCAACAGAGGTACATGTGTAGATCAATTCTATTTGTGCAACAAATATATAACAATTTTCAAAAGGCAGCAATTTAACCACTATAATCCGTTGGTTTCCCTCAAAATACCAGAGAATGGCTTCTTACTCAGTGTCAGATGCAGTGGTTACAGGTACAAACAAAATAAAAATTAAGATATGCTGTATAGAGGCAGTGGCGGATATAGAAAATTTTTAAGCCTAGGCACCATAAATTTATAAAATAATAATAATAATAATAATAATAAATATTTTAATAAAAAATATTTTAAAAATCAAATAACTAGGACCGTTACAAAAATATCTTTTTTTTTCCATATATTTAACTAACAAAAAAAAAAAAAATTAAGAGCTTTTTTCCTGTAAATTTGAAGTTTCTAACACAAAACGCAATAAACCTGTACTTTTTTGACAAGTAGACTATATGATGATTATTGAATGAAATACAAGCAAGAAGCTAGTAGTCCTCACGTGAAGGAGAAAAAATATTTTGGAAGATACGAACTTAATAATAATGGCTCCGTTTGGATGAGGTGTGGGAATAAGAGAATAAGGAAATAAATTTAGTATAAACAATCCAAACTTTTCACAAAATTACACACTTTCCAATACTTCTACCCACTTCTTTTTTTATTCCCATATCATCTAAACAGAGCCAATATATTACTTATCAAAAGAAAAATCACAAATTGCTTACTACCAATAAATGAATAATTATTTTTTTTAATTCACTACACATGATTTTGCACACCATAACCATTAAAAAAAGCTGCTTTGTATAAACTTAAAGCCTATGCACCGAAGGAAGAAGATCGGAGCGATGTTAATTGTCAATGCCAGTCAGTGGTGTCCCATCGTGGGCCAAGAGAAAAATTACAAAGGAAAAGAAAAACAACAGAGAACCAAGGCCGGGCACTTGAGCAAACTAAGCCTAGGCACTAGGCTTCTAATCTTTGAATTACATAGAAAATCAGCACTTGAAACTAAATTTCAGAAAATCAAGCCTGGGCACATGCTAGGTCTTGCCTCTGAATAAATCCGCCCCTGTATAGAGGAATCAAAAATAAAAATGAGAGGGTCTAGGTCTGGGACTGGCACTGGGACAGGGGACTTAGACTGGGTGGCACACTTCAAATGTGGCTAGCTCATATGTGTCTATGTGATATGATTCTCTGATCTTAGGTTATAATTGTGGGTAGAGGGTTGACTATTAGAATCGTTCCACCGGCGAGCTCCTTTCCTCGCCGTGGTTCTGACCTAACAGATACAAGAGAGAGACTTGGAGAAGAAGACTACTTGTTTATTTCTTTTCTGCCTTTTCCTTACATCTGAACTATTGATATATAGTTGCATAATAATCAAAACCCTAATACATTTCCTAATTCAACATATTAAAACTTGGAAATAAATAATATGGAAATAATTAGAAATTATCTAATTCTGTTGGTTTCCTTTTGCTAACGCCTATATCATTTCCCCCTTCCATGAGAAGCAGCTTGTCCTCAAGCTGAAAAGTAGGGTAATAGTTGTGGATATTATCCATATTTGTTAGGTGTTTCGTTGGCAGCCAACAACAATGATTCTGCTTGTTCATCATCCATGACTTCTAGCAAGAATAGCCGCTTGCACTTATGGCCCCTTGTGTAAATTTCATCACAATTGAAGCATAAACCCTTCTGGCGTCTCTCAGCCATCTCTGCTGGAGTTAGGCGGCGTAAAGAGCGTTCATCTGGTCCAGACCTCAGTGGTGCGGGTAGAGTCAGCACTTAAGGTGGTTTAGGGAGAAGGGATGTAGCACGTACTGGTTGCACGGATAACAATTGCTCTGGTGGACAGGGCAGCAAGCCAGAGCCCCACAAAATCTGGTAATGTCGCTCAGAGGCACGTGCCAAACTGATTGCTGTCTCTAAGGAGATTGGATTTTGCATCTCCACATCTGACCTAATTATTTCAGACAGCCCTGACAAGAACAATCCGATTTCATGTGCTGGTGCAAGCTGCTCAGTGCGACATAAGACTAGATAGAAGTCCTTGGTGTACTCCTCAACAGAGCCAGATTGTTGTAGCAAAGACAACTCTGTGATTGGGTTGGAGCGAAAGGGGGGACCAAATCGAAGTTGACATGCTTCTTTAAATTGCAGCCAATTAGGAATCCTTTCGCTACGTTCTATCTTATAATACCATTGTTGAGCAACATCTGTCATGTGGTATGCTGCCAACCAAACTTTCTCTTCCTTAGGGACACGTTGACCTCGAAAATATTGCTCTCAACGACAGAGCCATTCAAGTGGTTCATCAGAGCCGTCAAAGAGCGAAAACTCCACACGATGGTAACGTGGGGGCACAACAGCACCAACGCTCGTAGGACCCTTGTTGCCTGCACCTGTCGATTCAGAAGTATCTTCAGGGATGATGATGTGTGAGTCTAACTCTGCTAGATGGGCCTGAATTGTTGTTATTTTCTGGTCTTGTGCATCTTGGCGTTTGAGCAAAGTTGCCAACATATCTTTGATTTCTTTGAGGTCAGAAGCTCCAGGAACAGCAGCCATGGAATCTGATACCAAATTGATATGATTCTCTGATCTTAGGTTATAATTGTGGGTAGAGGGTTGACTATTAGAATCGTTCCACCGGCGAGCTCCTTTCCTCGCCGTGGTTCTGACCTAACAGATACAAGAGAGAGACTTGGAGAAGAAGACTACTTGTTTATTTCTTTTCTGCCTTTTCCTTACATTTGAACTATTGATATATAGTTGCATAATAATCAAAACCCTAATACATTTCCTAATTCAACATATTAAAACTTGGAAATAAATAATATGGAAATAATTAAAAATTATCTAATTCCGTTGGTTTCCTTTTGCTAACGCCTATATCACTATGTCAACTTGTTCCAAGATGTCATATATTTCTGTTTCATCACAATTCATTGGTTTCTGCACCAAGATCTCCTTTAGCACTTCTGTTCAGGTTGGAACTTTTCATTGCACCAATAACCAAACTGAGGGCCTTTTTCTGTCAGATTCGTTTAAGTAGAATCAAGTTTCTTAAAATACTAGTGAACATGTTTGGTGTCAATTTAAAGTTTTACCCTTATTGATATTTCCATTTGTTTTGTATTATCCGATGGAAAGAGTAGTGACTTGTGAGTCTAGAATCTTTTTGCCCCCTTAAGAACACACAAAAAGCAGAAAGCAGCTGACTAGCAAGATCAAGAACCTCTTTCTCTACAATCTCAAATTCTCAACATTAGCAATTTGGCCTCCATACCTTCTTCAAAGATAGCCATGCACCTCTAGTTCCATCCATCCTGAAATTTACATGTTTGAAAAGATCAATAGTCTGCCAAGGTACAATGCATTGCAATGGCCATTGATGATATCAGTACCTGACTTAATTTACTACACTGGTCATGGCTAGTGCCAGCATGAAATCTTTTGTACACTGTTCTAAGTACCTTTGTAGCAGCACTAAAATACAGCTTGAACTTGTACTTAACATTGCAAGTAGAACCATGCTGTAATGATAATGAAAGCAAAATTGTGCTGATATTTAATTTTTACAAATTGTGGAGCTTAATAGAAAATGATCTCTTGCAAAATTGACCCAAATGATACAATATGATCTGTAGCTGATTCCTCAAATGAGTTAACCACTTAAGCTTCAACATAGCCCAGTTTACCTTAATTTAGTTGTGCACTACATACTAGTGTGAGACCTACCTAAATGGAACCCAAGCAGTCTAAAACCTATTCTCCAAAAGAGCAAACAAGCAAAATTTTAACCTATTGATGAATTAAACATAAGTGAATTTAATCTAAAATATCTTTATCAACAAGGCCCAAAAAAAATCATGAAACAACCAATGTAACAGTAATTAAGCATAAAAATTATTGGTTTTATAAATTACCTGAAGTACAGAACAAATTGAAATCAAGGTAAGAAAAAAATGAAGTTCTGATTATTTTAATTAGCCATTTCGATGCACATAAAAGATTCACTCAAGTTAGCTGTATGAATAGCATTCAGACCAAGAATGAGAGTACATTTCTGTAATTAGATTGATCTGCGTTTACGTGGTGTGACAATAATTGCAAAGAGAGGAGAGATGGATTGTTACTGGAGAGAAGGTGAGGAGCCATATCTCCCTTAGTGAAGAGAGCAAACCCTAGTTCACTCTCCGCCTGTTCTTCGGCTCCTAGGAGAAGCTTTTGCTTCGGCTTGGACCTTGATTCGTTTCGTTGTGATAGGAGTTTGATCTCAACCTTCTCCGCTTACCACCTCCGCTCATGGTTAAGAGACACTAGGATTTACTGTGGCGGGAGAGGAGGGTTCGTTTCCCGCTCTTTTAGATCCCTCTTTTTTTCTTTTTCTTTTTCTTTTCCATCTACATTTTTCATTTTTTCCCGAAACGTTGCATAACTGAAACTTCGGCAATTATTTTCACATCACACCCCTCAAATTTGTAAATTGCATTTGTGAAGAAATTTTGGGAAGCCGAGCTGAAACCATCGATTGATAACAGTTTCACTGTTTCAGGGTTCAGACCGTCTGATTTATTTTACAAGAGTTTGGATTGACATTAAATGACGTGGATTGCGCCATACAGGAGGTCGTTCTTCGCCAAATAATAAGTTACCAAACCTCTCACATTTTATTTTGTGCTGCTATATTTAATTTGACGATAAAGAAACACGAGTACAAGTCTACAACAAATGAACAAACTGAGGAATTTTGAGTCATAGGACAAATGTACACCTGTATTTTTCGCTGCAAAAATCAAGGCTTTGAACACTTCTTTTCCCGGAGTGCCATAACTTAACATACACTGGGTAGATTGTACCAGTAGAAAAGCAGCAGCGTAAATAAGATAGTCCTAAGTTGTGTCACTGTGTTCAAATAAGACCATCTAATGGTGTGCATTCATGTAATGCAGGATTTATCTACAAATAGCCCTTGCACACAACCCTTACAATTGCATAAACAAAATTGGTCTTATGTTAAAAGGTTACTTTACACTGACAAACTATAATTTTTTATATAACTTTTTTATAAGCTGTGGATTATAATACTTTGTCAATTATAATTTTCTATACTTTTTAGGGGTGTTACAGGTATTTTGGTTTTTGAGGTACTATTACAATGAATTGTTATTGTTATTTATTTCAAAAAGAATGAAAGAGACGAAGTTGTGTACTTGTGTTGTCATCGCCTCAGAAAGTCAAAAAAGGTAGTAGAAGACATGTTGCTTTTAGGGGCCTGCATAGGTAGGAGGTTTTAAAATCTTTACCTGGCCTGTCCTGTTTAAAGTCTGGGCCTTAATAAGCCCCGTTGCGAGTTCGGATTAGAAAGGGAGTCGGATCCTCTGGTCGTTTTTTACAAACGACCACCTGGTCGTTTTCGATCTGGACCGTCTGATTTAATCTCGACGGTTAATATTTTTTCGGGCCTATCAATCGTGGTACTAGCACGGGACATCCATAGCCATTAAAATTAAATCAGACAGTCCAGATCTAAAAACGACCAGAGAATCTCTCTGGTCTGCCGACCAGAGGATCTGGTTCCGATTAGAAAGGGAGCTTCATACGGTTTAGGTTCGGAAAGGTAAACAGGTCTTCGTTTCCAACGCCCAATTTTAGGAAAAGTACAAAAAAGACCAGATACCGGCAGATAGATACAGCAACATGCAAATACAGCACTAGGGGTGAAAATGGAGCGGATAATTTCCATTCTGAACCGTATTCATATCCATTATTTTGCGGATTCGGATAATACTATCCGTATCTAAACGGATATAGATACGGATTCGGATTTTTTTAAACGGATATAAATACAGATATGGTAAGCAATATTAGTGCAAATATGGATATTTATCCGTATCTATATTTCTATGCAAAACGGATATTCATTTTGTATATGGTAACGGCACATTTTTTGAAAATAACATCATAATTGACATATAGGTATAAATTATTTCAATTATATAGCATTAGAATTGGCAATTATTTTTTTTTACTGTAATATGATGCCAATTTTTGTATAAGTGTGATTAAATTTGCTTTTTGTGATGTCTCAATATGTGTAAATAAGTATTGATTTTTTGTCGTTATTTTTATTTTTTTAGTTAATTCTATACTAGTCGAAAAAAATTAAACATTACATTCTTCTAATCGAATATTGTCTTTTGTTTAGTAAAATAAATTGAGCAAAATATTATCCGTATCCGATAAAATATATACGTATTCGTATCCATATTCGACAATATCCGAACCGTATTTATATTCGTTTAACATCCGCGCTGTATCCATATCCGAACATATCCGTATCCGTATCCGTATCCGAAAAAAATATGGATACGCATATGATATGGCCACTATCCGCTCCGTATCTATCTAGTTTTCACCCCTATACAGCAAACTGGGAGGTCATGAGGCTTGAGGGGCATGATTTGACCACCATGACATGATATTACCAAGAGACCTCCACATGCTTCAGCCTTCAGGTACTACAGTTAAAAAAATAGTAATATGTTAATATAATGTGGGATTTCTTTTTTTTTTCCTGCATTGCAAAAATATCATGTATAATTTTGTTCAATTTGCAGCTGTGTAGTGGGTTAGATGAGATCAGCTTGCATCAAATGCAAAAATTAACAGCGACTCAACGAGGGAAGTGAAGTTAGAACATGAAGTCTTAATTCCACAGATGCAGAAAGAAGTCAAATATATATAAATATATTCAAATCATAATTACAACGATGAAGAGACTAAAGATCAGATAATCAAAGGGTGCTGCTAGCTCTTGATAGATAAGGAGAAAAACAGAAATGATATTTCACTTCAGGTTTTATTTTTTGTCAGTTTTCAGAAGCCTAATTCAGAGTGGCCCAGCACATAAATTCAGGATAGAAATGAGTTCTACTGGCAAGCGTAGAAATAGGCATTTTACCTCGACTATAAAATTTACATGATGCTTGTAATTTACGCTAATTGTATACTTCTTCCTAGTTTTTTAGTGTGATGTTTTGTTTATTCGTTAAATCTTAGTCAGATATGCACACCAACCACCTCTGTTTTATGATCCTAAAACCATTCTTCCTGACACAGAAGTATTTACTATTGTTGAAGTAAGTGATGCATTGAATTTATTGACAACAAGTGGGATTTTCTTTGTGCGCATGACTTGTCGTGTGCTGGATTCGTGGGTACGTACTGTACATAGTAGTTTTCTATAAAAGAAACAATAGGCCCTTTTTAATATTGGTACAGTGTTTCTCCTCTCTTTCCCCAATTGTATCTGGAGCTTTTGGCGTGTTTAGACCGTCCAGCTCAGGTTGAACGGTCTAGATTGAGTCGGACTGCTATTTTGATTGATAACAATCCCCTTTACTAAATCGGGGTCTATTCCCCAAAGTCACTATTCACTAAACCACGTGATCCCTCCCGGTAAAGGGTCAACTCTTGATCCGAGCCGTTCGATTTAATCTCGACGGTTAAGATTTTTCGGGCCTATCAATCTAAGTTACATGCACGGAGCTTTCTTAACCGTTGAAATTAGATCTAACGGTTTAAATTAGAAGTTGTCAATCTACTAACCTTAAAAGGTCGGTAGAGGATGTGATTCCATCCCTCCCTTGCCTGATACTTCTTTACTGAGCATAAATGTTTTCAAGGTAACCCATAAAATAATTTAATGCCTTTGTGGACCTTGAAACTGCACATAGTGTATGTACTACATTGTAAAGTAGTTAATATTTTATTTTATAATTTATTATTATAGCTTCATATTTAATATAGGTTTTTTTTTCAATTTTTTGAGAAATTCAAAAATCTATTCAAGAAGGCCTTTTTGCACTTCATATTATTTCAATAACATGAACTCAGGATAAATTGGGTATTTCGTTACTCATCAAAAGTTTGCTTAATGCTAAATAAAAAATGTCTCAACATCGGAAATTAAGGCTCTGATCGGAACCTCAAAATTAACGCGAGAAATGAAAATGGATAGGGGCGGAGCCATAATTTCGCCTTACGAGGTCAGAATTTTGATTTGGGCATACTAAAGTTTGAATGTTTAAAAATTTTAAAAAAAATTGACAGCAAAAAATAATATTGCATTATAAAACAGTAGTAGTTTTTTTAAACATGAATTGTACCAAATACAATGAACAAGTATTTTTTTTTCTTCAAAAAATAGTAAGCAAAGATTTTCATATTTGAGCAATATTTTATTGGTAATTTTTCATCTTCTAAATTTGCTCTAAAAGATAAAATTATAATTACACTAGTTTGAACAAACAATAAACTTAATTGGATTGTATTTAGCTATATTTATTGTATTTGAACTATTTTATTAGAAGCGCAATATGTTATATATTAACAAAATTTAGTATATAATTAAAAAACTCTTCACACATTTTTAAAGGGGGGCATGCCCTCTTTGCCCCTCAACAGGCTCCCCCTCGAAATGGAACTCACTTTTTTTTTTTTCAAATCCGCTGATCGAACCGACAATAGAGACAAATTATATTCTAGTGAGAATTCTTTTCCATTCTCACTCATATTTGGTTCCGGTCAGGCCTAAATGTTTATGGGCCAGACAGTAAATTAAAAGAATTTCACAGTGCATTTTTAAAATTCCTAAAAATATAAATAAAGCATTTTCAAATTCCAGAAAAAACAATAATAAAATAGAGAATAGGAAGAAATAAAGTAATATACATTACTAAATCAATCCAAGAGACATTTAGGATCAATAACTACGTCAGAGAACGCCTTCGAAAAAAACTACGTCAGAGAAAACTATCCCAACCCAAATAGCAAATTTCTACGGAATCTACAGAGATTTTCCTGGATAAGGAAAAGCTGCCCAAATAGGGAAATGAAAAGAAAACAATATTCAATAAATTAAAAAAAAAACAATTAACAAACAAAAGCCCTACTGTGTAAAAAGAAATAAAAGCACCAAGGAAGTAGGGACGTGTGCGAGAGGAAGAAGGAAAGTAAGAAAGCCACCAGACCAATCTCCATCCTCTGCCACGTGGCGTCTCCTCAGTGCCCCCTTCGTGTTTCCTCCCCTTATTACCCCATCACGCCTCCTTCCTTTTCCTTTCTCTTTACACAACACAACACAACACAGTACAACACAAAACATCGTCTCTCTCTCTCTCTCTCTCTCTCTCTCTCTCTCTCTTCTCTTTGACATGGCGCCACATCCGCCTCTAGATCTCTTCACGGATAAGGAACGCGAGGTCGCTTCGATCCTACTGGAGGTGTCCAGTATCTTCCTCGACTCGTCTCCTCAAGTGCCATTCGAAGAAATCCGATGGGGGACCACACGGCGTCGAACTCAACCGTCGTACAAGTTCAAGCCCGAACCGGACCGGGACGAACCGGCCGGTCCGACCTCCTCCGACGAAGAGAAGAGGAAAGGAGGAGAAGAAACGGCGAGCCCTGCCACGCCTCTCTGTTTCCCGACTAGTGGCAGTGAAGAGCAGATCGTGACCCCACCTGTCAGACAAGTCAAGAAGTCGAACTGTCAGAAAGATGTAAGTTTGTGGGTTTTGATTCCAACGTTTCGATTTGAATTGGGAGGTTGTTAATGGAGGTACTTATTTTATTTCGTTTTTTTTTCAGAGGTTGAAAGAGAAGAAAGAGCAGATTGCAGCTTTGAGCAAAGAGAAAGCGGATCTCAGTCGGGTTAGTCCTTGATTTTCTTTTAATTTTATTTTTGCGCATTTTTTTTATGATTTTAGCGAGTTATTTTAATGTGATAAGGGGTTTAATTTTATCTGTTTGCGGCTTTTCGTTGGTTGCCACGTGTGATTTCCTTTCGTCGTCTTCTTCTTCATTCTTTCTGTTTCTCTTTTCTGATTGGAGAGCAATCTTTTGTTTTCTTTTACAAATTTTCAGGAACTTGTGGAGTTGCAAGAGAAATTTCAGAGGCTTTGTGCAATGAAGTTTTACCTAAGAAACCAGAATTCCAAGGTAAAGTACTTTGTTGTACTTAAACAGTCTTACAGAATTCCCAAAAAAAGAAATAAAAATAATTCTTAATAAAATAATTATATAATCTTCCTAATAACCCCCTCAATTTTTGGATAATTACTAACTAAAGCGCCTTTTGAGCAGTTATTGGCGCAAGGAGAGGTGCGAGCGATAAACCAGCTCAGACCTGTGGGCCCCACTCAGTCGACTAACGGAAGCGTCATTCTCGTAAAGCCACCACAGTGGGCCCCACAGCCACCTCCATTATTTCCTCCGACGATTGAGCGGAGGAAATTGGAGTTGGATCTGAACGAGGAACCAGCTGATGACGTGGCTATGTACGTAACGGAGGTGCCGCTGACGTGTCACTATGACAGAGTGGACCAAGCCGCCAGGTCAGCAGAAGCCAGGAAGCGGCGGCTGGAGATACAACGGGAGAGACGGATATCATCCACCCAAAAGCGGCCACGTGTCCTACGATAGTCACGCACGGTGGATATGGTGATTTTGAGATTTTTTTCCTTCTCCTTTTGGGTTTTTACTATTTTAATTCCGTTCTTTAATTGGATGGAATATCTAGCAGGATTTTTGTTAGGAAGATACGGGGTTGACTGTGAATTTTGTTTGAGTATGACAAGTGGGCCCGAAAATTTTGGGCTGGTGATATTTTGAGTTGTTTAACAAGAGTTCCCTAGTGTGAACGTAGAAGATAGAGCACATAATGTGCTTTTGAATTAGTATTTGAAATAATTAATTATGGAAATGTGGTCGTACGGATAAAGTGAATGAATGTAACAAATTCTCAAATTGTACTTTAGTTTAGTTTGTTTTTGTTCTTTAACCATTTAGCTATTAATACTCTGTCATTTTTTTGGTCAATGTTATTTGATTCAAAAATGCATATGTTACTCTAAATAATGCTACATATATTTACTCGCATATTATATTAATTGCTGCTTAGTAAAGTACAGGTGGTAATATTATAAGTTACAGCGGTATAGTAAAATATGAATTGACTTCGGAATATCCGCTAAGTAAATTAAAACTATATTTTACTGGGAATTCCCAAGAATGCCTTCTGACTTGTAACAATATTTTACTCTGTAATTACCACAGTGATTCCAAAGCAAGTACTGAACTGGGTAATTTTAACCTTTTTAACTGTCATATGATTGGGTATGACCAAATGTAGGGTATACATGAAATTTCAGTCAATAATACAAGTGGAAACGTGGCAACACAATGCCCATTCTGCGGGAAAGATTTTTTTTGGTTTTTTATTTCCCTTTTGCCATATCTTATGATAAGAGCCTTATCTAATTTCTCCATTTGTGGTGATTGGAGTATCTGAGACAGTGAGAGTTAAATTAGGCTTTAGTTGTTATATGGATGGACCCCGTTTCAGTGGCACTAAGGAAAAAAACAAATTTCAAATTTGTGCCACTTTCTTAATTCATATTCAGGGAGAAATTTTTAAGAACTCCCTAGATATGCTAGAATTATAAGTAAGTAAACCCATATTATCAATCTATCAGTACTAGAGAGGGAAATTCAGTGAGGATAGAGCGTCTGTGGCAATAATTTGCAGATAAACAATAAATTGTACCTGTTGTATAGTAATTTACTTTGACCCGCTCTGTTTAATGGTAGGAGCGATATGAAAGCAGAAAAAAAAAATGAACCCTATTCAACAATAATAACTTAAAAGAATTTGTAGTAATCTTTAGTTTTATTAATAGAAAAATTTTCAATCATTTTATTTAATGCCACAGTATGGAAATTTTCGCTCAATCATTGCACACGGAAAAAGGTTCATCATAATAAATAAATACAAGGAATATCAGCTATTCATTCGAAGATGGAGCAGCTTATTTTGACGCTGTGATTTCTTTTTTTTTTATATATACTTTTGATCTGTTGTAGTGTTAAATATCCTTATATCCATAAGACCATGGATGTGGTCTCATCTGTATGCAGAAGGATCACTTTTCTTTTTCTTGGAATTTCCATTCAATCTGATTCTGATCGGATGGTTAGATAATACGACATTATTTAGCAATTTAAGAGGTTGACTTGCTAAATATTTGTGTTGTGACAATAATTCCAAAATATCTCCAGTTTTGCAAATTATTTCAGAATTTTTTTATACGAACCAATATTAATTTTCCAGTAGAATTGGTCTTACATTCAATACAGTGGAGAAGTTCAACAGATATAGATGCTAAACTAATCAAAATCATTTACGTTTTGAAAAAATATTCATTAATTGAAGTAAATAATCAACGCAATAAGATGGTAAATTAATGATTACAAACAACACAAAGTATATCTAATAAGATAGAAAAATCTATTATTGTTTTGATCTAAAATTTCCATGGCGCGAGTATGACAAATATAAATTTGCACACCGACAATTAGCTAAGATATAAATCAAAATAACATATCAACTTCTTATTAAAAAAAAAAAATCCAGTTTCTACCATTTTCTATTTTGTATCTGTTTTGATAGAGGTACTTTCAAATAACTTCTTCAGTTCCTTAATTTTTGACAGTAAAAAATTTAATAAAATTAAGAATCTTTGTTTAAATACAAAAGTTTCTTAGATTTTATTTTTTATTTAAGAAAATTTTGTAAGTTTCAAAATAAGACAGTTTTATAAATAAAATTGCACATTCAATAAATTTTAACGTAAAATAAATATCTATTTTATAATGGTAAAACACTTTTAATGCAAAATAACGTAATACATATATTTTATGAAAACTTTCTATAAATATAAAAGGGATAATTTTCTTAAATATGTTTGTAATTTATATACATATCAATGATACTTTATTTAGTTGAGTAAATGAACAGAAACATAAGTTGTTCATAGAAAATGTAATATTTGTTAAGCAAGAATATAAATAATAAAGTACGACTATAAAGTTATTTAGTTAGTTTTCCTTTTTATGCAATCTGTCAATTTTTGTGAGCTTTAGGAGTCAAGTTTTTTTTTTTAAATAAGCCCATTTATTTATAGAGGCATAGTCCACTCTGAAATTAGAGTTTATCCCTCTTCCGCGTCCAACGAGAATTGAACCCGTTACTTCTAGAATAACGGCAGAGCCACTGACCATCTGTGCTGGACTCCACGTTCTTTAGGAGTCAAGTTGAAAAAAGAAAATTTCAAAGTTGTAGTTATACTAGCAAATGTGCCCACCCTGATGTGTTGGTCAAATTTTAATAAAGTAAAGAATCATCAAAACATAATTTATGGTAATAATTTTGCAAAACTTCTAATAAAATAATTTGTAAAGTTGTCTTTTTTTTCTATTTTTTAATTTTGTCTTCTTTGCATTAATTCAGATTGACTAAAGAAAACAATTATATCAATGCAATAAAAATTTTTGTGTTAGTGTTATTTTCATTCTAACATCCAATCTAAGCGAAAAACTTACCCTTTTCATTCTGACACAAATTACACTCTTGATTTAATTAGATTGTAATAATCAATATACCATATTGTTTGTAATCAAGGATTAGATCTTTGGACTCAAAATTAGATAGACTTTTTAAATTGATGCTTTTATAATAGGGATATCCTTGATATAAATGTTTTTAAATTGATGCTTTTATAATAGGGATATCCTTGATATAAATGTTTTCTCATCGAAATATATTTCTTTTTATATTTACTCCTAATTATTCTATAAAAAAAGCTATAAAACATCTCTTGTTATTGGGTCTAACTTTAGTGCTCTTCAAATTAAATTGCAATCTTGATATGTTAATTTTTTTTTATTTGAAGCTTCAATATTAGGATTGGCCCATACCCCATAGTATCTATACTTCATTAAAAAAAATTAATAAATCTAAATACAAGTTACAAGCACACTCTCCATCCCAATAAACCATCTAACACAAACACAACAACTCTCACCCAAAAGAAAGCCTATACTCTTATTTGTTTCAAGTAAATACAAAACACAAAGATAGGTTAGCAAAAATAAAACTAAAAAAAAAAAACATAAAATGCAAGGCTTGTAGTAAGAGTGTACAAAGGAGCATAGTGTGATCTATTTTTTTCTTAGTAAGTTTCTGCATTTTCCCCAACGCATGGTCAGCCATTGTAGTTACAGTTCTCATTTCAATTTTCATAAATTTAAAGTTTGTATTCTTGAATGTGTAGATTTAATTATTTTAATTTTTATATAAAAAATTTCAATATACACTGTAAAGATCCATAACCAACACAGTTTAAATTGATGCTCATCTTCAATAATATCCTATAAATTAGGGATAAAAAAGAAGAAGAATTACTATAATAAAGATAATAAAACCTCCAATATACAATTGAACCCGCGAGAATTTATTAGCGTGAAAGTAGTCATCCACCAAATGCAAAGTCATCATACACTCATCCAGAGTTGATAATAGTGCTAATCAATGAAGCCAACCTAATTGTGTTATTGATTTTGACTATGCATATAGACTGAGGGGAGTAAGTGAAGAAGAAGAGAAAAGAGAGAAGGCCAAGAGCAAGAGATAAAGAGATTAGGTTAGTTGAAAGTTGAAACATTCTTAAAAAGAGCTTGTAAGCATGAAGAAAGAAGAGCAAGAGAGAAACATGAAAGAGAGTTAATTGGAGAATAAAGGTAAATTTTAGGTTGAAATTTTTGAAGAATTTAATTTGAATTGCGTGCTTGTTTATTTTCATTTCATTTTCTGATCTTGAATTGTCAAAAGTGTTAACGGAATATACTGCCAATAATATCAAGAAATTACAATAACTGAAATCGGGATTAAGTTGTTGTGAAGAATTGAATTGGATACAAAAATAAACAATAACTTTAGAATGCAATTCTTTTTGCAGAGACAAAAAAAAATAACAACATAGCTAACCCTATAAATTTGTATCATGTCAAAGAACTATCATCTTTCTTGATGACCAAACACCGACTTGACAGTTTGTAAAACAAAATTTCATAATTTTTTTTTGTATATTGGAGGCTTTATTATCTTTATTGGATGCTTTATTATCACACAATGCAACCAAAATTATGAATCTGAATCAAATCTTCCAATACATGAAAAAAATTATTAAATAATAATGAAAGTAAAATTAAAAAACTTTATGATAGATTGACATCTTTAATATTTTTTTATAGCCAAGTGGATGTTACAAATATGTGACCTCTAAATAAAGAGAAACAGTTAAATTATATTACTATACCATTAATATGTACATCAATAAGTTGGATTGAAGATATTCATTTTTTATAGCTATTATTTTAACCATTTTATTATTAGTTTTCTCCAATATTTAGGCATATATTTTTCAATTGATTTGAAAAGCAGTAATAAAATATATTGTGCCAAATGATGCAATCGTGCAAAAAATTAAAGGTATTTTAAACTTTTTTCTATATGTATGATTTTTTTTTTATTACTCACAACTTTAGCAGCAACAAATGAAATATTCATGTGTTTTCATTCGAAACTTGTGTGAAAGATACCTATATTGAATCAAAAGATAGACAATATATCATTTTGACAAAAGTTGGATCAAAAGTTGATAAACAGTAAAATAATTTAAATTTGATCGTGTTATAAATGACGATTATAATACAAAATTTCTCCTGATAAACCAAATTATTTTTCATGAGATTAAAATATACGGCCGTCTTGTACAAGGATGATATAAGCAAAATGTTGTTGAAATTAAAACAGTTCCATGCAACATATTGTTAAAAACATTTTATACAATCAAATATAGTAATAATGCGTCATTCCAATACGTGCAGCAAATAATTGAACTATTTTGTACTTTCTCATGTAGAATCGTCAATCAAATCAGTGTCACTTCACCGTGTATACAAATTAAGTTCAATATATATAAAATTAAAAACGAAAAGTTAGACGAGAAAAACGGCATATAGTTATCTATTAGTAGCAAACACTAATTGAAAAATAGGACTGCATGGTATTGCAAATATTTAAAACCGTAGATTGTATTATAAAGTAAAGTTTAAGTACAAACTTAATTATCACTTTACTGGATAAAGGAACCAAAACGCCGCAAGACCTTGCAAGTCCAATAATTTGAAATCTGATTAATTATTTAGCGAGTGATTTAAAATCATTTAATCCGGGGTAATTTTTTAGAGTACCAAACGTCTATAAATTGACTGATCTGATGATTTTATTTCTTAAAAAAAATTCACACATGAATATGAAATTCTTTTTATTTTTCCAAAGTATAGCGTAACAAACAAAAATAAATTAACTTAAAAAATCATGCGCATAAAAATCTATAAATAGATGGATTCTGTCTTACTAGTTTGAGTTGAAGTATTAGCCTTAAATAGTTTTGAAAACATTTTTGAACAGAAAGTGTCAATTTATTTACTGCGTAAATTACTCGTCAGAGAATATCGAATGGCTAAGGTAAACAAAACGAAAAATAAGCTGAGACGCCGTAGGATGTGTCCAGATTTTTTTATTTTTATTATTTTGAAATTGATGTGTCGAGATTTGCACTTCAATTTATGACAAGAGACATGTTTATCGTTTTCTCAAGATTGTCGCTCCTCTCTTTGTGAAAATATAAATTACGGTGGCTTATCTCCGACTGTATCAGATGCGTAATTAAATATTTGATTTGATGTGTCGACGTATCTGAGGTGAATCGTATGCGAATCGTATCAGATGCGTATCTGCTAGGGGAAGGGGAGCAGCACAAAAGCACCTGACAAGGAAGCCACAGTCTTTCCTGCTGTATAATTACAACAAATGACAAATTGTTATATTATATGGATGGACCCTGTTTCAGTGGCACCCAGGAAAAAACAAAATTGTGCCCATTTCTTGTTCAGGGAGAATTCTCGAAGACGTCCTTACATTATGCTGGAATTATCAAATAATTTCCATATTATAAAATGTCCACTGCTTAATTGGCAGAAATTCAAGGAGATCTGAGATAAATTAATTTTTAAATCGATTTTGAAGATTTACTATGGCACTAATTTGTGACTGATCGTGCAGGAATTATAAACAACTTAATTTTGACCTGTTTTATAGTAGCCGTACAGGTTATTGCCACATCAAATAGGAAAAAAATTTTCTACACATTTTGGAGATAATTTTTCTGTAACAATTCCATGTAATGTTTTTGCGAATCGAGCATATAAATAATTTACTTTGACCCGCTGTATAATAATTGCACAGGACATCACCGCAGAAAGTAAAAAATCAGTCCTATTCACCCAAAATAGAATTTGTTTGTTAGTTTTATTGACAGAAAATTTCTCAAATTCCTTTTATTCAGTGCCCACTATTTCGAAATTTTCGTTCCATCATTGCACACGGCAATGTTCATCAATCGATAAATACAAGGAATATGAACCATTCAATTAGAAAATGGAACAGCTTGTTTTGGCGTTGTTATTTTAGATTTTTCTACTTTAATCTGTTGTCTCGTTAAATATACATGGATGGTCTCATCCGTAACCGTAAGTGGAAGGATCATTTTCTTTTTCCTTTCTTGGAATATTTGCGTTGACAAAAATACTAAAATATCTCCAGTTTTCCAAATTACCATTTTAAAAGAAATTCGCAGATTATAAATTTAACTATTCCAAAACACGAATAAGATTTTTTTTTTTAAATATTTTTTCCAAAGTGTAGTGTAGTGAACTAGAAAATTTTTAACTTAAAAAATTATGTGCACAAATAACTATAATTTAGATAGATGGTTAATGGTTTACTAGTTTTAAGTTGAAGTATTAGTCTTAAATAGTTTCGAAATCATTTCTGGATCAAAGTGTCGATTCATTTGCTGGGGTAATAACTCGTTTGATAAAATGGAAGGGCTTAGGTAAAAGTAAACAAGACGAAAAGTTGCAGCTTCTAACAGACATGTTTCTCATCAGTATTATAAATAAAGATGCGTGGGAGTCCAGAATGGTTTCGCTAAAATTTAACCGACACGGCGAGCAATTTTGATTTGTGCGTTCAATATTTCCTGACTTTTGTAAAGAAAAACTCTGCAGCTATTTTTGTACCGACTCTTATCATCGTTAACATTTACCCGGTTCACCAGGTGACGTTTAATTTGCAACGCAAATTTTTCCTTCTTCTCATAGTTGTCGAGACCCAATTCTGCCTTTCCTTTCTCTCTTCCTCCTCCAGTAGAACTGGCTAACTCTCACGCCCCTCTCTGGTCCCTCTTCTCCTCTTCTCCCCCATCTGCCCAACTCTAGCCCTCTCCCGCTGGCATTCCTTCTAGCCCTCTGTCGTTGCCCCGTCCCCTCCCTGCTCTTCTTCACACTCCTTTTCCTCCACCAAGCAATAATCGGTCTCTCCTAATTATAGGAAAAAAACGATTTTGTTCTTTAATTTTTGGAAAGCGATCGATCGATCCACCACCAAGCGATCGATCCACCACGATCAACCGAGGGCTGCCCGTCGTCAGGGATGACGAGATGTCGAGATATAAGGTGACATGTAGGCCCATCGTACCCAGAATTAAGGTGTCCTGATTTCTGATTATGCCTGATCTTATGCATTGTATTGCTCAATTTCAAGTATATTGCAATATACAACAGAAAAGAAAAGGCTTTATCAATAATATATCAGGAACGACAAAAAGAGTTTTATTGATTAAAAGTCGGTGTAATTAGAAAAGTTATTTTTTCACCTCATTTATTTATAGTTTTCTGAAGGTATAACACATAATGAACATATGTTTTTTCATTCAGTGACAGCATACCAGCCTTGGTTCCAAATTAATTATTAATTTTTTTTATGAGAATCTGAATCAAATTGAGTACTAAGTTTTTCCTTGATGATTCTTCCTTATCAGAGCAATAGTGATTATTTCTCACCTAGCATTTTACTCTTTTATCTTCTTAAACATCAATTCTTTCTCACCTAGCGGTTCCCTCTTTTATTTTTTTTCCTTATCAGAGTACTAAGTTTTTATTGATGTATGTGACCAATCTCCTTTTTTTCCTTTTCTAAAGGTTGATTCATGCTCGGGGATCAATTGGTGTTGATGGGGTTTTAATAACAAAGATGATAATTTTATGCAAAATAATAAAATTGATAATTTAGTGTTTAATTCTATTTAATAATATACAAGACGACATACATCACCAATGCTTTCATCTTTACCACCAATATATGATATAATCTTCATCTTTATCGATAATCATTAATCTTATCTTCTTTCTATTGTTTTTGGTCCTTTTATTTTGGATTGAAAATAATAGAGACAGTCAAGATCGAGCGAAGCTCGATTTAACCCTCTAGTTTCTTATAAAAATATAAAAATTTTGGTGGCGCATGTTGGACTGTATCAAGCAAAATGTAATATCTACATTCTACATATTTGGTGGCGTATCTCAGGCGAATCATATTAGATGCGTATCTGATACGGGAGCACCCCAAAAGCACCTGACAAGGAACGGCAGTCTTTCCTGCTGTATCATTACAAATTTACAACATATGACAAATTGTTTTCGTCAAATTATCGACAGTCAAATAAGTATGGCAGATTTAATATTTGGTCCTCGAACTTTTATAAAATAATTTAGTTTTTGAACTCTTACTTGTACTTGTACCAACACATTTTATATTTTTAAAAATAGACCAACCCCAGTTGGAGTGTTTTGGTTTGTTACACTTTCTGTAATGATTTTCCTTAATGAAAAGTTGTAGGGTCGATAACCTAAATTAATTTTAAAAAAAGACTGAATAGTTTGGAAAGACTATTTTTGGTTATTTTGAATTGTTTAGGGACTTATTTGAAACTTTAATGTTTAATCGATCAAATCAATGCAAACGGAAGTTTAAGAATTCATGTTGATGTTGTTGTTTTTTTTTTTTTTTTAAGTTCTGGGACTATTTCTATCTCTTCAAAAATAATAATAATAATAAAGTGGCTTGTTGTGAACAGTGGGCCATAACCAAATGAGCCTATAAACTAATCCACAAATTTGAGGGAAAACATAATGGCTGAGTGTGCAGGAAGCAGATAGGATGTGTTTCCTTTTTGTGAAAATGGATAGTATTTCGAAAAAAAGAACTGCCACATCCAAAATTTTCAATTTGTTAAAGCCATACTACATGTGCTCGTTTGATTTATCCTATATTAGGCTCATTTGTGGATTATAAACAATCCAAACTCCCAAATTTATTATAAACTCTTCACAAAGTTACACACTTTCCAACACTTTTTTTCTTATTCCTCTTATTCCCACACCATTCCAACGGAGCCTTAGAGAGAAAATGGTATCACTGTGTTAAACCAACGAATTTCTGCTCTCAATTAGTATTATTATAATATTAGTTTACACAAACAAAATAATTTATACTTTTATTATTCTAAAACTCCAAATAATATTTTTTTTTCAGGATATATAGTGAGATATACACTAAAATCCTTGTAAATTGTATTGGTTTTTCCCTGCTCTTGTGCTATAATTTTACACTAGGTAGTTTTGCTTCTTTTTTTTTTTATATATCTCAGAACAAATTTCGGTGTAAGAATTTCTACATGAACTTCCGAAAGAAAAATTTTCTTTATCTTGATGAGATCAAATCGGATAAACCCAAATTTTATATTCTGGGAATTTAGTCATGTTTTGGTAAAATGAGGGATAGTAGACATGTAAAAGTTTCCAAGAACATTATAAATTAAAAGGAAAGTATAATATTGAATATTGAGTTTCTAATTCTAACAAAGTTGGAAGGATAAGAAATCTAGGCCGGGGATTTTAGAATGGATAAATGGATAATTATAAATTAGGAAAGGCGGTTGCATTTCCAATATTTTGGGAACGTCAAAAAAAAAAAAAAAGGTAGCCCGTTTGTAGAGCTGATATATAAACAAGGATTAGATATCAATTAGTCGATCAAGAACAAGAGGACTCATTTCTTTTCTTCTCTCTTTACGGCGCTGGCATACCCTTATTTTCTTGGTTGTGAGGTTTGATTCAGCACCCTCGTTTGATAATTTTTTTTCAAACGTTTTGAAACATTTCAACTACATTTGTGACAAGTTATCGTTGTGCTAAATCTGTGATGCAAACAAATTCGGTTTTGACAATTTTTCTAGCACAATCTGGTAAGAATATGTGCCGGCTTTCATCGGCATCAGAAAACAGAAAAAAGAAAAAGGAAACCAGGTAAGTAGTGGTTTATGAAAATGAAGGAGCTTGTAAGAGCCAATCTTAAGACCATAACTATTTCTATCTTTCATGAATGTTTTTTATCTGTGTAATCCATGAGACTTAATAATTTATTGTTTCCTCTTATTATATGGTCAGCTATATTTATATAATTATTGTTTGATCTAGAATACTTCTAAGTTCCTCTTAAATCGTTTCTTACAAAAAGTGGAGAAAATATAAGACAGATTATTAACTAATTAGTATCACTGAATTTAGTTTGACTATAAAAGGGGTAAAACAACAAGCTTGATTGCTGATTTTACTTTTCTGCCAATTTTTGCAGATTACAATTGGCAGTCCGTTTGGTTTGACTTTCTGTAAAGCCGGTTGATTTAACTAGTTGAATCTGCGACAGAGAACTTGATGGAGGACCTATACAAAGACAACCCAAACTCTTGGCTGACGCGTGCTTACTTCTCAAAAACAGTCTATCGTCGCCCAGACCCTTCACAACTACCCATTATTCCTCTTGACGAACTCAAACTTTGGCACTCTGAATTTAACTCAAACTTGGGCAATACCTCCAAGCCAGTTACCTGGAATAGCATCTCCAAGCCGGTCACTGGGGATAACACCTCTAAGACAAGTCAATCTACTACCATGTCAACTTTGAAGTCCAATCCTGATAGCACTCTTACCAGTAAGGTGCCAGAGGACTCCAATTCTAAGACAAACAAACCTGAACCGCCATCCAAGAATAAGGCTCTGTCTGGCATGCTTAAAGCAGTAAAGGATACCATCAGGATGAAGTTTGCAGGCACACCATCCAGAGAGAGAACAGGGACCAAAACTGTGAAATCGGCTTGTGGACCGAAGAAGTATTTTGATCGTGGGGGCTGCCAGATGAGTGGCCGGGAGACATCCAGTGAGGTTCACGGATTGGTGGTCAAGTCGAAACTGTTCGAATGAAGACATCGCCAGACCTGGTCTAGCTGAGAAGCAAACAATTAATACTTTTTGCATGTGTGGTGGATTTGTTTTATGTAATAAAATTAATGATTTAATTATTATCATTCTTTGATTATCTGGAGATTTATCTAGTATTTAGTTTTGAACATTCTTGAATGATTTTAGATAGTGATCTTGGAGATGTACTTCTATTATTTATTTATTTTTCTTTTGTGCTTAGTTCTATCCGTATGAATGAATATATTCTAGTTATAAGATATTTTGAACATATAATTAATTCAAAGATAACAAAAAAGAAAAATATTCGAAAGTTTATTTAATCAATGTCCAACTACAGATGAGATAACTACTGATAGGAACAAGACTTGATTGGGATGAAATATAGTTCTGGATATTCAGATAATTTGTAGCAGTTTCTTACTCGAGTTATGGGCCATACTTTATTTATTCTGATATCCAAATAGAATGCCTGTGACTCACTTGTTTAATTCACGCTCGTCAAAGGGTAGGTTCTTCTTATGTGGAGAAAAAGGGTGAAAAATAAAACAAATGTCTCAGATTGAATAAAAGTAGAGACTTAGAAGATAAATAGGAATAGGAGACAGTAAAAAGATTAATCAATTCGGCACAAATATCTGAGGCTGAAAGTGATTAAAAAGAAGTCTATCAACAGTGAAAAAAAAAGAAAAATAAAATGCCATGAAAGAATTGCAAGAAATGATTAATTAAATATAATGTACCAATCGAAAGAGTTACAAAAAGTCAGAAAGTACTACCTAGTTACATACTTACATCAACCAATTTGCATTAACTAGAAAGGGACAATTAAACATTTAGCGATATAAAATGGATTTTATATCAAGTTCAGTGATGTCTGATAAATTTTATTTTGATTTATTGTTGTCAAACAAAATTCACCCTCATCTAACCTAAGTAATTAATAAAATTTGCAATAAAGAGAGTAAGCAGAATTCTACGATTTGGGGCTGTCTCCGCGCAGAATAATGTTACTCAATGGGCCTGAAAAATAATACTTTGTTCTGATAACTTAATGATGTAGAAACGTATCTCCATTGCAGCCATCCATCGATCATCGATGCACCAGTCATATCAAATCACAGCTCAATTAGCCGTTTGTGCTACCAAAAGGTCTAAAAGAAATAGGCTATCTTGTATGGATAAAAATAAACAATGGTAATTCTAATCCGGCCCAATCTACCTTTTGTATAATTTATAATTATCAGATCATGGCCTGATTCAACAACGAAATAACTTATAAGTGAACCGGTCGCTCCGAAAAATTTAAAAATAATATTAAATTAATATAATATATTAAAAATAATATCAATATAATAATATTTTTTTAACTAGTATCACGAGATCGGAATCCCAGATTCCGAACGCAAGATCGGAATCCAAGATTCCAATATTAACTAAGATCGGAATCCTGAATTCCGATCTTAGTTAATATCGGAATCTAGGATTGATGTGGATTAATTGATCAGATTTTGCTTCGTGCACGTTTGGATTATTTGAACCAAAGTCTGTTGTTTGCACAATCAAGGGAACCTTCTATCTAAGCATGTAGCATGAATAACCCGTTGTGGTAGAAGAATTTATAATATTGGATTTTAAAGGACTTAACGGGTTTGTCAAAAGGACAGCCGAATTAAGTTGATGTAACTGTTCTCCAAAATGACACGACACGATCGTGTTGGCACGACACGATGTGCGTGCTGACACGATATAGAGAAAATTGACACGACACGATCGTGTCATCGTGTCATAATAGTGTCGTGTTGGGACATTAGAAAGTTTGACACGATTCAACACGACACGATTCGACACGAACACGACACAAACACGAATTAACACGACACCTCAACACAAATTTAATTATTAATGTCGATTATTTAAGCAAAATTAATAATTTAATTTCAATTTATAATACTATATCACATTATTTAAATCATAATAATGTCCTGATCTAATTATTATTTTTTATAAAAATATTAATAAAAAGATTAAGCTTAATCAAATAATAAGATTAATAAATTATTATGTTTAGTAATTTTTCTCTTACTTTTAATTTTTTAATAATTTTTTTAATTTAATAAAATAATAAAATAATATGACACGATTAACACGACGTGTCGACACGACACAATCGTGTCAGTCGCGTCATGTCATAATGTGTGTCATGTTGCCTCTTCTTACTATTAAGCACGACACGACATGATTAAAAAAATAGTTTGTGTCCACGGTGAAATTGGTTTAACTTTATATCACAAAACAACCAACTGGAAAACCAATAAAGAAAAACAGAGAAAGGGCAAAAAGCCAAAAAAATATTTTATGTTTTATTAATGTTTGTCCTGTTGTACGAGAATTACTAAATTAGTGTATAAGAAGCAAAGAAAACTGGTAGAAAGCCTGGCTAAAACCACCAAGTTTTGTTCTTGCAATTGTATGAGCAACTTGGTTAGAGAGGAACAACAAAGTGCTCAGAGCATATGCAATTCCCACTCAAATTTTTAGATTTTCAAACAATTATTACCTCATTTTTTTATTAATCACTACGTGCCCATTAATGTCGGATAGTATTTCAATTAAACAGTATTTGTGAATTTGGATTGATATTATTTAGTATTAATTCAAACATAACCAGAGGATATGTAATAGGGAAAACCGGAAAAGTATAGTTTGATGCATGGATGCCCTTTACGGATGTCCTTTATGTAATAGGGAAAACCGGAAAAGTATAGTTAGATATTAAAGTTTGAAGGGCATATATATAGTAGCTCGATTGGAGCAAGTTTGATACATCAAAATTTAGGATAAGCGAACTCGATCAATATATTAGTTTGGAAAGGTAAACATGAAATTTAAATATCTGAGAGAGGATAAATAAAATAATATCATTTAATTAATCAATACTAATAATTCACTGTTAATGTGTCCATTTTTTCCATAAAGAATCCTACATGGAACTTGGAAGAAATGATAGGAACATAATAATTTATGGATTTTTTTTCAGAAAAAGCACTGAATCAAAGCTTAAATGCACTTTGAATTCCTCGGTAGAAGCATCTTGTATCTAAAGAGAGAAGATTATCTTTATTACCTTTTTTAATCCTTCCATTATCACTGTTTGTATGTCATTGGGGTTATTTTAATTGTTACCACGTGCCCGGGAAATTGATAAACTTAATGAGTGCGTTAAAGAAAGAGCTAACAGAAATTTTTTTTTTATAAAAGTTTGTTAGAAATGGAATTATGTTCTTTTATAAAACTGTGGACACGAACTATTTTTTTAATCGTGTCGTCCTTAGTAGTGAGAAGAGGCAACACAACACATATTCTGACACGACACGACTGACACGATTATGTCGTGTCGTGTTGACACGTCGTGTTAATCGTGTCATATTATTTTATTATTTTATTAAATTTAAAAATTATTAAAAAATTAAAAATACGAGAAAAATTACTAAACATAATAATTTATTATTTGATTAAGTTTAATCTTTTTATTAATATTTTTATAAAAAATAATAATTAGATTAGGACATTATTATGATTTAAATAATGTGATATAGTATTATAAATTGAAATTAAATTATTAATTTTGCTTAAATAATCGACATTAATAATTAAATTTGTGTTGAGGTGTCGTGTTAATTCGTGTTCGTGTCGTGTTCGTGTCGAATCGTGTTGTGTTGAATCGTGTCAAACTTTCTAATGTCCCAACACGGCACTATTATGACACGATGACACGATCGTGTCGTGTCAATTTTCTCTCCATCGTGTCAACACGCACATCGTGTCGTGTCATTTTGGAGAACAGTTCCCTCAACGTAATTCGGCTGTCCCAATCCGGATTCGCTGTTGCGCTACACCGCGTGTCGCGCACTACGAGCCGTCTGATCTTGATCGGACGGTTCATTTTTTACGGGCCTACCAATCTAGGTTACATGCACGGGGCTCCCTTGTCCATTGGATCTTAATCAAACGGCCAGCATACCGCGCGACACGCTGTGTCGCGCGGCAGCGAATCTCAATTTCGGCTGTCCTTTTGACAAACCCGTTAAGTCCTTTAAAATCCAATATTATAAATTCTTCTGCCATAGCGGGTTATTCATGATACATGCTTAGATAGAAGAGTCCCTTGATTATGCAAACAACAGACTTTGGTTCAAATAACCCAAACGTGCACTTCAGACAAAATCTTATCAATTAATCCACATCAATCCTGGATTCCGATATTAACTAAGATCGGAATCCAGGTTTCCGATCTTAGTTAATATCGGAATCTGGGATTCCGATCTTGCGTTCGGAGTCTGGAATTCCGATCTCGTGATACTATTTAAAAAAAATATTATTATATTGATATTATTTTTAATATATTATATTAATTTAATATTATTTTTAAATTTTTTGGCCGGTCGCTGCAATACAGAATGGATAAGTATATGTCGAGCAGCCGAAATTGATCCAGTAATTAAATATAAAGGAAAAGAAATACACAACGCTTCTATCAACATTATCAATTTAATGATTTATCGCATTTGAACCGAATATTTATTTTCTTTAACGTTATTTTTTTTTGTTGAAAAGATGTTACTAGATTTTAAATTTATATATGTAGAGTGAAAGGTATATAAATGCACCAATATTATTATCTATTTGTTCTGGTTATAAATTAGATCAATCGTTTTTTTAATATATATAATAGGAATTTCTCAACCCAAAAAAACATATTACTTAATAATTAGTGACATTATTGCAATATTGCATTACGGGATTCATGAAAAAAGAAATGAAGGGATAATATTGCACCACAATTGGACATGGCATGTATTGCCACAGAAGAACAAGCATCTATCAATTTCCGCTATAAATATATATATACACAAATAAAAAACTAATGTATAACAAAACAGTGCGCCCAAAAAGGCAAAAACCATAACTAATCTCTCAAGAACTCGAGCAACTCCTCCATAGATGGCACATAACCCCCATATTGCACCATATTTTTCACCTCCAGCTGTCTTCTGCTCTGACGGTATGTATGGTCGGTTGATATCTCGGAGCCGATAAGCCATGTGGAGTCTTTGCCAGTGAGATTTTGTACGACCGATTTGAACTGTGTGGTGTCTGCCTCAACAACCTTCGTCACTATTAATTTCACCTTCATCTGCTCTCCGTTATCCATTTGAACAAAATCTAGTAGTCCTCTTAGAATAAAAATTGGGAAAGTGTATTCAAAGGAACACTTCAGCTCGAAGAAAAGAAACAGTCTTCTTATGTGTGGACTAGATGAAGTGAGATAGAGAGGAAAGGGTAGTATATAACTATATATAGGTGTGGCTCTGGAGTTGCAACTTGAAAGGCAAGCAGGTGACAAGCTAGTCAAATGAGACTAAGAGGAGAAATGAGGGAATAGTCAAATATTTAATCCTAAAATATTGGCATCAAATCAAACAATTCTGTACTTTTTCAAATATTTAAATGGATCTGCTGGTTTAGTAGATTACCCAATAACCTGTTATTAACCCGGAACAGCTCCTAACTTAGATATATGCATTAAGTATTTTCATATACTGGTTTTAATTGAGTTATATTTTTTATGTATGTTTGGTACTCTAATATAAGGCTATTATTTAATCAGAAATTACTGACCTTATTTTTATCTTGAGGACAAATAAATTTTGATGAGTAATTGATCAAATAACTTACATTACTATCATCATATTAGAGATTCAGCCATTTCCAATTTATTGTAAATATTAATTAAATGTCTTATTCCCTTAACATGCATACAAAAATTTTCCCTATACATCTGCTCTAAAAAAATGTGCAATTCTTTGTACTTTGCCGTTCTTTTCAACTTAATGGATCTGTAAATTGGAAAAGGATCCGAACATAAAATCCGAAGTGACATATTGTATTACGTCATGTGGGGACCTGGGGGCATTATTGTAAAATAACATCCGCCATCGTCATCGTGTGCGAAACTCTTGACTTGGGACTGACCAAGTGGACGTGGCTTAACATCCTTCATGATTGGGACTATTGGCCATTGGGGCGCGCTCAAGAGGACCAAGTTAACGGACCAGATCATCATTTTTTTTAGCATGTGAATTGTAGATTGAAGCGGGTCTAGTCGTGTGAACGGGTTGGCTCCTTGGTGGGCGGCTCGCTTAGTGCCACGAAATAACCCCCATGGCCCCATTGGGCATTGGCCCATAGATTTTGTTGCTGGTTTTACTAATCGCCCTTAAGTATCTTTAGACTTTATTTGTGTTGTGAACTCTATCCGTCGAATCCTTCCGACTCTCTGTCTCTCTTGTCCGTAAAATAAATTGTGTGTAGTTACTTAATAATGATTGTTATATAATTGATGAATGAATAGTTCTTAAACTTATTTACCCGTCAAGGTGGATATGAAAGCTTTTTTTTTTTTTTTTAGAAACAGCCACCAAAATATGGTGGCCCGCATACTTTACTGATGCAGGAAAATCTGAGTACAAAAGTAGATCACTAGAGGTGATCTTAGTTTGAAAAGAAAGAGAATTACATCCAAAGAGGCAAGTCACAAACCTACTACAGTTCATCTAGAAACTGAGTACATCCACAGACAAACCACAGCCCTACTACAACTGTAACTAAAAATGAAAGTAAAACCAGAAAAACAAAACAAAGAGTTTCCAAAAAAAGAAAAGACAACTAGATCACATTTCCATTCCCAGTCTGCATCCTTCCTGAGCACCTTGATTTCCCGATCCCTCTGGCACTCCTCCAAAGTGCTCAATTTCAACCTGGTTGTTAGGGGTCCCAGTGTTTCTAGTATGTCCCTGAGTGACTATGTTGCTGGTGGTACCAATCGCATCTCCTCTTCTGAAGTGTTGCTCCAGTCCTCTTGTGTTACCTGTCCAAATGTGTAACAAGTGTAAAGCTGCCAAAGAAAGTAAAAGGAAGGAATGTCTATCTACATTATCAAAAGTTAACATATTTCTTTCCTTCAACATATTCCACATCCAAGCAGCACAGAGAGATTTGAAAAAAATCTCTTGAGTATTGCTTAAGCTAGAGCAGGAAAGCCAGAAGTTATTTAAAGAGGAAATGTCTAGATACTGTCCATTTAAACTAACATTTACTATCGTATTCCAAAAGGAAGAGGATAAAGAAAAGTTAAAGAAAAGATGATCTACTGATTCATAGTGTTGACAGAAGGAGCAATACAAATTTCCTTGCCATCCTTTGGAGTTGAGGTTATCTCTAGTCAGGATTCTGTTTTTCAAAGCTAACCAAAAGAAAAGTTTAACTTTGAGTGGAATTTTTAAGTTCCAAACAGTGTCTTTGATATTTGAGGTTACACCTTCATTATTTAGGAAGGTGTACATGGATTTAACTGTGTAAATTCCTGTTTTATCCCAATTCCAGAAGACACTGTCTTCTTCAGTTGAAAAAGGGAGAGCTGCTAAGATACTAATTGCATTATGTTTCTCCTCCCTAAGACTTACAGGGGCACCTCTCTTTAATCTAAAGTTTGGAATTCCTTTATTCCAAATTTGGACTAGAGTAAAATGGTCTTTTTTCGCTTTGCTGTAAACCTCAGGGAAAAGAGTTACCATGTTGGTATTCTCAAACCACCTGTCATGCCAAAAGGAGGTTTTATGCCAAAAGGTGGATATGAAAGCTAAATGTATAAAATCTGGATATGGGCAATTTGTCGCTTTTTTCTTTTATCGTTAAATTAAAAAAAGAAAAAAAGCGTAATAAATACAATTAAGTTATTATTTTGCATGATAGTGCAAATTAACTCGAAATCTAATATCTTGTTTTCTTTTTTATTTAACTGGATGTTTACACTATTTAGGTGCTCTAAATGCGCAAAATTTTTTTTTCCTTTCAAAATTTAAAATTAAAGTTTTGAATTGAAGTCATTGATTTTGTTCAATTTAACGAGCGACGTGTTTGTATATAAATATAATTCATAACACAGGACTTTTGTACAAAAGTTGAATTTTATACAGAAGTTTTATTGTTAGAATTCGAGACAAAATATTTAATTTATGAAAAATATAAAAATAAATGAGAAGCAAAATTCTAAAAGGCTTTTGTAGATTTTGGAGAAGAAAATTTAAATAAGCAGGATTACAATGCAATAGAAACAAAAACTCAGATAACTTTCTGCAACTAGCCCAATTAATAGGCAATTATAATAAAATAAGTCATTTATTTGCATAAGCTAATCATATGCATTTTTTTCGGTTGCATTGACAATAAACTGAAATATATTCGATAATGCAACTGATTTTCAGTTGAATCGAAAAAACTCATTCAATAGCGTAAAATATAGATCCATTCGAAGCCAATTGTAATTATCGTTTCATATCGATGAGTTTTGCTCGAGAAGAAGAGGCGAACTGCTGTTGAATAGTAGCCCAAAGAGGCATAGATTGTGTAGGAGACTAACTGCGCCTGGATTGATTCGGAAATAGCTAGATGATCGAAGCCAATCGAGGAGGAGCTGATCTTGTCAACTCCATAGAAGGTAATCTTAGTTGAATTCGATGCGATTATCATCTTAGGAGGTGGTGAATTAAGGAAACAAGTGAAGTTGTAGCCATTGACAATAGACAAGATTTGAGCTTGCCAAGTCAAGATGTTGGTATGGGTCAATTTGATAAGAGTAGGGATGTTAATTGGTATAGTTGGATCAATTAGAGATGGAGATGAGATGGTAAAAGGAGGAGGTTACAGAGATGAAGGTGGAGGTGGAGGCTGGAAAAGAAAGAATGGGATAGAGGCGCTTGAGGAGGCCGAATAAAAGGTGGTTGATCCATGGTTGGAAACATAGGCGGTGGAGGTGGTGGATTGGGAGTGGTGGTGAAAGGTGGTTGCGCACCGGAGAAATGAACAGAGGAGGTGAAGTTGTTAGCTAACGTCATAGATATATAGCCTCTAGATACCATGAAGAGATGATGAAAGAGAAGAAGTAATCAAGAGTAACTGAATTGTAAAGAATGTATTTTCTTATGTTGTAAAAGAGTTGTCATTAAGTAATATGCATCTCCCACTAATTATTCAAATAACCCAGATACAAGATTTGTTTGCATCACGTGATCACAACCCAATAATTAACTCCTTAATCACGTGATCAATCAAGGTGCTGTAATCTATGGATTTATCTAATATATACCAGTATATATATAGTATCCTTTAAATATAGGGAAAATTAGATGTATAACTCTCAAATCATAGCTAATTGGAAATATATCTCTCTCTAATCTTTAGATTTGAAAAATATCTCCCCCCAAACATAAGTAATATAGATATCTACCCTTTTGTCAGCTTTTAAAATATTGAAAAATATTTCCTTCAAATTTTAGATGAAATTGCCCTTAAATCCTGACGATTCATCTTTTCTATTTTCACATGTTTAATCGGAAAGGAATATACGATAGCAAAATATTCTCCTTCTTTCTTTCAAGCAACTCCCTTCTCAGGCCACTATAAATACGAAAATTTTTATTCTCCTCAAAATTGCTAAATAACGCACCCCTCTGGAAGCAATTACTTCCAACTCCATCAATGAATATCACCTATCTTTTGTTTTGCTCACATGTCATCCATATATATTTAATTATTCTATATTAAAGAGATCTAGAGGACCTTTGGCTGTTGGAAACCATTGTTATGTTCTCTCTGGCTACTTATTAGTTTAAAGAGGTGCCTTAGATTTGACATAACAAGTTAGTACACGCTTTAAGCTCTGGCAAAACCTCGAGTTTCAAGTTTAATACATCGAAAAAATTTATAATAGAGCATGAAATCTTAGAATATCATATTAAAGAAAACTTAAAACTATATTAGATGGTATATGCGTTAGTCCCCAAATAACCTAGTCCTTTGTTTCAGGGAGGGGACTAGTAGAGGTTTATAATGTAATCAAAGATATATTGTAAACTAAGGCTATGTTGTAAATTAACAATAATTGGTTTACTTTGTTTCTCAAACAATATCAATGTAAATTAACAAGATTCCATATCTTCTAAATGCTTATTTAATTGATCAATTAAGCATGGAATTTAATAAACAAGTGGATAGACGGATTAGCTTCTCCTCTTTTACCAAAATATGTTTTTTCCATGTTGCAGTAGTTCGAGTGAAAAAAATAAATTATTGTCAAAAAGATTATAGGCTAGTCAAGCGATGTAGGCCAAACCTTTAGAAAAGCTGCGCAGATAAAAGATTAACACAATCGCCTAGAAATGTCATATATTTCTTTTGGACCAAGCATATGGAGTAATAATGAAGATAAATCGTCAGGATTTAAAGGCATTTTGGTCTAAAAATTTTAAAAACATTCTTTATAATGAAAAAATTGACAAAAAGGTAAATATTTATAGTACATATGTTTGGAGCGGGATAGATTAGAGGGAGATATTTCTAATTGGCTATAATTTGAGGGGTATACACCTAATTTTCCCTTAAATTTATTAGCATAAATCATTTTGATTATATTGTTCATATTGGTGTCTGTATTATTGATGCAAAATGGTATAAAAGTATATTTTAGGCATCCAAATTATGCCAATGCTATCGATAAATTTTGATGCTATTGCTAAAGCACCAATGGCGCCGTTTGCAATTCCTTATAATTGATAGTGATGTTTTGAACCATTTAATAATTAGTTTTCTCCAATATCCAAACATATAAATTTCATTTGATTTGAAAAACATTAATAAATGATATATCATTTTTATATGCGTATTTTGACCATACTTAGCACCAAAATAATACTCAAACCAATATAAATTGTCTCATAATTAACTGTGACTTTCAGGATATTTGGTACTGCCGCCGCTTCTTTGTTCTTTTGTAGAATTCTCGTGAAGATTGAAGACTAGACACGCAAACAAGACGAATTGGAGCTTAGGTCACTGCCAGACGTCTCATTCCTGGCCCACAGACGCATGAAATGGACTAGAGAAGGCTTACAAAGCACCATGCCAAGCCTGGATCTCACATGAATGCTCAGACTCCAGCTATCAGCCCAGACCAGCAGAATTTCGGTCCGAAATTCTGAAATTTCGGTCCGAAATTTCATGTATGGAAAGTTTTCTTATGGCAACTCGAAAGGAAGGAAACTTCTCTCTTGCCCTGGCCGCCTCTGGGATTTTGCTAGGGTATTTATATGCGTCTTTCTTGACCAGAAGGCATCCATTATTCGCTCTAGATTTTTTTTCCATATTTTGCACTTGTGTTCTTGGCTCTTTTCACGGGATTGGGGATTAGGTCAGAAGTTGGACAAGGCGGCAGCACGTCCAGAGTTTCTCTCATCGATTCCTTAGCCTTGGGACAGCGATATTCGCATCGGATATTTCGGTTTACTCTTTTATGCTTATGCTTGGTTGTTTCATGGCTTGTATCGTACTTATTTACATGATATTTATTGTTTCAGTTATAAACATGTTAGGCTAGATTTTATTATGATGTTTTAGGGATAGTTAGTAGATAAATTTGGTGAAATATTATGACTTGATCATTTATGCTATGTTATGTGATGAGTTTTGTTGAGATTGATCTCTTGCTTAGTTAGTTTGATTAATTGTTTTATTGTCTACCTATTGATGTCTGCAGCACCGTTAGGACATTAGTCAAAATCAATTAATTGAATGGTTAAGTACATGAAATAAACCAACGCTCGAAAGAGGAGGTTAGATGCGACCGATAGGTGCATCTTTTATTGATCTGACAGGACCTTAAATATTTCTAGAACCCTCACTTAACTCACTTAAACAATCAGCTTAGGACGAAAGTACACGTTGATTGTTTACGAGGCGAAAACCAAGTTCAAAACCAAGTTAAAATCGAAATCGTGAAAACTGAGATTATAACTTAGGTCTGGTTGTTAAGTACCCTTTACATAAAATCGTCTAGAGATATCAAGTCGAAATATTCATTCTAAAGCAATTTCAGTCCAAAGTAGTAAGAATTTCGGACCGAAATCCTTATATTTCGGACCGAAATTTGCCTCTGTCTAGACCATAATCGAAGACTTAGGTGCTTTAGAGTCAAATTACTTGAACACTAAACCCCTAGGACATCTCTTGAATTTATTTGAACATTTAAAAACACAAAATCAAACCTCAAATTATTTTATAATTATTTTTTAGTTCTTGATTATTATTCAGTAGACTCCTTTAAGTTTATTCTCCATAATTTTTTATTGTCTAGCTTTTAAGAAAAATTAAGTCCGGTACTCATATTACCGTCTCTTGGGTTTGACCCTTAGCTTTACCAGAACGATTAGTAAGATAGAACAAGATTATAAATTCATTTGACCTAGGTTTTAATTCCCTTATCAATAAACTATTAAAAACTAGGGATTGCGCTAAATAATGTGATCATATAAAAGTTTGATGGTATTTTGTTGAAACTTTATGCTATGCATCAAAATTACCTTATATTACTCACAACATTTTCAGCAAACAAAATGAAATATTCGTGTGTTTTCATTCGAAACATGTGGAAAAAACCTATATTTTGGTCAGAAGATGGAGAAAATTATTAAGCTTACAATATTTTGGAACAATCCAATCTCGGTCATCGGATCAAAAGTTGATAAACAGTCAGCATCTCAAATTCCATAATTTTAAATTTAATCATGTTATAAGATGGTGAGTTAAAAGAGAAAAATTCTCTTTTCTTTTTTGATAAAAGCGGTCCACGATGGGCTTCCATTGAAACAAAAGGAACAGTACAGAGTAAGTTCTAAAGGAGTAAAAGACCTATACCCGGAAAAATTTTATCAATGATAAAAATGCCCCTAATAATTTTAAAAAGGACAAAATAGCTATGACAATTTCAAAAAGAGCACAACTATAGCGGCAATAGCATTGCCGCTATAGGGGGCTATAGCGGCATTGCTATTGCCGCTATAGCGTATTTCTTTTTTTTTTTCGGGGCCGACACCTCTATTTTTTTTTTCGTTTTATTCATATTTGTGTTTTGTGCCAGCTTTAGTTGGGGGGGGGGTTGGAGTTGTATTGATTTCATGATTTTTTTGTCACGTTTTATTTTTTTTTTGTGTTTGGTGTTTTTGTTCTAACATTTTATTTAGCTACTTAAAAAATATTTATTGTGTTTTTGTTATTATGGTTTGCAGTTTTTAATGTAGTTTTTTTTTCTTTTAATGTGTTAAATTATATTATGGTTGATTAACTTAATTGTTCTTGTAACTAAATATTTAATAACTACAAATTTAAGTCAAAATTTTATAACTAAAACACAGAACAAAAAAATATGTAATAAAACATCCAAATTAAAAATATTACGCAAATTTAAACAAAAAATTATGTAAAACCTATAAAAGACACAAAAAAATTGTAACTAAATATTTAATAATTACAAATTTTTTAAGTCAAAATTTTATAACTAAAACACAGAAAAAAAAAAATGTAATAAAACATTCAAACTAAAAATATTACGCAAATTTTTAAAAAAATTATGTAAAATCTATAAAAAAACACAAAATTTTTACTAAATATTTAATAACTACAAAGTTTTTAAGTCAAATTTTTTTAACTAAAACACAGAACAAAAAAAATATGTAATTAAACATCCAAATTAAAAATATTACACAAATTTAAACAAAAAATTATGTAAAAACTATAAAAGAACACAAAATACAAAAAAATAAAATTTTTTTTAGTAGCTAAATAAAATGTTACAACAAAAACACAAAAAAACACCAAACACAAAAAAAAATAAAACGTGACAAAAAAAATCATGAAATCAATACAACTCCAACCCCCCTACTAAAGCCGGCACAAAACACAAAAATGAGTAAAACGACAAAAAAAATAGAGGTGTCGGCCCCAAAAAAAAAAAGAAATACGCTATAGCGGCAATAGCAATGCCGCTATAGCCCCCTATAGCGGCAATAGCATTACCGCTATAGGCCTGGGCTATAGCGGCAATGCTATTGCCGCTATAGCTGTGCTCTTTTTAAAATTGTCAGAGCTATTTTGTCCTTTTTAAAATTATTAGGGACATTGATAAAAATATTCCCCTATACCCAGAGCTATCTACTAAAGCAGTCAACAACACTATCATATCGTTGCCGTATTCATATTGTTCACAAAATACATCCACAACTCAAAACACTAAAGTAACCTAAGACAGGAAACAAATCAACAAGCAAGAATAAAGGACTTCATAGCAACACACGCACAGGGCTCCCCAATTACTCGAATGAAAGATAGAAACTGCTGATGAAGGTCTCAGTCGAGGAGATCTTCATCGTCTGTGGTATGCCCATCAATGAGATTGTTTTGGTGCGCGGCTAGGTTCCTGTAGCTTGCTTCCATCTGGGTGGGGAAACCTGTCCAAAAATGATATAAGCAAAGGGCATTAAATTTCTCTTGATAAGAAATTAAATATACTGCAGCCTGCTTGTATATATTAAGGGCGATGTAAGCAAAATGATGTAAAAATTAGTACAGTGATCATTTAAATTTAATGGGTCGGTTCTCTCGGTCTGGAATATTCATCCACCTATCTATTTAATTTTATCAATTAATGACTGAGATTAAATTGGCTTTTAAATTTTGTTACTTATTTTATGATCGATCTGTATATGATGTGCATGATGCTGTAAAATAACGTTGTTCATGTAGATTTAGATGAACAACAAATAAAACAACATATGGTAACTTTTTTGTCCCCTTTCAGATTCAGCACTCAGCAGTCAGCAGGATTGTCTGATCTTGCTACTCGTTCTCCCACCTTGACAACTGTCTTTTATGTCCAATTCTGTTTAAAGCCCGGTTTAGAAGAATTGTAAATTTTAGGGGTGCCAAACGTGTGCGAAACGAAAGCAAAATGATGTCTAATTCAACTAATGAAATAGAAACAGTTTTAATAAACGGAACACCAACGTTTATCACTAATTTCGTTTTCGTTCTGTTTTAAAAAACAAAACTGATTTTCCTTCCGTTTTTGTTACGTTTTAGACAGAACGAATGACAGCCCTTAACTTAGTTTGACCTTCCGTAGACCATTAAAAAAATAGCCCATTTAATTTGGGCTGTAAATGGGTTCAAGAGACGTTTTCAGAGAGGAATCGATTGGCAGGAAATCCAGATTGAAAATTATGGTTGCGACTCGCGAGCAAATATCTAAAACCGTAGATTGTATTATATGTTATGAAGTAAAGTATAAGTAGAATTGTTTTTTAATAAGACTATTTATTTATTTATTATAGAGACATAATTCAAGTAAATATTTAATTATCACTTAACCTGACAAATACACGAAAAGGTCCAAAAACGCCGCCATAAGATCTTGCAAGTTCAATATTTGACATCTGCTTAATTATTTACGTAGTTATTTAAAGTCATTTAATCCGGGTTAAATTTTTAGACTACCAAACGTCTATAAATTTATCGATCTGATTATATTTCTTAAAAGAAATTCGCACATAAATTTAACTATTCCAAAACACGAATAAGACAACTTTTTTCATTTTTCTAAAGTGTAGCATAGCAAACTAGAAAATTTTTAAACTTCAAAAATTATGTGCATAGTTAAAAATTATAGTTTAGATAGATGGTTAATGGTTTACTAGTTTATTAAATCGAAGTGTCTTAAATAGTTGTGAATACATTTTTGAATCAAAGTGTTAGTTAATTTACTGCGGAAATAACTCATTTTAGAAACTGGAATATGGCTAATTTAAGGTAAAACAAAACGAAAATTAAGCATAGAAGCCGTAGGATGTCCGGATTTCCGCTCCATGTTTCTTCGACCGTATCAAAGTCAGTAGTGCTGCACCTCTCTTTATAAATCATGCGGGAGCAAAAATAATTAATTTGTAGAAAGGAGAAGAAAATATCGCTAGAGAAGGGAAGTAAGAAGAGGAGTGTGAAACCCTCCATGCTTCCACTCGTAGTTTTATTGTGAGGGTTCGACAATAATGAACCCCTCTCTCTACGGCGCGCGGCCGCGCGATGGAGAAACCTAATTGACCGCAATTGGAGGAGGATGCGAGTAGCTTCCCTCCCCCCCCCTCCCCCGACTAGTTCCTGCCACTGACTGCCTTTCTCCTTAATTACACTCCACCCCTCTCTCCTCCCCTTGCGGTCTTGCTTCCTACCACCATTACTACCCCTGCGCACTCAACTCCATTTATTACCCTCTCTCTCCCTTAATTTAGCCTCATTTATTACTCTCTCTCTTACTTTTTCGACTTCCTTTATTGTACCTTTCTCTTACCTCAACTAATTTTCGCTTAAAATACTTTCTTCTGGTTTATTTCTCTCTCTCAAATGGCTACCTACCACTTCAGAGTGCGCCGCCAGAAGACACTCCACATTAACCTCCAAACTGATGACACCTTCGACAGCATCTCAGAAGACCTCAGCCACTCCCTTTTCCTGACTTACAGAGGACAGGGTTGTGCCATGCCTGCAGAGGGTGTCCGGAGATACCTTGCGACTAGGTACGGAGGGGACCCTGCTGACTACCACACGTCTCATCCCTCCTCGATCCAGACACTCGTCCAATTCCCTTACTACCTGGATATGGGAGTGGTGCTCCAACAGTTACGACCATGGGCCACACAAGCTGGGTTCGAGGTGACTCCTTATGCCCCAATCTGGCACCATTTCCACTCCCGCTTGTACCTGGTATGTATTAAGATAATCAATTATCCCTCTGAGCTTTGGGATCGGTCTTTTTTTGATCGAATTGTCTCTGGATTTGGGGTTATTTCTGAGGTTCTTCCCAAAGACAGTCGGGGTGTTGACAGAAGCTCAGTTAATCTCTGGATTGAGTGTAGGGACCCCCTCGCCATTCCGGAAAGTCTGGTATTAGATTTTTGGGTTAAGTGGTGTGAATGTCCGGTGCTAGTGCAATCTTGGCGTCTAGGTGGCCCCTCCCCTTCACCGGGTCCTCTTATGCCTGGCCAGGACCTAGACTACAACTTTGACTCTGACAAGAATCCTCCACTAACTGCCTATCAAATGATGGTCAGGAGCCACTTGAGGTATGTTGCAACTCTCATGCCTCACAGGACTGGCACTAGAAACGGGGATGCTATCACTCAGTTAGCTGGGTCGGCTTCTGTTGATCGGTCCATGGGCGTACGGTTTGGACCAGATGTTTTCAATTTGGGTAACACCCATTGCCAGGTAGCTAGTACCACTAGCACCAAGAAGAGGTCTCTGTCAATGTTAATGCACCCGGTAAATCTAACCCAGACTATAGGTAGCCTCATCCTTACCTCAGTTGGCAATGTGCCTTTATGTCTAAACCTCACAGATACCAAGGTGGCTAATCCATCTACCAGCATTTACTATCCCTCTAACGTACAACAACCTACTGATATTAGGTGCCTCCCAACTCCACTTTTATCCTCTGGATCTCTTAGTTTCAATGTTCCTTCTAAACCTGTCGCCTCTCAATTAAATTCTGTCACCTCTACCTTAACTCCTGTGCACTTCTCTAAGAGGCCTACTAATACGTGTACCCCTCAACCACCTCTTTCTAACTCCACTTCCCTAACCAGCTCTCCCCCTCATACACAACTACTTTCTTCAACCCTCCCTCTACTCCCCACCCCTCAACTCATCCCTATAACTGTGCCTAATTCTAAAGCCAAAGCCATGGATCTTGGTGATGATGAATTCGTGGCTCGCTTTCTTTCTTCTGGTCCTTCTCGGCGCAACTCACAACTTGTTGTTGCCACACCCCAGGTGCAAGGTACCAATTGGAATCTTTGTGTTGTGGTTAAAGTTGTAGCGGATCGGGTTCCCCCTGTTAATGACATCACTCACCAGCTCTTACGAGCTTGGAAATTATCGGGCCAGCCGAAATTCTCGCATAAGGGGAAGGGCCTTTTCCTTGTTGAATTCCAGAACCACAATGACATGCTCACTGTTCTAGATGGGGCTCCGTGGAATGTCTTTACGGATCTCGTTGTGACCGGTCAACTCACAGCACCTACTCAACACCCCGAGTCTGTTGTTTCTCATTTCTGCACTTGGATCCAGCTACACAATGTGGAGCCCGACATGCTCTCTGAGAATACTGTTCGTGACCTCGTTCGGGGGTTCGCCGTACTCCTTTCCCCTCCGGTGACTGCCATGTCTGGTGGCCGCCGATACATCAGAGCTAGGGTGCGCCTAGCCACCGCATCCCCTTTGCTGGATGTGAACCAGCTAGTTCTACCAGACAACTCTGTAGCTGATGTTCTCTTTGTCTATGAGAGGGTCAAAAGAATTTGCACCTTCTGTGGAGCTATCGGGCACGATGTCACTACCTGCAGAGACTGGCTCAGACTTACTAGGTTAGCTGTGGACCCCCGTTTCTCTCACCTGCCAGAAATACAAGATGTTGTCAACAAAAGGCTGGGTTCCTGGATGATGTGTAGTTCACTTTTGCCACCCCTATACTCTGCCCACACTGACCACCATCAATCATACTCCACACAGAACCTACACCCCCACAACTCCCCTAATACTTCTAACCACCAGAATAATGCAAGCTCGTCCCCCGCCCAACCTAACCCCACTTTTAATACTCCCCTTCAAACCCCCCTTAGCACCTTTCGCCAGAGGGACACCGTCTTCTCCTACTCCACCTCTCAACTGCAACACCCTCTCCAGGTTCTTGGTTCTCACCTAAAGGCCACACTTCATCATGAATCATATACCCTCTCTACGGCTTTTCTATCAGAAGGTCAGCGCATGGAACAACCTTTCGCACCGGGTCTTAACCTGGCTTCTCATCAGGGTCCTCATCTCATGGAAGTGGAGGATTCTGACCCCCAGATAACCCATCCTAATAAGCGGGCGAGGGAGGCGGCCCATAAGCCTCCGCAGAATTTTATATGAATATTCTTGCATGGAATTGTTGCGGGAGTGGAGGCCGCGCAACTATTCCCAATTTAGCCCGTTACCTCCACGCCACGAGGTGCAAAATTGTCTTTATCTCAGAAACTCGTGCAAGCTTGAAACAAGCGGAAGAAAGGATAAGGAGATTGCCTCTCAATAACTCAGTCATTATTCCCTCGGTTGGTCAGTCAGGAGGGCTCTGGCTTTTATGGGACAATGATGTAAAGGTGCGTGTTATTGAACAGTCACACTACTTTTTCTTTGCTACTGTACAAGAGGATGCCTTAGCGGAACCTTGGATTCTTGGTGCAATTTATGGCGATCCGCACGATAGAGTCACAGAATACATTTGGGACCGAGTGGAATTCTATGCAACAGCGTATTCTGACCCGTTGTGTATCATTGGGGACCTAAACTCTGTTGTGGGGCCACATGAGAAATTTGGTGGATCATCCAAGGATAAAAGGAAGCACAAAAGGTTTCGTTCCATGGCAAATCGCACACAACTGCTTGACTTGGGCTATCATGGTTGCGCTTATACATGGAGCAACAACAGGCCGCTCACGTCTTTGATACTACAGCGACTAGACAGAGCGATGACATCACCAACCTGGTCAGTTCTTTACCCATCAGCAAAGCTTTACCACCTTCCTCGCTCTAACAGCGACCATGTTCCTATTTTACTTTGCACAAAACCTGTCAAGCCGAGAGGTACCAAAACCTTCAGGACTGAAAATTGGTGGCTCTATATGGACGGTTTTGAGCAGGTGTGTAGGGAGGCTATTGGTGAGGCACTTAATCCTGACTGGAACTGCGTGCTATCCAACCTAAGGGAAGGAGTCACCAAGTGGGCGCGTTGCATTAACAGGCCAACGGATCAGCTTTCCTTGTTGGAAGCCGAACTGTTAACCTTGCAATCCATGCAACCTGATGAGCAGTGGCATGAAAAACATCGTGACCTCCAACAAAGGTACAATCGATGCCTTCTTTCTGTTGAGACCTATTTGGCACAACGCAGTAGAGTGAGGTGGGCGATGCTAGGGGACAAGAATACCTCCTTCTTCCATGCTATGGTGGCAGCGAGGAGGAGGAGGAATGCAATCTCAAGTCTGTTAGCAGAGGATGGCACTGTTCTTACTGATCCGGCACTTATTCGCATGGCTTTTGTCTCACATTACAAAAATATTTTCTCTTCAGCCCACTCCCTTGACATGCCCTCTCCAGCATTACCCCTTCCCTTAGTGGCCCAGATGCCTGAAATTACAACAGAGGAGCGCATGTTTCTGTCGGCCCAGCCCACTCAAGAGGAGATCACATCAGCCTTGTTTGAGATCCATCCCGACAGAGCCTGCGGACCAGATGGGCTAAATGGAAGAATTGTGCAGCAATTCTGGCATATTTTCAAACCCTACGTTCTTGACACGGTTACCACATTTTTTCTTACTGGCCAGATTGATGCTAAGCTTGGAAGAGCTAATGTAGTGTTGATTCCAAAGTGTGAGGATCCTAAAAGAGTTACAGACTATAGACCAATCTCTGTGTGCAACCTGATTTACAAGGTTATCTCTAAACTCCTCACCAAAAGGCTCAGGAGGGTGATTCAAAGGCTTGTGGGAGTAAACCAAAGTGCTTTTGTGCCTGGCAGAGTGATCTCTGACAATATCTTGCTTTTCAGAGAGATCATGCACACCTTTGCATCAAGCTCCTTCACCAAGCAGGCGTTTGCTTTTTAAGTGTGACCTCTCTAAGGCTTTCGATCGTATGGAATGGCACTTCGTGATCCGTGTCTTACAGCTCTATGGGTTCCCACCCGATTTTATCGCCTGGATTAAGGGCTGTATCACTTCTGCTAGCTTTGCACTGCTCATCAATGGCTCTGCAGATGGCTTCATAATCCCCACCAGAGGTCTCCGCCAGGGTTGTGCCCTCTCCCCCTACCTCTTTATATTGTGCATGGATGTTCTCAATAGAATGCTATATTTCAAGCAATCCACTGGCCAAATCAGAGGTCTTTCTATTGCAAGAGGAGCCCCTGCAATCACCACCCTCTTATATGCTGATGACCTTCTGGTTTGTGGCTTGACGAATCAGCAAGAGGTACTTCAAATCAAAGCCACCTTGAATGATTTTTGTGTTATGTCGGGGCAAATGATTGGAGTCGACAAGTCCAGGATCTGGTTCTCTAAGAGGGCTACAACTGATTTGAGAACATTTTGCATGAGAACCCTACAAGCGACTCAAGGCGAGGAAAGACATGTTTATCTGGGGGTCCCAATAGTAGCCTCAAAATGCTCTCACTTTGATTACCTCTTAGAGAAGGTCGATGCCAAGCTCAGTGTTTGGAAGGCAAAGCTGCTTTCACCGGCGGCAAAGGTAGTTCTAATTAAATCTGTGGTTGAACCAATGTTGCTTTATACCATGGGGGCCGGTCCGGTACTTGGTTCTATTCTTCAGCGAATCAACACCAAGATTAGAGGGTTCTTTTGGAACTCTGGGGCTAAGCACAAAATGAGGTTGGTGGCTTGGGAAAAAATAACAGCTCCAAAAAATTGCGGGGGCTTGGGACTCAGAGATGCAACCACTCTTGGTCAGGCCATGATTATGAAGATTCTTTGGAAGTTGGCAGCCAGGGAGTATGATGAGGCTCTATGGGTTAGGGTACTAAAGGCAAAATACCTCTCCAGGTCTACTTTGTGGCTAGCAAGTACACCATCTAGGTGCTCCAGATTGTGGCGGGCTCTACTCGATTGCAGAGATCTCCTTCAACCACATGTCAAATGGATAATTGGAGATGGTAAGACATGTTCCCTCATTGGAGATCCCTGGCATCACTTCTGGCTTCGTTTCTCCCATCAGTCATCTGCCAGTCGTACCCTTACTGTTGCAGACTGCATTGACCAAAACACAGGTCAATGGAACTCCAACCTTCTTATCTCAGCTGTTGGTTTCCATGGGGCCCTATTTATTGCTTGTGTGTACCAGCAACCCCCTCTCCACCATGGTCGTTCTGACAGGCTGATCTTCACGCCTTCTAATTCTGGAAGGTTCTCCTTCAAGGGGGCTTGCAATCTCTTGCAACATAATACTCCTCATCTGTCTGATCACTCTGATATTTGGAAGGTTGTGTGGCGTTGTCCGGGTATTTTACCTAGAATCAGGTTGTTCCTTTGGAAATTGCTGCATGACGCTGTACCGGTTAAATCTGTCTTTGCTAGAATGATGAGAGTGCAGCCGCCTCCTTGTGAATTATGTGGCCTAGATCAGGATAGTGCCTTGCATGCGCTGTTTTTGTGCCCCATAGCAGAACAATCTTGGCTGACCTCTGCTATTGGTCTAAGGGTGAATGCACTACCGGCTGACATCAATCAACTGGTTGCATGGTTATCCAAACAGCTCACACATCAGGATTTCATGCGCTTTGCTAATCATCTGTGGGCCTTTTGGAAGGCACGGTGCAAGGAAGTATATGAGGGAAAGAAGATTATGGTCCAACAGGTTTCATGTGTGGCAAACTCATACACGTTTCTAGCAAATCTGGGGGACCCCCCAAGGAGGAGTGTGAGTACTATCGGGGAAGAGGACGGCAACTATCGGAGTGTTGTCGAGGGTCTTTACTGTAGAATGGATGGTTCGTATCAATGTCAGGGCAACTCAGGGTGGGCCTACACACTATACAATGGGTCAGTACTGGTAGAATATGGACTAGGATCCGGAACAGCCGATTCACCCCTCCATGCAGAAGCGCTGGCAATGCACGCCTCTTTAAGGGCGGCACTTGCGGCAGGTTGGTCAGCTGCCATCTTCCAAACTGATTGCCAGGTGTTAGCGAATGTCATCAACGGTTTTACCTCACCAGAGACGGTGGATTGGACAGCCTATATAACCATTCTGGGACTTATTGCAACATTCAAACAATATGGTGATTTCCTCTGCTGTTATGTACCGAGAGGTGAGCTGCAACTTGAACACTCTTTGGCCAACCATGCAAGGATTTTTGATGTTTCAACGACGGGCTACTCCTTTCCTTCCTTCCCGCAAATTTAGATTTTCACTACTTCAGTTTAAGGTTTTTTATTTTTCCTTACTTAGTTCAGTGGTTGTACTATTTGTGTTAGTTTACTGGTAATTTCAGACTTGTGTACTGGTTAAGGTTAGGTTGCTGGTAACACCAGACGTGTGTACTGCTGTTTTTCGGGTTTATTATTTTATCTCCTAGTTAGATATTTTGTAACTTCGGTTAGTGCTTTAGGTCTTCTGTTGCTTTGTACTGTACTTTCAAGTTAATTTATGCCCACGGGCCATTTGCCAAAAAAAAAAAAAAAAAAAAATCATGCGGCAATTGAGAGTTAGGCATTTGAGCAGATCGTTTGATGGAGTCCCGCACAAGCTGGCAAATTGGACAAGGACAAAAAGCAAGCATTTCATTGGATACCCATCCTCTCAGCTGTTGACTTTGTTGGAGATTAGCCAGCATCTACCAACTTCTTATTTTTCTTTTAGTTAGCGTAGACTTTTGTAATTTAACTATCAGAAACTATGCTTAATGTACTTTGCGGATCTTTTTATAATTAAGTTTCCTACGGGATGTTTCTTAAAAAAAAAATAATAATAAATAAATAAATCATGCGGCATATCTTTGACCGTATAAAGCAAAATTTATAATATCTAAATATTTGATGAGGTGGCGTGCCTGAGGTGAATCGTACGCGAATCGTATCAGACGCGTCTGATACGGGAGCAGCACAAAAGCACCAAAATAGTTTGATACGGGAGCTGGTAGTCTTTCCTGCTGCATCATTGCAACATATAGGACAAATTGTTTTTTATTTTAAATTATTTACAGTCAAATATATAAGGAAGGTTTTCATCAATATATATATATATATATATATATATATATATATATATATATATATATATATATATATATATATATATATATATATATATATATATAGTAAATCTATTGTGAACCATATAAGCTTCCGTGCACCATGACCGTTTTGGTCGGTGGTTTCACAAATTGTCAAATCTAATTTAACCAACCCAATCTATATATTGAAATCTCATAGCAAACAAAATTTTACAATTTTTGAAATTTTTTTACTATTTTTTTCGAATTTTTTAACACTTGCCATTTTTGGCTATAAATATACTAATTTATAAGCAAAAAATGGCAAGTTTTAAAAAATTCGAAAAAAATAGTAAAAAAATTCTAAAAATTGTAAAATTTTGTTTGTTATGAGATTTCAATATATAGATTGGATTGGTTAATTTAGATTTGTCAATTTACAAAATCACCGATCAAACGGTCGTGGTGCACGGAGCGCTCTATGCATCATGGTTCACAATAGATTTACTCTATATATATATATAGAGAGAAAGGATTCAATCAAAGCGCTTTGACCGGAGTCCCGGTTAAACCCCGTCAGTTCTCAATTTTGAAAGTTCAAATGACCGATCCGAACCATCAAATATGATCTCCATATTAAAATCTCCTTGTCAACCAAAATTTTCATTTTTTTGAAATTTTTATGTATTTTTTTCGAATTTTCAAAAACAGCAATTTTTGTAGGGTTCAGAACAAATTAGATTAACGATTTTTTAAAATTCGAAAAAAATGCTTAAAAAATTCAAAAAAAATGAAAATTTTGGTTTGTAAGGAGATTTCAATATGGAGATCATATTTGACGGTTTGGATCGGTCATTTGAATTTTTAAAATTGAGACCTGACGGGGTTTAACCGAGACTCCGGTCAAAGCGCTTTGATTGAAGGCTTTCTCTCTCTATATATATATACATACTAGCAACAGTGCCCACCCAATGTGTGGGCGGACTATACGTGAAAATATTATCTATTTCATAATTAAGATCAACACTATTTTGATCGACGTAAAAATAGTAGCAGTAATCATCTATTTAACAAAATAATAGAATCAATAAAAGTTAACATGTGAACAACTCAAAAAATAATTCGATGAAAATAAATCAAGTTTTTAAAAAAGTCCGTTTTATCTGAGAAAAATAGTAAATGTACATGTTTCAGAATGAGAATGAAACTCCCTTCTCACTCCAATATTTTTTTATGTTTTTAAATATATATATTTGATGAAAACCTTCCTTATACATTTGACTGTAAATATGATATATATATATATATAAGGAAGATTTATTTTTTGTTCCTCAAGACTGATATCTCAATATCTCATAAAAAAAGTTAGTAAAGTGATAATGAGCCTATAAATAATTAACAGATTTGAGGGAAAACTTAATGCAGAATGTGCAGGTACTACATAGAATGTGTTTATGTTTTGTGAAAATGGATAAGCTTCTAGTATTTCGAAACAAAACTGCCATAATATCCAAAATTTTCAATCTGCAAAATCCATACTATATGTGTACTTGTTTAATACATCCTTTATTTCAAAAGAGAATTGTGCCATTGGGTTGGAACCAACGAATTTCTGCCTTCAATTAGTATGGTTTAATATTCTACATAAACAAATAATTTATATTTTTATTATTCTAAAACTCAAAATAGCGTTTTGTTTTCAGGAAATTAATGCTCTTGTGCTATAATTCTACACTAGCTAGGTAGCTTTATTTATTTTATAATTAATGCTCTTTTGCTATAATTCTACACTAGGTAGCTTTATTTATTTTATCTCAAAACAAATTGCGGTGTAAGAATTTTCTATATGAAATTCCCAAAGAAAAATTTTCTTTATGACTCTATCGCGATGAGATCAAGTCGATAAACCCAAATTTAGATTCTTGGAATTTAGTCACGTTTAAGTAAAATGAGGGATATACAATTAAAAGTTTCGAAGAACAATATAAATTAATAGGAAAGTAATTTGATATATATTGGATTTATAATAAAGTTGGAAAGATACGAAATTTAGGCAGGGATATTAAAATGGATAACTATAAATTAGGAAAGGCGGTTCCATCTCCAATATTTTGGGAACGCCAAAAATACAAAAAGTAGCCCGTCGGTACAGCTGATATATAAATAGGGGATTGGAATCAGTAAGTCGATCAAGTACCAGAGGCGACCTCATTTCTTTCTTCTCTCACTCACGGCGCTAGAATACCTACTTTTCCTTCGTTTGCTTCTGCACCTCATTGCTCGAGGTTTGCTTCTGCACCTTCCTTTTGATAATTTTTTCAAACTTTATGAAACATTTCAACCACACTTGTTACAAGTTATCGTCGTGCTAAATCTATGATGCCAAAAAATTTCAATTTTGTCAATTTTTCTAGCACAATCAGGTAAAAATTGTGACGGTTTTTTCACTGGCCTTCCAAAAAACAAAAAAAAAAACAAAAAAAAAACAAAGAAAAGAAACCAGGTAATTAAACGAGGCAAACTGACAACATCATTATGATTTCTAAATTTCATGAATGTTTCTTATCTGTATAATCCGATATTTATTGTTCTTTGGTTTATATGGTGAGATATATTCATATAATTATTGTTTGATCTGAATGTTTTTAAGTTGCTCATAAATCCAGTTTATTTATTCACCAAAAATGGAGAAAGTTTCGGACAAATTAATCACTAATTGTACTCATTTTGTTTGACAATAAAATAGGTACTTCAATTTAATTATAAGCTTGATGTTATTTCCTTTTTTCTATGTTTTGACATTTGGTGTAGAAACCTGTGAGGCAGAACTTGAATGGAGGAACTCAAACTTTGGCACTCTGAACTAAACTCAAAATGGGCCAATACCTCCAAGCCAGTTACCTGGAATAACACGTCCAAGACGGTCATGAAGGGGGATAACACTTCCATGGCAAGCCAAGCTACTACCATGTCAACTTTGAAGTCAAATCCTGATAGTTGTCTTACCAGTAAGGTGCCAGAGGACTCCCATTCTAAGACAAACAAAGCTGAACCGCCATCCAAGGATAAGGCTCTGTCTGGCATGCTTAAAGCAGTAAAGGATTCCATCAAGAGGAAATTTGCAGGCCCACCATACAGAGAGAGAACAGGGACCAAAACTGTGAAATCGTCCCGTGGACAAATTAAAGAAGTATTTTGATCGTGGGGGCTGCCAGGTGAGTGGCCGGGAGACATCCAGCGAGGTTCACGGATTGGTGGACAAGTCGAAGCTGTTCGAATGAAGACATTGCCAGTCCTGGTATAGCTGAGAAAGCAATCAAGCAAGTAGTTTATGCTTTTTGCATGTGTGGTGGACTGGTGGGTTTGTTCTATGTAATCAAATTAATGATTTAATTATGAAGATGCTTTAATTATTTGGACATATATCTAGTATTTAGTCTTAAGCATTCTTGAATGATATAAGATATTATCTTGGGCATGTACATTTACTATTTTTCTTTTGTGCTTAATTCAGTTCGTATGAATGAATATCAAAAGTTCAGATATTTTGAGAATAAATAATTCAAACATAACCCAAAAAGAAAGATGTTCAAAATTTTATTTAATCACTCTCCAACTACAGATGAGATACCTAGTGAGAGGTCCAAGACTTGATTGGCATGGGGATTTAGTTCTGGATAAGATAACTTGTAATAGTTTCTTACAAGAGTTATGGGTCATACGTACTTTATATTCTGATCAATATATAGAATGCTTGTGTATCACTTGTTTAATTTACTCTTGTCAAAAGTATTTTCTCATGTGGAAAAAAAAAATGTCTGAAAGACTGAAACTATGAATTAAAGACAATGGGCCTAAAAAAAAAATTCGTGAATAAGTATAAGAGCCAGTAAGTTAGTAACTAAGACAATGGGCCTAAAAAAATGATACTTTCTTCTGGTAACCAGTGGCGAAGACAGAGGGGGACTAGCAAGGGTCAGGCTCCCTGATAATTAGAATATTTTCCAACCATATGTTAATTTATTAAGATAATTTATATAATTAAGTTTCATGGGCCTCCTCTAGACTCACAATATTATGCTCAATGATGCTTTGGATAAGAAAAATTAATGGTTGCTAGTATTATTTTAAGTAATTAATACTTAAACTTGTAATTTTCTTGGTTCTCAATTTCATTTAGTCATATTTTGGCCCCCATCATTCTTCAATCCTGGCTTCGCTACTGCTGGTAACTTATGGTCTATGGATGGAGAAACGTTACAAACGTACTCCAACGTAATTCTAAATTCATCGATGCATCAATCGTCTCAGACACAGAGAATAAACAGCTCAATCAGCCGTTTGTGCTACAAAAAGGTCAAAAAAAAAAAAAAAAGAGCAATCTTGTATTGAGAAAAATAGGCAATGGTCATTCTCATTCTAAATACGGCGAAAATAGGCAATGTCAAACTACCTTTTGTACAATTTACAATTCCCAGATCATGACCAAATTCATTCAACGACGAAAATTGAGGGACTATGCAATACAACTAGAGAACACGCACACACAAAAGTTGTAATACAACTAGGGACTGTGCAATACAACTAAAGAATTGCAATTGTCCATGGATAATTGTAATCAACAACTAGGGCTCATACCAATTTTGTGCTTGGAGACAATAACGCTCAAGGGCTAACTCAGACTGCTATTGTGCAAGGAACAAATGATGGGAACAATGCAAGAATAGCTAGTACCTATGAGGAGGATGAGTACTTGCTAGGAGATTAAGTTCTCAGCTATTGTAAATAGGTGGTTTAGCTTGTTTTTTTTGAATGAAAATAAGGGTCAAGCCCCTACCTTTATGTATTAATAATAAAAAGTAAAGAATTTAGCCAGAAGCTAAATCTGAAGTTAAAATTACAAAAATAAAAAAGAAAAAGAACATAATGATAAAATAAATAAAATTCAGAAGAAAACAATTAGAAACAAGCAACTCCCATTGCACTTCCTCGGTTAGGATTCGTGGTTTAGCTTGTTTTGTACCTTTGCGTTAGTTTGATGTTTTTTTCTTTTCGGTACAACACCAAGTTTGAATGGTGTTGGTTTATTTGTTTCTTGTTGACTGTAAATTTTTGCTTATTAATTTTCCTTTCTAGGATTCCCTTCAAAATAATTGTAATCAACAACTAGAGAACACACGCACACACAAATTAAAGTTCACAAAAATAAGTGAACTGATCGCTGCAATACAGAATGGATATATAAGCCATCATTGGTCGTAACTGGATGGAATTAATATTTATTTTTCTTTAAAGTTTTTTTTTTTTCCTTTTTGCCGAAAAAGATGTAACAGTTTTTTATTGCGAATCCGTATGCATATTAGATTTTCAATTTATACATGCACTACATGCGCACTGAAAGATAAATAAATACACCGTTATTGTTTCGTTGGCTTGGTTATTAATTAGAATAATCATTTTATATTAACTCAGTTAGTCAGGAATTCCGAATTATAAGCCCAAGTAAAATTCCCTAGTTAATTACTGACTAGTGACACTACCGCATTACGGGATTTTAACAAAAATAATGGACAATAATGCACCAGAAATTGCACATAGCATCGCCACAGAAGAACTAGCATCCATCAATTTCCATAAATATACACAAAAAAATGAGGTACAAAACTATGCACCCCAAAAACCGTAACATTAATCTCTCAAGAACTCGAACAACTCGTCCATAGATGGCACATGACCACCATATTGCATCATATTTTTCACCTCTATCGACTGTCTTTGGCTCTGACGGTATGTATGGTCGGTCGACATCTCGGATCCTATAAGCCAAGTGGAGTCTTTTCCGGTGAGATTTTGTACTACCGATTTGAACTGCGTGGTGTCTGCCTCGACAACCTTCGTCACAATTAATTTAACCTTCATCTGCTCTCTGTTATCCATTTGAACAAAATCAAGTACTTCTCTAAGAGTGAAAAAAATTGGGAGTGAGAAGTATTCAGAGAAAAACTTCAGCTTGAAGAAAAGAAACAGTCTTTTTTGTTGTGTGGATTTGTTGAAGTGAGGTAGAAAGGAAGGTAGTATAAGTATATATATGTGTGTGTGTGTGGCTCTGGACTAGAAAGGCAAGAAGTCAAATGAGACTAAAAGGGCAAAAGAAGGAACAGTCAAATATGTTACATTTGTACTTTTGAAAGATTAAAATGGATCTAATGGTTTAGTAGATTACCCAACAACCCGTTATTAACCCGGAACAACTTCAAACTTTGATATATGCATTGAATATTTTCATTACTGGTTTTTAGTTGAATTATTTTTTATATGTTTGGTACTCTATATAAGCCGTTATTTGATCAACTATTAATTTGGTGACTTTATTTTTATCTTGACAACAAAATTAAACCTTATTGAGTGATTCAAATAGCCTATATATATTGCTGTCATATTAGAAATTCAGCTGTTTTCCCAATTTATTGTAAATATTAGTTCTGGCTAGTTTGCTGTTTGCACAAGCAGTGACGTCATTAATTAGAACGATATTAATTAAGTATTTCTTATTCCCTTAACATGCATATAATTTTTTATCCCTATACATCTTGTGCTCTGAAAAATACATATACGAACCTTGCCGTTCTTTCCAATTTAATTAATGGATCTGTAAATAGAAAAAAGATCCGAACATCAATAAAATCCGAAGTGACATATTGTATTACGTCAGGTGGGAGCATTATTGTAAAATAACATTCGGCCTCGTGCGTGAAATTTATGACTTGGGGCTGACTAAGTGGACGTGGCTTCGTGATTAGGTACGCCTAGGAAGACCAAGTTACATCTTGACAGTCACTGTCAAGGAGTCGTGCTCTCTAAAAAAAAAAGCAAGAACAAGTTTACGGACCAGATCATCATTTTTTTTCCCGTACAATGTGAATGTGAATTGAAGCGGGTCCAATCGTCTGAACGGTTTGGCGGGCGGCTCGATGAGTGCCACAAAATAACCTTCATTAATGTTTAGGAAAAATCAGCCGCATGTCCCTCGAAACTTCTCCAATCAGCTATATACATTTCTATTTTAAAATATGGGTCATATATTCCTCAAATTAATCATTCTTATCGTTGCTAATTATTTTTGTATTAATTATAATAATATATTAAATCTGAAAATTCAATTTTTAAAATTGAAGACTAAAATAATTAGCAACGATAATATTTTAGTAAACTAAGAATAGCAAATTCAGACAAGATTCCCTGTCTAAACTAAGATTGTATTTGATAAGAAAAGGTACGAATATAACATGGGGGAAAAAAATCAATAATCAGAAACGGAAAAATTTTTATCAAAAACAAAAATACCCTCAACAATTTTAAAAAGGACAAAATAGCACCAACATTTTTAAAATGATCACAACTATAACGGTAATGCTATTGTCGCTATGGTCCAACCTTATAGCGGTAATGCTATTGCCGCTATAGCATTTTACTTTTTTTTCCCACTGACAACTTTTTCAAAAGCAATTTTAAATGACTAAAGGTTTTTTTTAAAAAAATAAATATTGCTTATAGCGGCAATTCTACTGCCACTATAAGGACTTTTGGATTTTTTTTTTGGCAGATTTACTTTTACTTTTTCCCGATTTTGTTTTCCTTTTTTTTTACTTTGTGCTTTATTTTACATTGATATGCAATATGCATTGGGTTGCTACAATTATTTTATTATTTTTATTTCTAATTTTATTTAGATCGTTTTTATAAACTTTGAACCAATGGATTTAATTAGATCATATGTGTCGTAATGAGTTGCATTATTTTTTCTTATGTGTCATTTTGATTATGTGTCGTAATGCGTCATCATAGAAACAAATAAAAAAAAAAAACTACAAGTCATATCCATACTAATAACATAATAAAACTACAAGTCCATAATAATACACCATAATAATAATATAACATAATAAAAACTACAAGTGCATCAACGTCTTTTCTTCCATGAGAATGTTAATTTGTCAAATTTTCTAACCGCTCTCCTGTCTCGTCTTCTAGCAAGGCTTGAACCAAGAGTACGAACGTCCTGACCCTGATCCTCCTCATCTATCCCTATACCCTCGTCATCACAGTGATCCTCGTCATCATCGTGAAAATAAAGTACCGTAGTATATATTATTGGAAAAAAAATAAAGTGACATAGTATGATCAATGCATTACGACACATAATCGAAATGAGACATAAAAGAAATAATACAACGTATTATGACACATATGATCTAATTTAATCCATTGGTTCAAAGTTTATAGAAACGATCTAATTAAAATTAGAAATGAAAATAATAAAATAATTGTAGCAACCAATGCATATTGCATATTGATGTATAATAAATACAAGTAAAAAAAAAGAAAAAAACCCGGAAAAAAGTAAAATTAAATCTGCCCCAAAAAAAAAGCCAAAAGTCCTTATAGCGGCTGTAGAATTGTCGCTATAAGCAATATTTATTTTTTTTAAAAAAAAACTTTAATCATTTCAAGTTACTTTCGAAAAAGTTTTCAGCGGAAAAAAAAGTAAAATGCTATAGCGGTAATAGCATTACCGCTATAAGGTTGGACCATAGCGGCAATAGCATTACCGCTATAAAGGTTGGACCATAGCGGCAATAGCATTACCGTTATAGCTATGCTCATTTTAAAAATGTTGGTGCTACTTTGTCTTTTTTAAAATTGTTGAGGTATTTTTGTCTTCGATAAAAATTTTCCTCAGAAACGCTTGAGCAATTTCTTTTGATAGTTGTGTTCAAATCTATTGCTGCTCTTTTTGCAAACGAACTTGAACGGCAACCAAAGTTACGATACCCAATACTCAACGTCTCAACCTTTGATTCAACACGTACACAACATCTTTTTTGTCTTTATTCTATTTTTACTAGGAATTAATAGTGATTTTTTTAATATTTTCTTGAATTATAAATACTGAAACAATAACGCAAAACAAAATTTGAATCCAAATCGTATAATAAACTTAACAAGTGATGTGCTTGTAATTTTGTATATAAATCTTATAAATTTGTTAGTTCACGTAGTACTTGATCAAAAGATTAAAAAAAAAATTAATCTAACCAATTATGATAGATTAATCATAACTCGTTCATAACTCGTTTATGTTTTCTCTTTTTTGTTCATTAAATATATTACGTATATTTTAAAAAAATTGACATAGTAGCTTGAAATATATGCAATATAAAAGAAAAATTGATTACTAGCATCTGCAATTTTGTCATCATTTGTTATCAAAATAAACGCATAAAATAAACAAAGTGAATATATAACAATCAAACTAAACACATACAAACAAATAATTAAGTTCATTAAAAATAAGTTGAATATACATATAAAAATCTGAAAAAGAGATGACAAAAATTATTTTTTATATGTATTCACTTTGATCATCTTAATATTCACCTTATTTATTTTATGTGTTCATTTTGTTCAAATAATGACAAACTATGATAAAACTGTAGATGATAATTATCATTTCTCATAAATATATACAAGTAAAGGCAAGAGATCTCCTCCAAATGTTGAGAGCGGCACGTGTCAAATCGCTAAAGAGTTGCTTAGAGAAGATGGTTACAAGATAGTTCCAGTTTTTTCTTTATGCTGTAATCTGTCGTCGAAAAAAGTTAGAATTTCAACTGTCAAAGTTGAACAACGAGCTTGTAAACCGAGGAATAAAATAAGATAAAATGGAGAGCTCCAATACGAGTACTTTATTTTGTTCAACGAAACCCCAACTTAATAGAATTTTCACGCCGACCCTCAGCCTCAATTTTTCGGGGCTATAATTATATAAGTTAAATAAATAGTAATAAACAATCAGGTGTTTTTAAATTATAATTTTATCTCGTACTTTTAAAACTCTGTTTTATCATTTATATTTAACCTTCACGAGGTATTTTCTTACGATGTAGGTAATCGATGTGGGCAAAATCTTAATTTGCAAGATAATTGATCAATAATCCATTTTTTTGCAATTGAATTTAATGTACCTGTTTTACTTTAAATAATGTTTTTTCTGCTTTCCTGATTTATTTTTACTATTTGCAACCAAATGCCTAATCTCCAGGAATTTACTATGTGGCAGTCCTGTTGTTAGAATTTTGGACAGATTGTTTAATTTATAAAAAAAATGAGCTTGATTGGTAACTCTAGTTGAACTTATACAGGTTTATATAAACATCCTATTTATTTTAACGTTGGTACCCTGTTGCATTCTTGATCCACTGCCAAGTTCCAATTGGCATCTGATACAGAGAAAAGGATACATTTATTAAATTGAAAAAAAACAATAAAACTGAGTTATGGTAGTAATCGCACATTAAATTTGCGCAAATAATTATTTTGTCTTATAAGAAAATGAAAATGGCTCTGAGCTTGCCCAATTTCTGGGCTTGATATACATCTGAAAATTAAAAGACAATAAATAAGTAAATCTTGTACTTTGGATGGAAAAAATTTTACATGTATTACCATAAGATTAACTTAGCAGCATACCTGTCCCCATTGTCTAGAAAGGGAAAGATCATTCAAGCTTTCACCCTTAATAGTCCTAAGAAAATCATACAAAAGATTCATCACATTAGCTCCATAAATTTTCGACTAGGGTTAGCTCCAGAACTGATATAATTCCAGCACAATATCACTTGTTATTTTAGTTATGCCTTTTTTTCCGTACTGGTTTTGCTGTTTCAGAAATTAATAATCACATGAAGAAATTTATTCATACCGGATTTGGAGCATGATTTCTCCTTCTTGCGTCCGTCGATCAGAATTGAATCCTTCAAGCGAGAACAAACATGCTGACGTTGCGGGTGCTGATTGGACCGTATCCCGCCTCATTATCTTCTTGTACGGTTCACCAACGCCTGAGAGGCCATCGTGTAAAGGGCACGTGGGCCCTTCCGCCTTGCAACCCTTTATACACATCATCTGTGGTCACAAATCCCTCTTTATTACCATCATAATAATTCATTAAAAATCCAAAATTGCAAATAAAGTGCAATAATTTAGACTACATTTGGTATGACGATAATGGTTTATGGACTTAAAATAGTAGAATTTCTAACAATTGAATTCTGACAACGCATTGAATTCAATTTCTAATTAACAATAAGAAATAAGAATATGGATTTAGAAATTTGTGTCTATTCATATTTCTTATTCCTATTCGAAGATTTTGTTAGAATATAAATAGGCTACCGATTAAGTTCAAATTTTTTATTCTTGTATTATTTGGATTTTACTCGAATTAAAAATTTGAAGCTTATTCTTATTCACGCTCTTAGCAACAATAGAATATTAAATTTTGAGTGATTCATAACCCGTTCTATATTTCCACTTTTTAGATTGCTCAGGACAAACCAGAAACAACCAAATCCTAATCTGACTAACTCGGATGGAAAAAAATTATAATTTTTTCATTTGAAAAAGTATGACAACTTTTCCTTTTTTAGATTTGTATAGGACATAGTTTTTTTCTTCTTATTTTCTTATCCATCTTTGTAATTAGTTTTATAATGAAGATTGCCGGCGTGGTATTTGCCACCCGACCCTAAAAAAAAAAAAAGTATGACAACTTATTTTCCGTATCTATCTTATTGGGTCTATGGTCTGAAATAGTAGAATTGGGATACACGAGTGGCTAAATGGGATCTCTGATGAGAAATAATTGTTAGAATTCAATTGCATATATTTGATGAATAAAATTAGGAACATTGGCATATTGAATTTTGAATGATTCATGAGCCGTGCTATATTCCCTTTCCTGGATTGCTCAGGACAAACCAGAAAGAAACTTCATCCAAATCCTAATTAACCTGATTAACTCGGATGAAAAATATTATAATGTTGTAGCAAGAATTGAGAAAAAAATCCCACTTTAACAAAAAAAAAAAAAAAACAAAATGTGAAGACTGGAAGCTGATCAAATCATAATCTCTACACAGCGCCATAGCGGAAACAACTTTGGGCCTCTGAAATTGCCACAAATACCTGTTGTCTATTAATGGATAAATACTCACCATCAAATAAAACGGACTCAAAATTTTAAAATAAAAATTTACCTTTCTGTAGAAATTTTATGCACCAAAATATTGTAATCAATTTCATCCGAGTTTATTCTACACAAATAATTTAACTGCTTTCTAGAAAAAAATAAAATAAAATGTCCAAAACTTACCTTTCAGACTCAGATTTCAACACCAGGAAGGGCTTATGCATCTATTTTTCACAACATTCATGTAATACAGTTTGGATATTTTAATCCCACTCTTCTTTAGAAAAATCAATTCTAAAGAAAAAAAAAAGATAAAAACACCCTTCTAAATCCCCTATTTGTGACGGTTCATATCAAACAAACTAAATCATGATGGCTCTGAATTGTTGTCTTGATACCCTTGTAAAGTATTTTTAAAGACACAGCTCAAATCAAATGAATATTAGACGTGGGCAGCCGCTGTTCTAAACAACAGGCGAAAGTACTCCATTCAAAATCACAGCTAGTTTAGGATTAAAACAACATGTCATGGTAAAATTAAATAAAATATCTAATTGCGAAAATAAGAAACAGTAGTTATGAATTCATATTTTCGAAAGAATATATTGGTTTCTTTCTTTAATTTAGGATTAATACAAAACTCAATAAATAAACGTATTAATACGCTTTCATGGATTTGCCTAGCTAGCTGTCTCGAACATATATATTTTTCCATCAGGGGCGAAGCCAGAAAAATAATACGAGTGGGGCCAATCTATAAATTTTAATTTTTAAAGGGACCATTCTACATATTTATTCATACCTTTATACAATTTACCTTGTGATTTTTATAGTAAAATTTAAAAATGTAGGGAGGCCAAGCCCACTGAGGCTCCTGCCTTGGCTCCGCCCCTGTTTTCCATTTTCAGCGTAAACACAAAATACTTGCGTTAGCATCCAAATTCTTATATATTTTTTTCGAAATACTTGACAACCACTTAATATTCTAGGGTGATTGAATACAAAATTCTTTCGTTGAAGACCATGACTCTATTAATAACAAAATAAATTAAGCGAAAAATATATGTTGGCTTCAACATACAATTCTTGATATGAATTAATGATAAAAAATGGCATTTGTTATTTGTGTTTTAGAATTTTAATTGTACAAAATAGTTTTTTAGAGTACTTGAAAAATACCAAAAATACTGGAAATAATTCAATTTAAAAACAAATCAGTTTGTAGACATTTGTAAGGTCCAGTGCAAAAGCAAAATCTCGAGAGGAGACCGATGGGTTTGCAACAATTAAATGACACAGAACAGCGGCGTTAATTTTTATTTTGGAGAGTTTTAGGATTTGTATTGTCATTTCATGCAACATTTTGTTGGAAACAAATTTTTGAGGTTATTCTTGGGTCTTAAGGAGTAAGCCACGTAAATTAGGAAACAATTAATCCGTGCCATCCAAATCAGTAGGTGTTCCTGGATACGGCTAGGCGGCCGTTGTATAAAGACGCCCATAGTTAAAAGTACATTGGTGGGAGTTTTTATTTTGAAAATAAAAAATCTTCTTAAAAATTTTGCCAGCTTCTACCAAATGTACCCCTTTAAAACCTTTTAAATGATATTTGGACTGTTCCTTACAGCCATCCAAATGATTTTTAGATGATCAAAGCCGTTAAAATTAGGGTATCCGGAAGAGTATATTTGTCATTTTTCTTTAAATTGGTATTATTCTTCAGCCGTCAAAACTCAAAAGTGGGGTCAGTCTATCTCTTTTGGCATGCCTAGTGCTATAAAATACTCTGAGAAGCCACCATTTTGGGTCGTTCTTTGCCAAATCAAGTTATTGTGATTTGTGAGAAGTTGGAAACATATTAGAGAAGGGTGAATAACGAATCAGCAGCCGAATCGCATGAGTGTTTCCAAAGGAATAGACGCGTCCACTACGGTGTTGAAGTGAGTCTGAAAGGTTGGTTTTGATCATCTTATTTTTTGTAGAGGAAATATTTGTGCGAAAACGTTGAGATGAAATTGGTCAAATAGGTTATTGTTTATGCACAAAAATTCGATAGAAATATATATTTAGCAGATTGTTTGAACTTCTTTATATACTTTTTTTGTGGTGAATATGCATAAATCGACCCTTAAGTAAATTATTTAGGGGTATTACTCAGGGGCGGAGCTAGAAATAATAGTCTAGGGGGGCAAAAATGCAATTTTTAATGACCGGGGGGGCAAATTGCTTAATTTCTATACAATATTACAAAGATTAGTAATACTAATACACTAAAATCTGAAATCACAGGGGGTGCAACAGCCCTTGCCCGCACCCCTATTGGCTCCGCCCCTTGGTATTACTTACGTAAGCTAAAAGGTTTTTTCCACTTTGTAGAGATTAGGATTTGAGCAGCTTCCAGACTAGTTTTTTGAGTTGAAAAATTTCTAATTTAGAGGTACTATATGACTATATCCAAATCATGGTTTATTTTATTTGAACCACCGCGAGTGGTTTGGATATGGTACCTTATGGATTAACTAGAAATCTTAATTAGAAGTCCTCCAAATTAGAAAATTTCTTTATTGTAACTAGTTAGTAAGGATTTGGATAAGGTTCCTTCTTAGTTTCTCAAGAGCCATTTAGAAAATTGAAATATAACATAACTTATGAAATTAATATTATGAATTATTCACTATGCCACTGTTCATCCTTATTCCTTTTCATCAAGTATGCTATTACTTGACAATTGCATTTAATCAGTAAGTCAATCGGCCTAAGTAGCAGGTGTTCTTTCTGTGTGCAAAAAAATTAGAATACCTACGGCCCATGGGCCTGCTTTTTCAAGTCGTTTCTTGTTCCGACTCTTCTTCGAACAATTAACTTGAATATCAACTTTTAATCTGATCTCCAATTCCATCAAACTGTATGTGTATTACTCTGGAGTACCTTTATGACCTTGAGAGGCCTGCACTGCATATACTGAAACTGGAGATCTGTTGATAGAAAATAGCACCTCTTGGAAGCAAGTAACACATCTGAGATTCTCAACTTAACCAGTCTACACGTTCCTTTCTTTACTTTTGGTTTACAGTAGGAATATTTTTTGGAGCGAACCGCCAAGAAGAAAATGAGGCAGGATACGGTTCAAATAGCACCCGCCATGTCAGCATGTGGCGCTGGAGTTCAGGTGGAGGTTGTAGGGAGGAGCTCTAGGACACGAGCGAGGGTCGTTCCTTCTCGATTTAAGGATTCAGTTCTGAGTGATGTAGACAATAAGGAGAAATTGAGCTCCAAATCTGTTTCTGGTATCGACTCTGGAGAAAATGCAGGGAGATGGAAGATAGACTCGCTGCATCGAAAAAGAGAGATGAGCAGAGTTTGCTAGAGGAGCTGGAGACGGGGGAAATGATATGGGCGAAGTCCAGCAAGGCAAATCCACCTTGGCCGGCTATTGTCATTGAACCGAGGGAGCATGCCCCAGAGCCCAGAGGTGGTGCTAAATGCACTTGTTCCGGGTGCAGTTTGCGTGATGTCCTTCGGCCATTCTGCAAACGGAAACAGGGTATGTGTATGTTTTCTAAGGTTACTTCTTCTTTTGCCAAAGTTGTTATTGATTCCTGAATCCACATAACTAGTTTATCAAAACAAAATGCATAAATAAGATATTGTGCTTGATTTAATTAAATTCTGGAGTTTAAGTTTTTAAGATTTTGTATTTATTTTTTGCAGGACTATAGATGGGTGAAAGCTGGAATGATCTTCCCCTTTCTAGACAATGTAGACAGGTATGCTCTTAATTCTTACTACTTATAATATTGTGTAAATTTATGATAAAAAGTGAGTTTTATTCTTTTTCCCCCTTTCTATTTTTCAGATTTCAAGGTTAGAAACTGGGTAATCTCAGAACCATCTTATTTTCTTAGGAAATAGTAGAATTATTTGCGCAAACTTAAGCTGCGATAAATTGACTGAGAGTGGTTATTAGTGCATATCCATAATTACTATAATTTAACATATCCTTTTTGTTGGAACTAATTGATGTACAATTTTATGTTTCAGATGCAATTGACAGTGCACTAAGGTTCTGTAATGCGTGGGACATGGAGAAGAGCACTCGTCTTCATTCATCGAAACACATAGAGAATCGGCAGCAAGGACCAATTTTAGGGTGTTAGGTGATATTTGGGGATAGGTGTGCAGCTTCAACCAATTTCTTGATGGCAATGAAACTTTGTTGCATAAAGAAAGAAGAAAGCTTGTGAATGTGTTTGGAGTGGGGCAAAATATTATAGAAGTTTTGGCTAGCTCGTTTGTTACTTACCTTTAGGGTGTGTTTGGATGCAACGGAATAAGCCGAGAATAGGGAATAAGAATAAGAAATTTCGGTTTGCGTGCTTATCCTTATTCCTTATTCTTATACTATGGTTTTGTTAGTATAGGAATAAGGGCCCTTGTTCCTTATTCTTGTGTTGTTTGGGTTACACAAGAATAAGAATAAGCACGCAAATCGAAATTTCTTATTCTTATTCCCTATTCCCTACCCATCCAAACACACCCTTAGTGAATATTGATTTTGAATTGGTGCTTCCAAGTTTAATGTTTTCTAATTGCTTGCATTATGTTCCAGAATTAATTCTCGTGGTTTGTGTTATCTCATGTTTACATAATTTGGTTGTAAATAGACTCTGTACTCTGTCGATTTCTATATATATCTTTACAGACATATTTAATGTTAGTAAATGGTTTTGGTGCAAGAATTTGGCACAAACGCGACTACTGATCTGCTCTTTAGACTTACCCAAAATCGTTTTAATGTCTCGAGAACTAAATCAGAAATTCTTTGTTAACTTAACAGGTTATTTTACCAAACTTGCTAGATAAATTCGATCCAAAAAATATTTCTGACAACGATTTCCAAGAAAATTGTTCTGCAACTTAAGTTTGGAGGTGAAAATAGTGTTGAAGGATTTAATTAAGTTTGATGCTAGTGGAATGGTTGCTCTTAAAGGTTATACCGTTATATGCCTTCATTTTGATATCTGTACGACTATACCTACTTGCTTAGCATTAGAAGACTTGCTACGAGTAATGGAGAAAGGCCTAATACACTATAGCCGCCCAGCTTCTAACTGGACTTTAAATCTGATGTCCTCACTCGTATTTTTGTAGCTTGCGCTGCTAACTGATAACTCGAATTCAAGCTATCGAAGCAAGCTGATACGACGAGGAAATTCTTCCTTTTCACTTCAATTCCGAGAGCAGGCTTTGTGTTGCTTGTTTTTCTAAATCATATTTAAACTTATTGAGGACATTTTAAGTTTAGAAGAACGCAAGTAGCATTTTTATTCTAAATATAGAAGTGTTTTATAATCAATTGTTTGCAAGAATATTATGGGTTCTGACTTCCGAGATATCTGGAAAATCTAGCTTCAGTTAAATAAGGGCTACGGTTAAATTTTACAAGGGAAAGGGCCAAAGGGAACAAGGAGGTGCGAGATGTCAACATATCATGATGTTTCGTTGGAGAAGGGTGGTGAGTGGTGACCATGGGGCCCGGAGTCTCTGTCCGTAAAACCACTAAAATTGCGAAGGTTTAAATTTTTTATCTCCTATTATTAAATTTACACCACTGATCTGATCAAATCATAAAAATAAACGGTCCATATATATTACATTGGATAAATATTAGTTTGCTCCTTTCGGTTCAAATTTTGAATAGACCATATTCTCTACATAATTTTATTAGTAACAATAAAGATATAATTAATATGAACCTGTATATTGAATTTATCATAGTGTTATTAATACTTTACTAATCTAACACATTTGAGTTAAAATAGTAGAAAAAATATTCTCATAGCGATATTTATAAAAATTTACCCACACATTAGATGGGTGCATTTGCTAGTATTACCAAAAGCATTATAAGTTTAATTCTAAAAACTTAATTTGTACCTCTTCTCCGTCACTGGTTCCATCAGCTAGTTCAGGATTCTTTCAGGTCCAAACTGTCGCATTATGAAATTTGGAAGGGCATGCGAAGACGATTCTAATGGTCCTAAGTCGTTCTTTTCTAATGTTCCATCCGCTGGTTACATCCGTTAGTTCAGAACTTTCATCTCTTAAATCGAATTCGAATTAATTTCCTTCGCTGTCATTCCATTACGGCGCTGTATGAAATCTTGAAGGGCTTGTAGAGACTATTCGAAAGGTCGGTAGTTATTCTTTTCTGATAACTTTTGAAAACATAGGCCTGATCAAAATACTTTTTACACGGTATATTTCATTTGAATTGATTTCTTAGTACTTCGATCATCTAATTGTATAGAAATTCCAATTAAATGATCCCAAATTTGTTTATTAATTTTGTTAAATAATTTTCTAATTAAAATTCTTTTTTTAACGTAGGATTTCATTTAAAATAAATAGACTTGGTGTCATTTTGTTGAAATTTCTATGTTATTAGAACCAACAAAATTTAAAAAAATCAATTGAAATGAAATAATTTTTTAATTAAAATTTCGCGTGAAAAAGATTTTGATCGAGGCCAGGGGATTTGGCCATGTGGCATGTAAAGAATAGTTCCTCTTTCGGCGCGATGTTTCCGTGGACTATCATCTTTTTTTTTTTTTTTTCTTTTCTTGAGAGACATTTCTGTAGGCGCTCGTACAGTAACGTAATTAACCTATCAAAAAAATTGCTACAGTAGTACTGTTATTGTTGTATCCTTAATTAATATATTTTTGAAAATTTTTTAACGTCGACAATATATAATAATAATATAGGTTTCCAAGGCTGTATTATTATTTGAACACGACGACACAAAAATATCACAGATTCACAACTTTTTTTTTTTGAGAAAAAAAATAGAGATCAGGTCTCATCACAGATTCACAACTGAACTATAACTTTCGAGTTTCAATTAAAGGCTCTACGGCCGGTCGGCCGCCCTTGTGCACTTACACGTGAACCTTTTCACAGAAGATTTGTCTCCTGTTACTGTTAGTCTTCTATATATATGATATATCCCCCAAGAATAATATTCATTAATTACCTCTCTTCAAAGCTCAGCTCAGACAGAGAAAGAAAAAAAAAAACACAATTCTAGGGCTTGCACCTCCTCTGTCTAGTGTCTACAATGGTCCAACAATGGATACGATGCCAACTACTAGGCCGTGGCGGTCAAAACGCCACAGTGTATCTCGCCAGCTCAGCCCCATCCGGCATACTCTTCGCCGTGAAGTCGAAGCTGCTGACTCAGGCAGGAGACTTACAGAGAGAGCAGAGCATCCTCTCTTCTCTTCATTCTCCATACATCATCTCCTATCTTGGCTGGGACATCACAATTGACGCCACAACCATGCAGTCGGTATACAATCTCCACATGGAGTATGCGATTGGCGGGTCACTGTCTGACAAAATTAAAAAGAAAGGCGGCATGTTACCTGAAGGCTGGATTCGAGTCCGCACATGCCAAATCTTGCATGGATTGGTGTATTTGCATGATAAAGGAGTAATTCACTGTGACGTCAAGCCACAAAATATTCTCATTGGATCGAATGGTTGTGCAAAAATTGCAGATTTCGGGTGTGCCAAGTGGGAATTTACATCTAATATAGAGGCCATTGGAGGAACGCTGAATTTCATGGCGCCTGAGGTGGTGAGAGGAGAAAAACAAGGGAAGACCTCTGACATATGGGCCCTTGGTTGTACGGTTATCGAGATGGCAACTGGTCAGTCCCCATGGCAGGATGTCCGTGACCCAATAAGCGCAAGGCAAAGAATTGGGCTGTCTCACGAGGTGCCACTGGTGCCAAGTTGGTTGTCACTGGAAGCCAAAGACTTCTTGAGCAAGTGTTTCAGGAGAGATTGGAGACAGAGATGGAGTTGCAAGAAGCTGTTACAGCATCCCTTCATTAGCAATGTTGGGCTTTCCTAAGACTATTTCGAACTTCGAAGCATGACATTAGCAAATTATAGTCCGGACATTTGTGATACGGACATAAATAGTTTTATGTTTTTGTTCCCTTTTTTTTCCATCAAGGATTAGATATGTTTGACATTTAAGGGGCGTTTTGGTCGTGCAGTAAGCAGCTAGTGGATGGATATATAAGCACTAATATCAAAAAGTTATGTAATGTATGTTCGATTATTGGATAAAGATGCATATTACTACTAGAATCAGACTTATTTGCCACCATTAATTGGGACGTAATTTTCCAAATCAAGTTATTGTGAAAACATATTAGAGAAGGGTGAATAAGGAATCAGCAGCAAAATCGCATGAGTGTTTCCAAAGGAATAGACGCGTCCACTACGGTGTTGAATTCTGAGTCTGAAAGGTTAGTTTTGATCATCTTAAATTTTGTAGAGGAAATATTTGTGCAAAAACGTTGGGATGAAATTGGTCAAAAAGGTTATTTTTTATGCACAAAAAAATCATAGGAATGTAATTATTTTTTTAATATTTAGTAGAGTTTTTAACTTCTTTATATATTTTTTTTGTGGTGAATATGCATAAATCGACCATTAAGTAAATTATTCAGGGGTGTTACGTAAGCTAAAAGGTTTTTCCGCTGCGTAGATTAGGATTTGAGCAGCTTCCAGACTAGTTTTTTGAGTTGGAAAATTTCTAATTTAGAGGTACTATCTGACTATATCCAAATCATGGTTTATTTTATTTGAACCACCCCGAGTCACCGAGTGGTATGACTATGGTAACTTAACACTGTGTTTGGTTGGATGGTAGAGGATGGAATGGAAAGGAAAATATAAAGAGGGAAGGAATGGGAGGGAATGGAAAGAGAATTAAATTTACTTTTTTGTTTGGATGAATAATGAAGGAGAGGAAAAAATAATTTTACTTTCCCTCTTATATCTTATTTGGATGAATTAATCTAACAAAGGTAAAATAAGTAAAATTGACGAATTTACCCTCGAACCCTTCAACTCAATCATCTCGTAAGCAAAATCTTGTATGAACAAAGCAAAACAACAGTAAATCTCATTCCAAATGAGAAAATTTTCTTTATCGTAACTAGTTAGTGAGGATTTGGATAAGGTTCCTTCTTAGTTTCTCCAGAGCCATTTAGAAAATTTAAATATAACATGACTTATGAAATTATGAATTATTCAATATGCCACTGTTCATCCTTAATCCTTTTCATCAAGTCTGCTGTTACTTGACAATTGCATTTGATGGGAATTACTTCCTACACTCCTCAGAATTTGAGATTCACTCTTACTTGGACGAAAATGTCTTCCTCAATCCTTCAATTTACTTCCTTCAATTCATCTCAGTTCGAAAATATTTGAAAATAACAAGGGTATTTTCGTCCAAGAGGAGTGGATCTCTAAGTTTGAGGAGTGGAGAAAACAATTCCCGCATTTGACAGTAAGTCAATGGGCCCAACTGCCCAAGTAGCAGGTGATCTTTCTGTGTGCAAGAAAATTAGAATACCCACGGCCCATGGGCCCTGCTTTTTCAAGTCGTTTCTTGTTCCGACTCTTCTTCGAACAATTAACTTGAATATCTCCTGTTCCATCAAACCGTATGTGTATTAATCGCGTACCTTTATGACCTTCAAAAAAAAAAAAGAGAGAGGCCTTATATATATACTCAAACTGAGGAAATCAGAAATGTTGATAGAAAATCCTACCTCTGGGGAGCAACCGAGCAAGTAACACCATCTGAGTTTCTCATCATAACCAGTCTACATGTTACTTTCTTTATTTTTGGTTTCCAGTAGAAAACTTTTTTTGGAGCGAAGTAGTAAATCACTCTGACCTCAAAATTTGGACCTGATTTTGAATTGGAACGCCAATTTCATTCTGCAATAGTGATAGACTGAAATAGGGGTGGTGATTGCCACCTGAACTTCAAAAAAAAAAAAAAAAGATAGACTAAAATAGGCAACCTCAATTCTCTGACCTTGACTAACAACTCGAAACCAATCAGGTCACTAATTGTTGTACCAAATGCATTTTGAATTCTCATCGATTTTAAGGCTTTCTTGTTGTTTCGACTGAATTTGCTAACCTAATTAGGGTTTTTAGATTACTTATGACGCTAATAATGAGGGATTTACGAACACAGATGTTGGAACTTGAGAACTTAAGCGAGCGCTGCATTGATGAACCGTACAAGAAGAAATTGAGGCAGGATATAGTTCAATTAGCATCCGCCGATTCTGGATGTGGTGCTGGAGTTCTGGTGGAGGTTGTCGATAGGAGCTCTAGGACAGGAGCGAGGGTTCTTCCTTCTCGCTTTAAGGATTCAGTTCTAATTGATGGAGACAATAAGCAGTTGTGAAAATGCAGGTATCGATTCGGTTTCAGGTATCGATTCTGGAGAAAATGCAGGGAATTCATTGAATATCAACATGAATTTGGTTCTGAAAATCTCCAAATCCAAGTCAGTTGTGCATAAGTATGCCAATCCTTCAGAAAACGAGGAAGTACGGATGGAAGAGAGACTCGCTGCATCGAAAAAGAGAGATGAGCAGAGCTTGCTAGAGGAGCTGGAGATACGGGAAGTGATATGGGCGAAGTCCAGCAAAGCAAATCCACCATGGTCGGCTATTGTCATTGAACCGAGGGAGCATGCCCCAGAGGTGGTGCTAAATGCACTTGTTCCGGGTGGAGTTTGCGTGATGTACTTTGGCCATTCTGCAAACAGAAACTGGGTACATAGAAGTTTCTAAGTTTGCTTCTTCTTTCGCCAATGTTGTTATTGATTCCTGAAGCCACATAACTTGTTTATCAAAACAAAATGCATAAATAAAAACAACAATCGAGATATTGTGCTGGATTTAACTAAATTCTGGAGTTTAATTATTTTTTAAGATTTTGTATTATTTTTTTGCAGGACTATGGATGTGTGAAAGCTGGAATGATCTTCCCCTTTCTAGACAATGTAGACAGGTATGCTGTTAGTTCTTACTACTTATGATAATATTTGTGTAAATTTATTATAAAAAGTGAGTTTTATTTTTTTCTCCTTTCTATTTTTCAGATTTCACGGTTAGAAACTGGGTAAGCTCAGAACCATCTTATTTTCTTAGGAAATAGTAGAATTATTTGCGCAAATTTAAGCTGCAATAAATTGACTGAGAGTGGTTATTAGTGCATATCAATAATTACTATAATTTAGCATCTCCTTTTTGTTGGAACTAATTGATCTACAATTTTATGTTTCAGATGCAATTGACAGTGCACCAAGGTTCTATAGTGCATGGGACATGAACAAGAGCACTCGTCTTCATTCATCGAAATACAGAGAGAATTAGCAGCAAGGACCAATTTAGGGTGTTAAGGTGATGTTTGGGGATAGGTGTGCAGCTTCAACCAATTTCTTGATGGCAATGAAACTTTGTTGCGGAAAGACAGAAGTAAACTTGTGAATGTGTTTGGAGTTAGGCAAAATATTATAGAACTTTTGGCTAATTAATTTGGTGCACTTGCTTGAATATTGATTTTGATTTGGTGCTTCCAAGTTTAATGTTTTCTAATTAAAAGTGTATAAGGAGAAGAAATATTAACTGTTAGAATTAGTGAATGGAGACAGAAAATGAACGAGAGAGAACAGTGCGGCTAGGGTTGAATAATTTCTGTTATTCCAAAAGTAAAGTTTACACAATATAAAGAAAATGGTAAAATTACCTACATAACCCTAGAAAACTAAATATTGCCTATTGCCTAATGTGAGATAAGAGACATTTCTAACAATCTCCACCTTGGATCGAAATCTCACCTAAAAATAAAAACAACCTAAACTACAAAAGCCTAATCAACTACAAATAGAAATTAACTCCATGCAATAGTTGAACTTCGTGGTCGGTATCGGCTTAGTAAGCATGTCAGCTGGATTGTCGACAGTTGACACCTTCTTGATCTCGATTATGCCCTTCGAGATAACTTGTCGAACAAAATGAAATCTGACATCAATGTGCTTGCTCCACTCGTGGTACATGTGGTCCTTCGCCAAGTGAATGACACTCTGACTATCACAAAAGATAGTAGTCGCACCTCCATGTGTTGAGATCTCACTAAGCAAACCTTTGAGCCAAATGGCCTCCTTAACACCTTCCGTTACCGTCATGTACTCGGCTTCGGTTGTAGACAAGGCAATAGTGGATTGCAAAATTGCTTTCCAACTAATCGCACATCCACCTAAAGTAAAGACATAGCCGGTCAAAGACCGTCTCTTATCAAGATCACCCATGAAATCTGAGTCCACATAACCTGTTAGCTTCGCACCACTCCTCCCAAACTCCAATCGTGCATTCGCGGTACCTTTCAAGTAGCGAAGGATCCACTTGACCGCCTCCCAATGCACCTTACCAGGGCACGACAAATAGCGACTTACCACGCTAACAGCATGAGCAATGTCTGGTCGAGTGCAAACCATCAAATACATGATGCTCCCAACAGCACTCGAGTATGAAATTCGTGACATAGCACTCTTTTCCTTTTCAGTCTTAGGACTCAATTGTTTTGATAATCTGAATTTCGTTGCAAGAGGAGTCGAAACGGGTCTCGCATCCTTCATCTCAAAACGTTGTAACACCTTATCAACAAAACCCTTTTGTGAAAGATACAACTTTCCTTTGGGTCTGTCCCTTAGGATCTCCATTCCAAGGATCCTCTTGGCAGGCCCTAAGTCCTTCATCTCAAATTTTGAATTTAATTGTTCTTTCACTTTCTTAATCTCCTCCTTGTTTGTTGCTGCTAACAACATGTCATCTACATAAAGAAGTAGATACATGAAACTTCCATCCAGCAACTTCTTAAAGTAGACACAAGAGTCATACTCTGATCTCTGAAATCCAATGTTTGCCATGAATGCATCAAACATCTTATACCACTGCCTCGGTGATTGCTTAAGGCCATACAAAGAATTGTTTAACAAGCACACGTGGTTTTCCTTACCAGCAACTTCATATCCCTCGGGTTGTTGCATATAAATCTTCTCCTCAAGATCACCATGTAAAAATGCAGTTTTCACATCTAATTGCTCGAGCTCTAAGTCTCCCATGACAACTAAAGAAAGCAAAACACGAATAGAAGTGTGTTTTACCACTGGTGAGAAGACATCATTGAAATCCACACCTTCAACTTGACTATAACCTTTAGCTACTAATCTCGCCTTGTAGCGAAAACCAGCAGTGTCATTTTTTCTCTTAAACACCCACTTGCAGCCCACAATTTTCTTTCCTTTGGGCGGCTCCACAAGTGTCCATGTTTGATTCTTATGAAGAGAATTAATTTCCTCTTCCATGGCAGCGGTCCATTTGCCCGCATCACGAGACAAAATCGCTTGTTTATAACACGAGGGCTCACAAAACTCCACCTCTTCTGCTACCGCCAAATAATAGGCGAAATCTGAGTAGCCATACCTAGAAGGTGGCCGTATCTCCCTCCTTGTGCGATCTCTCGCCAAAGCATAGTTTTGCTCTTCATCAGAGTCATCTGACTCATCAAATGAGTCAACAAGTCGAGGTTCACCACCATGTGATGAATCTTGTCCAGTCACACTTGGTTGTGGATTCGAGGTCTCTAACTCCACCTCACTCGATACATTCTCGACCTTCTCGGTCAATTCGAGCTCATTGCTCGACTGAACAACCTCAAGCTCCTTACTCGGCTCGGGCTCTTTAACCCGCAACATAGTCGATTCATTAAATGTCACATCTCTCGAAATAAGGAATTTCTTTCCCTTAGAATCCGGACACCACAATCGGTAACCCTTAACTCCGGATTCATATCCGAGTAGGATACACTTTTTCGCTCTTGGCTCAAGCTTTCCCTCGCTCACATGAGCATACGCGGGACATCCAAACACCCTTAAGTTTGAGTAATCAGCTGGCTTGCCAGACCAAACTTCTTCAGGTGTCTTGCACTCAATAGCAGTATTAGGTGAACGATTGACCAAATAACAAGCCGTGTTAATGGCTTCTGCCCAAAACTCTTTACCTAGACCTGCATTCGAGAGCATACAACAAGCCTTCTCGAGTAGCGTCCTATTCATTCGCTCAGCCACTCCATTTTGTTGTGGAGTGCCGACAACCGTCCGATGCCGAGCGATTCCTGCATCATTGCAGAACTGATTGAAATCCTTATTGCAGAACTCAAGACCATTGTCAGTTCGCAACCTCTTAATCTTCTTACCGGTTTGGTTCTCGAGAAGAGTTTTCCACCTTTTGAAAGTGGCAAATACTTCACTCTTCTCCTTAATGAAATAAACCCAAACCTTTCTAGAGAAATCATCAATAAATGAGAGCACATATCTGGAGCCATTACCCTTTGAGGGTACTTGCGAGGGACCCCACAAATCCTAATGGATATAATCTAAAGTGCCTTTAGTGCGATGGATGGCTGTCGAGAAGCTCAATCGCTTCGACTTGCCAAAGACACAATCCTCGCAAAAATCAAGCTTGGAAGTACTTTGCCCACACAACAGGCCTCGCTTACTTAAAATTGCCAAACTACGCTCACTCATGTGACCCAACCTCATATGCCACAGCTTTGTATTGTCTGAATCTGTGTTTGAGGTGGAACTTGAGGTAGCAACGGCAATATTGCCTGTCACCGTGGTTCCCTCCAAGAAATAGAGAGTGCCAACCTTCTTTGCCTTCAACATGACAAGAGCCCCTTTTGACACACTAAGGACTCCACCTTCACTTTTAAACTTACAACCGACATCTTCAAGAGAGCCCAAAGAGATCAAGTTCTTTGTTAAATCCGGGATGTGTCTCACACCCGTCAAAGTACGGATGACTCCGTCATGCATCTTGATTCTCACCGTACCGACACCTGCGACCTTACACAGGTGATCGTTACCTAAAAGGACTCCACCTTCATTAGTCGATTCATAAGTGGCAAACCACTCTCGATTTGGGGTCATATGTTGAGAAGCACCGGTATCCATCACCCAACTCTTCTCAAACTTTTTTTTTCCGTTCGTAACAAACAGCACATTGTCTGAAACTGAATCAGATTCGGCAACATTAGCCTCACCTGAGGTGGCACCTTTAGACTTTGCCTTCTGTTTGTTCTTAAGTTTGTAACAGTCGGCCTTAATGTGCCCCTTGTTCTTACAATACCCACAAAATAGGTTCTTGTGCCTAGACTTAGAACAGTTATTCCCTGAACCTTGAGTTCTCTCCTTTTGTCTCCCTCTCTCAACAAATAAACCAACATTCTGTTGGCTGCCCTCAACTACTGTCAAGTCATTGTCAAAGTCAGACTTGACAAGTAAGTTACTCTTCACATCCTCAAGGGTAAGTGAATCACGACTATGAAGCATAGTCTCCTTAAACCCCTTATACGACCCCGGTAAGGAACACAACAAGACCATGGCCTTATCCTCATCGTCCGTCTTAATACCAATCCTCTCCATCTCATGAAGGAGAGCGGTATATTATGAAATATGGACCTTAATGGATGTACCTTCGGTCATTCTCAAAGAGTGAAATATTTGTTTTAACCTCAATCGGTTTGTAACCGACTTCTGCATAAAGATTTTCTCTAATTTCTTCCAAGCACCGGATGCCGATGTCTCTGAGAGAATCTCTTGAAGAGTTGAGTCACTAAGACACAATTGAATTGTTGAGAGAGCCCTATCATCCATAGTCTTCCATTCAATATCCTTCTCTTTCCCCTTTAATGAGTCAGGTCGACCGGTAATGGCCGTCTTAACTCTTAAATTAGACAATATTGCCTTCATCCTTACTTGCCATAGCGCAAAGCTACTTGTGCCATCAAATTTCTCAATGTCAAATTTAGTAGACATTGTTGAATTTGAACTCATGGTATTACACCCTTAATTTCAGAGTATCAAATTCAATCTCAAAATCACCAAAACCGAAACACTTGAAAGTCACACTAGACTGTATGAAAAACGCAACCTTGAATTTATTTTCAGAATTACTGAAACGAATTAGAACTTGAGGGATATAACCAAATCAAGTTCACCAAATATGTTGCGGCTCACAAGTGCCAGAGTCAAATGAGACAAACAAGTAAAATTAAGCAAATTTTCTTTCTGGACCTTGTGCGTTTAATTAAACACGAGTAGTTGCCGAAATGTAAAGATTTGCAAATCTTTACCAAGCAAGTAAAATAAAGTATTTTGCTCCCTGACCTAAGTAAGTGTGTGATTGATTGAAACTTTCAAAAGTCAAAAGATCAACTAAATGTTGCTTTGACCACCGATTAGAGAAATACAAAAGTATTATGCACAAATCGGACAAAAGCCCACAAATCGGACAAGGAACTAAAATACTAGGCACACAAAGCAACAGCGGCTCACCTTCGATCTAGCACCACGCAGTGAGAGATGGAAATGCGGAAGCCTACACCGCGTGGAAGCAAAATGATGGCCACTCACGGAAACGTTAGCTGAACGGGAGAGAGAGATCGGAACATAGCTCTTGATACCAGTTTGTTAGAATTAGTGAATGGAGACAGAAAATGAACGAGAGAGAACAGTGCGGCTAGGGTTGAATAATTTCTGTTATTCCAAAAGTAAAGTTTACACAATATAAAGAAAATGGTAAAATTACCAACATAACCCTAGCCGCACTGTTCTCTCTCATTCATTTTCTGTCTCCATTCACTAATTCTAACATTAACTATGATAAATCATTATGTGTGACCGTGAGCATGGATTCAGGCACCAACCTTCGAATTCCCTAGATGGTCCCATAGCTCCTTATCATCTTCTTTGAGAAGTTAAGGTAAACGCAAAAGTGTTTTATTAATATCGACAGAGCTATTTGTAAGTATTTTAACGATCCTAAAATGCGGAAATAATCAGAATCTTAGATTATCTCTAGCCATCGCCGATCGAAATCGAGCGTTGAGTGGATAAACTTGAGACCCGCAAGCCATGCGTCTCCTTCTTATCTCCTGCAATCTGCAAAGACTCCTTAGCGAGAAGGCACTACACGAACCGTTGAGACCTCCCTTGACTCGATGGTGAACTCAGGGAATGACGGCCCTGACTTGTTTCCCTCTCTCTTCTTATACCTTCTCTCTCTTGTTCTCTTCTAATTAGACAAACTGAGAAAGTGACATTAAGCTTACTGTACTCCATCATAACATGGCTTAAGTAGGTGTTCTTATCACTTAGAGGGCTCATACAGTGGATTAGATCAAAGGGTGCAATGATCATACCATTATGTCTAGATTCAGTGTCCCAACGGTAACGATCCGCCAACATTTCTGGCGATCCGCTTGACAAACAAGCGGTCCGCTAGACTTGGCGTTTTGGATAGAATATTACACTATTATCTAACTGTGCACATCAGTAATATTTCTGAATACTTATATGGTTGATCCAGTTCCACATCTTACTCTAAAGCTTTTTCTTCAACCTCCTTTGCACTACTTTTTAGATTCTCCAATGTATCCATTATTAATTGCAATGTTTCTTTCTTTGTGCAAGAAGGGTTCACCAAATATTTAATCCAATAAGGACATGACATTAATTATTGAACATTACTGGAGATGAATCTTGCCTTTTCAGACCCGATATATGATGTTGTACCAGTGTGTTCTTAGCCAATTAATAGTAAGTTGCTCTTAATGTTTTTTTTTAATGGAAAAGGTCTTGAACTCATGATGGCCGATTGTTGTTGCATTAACTCGAGTAAATTTGTCTGATTCCTGGCTCGTACAAATTTGAAATCTCTGTTCCGGCGACACACCTTAAAAGACCAATAGTTACATTTGGTAGTGGATTAATTAATCTTCTCCTTTTCCTGTCTAAATCTAGATTGTTTCTCTATGCTTGATTTAGTTGATAGTGGAATTAAGTCTAGAAGAAGTATTTGGAGTTTTTCTTTAAAATAGTTTTAAATAGTATACTAATATATATATGTTGCTCTATACTTTTTGGTTCCACTTTTTTTATGCATTATCTGTTCTGCAGTTTATTTTCTTTTCGATTTTCGTTTTGAGGTTCTCATCAAAGGTATAAATTTATCTGTCTACACCATGGTTGATATATATAATAAACTAAACTACAAATAAAGCTTACTATAATAGCAAAATTTAACAAAATGACGAAAAGAAAAATAGATCGTGCAACTCATGACACCGCAGTAGTATATATATATACCCACAGTCACGAGTTATTAGATTAAGTTTTTTTCAAACTAGGTCGCCAAGAAACAATTACCAACAAATAAAAATTGTTTATTAATTAAAACAAAAAAACAGCTCTCATTCAAGACATGTTTGTTGTTCATTTGTTGTAAGCTGGATGTGAATGTCATTAGTTTTAATATTTTCATCCATGCAAGCTCGCCGTTCAATTTCATCATAGAAGTAAAGGAAAAACAAGAAATTTCAGTAATTTCATTTATAACATTGATCAAAAAAATTATTGATGTCCGTTTTTAATTTTCGAACTAATAATGGCATTAGAGTAATGTTACCATATCTAGTAATTCTACCATTCCACAATTTTGGTGCCAAATAATTCATGATCAACTTGCAGTGAAAATTGCATAAAACCACAATCTTGTCTCAGCTCCACAAACATATAGCCAAAAACATATATGAGTTTAATTCTTGAAATTAACTTAATTTGTACATTTTCTCCGTCTCTCTGGTTCCATCCGCTAGTTCAGGTCCAACCTGTCGGTTTGTTGAATTTGGATGGGCATGCAGATACGATTTCAGGTTCAACCCTGTCGCTTTATGAAATTTGGACGGACATGCAGATACGAGTTCTAATGGTCAGAAGTTATCCTTTTCTAAGAACTTTCAAAGGATTTTTGTTTTTGTTTTTTTGTGAGAAATTCATCTCTTAAATCGAATTCGAATTAATTCCCTTCTCTGTCAGGTAGAGACTATTCAAAACGTCAATAGTTATTCAAAAGGGAACAATTCAAAGCTATATTGCATGGATACATGTACGAATGTCGTATCCCGTACGGTGCAGATGCAGCAATACGAAAATTTTGAAAAATCTCCAATATATATATATATATGGCGCGGCGATATATACATATATATTTTTATTTTATTAAAATATGATGAAACTTGTTGTATATGAAATTTGTTAATTTTGAAAATTGTTGTATATTTTCAATATGAAGAACAACTTGAACGGTTTGGATTGACCATTTGAACTTTGGATCTCGAAAAATGATTTGATGGCACAGAGGGTCCTGTGCCATCAAGTCATTTCTCGAGATCCAAAATTCAAATGGTTAATCCAAACCGTTTAAATTGTTCTTCATATTGAAATATTTTTGGAGATAATTTTATATTTTTTTTTATTTTTTGCTATTTATTATAATATTTTTAAAAATATTATGATTAGAGTATTTCAGACCCTCCAATTTTGAGAATATCATAATAAATAAAAAAAATTGAAAAAAGTGTAAAATTTAGTCTCCATGAGTATTTCAATATTGTGATCAACTTAAACGGTTTGAATCGACCGTTTGAATTTTGTATCTCGAAAAATGAGTTGATATAAAATCGATGGCATGTGTCATCGATGGCGCGTTAGCCATTCTCTCTCTCTCTCTCTCTCTCTCTCTCTATATATATATATATATATATATATATATATATATAATTATATTGTGAACCATGATGAATAGAGGATTCCGTGCACCATGACCGTTTTGGTCGGTGATTTTGCAAATTGACAAATCTAAATTAACCAATCTAATCTATATATTGAAATCTCATAGCAAACAAAATTTTACAATTTTGAATTTGTTTACTATTTTTTCGAATTTTTTAAATCTTGCCTTTTTTTAGTACAAATACACTAATTTATAGCAAAAATAGTAAGTTTTAAAAAAATTCGAGAAAAAGTAAAAAATTTTGTTTTTTATGGGATTACAATTTATAGATTGATTGGTTAAATTAGATTGACAATTTGTGGAATTACCGACCAAAATGGTCGTGGTGCACGAAACCCTCTATATATGCATCATGGTTCACAATAATTTTTTTTATATATATATATATGATAATTGAGGCGGTGATATGAATTTTTTTTTAAAAGCTCCATTAAATTTTCAATATTTTAGAATTTAAAATAATTAGATTCGCCACGTGGCACACCTAATACGAATATCGGTTAATCAAACATATTAAAATAATCGGGTTAGTATTAGTATAGGATGTTGGACCACCTAAAAATAACACTCTAAGTCTACAACAAATTTATTATTGATTGTTTAAGAATGATGCATTTTTACTCCGAATAATTAATCTCCATTTTATTCTTAGGCGATCCAAACGACCAAATAGATTTTCAAGTCTGTATTTAAATACGATGATTACTCAGAAGTCAAAAATATCACGACTGAACAATAACTTCCCAGTTTCGACTTTCAACTTAAAAGCTCGACGGCCGCCCGGTTACACTTACACATGAACCTTTTCACACACGGGATAATATTCATTACCTCTCTTCAAACTTCAAAGCATCCATCGAAAATTTTCTCCTTTATGTTATTCTTCTATATATATATATATATATCCCCCACGAATAACACTCATTACCTCTCTTCAAATCTCAGCTCAGACACAGAAAGGGAAACAATAATTAATTCTAGGGCTTGCACCTCATCTGTCTACAATGGTTAAACAATGGATACGATGCCAAAAACTCGGCCGCGGTCACAACGCCACAGTGTATCTCGCCAAGTCAGCCACATCAGGCAGACTCTTTGCTGTGAAGTCGAAGCAGCTGTCTCAGGCGAGAGACTTACAGAGAGAGCAGAGCATCCTCTGTTCTCTTCATTCTCCACATATCATCTCCTATCTTGGCTGGGACATCACAACAAACACCACAACCATGCAGTCAGTGTACAATCTCCACATGGAGTATGCACCTCGTGGGTCCCTGTCCGACGAGATTAAAAAGAAAGGCGGAATGTTATCTGAAGGCAGGATTCGAGCCCGCACATGCGAAATCTTGCATGGGTTGGTGTATTTGCACGATAAAGGAGTAATTCACTGTGACATCAAGCCACAAAATATTCTCATTGGATCGGATGGTTGTGCAAAAATTGCAGATTTCGGGTGTGCCAAGTGGGATTGTATGCCCAATATAGAGCCCATTAGAGGTATGCTAAATATCATGGCGCCTGAGGTGGCGAGAGGAGAAAAACAGGGGAAGACAGCTGACATATGGGCCCTTGGTTGCACGGTAATCGAGATGGCGACTGGTCAGTCCCCATGGAAGGATGTCCATGACCCAATAAGCGCAATGCAAAGAATTGGGCTGTCTCACGAGGTGCCAGTGATGCCAAGTTGGTTGTCACTAGAAGCCAAAGACTTCTTGAGCAAGTGTTTCAGGAGAGATTGGAGACAGAGATGGAGTTGTAAGAGGCTGTTACGGCATCCCTTCGTTAGCAATGTTCGGCTTTCTTAAACTGTCTCAAAGCATGACATGAACAATAAGTCAATAATCGACTCTGAGTCTATTTGAACGACTGCTCTGGAATTGCTAATGAGGAATTCTTTGTCGAAGTGTCAAATACATAACTTATATTTTTAAAATACACTTTAAGGCTCCGTTTGAATAGGTGTGGGAAGAAGAGAAGAAGGGAAAAAGTGGAAAGAAGTATTGAAAAGTATGTAACTTTGTGAAGAGTTTGGATTGTTTATAATTTTGTTTTTTTTTCTTTCTTCTTCTTCTTCTTCTTTCTTCCAACGATCCAAACGCACCCTAAGGAAAAAGATTTTAAGAACATTTTATTCACCACGAACATTAAAAAGTGGAAAAAAAAATGATAAGTTTAATTTTTCATTGAGGTGTCTTATTAATTTTTTGATGCTTCTATATTTTCTTCACCCTTTTTTTTTTCATCAATGCGTACATAAGACAAATGCTGTGTTATTGTGTACAAGAGAATTAATAGTGCAGTAAGGGGATTTTGGAGGACGGGCAAATATGGATAGAGAAGATCAAAGGCATATTCTATATATAGAGATCAGATAATTAATACAAAGTATGACCCATAACTCTTAATTGTAATTAAGAATACTACACGAATCTTAATTTTCAGAATTATATGTCAGAGTCCATGAGAATCAACTCTTGTATACCCCGTCAGTTTTAAATATCTCATCTATAGTTGAACATTGATTAAAACAAAAATTTTCAAGATCTTCCATTTTTAGTTTATAGTTGAATTATTTTTACTTTTTCAGCATCTTTATAATACATACAAAGAACATGTCCTACGGACAGAACCAAACACAAAACAAAAATAACAAAGGACATGTCATCTTAATTATATTCAGCATGTCCAAAACTAATTAAATCTATACTAGACAAATATATAGTTATAAAGCGCTAATTTCATATTTGAATTACTAATTGGATTACATAATAGAAAGCCACCACACATGCAAAAAGTGTCAATTGCTTCTCGCATGGATTTTTGTCACTCACCGGACGCACCTCCCGATCAAAGTACTTCTTCAGTCGGCGGCTCTCCTTCTTCGGCCCAGAGGACAACATCACTGTTTTCTTCCTGCTTTTTCTCTGGATGGTGGGCCCACAAATTGCCTCTTGACAGTCTTCATTAATTACCTCTATAAACATGTCAGATATAGCCTTGTGCTCGGATGCCTGTCCTGTTTTGGTTGTCTTGGAATCGGTACTGCCCTCTTGCGTGCACATCAGTGGTAAAACTGCTATCAAAATTCAACTTCAAAGTTGACACAGTGGAGTACTGACTTGACCTGGAGGCATTGTTCTTGGTGACACGCATGGAGGTAGCAGCCCACTTTGAGTTCAGGTCAGAGTGCCAGAGTTTGAGTTCTTCTCGAGAAATAACGGGTAGTTGCGATGGGTCTGGCCGGTGATAGATTGTCTGGGAGAAAAGAAATAAGAGCGCATCAGCCAAGAGTTTGGATCGTCTTTGTATAGGTCCTCCATCAATGGCGGAACCAAGAATTTTTATGACGGGTTAAAAAAATTTATAATATGAATATTTTAAAAATATAATAATAAATATTCTTATTTATAAATTTATTTTGTTAACGATTGCTTATTGGATGTGATCATACCAACACTAAAGTACCGAAAGTTCTTATGTTGCATCCTTTTGGCACATCATATATGAAAAAAAAAATCTATGTATTAAAGGTTTCTTGATGACATACAAACAACAACTTACATATTTAATTTAGGTTCAATTTAGAAATTTATATATCTAATTCAATAAGTAATTAGTATGAATATCTCACAAAATAATTAGTTTAATTTTATGAAATATATAATAGAAATCATTCATCAATTTGCATTGGTGCTAATTATTACTAAATGTCAAAGTCCATAAATTATTGATGTGAAAAACTCAAAAAGACAATCAATATTTGTGACACTTGAAGATATACTAGTGGATTTTCGCGCGTTGCGCGATCTATTTTTAAATTTTTAAATTTTATTGTTGAATTTTAGTTATGGTGGTACTTTCAGATTCTTTATTATTTAAAAGTTGTTGTGCAAACTGACAATAAAATATTTGAATTATTACTACTATATGAAATAATAATAAAATTTGGAAAAATATGAAAGAAGCAACTATGGAAGCTAGTAATCAAATAACCAACATACGATACATATGCTACTGCTAAAAAAATTAAAATAAAAGTACATCAAACCAAATCAAGCAGCTGCCAAATTAAATTGATCAAGTAGCTACCAAATTAAGGAACCATGCTAGAAATCCACGGGACAATAGTGTGTACTAATTATTTTATTTAAGGTACTAATTTACTAATTTTTTTATGCGCTATATTCTCCTTACAGTCAAACTGATGTGACATAATATTCAAGGCATTCAATCTGTATTTGCAAAATTTCATATGCCAAATTTATTATAAACAATTCAAAGTTTGGATGGGGTTGGAATAAGAGGGAATTGCAAATTTCCGGAATTTCATAAGCCAAATTTATTATAAACAATTCAAACTCTTCACAAAGTTACATGCTTCCCAATAAATTTATGCCTAGAATGCAAATTTCCCAAATTCTTGCAACATCCAAACGGCCCCAATAATACTAATAAGGACTTACACGCTAGAATGAGATAAATTCTCTCCATTAGGTTGTTCGATCTTAATGGGGTCAAGATGCAAATTTTCTCTAAGGTAAATCTTTAATAACTACAATGCATCTACTATCGCTATATAAGCTAGACTGCTTTAGGAAATCTGTAATCAAAATCATTCAATAAAGATTGCCATTCTTTCTCTAATACACACTCTCGTCTCCTCCTCTTACCAGTAAACTTAATACCCTTAACCAGTAAACCCTTACAAAAAATACCTTAGCAGTCAACAGCACCATCGATTATATGTAGATCTGTGTTGTCAAAAAGAGAATTTCCAATGAAGATCCACATCAACAAATCAGTTGATTAATACTGAAAAAAGAAAAATATGGCAAGACCTGCAATCGGAAAGAAAAATATGACTCAATTATTGTCAAATCAATGTCTAGCTGAAATAAACTAAACTTATAAACAAAAAAAAGAACGATAGTTGTTTTAAAATTCCATTGACCAAAGAATACTATCTATAACTAAACCCCACACTTACTGGATGACAATGTCTTTTGTTTTGTACCCAATGACAATGTTTGTATGGTATTGCAACCTAGGTTTTTGCTCTTGGTTTTCAGTATTGTATAAATCTATACTGGATATTGCTGCATAGTACTGGATGAAAAAAAAAAAATCACTAAGGTTTCCTTGTTGTCCATTATGTCCAATCCTATACTCATCAGATTTTTTATCCAGTCACATTGCATTGCATAAGATAAAATGCAACAAAACAAATATAGCTACTTACAACAAAATGATTAACTAAAACTTAAAGTTAGGCTATCTGAGATATAAGGTATCTAACCATAGATTGGTTATGACTTAATTTTCCTCTGTTGAAGACTTTAACTCACATCTGGTAAATCTACTAATTTGGGGCACAGGGGCCACTCATTAGTATTGCTGGCCCATTTCTCCTGGCTGTCAGGAGTCGAGTTAGGGACTTAGGGTTCAAGTTTGCATCAGTATCTTTCCTATCCTACAAATTTAGAAATAAAAAGTTTATTAGTATGATCATTCCCATGAAAATTAATTGAATTTCAACAAACACCACTAAGTTAACCAATAAGCTCCTCAAATTTTTACTCTAAACTTCATGTAAAATAATAAAAGAATTGAGTTTTAATTTGGTTTTGTCAGTTTCTCCCTTTGCAATAGTGCTTCTTTCACAATAAACAGTTCATAAAACTTGATAAGCAAAAGCCAAATCAACTTGGGCTATCTTTGTTCAATTCATTTTTTATCTGATAGATAACAAAATGAACAACAACAAAACACCAAAAGAACTCATTTTCAATTAGGAAGAACTAATCAAAAGCTAATTGAACCACCTTTACAACAAATAATATAACAATGTGATATTAAATGCAACCAACAAACATTTCAAAACAAAGTCATGCACGGGTAGCAAAATGCAAAAGAATTAAAAATGAATACGGAAATACAGTAGTAGTGTTTAAATTACAAAGTACCTGATCTCCAAGGTTTCTATCAGGGTGAAGTCGCAAGGCCAATTTGCGATATGCCTTCTTTATCTCTTGTTGTGTTGCTGTTCTTTCCACCTCAAAAATCTGTACAAAATAATGTTAGCTATTATTTCACCTAAAATTTACTCCCTTCTTTATTGCTCTAGTACGTGCTTCTTTAATTAGGTTCATAGTGGTCTATCTACTCATTATAAACAGATCAACTGAACTTCAACAAAATTAGATCAGAATACAATTCAACAATTCAAATCTACCAACCATAAAGCTTCAATATATATGCAAAATTTTGTGCCCCTAAACTTGTTCCGTTGCACTACAGTTCCTTAGATCACGAAATTTGTGAGGTAATATAAATCAACATCTAAGGATAACCAAATTTTAGTACCCATGTACACTTGTTTCTTAGAGAAAGGAGGATTCATAACTTATAATTGATTTTGAATGGAAAAGAAAAGACTGGAAAATTACAATTCAAGAGGCAACGATTTAATAGCCTCAGATGCCATTTCATTATCCAAAAGGATTTGTTTTCATCTGCAAGCTTGATAACTATCGTATCTGCAGAATAACTTGTATAGTTTCATGGGTGGTACTCATTATTTTCACAAAATTGAAGCTGGATCTTACTTGTTTGAGCACAAATTAGCAAAAATAACATAACAAAAAAGAAATTATCATTCTTTAAGGAAAAAGCAAACCTTAAAAATATTCCATTGGAAAAATCATCAGAGGCTAAATTGAGATGAGGGCAAAATTAGAAGGAACAAACTGCAAACAGGAAAAAAATTCCAAATTAACGATGAAAATAAAAAATGCACATGGAAGTGAAACAGTAAAATTGAAGAAGAAAATCAAGGAAATCAGAAAAGAAAGATAAGAATTTTTTTGTGTCTTTCCTAATTTTATTTTTGTATGTGCAGGCATAGGTTCTATTGAAAAACAACTAAGAGGATATCAAGAGAGAAGGGAAAAAGAGGGTACCTTTTAATATATCAATGCTACCAGCATCCACCTTGACTGTACCATACGCAAGCCAAATCTGGAAAAAGAGGATAACTACATAGATGAAGGAAGAATCATAGAAAAAGTAAAAGAACTGTAGAAAGGCCAAATCCCACCTCCATAAATCAAGGAAGAAGCATAGAAACTAATCGATCTAGAAGAGACACAAAGAGATGAAGAAGAACCTAATGAAGGAACAATTGATAGAAAAAAAGTCGAATTCGTACCAAACTGGAAGAGGAGCGAATGAGGACGATGTCCTTACAATATAATCGGTGAGGCAATGCCGGAGGGCGTCGTGATCGGCCGCGAGGAGTCCCGCTCTCTGACCTCGAAAATTGTGCAAAACAACCAAGCATTCCTCGACTTGTTCTCTTTACCTTTTTGACCAGGCAAAATCAATCAGAGGAGAAGAGAAAAACGGAGTAGCAGATGAAAGAAAAATCGAGCAGTACAGGGAGAGGGAAAAAGAGGAAGACAGAGAGGTCAGCGAGTACAAACTCACAGTGTATTGACTCTTCACCGTACGGAAGCCACATGGGTAGAGAGCGGTGGGCAGCTGGCCAGCTGAGAACTCTCCAGAACAAAATCAATCGAACGGAGAAGAAGAGCTAAATCGGAGGGCCAAGATACGCAGAGGAGATTGAACGGTAATGATCGAAATACTGTCGGGAGAACTGTGGATCAGCAGTATCGGATGCGGATGTAATTCTGTGGATTAATGTATTGTTTTTGATTTTCTATTTATTTTTTTTAACAAAAATAAATTGGGCAAATCACATATGGGGTTCACTAGTAGAATATTTATTTAATATATATGGAGTTAAAATATTAAAATTTCTAATAAACATTCATATTGTGAGTATAAATTTATATGCATAGTGGTAATTTTCATAAATTAATGGAGGTCAATTGACCCGTTTCTTCCATTTAACTCCGCCACCGTCCATCAAGTCTTCTCTCGCAGTTTTCTCAAAAATTAAATCAAACAGACTCCCGACTGAAATCTACACAATTTGGCAAACGTAATTACAAAAATCAAGCTTCTAACCTTTACCACTTTTATCTATAGTGAAATAAAATCCGTTGACTTAACATTAACAAAATAAATATTTGGCAGTGGGCACAATTAGACCACACGAACAAAATTTTACACGTTATGGAATCTACAGGCATGGAAAAATTGCATAAAAAAACAGAATAATGAATCAACTTAGGCTTGTACTATTCCTTTTTTCTTGTTGTATAGTGAAATAATTAATATCTTATTTAGTTCATACGAACAGCAATTCGTTTATTTTCTTTTTAGAGCACATACATACCCAGAATTCTGGTAGAAAATCCTTTAAATAAACAGAACTTTTGTACCACAGATTAATGAAAATTTATCATATTTGTGAGGAAGTTCGAAAATTTACCAAGAAAGAGAGAGAGAGGGGTGACTCCAGGAGATGATGGATGAGGATGACGAAATTTAATTAATTTCTGAAAATGGAAATAAGTTAATTACGTATTTTTTAAAAATAGAAAACTCGTTTTGAGAATGGAGATGATAGAAATCGAGGATGGTTCTTATCAGCCCCGCTTTTCTAACTCCTCTGATTGGAGATGCACACCAACTGACCAAACTATTGTTGATTTATTTGCATATAAAGAAATAAATAAATATTTTTTTTAAAAAAAATGAGGATATTTTGATTTCGATCATTTTAGTGTAAAATTTGGAGTGGCGAAAGCCAATGTTTTTAATACCCTACCGGGTGCTGGAAATTTCCGGTAAAATCGGGTACCGGGTTAGGATCCGGTAGGAAAAGTGTAATGATACCCGTTGGACTTGAACCGGCGAAAACCGGTCAAAAACCGGAAAAATCGGAAAATTCATGTATTGTCTCCAACCGGTTTTGCCTTCTTCATTTCCATTTCTGCTAGATTACTTCCTTTTTGTGTTCCAAAAAAAAAAATTTGTTTGCTTTCTTTCCATTTTCGCTGGGAAATAAGAGGTACGTATTTTTGATGCAGCAATTTTACCCTAATTTTTATCCGTCCTCCTCCATCCTTCTTGATACGTCATTCTTTTTTTTTTCATTTTTTTTCCTATTTGTAAAGAGGTAGCTAGTTTCATTGGTGAGCTTTTAGGCTTTTTAATAGTACCTTCGATTGGTTATTTAATTAGTTTTAAATCTCAAGATGACCTATAATCATTATTATCTTTTTTTGATGAAAACTTAGCATCATGCATAAAAGCAGTACAACCATAGCCATAGGTAGTTTACGGCAGGCTTTGTAATGCCATTGTCGGGTTATTCCCACTTGTTTGCATATGCAGGCAAGGTGTTCGATGATATGCTCTAATGAACCAGTTTACCATAACATATAATTGGAAGTTGGAACCGTGCACCATTTTTTAGTTTCATTTAAGCACATATTTTATATGATGATAAGAACCTCGCCAAAATAACGTTAGTAAGTACCAAAAGTCCACAACTATTAGACTATAAGACTACGAACTAGTACAGTACTCATGTGTATTGAAATGGAATTAAACCATAGTTTATTTGCAACTTAGACCATGTTTTATTATATATTTAAAAAATATATGACGTCATCCGATTTTGGAAACCGGTACAACCGATATACTGGTAAAACCGCTTACCCTTGACTTCACCGGTATGATCACCGGTACGGTATTAAAAACATTGACGAAAGCATTTCCCTTTGCTCATGGCTCACTGTTCTTTCACGCTCTGCCGTTAATTTGACCATGAGACGACTGACGGAAACACTTTCTGCCGTCAGTGTTTTGACTCTAGAGAGTACAGACTTACAAATTGCGACGGTTCCATCTGAAATTTTGCGTCGGACACGACTCTTCTCCGCCGAGAAAGGACAACATAAAAAAGTAAAACCCTAAAACCCTGTGCCGTGAACCATGGCCGTCACTCTTCTTCTCCGGCTAAACATCTGTAGACCTCCACTACCTCTTCTTTTCCCCTTTTCCTTTTCGATTTTAAACGTAAACCCTTGTTTTCGCCATTGCAAAAGTTCACGATCTGCACTTAAACCCTAGGTCCCTATTTTTACTCTCCTGATGTCAGATTGGAGATTTTTTCAGTGCTGATAATGTTACGATAGAAATGTTGGTTGTAGACTCAAACTGATGTCGCATGCGTTTTGATTTGGGGATTAGCGAAGTTGGGCTATTTTTCTTTCCAAGTCCAATTAGATCCTAGGAGAATCAGGATTCAGGACCTCAGGTGAATGATGCTCCAGGAATCAAGTTTGATGCTGGTGGAATTGAAGTGGAGGAGCTTTTGAAGGTTAATCCTCTTTTATTTTTAATATTTCTAATTACTAGCTTTTCTTGTTGTACTTTTTTGTAAATCGTTTTTTGACATATTGGGGACATTTTGAGATTGGAGGTTTAGTCAACACACCTTTTGTAGCAATCCTTTAGTGGTGTTATTATTCTAACAGAATTTTATGAGTTCAGAGGTATCTCAAAAATTGTTGTTTGTAATTTCAGATTTTGTATATGTACATGACAAGCAACCCAATTAAACCCAATAAAAGAATTTAGATGCAGGGGCGGAACCAGAATATGAAGTTGGAGGGGGCTAGAGAAAAATCCTACTATAAATCTAGATAAAATTTCAGATCACCGGTCTGATTTCTTTTATGATTTGAGAAAGAGTGAGAGACGAGAGATAAATTACAGTTTTACACTGTTGCTAAAAGCATGAGAGAAAGAAAGAAGAAATTTAAAATCAGACTTGGCTTCTTTTTATAATGAGGGGGCTCAAATCTAAAAATTAGTACATTAACTAAGGTTAACATGTGGGGTATTTGTAACAGAAAATATAAATTTTTGGGGTTAGCTAGGCCCTGTACGGGAGCCCCCTACTACTGATATAAACAGTAAGGGTGTACCTTTGCCAAGAAAAAGCAGGAATACAAGGTAATTATGTCTGGAAATTATGAATTAATCTTAACTTTTCACTCATAGGTTCATTGGCTAATTTGGAATTATCATTCTCAGAAGAAATGGGAGGGTGCAGATTTACTACTTTCCAAAAGAATTTCTCATGGACCATGGTGGAAATTAATGTTCCTTTTTTTTATTAAATAAATATTCTGTTTTTGTACTTTGGAAATTAAAAATTCTTAAGCCTTATAAATTTGGTAGTAATTAATCTGAACCATCCAAACTAGCTAGGTTTTTCGATAGGGTATTTCCGCCAGTTGTTTAGAGCTGCCCACAGATAATATTTAGTTGATTTGGTCTGTCCTCATGGAATTATATAAGTGCACCTAGACTAATCATTTATAGCCATCATGATTATATTCATTTGATCTGAACCATTAAAATTAGACTCTAGGAAAGGGTGTTTTTGTCATTTGTCTAAGGGTATGCCTTTATTTCTTCAGCCGTCAAAAGTTAGGGTTAGGTCATTCTCCTAGGCAGTGATATAACTACTATACAAAGCCCTAGGGTTGCCGTCTTTTGGTTCATCTTTTACTGCCTAAAAAATGGGTGAAAAAATAAATTAGAGAAGAAAGGGATTAACAAATCCCCCGGCAGCATTGAATGAGTGCTCCAAAACTTGACGTGTCCAGTATGGTGCTGAAATCTGAGACTACGAGGTAAGTTTGGCCATCTCAATTCCTTTGGAAGGCATTGGATTTATTTGCGCAAAATTAATTTGCGATCGAATTGATCAAGATATGTACTTTTGTGTCCATATCTATTATTCCTATTATTTAAGCTAATCTGTTTTGTTTTCCTTTTATTAAAACTTAATGAGTTATTTTATTTTTCAGATGCCAATGGGTTTGTTGGCTGTGGGAACACCCTCAAGTTCACCCAGAGTGCATCAAAAGTCACACAAAAGAGGTTCCTTATCTTTTCTTCGTGTAATTACTGTGTTATTATATTTCAGGCAGTATATGTTAATATCATGGGCCCATAAAAGGTTTCATATTTGAGGATTCGTGGAACCTCAAAATTGGTTCCTTGAAGCTTTGATTATTTTTTTAAGGAAAACTTTAATTAAACCTTGATTGCGTCCGGCATAAAAGGTTTTACCCATATGTTCGTTACTACTGATGATTGGCATAATATGTAATTATATAGTACCATCCTTCTCATGCCATATAATCTGTTGTCATAGGTTTCTTCAATGACAAACTGACATGTCATTTTTGTACTTGGGTTCTCTTTTGTAGATGTGTGTGATATGTGAGCAAGTCCATGGCGCATGCACAAAATGTTGCGAGCGTAATGTTTACTATCATGCAATGTGTGCATCAAGGGCTGGATATCGCATGGAGGTATCTTGAGAGTTTATGTATTTTGTTTTTCTTTGTAATATATATTAAGTCAGAAGTATACATTCTCTTAGATTGATATGGACTGTCTATGCTTATTGGTATTGGAGATTTGAATTTAAAAAATGTGGGATTGTTCGTGATGGAAGTGCAAGCTTAGTTTTCTCCTTTCTGTTCTTGCTCGGTTTAAGTCACCTTTTACCATTGCTTATATTTTGGTTGCAGTTGCACACTTATGTGAGCCATGGCAAGCAGATATCACGATTCGATTCTTACTGTCCAAATCATGGGTACTTATCTCTTTGATTTGTTTATAATTACCTTCTTCCAACTTCCAAGCCCTTTTTGCCTTGATGTGTTTATTCTCCTACAGCCGTGCAAGCAAGAACAATGCGTTGGTTTTGCTCACAAAAGATGAAGTCTTCTCGAGCATGAGATCTGAGACAAATAATGCAAAGGTGAGCTGCTCAAGCCTTGTCAGAAAGGACATGGAGATGCCAAGCACAACTTGCCAAGAGGTGGATTTTCCGTCAACAAGTTCTGAAGAGGCTTGTTCCAGATGTCGTGTTTACCAGAAGAAAGACAACAAGGTACTTATCTTTTCCGGACATGAATTTTTCAACAAAATTTGCATTTGCAGCCAATGTTTTCAGCTCCCCTGAAGTTTTGAAGTTACAAATACCGGTAGAGATTGGAACCACTGCCATTTGTCCTGTCATGAAACTTATCAAGTGAAGGGAAATAAACGTGCAGGTAGTTTAAGCCAATAGCACGTGATCTGGTAGCTTAAGTGGTAAGAGCACTGCACTGACTTCTAAGAGGTCTAGGGTTCATGCCCCGCATGCTTGCAATAGGCTTGGCAAGCCAGCATAAAAATATAGCCATATACAAAAGAATGACCAGGGTCTGGAGTGTCATTCTAGCCTACCCCAACTTGTTTGGAATAAAAAGGCTTCAAACTTTCTTAGTTTAAGCCAATACTCTACTTGCAGTAGATGAAATTTTTTATATTGATTGAGTTCAAATAGAGGCACACACTTTCATGGACTTCATTGGTATTGTAATGAAATCTGTGTCTCAGGTGAGTATCCTCTGTAGTTTATATATTTGTATTGTTGGTCGCCATGGCTTAGTTCGTAGTGCTATTTTAAGAATTCTATTTCTATCTGTCCACACAAATTATATTAGTTTATATTTCAGAGGAGGACAAGAGAGGAGGCTGTTCCTCACCGCACGATGGGGCCCCGTCAGCACTCTCTGGAGGCCATGGAGAGCCTCAACATACATCCTGTAATTTTTTGCTTTCTCTGTCCTAGCTTTTTTATTTACATTTGCATGTCTGCACTGGCATTAATTTAATTTGTTGTAATTTGACAGAAAGAGCTGGACCCAAAAAATTTCTCCACATTTGACGAGCGTCTGCACTATTTGAAGGTTATTTTGCTTGTTATATATCTGCCTGTACCTCGTTGGAGTACTTTGCTATTTTTGCTGATTTGATATGAATTATTTAATATGCCACTGTTCATCCTTATTCCTTTTCCTCAAGTATGCTGTATGCTGTTACTTGACAATTGCATTTGATCAGTAAGTCAATGGGCCCAACTGCCCAAGTAGCAGGTGTTCTTTCTGTGTGCAAGAAAATTAGAATACTGGGCCCGTGGGACCTGCTTTTTCAAGTCGTTTCTTGTTCCGACTCTTCTTCGAACAATTAACTTGAATATCTCCTGTTCCATCAAACCGTATGTGAATTACTCGCGTACCTTTATGACCTTCAAAAAAAAAAAAAAAGAGAGGCCTTATATATATACTCAAACTGAGGAAATCAGAAATGTTGATAGAAAATCCTACCTCTGGGGAGCAACCAAGCAAGTAACACCATCTGAGTTTCTCATCTTAACCAGTCTACATGTTCCTTTCTTTATTTTTGGTTTCCAGTAGAAAACTTTTTTTGGAGCGTAGTAGCAAATCACTCTGACCCCAAAATTTGGACCTGATTTTGAATTGGAACGCCAATTTCATTCTGCAATAGTGATAGACTGAAATAGGGGTGGTGATTGCCACCAGACCTTCAAAAAAAAAAAAAAAAGATAGACTGAAATAGGCAACCTCAATTCTCTGACCTTGACTAACAACTCGAAACCAATCAGGTCACTAATTGTTGTACCAAATGCATTTTGAATTCTCATCGATTCTAAGGCTTTCTTGTTGTTTCGACTGAATTTGCTAACCTGATTAGGATTTTTAGATTACTTATGATGCTAATAATGAGGGATTTACGAACACAGATATTGGAACTTGAGAACATAAGCGAGCGCTGCATTGATGATCAGGAAGAAATTGAGGCAGGATATGGTTCAATTAGCACCCGCCGATTCAGGATGTGGCGCTGGAGTTCTGGTGGAGGTTGTCGATAGGAGCTCTAGGACAGGAGCGAGGGTCGTTCCTTCTCGCTTTAAGGATTCAGTTCTGATTGATGGAGACAATAAGGAGAAATTGAGCTCCAAATCTGTTTCAGGTATCAACTCTGGAGAAAATGCAGGGAATTCATTGAATATCAACATGGATTTGGTTCTGAAAATCTCCAAATCCAAGTCAGTTGTGCATAAGTATGCCAATCCTTCAGAAAACGAGGAAGTACGGATGGAAGAGAGACTCGCTGCATCGAGAAAGAGAGATGAGCAGAGTTTGCTAGAGGAGCTGGAGATAGGGGAAGTGATATGGGCGAAGTCCAGCAAGGCAAATCCACCATGGCCGGCTATTGTCATTAAACCGAGGGAGCATGCCCCAGAGGTGGTGCTAAATCTTGTTCCGGGTGGAGTTTGCGTGATGTACTTCGGCCATTCTGCAAACGGAAACAGGGTACGTGGAAATTTCTAAGTTTACTTCTTCTTTTGTCAATGTTGTTATTGATTCCTGAAGCCACATAACTAGTTTATCAAAACAAAATGCATAAATAAAAACAACAATCGAGATATTGTGCTGGATTGAACTAAATTCTGGAGTTTAATTATTTTTTAAGATTTTGTATTATTTTTTTGCAGGACTATGGATGGGTGAAAGCTGGAATGATCTTCCCCTTTCTAGACAATGCAGACAGGTATGCTGTTAGTTCTTACTATTTATGATAATATTTGTGTAAATTTATTATAAAAAGTGAGTTTTAACTTTTTTCCCCTTTCTATTTTTCAAATTTCATGGTCAGAAACTGGGTAAGCTCAGAACCATCTTATTTTATTAGGAATAGTACAATTATTTGCGCAAACTTAAGCTGCGATAAATTGACTGAGAGTGGTTATTAGTGCATATCAATAATTACTATAATTTAGCATCTCCTTTTTGTTGGAACTAATTGATCTACACTTTTATGTTTCAGATGCAATTGGCAGTGCACCAAGGTTATATAGTGCGTGGGACATGAAGAAGAGCACTCGTCTTCATTCATCGAAATTCAGAGAGAATTGGCAGCAAGGACCAATTAGGGTGTTAAGGTGATGTTTGGGGATAGGTGTGCAGCTTCAACCAATTTCTTGATGGCAATGAAACTTTGTTGCAGAAAGAGAGAAGAAAGCTTGTGAATGTGTTTGGAGTTGGGCAAAAGATTATAGAAGTTTTGGCTAACTCGTTTGTTACTTACTTTTATTGAATATTGATTTTGATTTGGTGCCATTAAGTTTAATGTTTTCTAATTGCTTGCATTACGTTGCAGAATTAATCCTTGTGGTTTGTGTTATCTCATGTTTGCATAATTTGGTTAGAAATAGATTCTATACTCTGTTGATTTCTATATATATCTTTACAGATACATAATTTTAATTTAAAATGTTAGTAAATGGTTTTGGTGAAAGAATTTGGCACAAATGCGGATACTAATCTGCTCTTTAGACGTACCCAAAATCGTTTGAATGTCTCGAGAACTAAATCAGAAATTCTTTGTTAACTTAACAGGTTATTTTACCAAATTTACTAGATAAAGTCGAACAAAAAAAATATTTCTGACAACAATTTCCAAGGAATTCCTTCTGCAACTTAAGTTTGGAGGTGAAAATGGTGTTGAAGGATTTAATTAAGTTTGATGCTAGCTGAATGATTGCTCGTAAAGGTTATATGCCTTCATTTTGATATTTATACGACTATACCTACTAGCTTAACATCAGAAGACTAAAGTTGCAAGAGCAGGCTTCATGTTGCCTGTTATTCTAAATCATATTTAAACTTATTGAGGACGTTTTAAGTTTAAGAGGAATGCTAGTAGCATTGTTATTCTAAATATAGAAGTGTTTTATAACCAATTGTTTGCAACAATATTATGGGTTCTGACTTCCGAGATATCTTGAAAATCTAGCTCCGGTTTAATGAGGTCTACATTTAAATTGTACAAGGGAAAGGTCCAAAGGGGACAAGGAGGTGTGAGATGTCAGTATATCATGATGTTTCGTTGGAGAAGGGTGGTGGCCATGGGGCACGACGTCTCTGTCTGTAAAACCACTAAAATAGCAACATTTTTTTTTTTTCTTTTTGAACAACAACTTTTTTTTTGTTTCTATTTCTACTTCTCTGTTTCCCCCTGTTATTGTCGGTCTATATGCATTTGAGTGAAGAGTGTGTTTCTTTCGAGTTCGGAAATTAAATCACAAATTATTTGTTTGAAAACTACAGAGCTCATGCTGATGCCATGTTAGATGCCCTCATGTTTGGTTTTTCCTATTCTTAGGCTCCGTTTGGATGCGTTGAGAATAAGGTAGGAAGAAGGAAGAAGGGAAGAAATTTATTGGGAAGGGGTAAATTTATTGGGAAGTGTGTAACTTTTGTGAAGAGTTTGGATGGTTAGAAATAAATTTATTAGTAAAAAGTAGTTATTCCTTATTCTTTATTCCGGAAAGAAGCCATCCAAACGGAGCCTTATATCTTTTTGGTATTATATACGAATGTATAATCTGGTTTTGTAAGGTATAAGTCATGATTGACAATGCAAAAAAATTCGTCGGTTGTAGGTGCTAATCTAATATAGTAACCCATTGTTTATGTTATTGATATCAGTAAATTTATTATTATCGTTGTGTTAATCTCTCGTGAATTTCTCATTGCAGCAAATAGATAACAGTCCCCAGGTGAGTTATCTCAAGAAGCATCAAAGAGAGGAAGTGTGCCAATTGGCGAAACCAATTATGAAGTAAAGAAACGTTTAAAAAGTAATAAAAGGTATCAGATCAGCTGAATTTTCACTTTCTTCTAGAATTTTTTTTTTATATGCAATTTCACACAGAATTGTTTTTTTTTTCCCCTTTTTTCAAATTCAACTAACCAGCTAATTTATTTTGGTTCACGACAGCAGAAAAAGTGTCGCCACAGAAGATCCTGGCAAGGAGCCACTACCAGAATTCCAAGGGCCCCAAATAAAAATCATCAAATGCTTCAGCCCGGCAAGCATAGAAAAAGGGACCCGAATCCCGTGTAGCGCGGGACACCGTGTAGCGCGCGTACGAGTTGATCGAACGGTTCATTTTTTACGGGCCTATCAATCTAAGGTTACATGCACGGGGCTCCCTTGTCCATTGGATCTTGATCAGACGGCTACGATGCCGCGCTACACGGTGTGCCGCGCTACACGGTAGATGAAGGCAGCTTAGTAGCACCTAGCTCTTCTGGATAAATTAGGATACGTTGGATGATTTGTTAGATATTTTATTTTTCTTTGGATTTTTCAAGAAAATGTATACGCGGATGTATTTAGTCATTTGTTCCTTTTTATTTCGTACGGAAACTTTAAGAACTAAGGTGGAATAAGGGGGTATTTTGGTCATATTTTGAAATACTTTTGGTATAGGTGGATTGTTTTGAATTTCTTATAGGCTTGAACGAGATTTTAGCATGGAAAGAACTTGTGAAATCTTCTGAGAGCACAGAGATGTAGCTGCCCAAAGATTCAATGCTTGTGTAAGCATTTGGTACTAAATGCGCACACTTGGATTTGCGACAACTTTTAGAATTACAGACCGCTGAGTTTGATTCCAGAGTAGGTTCCAGAAATTCAACTATCATCTAATGCTACCTATTGTCATGCTTCAAAAAAGAGACCTCAATTTACGAAATTGCGCGTCTAGAAGTCACATTTCATCAGACTAAAATGAGATCGACACACGAGATTCCGTATTTCCATCATGTATTTTGCTTTATGTAATGGGAAAATATAGATATTTAATAAAAAAGAAGAGCCTTGTATACACACCTGCGAGTCTGCGACTAACTAGGTGAAAAGAGAATGGGCTGTCAACTGGGTTGAAATCAGGCCCAGCGGTGACATTTTTTATGAAGGTCGCAGTTACTCGGGCTAATGTTTGCATTTGTGATTTAATTTCTTTTTTTCTTTCGTGTTCGATTTTGCTGGCTCGTGTGAGTCGTGTCAATGCTATAATTCATTTGCAACCTCAAATGATGATATTTTTCATTTATGTTTGATTTTTTTTAGCTCGTGTTAATGCCATAGTTAATTTCCAACATATAGTAATGACAATGCAAAGGAAATTCGCTGTTTCTGCCAGAGTTCATTTGTTGGAGTTCGCATTCTGGTGTGAAATAACTCGTGCCTGGACAGTAACAATGTTTTGGATTGATGAAGGTTGTCTAGGTCAATGATCAATTAATGCAATGCTTCACATTTACATTTAACAACACATCGTATTAATTAGTATTAATTAAAACCTGAATAATATTTATTTTATATGTCAGTGGTAGCTTAAAATCAAGTACGACTATCTAGAAACATTCCTCAGGATCTTATCCATTTAGAAGAAAGCTGATAATTAAAATCATTCTGAAACAGAGGAAAAACAATTGAGAATAGATATCAAACCATGTAAAATTGCAATACAAACCGAAGCAAAAGTGAGTATCACACATTACATGCATGAACTCCAAATGGAATCCTTCTTTACAGCACGTCCAGAATAATTATAAAGCACAACAAAATAAGACAAAGACATTAGTAAAAGACAATAGTGGAATTAATATGGAATATATTTGCACAATATATATAGAAATTAGTGTGTAAAAACCCTGAAGAGATGTCATCGACCAACAGCAATAACCTTCTCAGCTTTCTTCTCTAGACCAAAAGAGCCAATATGCTCAATCTCTATATGATGTGATGGTCCACCGAGCAAAGATTCTATTTCCTCCGGATGGTACGCTTGTTCCCAAGGATGCTGCTTAAGTTTCCTGATTCGATCAAGTTCATCGGCTACTTGTTTCATAGTAGGCCGTTCTTCCCCTGTCATATTTAGACAATCCTTTGCCAAAACAGCAACTTCCATGATCACTTCCATATTATCTTCAGATTTAATTTCATCATCTAGAAGCTCATTTAGTTTCTTCTCCTTCATAGCAGTGAGGAAGCGAGAGGAAAGGCCTTTCTCTTCTTCTGGTGCATTAAAATCAATTACAGGCTTTCCGGTCACAAGCTCCAAAAGAACAACGCCAAAGCTATATACATCACTCTTGTCGGTAAGCTTACAAGATTGTAGGTATTCAGGGTCGAGGTACCCACATGTTCCTTGCACGAGTGTCACCATTTGTGCTTCATCTGTTGGAGCTAATATTGAGGCTCCAAAATCGGACACTTTTGCCATATAATTTTGGTCTAAAAGAATATTTGTAGACTTCACATCTCCATGAAAAATTGGAGGAGATGCCGATGAGTGTAAGTAAGCAAGTGCTTCTGCTGATTCTTGAGCAATTCTCAGTCGAGTTGTGAGAGAAATGTGAGATTCTCGTCTTTTATTATTGATGTAGTCAAAAAGAGTACCATTTGAGATGAACTCGTATACTAGCATAGGCACCTCAACTTCTAGACAACAACCAAGAAGTTTTACAATATTCTTATGGTTAATTTGAGAAAGAATAAGCATCTCTTTACCGAATTCTTTCTTCTTATTCTCATCGACTATCTTGCATTTTTTTATGGCAACAATTTGGTCACTTAGAATTCCTTTGTAGACAGTACCTTGACCTCCATAGCCAAGAATATTTACATTGTCAAAATTGTTTGTTGCTTGTTCTACTTGTTGCTTCGTGAAGATTGTAAAACCAAATCCTTGGTTTGATTTAATCTTCTCTAATAGAATCCATCCTCCGTGTTGATCGAAATACTTCTTCATTACTTTAGAAACTTTTATTCTTTCTCGAATCACATATATGCCAAACCCAAGAAACGAGAGGGCGACAATACTAGCACAAATTCCTGCAGTAATCAGTACAAATTACAAGCATTCTATAATTATTTGAAGAAGAAGTTGTAATACTGAGTACCGTACTATCTTTAATATTATGAATTCATATATTATTGATAAATCTGTCGGAGGTAGGGAGACGCATCTACGCCATCGATTCGAAGATATAGATTTATATTTTGTTTTTCTTATTGATATATATTTATAGAATCTTAGATAAAGAAAATTAAACAAGTTATTGATGCAATACAAGTGCCAGCACAAATGTTTCCTAATTAAGATCTAATATTGAGTATTGGTCCGTTCAGATCTCGAATTATTACATCTTCTTATGTAATCAGGATCAATTAATCAGATAATTTTGTCTTGTAAATGCCTAAATGATGATGAGTTTTGGGTGAATGACTTCTCCAAAAAGAAATGAAAAGAAAATAGGTAGTTCTTTTGTAATTTTTCAACTATTGTGGCTATAAAAAATTTAGTAAATATCTTTAGGAATTATAATGCTAAGCATTTTAAAAGAAAATTATTAATTTTGTAAGATTATTTAATAGAGCATATATCAAATTCGAATTTTAATGATAATTGTCTCCGTAAACTTTTTAATGTTTTTATTAATATCCTTGAGCTTTCACCATTTTAGTATGAATATTCAAACTTCAAATTGACTAAAAATTACTACAAGCTCTACTTAAACAAAACACATATTCAAATTAAATTAACGTTTATTTTGTTTAAACAATATCTTTTATTATGTCAAATTAATACATTACTAATAGATAAAAACCAGAATTTATATTCAAATAAATTTAATAAACATGTCGCCATCTCTGGGTAATTAATTAATGTATATGTAACAGAATATTTTTAATTTAAGCGAACTGTTTTGTTTTATTTTCTTATGCATATATATATTATTCCATGCCATAATTATTATAAATAACTATTATAATGGAAAGAAAACTAATAAATAAATACTTGAGATCGTGTTTTTCTATATATATATATATATATATATATATATATATATATATATATATATATATATATATATATATATATATATATATATACTAGGGGGGTTAATCGAGCTTCGCTCGATATTTGACATAATAATAAAATGTTTTTTTATTGATGATCAATTTTTTTTAAGTTATTTGACAATAAGAGAGTATTGCAATGAAAGAAAATTAGAAATTGAAAATTTTATATAAACTTTTACTAACTTTTTATTATTAACTGCTTGCAACGAATCAAGTTTCACTCTATATGAGGATTTCGTTGAAATTCACAACTGATCGTTTGCATTAAAAAAATATTGGGGTTATTATAGATTTACAGTCACATAGCTAGAGAGGATTTAAAGCAACGACTGAAGAGGGGCAAAAACAATTAAGCATGATTTGTCACGCATATATATAAGGTTTCCAAATACATTTAATCCTCAAATAAAAAAAAATGCTACAACTTTAATTTTGTGATCCTTTTCTCCATTAAATATTTTCTATACGTTGGATGAAAGAGTAATTAATTGACAGATTTCCAGGTACTGATCGTTTGCCAAAAACAATATTTCAATTTCACATGCAATTTTAAGTCAGACAAACAACGATTAATTTCAGTTCAAAATTTGCGTAAAATAAATTTTTATACTTCTTATTATCCGAATAAGAATATGCTTAAAATTGTTGGTGCAAATAGAATTTAACAATTGGATAATAGGAAAACAAATAAAAGGAATATAGTTACCCGAATCGCGCTACATGCTATCCTTAAGTGTCTCATCGTGCGACAGGAACCACAATCAAGATAATTCGAGGATGTTGCGTTTGGGAATGACCATGCATGAAAGAAACTGATGAAAGCCTTCAAAAATATCCAATAGAAATAATTCAAATATTGACAATAGATTTTGGAATCGTTTTATAAGAAAAATATTGGAATAGAATTTTTTAATGGAAATTGCTTATAGCTTAAATCTTTTTTCTGAATGATTTTATATTGTCGAATGAATTGTGTATTAATAGCCAATTCACAAACGGCTTAATAGTGCCCTAGCTAATAACTTCATGATTTAATTGGCCTAATAAAAACAGCAAAATATTAGCAAAAAGATAATGGGTATTTAGTTCATTGGTAGGCGAAAGCATAAACGGTAAAGAATTAACTAACTACTTTATTAGATGAGTGATAATACATCGGAACAACATATAAATGATTTCTATATCTCTATAGCCAGGCAGGTTCTGGTGTTATCTACTCCTCTTCCCCTCCGTCAGTGACAACAATTTTTAATGTGACATTGGTCACTAAGAAATGGATAGTAAAATGTGAATCAAAACAAATAGAACATACAACTGTTTGAAATGTATAAAAGTAAAAAAAAAATTTAAACCTAGTAAGTGTAGGTTGCATACCAGTAGCGTTATTTAGGTAAAAACTGAAAACCTGATTTCTATACATGAAAGATTCAACTCATGTTTGTTTAAAATAATATAGTCTATCATTCATCAAAAGGTTGTAACCCTTAATAAAAAGATAACTTATTCATGATCAAAATATAAAGTTTATGTTCTTAATTTCAATTTTTTTTAAAAAAAAACTGAGGAAAACTGACATATTCTTCTACTAAATATTAAAGCACCGACAAAAAAACATCAATTGTCCAAAAATAAGTTTCGAAAATTACAGGCCCTTAAAATGCTTGATGAACAGACCAGATTTAGTCTGTTTACATGGGCAAAAAAAATTTTAATATGGTACCTTTTTAACAAATTGGTTCTGTACCTCTTTCAATCATAACTTTTTAACATAGGTTCATGTTCATGTTCAATCAGTAAAAACTATTTTCAAACTAATTGTTGTTTACTTCCTGACAAAAGGTAGAGAGTCAAATAAAAAAAATCTAAATTTCATAAATTCAGCATTATTTTTATATAATGACAAAATTTTCCTCACTAATAAGGAGTTGAATAACTTACGGCATAGTTTCTTCAAATAGCAATAAGCACTTGATGGAGAAACCAATCCTTATAATGCCATTAGATTTTAATATCTTAATTTTATCTTAAGTGTTTTAAACATCATATATATACATATGCATTTTAGTGAATCTGGTACGTTTAGAAAAGTTCCAGCAATCGAGATATGACCAAAATTGTACGGAGGAGCGATACACGTTCCAGCGAGGCGAGGCGGAGGCCTTGTGTGCGAGGTCTAGCGCCAAATTGAGTTTGTTCGCAAGCTCAGACAGCTGTGACTGGCGCGTCCGAGGCAGCTCGATGCCGGAGTAGTGAATCTCTTGCACGATCTGATGATCCCATAGACCGTCCGAGTTGCTCGGCGATGGAGATCTGGTTGTTGTTCATGGGAATGAGATGATGTGGAGTGAACGGAAGGATAGGGAGGCGATTAAGGTTTGATTAGGAATTAGGATTTAGGAGTTTGGAGGTGGGAAGAAGAGAAGGTCAGAAGCCATGGATATATTACGTAAAATTAGAAGGGGACGCAACAATAAAAAAAAAAGTTTGCACTGCCAAATAAACTTAAGAGTGACGAATCGGGTTGTTTTGTGAGCAATGATACTTGCCTCATGAAAAACTATAGTGTCATGCTGCAGAAACAAAAAAAATATTAAATGCATAAGGGAAAACGCGAGACGTGTCGGGCTAGATTTTAACAAAACCATCTCGAATACCCACGCATCTTTATTTATAAAATACTGAATACTGAATACTGATATATTATATCCATGTTGTCACTGCACACTCAGGTCATCTAATTAATGTTTCACGTAATTAATTGTTTTGTGTCCAAATTAATTATAATTAACCCATAATTTGGATGCAATTTGAGTTCTCTAAATTATAATTCTTGCAACATAAAAAACTTGATATTGTACCTAAAATAAGTGCCAAGTTGAGTTCGCATGTATTGTTAGGTTTTTTGCGCCAGCCGAAAGGACAAGAGCAGTGATATCCTCCTAGGGTATTGTGACACTTCCCTGGCGTGGAGCATGGATTTTCATCGGCACATTCATCAATATCTACAATTATATGCTAGATTGTTTTACTTGTCTAAATAATGTATATATGACATCGAATTCAGGAGCAAAGCTATGATATATATAGAGAGAGAGAGAGAGAGAGAGACCTTGGCAGCCATTTTCAAGGTAAGGATTGCCTTGATAGCCATCTGAGCAGTTGCAGATATAACCATAATCTGGAAAGCTTGCGTTCAAACATACACTGTAAATGCTTTTGCATGCATAGGACTCATTAGTCTGTGCTACGTCACATGTCGTAGCTCCTACAGTCCAATCAAGCACGAGTGGTATTACTTGGTTGTTTAGATCGTCTGTGGTGATGAAACGGGTGTTAAACACGAATCCATCATCTCCCGTCAACATAGCATAGCTACAACGACTATAGTTATACACCATAGAATTGTTAAATTTATCATCAAACCAAAATCCAATATAGTCTATTCCTATTGGAATAGCCGTCTCACAGCAGCCAATTCCAGAGCAGGATCCATTGATAAGACTCCCTTGGCTACCACACACTGAAACACACCCTCCCAAATAGGAATTTTCTTCGTTGGTAAAATTGACATAGGCAAGTGTGTTACAACCAATGACCAAGAATTTATTTTTCTCGTGGCTAAACCAGAAGGGCAAGCCAGACAGGTCCCAAAGCCAACTATTTTCTTCGTTTTGCTTGGTCGTGTTGTTGTAGCATTGGGAAGATATAGTGGTGTTTGTTGTTGCCTGGCCCAACGAGAGGTTTATACTCCGAATCGGGAGATCAACTAGGTAAGGAATAGATGTACCATTAGTTGTGTTGCAAGTGAGCGCGAAGCCTTCCTTGGAGCATTCTCACTACGCCATTAATAAACATTAGTACCGGTTTTTTTTATATTATTAGTACCGGTTTTGCAGCGGTACTAATAATAGGGGTACTAAAAGCAATAAAAAACCGGTACTAATGAGCCGGTAGTAAATCATGAAATAAACCATATTAGTACCGGTTTTTTATAAAAAACCGGTACTAAAATTAATTCATTTAGTACCGGTTTTTTTATAAAAAACCGGTACTAAATTAAATATATTTAAATTAAGAAATTATTTAATTAATTATTTAATTAATTAAATAAAAAAAACCGAAAATTAAATTAATTTAGTACCGGTTTTTTTAAAAAACCGGTACTAAATTAAATATATTTAAATTAAGAAATTATTTAATTAATTAAATAAAAAAAAACCGAAAATTAATTCATTTAGTACCGGTTTTTTATAAAAACCGGTACTAAATTAAATATATTTAAATTAAGAAATTATTTAATTAATTATTTAATTAATTAAATAAAAAAAATACTAAAATTAATTCATTTAGTACCTGTTTTTTAAAAAAACCGGTACTAAATAATATATCTGACAATTACGAAAATGCCATGATTTATTATTAGTACCGGTTTTCTTAAAAACCGGTACTAATGAGCCGGTACTAAAAATCATTTTTGTTGTAGTGTCTGGACCGATGCCGAAAGGGTAAGGGATGTTGATATTTCCACAGGTTTCTTGGCATCCGGGCAGAGCGATCACTACGCGAAATATGGGATTTTGTAACGTTCTATAAAAAGGATCTGTAACGTTTATGGACACGTTACAGTAGGCTCCGTTGCAAAAAGAATTAAACGTTACAGATCTGCAACATTCTTTTCAAAAAAAACGTTACAGATTATTAAATTAATATTTTACACACAACTTTTTGAATAAATCTGTAACGCTCTATTTGAAAAAAACGTTATAGAATATGGGATTCTGTAACGTTTTTTTGAAAAAAAAACGTTGCAAAATTATTTTATTTTTTTTATATAGCAGGTATTCTGTGGCTAGTCCATGTTGCTAGCCGTACAAACTGGTACAAATATATAATTAATATGCATATCACATACACAATATCACATATATATCAAACACATTCATATACAAATAACAAACAAGCCATGCAAATGAGAATAAAAAATTATTTTCAACAAATATACATCAATTTATTTACAAGAGTCATGATACATTTCAAATTAATCATCCTTAAATTCCTCTGAAACATCTTTCAATCAAGATTCAATTGTGATTGGCAATCCTTCGTTGTCAAATGTAATCTTGAATTTGTGCCCCGAAGCTCTTAGTCGCCTAAATTCGTTCATGTTGGTTCTGCTTCTTTTATTCTCACTCGTCCGTTCATCGGATCCTTCTTCAAAGTCTTCCAATGTATGTTCTTCAAACTATCCTTCTTCTTCAGACATCATTAATTGATAGCAATTAACAATTTCAAGTAATTCACATTGATTAGATAAACAATTGACATGGTACAAATAGTATTTTTTCAGCTATAGGACAAAGCAAAACCAGAACCGAACGAATTTTTAAAATTCTGATTGTTTTCGCCTCCATTCCCTACCTAAAGATCCCATCCATTCTTTAAATTTACAGAATATGGATTTTAATTTTGCAATTGTTTCAGGACATTCTAACTTTCTAAGCCTCATTTCAGCATGAAATATTATATATCTTCTTAATAAATTATAGGTAATATGATGGTATTAATTATGTCTTACAAAATATTTTACATAATTTTTTTAATCTCAATATATTTTTTCATGCAATTTCAGCGATGTATGTTGCAAAAATTAATTTAATTACCTTCTTCTTCTTGAGGTATTGTGGTGGCTGTCGAGAGGAGGCAGTGGTGCCGTCGGCTAGGGTTTGAGGTATTGAGAGAGAGAGGAGATGAGGCCGATGAGAGGAGCTTCGATTCGAGGTAGTGAGAGAGAGATAGAGAGAGGATAGGAGGCCGGTGAGAGGAGCTTCGGGTGTTGTCGAGAGGAGGCCGGCGAGAGGAGATTTGAGTGCCGTCGAGAGAAGAGGAGGTCGGCTTGTGCAGTCGAGAGGAGCTTTGAGTTGGCCGGCCAAAAAACGAGAGGGAGAGGAGAGCTGAGTGCAGTCGGCTAGGGTTTAAACGAGAAGGAGAGTCGAGAGAGAGGGGACTTAGAAATTTTTCGGAAAAAGGAGGAGTCGATAGGTATATAGGAGTCGGACCTAGAATCCCTAACAAAAATATCAGGAAAATCTGTAACGCTTTTTATATAAAAAACATTACAGAAGGAAAATGATAATCTGTAACGTTTTATATATATAAAACGTTACAGATCTGTAACGTTTTTTTATAAAAAATGTTATAGAAGCTTTGACAATTTTTTTCTTTTTTTTTATGGAAAACTTGTAACGCTTAATTTATAAAAAACGTTACAGATTAGATCCACTTTTTTTCACCCGCTTATTTTTCGCAGATCTATATCGGGTTTTAGAGAAAGCGTTACAGATGACCCGTTGCAAAAGCCTGTTTTTGTGGTAGTGGATGTTTGAAGATTCAACAACTTTTGTTCTGGAGGGCATGGCGAGTAGCAAAAGACGGTAGGATAGTGCCAACATGGTGATATATTCGGTATGGAGCCAGTGGCGAGGCCAAGTTAAGGCAAGCCTGGGCACTTGCCCAGGCTTGATTTTTAGAAATCAAATATCAAGTGTTATGGATTGATGAGGGTGCCTAGGCTTGATATTTTTCGGTGCCTAGGCTTGTTCAAATTTTTATAGTGATTCAAATGATAATTATATATTGATTTAATTTATACAAACCTTATAAAATGTGAACTCATTACCATCTATAAAAGATTTAGCACTCACGTGATGGGGCTTACATGTATTTCTTGTTTTGCTTAGCAGCTGTGTTGGATTTAATTGTAAAAAAAATATGCATGATATTAGAACAATGGGATTTGAATTGCCTATAATTTTTTCTATGTGGTTAGCTTGTAATGTGATAATTAATCAATAAATTAATCTATAAACTATAATGATCTTCATATTACATATTGTTTTCAAAGATATACAATGAGAAAACTATATAACATTTGAACTATACATTTGTTGCAATAATCATTGCTTGTATTGAATAACGTTTGGGAAAAATTTTATAATTATTATATTTTTGTTGGTTGGATTAAAAAAATTATATTTTGTAATAGAACTCATTTAAATAGTTTTTAAAATAAATTTTTAATTAAAATTACATTTTTCTATAAATTTATTTTTAATGTTATATTTAATATTTTATTAGAAACATTAAAATATAAGCGATATTGACATGGTTTTATCAATCTGACCTTATCTCAAATTCAAAAGTTGAAATGACTAACCATGAAAAAATACTTAAAAATTTTAAAAATATAAAATTTAGTCGGCAAGGAGATTTAAATATGAAAAACACTGATATCGTTATTATTTGATGGTATTAGGACCATACTTAGCACCTAAATTACATTCAAACCATTAAATTATTTGATAAAATGCTATGTATTTCCAAGAATTGGCTTTATCGTTGTCTCCCTTCTTATTTTCAGGGTTCTACTTGGTTTTTGATGGATTTACAAGCTCTAGATGGTTTCCGGCGCAAGACGAATGCTAGACGACTCATTTCTAGCACAAGAAGACGATTTTCAGACTATAACTCGGACCGAGATGGAAGCAACTCAGACCGAGTTGCACATGCCTTGACTCACCTCGGTCCGAGTTGACCTCATCTCGGTCCGAGTTGACCTCATCTCGGTCCGAGTTGAACACCGACTTATCTCATATGGCAAGTTTTCATGCATGGAAATGATATTTTTTGGTAGTTTTTCTTGCCTTGCCGCCCTATATCTCTTTCCTTGTGCGTGGAACCATTATAAAAGGCTCTCCCTCTGCCTGAGAAGGGATCTAAGCCTCCACAATTGCAATTTCTCCTTTCCAAACTTTGTTAGCCACAGAAACCCTAATCTCTAAGCGACGGCAGCGAGAAGAAGGTTCAGAATTCATCTTGCATCACCCCTCTGCCCTAGAAGACGGTGTTGAAGCATAGAGGGAGTATTCAGTTTATTCTTCCTATGTTTTCTTCTCTATTTTTGATGGGCTTGTATCTTGTTATTTATACTCTTGTTGTTGTTTGTTCTAGCAATATGTTAGGCTAAGTTTGAGTAGTCTTAGGAGTAAGGGAGTAGTTGAAGTTTGGATGGCGATATTTGACTTGTGATGTTTTGTTATGACTTGTGATTTATTTAATGAGTAGTCTTTAATTGCTTGTTTGAACTGCTTGTGATTTCTTAATTAACTTCTAAATGAATGGCCACATTTAGTTAAGCCTAAGTTAGGATAAACAAGATTAGTTTAAGCCAAGTACATGGGATAAATCGTAGATCCGAAAGGGGAGATTAATTAACACCAAAATTTGATGAAGGAATTAAATCCTAGTACCAAATAAAATTTGTATACCTAGACCTAACCTCACTAATCGTTTGTAGTTTAGTTCTAGGGTCGAACCCAAAGGACGGATTAACGAATACCGGACTTGTTCTTTTTATGAAGCTAGACAATTAAAAAGGAGTGGATTTAATTGTAAAACAAACTAATTAAATAAACATGCACTAAGATAAATATTTTTGGGTGTTTTTGTAGATTAAAATAATTAAGAAATCTAAATGATTGTTTTGGTTTTTCAAATAGTATAGAAACGTCTTAGGGATCAGGTTTCGTTTTAGTTTGGACTTCTAAAACTCAAAGTTCAACACTTTCATGCAAAACCGATACTTGGCTTAAACTACGATTTTGGTGTTAATTAATCTCCCCTTTCGGATCTACGATTTTGTTAGAGATATGTCCTAGAAGCCAATCTTTTTGGCTACTTCTATGGTTTTATGTAATGGATGATTTTATTTGTTCCTTGATTTATGTGTTGACAGTTCATTCAGGTTGAGGATCTGAATTATAGATCACTGTGTTTCATTTAGTAGTAAATGACAACAATAAATCTAAAGCGTCCATAATCTTGATAATTAACAAGGAACATTAATTATCAATAAGATTAGTATGCAAGTTAAGTGATGATTAAGTTCTATAAATCATAGGTTAAGAGTAACCAACTTAATTGCATATGTTTATGTTGATTGAACATAGTACAGGACATGACCCAACGAAATAAATATATGGATTGTGTTATGTGTCATTATTTATTTCGTTATGATTTTGATTCTAAGTTTGAGATATTTATCTTTTCCACATGAGGATAGGTTCAATAAATATCGTCTACCGCTGATTCCCGATAAGGGCTGCTATACGGACGTTATTTATGTTCTCTTGAATTGTGCGGGGAAAAGCTAAATAGTCAAGAAAACCGTATGTCCCTCATTAATTCACTTAGTGAGTGACGATATCTATTTGGGCCCCTTGATGGAGATAGATTGTTTGCTAGCAACTGATACAATTATCTCTAGATCAAGAAACGTATAATCTGCAAGAATGACACATTCCTATCTTGGATTATACGATGATATCGTGAGACATAGGAATCAAAATAGAGATACACTAATATTCTCTTATGCAGGATTTAAATACTGTAGCAGTACATTATTTATGCGAATTGGGAATCATAACGTGTTGCTAGATACCGCTTATGATTATTGGAATTAAATAGCGATTTAATTCCATGTCCAACTTAGCATAAATCCTCAAAGGGTCACACAGATCGAAATATAACCAAACAGTGCATTAATCATTTATTTGCATCAGTGTGCTTTTGCGAAAATATGATTAGTTGATTAATTGATTATATGTCGATATAATTAATTAATTCAAACAGATCGTATCGAAATGATTTAAATGCATAAGCTAATCCCATGGTAATTATTAATTAGTTAATAATTATTCAACACAATAAAATTTAATATAAATAGTTATATTAAATTAATGGGCCGATATTTATTATTGAATAAATAGCCCAAATGAAGAGCATTTAATGGTGGATCATATTAATTAGATTGTGGATCAATTAATGGATTGAATGAAGCCCAAAAAGGCCTCTTTGTGGCCGGCCATGAAGGTAGGTGGTAGGTAGGTGGCACACTTGTAAATAAAGGAAACTTATTGCTAGGGTTTGAGCATTATAAAAGGACCCCTTGTGGAGGCCTTTTGCTTTTCTCTCTCTCTTCCCTCTTGAGGCCACCACCTATCTTCCTCTCTCCCTCTCTTTGGCCGCCACCTATCTCCTCTCATCCACCATTAATGCTCATGTGTTGAGCTCCATTCTCTCCACTTAATTAAAGAGTTAATTAGAAGGCGAGAAAGCTTGGGATTAGCCTAGACCTTGTAGCTTCTAGCAAAGCTTGTAGGTCTTGGTTAATTTCGTGGTGGACTCGAGGACGAGCTTGGCAAGAAGGAGGAGCTAGACGCGAGCACAACCACCTACAACCTAGCCGGTTCGAGCCTCTTGATTACTACATCAAGAGAGGTATACCTTGAACCTTCTCTTTGAGTGGATGGCTATGTACTAGATCTTGTTGTGCATGATAGCTTATGACTAATTAGGAGTAATTAATCATAAAAATTAATAATTATGCACTTTACTAACAGTGGTATCAGAGCCAGGTTGTACTTAAGCTATTTTGACACTTAATTAAGAGAAATTGACTAATTAACGGATTAGTAGAGATGATGCGTTTGTTTGCTGTCTGGAAATGGTATTTTCTGTGTTTTTTCGCATTTTTCGCTTTGATAAGTTCTCTAGAAGTTTTTTCCATCTACATGAAAGTTGTAGGTCTGTGGATAGTGATTCCTTTGGCGTTAGATTCACATTTTTCTGAATTAGTATGGATTTATTGTGAATAAAATGACGACAGAGCGCAGAACCAGTTTCTGCTCGTACTGTCCTGTTTGAATGGCTTGAAAGATTTATATTTTGAATATAAGTACCAGTGTTCTATAGCTAGATTTAAAGAGGACTTGAAGCTCTTTCTGAGCATGTGTAAATTGTTGCATGACTCAGATTAATTTGTGGGTTTTCAAGTATGAAAAGGAAGATCTCGTCAGATCCAGTTTGTTGAGCAAATCGATTGTTCTAATAAACTGAACCAACTGAGAACTCTTTTAAAAATTCTGTTTAAATGGAGTTGTTATATTTTGAGTTAGAATTCCAGGAAAATTAATTTCATAATTTTTCGTGTAAGTTTGGACCTTCAACTAGGTTAAAATATTTCGATCGACAGTCTGTTCCAGTACAGAATTTGTTGATTGTTTAGTATTTAACTCGAACTTTTTGAACTGAACTTAGTGGTTTTCTTTTCATGGATAGCTAGCCTATAGACTAAACTAGTTTTTCTATGTATATTGTATATATAAAAACTTATTAGAAGGTGGTCTAACAGACCAAATGGTTGAGAGGATAAGCTGAAAGTCTCATAACGGTGTTTCGTGCACTTGTAAGAGATTTGTCATTTTTTATTCTCCCAGATGGTTTAAGATATCTTCTTGAAATTTTTACTGGTATTCACATCTATGATAAGGAGCTTAAGTAATTTATTTGAGAATTTTTGGAGACCTAAAACCTTTGTTTTTATTGGATTCCATTAGTTACGTTTTTTAATAAATTACTGTTTTTCTAAGTATTCAAATTAGTTGAAAACAATTAGAAAACTCCTTGTTTGATCTCCTTTCAGTTATGGGATGTTGAAAGAACTCTCTAAATGAATTTAAACAAGTTTTGTTGTTTAAAATTGAGGATTTGTACACGGAATTTACTTATGGCAAACGATACGCAAAGATGCTTGAAAATCGTTAATTGGAAACAAATTGCTTATATGTGCTAACTTTGTTTTGTAGGTGGATAGTGGGTTTAGTATGGCTCAAGACTCAATGCCTTGTGGTTGTAATGAATGCATGTGTGAATGTTTGTAATGCGGCCTTTGGTGCCATTAATTAATTAATTTGTTGATTAATTTTTTATGTAACTTGTGAGGCTTGCATGCCCCTAAGGTTAGGATGGGAATAGGATGTTTTCACATGTATTTTGCACCTTTATTTTATATAGGATTTAGATCCTTATAGAATTTAGTGGGAGGGCAAGGATTAGATTAGTTTTGCTCCATGGATGATGTGGCGAAACTAATGCAAGCGGGAGCCATACAAACCCACAACTATGAGATGCTTATGTGATTACTTTTGTTAGGTTAGGTATGAGTGTATGCTTACACGACCACCAAACAAAGTGTCATATGAATTGTTTGTCCCAAACTAAAACGAATAAGTTAAATCGCCCTCCTTCTCTCTATCCCCTTCACGCCGATTGTCACTCATGGCGCGGTCCGCCCAAGCGGACGACATGATTGCCAATTCGGTAGTCGGGGTGCAAATAGCTAAGATTTGCAAGGAGCAAATAGTGAGAAGTGACTTTTCGATGGACCCAATTAGAGTTTGGACATCGGGGCGAAGTTCGCTTATGCGAACCAAGAGTCATGGTAAAGATGATTGGTTGTAGAACCTACCTTATCTAATCATTTTGGATGACGTGCCATAGCAGGTCCATTTTGATGAAAATAGGGGTCTTGGAAATCACTATACTTAGGGACTTTTAAAAGTGTAGTGAAAGTTTTACTTTTGTTAAAACTAAAAACATAAAACTAATTGACCTTAAATTCGATAATTGTTGTAGATGTCTTCCTCTTCTCTAACGCTTCGTTCTCTTCTTGAGAAAGAGAAACTCGCTTTTAACGGTGCTAATTTCTTGGATTGGCACCGCAACCTAAGGCTTGCCTTTAGGTTTGAGAAAAGAGAGTATCTCCTTTCCACTCCGATTCCCTCTGCTCCTAAGGACACGGATCCGAAGGATAAGCAAGAGGCATATGAGAAGCACGTCAATGAGGACATGGAAATGTCCGTCTTGATGGTTGCGGTCATGGAATCGGAACTCCAAAAGGAGTTCATTGATAGTGGTTATGGAGTATTTGAAATGATCTCTCGTCTCAAGAACATGTTCCAAACCAAGGCCCGCACCGAAAGGGCCCGTCTCATCAAGGCCGTCGCCAACACTCGCTTGGCGGAGGGTCATGAAGTCGGGCCACACGTCATGAAGATGGCGGGGTTGTTTCGGCAGCTTGAAAAGCTTGATACGCCCTTTCTTTCGGGTACGATTCAAGATTTCATTCTCAACTCCCTCCCTCCAAGCTTCACCGGTTTTGTTGTGAACTACCGGATGAATGGCATGGACAAGAGCATGGATGATCTCCAAAACATGCTCGTTGAGACGGATGATAGTCTCAAGAAGGAGAAGGGCCCAAAGGATGTTCTTGCCGTGAGTGACAAGAGCAAAAAGATCAAGAAGCGAGGCCGCAAATCCAAGAAGGGCAAAGGCACGGTGACGCCCCAAGGTCCGGCCAAGGGTGCTCCCGTGGGTTCCAAGAAGAAGAAGAACCCGGCCACTTCCGAGACCGTTTGCTACTATTGTAGCAACAAGGGTCATTGGAGGAGAAACTGCCCCAAGTACCTTGCCGACAAGAAGGCGGGAACCGTCCAACCTTTTTCTTCAGGTATATTTGTCATCGAAACCCTTCTCGCTACCTCTAACACCGATTGGGTATTCGATACCGGTTCGTGTGCTCACATTTGTCGAAATGTGCAGGTCCTAAAGAATAGGAGGCGGCTCGAGAAAGGTGAAGTTCAACTTCGCGTCGGGAATGGCACGTGCATCTCCGCTATGGCCATTGGGAGCGTGGATTTAACTTTACCTTCCGGTTTTCTGTTGGAACTAAAGGATGTATTTTTGGTTCCCTCTATCACTCGAAACATTATCTCTATCTCTTGTTTGGACATGGATGGTTTTGATGTTGTAATAAAGAACAAGTTGTTGACCTTGTTTCGAAATGAAGTTCGTTTTTGTGATGCGCATTTATTGAATGGTCTTTATGTGCTTGATTCTAGCGAACTTATCTTTAGTGTTGAGAATGACAATAGGAAACGTAAGATTTCACATGAGAATGCAACTTTGATGTGGCATTGCCGCTTAGGTCATATCAATGAGAAACGCATCAAGAGATTACAAACCGTTGGTCCCTTGGATCAATTCGCTTTCGAGCCAATTGACACATGCGAATCTTGTTTGATGGGAAAGATGACCAAAGCGCCTTTTCCCAACAAAGGGACAAGGGCGAATGACTTATTAGACCTTGTACATACCGATGTATGTGGACCTATGAGCATTTGTGCACGTGGTGGTTATTCATACTTCATCACATTCACCGACGATCATAGTAGATACGGGTATATCTACTTGATGCGTCACAAATCCGAATCCTTTGACAAGTTCAAAGAATTTAAGAATGAAGTTGAAAACCAACTTGGTCGAAAGATCAAGGTCTTACGATCCGATCGAGGTGGTGAGTACTTGAGCCATGAGTTTGGCAACTATCTAAAGGAGTGTGGAATCATTCCACAACTCACTCCACCCGGAACACCACAATGGAATGGTGTATCCGAAAGGAGGAATCGAACTTTGCTTGACATGGTTCGATCAATGATGAGCCAAGCCGATTTGCCTATGTCCTTTTGGGGATACGCCTTTGAAACCGCAACTTTTACATTAAACCGTGTTCCATCAAAGTCCGTTGAGAAGACGCCCTATGAGCTTTGGTTTAAGAAGAAACCAAGCATGTCGTTTCTCAAGATTTGGGGTTGTGAAGCTTATGTGAAAAGACTAGTGAGCGATAAGCTTGGACCCAAATCGGACAAATGTCATTTCGTAGGATACCCTAAGGAAACGAAGGGTTACTACTTCTATAACCGCAACGAGAACAAGATAGTTGTTGCTCGTTATGGTGTGTTCTTGGAGAAAGAATTTCTCTCAAGAAGTAGTGGGAGCAACGTGACGATTGAAGAAATTCAAGAACCGCAACAACAAAGCATGCCTCAAGTAGGCAATGTAGTTGTTCCCAATGTGGTGCCAAATGAGGTTGCACCGAATGAGATTGTAGCCGAACCCATTCCACAAGTTGTTGTGGAAGAAGAGGTTCATGAACAAGCTCCCTCAAATGAAAACTCAAACATATCGCGAGTCGATGATGTTGAGGAAGCACCTTCACTTGAAGTTCAAGAACAAAGTCCACAAATCGTTGTGGAACAAGTTCAAGAACCTCAAGCGTCTACCCTACGAAGATCGGCAAGGCCAAGTCGTCCACCTATAAGAAATTTAGGTTTGCACGACGTTCTCGTCATGGAGAACGATGAGCCTTTGACCATTGATGACATGAGAAAGAAACCCGACTCCAAGGAATGGCTAAAAGCCATGGAATCCGAAATGCAATCCATGTATGACAACAAGGTATGGACCTTGGTTGACCTTCCCAACGGAGTAAAACCCGTTGAGAACAAATGGATCTTTAAAAGAAAGGTCGACATGGATGGCAACTTGACCATTTACAAAGCACGACTTGTAGCGAAAGGTTACAAGCAAATTCATGGTATTGACTATGAAGAAACCTTCTCGCCCGTCGTCATGTTCAAGTCAATTCGGATCATGTTAGCAATTGCCGCATTCTATGATTATGAGATTTGGCAAATGGATGTCAAAACCGCCTTCCTAAATGGAAATTTGGAAGAGGATGTGTATATGACACAACCCGAGTGTTTTGTGGATCCAAAGAATGCTAACAAAGTATGCAAGCTTCAACGATCCATTTATGGATTGAAGCAAGCATCAAGGAGTTGGAACAAGCGCTTTGATGAGGAAGTCAAGAAATTGAACTTCTCTCAAAGTGAAAAGGAACCTTGTGTCTACAAGAGGTTTAGTGGGAGCGTGGTTGTGTTTCTTGTTCTATATGTTGACGATATACTCTTGATCGGGAATGATATTCCCGAATTGAATGCAGTCAAGGATTCATTGAAGAAAGTGTTCTCAATGAAAGACTTGGGCGAAGCCGCCTACATCCTAGGAATCAAGATCTATAGAGATAGATCAAAGAGGATGTTAGGTTTGAGCCAAGATGCATACATTGACAAGGTGTTGCAAAAACACAACATGGCGAATTCCAAGAAGGGATTCTTGCCTATGTCACATGGCATCTACTTGAGCAAGACTCAAGTTCCGACAACAGAGACAGATCGAGAATACATGAAACGATTCAAGTATCCATCTGTAGTCGGATCGATTATGTATGCCATGCTATGCACTCGCCCCGATGTGGCACATCCGATTAGCGTGACTAGTCGATACCAAGCCAACCCAGGCATGCCACACTGGACCACAGTCAAGAATATCCTCAAGTATCTCAAGAGAACCAAGGAGAGCATTCTCATATACGGTGGAGACCAAGAGCTCGTTGTAACTGGTTACACCAATGCCAGTTTCCAAACCGATCGAGATGACTCCAAATCACAGTCCGGCTTTGTATTTCTGCTTAATGGTGGTGCCGTAAGTTGGAAGAGTTCCAAGCAAGATACTACGGCCGATTCCGTCACCGAAGCAGAATACTTAGCGGCTGGCGAAGCAGCAAAAGAAGCCGTATGGATCAAGGAGTTCTTGACCGAGCTAGAGGTGGTTCCAAGCATCTCAGGTCCAGTGGATATCTACTGCGACAACACGGGAGCCATAGCTCAGTCTAAGGAGCCTAGGTCTCACCAGAAGACTAGGCACATTCTACGACGATTCCATCTCATCCGTCAGTTGGTCAATGACGGTTGGGTCAAGGTCAAGAAGGTGGACGGTGCCGCGAACACAGCGGACCCTCTGACAAAGCCTTTGTCTCGAGCCGCGCATGAGTTGCATGTTGCATCCATGGGAATTAGGCGTATGCCTGATTGGCTTTGAGTTGTATCTTTTATTTAGGCGTTAGTATGAGACATGTATATTTGGATATTACATTGAGTACTATGCACTGGCTAGAAGTCACTATTGATTGACTCTAGGTCAAGTGGGAGATTGTTAGAGATATGTCCTAGAAGCCAATCTTTTTGGCTACTTCTATGGTTTTATGTAATGGATGATTTTATTTGTTCCTTGATTTATGTGTTGACAGTTCATTCAGGTTGAGGATCTGAATTATAGATCACTGTGTTTCATTTAGTAGTAAATGACGACAATAAATCTAAAGCGTCCATAATCTTGATAATTAACAAGGAACATTAATTATCAATAAGATTAGTATGCAAGTTAAGTGATGATTAAGTTCTATAAATCATAGGTTAAGAGTAACCAACTTAATTGCATATGTTTATGTTGATTGAACATAGTACAGGACATGACCCAACGAAATAAATATTTGGATTGTGTTATGTGTCATTATTTATTTCGTTATGATTTTGATTCTAAGTTTGAGATATTTATCTTTTCCACATGAGGATAGGTTCAATAAATATCGTCTACCGCTGATTCCCGATAAGGGCTGCTATACGGACGTTATTTATGTTCTCTTGAATTGTGCGGGGAAAAGCTAAATAGTCAAGAAAACCGTATGTCCCTCATTAATTCACTTAGTGAGTGACGATATCTATTTGGGCCCCTTGATGGAGATAGATTGTTTGCTAGCAACTGATACAATTATCTCTAGATCAAGAAACGTATAATCTGCAAGAATGACACATTCCTATCTTGGATTATACGATGATATGTTTATAAGCCAAATCTTTAGGGGGAGCCTCTTTATTTCTATCTTATTTTTGTTTGAGAGGTTAAATTTGGTCACACTACTTTGTGTAGTGCTCTAAATTGGTTCTCCAATTCCTTTTCTCCAAAATTAAGGGGGAGCCATAAATTTAGGGGGAGTTTGCTACAATTTTCACTTTTTGTCGATTTACAAAAAGGGGGAGAATTGTAGTAAAGCTTGTGAAATGCCAAAATTTAATCGCTTTACTAATGATATTGTTTTGCAAATCGTCAAAAGGGGGAGATTGTTGTACTAAACGTCTCTAGGTTTGTCGATTGCAAAACAATATCATTTGGCATTTAACAATCTTCTTTGAGTTTTATAGGAAGAAGATACAATTTATGAGGACTTGGATAAAAGCTTTAAGAAAGATCAAGATCAAGTCATTAGAGAGCTTGTAGGCTAGTTTAGACTAGGATAGAAGATATACTTTAGTCCTTGTTTATCCTTAAAATGGTCTAGATAGCGAAAAGCTCAATAAACCAGCAAAATCTTATTTTCTGTGACCTAGCGTCGTACAACGCTAGATAGAGTTACACAACGCTAGAACAGCTAAATTCATACTTTTGTGAATCAACGTTGCACAATGCTATATAGAGTTAGGCAACGCTGATTCACAATGTTGTACAACGCTCAGTAGAGTTGTACAACGCTACTGTTAAAAACTTGGAAATTTTCCTGAGTACCATCGTGCAACGCCATATAGCGTTGCACAACGCCACAAAAATCCCAAGTTAACTGTGATGTTTTTACATGCAAAGTCTCTGGAGACGTTAGCCAACGTCTTTCAGCGTTGGGTAACGTTAGCGTTGTGTGACGGCATATAGAGTTGTACAACGCTCTGTTGAATCTGTCAGAGTTGTTCCTTTTGTCTCCCTTAGCGTTGTGTAACGCCATTCAGTGGCAAGCAACGCTCTGACAATTTCCAACGGAATTGTCGGAGCTTTCCTTTGGTTTTACACTCCTGCGTTGTGCGACGGCAAATAGCGTTGCACAACGCTCTGACAGACCAACGGCTATATTAAAGAGCCGCTAGAATTTACAACGGTCATATTCCAGCGTTGTATAACGCTATTCAGCGTTGTACAACGCTGTGGCCTGTTTTTGCTGGGGAACTGCTCATTTCGAGCCCTATATATATCCACCCCTTGTTCTCTCTCTTGGTGTGGCTTCACTTTGCAAAATTAGACCAGAATTGAGCCTTTGAGCATAGAGATACTCTCCCACTTGAGCTTTTCATAGCTAGACCATCTTGAGAGATTTAGTAGCCTCAAACACCACTGCCCCGACATTGTCGGTAGGTGTAGGTTGGAATAGGTTGAGAGCTCTTCTCCTTTGAGGCCGTTGTGCCATTCGAGTTAGGCCGATCCGCCTCGAGTGTCCTTGTGACGAGGTGATTCGGTTCGAAGTTGTAGTCCCGTTCTTGTTGGAATTGAACGGAGCGCGCCCTTTCGTGGTAGCGGAACTCCCGGAGACGTACGACTAAGGCTAGCTTCTTCTAGCGGGTCGGAACTCCGTAATCATACCGAGTGTTCAATTTCTCTCTCTCTTTTTCTCTTTATTATCTTGCTATACTTGAATTGCTTGTGTGCTTGCTTGTATTGGGTACCAATTGAATTGTGTTAGGATAGTTCATACCAAACCGGTCCAAAACCTTAAATCGCTTCCGCTAAACCTTATTTAAGCCGCCTCCTTAGGAACAACAGAATTAAATAGCGATTTAATTCCATGCCTAACTTAGCATAAATCCTCAAAGGGTCACACAGATCAAAATATAACCAAACAGTGCATTAATCATTTATTTGCATCAGTGTGCTTTTGCGAAAATATGATTAGTTAATTAATTGATTATATGTCGATATAATTAATTAATTCAAACAGATCGTATCGAAATGATTTAAATGCATAAGCTAATCCCATGATAATTATTAATTAGTTAATAATTATTCAACACAATACAATTTAATATAAATAGTTATATTAAATTAATGGGTTGATATTTATTATTGAATAAATAGCCCAAATGAAGAGCATTTAATGGTGGATCGTATTAATTAGATTGTGGATCAATTAATGGATTGAATGAAGCCCAAAAAGGCCTCTTTGTGGCCGGCCATGAAGGTAGGTGGTAGGTAGGTGGCACACTTGTAAATAAAGGGAACTTATTGCTAGGGTTTGAGCATTATAAAAGGACCCCTTGTGGAGGCCTTTTGCTTCTCTCTCTCTCTTCCCTCTTGAGGCCGCCACCTATCTCCTCTCATCCACCATTAATGCTCATGTGTTGAGCTCCATTCTCTCCACTTAATTAAAGAGTTAATTAGAAGGCGAGAAAGCTTGGGATTAGCCTAGACCTTGTAGCTTCTAGCAAAGCTTGTAGGTCTTGGTTAATTTCGTGGTGGACTCGAGGACGAGGTTGGAAAGAAGGAGGAGCTAGACGCGAGCACAACCACCTACAACCTAGCCGGTTCGAGCCTCTTGATTACTACATCAAGTGAGGTATACCTTGAACCTTCTCTTTGAGTGGATGGCTATGTACTAGATCTTGTTGTGCATGATAGCTTATGACTAATTAGGAGTAATTAATCAAAAAAATTGAAAATTATGTTGGACAAGCGTGACGTGGTTGGGAGCGATCTGCATGTTGTTAGCTTCGATTCCTGGAATCACCACCGGTCCGCCTACGTCCCTTGCACTAGGGGTGCCAAATTCGCCAAGGGTTCGGTCGCGCCCCGCCTCGTCATTGTCATCGGGGTTGTGGACACTTGCTTCGTCCTCGTTGATCCATCGGCGACGCTCGTCTTCGAAATCCCTTCTTTGACCTGCAAGAGCGTTCCGATCTGCTGTCAGTCGAGCCTCCCTTTGCTCAAGTTGGAGGCGAAGTGCCTCCAAGTCGCGTGTTTGCTGGGCAATGGCTTCGGGTGTGAGTGGATCAGCCATCGCGATGTTTTCTTCCCTCCTTCTAGGGCTGAACTTGGTCGGAGTTGTAGTGGAAGAGAGGGGCTGAGTTAGCTCGGACTCTTCGTTTAACCTCTGGAGGAATCCTCTAACTTCAGATCGTGAGGGCTTCTTCCTTTGATTATTCCCTGTCAGTCCTACAATAGAAAGAGAGAAAGGTGAGTAAACAAAAATAAAAATCTAGTCTCCAAATACTTAAACAAGTATCCAATATCGACACCGTCCCAGGCAACGGCGCCAATTTGATGAAGGAATTAAATCCTAGTACCAAATAAAATTTGTATACCTAGACCTAACCTCAGTAATCGTTTGTAGTTTAGTTCTAGGGTCGAACCCAAAGGACGGATTAACGAATACCGGACTTGTTCTTTTTATGAAGCTAGACAATTAAAAAGGAGTGGGTTTAATTGTAAAACAAACTAATTAAATAAACATGCACTAAGATAAATATTTTTGGGTGTTTTTGTGGATTAAAATAATTAAGAAATCTAAATGATTGTTTTGGTTTTTCAAATAGTATAAAAACGTCTTAGGGATCAGGTTTCGTTTTAGTTTGGACTTCTAAAACTCAAAGTTCAACACTTTCATGCAAAAATCTAAATTTTATAGGCAACAATATTTCAACTCAGTCCGAGTTGTGTCCATCTCGGTCCGAGTTGAGAACTGAGGTGGCTCGATTTGACTTGATTTGATCTGTTATGAATCATGCAAGGATTGGTTGACTAAACCTAGACTTACTAACCCTCAACGTTCGCTTTTTGGGCCAGGGAATGGTTTAATAACAACCGCTTCTAATCAAACTAATTAACCCACAACTTTTGGTATAGGAAAGACAATTAGCTTGAACTTGTTTAATGGTTTTCGTAAGGATATTTAGAAGTCTTTTGCACTATCTAAAAATAACACTTTTGGTGTTAATTAATCTCCCCTTTCGGATCTACGATTTATCCCATGTACTTGGCTTAAACTAATCTTGTTTATCCTAACATAGGCTTAACTAAACGTGGCCATTCATTTAGAAGTTAATTAAGAAATCACAAGCAGTTCAAACAAGCAATTAAAGACTACTCATTAAACAAATAACAAGTCATAACAAAACATCACAAGTCAAATATCGCCATCCAAACTTCAACTACTCCCTTACTCCTAAGACTACTCAAACTTAGCCTAACATATTGCTAGAACAAACAACAACAAGAGTATAAATAACAAGATACAAGCCCATCAAAAATAGAGAAGAAAACATAGAAAGAATAAACTGAATACTCCCTCTATGCTTCAACACCGTCTTCTAGGGCAGTGGGGTGATGCAAGATGAATTCTGAACCTTCTTCTCGCTGCCGTCGCTTAGAGATTAGGGTTTCTGTGGCTAACAAAGTTTGGAAAGGAGAAATTGCAATTGTGGAGGCTTAGATCCCTTCTCAGGCAGAGGGAGAGCCTTTTATAATGGTTCCACGCACAAGGAAAGAGATATAGGGCGGCAAGGCAAGAAAAACTACCAAGAAATATCATTTCCATGCATGAAAACTTGCCATATGAGATAAGTAGGTGTTCAACTCGGACCGAGATGAGGTCAACTCGGACCGAGTTGAAAACAGGTGAGTCAAGGCATGTGCAACTCGGTCCGAGTTGCTTCCATCTCGGTCCGGGTTATAGTCTGAAAATCGTCTTCTTGTGCTAGAAATGAGTCGTCTAGCATTCGTCTTGCGCCGGAAACCATCTAGAGCTTGTAAATCCATCAAAAACCAAGTAGAACCCTGAAAATAAGAAGGGAGACAACGATAAAGCCAATTCTTGGAAATACATAGCATTTTATCAAATAATTTAATGGTTTGAATGTAATTTAGGTGCTAAGTATGGTCCCAATACCATCAAATAATAACGATATCAAATCCCCCCAAACTTAAACTTTGCTTGTCCTCAAGCAATGCCCTAAGCTTATAGAACCAAACAGTACCTAAATCTAAAATCAATTCAATTCTCAAACCAAGAAATTTCGTTAAGAAAATCAATTGCTTATGTTAAAATTCTCACACTTAAATCAAATAAGTCAAACTAAGATTTATTTCAAGAACCGAGTTTTGTGTTCTACAAATTAAATTATGCAACTCTTGGTCCTAAATGAAAAGATTTTCTCAAATTCAAGAACTCTAGCTTCTCTATATTATTTCAAATGCGATCTCATTTTCAATTACCCGTTCCTTTTCATATTTCACAAAAATTTGTAAAGTCATTTATCAAAGTCAGAAATTTTATAATGAATTTCTCTTAAAAGCAATTTCAATTTTTCACCAATTTTTCGTTTTGTGCAAGTCGAGCCGTGGGGCTTTACACCCTAGAGGATAATGCGGTATCATTGGCCTTGAGTTTGCTACTAGCACATGACGCGCTAGGGAGGTTGGACGGGTGTTGCTCGACTATGGCCACGGTACACTTGGGCCATAATACTCAACAACTCCTTTACCAATGCTTTCGCACCGGGTCCGGTAGAATTAAGCATAAGTTGTCCAATTATTTCTCGCTTTATTTGAGTTGTAATTCCTAACAATTCATACTTAACCCAATACCCTCCAATTTGTGGCTAAGTTGGTGGAAAAAGGCCTCAGTGCGTCCTCGTTTTCACAGCTATTTTGATTTTAATGTCACATTAAGATTGCTCGTTGGTGATTCAAGCGATTAAAAGCATTTTCAACAAGACCAAATTCATTCTATAATTTCCCAAGTCGATAAACTTCTTTTCAAAAGTTTGTCAAAACACGAATAAGTTCACTCGGTAAAAACTTGTGAGAATCGACTAAAAGTGATCTAATAGTTCTAAGCATCCAAAAATCAAGTCCTATCCTTGTGAAATTCCTTCAATTTTTGTCCATTAGTGCAAAAGTTAATTTGAGATATCAAAATATTTTAAGGTTCTTTGCGAAAAATTTTATTTGACTTCAAAATGGCTTCAAAAGTGTGAGTTCCATCCATTAAATTCAATTTGATAATAATTAAGCACATGCAATTGATTTCCGATCAAAATTCCATAGAAAATAGTCAAAAACCCAAAAAAATCCAATGTTCAACTCGGACCGAGTTAGACCCAACTCGGACTGAGCCAAAAAAACAATTTTGCGAAAAGTTCTCAAATTTGTCAAATTTTCAACGATTTTTCTATCCCTCCCCCAAACTTGAGTCATGCATTGTCCTCAAGGCATTCATTCACAGAGAAAAGTAAATAGGAGGGAAAAGAAAACTTAGCCAATTTTTATTTTCCAACGTGTTAATTTGCTCTTAGTTTGTTCGCTCGATTTCCAAGATGGCTCTACTTCTTTTCTTGAGTTGTTATGCAACCCGTATGAGGTCGATCGGAGTTAGTTGGCTCACGTAACCCATGGTGCTCTAGCACAGATTGCATCTTTCTTCGTTTGTTCCTTAAAAAAAATTTCTACATTTAATCAAACAAAATCAACAATAAATTTCTATATATATTTTTTTTTGTTTTTATGTTTTTCTAATTTTTATTGTTTTTCTATTTTCTAATTTTTTTGTATTTTCTTTTTTTTTAGCGACAAAATAAAAATAAAAATAAAAGAGAGAAGGGTTGAGAAATTCTTGGGTTGCCTCCCAAGAAGCGCTTGTTTTAGGTCACGAGTTTGACCGTCTTTTGCTAAGTCTTGATTGGATTGGGCTCAGAGAGTGAGACGGCGAGCGACTTGTCATAACTCTTGTTGGTGATGTCATCCAAGGGAGTTCCATGCATGCAAGTCGAGAGATCATCAAACGAGTACCCCATTGTTCCTTTTCCAACAGAAAGCTTCTTCGTTTGTCCTGTATCTAGCTTAGAATCAGCAATAACGAGGTTCGTTTGACTAGAGCCAAGAGATTCATACCTGAGGGAGGTCGGGAGAGACTTCAATTCGACTTTGGGGGCCTCAATTTGGATCGAACCAGGACAATTCGAACCAAACAGAAGGTTTGTGGCCTTTTGTTCTTCAACTCGGGGCTCAACTCGGTCCGAGTTGAGGGTCGAGTTGGGATGGAATTTGTTGTTTTGAGCCTCAGTTACGTCGCGTAGGGTCTCCTCTACCCCAATTGACTCTTGCAAATCATCGAGAGAGTCTTGGTAGCTTTCAAGGGCGTCATGGTATTGCTCTCTAAGAGACTCTTCTATTTCAGGCACCTCTTGAACCATAAAACACTTGTCAACGGGGTCGGGGCACTTTAAAGTATGATCTATTGAAAAATGGAGTTGCTCTCCCCCTACTCTAACCAAAATTATCCCATCTCGGACATCCATCATTACACCGGCGGTTCTAAGGAAGGGGCGTCCCAAAATGATAGGCACCTCCTTGTCTTCTTCCATATCCATGACCACAAAATCTCCCGGTACAACAAACTTTCCCACTTGAACGGGCACGTCCTCCAAAATACCCAAGGGCAACCACATTGAGGAATCGGCAAGTTGTAATGTCATTCTTGTGGGTCTAAGCTCCCCAAAGCCGATTTTCTCATAGACTGTCTTAGGCATTAGGCTCACACTTGCTCCCATGTCACACAATGCTTGTTTGATTATAGCTTTTCCAATGACACAAGGGAGAGCAAACCTACCTGGATCCTCCAGTTTGGGTGGCATTTTACTTTTCAAGGCTTGACTACTACGAGCCGTTAGGGCCACCGTCTTCAATTCTTCCAAGGATCTTTTGCCTGAGCATAACTCTTTTAGAAACCTTGCATAGATAGGCACCTGGGCTATAGCATCAGTGAATGGGATAGTGATTTTCAATTGTTTTAAGATCTCCCAAAATGCCTTGAATTGAGAATCTTCCTTTCTTTTCACGAGTCGTTGAGGAAAAGGCACTGGAGGTTGATAGGTTGCCCTAGGTTGCACTGCCTTCTCATTCCCTTCAGTCGGTGCCTTCATTTTCTCACTTTTCTCTTTCAACTCGGACCGAGATGGGTCCAACTCGGACCGAGTTGAATTGGGTGTCGTCTCTATATGGCCTTGTAGTGGATCAATGGCAGTGCTTTGTGGTTCTTTGACCTCCTGGAGTGGAGGGTATGGCCTTAGTTGCTCTAGAACAGGCTCCGTTGCACTCGGAACCTCCAACTCGGGGCTCAACTCGGACCGAGTTGAGGGTCGAGTTGCTTCTTCAGGTGGCATAGGTGGGTCTTCGTATTGTCTTCCACTTCTCAAAACATGCAAGGTCTTGATCTCTGCATTAGGATTGACTTGTGGCTGCCCCGGAAGTTGTCCTGGAGGTCGGGAAAAATGTGCCTCCATCATTCGCTCCAAGCGTCGCAAGGTGCTCGCGCTACCTTTCAATTCGTCGGTGGTGGCCTTCAATTCGTCCAATCCTATAGCCACAAATTTATTAAATTTCTCTTGTTCACTCATGAATTCTTGAACAACAATTGGAATATCTTCCCTATTGGAAAAGGGTTTCTTTTGAAATGATTGGTCTCTATTGTTGTTATTGCAATGGGCATTTTTATACAAGCTTGGCATGTTATTTTGGTACTTTGAACCGAAAGGGGGCCCATTGTTTAGGTAGTTCACTTGGGCCCCTCCATTACCAATTTTGGCAAGAGGACAATGGATAGATGTATGTCCTTCCTCGCCGCATGGTCCGCATTGGTTTGAATGGAGATGTGTCCCTTGAGCCGATTGGTAAGCGGCAAGTTCGGCTTCTAGCTCTGCGATTCTATCATCTCTAGAAGCGATCCCATGGACCTGTTGCCTCGAGCTGCTAGGGCGGCGTGGATTTGGCATAGGATACCATGTGTAGTTCCTTGCACAATAATCAAGCAAGTCTCGCCCTCGCGCAGCGTCAAGTCTTTTGAATGCCCCACCTGAAATAGTATCAACGTTAATCTTAATATTATCGTACAATCCATCATAAAAATTTTTAATTAACATCCATTCTTGAATTCCGTGATGTGGGCAAGAATTTTCAAGGTCTCTAAACCGTTCCCATGCATCCCTCATTGTTTCGTCATCTTTTTGGGCAAAATTATTTAATTCCCATCTAATCGCATCAAATCTGTCCGCGGGGAAATACCTATCTAAGAATGTTTGTGCCATTTGTTCCCAAGACCGAATTGACCCCTTTTTTAAAGTTTTATACCATTTTTGGGCTTTATCCTTGAGGGTAAAATGGAACAACAAAAGCCTAATCGCTTGTGGAGGGACACCATTAAACTTAATTAATCTAGTGCAATCAACAAAAGATTGTAAATGAGCATGAGGATCCTCTTTATCATCTCCATAAAACGGATTTTGTTGGACAAGCGCGACGTGGTTGGGAGCGATCTGCATGTTGTTAGCTTCGGTTCCTGGAATCACCACCGGTCCGCCTACGTCCCTTGCACTAGGGGTGCCAAATTCGCCAAGGGTTCGGTCGCGCCCCGCCTCGTCATTGTCATCGGGGTTGTGGACACTTGCTTCGTCCTCGTTGATCCATCGGCGACGCTCGTCTTCGAAATCCCTTCTTTGACCTGCAAGAGCGTTCCGATCTGCTGTCAGTCGAGCCTCCCTTTGCTCAAGTTGGAGGCGAAGTGCCTCCAAGTCGCGTGTTTGCTGGGCAATGGCTTCGGGTGTGAGTGGATCAGCCATCGCGATGTTTTCTTCCCTCCTTCTAGGGCTGAACTTGGTCGGAGTTGTAGTGGAAGAGAGGGGCTGAGTTAGCTCGGACTCTTCGTTTAACCTCTGGAGGAATCCTCTAACTTCAGATCGTGAGGGCTTCTTCCTTTGATTATTCCCTGCCAGTCCTACAATAGAAAGAGAGAAAGGTGAGTAAACAAAAATAAAAATCTAGTCTCCAAATACTTAAACAAGTATCCAATATCGACACCGTCCCAGGCAACGGCGCCAATTTGATGAAGGAATTAAATCCTAGTACCAAATAAAATTTGTATACCTAGACCTAACCTCAGTAATCGTTTGTAGTTTAGTTCTAGGGTCGAACCCAAAGGACGGATTAACGAATACCGGACTTGTTCTTTTTATGAAGCTAGACAATTAAAAAGGAGTGGGTTTAATTGTAAAACAAACTAATTAAATAAACATGCACTAAGATAAATATTTTTGGGTGTTTTTGTGGATTAAAATAATTAAGAAATCTAAATGATTGTTTTGGTTTTTCAAATAGTATAAAAACGTCTTAGGGATCAGGTTTCGTTTTAGTTTGGACTTCTAAAACTCAAAGTTCAACACTTTCATGCAAAAATCTAAATTTTATAGGCAACAACATTTCAACTCAGTCCGAGTTGTGTCCATCTCGGTCCGAGTTGAGAACTGAGGTGGCTCGATTTGACTTGATTTGATCTGTTATGAATCATGCAAGGATTGGTTGGCTAAACCTAGACTTACTAACCCTCAACGTTCGCTTTTTGGGACAGGGAATGGTTTAATAACAACCGCTTCTAATCAAACTAATTAACCCACAACTTTTGGTATAGGAAAGACAATTAGCTTGAACTTGTTTAATGGTTTTCGTAAGGATATTTAGAAGTCTTTTGCACTATCTAAAAATAACACTTTTGGTGTTAATTAATCTCCCCTTTCGGATCTACGATTTATCCCATGTACTTGGCTTAAACTAATCTTGTTTATCCTAACTTAGGCTTAACTAAACGTGACCATTCATTTAGAAGTTAATTAAGAAATCACAAGCAGTTCAAACAAGCAATTAAAGACTACTCATTAAACAAATCACAAGTCATAACAAAACATCACAAGTCAAATATCGCCATTCAAACTTCAACTACTCCCTTACTCCTAAGACTACTCAAACTTAGCCTAACATATTGCTAGAACAAACAACAACAAGAGTATAAATAACAAGATACAAGCCCATCAAAAATAGAGAAGAAAACATAGGAAGAATAAACTGAATACTCCCTCTATGCTTCAACACCGTCTTCTAGGGCAGTGGGGTGATGCAAGATGAATTCTGAACCTTCTTCTCGCTGCCGTCGCTTAGAGATTAGGGTTTCTGTGGCTAACAAAGTTTGGAAAGGAGAAATTACAATTGTGGAGGCTTAGATCCCTTCTCAGGCAGAGGGAGAGCCTTTTATAATGGTTCCATGCACAAGGAAAGAGATATAGGGCGGCAAGGCAAGAAAAACTACCAAAAAATATCATTTCCATGCATGAAAACTTGCCTTATGAGATAAGTCGGTGTTCAACTCGGACCGAGATGATGTCAACTCGGACCGAGTTGAAAACAGGCGAGTCAAGGCATGTGCAACTCGGTCCGAGTTGCTTCCATCTCGGTCCGAGTTATAGTCTGAAAATCGTCTTCTTGTGCTAGAAATGAGTCGTCTAGCATTCGTCTTGCGCCGGAAACCATCTAGAGCTTGTAAATCCATCAAAAACCAAGTAGAACCCTGAAAATAAGAAGGGAGACAACGATAAAGCCAATTCTTGGAAATACATAGCATTTTATCAAATAATTTAATGGTTTGAATGTAATTTAGGGTTAAGTATGGTCCCAATACCATCAAATAATAACGATATCAAACACATTGAGCGATTTAAATCGGTCACTTAAATACTTTGAAATTGATATCTAATTTGTTCCGTCTAATTGCTTTGAACGAAATCAAACTCATTTTCTTGTGTGCCCATGCTTAAAATAAGTCTGGACTCGCCACTGTATGGAGCGCATGCAAGAAGTCTCTTTTGCTTTCCTGCATGATAGCCTAAGAGAGTTTTATGTAATTGAGCAACTAATTTGTCAATCCCTACGAATAAATCGATGTGCTGGTACTGAGCTGGGATGCTCTATATATATATAATATAATTAAGCTTGATGTATAATTAATTTATTATTGTTCCAATGTGTATATTATGGGGTGGTGCAGTTTAGCTACGACCATAGATATTTTCTACGTATGACAAACCGATTAATGACTTGGGCAAGATTTTAATAGTTAATTTGAAACTGTAATCCTCATCTCTTCTAATTAATGAAAACAATTAATTGACATTCAACTACACACACTTCGGTGTGGATTTATGAAAGTTAACTTTGTTTCTCTCACAAAGTTAAAAAACATCGATGTCTAAAATTTAAATAATTTATAAACTAAAAAAAATTACATTTAAGAATATAGAAAAAAATATATATTTACAATGAAAAATTTTTTGGGAAATTAGAAGCTGAGTTTTAATTAGTCCTAATTAATTAATTACTTTCGTCTCTTATAATCGTTGGCGCAATCATTTGATCGAATTAGCATTTCTATTCATTAAAACTAACAATTACGTATAATATATATTGCAATTGAATTTAATAGGTAAATTATATTTTAATAATTCTATTTGAAGACGTCCGTTTATGGCTATATATGGGGGAATGTACATCTAAACAGGATGCACTACTTCTGGGGGAATTTTTTTTCCCCTTGCATGGACACAGTGCTTTTGTGGCTATATATAATTAATAGCATGATCTAGTTGAATACTTGAATTAATTATTCTTTCGTGGCATTATATAGGGGAATATATATAATTCAAATTGCATGCACTACTGGGGAAAATTTTCTCTTGGCGCGACGAAACACAGTGATTTTGCACGTACGGGCAGTAATGACTGAGATTTGAGACCATTCTACTTGCCACTGTGATATTTCCTATCCCTATTTTCGAATTTCAGAAGATCAATATTATTTTTTCCATATTGAAATTTTGTTGGAAGTCAAATTTTTTTTATATATATATTTTTTTTACTAATTTTATAATTTTTTAAAAAAATCTCTTGATCCAATTGAAAAGATCGTACAATAATAGTGATTTTTGAAAATCACAAGAAAGATTAAAAAAGATCGAAATAATATAAAATTTTAGTTAAGTGAGATTTCCATATTAAGAACATGATGAAATGTTTGGATCGACTGTCTAAAATTCAAAGTTCGCGTTAGGAAACCAAAAACCAGTCAATCGGTGCTTTATAAAGCACAATAACCATTCTTCATATATAATTAGGGTGATTTAGATATATGCCATTACAAATATTTGAAATTAGTGATATGCCATCACTAAATAACAAATTATTATTTTGCCACTATAAAATAATAAAAGTTAGTTTTTTGCCATCGAACAATTATATGACAATTTTACCCTTTCAAATATGTCACTATAAAACTTAAAAATTAGAAATATGCCATCATAGAAAATATAATTGGTTTTATGCCATTATAAATCATTAACAATTTGTTTTATGCCACTGCAAAATAATAAAATTATTCTATGCTATTGGTGCATAAAGATAGTAGCATAGATCTAATTAGTGATGACATAATTTTAATTTTCAAATAAAAAAGATTAAGTTTTTAAGATTTATTTGCAAAAATCTTTTTGTGCCGACATTTTTCACGTAAGTAATTATGGATCATTCAACTATAATACTCTTTGATACTTGAATATATTGTACGATGGAAAAAATATATTAATTGTGGAATACATAAAATTAAACTAAAATACACTTCTGTAAATGATGACGGAAAAAAAAATTGTCTTTTCCTCACGGATGACATTCTCATCTTTAAATGAGTAACTCACCCAAAAAATATATTCGTGGCATAGCGTTTTGTTTTTTTGTTTGGACGCCGTTTGTGTTGTTGTAGTGTTTGTTTTTAATGGGGTAATTTGGTCATTACAAAATTTAATGATAAATTTGGTAATGATATTTTTAGAATTTAGTATGTTTTTAGAGAAATAGTGGCATAAAACTAATTTTAGCAATTCTACGATGGTATAAATTTAATTAACAATTTAAGAATGGCATTTCTCTAATTATCAAGATTCACGGTGGCATGAAACTAATTATTCCATATAATTAATAATAATTATTAAATGTTAAATTATACATTTATTTTTATTAAGTGCGTATTTTGTCTCGATTTAAGTTTGTAAGGAGTTCGTACATCTACAGTTATGTGGTAAATTAATTTAATTTCATTCTAGCACATTATATTCATGCATGCTGTCGACATAGTAAAATGAATATATATTCCAAACGATTTATTAGCAGGGTCCATAAAAGAAAGAAAAAAAATAACGAAAAAGGACGGAAAAAAAAAAAGAAAATCATGAAGACTAGGTTGGTTGAAAAGGTAACTTGACATACCAAGAAATTAAGCAACACGGTACCATGGGGTATTACTTTCAAGTGATATATTAAGAAAGTGACATGCATATTAGGAGAATTTCAACCATACTTCATTTTTTGTTAATTAAATCCAAGTTAAGTTAAGTGTCTCATTATATGCTTTGTTCATTTTGAAGCCTTATGAGATTGAGCTTTGAAGGATCGCAAAAGGCACCATATGCATGCTGAATTTTCACAACAACTCTTAAGCAAGGAAAAATTTTCATAAGATTTACATTTCACAAAAAAAATATTGTGCAATTTTTTTAAAATTAAATTTGTAAGGATCAATTGTCAAAATATACTTTGTTAGAAATTTTTTTTGGACTATATTATTAATTGTGAACAAGTTCATTTAATGAATTAACTAAAATGTGCATCAAAATTTGATGAAAATTCTGGTGGACTAGATTCATTGTATTTGATTACAATAGTTGTCTTAGAGTCTTATAAATGCCTCATAATTTCTGTTAAAGGGTACGGTTCATTTCACATATCTCTACCAAAGGGTGTGTTCATTTTTACATATTTCTCCACTAATGAAAATAGAATAAATTGAGGAAATAAAATGTCTAAAAAAAATCATCATTATGTCTAAGAAAAACTATTGAAGATCAGGTGTCACGCTTCTGCCTAAGTACGTCTAATGATTTCTGCTCTTCAATTGTAAGTTTTATACTCATCATTTTGTTATTTTATAATTACATGATCTTAGCTGTTAATTTAGGAATATTATTACGATTCAACATTTTTACCTCTAACAAACTTGACATAAGTACATGATGAACATGTATTGATTGTGAACCCATAAAATTAAAAACATATCAAGTATAATTATACATAGATTTAAGTTTAACGAAGCTAGCAGATATATAGCTATTTTATATATTTAAATCCATGCTACATTTCCTATATATAATAATATCACAATTGACGATGTGGAACTTCGTAAAGTAATATAAGATAAAACATAAAATATTAAAAAAAATATAAAACAAAAAGAATAAAAAAAAAAGAGAAAACAAGAAGACTAGATGAAGTTATACAAATCGTGAAGCTAAGAATGAGAGTTGACATAGTGAGAAAGCTACATAATATATGAAAGTGTCAAAAATCTCCCTTTGGAAATGGTTCAAATTAAAAAATTTGATTTGATTATTTCCAGGGAAGGAAAGTGTTCAACCTTAGTTCCTTAGCTTGGTCCATTCGAAAGCCTAGCGAGAATGATGGATCGCAAAATATATGGACCATATGCTCCCTATCTTTTTGAGCAAAATCTCAAGCGTGCAATTTATGTTTCACATCGCCATATATAACTGAGTGAAATTCAGGGTTAAAATTAGCAAAGTTTAAGTTAGTAAAATACTGTGTGCTAATTTATAGTTACCCAATATGCTGTGGCGTGGTGTCCATGATAGGTTGACCTTAGTAATCAAATTAGTGCATTTACTCACAACATTGATTTTAGTCTAAAGATTTTAAAATTTTCAAATTAGAAAATTTTAAATTATAATATTCAAAATTTCTAAAAGTATGAATCTTTTAATATTTAAAATTGAATATAATTTAATTTTTTTAAATATAAAAATTCGAAAGTAAAAATATTAATTTGAATTTATATTTTTTATATTTAAAACTTAATTTTACTAAAATTTTCGACATAAATTAAAAATTTTGAAAATAGAAAGAGAGAAATATATGGTGGGTTTGGCACCATGTGAACTAGCTAGTTCAGTAACATCCAAACATGCGATAACTAGTTGTTCTTTGGACGCATAAGTCTAGTTCTTGTTCGGAGGTGTGTTTGGATGGTTCCGACATTTGTCAAATCGGACCCTAAAAATGTTTTTTCCAGGGAATTAATTGATTTCATTGTCTCAATTTTCATATTCGAATGAACTAGACTGTCCGTGAACTTTTCTCATTGTTTCTAATTTTCCGATTTTCATGAAAGAGTACTAATTGGATTTCCGTTCCAATTTAAAGAGTACTACTATGCTAATTAAGTGCGGTTGAGAAAATTTGAATTGATTTTTATCAATCCAAATTGGGTTCGGTTGAGAACATTCATTGTCCCAATGTATACATACTAGTGCGCTTGATATTTGCACGGCACATTTTTTTAGTTAGTTTGCTGGTACAATTAGTCGCATAATTTTGGACAAGTGGATGTTATACCCAGCAACACAATCTTGAATAGACATGTTTGAACGAATTGATTGAGTTGAAGGGTTCACGGATGAATTTGTCAATTTTATTTTTTTTAATCCTTGTTAAATTAATTCATCCAAACAAGACCTAAGAGGAAAAATAAAATTTATTTTTCCTTCCCCTTCATAATTCATCCAAACAAGAAAATTAAACATAATTTACTTTTCATTTCCTCTCATCCCTTTCCTCTTTATATTTTACTCTTCATTCTATCTTCTACCACCCAACCAAACAGAATGTTAGTCTCGAAAAGGAGAGGTGGTGGAGCCGTGGAGGTGTCGATATGTTTCATCGGAGAACGGTGATGAACATGGCCTCTGTTGAGTGACTGGAAGAGCAAGATGGTTTTAATTTTCTCTTTCTATTTTCCAGTTCGCAACTCTTCTATTTTCATGTTTCTTTCTCTGAATGTGGGACCAGAAGCATTAGAGTGCAGACATTGTGAGTTCCAGCAGTCTAACATCTGGGCCTAATTTCAGCCCAGTTTAAACCCATATCCGAATTTTCTACCAGGTTAAAATTGGAGAGAGACATTTGTCAAATCGGACCCTAAAAATGTACTTAACTACAAATATATAATTGGGACAATGAATGTTCTCAACCGAACCCAATTTGGATTGATAAAAATCATTCAAATTTTCTCAACCGCACCCAATTAGCACAGTAGTACTCTTTAAATTGGAACGGATTAATTTCTTCAGAAAATTAATAGTACTCTCTATTGCCTTTCATTCGAATACTAGTCTCTCTACTACTGGACTCGGATCCAGATCCTGTATCGCGCGACAAGCTTGTAGTGCACAGGATCTGGGCCCTTCGTAAAATCCTACGGTGCTAATTCTTTTCATGTTCGCACCCACTGGATCCCCGTCTTATTGGGTTTTATTTAGCTTCGTTCGCCCGTATCCGAATTAGAAATAAAAGAACACAACTTGAAAGAAAATAGAAAGAGAAAAATCATTCATGATACATCTTCTTTTCCTTGCCGAGTATCTGGGAGTAGCTCCGGTGAGCTGGGCTCTCATTTTTGTCGTTCTCAGGCTCTGAAGAATCGTAGAAATGAGAGAAACACGATGGTAGCCCCCGGTTTTGTCGCGTCACCTTCATTTGGCGATTTCAGACAATATTCGATTTAGTCCTTACAAGTTTATTTTTATATTTTCCGGCGATTGTCGTCACTGCAGTCGACTAGGTTAGGTCTGTTAGAATCGTGGCAGAGAGGAGAGCATGAGGATACACTTGGTTTGTCTTGTGTTGCTCTAATTTGGTGGGAGACCCAAGTACTGGTACGATGGTACAGGGATTGAAAGCTTGATACCGACGGGTACTTTAGGAGACGAATTTGACGCACAAAGGGATTTCTCACAATAGATAAATCCAACAATTCATTAATTGTCATTGACATTGTTACTTACAATTTTCCAAAACACATAGGATGTCGTATGATTGTTAGGTGACTTTTTCAATTTATCTATTGTGCAACGTTTGGTCATATGCATGAAATAAGGGACGGCTTAACAGGATCATAAAAATTCCATTACACATGTGCTACCTTTTCTTCTTAAATTAAATTCTTTATTCTATTTAACAAAACAAGTACCGCATTTCACATTTTGCACATTTGACTCTTATCAGAGTTCAACTTCAACAGTAAAAGGATGTTTGAACTAGCGAGATATATCATGTATATATATTTTGAATATTACAGTGTAATGTCTACCTTAACCTTTCAAAAAGCATTTCTAATAGCTAAATGACCCAAAGAAGGTTCAAAGTGGTACATTTCTGATGTCTGACGATGTCCTTTGAAACTTTTATTAACAAGTCCCTCAATTTTCTGCTTATTACTAAATGTGAAAGGACAAGGAAGATAAACCAAGTAGGGACAGTAAAGAATGAATTTTATGAAAGAAATCTATAATACATGTAATTAATAGAATATCACAATACTAACAAAATTCTTAAAAGCTACTCATTTCATTAAGCAACATCTACTCATTTCATTAATTAAGCAATAACTAACCGACAAAGGAAGGCCAAGGTAGTTGATTGGAAAATCTGTTCTTGGGCAGCCTAAAATGTTGCTAATTCCTTGGATTGCTCCCTCTATCAACGCAATTGACACAAAAGCTGATTTGGAAGCATTAATATGGAGACCTGATAGTTTTGCAAAATATGCAATTATCTTGACAACAATTTGCAAGTTTCTTGAATGAGCCTCCATAATGATGACCGTATCGTCCACAAATTGTAATGCTTTTGGTGGCACTAGCACTGGTCCAATCATCATTTCTCTTGCATTTGTTAAGAAAGCTTGCAATGCATCATCCACTAAGATAAAAAAAAATGATGAGAGGGGGTCGTCTTGTCTAAAGCTCCTTCGATACATGAAACTTTCCGAAATCATTCCATTAATCCAAATCGAGGAAGAAGATTTTAAAATGTTTAATATCTAACCTATCGAACTCAGTGGAAATCCTTTCTCGACTAAAACATTTGTCATGAATTCCCATGAGATCGAATCGAAAGCTTTCGCAAAATCCACTTTAAAGAGAACTGCTGGGATCTTATTTTTGGCAAGGAGGTATTCAGACATGTAAAAGAACACTCCTGCAGTACTGTACTGCTCCAACAAACTGTCAGAGAATTGCAGTATAAAGTCAGTAAATGGTAACTCAACTCACCAAGAGCATTACAAATAATTGAACTCACCAAACCATTTGGGAGATAATTGCTTGCAGGAAGGTGCTAATTTCGTGTATTTGAAGGGGAATCACAGGAAGGTGGCTTTCAACGGAAATCACTGTAAGATGACTTCCATGCCATACAAGGACGGAGGATGACTGCAAGGAAATCGCAAGGATGATTCTATTTTCTTGAGACACTTTATTTCTGTAGCAGAATGAATAGAAGGGACGGGAAATTTGAAAGTCAATCGAGAACAAAGATGTGGCAATCTCCAATTTTCCCTCCAAATCACGAGTTCGCGACACACAGAACCTCTTTTCAGACATGTGGATCCAATACTGAAATAGAGGAGAGAAAATAACGAAGATCCGATTCGATATTGTGTGGAGCGGAGAGGAAATAGATCTGAACCGTCGGATTTGACGAGCGGTCCAGATCCTGTGCGCTACAAGCTTGCCGCGCGACACAGGATCTGGATCCTACTGAACTCACTATACTGGTAAAAATATCTGTCCAGACTACCGGTCATCGACCCCAAGTTTTCGGCAGAGTATATAGGCACAGCACTCGTCAAAATTATATAATAATTGTCACTCAATTTCACTTGAGTTTGCTGACTGGATTATTCATTATTACCTCCCTGTGTCATGCCATGGTATCTCTGCCAAGAGTCGCAGCTGCTGCCGCCTACGGCCTACCGCACTATTTTGCAGTGGCAATAGACTCTCTGCTTTTCGTATGTCGCTGCAGCGTTTGATGTGATGAGATGCACAGCAGCAAGGACCTGATCTGATGCTAGAGTTAGGGAAGAACTACACGGGTAGCCACCACGATCGATTAGAAAAAAGAAGGCATATCCACGACAATAAGAAAAAAAAAAATTATGTGCCAACAAGGATATTCTGTCAGCGGGAACTCTGAGATTTTATTACGGGAATTTGGTCCCCTCTTAATTTTTCCACCCCTCAAATTCCCTCCGAACTAAACGTCGAAAATTTATTAATTTTCCTTCCGTTCCCGTTACTTTCATTTCCTCCAAACCAAACATAGTGTTAAAGTTGTTTTCCTTAAACCCTATTTACCTATTTTTGCTCTCTCGAGACCATAAAGCTATGATTCATTGATTGTACCAAGAGCTAGAACAGTAGCTCTACGGTTGCTACGGGTTATGTTCTTTTTAGACCCAAATTGATGTCACAGAGTCGTATGGGTTTGATTTGGGGATTAGTGGTTTACTGTAGTTTCTTCAGCAGGCTGCATGCGGTGCGGCTTCAGCTTGGTGGTTTAGCCCCGATGGTTTCTCTCTTTGATTTTCAATAGACGCTCGACAGCGCAGAGACCTCGTCGTATGAAAATGGACTGGGATCTCCATCTGATAGAGACGACACGAGAAGAGGAGATAGAGGCATTTTTTTCTAAGAGGACCTTCAGAACCTCTCTTTTTTTTCCTTTATTTTTTTGTTTTTCGTAGGGCCTCATAGCCCGTTTAGGATCCTTGTTTAGAAGCCCACGGGCTACATGTGATAATAAAAAAAAAACAAAAAAATCGATGGTGGAATTGAATGGGAGCTTTGGAAGGTTAATCCTCTCTTGATTTTGATATCTATATACATTGGAACCAGATGTTAAAAAGGGTAGGCTGACCACTTATTTGTAAATCATGTCTTAGGGGCATCCAAAAAGTACTAGTCTTTGCATTTGGAATTTGTAGGTCAAATTATCGGGTGAATATTTATTGTGAGGAAGGCAAGCAAATATGCACTTGTTCTCGGAAAGAAATAATATTTGGTTTTATATATAATTTAACTCAATAAACATTTGGTGGAAGTTTAAAAAAATCATATGCATTCACAATTTAAGAAATAATTCTTTGGTTTAATTAGGTGTTTATGCCACTCCAAAAACTAGAAATTAGAAAAATATCATCACTAAATGACAAATTATTTTTATGTCATCACTAAATAATAAAAATTAGATTTATACCACCAGATAATTAACTTGACCATTACACCATTTTAAATATGCCATTATTAAATAATATAATTAGAAATATGCCACTGTAAAATACTAAAATTAGAAATATGTCACCATTAAGTAAATAAGTGATTTTTCGCCATCAACAAAAGAAATAAAATTTCAAATTTCAAAATTTAAAATTAAAAAATTTGAAATCTCAAAAGTTGAAATTAAAAAAATTTTAAATTCAAATTTTTTCAAATCCAAAATAAAGAAATTGAAAATTTGTAAATCTGAAATTTTAATTTTTGAAATATAAAATTTAGTTCATGTGAATAAATTTCTTTGTCATTTCTTAATGAGAGGGTATTTTTGACATTTTTAAAAAAGTTAGAGTGACGTTTCTCTAATTTTGACTGAAAATAATGGCATAAAGGCATAAACTAATATTAACCATTTTATAGTGGCATAAAACTAATTTACAATTTAAGAGTGACATATATCTAATTATTCCAAAAATTTCTCGTTGAACTATTTGGAAGTTCTATGATTGCTTGACATGCTTTTTCCTTTTAAAATATCAATTTGCCATGCCATTGCATCACCATAACCCACCATCACCCTACATCACAAAGTACTACTAATTTTGAAACCGATAAATTTATTGATTAATGTGGATTTATCGTGCTCATAAGCAAGGGATAATGAAGATTTACTATTTTCCAAAGATTTCCATAATGTCTCCTCTTTTGGAAACTTAGATATCTTGTGTTTTGTACTTTGGAAACAAATTGTTTCTGAGCCACAGAATTTAGGAAATAATTAATCTGAGACATTCAAACTAGTTAAGGATTTTGATGAGGTACTTCACCCATTGTTTTTAGTTGTGAAGAGATAATGTTCATTTGGTTTGAGCTGTCCCTGGAAATTTTAATCTGTACCCACACAATTTCTTATAGCCGTTGTGATTAAGTTGGCTAGATCTCATCCGTCAAACCCACACAATTTAACATTTGATACACATTTAGACTCACAATTGGACAAACCTTTGATATAATTTGGATAGACTTTTGCATTGATGCTTTTATAAGTAGTAGAAATTAACATTTGGATACACTATTGGACTCAAAATTGAGTAGACCTTTGATATAATTTGGATAAACCTTTGCATTAATACTTTTATAAATAGTAGAGATAAATTGACAAATTGAATTAAATAATAAAACAGAGTCAAGTAGAGTAAATGATACTCAGAACGGATAATTAGTGTCAACCTTAATTAATTTGTTGCAAGCATAAAAAAAAAGTAAATTTTAACATCTATACATTGTAATTAGCAATTTAGTTGACTGTGATAAATTTTTTGCAATCATAAAAAAAAAAGTAAATTTTTAACTTCTATACATTGTAATTAGCAATTTCGTTGACTGTGATACGACTGTTTCCGACAAAATTTAAATGGCAGTTTCGTCGACAGCAGACAGCTTCTGTCAGCATTATGAAAAGGTAGGTGCTTTGGGCAACCGGAATTTTTTTTGGAGCAACATATTTATTTTTGAAATGTCTAAATTGCTCTTAGTAGTAATAAATATTTATTACCTAATTTATTCCTTAATAGTGTTTTCAATTCATTTCCTTAGCTGCATTTTTTTTGCCTATAATGACATCTTACAGGTCGCTATGTTCAAAAAATTGCATTTTCTTTTAATGACATCTTTTTGAAATGCACTTTTTTGAATCCTATTACTGTAATGATAAGTATATGCAAAGAAAAAAAATATTGATTCATATTATTGTATTATAGTTATTAATTTTTTTATGTTATATTCAAAGCATAGAAACAAAACATATCCAATAAATGACCAATAATTTTTGCATACGCACATTTTCAGAACTTTTATCTAAAAATAATGAGCAGCTTCTTTAAAAAATGAAGAGTCAAATTTTGACTTATTAAAAATTATTTTAAGATATGAACTCACATACAAGCAGAAAGAATAAACAGTACAAATCAAACTAAAACTGCGTGCACATTGTCACTAATACAATGTTTATATTTATATTTTATTAACAATTGCTATTGTGATATTTAAGGAAGAAAAATGAAAAAGGAACGTAATTAACTTGAAAAAGATTTTAGAGGCAATAGATCTTAAATTATTGATTGATACCAAGGATAATTTAGACATTTAAAAAATAAATATGTTGCTCCAAGAAAAATTTCAGTTGCCCGAAACACCTCCTTTATGAAAAAAAAAAAAAATTTAAACGGCACCGTGGAATAACCACTTTTGCTGAAGGGCAATCTATTTCCCTAACCCTATAATTAGTCAGCCATGAACTCTGCTCGCCCCGGGTATGCTCCAAAACCAAAAACCGGAGGGAAGGTATGGGAAGGAAAGTGAAGTTAAACACTTGTCCTGCTCCATTTCTAAAACCAGAACCAAAAATCGGAGGGAAGAGTATGGGAAGGAAAGTGAAGTTAAACACATCTGCTCTAGATTTTAATAGAAATGGAAATAATGGAAAGATTTCATTCTATATGCATTGATTTTTGTCTCTCCAAATTTGAGGGGTAAGAATTTCCATTACTCTCCCAATCTTTCTTTTCCGTTTAATACAAAAGTGTGGACCATAGCCTGAGTGCGTCAGCGCACAATTGAGGCAATCTCTTCCTTACCTGTTATCTAACAATTATATTTTATATAATGTGGAAAGAAATTTTTATCGTTTTGTGTATACAGTAATATCATCTCTTACAGTAGAAGAGCATTAATAGGTTTCATAAGCTTGGAGGGGCTAAGTATTTAACGGTTGATTCATGCAATATACGAGTTGGCGAACATATCCAATTGATGATAAATACAAGTAAAAAAAAAAAAAATGCATGCTTACATGCTTATCACCAAATTCTCATTCGTTGTCACACTGTCAAGTATTAATTGCATAATCAAATTAATTAGGAAGATCATGGTTTGCAGTTCTTACCACTTTGGCATTCCATCATGGAGTACCACAATTCCACAAACATAGGATGATTGAAGTTTCGTATAATGTAAAAACCCAGAAAATATTAACTATAAGTTAATCTAATGAAATGAAAACCTTCAAGCAAACAAATAAATATAAATAAATACGATTAAAAATTAAACTCAGTTAATTTGCGGATAATCAACTCCCATAAATTTAGAATTCAATTTCGTTTCAAATCCGATATAAAAATTTAATTTCGGCCATGCACAAAATTTTCTTGAAAATTAATTACTCAAATCTCTAGTTTATATTATAGAAATTCAAATAACTATTTTTAATAAATTATTATGAGTTGAAATTTGTGTTAAAATCCATTTTCTACTACTGTTGTTATCAATTTCCTAATATTCCTTTGTTCTGGACCGTTTGATTGAGTTTAGGAGATCTTGATTTGTCTGAGCCGTCCGATCCATCTCATTTTCTCTCCTTTATCTCTTCTCTTTGCTCATGGCTCATGGCTCACTGTTCTTTCACGCTCTGCCGTTAATTTGACCATGAGACGACTGACGGGAACACATTTTGCCGTCAGTGTTTTGACTCTAGAGTCTCTAGTAGGGTTGTACAAAAAAATAAAAAATCCGTCCGATCCGTTTAGCCCGTCTGACCCGACCCATGTTCTAACGGGTTCAAATAAGATTCGGGTTGGTTCGGATTTTAATTTTAGTAACCCGGTTGTACTGGGTTAAGTTGTATTTTTAGTTTGATAACCCGATTAGTATCCGATCCGGTTAATTAATTAAAATTTTTACATAATCATAGATTAATTGTAGTTATGGTGCATTAATCAACCGTCATTCATCACAAATAAATAAAATTAGTTGTAGTTATATATCAAGAGGTTTGAACGAACCAAGAAAAGATGATTAAAAGCGTTAGAAATCTAAAGCGTTAAGCACACTGCTACCTACCCTCCTAATTTGTTATTATTTATTATATTATTTGAGTAAAGCATTAACTAAACTTTGAAAATATAACATCCAATTTTTTATTCGTTTTTTTTCCTTTTGCAAGTAACTATCCCTTTCAAAATGACCATGTTTATATGATAACTATTGATTTATTTCAAATATTAATAATACACAACTAAACTTTTAAAATGACCGTGGCTAATTGGTTTTTTGTTTTTGAATTAATATTCTATTTTATGTTTTTGTTAAAAATATTATCTTGAGTTATTTTTACTTAATTAATATTATTAGTTTATTTATGTACCATATAAAACATAACTCGTTTAACCCGGAAACCTGTAAAAACTCCTAGATAAAAATTATATGGGTTGGGTTGGATTACGGGTGGGTAAACTAAAGAAAATGTTTAACCTAGTATAATTGGGTTGGGTTGAAATATTGATAAAAAATTACAAACTCGTCTGTTGTACAGCCCTAGTATCTAGAGAGTACAGACTTAGGCCCTGATCAAAATCTCATTTTTTTAACATGGGATTTCATTTCATTTCGTTAAAAATTTTTTGATCAAAATGAATGAATTCGATATCATTTGATTGGAATTCCTATGTAATTAAATCAAACGAAATCCTATAAAATGCTATGAAATCAATTGAATTGAAATCCCGTGGAAAACACAATTTTGATCATGGCCTTACAAACTGCGACGGTTCCATCTGAAATTTTGCGTCGGACACGACTCTTCTCCTCCGAGAGAAAGGACAACAGAAAAAAAAAAAAGTTAAACCCTAAACCCTGTGAACCATGGCCATCACTCTTCTTCTCCGGCCAAACATCTGTAGACCTCCACCACCTCTTCTTTTCCCTCTTTTCCTTTTCAATTTTAACCGTGAACCCTTGTTTTCGTCATTGCAAACGTTCACGATCACCCCTTAAACCCTAGTTCCCTGTTTTTACTCTCCCGAGGTCAGATTGGAGTTTTTTTTGCTATTGATAATGTTACGATCTTTCTTGTACCAAGAGCTAGAAATGTTGGTTTTACACTCAAACTGATGTCGCATGCGTTTTGATTTGGGGATTTCTGGAGTTGGCCTATTTTCCATTTCCAAGTCCAATTAGATCCCAGGAGAATCAGGAAGTCAGGTGAATGATGCTCCAGGAATCAAGTTTGATGCTGGTGGGATTGAACCGGAGGAGCTTTTGAAGGTTAATTCTCTTTTATTTTTTATATTTCTAACTACTAGCTTCTTGTTGTACATTTTTGTAAATCATCTTTTGACATATTGAGGATATTTTGAGTTTGGAGGTTTCGTCGATGCACCTTTTATTGCAATCCTTTAGTGGTGCTATTGTACTAATTTAAATGTTTTACAAACTTGAACAAATTTTATGAGTTCAGAGGTATCTCAAAATTAGTTGTTTGTAATTTCAGATTTTGTATATTTATATGACAAGGAACCCAATTAAACTTGCACTAGTGCTTACTAACAATGGTGCTGCTCAGAGAACAAAAAAAATAAGGTTTTTGCTTTACTAATCAACTCATGGTTCCCAATAAAAGAATTTAGATGCAGGGGCGGAACCAGAATATGAAATTGGAGGGGGCTAGAGAAAAATCCTAGTATAAATCTAGATAAAATTTCAGATAACCGGTCTGATTTCTTTTCTGATTTGAGAAAGAGTGAGAGACGAGAGATAAATTACAGTTTTACACTGTCGCTAAGAGCATGAGAGAAAGAAAGATGAAATTTAAAAAATAGGTAAGTCCAAGTAGCTAAAATCAGACTTGGCTTCTTTTTAAATTGAGGGGGCCCAAATCTAAAAATTAGTACATTAACTAAGGTTAACATGTGGGGTATTTGTAACAGAAAATATATATATTTTTGGGGTTGTCTACGCCCTGTACGGGGCCCCCTACTACTGATATAAACAGTAAGGGTGTATAAACAGTAAGGGTGTGCCTTTGCCAAGAAAAAGAAGGAATACAAGGTAATTATGTCTGGAAATTATGAATTAATCTTAACTTTTCACTCATAGGTTCATTGGCTAATTTGGAATTATCATTCTCAGAAGAAATGGGAGGGTGTAGATTTACTACTTTCCAAAAGAATTTCTCATGGACCATGGTGGAAATTAATGTTCCTTTTTTTTATTAAATAAATATTCTGTTTTTGTACTTTGGAAATAAAAAATTCTAAGCCTTATAAATTTGGTAGTAATTAATCTGAACCATCCAAACTAGCTAGGTTTTTCGGTAGGATATTTCTGCCAGTTGTTTAGAGCTGCTCACAGATAATATTTAGTTGATTTGGTCTGTCCTCATGGAATTATATAAGTGCACCTAGACTAATCATTTATAGCCATCATGATTAAATTCATTTGATCTGAACCGTTAAAATTAGACTCTAGGAAAGGGTGTTTTTGTCATTTGTCTAAGGGTATGCCTTTATTTCTTCAGCCGTCAAAAGTTAGGGTTAGGTCATTCTCCTAGGCAGTGATATAACTACTATATATAGCCCTAGGGTAGCCGTCTTTTGGTTCATCTTTTACTGCCTAAAAAATTGGTGAAAAAATAAATTAGAGAAGAAAGGGATTAACAAATCCCCCGGCAGCATTGAATGAGTGCTCCAAAACTTGACGTGTCCAGTATGGTGCTGAAATCTGAGACTACGAGGTAAGTTTGGCCATCTCAATTCCTTTGGAAGGCATTGGATTTATTTGCGCAAAATTAATTTGCGATCGAATTGATCAAGAAATGTACTTTTGTGTCCATATCTATTATTCCTATTATTTAAGCTAATCTGTTTTGTTTTCCCTTTTTTTTAAACTTATTGAGTTCTTTTATTTTTCAGATGCCAATGGGTTTGTTGGCTGTGGGAACACCCTCAAGTTCACCCAGAGTGCATCAAAGCTCACACAAAAGAGGTTCCTTATCTTTTCTTCGTGTAATTACTGTGTTATTATATTTCAGGCAGTATATGTTAATATCATGGGCCCATAGAAGGTTTCATATTTGAGGATTCGTGGAACCTCAAAATTGGTTGCTTGAAGCTTTGATTCTTTTTTTAAGGAAAAATTTAATTAAACCTTGATTGCGTCCAGCATAAAAGGTTTTACCCATATGTTCGTTACTACTGATGATTGCCATAATATGTAATTATATAGTACCAACCATCTCATGTCATACAATCTGTTGTCATAGGTTTCTTCAATGACAAACTGACATGTCATTTTTGTACTTGGGTTCTCTTTTGTAGATGTGTGTGATATGTGAGCAAGTCCATGGCGCATGCACAAAATGTTGCGAGCGTAATGTTTACTATCATGCAACGTGTGCATCAAGGGCTGGATATAGCATGGAGGTACCTTGAGAGTTTATGTATTTGTTTTTCTTTGTAATATATATTTTAAGTCAGAAGTATACATTCTCTTAGATTGATATGGACTGTCTATGCTTATTGGTATTGGAGATTTGAATTTAAAAAATGTGGGATTGTTCGTGATGGAAGTACAAGCTTAGTTTTCTCCTTTCTGTTCTTGCTCGGTTTAAGTCACATTTTACTATTGCTTATATTTTGGTTGCAGTTGCAAACTTATGTGAGCCATGGCAAGCAGATATCACGATTCGATTCTTACTGTCCAAATCATGGGTACTTATCTCTTTGATTTGTTTATAATTACCTTCTTCCAACTTCCAAGCCCTTTTTAGCTTGATGTGTTTATTCTCCTACAGCCGTGCAAGCAAGAACAATGCGTTGGTTTTGCTCACAAAAGATGAAGTCTTCTCGAGCATGAGATCTGAGACAAATAATGCAAAGGTGAGCTGCTCAAGGCTTGTCAGAAGGGACATGGAGATGCAAAGCACAACTTGCCAAGAGGTGGATTTGCCGTCAACAAGTTCTCAAGAGGCTTGTGCCAGATGTCGTATTTACCAGAAGAAGGGCAACAAGGTACTTATTTTTTCCGGACATGAATTTTTCTACAAAATTTGCATTTGCAGCCATTGTTTTCAGCTCCCCTGAAGTTTTGAAGTTGGAAATACTGGTAGAGATTGGAACCACTGCCATTTGTCCTGTCATGAAACTTATCAAGTGAAGGGAAATAAACGTGCAGGTAGTTTAAGCCAACAGCACATGATCTGGTAGCTTAAGTGGTTAGAGCACTGCACTGACTTCTAAGAGGTCTAGGGTTCATTCTCCGCATGCTTGTGATAGGCTTGGCGAGCCAGCATAAAAATATAGCCATATACAAAAGAATGACCAGGTTCTGGAGTGTCATTCTAGCCTACCCCAACCTGTTTGGAATAAAAAGGCTTCAAACTTTCTTAGTTTAAGCCAATACTCTACTTGCAGTAGATGAAATTTTTTATATTGATTGAGTTCAATTAGAGGCACACACTTTCATGGACTTCATTGGTATTGTAATGAAATATTGTTATGAAATCTGCGACTCAGGTGAGTATTCTCTGTAGTTTACATATTTGTATTGTTGGTCGCCATGGCTTAGTTCGTAGTGCTATTTTAAGAATTCTATTTCTATCTGTCCACACAAATTATATTAGCTTATATTTCAGAGGAGGACAAGAGAGGAGGCTGTTCCTCACCGCACGATGGGGCCCTGTCAGCACTCTCTGGAGGCCATCGAGAGCCTCAACATACATCCTGTAATTTTTTGCTTTCTCTGTCCTAGCTTTTTTATTTACATTTGCATGTCTGGCATTAATTTAATTTGTTGTAATTTCACAGAAAGAGCTGGGCCCAAAACATTTCTCCACCTTTGACGAGCGTCTGCACTATTTGAAGGTTATTTTGCTTGTTATATATCTGCCTGTACCTCGTTGGAGTACTTTGCTATTTTTGCTGATTTGATATGTTTGTTTAATGTATTACAGAAAAATGAAAACCACAGAGTATGCCGTGGCAAATCTGGCATTCACGGCTGGGGACTCTTTGCTCGCAGACCCATTCAAGGCGGAGAAATGGTACTTTTATCTTCTTTTACCTATATAAACACACAGGTCCAGCTGGTTGGGTTTCATTGAGTTTCAAATCCAATTCGTATTAGTTATTATGATGCTTAAGGTCCATAATTAATCGTTACAACTTTAAACCAATCCACCCATGCTTTCTTTGACAGGTTTGGCAGGTTGCGAGTTGCACTTATTACAAATCATATATAGATTATAAAGAGTTTTGTTATGGTGAGTTGCAACTCACTAAAGAATCCGTGAGTTGCGCTCAAAATTCCAAAATTTAGTTCAAAATGGCCGATCCAAACCGTCTAATATGATCTCCCTTTTGAAATCTCCATGCAGACCAAATTTTTATATTTTATCGAAATTTTTAAGTATTTTTTTTGAAATTTTAGAAAATCATTAATCTAATTAGTTCTGAACCATTCAAAAATAGCAGTTTTTAAAAATTCGAAATAAATACTTAAAAATTTCAAAAAAATATAAAATTTGGTTTGCATGGAGATTTCAATAGGGAGATCGTATTAGACGGTTTGGATCGGTCATTTTGAACTAAATTTCAGAATTTCGAGCGCGACTCACAGACGCTTTGGTGAGTAGCAACTCACCATAGCAAAACTCAAATTATAAATGATGTATAAATATGAACAAAAAACCAAATTATACATTACTCATCTAACAACAAATAAATATCAACATATAACATTATTCTTGTATATCGTTAATGCTATAATCTGATATACCATTATTCATATCACAACACTGTTGATATGTTTCACTTGACATCTGCTGCCTAGGTTTTGAAAAAAGAAAACATTATTGATATGTTTTAATTAATAATATATGGTTGGGCTTCTCATGTTTTAACCAGTATAAGTTTAATATCTTTAACAAATATGTACTTAGTGTGTTGGTAAAAGTTTGACCCAACTAACCAAATAAAATTCAAATTTACTATTTTTTTGGGACTGGTCAGGCATGTCAGTCAGGTAGGCAGATTGTTTGTAACCCCCCTTACTGTTTGAACAATGGAGGCAATATTGGAAGGTTATTTATTCCAAATTTTCAAACATTTGATTTGTTAATGTATTCTAGATAATTGAATATCGTGGTGAGCGAATTAGGTGTAGTGTCAGTGATCCTAGAGAGGCATGCTATCGGGCTGAGAATAAAGATTGCTATGTGAGTTATAATACACTCTTTTCTTCATTTTATTTCTTTTGTCTATTTTACCTCCAATTTTGGTTAATATGCATTTTTATTTATTTTTTTGCAGTTATTCAGAATCAGTGAGGAGTTTGCACTTGACGCTACTAGAAAAGGAAATGTAGCATGGCTCATCAATCACTCTGTATGGCAGTGCTTCCTCCTTTTTATCTAATTTATATGGATTTGAACTTCAAAATCATCTCTCAATTGTTTTACTTCTTGGTGCTGATGAAAGCTTGTAATTGTTGTTACTTTGTGCAGTGTCAGTCAAACTGCTATGCCAGGATTGTGACATTGAATGAAACAAGCCGAATCGTATTTGTAGCCAAAGAAGATATTCCTGCTGACGTACAAATCTGTTAGGATGTAATTCTTTTATCAAATTTATCGCGGCATCAAATTATTTTCTTGATTCTGTTTTGTGATTGCATATTTGATTACATGTTCAATACGGACGAGTCTGACGAAAATAGAGTCAAGTGCCTCTGCCAAGCGTCGAACTGCCGGGGATACATGGCATGAATATTTTAGTGTGTCTGCAATATCCCCAACCATTCTCATTGTTGAAATGACCATTATGTATTGCTTACATCATTCTTAATAATTCAACCCATTCATGTGAATCCTTAATTGAATAATTAATCGTGTAGATGGCTTAGAGTTTAGATGTTTAGAGTATAGACATCATAGTTTCCTTTTGTTTAAGGCTTAGTCCTAATTGTAAGTACATTGTTTGAAAATTGATAAAATAAAATCATTCTTTCATTTTTCTGTTAGGTTAATATGTTTTTCTCTTTTTAGAGATGCAACCAATTAACCTTGGTTCTGCAAAGCATTGATCGGACTATTAATATCCAATTTATGCTGACAATTCATCTCCAATAAATATCGCTACAGAGTGTGCTATATATAGGGAGCATTGAACCAAAAATCGATTGAATGGCGTTGCTATAGAGTGTAGATAAATAGTACTTTTTGTTGCATGTGGCAATGACTCAAGTGGCAGTGGTATCCGTGTGGCCACTTTTATCGGACGTCACATTAAGTTATTTATATGATCGTTTTGTGCAATGCTATAAGAAACCTCTTTTTCTGTTCGGCTGACATAGTTTGGTGTGTTTGGCATGCTTAAGAACTAGGAACAAGGCTCTTGTTTCTAGTTTTCAAAAATCCAAACGTGGGAAGAATAAGGAACACGTTCTTGTTCTTAGTTCTCTCAAATTTTATGGAATTAGAAACAAGAACCAGAACAGGATTGTTCTAGTTTTTGTCCTTAGTTCATGACTTTTTTACTAATTTGGTTTGGTTTGGTTTCGTTTCATGCAATGTTCTGTTGTTAATTTAGCGCTACCAGTTTTACAGAAAATAAAGATGAAATCATGTTTCCTATGGCACCGTTTGGATACGTTGAGAAGAAGGTAGGAAGAATGAAGAAGGGAAAAAATAAATTATAAACAATCCAAACTCTTCACAAAGTTACACACTTCCCAATACTTCTTCCCACTTCTTCCCTTCTTCCCTTCTTCCCACACCTATCCAAACGGAGCCTATGATAATTTTTCTTTGGAAGATTTGTACTTAGTGTACTTGGTACTTTTATAATAAGCAAGTACTAAATGTACAACTAGGACTGTTAATGGATATGATAGAAGGTATTTTCTTACTTGCACCTGTTAAAATTTTTTTTACTCATATTCTATCCGTACCTATTAAAAATTAACGACAAGGGTAGAATAACTGTACATAATGGATAATAATAATAATATTAATTTAATAAAAAATATATAATATTCTAAATAAATAACATCAAATAATAGATATACAGATATGGTATGTTTCAATCTCAAGTGAAGGAATGCTCGGGAACAACATGAAATCGAGAACAACCATACAACGAAATACTATTCCTTGTTCACGAACTAACACTTGTTCCCAGTTCTAAATTTTTGACGAACTACGCTAGTTCCCAAATCCTTGTTCCTAGTCCAAGTTTTTCCTTTGTTCCCATGTGTACCAAATATACCTGACACAACATTTAGATAATACTTTACGCATAACAAAAATCTTGAAATTTATTCTCATGTCAATTGACATTAAAAAAATCTATATAACTAATCTGACATATAATAAAGATGCGTGGATGGTTCCGAAAGGTGCGAATGAAATTGTATCTATTTTAATATATATAGGGTGCATCTATAAGATGTCTCGCCAAAATATGCAATCATGTTGATGCTTTAAAAAAGGTGTGAGTGAAAAGGTGCATATCTTGAAATGGTGATCATAGGGAAATTGATTACTGTCATCTGCAGTTTTGCCATCCTTGCCATCGCTAAATATAAAATGAACATATATGCAAACAAAATGAACATATAGACTATCTAAGTGAACACCTACAAACAAATAAGTTTAATGAAAATAAGTTGAATATGCATGCAAAATTCTGAACAAATGATGACGACACTTATTTATTTGTAAGTGTTCACTTAGATTGTCTATATGTTCATCTTGTTTGCTGTATATGTTCACTTTATATTTAGCGATGGCAGGGATGACAGAACTGCAGATGGTAGTTTTCATTCCTGTGACCATAGGGTGTCATCTAAGGGTTGTATTGCCAAAGTGTGCAATCAAATATGTCTCCTCCACCAAAAGATACCAACATTTTATCTATAAATAGTGCTCATTTTATCAAATTTTCATTGACCATTTCACATTTATAAAATGACAAACATAAATAAATATCACATTACTCCCAATTAGAAATCTAAGCGTGATACGTGCACGGGTCATGATAATTTCGTCCGCAACAGATTCAAAGACGGAAAATACATGGGGCATGAATTTCTTTCCACTAGATAGTAAGGTAATTTTTTTATAAATTTTATGTTAACATTAAAAGAATTTTATGAATTCCTATTTCAATAAGCATCAAGTTGTTGCCAACACAATTTTCAAAATATTGCATTTGGGTCAAACATATAAATTAAAAAATAATATTCAAATCTTTTAACTTAACAATAATATCGGCTCAAAATATTCAGTGCAACTGCACATGGCATCCGCTCATGGCACACTTTCATGACATCTGCACATGTCATTTGCTCATGGCACCCTTTCAGGGCATCTTTACATGATATCTGCCCATGACACCCTTTTCTATAATACAATTTGATAAACTGCTCATGGCATCCGCTAAAATTACATGTAAAGATGCCATAAATGGATACCATGAGCATATGTCATGTGCAAATACCATGAAAGGATGCCATGAGCGGATGTCATGAAATAGTGCCATTGTGCAGATGCCATGCAAGGATGCCTTCAATTTTTTTATTCACTTTTCATTTTTCATGGCACCTTCATTTTTTTTATTCACTTTTCATTCAAATTCAATTAGAATTTACAATTTTACAATTATTGTTATTTTTCTTTCCTGATCAAATACCAGTTTATCAAATTATCTTATACAGTAAATATACTTTTATAATAAGATTCTTCCCATTAAAATATTTTATTAAAAAAATTTTCATTTCAAAATCATCTATCAACTTGAAAAATTAAGGCACAATTTTCTCATATATTATTTATAATAAAAATCCAATATCGTCGAGCGAAGCTCGACTTAAAGATCTAGTTATAAATTATAATATAATAGAGTGGAAATTAATTTTTCCATCAACAAAAAAAAAATTCAATGAAGATCAAAACTAATGCCATATCTTACGAAATATTCTAATTACATGATACATATATGTTTGTAAAATTTTATCCGTTAGATACAAAATAGCTCTTATCTGTACCTGTACCTCTTAAGTTAACGAAAATTTTTCTTTACTCATACCTATATACTTGTTAGTATAAAAAAAATAAAACCTTATCCATTACCTGCTTATCAATATGATAAATATAGGTATACATGCAAATGCTAAATACTATGTACACATTTTAACAAAATGGCGCCAGTGAGCTTCCAATTTGGTCCTTGAATCTCTATGCCAAATATAAAATGCTGCCACTAGAGGTATACACACAAAAGGCCAGCGAGCTTCCAGTTTGCTCCTTCGATATGTACCGGCCACTCGGCCAGACAATCTATACTTCAGATGATCAGATCCAACCCACCAAATTTATGTACCGGACATACAATCTATACTTCAGATCCATCTCCAACCCACTAAATTTTGGGCTCCGTTTGGATGTGTTGAGAATAAGGTAGGAAGAAGGAAGAAGGAAAGAAATTTATTGGGAAGGGATAAATTTATTGGGAAGTGTGTAACTTTTGTGAAGAGTTTGGATGGTTAGAAATAAATTTATTGGTAAAAAATAATTATTCCTTATTCCTTATTTCGAAAAGAAGCCATCCAAACGGAGCCTTCGTGAATACCACTCAGGTTGGTACCAAATTCCAGTGACTATTTGAGTGACTACCACTCAGGTCCTAAGCGAAAGATTTGCACTTTTAAAACCTGGAGAGGTCCCACGGGTAAGGGTGAAAACGGTGCGGATAAACTCCGCACCGAACCGCATTCGAATTCGAAAAATATGCTTAATATTCGAACCGTATCTGAATCCGAACATATCCGTATCCGTATTCGTATTCGACAAAAAAATATGGATGCGGATATGGTTTGACTACGTATTATCTGATCCGTATCCGACAAAAAAATTCGTTATCCGATCCGTATTTGGTCTTTATCCGAACCGTTTTCACCCTTAATTAAATCAAAGATACAAGATAATAAACTTAATTACTCCTCTAGCACCTATAGAAAAGACTTTTGATTTAATAAACTAAATTTTTACTAGTTAGATTGACTTAAAATAACATTTTGGCAATATAATAACATAATATGATGATAATATGGAATTAATTATTTATTTTTTCTTAATTTATATATATATGTTTTAATATCTAAAATATATTCGTATCCGTATTCCATAATATCCGTATTCGTATTCGAATTTGAAAAAAAATTATGAATACGAATATAGTATGACCACTATCCGAACCGTATCCGATCCGTTTTCATCCCTACGGCCACGGGCCACGGATCCCATGGCTCATTGAGTCATTGTTCTAATGTTGTCACACACCCTGCTGTTGGGTTCGGATTAGATGTCTATAAATCTGTACCGTTTCATTCAATCTCAACAGTTAGATTTGTTTTCAGGCATATCAATTTGATATTAATCACGAGACATTCATTATTGATCGAACGTGCACGGATTAAAGAAAAAAATCTGATGGACTAGGATCTCGTTCCCCTGCCGTTAGTTTGATTATGTAACGAATCACACTCTGCCGTTAGTGATTTTGCTCCTCAGCCATGACGGAATGATACGGATCCATTACTAGAGAGTCGCAAAATCCGACGGTTTTCCGTCTGAATTTTTGCACCACGACCCTTCTCCGCCGAGAAAAGAAAGAAGCTAAACCCGAAACCCTGTGAAGTGTGAACCCTATTTGCTGAAATAGACGCCATAGGCCCATAGCCATCACTCTTCTTCTCTCGTGGAAACATCACGAGACCTCTTTTCTTTTCCCCCTTTCCCTTTTACATTTTAACCCTAAACCCTTTATTATCGCTATTGCAAAAGTTCATGACCTCCCCATTAATTATTAAACCCTACTTCCCTATTTTTACTCTCCCCATAATACGATCTTTCGGTGCTGGTAATGTTGCGATCTTTCTTGTACCAAGAGCTAGAAATGTTGGTTTTACACTCAAACTGATGTTGAATGGGTTTTGATTTGGGGATTAGCGGAGTTAGGCTATTTTTCATTTCCAAGTCCAATTAGATCCGAGGAGAAATTCAGGGCCTCAGGTGAATGATGCTCGAGGAATCAAGTTTGATGCTAGTGGAATTGAACTGGATCTTTTGAAGGTTAATCCTCTTCTAATTTTGATATTTCTAACTACTAGCTTCTTGTTGTACTTTTTTGTAAATCACCTTTTGACATATTGAGGACATTTTGAGTTTGGAGGTTTCGTCAACACACCTTTTGTAACAATCCTTTACTAATGGTATTATTCTAGTGGAAAAGTTTTACAAAGTTGAAAGAATTTTATAACATCAGAGGTATCTCAAAAATAATTGTTTGTAATTTGAAATTTTGTAGATGAATTTAATTATTTGAATTTGTATATGTATATGACGAGGAACCCAATAATATTTGCACTTGTGCTTTACCAACAATATGCTGCTTAAAGAACAAAAAATATATGGTCTTTGCATTTAACACAAAAAACACTTATTAAAAGTGGAATAATCATAAAAAAATAATTATTCTCCCTTAGTCCTTATATCATTTTTTTATTTTTATCTTTTAATATTGGTTATGTTGTGCATCTAAACATTGTTTTGGTTGCGCCAAGAGTTGAAATATTTGGGTTGTCCAGCTCATTAACTCATGGTTCCCAATTAAAGAACTTAGATGCAGGGGCTGAACCAGAATTTGAAATTGGAGGGTCCAGAGAAAAATCCTTGTATCAAATATAAGATAAAATTTCAGATAACTGGTCTGATTTCTTTTCCAATTTGAGAAAGAGTGAGAGAAGAGAGAGATATGGTTTCCAAATTACAGTTTTACACTGTCGCTAAGAGCATAAGAGAAAAGAAAAAGAAGAAATTTAAATTATAGGCAAGGCCAAGTAGCTAAAATCAGACTTGGCTTCCTTTAATTGAGGGGGACCCAAATCTAAAAATTACATTAACTAATCTTCACAAGTGGGTACTTGTAATAAAAAAAAATAAATTTGGTGTAGGCCAGGCCCTCTGGGGTTAGCTCCGTTCCTGCTTAGATGCTCCCAAATTTTCTTTTTGTTCACACTGATGTAAACAGTAAGGTCTACCTTCGCCGAGAAAAGGCAGGAATAACAGATAATTATGTTTGGAAAATATGAATTAATCTTAACTTTTAACTCATAGATTCATTGGCTAATTTGGAATTATCATTCTCAGAAGATAGGGGAGGGTTCCGATTTACTACTTTCCAAATGAATTTCTGATGGACCATGGTGAAAATTATTGTTCCTTTTTTGTTAATTACACATTCTATTTTTGTCCTTTGGAAATAAACAATTTTAAGCCTTATAAATTTGGGAGTAATTAATCTGAACCATCCAACCTAGCCAGGGTTTTGGATAGAGTATTTCTGCCATTTGTTTAGAGCTACCCACAGATAATGTTTAGTTGATTTGGTCTGTCTTCTGGAATTATGTAAGTGCACCTAGAGTAATCATTTAGAGCCATCATGATTAAATTCATTTGATCTGAACCCTTAATAAACAATTTTAAGCCTTATAAATTTGGGAGTAATTAATCTGAACCATCCAACCTAGCTAGGGTTTTGGATAGAGTATTTCTGCCAGTTGTTTGGAGCTGCCCACAGATAATGTTTAGTTGATTTGGTCTGTCCTTTTGGAATTATATAAGTGCACCTAGACTAATCATTTAGAGCCATCAGGATTAAATTCATTTGATCTGAACCCTTAAAATTAAACTCTAGGAAAGGGTGTTTTTGTCATTTGTCTAAGGGTATGTTTTTTCAGCCGTCCAAAGTTAGGGTTAGGTCATTCTCCTAGGCAGTGATATAACTACTAGATAAAACCCTAGGATAGCCATCTTTTACTGCCTAAAACATGTGTGAAAAAAATAAATTAGAGAAGAGAGGGATTAACAAATCCCCGGGCTGCATTGAATGAGTGCTCCAAAACTTGATGTGTCCAGTATGGTGCCGAAATCTGAGACTACGAGGTAAGTTTGGCCATCTCAATTCCTTTTTAAGGCATTGGATTTATTGCGCAAAATTAATTTGCGATCAAATTGATCAAGATGTGTGCTTTTAAGTGCATATCTATTATTCCAATAATTTGAGCTAATCTGTTTGTTTTCCTTTTTTTTTTTAAACTTAACGGGTTCTTTTATTTTTCAGATGCCAATGGGTTTGTTGGCTGTGGGAAAACCCTCAAGTTCACCCAGAGTGCATCAAAACTCGCACAGAAGAGGTTCGTTATCTTTTCTTTGTGTAATTACTGTGTTATTATATTTCAGGCAGTTTATATTAACACGGTGCTATTAGTGTTGGTTAATACTGGCAGTATACAGGCATGTTTAATCAAGTTTAGTAAGGTGCATGTTTGGGATAACATAGTAAAAAGGGTCGTTGGTGGATTTGTACTGATTTGATATAGTAATCCTCTCTTTATATCAATAATTTCCTTTTCCTTTTTGAAGGAACTTAAAAACATCAAATACTTCTGCCCTGCATGCATGGCAAAAGGAAAGATGAAGACTGCTTCAGTTACACCACCTCATGTTGATAATACTAGGTTGGAGTTTTTTTTTCTGATATTGTTATGATATGAATTGTTACATTACATTATATTGATTGATAAGTGAGACTGCACTTGTTAAATCTTGCAATCATTTCTTTGCATTTTTTTTTTTTCATTTTTTCTGTGGGCAGGTGCGAGGAAAAAAAATTAGAAGTGGAACTAAAGGACACAATACCTGTTTACCTAGAGCAATTTGAAGGGCTATATCTGCGCAGTGAGCTTATGTGAGTTTTTAGCACCCTTTTTCTGCTCAATATTTTGTGTCCTGAATATAGCTAATGTTTAAACATTAACAATATAAATGCATAATGTAAGACAGTAGTATAATCGTACTAATACTTTTCTGAACTAAAGAATACATTTTGTTTAAACCTAGTGATCAAGCCATAGAAGGTTTCATATTTCAGGATTCATGGAACCTCAAAATTGGTTCCTTGAAGCTTTGATTCCTTTTTTTTTTAAAAAAAAAAATTAAATCTTCATTGCATTTGGCATAAAAGGTTTTATCCATATGTTCGTTATTACTGATGATTTGCATAATATATAATACCAACCTTCTCACGTATAATCCACAGATGATTGTATGTGAATATTGTTCTTTCCATATACCAATGGAGAGTATAGATGGATTTGAATCTTCTATTGATTTTGTGTGCAGTTTACTTGAATTATCCTTTTGAATTTGGTTTTTATGTTATATCTCAGGATTTTGTGCAACTGCAATCAGTGCAATGGTACAAAGCTAACCCCAGCTAGGTTTGAGATTCATACTGGTTCCATGAGGAAAAATTGGAAGATCATTGTCAAGGTCAAAGGCACTGACATGAAGTTAGATGACCTGGTACACATTTATGTAACTTCTAATTTAAACACTTCCTTAAGCATACTTTGGAAGAAATAGCATACCTCTGGTGATGTTGGATGAACCATGTTGGTCAGGGAATTGTAGTTGGTGGCCCATATCATTTTAAGTACTTCAAAAGGTTATTGACAAACAAACTTATTCACAACTATGACAGCCAAAAATAGTTCTATCAAAATCAAAATTAAGTTGCAGATATTTATCTATAGTATATATAGGTTCTGTGCTGAATTTGCAATATGAAAATCTATGTTCATCGCTTGAAGCATGCCTGCAATTTTTTTCGCCATAAAAAAATCAGAGCAGTTTCAGTGGATGGCCTCTGTAGTCAAGTCAATATATCCCCTCCGTTAAATATCAGTCTCAGTATGCTGTATCTGCCATTGCATTAAAAGGCGATGATGTAGATCTAACATGTTAACCCGTGAGGTTGACCTGAAACTGTTAGGTTGGCTTAAAGTACTAAGTTGAAAATTGATCTGTGTGCTTTTTGTAGTTTAACTTGCCTTGGTTTTCCTTCGGTTGATAGTTGGTTATGATTGGATAATTATTAATTTGGTCATGTTGTGGTTGTATCTTGCTAACCTTGATCTGACCTGACTGATCCAAGCCATCAGCAGTTTAGAAATCTCAGCCATTTTACCCATCAATCTGTCCAGAAGGCTGAATAGTCCTATTTCAGTGAGTTGGGTTGACCTGGCCGCCTTTTGTGAACGAATTTTGAAGCCTACAACTATTGTTGAAGAAGTTGTTTCAATTTGTGATCTCAGTTGTCGATATCTAACCTATATATGTCCTTTTTTAATAGTTAAATGGCAAGAAACCCTGTGTCCTGAAGAGTACACAACGTAGCGCTCCAATTACAATGAAACAGAAGGTGGAGGTGGTGCTACTAGGTAAATTTTGTATAATATTCATAATTTCATATTAACAGCTTAGCTAAGGATCTGTTTGAAATTTTATGTGAGAAACCAAATTAATTAGACTTACATACGAGGTCCAGAAGATTTGTTTGATATTGATATTTACTTTTTCACTTGAATTTATTTTTTTTCATTTCTTCTGTTAACTGTTTTAGAGCATATATGCCAGTACCGTTAGTAACCTACTGATTATTGGCATCATATATGATACCAACTTGCATATACTATCCAAATGTTGTGAACATTGTATATCATTTACCAATGGGTAGTTCAGATTGGTACGAATTATTCAATTATTTTCATACTTGATCTTAATTTTGTGATTTCGACTATATGTTTTCTGTCAGGATTCTGTGCAGCTGCAGTCAGAGCAATGGTACAAAAAACTAAACAAGCTAGGTATGCGGCTAATTTTTATTCCTGATGGTAAAAATTGTTAATCTTTTATGCAGAATAGAACCTTAATTACTCTTTTTATTATTCAGATTTGAAGGCCAGAAATTAGGTAATCTTAGAACCAGGTTTGTAGGTGCTACCGAGGAAGCATGCAGTGAGGCTGCTGATATGTATAGGTGCTACCCATGGCCATGAAGGTTCTTCTAATGTAAGAACACTTGTGCTTTAACTTGTACATTAAACTTATAAATGGTTAGTGGAATTCATGCATCTTTAATAGTGTAACTTCTCTGAAGCCATTTGATTTTGTTTAGGCTTTCTCAATTGGTAATTTTGTTTGTTGTCTTCAGGGTAGTAAAAAAACATGTAAAGATTGTGGAAGCACTTCTTTGACAAATAATAAGTAGTCTGAGTTTGATCAGAACCTATGTATAGCATGTACCAAGGTCTGCTGCACTTTTGCTGCTTTGCTGTTATTGTACTTTCCAGAAGCTTATACAATCATGTCTTCATTAAGAAAATAAAATAAAATAAAACAAACATTTGAATGATGCAAAATTGTTTCTTTGATATGACAACAAACACCAGTTGATTGATTTACGGTATCACATTATTTCTTTGATATAGAAAAATCACATTTTTTACTTACTTCGCAGCTGTATAAAAGAAGGTGCTTTTGTGGTGTGTGCGAAAGAGACTGGAAGCCTACTGTCACAGGAAGTAAAGTTTAGACGAAGAAAACACAAAGATTCCAATAGCGCTCATTCCCCCCCCCCCCCCCCCCCCCCCCCCCCCCCCCCCCCTTTTAAGGGTTGACAGACTAGAATCTGTAAATATTACAAAGAATTGACATAATAATGTGTACAATTTTTTATAAGAATCCCAGTCATAAGAATAAAGTTTACATAGGCTTGGCTTTCTTTTAGTTCCTTCTTTAAATTAAAAAAAAAATCCCAGTCATTAGAATCCTGATCGGTAATTTACTTGAGTAGACATTCTTTTTGTAATTTTGCATTGAAAGTTTGAAACCGTCACTTTTTTTTACTCACTGTACCCTTTCAAGTTTTCATGATCACCGTCTTCAGTATCTTACTAATCTTAGAAGTGTCTACTTTTTAATTGACATTTTCTCTTTTGGGACATGAGTAATTGAGAGCATACATAAGACAGTTAATTTTACGAGGAGATTTACAAGAACGAAAGCTCACACACGTTTGTCACTGTGAGCTCTAGTAGTGTTGCCAGATATTTTTTGGAGGACGGGGTCAGAACTATAATAAGAAAATTAGAAGATTATTCTATACAGAGTACAGAGATAATACAAAGTGCGACTTTGTGACTTTTGTGCAAGACACTAGTACCAGAGTATATCTCAGAGTGGCCAATCAAGTCTTGCGCCTGTCAGTAAACACACCATCCATAGTTGCGAATTAATTAAATAAAATAAAAAAATTTCATTTAACGGTTAACGCATTCAATATGTGTGCTGAAAATTAAAATATTCGGTTATATCTCCGAATCAATTGTTTCAGTGTCTGTAATTAATAAATTAAGATAAAACATTCATATGGATTGAACTAAGAACAGAAGAGAAATAACAAGATGCATGTAGAAGATCATTATCTTAACGGTTAACGCATTCAATATATGTGCTGAAAATTAAATCATGGTCACATTTAAATATGAATTGGATTACATAAAAAAAGCAACCACACATGGCGAAAAACAAATAAATTGCTTCACAGCTAGACCAGGCTGGAAGCAGCTTTGGCTTCTCCACCTATCAGTGAACCTCACTGGATTTCTCCAGGGCGCCTGGCACACCTCCCAATCAAAGTAATTCAAAGTTTGGCCCTGATGGCTACTGCACTGCTTTGGTCCCTGTTCTCTCTCTGGATAGTGAGCGCAGAAATTGCCTCTGACAGTCTTCTTTACCTGTTTCAACATGTCAGATATCAGTTCAGAGAGCCAAAGTTTGAGTTGAGTTTGGTCCTCCATTAAGTTGAGCCAAACTTGACTGTATTATATTCCTGGCGGAGGCCGGGTTAAGACGAGAATAGTCTATTTTATTGTTATAAGGGATAAGAGGAGAAGAGACAGGGTAATAATTACTTGACGTTGTATTGGGAATGAACAAAACAAAATAATAAAGTATTCTGGCATTTTAAAAGTTAAGTTAAAAAAATTGTTGTTGATAGATTTAATAATTAATGACAAATGCTAATGTCTAATATATTGGACTGATGGGTGCGTCTAATATGATCATTTTCATATTTTTAAATTTTTTGACCGATCCAAATCGTTTCAATATTTTCTCTCTATTGAAAACTTACAATAAATCAATTTTTACATTTTTTTTAAAAATTTTTACTATTTTTTAGGTAGTTTTGAAAATTCATGATATAAATATTATGGATTATCCAATAACAACGATTTTCTAGAAAAACAAAAAAATAGTAAAAAAATTCGAAAAAATAGTAAAAATTGGTTTCTTATAAGTTTTTAATATGGAGAATATATTGAAAAGTTGATCGGTATTTGAAATTTAAAAATATGAAAATGATCGTATTGGACGGATCCCATCCGTCTAAAATATTGGACTCTAGCATTTATCATAATTAATTAAAATCGTTAAGAGAATCAGCTTGGTGGTATTTGTGGGAAAAAATTTTGGCACGGAAACTCTCCTCCATATAGATTTGTCATAATTATGCTTACAATTTTTTTTCATTTATGATTGGAACTCGAACTTTTATACCATCTTTTGCATTTTTTTTATTTTACTTACAGGCGTTCCTCTTTTTGGGATTATTTTGTTATTATAGAGTCCAATGTATATATAACTTAGTCAATCTGAAATGTTCGAAGGTGAATATAAGTGGTCTAAGACAAGAGTTGGAAAGGGATCCTTTCCGTATAGCTAGAATTGTGACATATCTTTTTTTTTTTTTAAGGCCGGCTGGTGAGAATTGTGACATATCACCAAAAAGAAAGAAAAAAAAAAAAAAAAACTAAGCCTGTGACGACTGTTCGTACCAACTATCAACGGAGCTGAGTAGCTACACAGTCTGTTGTCGCAACTCACACGAACATGCAAATCTTTGTTTGTGAATGCCAGATCGCGATCTCTTCACGTGGCCATGGAGTAGAAATTAATCAGATTGGAGCATTTGAAAGCAGAAAAACCCAAAGAAGGAAGCTGATTAACAGCGAGACTAATGTAAAAATTTCATTAGAAAATTTTAATGTACCGTGCAACACATTTCATAAAACACTTTGGGTGCGTTTGGATATAGGAAGAAGGAGGAAGAAGAAGGAAGAAGGAAGAAAAAAAATTATAAACAATCCAAACTCTTTACAAAATTACACACTTCCCAATATTTCTTCTCATTTCTTCCCTTCTTTCCTTCTTCCCACACCTATCCAAACGGAGCCTTTGGGAATCAGAAAACACAAAAGAAACTTTGAATTTTACATGTCTAATTAACATCTCCTAGCCATCAAATCACTAAATTTAATCTTCAAATCACTAATTTATTAGAAGCTGGAGCTCCATCATCAACCGTATTGTATTCTGGTGGAATACCTTGATATTGTGTCCTCTGTGGATCTTCAAAATACTTAATAGTGTTTTCTGTTGCAGACGTGTTTGTTCCCTTCCCACGATGAGTGATATGCCTCTGCCAGTAATTGCAGTACAATTTATCAGTATGCATGCTCTGTCTCATATAACTACAACATTGTTGTGTAAAATTATTGTTGTGTAATATTTAACGATTACTAAGTAAGCAACTAATTAAGCATGTCAAATCTTATTTTGCAATGCTAAAAGTTCAAACTACACATTCAAATCATTCATTAATTAAACTCTTGTACATATACAACTAGATTTGTATTCTTCGATTTTTTTTTTTTTGGTAATTAAGTTGAAGGAAAGAAAAAATAAAACGTACATGTATCCAAACGGAGGAAGAAGGAAGAAGGAAGAAGGAAGAAGGAAGAAGAAAGAAGGCCTAAATTAATTTATTATAAACAATCCAAACTCTTCACAAAGCTACACACTTCTCAATACTTCTTCCCACTTTTTCCCTTCTTCCCTTCTTCCCACATCTATCCAAACGGAGTCCTTGGAGAATAAATTTCCGTGGGTGTATGTTTTGTTCTTCTTTTTCTTCAAGTGGGATCGAGGTAAATGAAATAACAAAATAAAGAATATACCTTGACAGTTTGGTTGTTAGACCTTGGAGGGCTGTCCATCTTTTAGAACTTGGATATTGTATATAAGTTTTGAATAGGGATATATGTGTTTTGTATGCTTTGGGTAAAGTAAATTATATATAGAGTTGAAAACTTAAAAGTAAACGATGTTTGTAACAGCCCTTAATTTTGTTGCCAAACAGCTGGCACATGATAATTCTTCGCAAAAAAAAAAATAATAAATAATAAAAAGATAATAATGCGTGACGCACATTATTTATCGTGACCAAATATTTAAACAAAGTAATAAACATGGTCAATTAAACAATATTGAGATCAAGAATGCTAATTTAGATCAAGTAATTTACTATTGAATTGGTGTTAGGGCACCAAGAAAAAAAAAAAAACTCTACTTTTTCTGTTAAATGTTGAATCTGCGAGCAAATGTTAATTTTTATTTATAGTTCTGTCTATTTCATAGAAATTCAGTTGGCTCTCTAACTAATATGAATTGGTATTTCATTATATTTTTATATGAGGAGATCTATTCTGATTTGTGACATCGTCAAATTCTCTAAACTAAAATAAATTACTTTTACTACATTTAATTATAATTATAAAAAGTTCTACTACACCAATTTATTCTGTTTATATGATCATATATATGATAGTTATGCAATATGAATTAATTAATTAGATTTTTCTAAAATCAAATGACATAAATATTAAACTATTTAATTCCGTTATAATCTGTATGTATTATAGTATTCGACTATTACTGATTAATAGTTCTTTCAAAATTTTAGGCATTATTCTTAAAAAGCAAATTAAATTTGTGATGGTGTAATTTAAAATTAAGATTCCTACAAGCATTTACCAAGATATAGAGCATTCTAGACTAAGATTTATTCGTTTAGCACCATTAATTCCTGTACTTCTCTTACCATACTAAATCTGAGAGCTTATATAATTATATAAATATATTTATTTATTTATTTTTCAGATAAACTGGTCAGGGGCTGACAAGTTAAAGGTAATTATTTTTGTAATATATGCTATATAACTCTCAAAAAGTCAGAAACTTAATACGCGTAAGAAAGAATATTAAAAGGGAAAAAAATACATGGAAGAAAAGAACGTTAATTGGCTCTTCCATATTAACTAATTGGGTTTTCTTACGTGATATATTTTATTGAGGGAAAAACATTCTGATTTGCCACAATCGGAAAGTTCATTTCTAAGAAACTGCTTCAATACACAAGTTTTTGTTGGTTGCTATGTTATTAAATACAGAAAAATATTTCAGATTTTTTCTAAAACCAAAAGATATGAAAATATAGAAATAATTCTATAATATTTCATATTTGTTATAATTGCAGATAATTCTTTAAAGAAAATGTAAGTACTTCCAAAGTACTATATATTATTCGAAATTATGAATGACTTATATGCTAGGGGTTTTACAGGCTGATATCCTGCTTGTATGCTTAACCAAGTGACAGTATACGATATAATTCTTTATGATGCCTTGATTTTGTAAATCATATCGTATCGACTCGTATAGGACACAAATTTGGGAATTTTATTTGAAATGACTAGCTCGAGAAATCATCATACTGTCACTTGATTAACATCCGGATGAATGACTTCAAAGGAAAATAATGAGTAGATGATTTTGAAATTCAGAACATTTAATTTATACCAAACTAATTAAATGAAAAGTAGTGCTCTCAAAACCCACTAAAACAAGGATCAGTTCAATATACACGATAATTGGAAATAAAGTTCGTATGAGTTGTAAGCTTTTTCCTGGTTTAATAACTAACTTTCATTAAGAAATCTTCCCAACCATTGTTCGTTCCTAGCTCGATTCTTCTTCCGACAAGATGGATTCTAACACAGCAGCTGGGAGACTCGGAACTTCGGAAGATAGTAGGGAAGTGGTGAGATTTTGGGAATCACATCCTCTGCCTACATTTTGAGGTGAGCACTCTGCTCACTTCTGATCTGAACCGTTAGATGTAATCTTAACGGTTAAGGGAGCCCCGTGCATGTAACCAGATTGTAAGGCCCGAAAAATTTTAACCGTCGAGATTAGATCGAACGGCTCGGATCAGAAGTAGGCACTCTGCTCACCTTAAAAGGTGAGCAGAGGATACGGACCCGAGATTTTGGGGCCTAACTAGTATGAATGGGCTGGTAATAGGAGTAGGCTTGCTTTTTCTTTTTTCATTTTCCTTCTTTAAAAAAAAAAAAAATCGCAGTAACAGGAATCCGGATTGATAAATAAAATGTCTAGACATTCTTTTTTATCATTTTGCATTTAAACTGTCACTTTTTTTTTTTTAACTCACCGTACCCTTTCAAGCTTTCATAGTCACTGTCTTCTGTATATATCTCACTAATCTTTGAAGTGTCTATTTTTTCGTCGACATTTCTTGTCGGACATGAGTACATACATAAGACAGTGAATTTTACAAAGAGATTCACAAGAACGAAGCTCACAGATCAGGGTTGTCACCTTGATCAGTTAACTAGTGCTGCCAGATATTTTTTGGAGGACGGGGACAAAACTAGAAAATTAGATTATTCCTTACAGAGATAATAGAGAGTGTGACTTGTGAGTTGTGACTTATATACAAAGACACTAGTACTCAAAAGTTGCCAATCAAGTCTCGTGCCCGTCAGTAAACACGTACACCATCCATAATTGCACGTTAATTAAATAAAGTAAAATTTTTCTTTTAACGGTTAACTCCGAATAAATTATTTTCAGTGTCTTTTCTTTATAAATTAAGATATACATTCATATGTACTGAACTAAGGACAAAAGAGCTACCAATAACAACATATATACATGTTGAAGATCAATATCTTAAGGCATTCAAATATGTCCAGAAAATTAAATTAAGCATGTTCACATTTAAATCATGATCAATTGGATTACATAAAGGAAAGCAACGGCACATGGAGAAAAACAAATAAATTGAGGACGACTTCACTGGTTTACTGAAGCAGGTTCGACATCTCCATTTATTAGTGAATCTCACTGGATTTCACAAGGGAGCTCACCTGGCACACTTCCTCATCAAAGCACTACTTTGGCCTTGAGGACGACTTCACGGTGTTCCCAGAAATAGCCTCCTGACAGCCTTCTTTACCTGTTTGGACATGTCAGATAAAGTCTTATGCTTGGATGCCTGTCCAGTATTGCTTGCCTTGGTATCAAAGCCAGTGCACCTCATTGATAAAGCTGCTATCAGGATTCGACTTCAAAGTCAGCATTCTTGTGGACCTCAGCGTTCTTGTGGACCGATCACTTACCATGGAGGTGTTGTCCCAGGTGATCATTGTGGAGGCGGCATCCAAATTTGAGTTTAGGTCAGAGTGCGAACGTTTGAGTTCTTGCAGAGAGTTACTATCATACAGTTGCAAACGTTCTTGCAGAGATTCACTAAGAGGCAGTTGCAAAGAATTATTAGACGTAGTGGCAGATGTGCTCCACTGACATTCAGATCCTCTAGAAGTAGCGGAATTATCCTTTCGTGAGGGAGCTCTGGATGTGCTACGCTGATATTCAGATCCTCTATAAGTAGCGGACTTATCTTTTCGTGAAGGAGCGGTAGAAGATCTCTGATATTCAGAGTCTCTAAAAGTAGTGGACTTATCCTTTCTCGAGGCTGAGGGTGCGGTGGAAGATGTGCTGCTCTGAGCAGAGTGGCCAAGATACTTCTGTCAGTAATTGCGTTATAAATAACATCAGTATTTCCTCTGTTTAAGGTGATGATGCAGACAAGAAAAGCGTGTATAATATTTAACCATTATAAACTACGATCACAAAACAAAATGATCTTATTCTTCCAGTAGAAAATTATGTATTAATTGAAGAAATAACATGTGTTAGGTGATTTGGATCACCCATTTGATCATATAGCACATAATAGAGAAATTCGAAAATGGGTTTGATCGCCGAGCTATTTATCATTGATTCATTGGGTTTGATAATAAACTCTAAAACTAACTAATAGATTTTTCAATTTAATGTTGCATTTATAAAGCGCAAAAAAAAAAAAAAAGGTAAAGTTGTTCGAGTATCCGGAAGGAAGCCTATATGTCAAAATTATAAAAAACTGAAATTACAATATAATTAACAATGAATATATAAACTACTACACCATATTAATTTACCTTGACAGATTGGTTGTGAGGCCTTCTAGATTCCATCTTTTTGTTAGAACTTGGGAAGTACAATCGGCTTATAATTAATTATAAGTCGAGAAGACAGACATGCATCTATTTGTAAATTTGCAACAAAATTGTACTTTGAATGAAGCTAAATAGAAAGAATAAATGCAGTACGCAACAGCCCTTTTTATTGTTGAACAGCTTGCATGCAAAATTGGACAATTTCTGTAAAAATTAATTTATACATTTATACATAATTAAATAAATAAAAGAGTGCTTTCTTTAAAAAATAATAATAATAAACAAAAGAGTGCATATGACAGCATGGTACGACAAGTTACCCAATTTTTTTTTATCTGACCAAATCTTTAAACAAAATGCGTAATAAAACATTATAAAAAATGCGTATTAGATATGGTCAATTAAAATATTTAAATCAAAATTTTACGTTACAAGTGTTACGTACTAATCCATTCTGGTCACAGGAAAAATAGGGAGAAAAAAACTCTGCATAGCTATTTTTGGTATCACAAGTTACGACAACCTTATTTTTTATATATATTTAAATTTAAAATTCAAACATTTGATCCGAATAGTTGATATTTTAATCTATTGAAAATTAAAATTTTAGAATTTATTTGATACTTGAGGAACATATGGATGAATTTAGTTAACTACGAGAAATTAATACTAATTTCACTATTAATATGGTGTTATTAATTAGCCACGGTGCCAGATCGACTGCCACACGTCAACCTCGTCAACACCTCAACAGGATGCGGTGTTTCACTCTCCATAGAGTACATGATCATTTAATTTCTAGTGATCTGCATATTTTCACTATTAATACACTTTTTTCTCAATTTATTCATTTCTATAGATTTAGAAAGATAAGAGTTTTAGTGTTTTCTCAAGTACATGATCATATTGAGCGGTTTAAATCCGTCATTTGAAATTCTCAATATTAATTGTTCGATATTTGGATCGTATTTGATGTCCTATACGTTTGATTCTAACATTATTCTTAAAAAAATAATATTTTATATGAAAAAATAGGGAAATTTTGTCCTGGATGTGTTCTCTCTATTGATTAGTCACTGCGTTGAGTCCTTTGAGACGAGACGACAACCTATTGCAGCCTGTCCCAAATGGTTGCAGAGCACCGGAAACAGAACATTCTCGGTTCATTTCAAACTCTTTAGACGATGCCAATTGTAGGGAACGATTGTATTTTGATTGCGATCGCACATGCATCAAGGGAACTTAATAATAAGATCCATAACTGTAAGCAAGCGTTGATATTCGTATCGATATATTTCATCGAAAAAGAATTCTTTCTCGTAATTATATATTTTTAAGGGACTACAATTAGTTCGATTATTGTACTTAGACTTTGAATGGGTTGCGATCAAGTCAAATCCCTCTTTCTTTTTCATGCCTTGAATTTTTCCCCCTACTATATTATTGAGATTGTTATACTAATATACTTAGGCTCCGTTTAGATACATCTGGGAATAAAAAAATAGTCTCTTCCTAAGCGTAAATTTATTCCTAACCATTCAAATTCTTCACAAATTTACACACTTCTCAATATTATTTCTCTTATTCTTTAGCGATCCAAACAGAGCCTTAAGAGTTTGAATGAGTTGCTCATGGAACACTGATTTAACTTGAACTTGTACATCGAAATACAAATACAAAATTGACACTAAACTATAAATTTTTGTAGACTCACCAACGGAAGTAGACACCAAGGACAATCTTTAATTGTAATAGGAGGTTTGGAAGTCATGGAGGTTATGTGTGGTTGCTTCTCAAGGAAGTTTTTGATGAACTGGATATACGTTTGATGCCGTGCTAAGAGCGAATCTTACTAATAAAAAAATGGTTTGCTGATAGAAGTCATGTTAGAGTTTGGACAAAATATATCTAAGTACAAAGATAGATATACCGTTATGCGGAAGCTTTGGATCGACGGTGACCTCTTTCACGTCGAGTTGGATTGCTTGCACTTCGTCTTCACACACCAGTGAGAATAGACCACGTTGAACACGAGTCTATCTCTGTATCCACAGCACAAATGCCTTGGACTCACTGCACAATCACGAGAATGACCGTCGTGACCGAAACACCCCTCTTAAGTGTTTGATTTTGTATTGATACGCAAAATCAAGATGGTGGAACTCTCCCTCTTTTTCTTGACTCTATAAGAACAGTAGAGACTGCTCAATAAGTCTGTAACGTCTCCTTTTATAAGAGGCGTTCAGATTAAACAGATCAGACACTCTTTGATGAAAAGGTGCCAGTCTGTCGACTCAATCAGCGACCCGCTGAACTAAGTCTCCACCATATAAAACTAATAAAACTAATATCTCCCTCTTGGAGACTTGGTTAACTGCAGCAATGTCTTCATACGGCAAATGTACCGTGCGACTAGCGTATATACCTGCATGCGGGAGCTACAAGGCCAAACTTTAACATATGTTAAAGCCAGCCAAGAGGCATCGACCCTTTTCTAAAATTAAGCAGTTTATATGTATATACTCATACCCTAGATCTATCAAATTCTGCACTAGACATAACATCGCCAACCAAGCTAAGTGGCAAATGTTTAATCCATTTCAATCTAAGTTTCACAAATGTTCCCTTCCTCAATCCAAATGATGAGTCCGGTGGTACCTGAACATAAAGAAACACTCTTTGTGCGATTTGAAAAATTAATCTTCCTTATGCACTCATGTCAATCCAAATAAAAGTTAATCGCTTTCCCAGCAATGCACCGGTAGACCGAATCATACATAGCCATAGGTAACACACCAAAGTAGCTGAACATTAACTGCATTTTTCATGACATAGTCACTAGTCATAAGGGTATGTATTTGAGATTTACACTATGAGGAGATAGCTGGTATAGGTCCTGGGACCACTCAACTCAATTCCCAACGCCACCAAGCACACGTGGTATGAAACACGTGTTATAATGAACTGTCTATCAACACAGACGTATGTCAAGTTCATTATACAAGTTAAGATCCAATTACAATCTAAGTGTCTATGGTCTAGACCATTATTATTGTAATTCATCCTGAGACTCTCAACAAGACCGCTGCCACGAGCGTCAAGGAGTGACTCACCTTGGCTACTCTTTGAGCTTCATGAGTTGTGGGGATCAACTCATGCTGACTCGCCTAAAAGAAGACAAATCTCATCTTAGTCTATAACTAAGGCGACAACAAGCTTCGGCTACAGAAGTAGCTACATTAGTCCTCGACTAATCGCACATAGCTTGATAGAGTCTCATCTTTGCACGCCCTAGGCATCAAAGGCGAATGCTTGTGTAAATAAGCCATTCTAGCTCATCGACATACTACCATAATGCTAACAATTTATTGAACAAAGTAAATATGAAGTTGAACAGTAATCAATTAAACAAACATATTATTATCACATTGTTCAATACACACATACAAACATACATAAATAAACTGTCCACAATCAACAGTATCAGCGGCTAGCTGGATCAAACAGTGACCCGCCAGGAAATCATGCGGTCCGCTTGAATGTCAAGCGGTCCGCTCCCGTTCTGAGACCGAGAGCTCTGACATGTCTCAAAAACAGATCACGACTGATCGGTTTTGTCAGAGGATCAGCAATCATTTCTCCAGTAGAAATATGCTTCAACATGATCTCCTTTTCTTCCACTAAGTCTCTAACAAAATGGTACTTCAAGTCTATATGCTTTGTCTTATCATGAAACTTAGGGTCTCGAGAATACGCAATCGCTGCCGTATTATCGCAATAAAGTATCAAAGGTTCAGGAGAAACCTTGAATATCCCTAAATCACGTAAGAATCTCCTCAAGCATATAGCTTCTTGTGCAGCAGCCGCACAAGCAACATATTCGGCTTCCATAGTGGAAAGTGCCACACATGTTTGCTTCTTGCTACGCCAAGAAATAGCAGCTCCACCTAGCATGAACACAAAGCCAGATGTGGACTTTCTCTCATCTAGATCTCCTCCCCAGTCAGCATCACTATAGCCGACTAAATGCAAATCAATCCCTTGATAGCATAATCCATAGTCCAGAGTGCCTTTAAGGTACCGAATAATCCTCTTGACCGCATGCCAGTGTGCAAGTCCTGGATTAGACTGAAATCGGCTTACGAGACTCACCGCATAACAAATATCGGGTCTCGTACACATCATTGCATACATAAGGCTGCCAACAGCACTTAAGTATGGAACATTCTTCATCCGATCTCTTTCTTCATCTGTTTTAGGACTCATTTTAGAACTCAATTTGGTGTTTCTCTCAACAGGTGTGTCAAAAGGTTTACTCTCAACAAGAGCAAACTTCTCAATTATTTTCTCTAAATAATTTCTTTGAGATAGTTTAAGAAACCTTTTAGATCGGTCTCTTTCTATCTTGACACCTAGCACATAGCTAGCTTCACCCATATCCTTCATATCAAACACGGAGGATAGCCATACCTTTGATTCCTCGATCAAAGACATGTCATTTCCAGCCAATAGAATATCGTCTACATATAAGGTCAAGATTAGAAAAATGTTCTTGGACCGCTTCACATAGACACAGTGATCTTCTTTCATCACCTCGAATCCGTTTGATAAAACGGCTCGGTGGAATTTAAGATTCCATTGTCGTGAAGCCTGCTTGAGACCATAAATGGATCGGCGGAGTTTGCACACCTTGTGCTCCTCCCCTTTAGCCACAAACTCTTGTGGTTGTTCCATGTATATCTCTTCCTCTAACTCTCCATTGAGGAATGCAGTTTTAACATCCATTTGGAACAGCTCTAAATCTAGTGATGCAACGATAGCCAGAATTAAGCGGATAGAGGAAAATCTCACCACGGGTGAGAACGTTTCCTCGAAATCCACTCCCTCTATTTGAGTGAATCCTTTTGCCACCAAACGAGCTTTAAAACGGTCAATTGATCCATCTGCCTTTCGCTTAACTTTGAGAATCCACTTATTCCCAACAGCCTTGCGACCAGGAGGTAAATCAACTAACTCCCAAACTTGATTCTTTCTCATGGATTCCATTTCTTCATTCATTGCCCTCATCCATTCCTTAGCATAGCGACTCGAAAGTGCATCCTGCACATTTCGAGGTTCAACTAATCCATCTTGAGCAGCCAAGAATATTTCTCCCTCATCGATCTGAAACCGACGACGGGGTACTAGTCCTCTGGCACTCCTGCGAGGTTCAGGATTTTCTGTCTCTGACTCCAAGTCTGCGGTCCGCTGAGTGTTTCTGCGACCCGCTAGAAATTCATGGCGACTCGCTTGAGCTTCAAGCGACCCGTTCAAACTGGGCGACAGAAAGTCTGTTTCCATGGAAATGGTTGTTTCTACAACATCACTAACACTAGGATGTTGAGGAGGACTTACAAAATCTCCCTCTTGCTCCTCTACATCTGTGTTATTAATGTTTTGAGGAAAAACAAGCGTTTCAAACAGATTTCTATCTTGTGAAACCTCACTTTGCTTAGGAAATTCACTCTCAAGGAATGTAGCGTCCCTCGACACTATTTCTGTTACTGTCCCACTTAGATTATCTCCAATAAATATGGGTTACAAGGAAATGAGTCAAAGGGTTACATCACTAGATAAGGGTTACATCTGTGTTCTCCAAAATTACACGACACGATGTGCGTATTGACACGATACGACACGGCACAAATACAAAATTGGCACAACATGATCGTGTTATCGTGTCGAGTCATAATCGTATCGTATTGAGACATTAGAAAGTTTGACATGATTCACACGACACGACTCGACACAAACACGATATGAACATGAATTAACACGATACCTCAACACAAATTTAATTATTAATGTTGATTATTTAAGCAAAATTAATAATTTATTTCAATTTATAATACTACATCATATTATTTACCAATATTTAAATCATAATATTGTTCTAATCTAATTATCATTTTTATATAAAATATTAATAAAATGTTTAAATTTAATCAAATAATAAATTATGTTGTTTAGTAATTTTTTCCTTACTTTTAATTTTTTTTAATTATTTTAATTTAAAAATAATAAAATAATGGCACAATTTGATACAATTAACACGACATGTCAACACGACATGACACGATTAAAAAAGTAGTTCGTATCAACACTACACGATACGAGACTCTAACACGATCGTGTTTGACACGACACGCACGATTTTTGCAATTTAATTTTGTCACACCCCGAGAAAGGGGGTGACAACCCACCGCGTATAAAACGCAAGGCGTACAACACATCACATACACTATCAATAATAAAAATAACATTTGCCACAAATTTATTAATAATTATTTAATGTCTTACAAAGAGAAAATATGTCCAACATGGTGTATTTATGATGGAATACTACCATATGAGGTCAAATACTCAAATTTCAAATAACAAAAATAAATAGACATATTGTGGCAAATTAATGACCCGCTTCTATCATCTTGTCTCACTCAGTTTGGCGGAAGCTAATTTACTCCATCTTCAATACCTGGAACCCACACAAGTGGAAACGGGTGAGAGATCGGACAAGTCTCTCAGTGCAGGATTCAGTTTCAGTCCGGGACTTGTTAAAGTTCTAGATAATATTCAACTATGAATTAAATAATTAAAACAATGCAACTACATTAATCATCCAAAATGTAAAATGCAATTTCATGTCCGTTTCAATCATGTATCCTACTCTCAATCACAGTTCACAGTCTTTAGTAATAATTCATCCTCATTACCAAGCCTCATATCATAACCATTAATCTCTTAGCCCTACTCCGTCGCGAACGGCCTCATTAGGGTGTAGCATGCATGTACATGAACATACTCAAAGGTAATGATTTCTTGGTACTATGAATTACCACTTATCCTTAACAAATTCATTTCCATGCTCAATTCGAATTTAAATCATTTTCATGCTTCAAATGATCATGCAAGTTTACTATATTTTGAGGGCACAAGTCAAAATAATGTCTGATACAAATATGCCAAATTAACAATAAAATAAAGAAAGCACAAACGACTATATCATTTAACAAAGCCTAGGAAACTCGCACCTTAATTTAATAAGCTCACAAAGAAGAGAAAGAAAGAGAAAATCTGAAAGAGGATCAACGATAATTTCTGCTAGCACATCAATGTTCGTGGAATAGTCTCGTATAAAAATGGCACCTAACTAACGTTGGTTTCCGTGACAAGGGAATAGAGGCAACCAAGGTGGGCTATACCTTGGTAGCCGAGCAAGAGGAAGGGAGGGGTGGTCGTCGGCACTCGGCAGCTGGCCGTGGCCCACAAAGCCGGTTAATGCAGACAGCAAAGTTTTGATTTAAATCCGAATAGCGATTGGTTGCCTTCATTTATAGTGCTTAAAAAGAATCTTGGCCAATCAATTTAATTAGCGCAACAAATATTTTATTGGCAATCAAAATTAAATGCAGTACCTCCGTATGGAAACATTATGCCTTGGTGAAGGAGAATTTCTCAACCTACAGCTTGCTTGCGCAAGAAAAATAAGATAGGATGTGGCCGGTCCGAGGATGAATTTCCTATTTGTTATAGTCTCACATCTACACATATGCGTCGATAAAGGTAAAAGAAAAAGCCACATAAAATCTCAAGAAAGCAAATTCAAATATACTCTAATACTGGTGATTATAATCATAATTTAATGCTCAGACTTTGATTGGCAATTTCAATACCTTGGAGAAAAAGTAACAAGTCAAAGGAGGAAAGCCAGGGTATCATATCCAGGACCGTCATAAACTTCCTAGTCGCGATATCTAAGGTTGGAAACATTTGACCCATAGAAATATTTTCGGGGTGTAACAACGCTTGACTTTTCATTTTATTTCCAGCTAATTATCAAGAAAGCATTTGGACGAATTAAAAAAAATGCGCATGCTGGAAAACAAATAATATTAATTTGAACATACCATGTGTATAAAATGCTAATTGCGAAATAGAATATATAATTGATAAAGATAAAGGTAAAACCAAAAGTTCTAATTTATCCTTCTTATATAAAATATAAAACAGAATGCATGCACCAAGCGAAATTTTATGATTATATATACGAAATGCTTCTATATGGACAATATTTCAGGAATAAGAATATTTTAATATTTTCATCTAGTTAATAATAAAATACACAGGGTAATATACATGCCACAAAATTCTATTTGTAGTCAAATAGTAGTATTATGATATAGAAATATACGAGTATAAAAGTACCGTAATGTTACAAATTTTCAACGGAATTATTAATGAAAATAAAAGATTTAAATTTTAGTGGCTATTTTTGTATTTTTATTTTGAACGTACCTATTTATGTAAATAAAAAATTCAGTTCTTTGCTGGTTATTTTACAATTTTCTTATGTAATGTGGCTCTTTATGGAAATTTTGTAAATAGGTTATTGCTATTTTTGTAATATCGTTAACAATGTGTCTATTGATGAAATAAAATTTCAGTATCTAGTGGCTATGATGGAATTTACTTTTCCAACATAGCTATTTACGAAAATTTCATAGGAGAATTCGACTCTTTTAGGGTGTGTTTGGATGCAACGGAATAAGACATGAATAAGGAATAGGAATAAGAAATTTCGGTTTGCATGCTTATCCTTATTCCTTATTCTTATACCATGGTTTTGTTAGTATAGGAATAAGGGCCCTTATTCCTTATTCTTGTGTTGTTTGGATTGAACAAGAATAAGAATAAGTACGCAAACCGAAATTCCTTATTCCTATTCCCTATTCCCTACCTATCCAAACACACCCTTAAAATTTTTCGTTTGTACGTGCTTGCTATGTACAAAAATAAAAGTTCGGGGGGCCGTTTGGATCACTTAGGAATAGGAGGAATTTCTTATTCCTAGGCATAAAGTATTGGGAAGTGTGTAATTTTGTAAAGAGTTTAGATTGTTTATAATAAATTTATGCTTAGGAAAAGGAAATTTTTCAAATTCCCACTTGATCCAAACAGCCCCGAACGCGTATTTAGCTGGTTATTTTTGCAATTTGATTTTCAATGGAACTATTAATGATATTAAAAGTTGTTTTAGTGGCTATTTTTATAATTTTTGTAATTTTTGCAATTTTCTTTTCGGTATCTTGAAATTCAATTTTTTCCTGCCTAGTTTCGTAATTTTCTTTTTGAACGTTACTATTTTAAAAATTTTCGGGAAAATTTTAGGCTATTTAAGAAATTACGTTTTCAACGGGCCTTTTGATCAATTTAAAACTTCAGTATTTAGTGGCTATTTTCCAATTTTCTTTTTCGATGTGGCTATTCGCGAGAATTTTAGAAACTGATTTCTGCTATTTTATAATTTCATGTTGCAACAACTTGCAAGTACTGTCACTGAAGTAACTATTTAGCGAGGAAATTGATTACTGCCATCGGCAAATATACCATTCCAGCCATCGCTAAATATAAAGTGAACATATACAGCAAATAAAGTGAACATATAGAAGATCTAAGTGAACACATACAAACAAATAAGTTCAATAAAAATAAGTTGAATATACATATAAACTTCTGAACAAGTGATGATAACACTTATTTGTTTGTAAGTTTTCACTTAGATTGTCTATATGTTCACTTTATATTTAGCGATGGCTGGGATGGTATATTTGCCAATGGCACTTATAATTCCTGATTTAGCGAAATAAAATTTCAGTATTTAGCTGCCTATTTGGGTTGGTCCAAAAGACACGGCCATTTGGGCTTTTTATTTTTTGATGAAAGCCTGTAGGCAGCTAGTTGGGCTTAAACCAGACCCATCGCCATCTGTGAATAACACCTCAGTGAGAAGAAGCAAAGCTGACGGGTGAGTCCCACAATGTCAGATCAATTTAGGTTCTGAACTAAAAAGAAACCCTCACTCCCACTATCACTAGTTCACTCTAACCTACTCTAGTCAATTTTCTGACCACCTTTTCTTTTTCCTCGTTTTCCTTTTACATTTTAAACGTTACCCTTGTTGCAATCCCAAAAGTCACTACCTCCCATATAACTCTAGTTCCAAAATTGGATGTGAGGAGTTCAGAGATCGTGTCTTTACAAAATGCTCTACTTTTGGAGGTGAAAATGGTGCTCGAGGAATCCAGTTTGATTCTGGTGGAATTGAAGTAGAGGGCTTTCAATTAAAGGTTAATCTACTTCTGATTTTTATATATACCACTATACCTACTATCTTTTCATTAGAATTTTTTTTTTTTTTGAAAGGTACTATCTTCATAGGTTACTTTCAAGATAGCTATGGTTTTGGATAGGTTACTCCTCCAGTTGTTTTGAGCTACCCACATATAAATATATAATGTTCATATGGTTTGAGCCAAACAATTTATTTCATCTGACTCTTCAAAATTTTGTTGTTCCCTGAGGCAGTGAGAAAAGTACTATTTAAAACCAAAGGCAACCATCTTTTTGTTCATCCCTTCCAAAGTTGAAAACTTTTGAAGCAATTTTGAGAAGAGAGGTATTAACAAATCATCAGCCACATTTTATTTATACAAAAATTAGATGGAATGGCAGAATGACAATTTAACTTGGTGTGGAAGAATTTGATTGTTTTATTTAATTTTAGTAGATTCAACTCAATCAAGTATGTTGCTTTGTTTTATACTGGATGATTAGTGTAACACTACTAATAAGTGAAAAGCAAAATGTCAATTCAATTTTGAGAGTTTGTTTTCAAGGAAAAAGTTATAATGGTTTATCAGAATTTCTTTAAGAATGGTACTCTGGTAAAGTAGCTATGTAGTTGTTATATGGTCCAGTATAAAGTAACTGTTAGCATATGGTAAAGTGTATGCGTTGTTATCAGAATTTTTTTTTAAGAATCATACTCTGGTAAAGTAAGAGTTTCCTATGATTTAAGCATTCAATTAAATGTTTGGTGCATTAATATGTCAAGTAATATATATCAAGAGGTTTCTTGTGTTATAGCAAGGGCAATTTAAGAACATGAAATTTTTATCTTCTTTCTATCATTTCTTTTGCCATAAATGTTTATTACGTTTTTGTTGCCTTTTTTGGGTCCCAAATGGCAACAATCAATGCAGTGAAGTTGCAAGTTCAGGTTTTCTGTCAGGTGGGTTGGGAATTAAGATCATAGTGGTTCAGTCGTTTCTAGAGCTAGTTCCTCGATCGCAGACCATTTTCTGAAAAAAATTGGTTTGCAGCTAATCTGACTGCTTTTTTTTCTGCTTGGTACTTTTACTATATCACGTGATAGTGTGAACTGGGCTTCTGCCCTGCTTGGTTCAGTTGAATTTAGGTAGCTGTTGGGTTGAAGTTGTTTCTGGCTTAGGTTCATAGCTTGTATTCTAGCAACAGTGGGTGGGTATTATTGGTGAGTCGAATTTGTAAGCTGTATCATTTTTTACTTGCGTGATTGGCTTAAGTTTGACAGGATACTTAAGTGATGTCCATGTCATTCCTAGCCATATAACTTATGAAGCTAGTTTATGTTTAAAAGTTTGCTATGGCGCAGGAACCACCCCCATGTAAAAGGAGCTCAATTAGGGCTCTGCAACTGTTATGTTTGCACCTTTTACATGGATTGAACTTGACTACTGGAAATGACTTTGTCCCAAAGTCTAATTAAGGCCTTAACATAACCAGTAAATCAGAGAAAGAACATGATGCATTTCTATATTTGGGTGTGTTTGGATGGACTGCAAGCCCTCACTCTATTTGAATTGCTGATTTGTTCTATTTATAAGTACTTTAGAAACCCTTATTGCTGGAAAGTGATAATAATAAGTAACATGAAAAATTCTTATTTTCAGGTTCATTTTGGTGCTGCTGGTTTCTTATTTTGGAAAGCATAAAGTTCAACTTTTGTAACACTGGTGAGTACAAAACTTTGCTACATGAAAAATTATAATTTCTTCTTTTTGAGCTTTTAGGTTATGTTCTGGTGTGCTCTACTTAAAATAGTTGTGTACATAGGATATCTTGCATTCAACTTTAGAAGTCATGTTGACCATCATGCAATATTTCAATTTTTTATTAGCAAATGAAACGATCTTCGAAGTATGGAAATAGCAACAAAGGAGGACCAGCTAGTGAAGTGCCAACCAACCCATCTCATGGTAGGGTCAACTGGTCCGAGGGAGAGACAGATGTTTTAATTGATACAATTGCAGAACTTAAACTAAAGCTTGGCAAGAATGATATTAATTTCAATCCAAGCGGGTACAAGGAAATCCATAGACTTTTTTGTGCAAGGCTTCCTAACACCAATCGCAGTGCAGAAAATATTTTCAATCGAATAAAACATTTGAAAAGCCAGTACAATTTGGCAAAGACTTATGCAACCAACAGTGGTTGGCAGTGGAATTATACTACAAACGTGTGGACCACTCCTGCTGCAGAGCTTGAAGATATAATTGTGGTATGTCGTTGTTTCCATTTTTTTATTAATTACTGTATATATGTCTGATATAATTCTTAATTATGAATGCAGACTAATCCAAGCAAGCTGAGTTTCTTACGAAAACCGTTTCCCTTAATTCACAACTATCGAAGCTGTGTGGAGGTGGTAGGCCAAAAGGGGGTGTGCAGATCAGACAAGGAGCAAGATCAAAGGCAAAGAACAGAGCAAACACAGAAACCAGTGCGACTGGTAGTTCAAATAATCCTGAAGATGGTCCAGTAAATGGTCATATAGAGATTGAAGTGGATCAAGAACCAAACCCGAATGCAGTCGATGAGAATGGTCCTTCTAATGTTACGGGGCAGAAAAACTCAGATGGCACATTCCCAATAAGTGCAAGCTCAGGTTCAAACAAGAGAAAAGGTACAGATGGGGATGAACCTTCAACAAAAGGAAAGAAAATTCAAAGGACACTCAATGCGAGAACTGAATTCTTTTAGAAAGCAGCTGAAAACGTTGCTCGCTACTCAACCTTTCAAAAGGAGATGATTGCAATCTTAAAGAGTCTGTTGAATATTACAAAGAAAAGGTTAGAAAAAATGGATGTGGAAGAGAAGGAGAAGCAGTATTGCTTACAAAGGATGGCTGCATTAAACATTCATGGTCCAATCCGTGTTGAAATCATTCAAAAGTTCACAGAACCGGCAGTGAGAATGGTTTGGTTGCATGGAGAAGAAGAGGATGTGACCCAATGGATACTCAACACTTTTCCAAGGCAAAACCCTGTGGTTAACCGAAATTCTCAACCGTTTTAGCAATATCCAATGCCTAACATGCAGCCATCCATGAATGCAACTGAAATATTGGGCCCTGTTTGGATAGTTAGGAATAAGGGTTATTTTAGACTAAATAGCTATTCGGGACTAAGAAACCATCCAAACAGTTCAGAATTAAGGGCTTATTCTTAATCAGACTAAGATTAGTTAATCCGACATTTTGTTAGAATAAGAGTTGAGATTAGAAAGAAAAACTCATTATTTATTCTTTCCTCATCCAAACAAAAAGTCTTAATTTGAGATTAAGCTTTTTCTTAAGAATTTAGGATTAAGAATCTTAATCCTGAATAACTAATCCTACCCTTAATCTCATACGATCCAAACAGAGCCTTGATGAATTATGTGAACAATTTCCAAAGACCACCTAATGAATGATGATGGATGTACCATGAACAGCATCCTAACTTTAGTTTTAGTCATGTAGTAGTTGATAGCTTAATTTTAGTTTAATGAATGTTGTTTTCTTTATGAGATATTTAGTAACTTAGTTTGATTGATGTGTGTTTAGTACTGCTATGTACTGCTACTATTTAGTGTTTAGTTTAATGAATGTTGTGCACCGCTACTTTAATTGCTGTTGTGTTTCATTGATAGCTTAATTTCTGTTTGTGTTCGATTGATAGCTTAATTTTAGTTTAATGAATGTTGTTTGCTTTACTTTATATAGTTTTAATGTGAATTACAGTGGAGAGCTGGATGGAAGAGTTTAGAATGAAGAGAGCTGGAATTTCTGGTATTGTATTGTTTACTTATTTTATTCAATTTCTGCAAGCATGAACTACAGTTTGGTTTAATATTTCTGTGATGCATATAGCTTCTGTGATGGTGAGTAAGGGTTAGATTAGTAGTATAAAAGGGTTGTGGATGGGTGGTGCAGCTTGGTACAGAGCTTGTACCAGCTACTAGACCGCTAGTACATGGATTTGCTGCTGGTACATGGGTTGAGGTACATAACTACATGGTGCTGCCTTAACCAAAATCAAGTTTCATTCTGGTAACCATGTACACAAAGATGTGGGATGAAGCAGCATATTACTGCTCGGACAGAGATTTTTCAATCCTATTGGGGGCGCACTCTGCACTCTTTGAAGGAGAAAATGCTGCTTATATCCCAATCACCCGATCTTCCATCCAGCTTTCAGCTTTAATTTTTTTTTTATGTTTTTTATCTTTTTGTGGCTATTGTATGCCTCACTTGTAACATCTTATGTACAACGTTTCATAAAATCCTAATAAATATTTGTATTTCGTATTTTACTAGTTTTAGGATTTCAGGCCTGGATTGCTTGGTTTTGCTGTATCCATTTTGCTCGTTGCTTACAAATGTTATACATACCATGGAATCTGCGATAGGTGTTGATTTTATCATTTTACATTGAAGACCTGACCTCTTCTACAAACTGTACATTTAAGTTTACATAGTTACTGTCCCGTATCTTATTAGTATTATAATTTATAAACGCCTATAATTTTGTTCACCCGTTTATTTTATTTTTTTTTCTGTCTCATGAGTAAATACATAAGACGAGTTGATTGTACATTGTTACCTTAAGCTTTATTATTGCTGCGATGTGATTTTAGAGGACGGTGCAGAATAGGGAAAATTAGAGAAGACTACTAATTATATATCGAGATAATACAAAGTATGACCAATAAGTATTGGTTGATTCTACGACAAAGTATCTTTCCGTTTGGATCGTATGGGAATAGGAGGAATAGCTTCTTCCTAGACGTAAATTTATTATAAACAATCCAAACTCTTCATAAAGTTACATCTCAGTACTTTTCACCTAAGAATAAGCTATTCCTCTTATTCCTAAGCAATCCAAACAGAGCCTTATAATAACCAGAATTATATTTCACAGAATCCTTGTATCTGTCAGTAAAGATCTCATCTAAAGTTGGACACGATTAAAAAAATTTGATAATCTTTCTTTTCAAGTAATCTTAAATTAAATATTTCAATCATAACACAGATATTGATTCATACAGATTGAATTAAGAACAAAAGAAAAATAACATAGAACATGTAGAAGATTCAAACATGTTCAAAACTATATGAAAACTAGACGTATGTCCAGATAACTATAAGCATACTCATGTTTAAGCCAGTAATTGAATTACACGAGAGAAGAACACCATAAGTGAAACAACTACTAATTGCTTCAGAGCTATAGACCCAGGCCTTGGACGGTGTTCAGAGAATCAGCTTCGACATCACCTATCAGTAAACCCACTGCATTTCTCCTGAGTGCTCACCTGGCGCACCATACATTCAAAGTACTTCTTTGTCTCAGAGGACGACTTCACCGATTTGGTCCCTGTTCTCTCTTTTGATGGTGGGCTGGCAAACTTACTCCGGATGACACCCTTTACTGCTTTAAGCATGCCAGATAGAGACTTATTCTTGGATTCTGGTCCAGTGTTGCTTGCCTTGGAAGCAGAGACCTCTGGCACCTCACTGGTAAGGCTGCTATCTGGATTCGATTTTAAAGTCAACATAGTTGTGTGGTCATTTGCCTTGGAGGCATTGTTCTTGGTGACCCGCATGGAGGTACTGGCCCATTTTGAGTTTAGTTCAGAGTGCCAAAGTTTGAGTTCTTCTAGAGAAATAGAGGGCAGTTGCGATGGGTCTGGACGGTGATAGACTGTGTTGGAGAAACGAGAGCGCATCAGCCAAGAGTTTGGTTTGTCTTTGTATAGGTCCTCCATCAAGTTGTATCTGTCAGTTTTCACAATTTCAATAAACATGTTTAAGAGGGAGTCAAACAAAACAGACTCTTAATTGGAATCTAGAAAATTTGGCCAAAAATAAAATAACAAAACTAAAAATAGCAATCAAACTTGTTAGGTTTACCCCGTTTATGGTGAAATAAAACCTGTGCTATAAGTTATATTATGTTGTCCGAAATTCCATTTTTGTTCAAAAAAGGATTTAACAACAGGAACATAGAAACTTTCTGTATCAAAGGATAACAGCATAAATTGTCACATTCGTGGACTCTACAAACAGAAAAATGGCATGAAACAAAGAAACAGCAATCAACTCACAAGTTCCAATTTTCTGGCATATAAATACTTAAATAGTAAATAACTAGATCTTATTAGTTCCTTCATTTTCATAAACCACGTACGACACTATTTTCTAATTCCTTTTTCTGAAGGCCGGTACAATACTTACCTGACCGTGCTAAAAAGATAGTCAAAACCGAACTTTTTTGCACAATTAATTGATTTAAAACAATTTTAACTCGTCTCATTTTCTGATAAAAATGGTTCAAAGGGTATGGAAAAATTACCAAAAATGATGGTGGCGAAGCAAACCTCGCAACTTAGAAAACATAGGTATGCTCTTGCTGCCGGCGTGAGAAGAGGAGAAGAGAAATGTGTTGTTCAATCTTTCTTGATCGACTTATTGATCTCTAATCCCCTGTTTAGTGTTTATATAACAGCTCTTGCAGCGGACTAGTTTAAGTCGGCGTTCCTAAAATAAGCTGACACGTAATCAGGTTTTTCAATATTTCCTAATCTATCGTTTTTTCCTGAATAGATATTATACCGTTCTAGAAAGATTTACATGCCGTCCCCTCTCCATTTATTTAAACTAAATAAATTAATTCCGATCAACTTTTTATAAATATATCTTGTATCCAACTTGATTTCCTCACATGATAGTTAACTCGATAATAAAATATAAAAAGTAAATGTGTGATGGTGGTTCAGGTGATTTTATTTTTAGTGCCTCTATTTGTCAAGTAATCTTTATAAAATTAAAATATTCTGTCAAGATTCTTACATAAAATATTTTTAGTGCCTCTATTTAGTGCCTCTATTTGTCAAGTAATCTTTATAAAAAGTAAATGTGTGACGGTTTTTAATAAGATTCTTACATAAAATTCTGTCAAGTAATCTTTATAAAATTAAAATATTTTTTTATTTCAGTGAAATATATTAAGAATTTACAATAATTTTCTTATGCGGATATTTTTTTTCACGTATGTCAAGTTATGTATTTCCGTTCAAATGTCATAAATTTCTACATATACAGAGAAAATGTTATAAAATTATAAATAAATCAACTTGTAGTTGTAGTTTTATTTTATTCTGTGAGTACTAGTTTTTATTTTGGAAATTTATGAAAAATGCAGGAGCGAATGTAAACATGACACAATTTATGATACCTTATTGAGATTCCATGCGTATACATTTCATCAGTCTTTTGAAATGTGGGCTTGTCAAAATTTTACGACAACTAAAAAAATAATACATGCCGAATATATAACTACTTTTATAATTTATTGCCAAGCATTTGTAATACAATTTTTCAGAAAACAATAACATATAAACCCACTTAATTTTCAACGCACACTTCAATATTTTAGTAAAATAACTATTTATAACTATCATATATATATTTTGTCAAAAGTTAAAAAAACATTTTGAGAGCTATTAACAGATGTTATTTGCGTGCGGACTAATTATATTTCAAACGCATATTAATAAATTAGTTGTCACAATGTCATATATTGTTTAATGCGTACTTCGATCTTATTGTTTGAACTTCATTACTAATTGAAAATTAGTCATAATATGCACACTGGTCTATTACAAAATAACACATTACTTAGATTTTTTGAAAAGTTGAAGAATATTTTAATTAGGAAGTTATGTTTATAGATAAGTATAATATTTTAAATAAATAACCTTAAAAATGATCCAATTTTCCAAATAGATATCTTGTAATTGTATGCCTTTTGTCGCAAATCCGTGGTGCACCGTCGGTGTTGACTGTTGACTGGTAAGGTCTAACGAGGTCAAAGTGACACGGACAGATGTTAACTGGGCTTAAATCAGGCCCATCTGTGAATAACACTAACACAGATGGACCGAAAAATTTAAAAATAATAATAAATTAATATAATATATTAAAAATAATATTAATATAATAATATTTTTTGAAATAGTATCACAAGATCGGAATTTGGGATACCGAACGCAAGATCGGAATTCTGGATTTCGATCTTATTTTTATACTACGAAAAATCATCTCAGATGGGCGCATAAACTTAAGTCGCACTTGGTCTGTGCGCCCATCTTTTTTTTCGCATTTGACTTGGTCTGTGCGCCCATCTTTTTTTTCGCAAAAAGGTCAAATGAGGTGTCAAATATACAGAGAGGCAGCACATAGCTTAATATTATTTTTTTTTCTTTTCATTCCAATCCTCGGTACAAAACTGGTCAAAAGGTCAAAAAAAAATGTGCATTCTATAAGCTGGTCAAATTGTCAAACATATCAAATTTTGGTCAACTGTAGTCAAATTATAGGTCAATGTCGGTGGGTGTTACAGAAATCATTCAAAATATTTAGAAATATGTAAAATATTAACTATGAATTACGACAATAATGTCATTACAATAAAAAAATATAAAATAATAATAACAATAATAATTTTCAAACTAATTACTTTATTATAAATATTTATTGCAAAATAATATAGTTCCAAATTCATTCTTTTATATAAAAAAAACTAATATTTTTAGTCTAAGGAAACACTCTTAATCTAAAAAATGCATTCAAAATTCAGTTTCTGTTACAGTTCAAAAATAAATAAATTTGGACCTTTCATTTACTTAAAATTATATAATAAGGTATCTTATTGGAGATGTGCCTTTTAATTAAGAGTAACTAAAAAGAAGTCATCTTATATCGGTGCATCAACACAATAGTAAAAATGTATCAATAATTGTACATCTATGTGTATTGCAGAATTTATTTTTAATGTCGGAAGGGAAATATATATCAATGATAAATATTTTTTCTCGAGACCACTAAATTATTTTTAATGAACTGAGAACTTGAAAACTTATTTCTTTTGAACTAGTAGAAACACATCAAAATGTAGAAAAAAATATATAAAAATATATTTATTTTCAGAATCAAAGTACAACTTTTAAAAAAAAAAAAGACTACCTAGAATACATCATATGTATGTACATGTATCTGAAGTTAATAGTCCTGATTACGGTTGTACAACGGCGGATTTATAAATTTTTATCAATATTTCAACCCAACTCAATTATACCGGGTTAAATTTTTATTTAATTAACCCACCCGGATTCAACTTACGTTAAGTAATTCTTGTTGCAATTTAGGAATCAGACCAGCATTTAGAAATTCAGATTGTTTGTGTTAGACCAGCATTTAGCATTTAGTGTTCTCCAATCGTGCGTGTCGTGTCGTGTCGTGTTGATACGAATTATTTTTTTAATCGTGTCGTGTCGTGTCATGTCGTGCTTAGTGGTGAGAAGAGACAACACGACACGCATTTTGACACGACTAACATCAAAGAGAATCAATCAAATGCCCCTAAAAGGTCTCAAGAACGAAAGAAGAAGCTGCTTTTAACTCAGATCCCAGGAACTCTGGCTCGCGTAATTCACTTTATGGTAGGGAAACTCGTATCTACTGAAATACCTTTTATCGATAGCGAATCCTGGCAAATAGGGCTTTGAACTCCCGCCGCGCCGTCAGAATGGCTCGATAGTAGTCACTCGACACGACTAACACGATCATGTCGTGTTGTGTTGACACGTCGTGTGTCGTGTTGAATCGTGTCAAAGTTTCTAATGTTCCAACACAACACTATTATAACACGACACGATAACACGATCATATCGTGTCAATTTTGTATTCGTGTCGTGTCAACATGCACATCGTGTCGTGCAAAACAAACGATGTACCTTTTCACTAGAACGAAAATTCTGAAAGTATATTTGCCATGTGCTTTAAACCCATATTTCCTTTTTGAAAAAGACTTACTTATTTTGGTGAATTAAATAGCCAAGTTAGACTATATATACAGGATAGCTTATTTAATTTATTATAGTCACCACTGATGGGATGCTTAATTATTGAGAGATTGAATAGTTCTCTGACTTGAAACATGTTGGCCACGACATGGAATGTGAAGATCGGAATTAAATAGCTAAGATCGGAATCTTGGATTCAGATCTTAGCTAAGTTCGGAATCCGGGATTCCGATCTTAGCTAAGTTCGGAATTCGGGATTCCGATCTTGCGTTCGGCATTCCAGATTCCGATCTTGTGATACTATTTAAAAAAATGTTATTATATTGATATTATTTTTAATATATTATATTAATTTAATATTATTTTAAATTTTTCGGCACAGATGGAGGTCCCACAACGTTGGATCATGTTCTCTTCTGAACTAAAGAAACCCTCACTTCGCTGGTTCACTCTGACCTACTTTAGTCAATTTGCTGTCAAAGAATCAGAGACGCCATGGCCACCACCCTTCTCTCGACCACCTTTTTTTTTATTTCCCTTTCCCTTTTAAATGTTAATCGTAACACTTGTTGCAATCCCTTGTTTTAGCTAGCTCCTGACGCTCTAATGATGGACCGAGGCATGAGCGAGGCCATATGGGTTCGCTCGTAACAATTGAGTACTGCAAATCTGAATGTTCTCTCTCTATTAACCCAGGCGCAATTGCAAAAAATTGCTTAAAAGATTTGGAGAAATAATTTATCAGACATTCTATTTCAATATACTTTAGTGACTTTATCAGACTATTAAAAAATGACTTTATCAGACATTCTAATTCAATATACTTTCCTAATTTATAATGACTTTATCAGACATTCTAATTCAATATACTTTCCTAATTTATAATGACTTTATCAGACATTCTATTTCAATAATTTATCAGAAATAATTTATTGCAAAAATAATCGTACAGAATATAAAAATGACTTTATCAGACATTCTATTTCAATATACTTTCCTAATTTATAATGTTATAGAAAGATTTACATGTCCACCCTAGCTCCTTTTAATAAAATTTAAATTAAAAAAAATTAATTCCGATTCAGATTTAGAGATCTTGTGTATCAAACTTGAATTTATCAAGTGATAGTGAACCCAAGACACTATAACAAGTAAAAAAATAGTTAGCTATCACTTGATGTTACAAGTGATTTTATAAATTTTAAAAGCTAGGAACAAATGCATGCCAATAAATGAAGAAAGCGAAAAGAAAATTTTGTCACACTATCGGTTAGAAAAGTTAAAGGCATTGTGTGAAATTGTTTTCGTTCTGTATATATAATTTCATTTGATATTGTAAATGCATTGTGTAGGATTTGTTAAGGATTTACCATTCTCCAGTTCGAAGTAATTACATGGCGTGTTATGCCGAACATTTCATTTAGTGAATGTAATAATTTAAAATAAATATTTGCAAAAATAATAAATAAAAATTGGTAAATTATACAGGTTTGGATTAAACTTTCAGATATAACCATATGTTTTGGATTCCGCTTCATATTTGCTTGATTAAATAAAATTTTAACATCTTTCTCTTGGGGCTATCATTGAATTATTTTCAGTATCTTTATAATAACACAGATATTCATTCATACGGATTGAACTAAACACAAAAGAAAATTATTTAAATGCTTTATTTTAATTGCATTCATGCATATTCAAAACTGTTTAAGTACTAGACATATGTCTAGATAATTAATGCATTTACATATTTCAACCACTAGCTAGTTGGATTACATAAAGAAAGGTCACCACAAATGCGAAAAGTACTAATTTTTTCACAGCTAGACGCAGGTCTGGCATGGTCTTCACAGGGATAGCTTCAACATGTCCACCTATCAGTGAATCTCACTGGAATCCTCCAGGGAGCTCACCTGGCACACCTCACGATCAAAGTACTTTTTCAGCGAGCGGCTCTTCTTCATCAGCCTAGAGGATGACTTATCTGTTTCAGTCCTTGTTCTCTCTCCAGATGATGGGCCCACATACCGCCTGACATTTTTCTTTACCGCTTCAAGCATGCAACATAAAGGCTTATTTTCAGATACTGGTTCAGTTTTGTTTGTCTCAGAATTGGAGCCCTCTGCCACCTCATCGGTAAGACTGCTATCAGGATTCAAATTGAAAGTCAGCATGGTGGTGGACTGAATTTCCTTGGAGGTGTTGTCCTGGGTGACGGGCATGGAGGTGACAGCTCCAGTTGAGTTAAATTCGGCATACCGAAGTTTGAGCTCTACTAAAGGAATGATGGGTAATTGCGAAAGGTCTGGGCGGTGATAGACTGTTTTATAGAAGCGAGTCCGTGTCAGCCAAGAGTTTTTGTCGTCTTTGTGTTGATGCTCTTGCACCTCACTGGTAAGACTGTTATCCGGATGTGACTTGAAAGTTGCCATGGTAGTAGATTGACTTGTCTTGGAGGTGTTGTCCTGGATGACTGGCTTGGAAGTAGCGGCCTGGTTTGAGTTCAGATCAGAGTGCCAAAGTTTGTGTTCAGCTAGAGGAATAATGGGTAGTTGCAAAGGGTCTGTGATCTGATAGACTGTTTTAGAGAAACGAGTTCGCCTTAGCCAAGAATATGGGTCATCTTTGTATAGGTCATCCATCAAGTTCTCTCTCACAGCTTTCTCAAAGTAATTCAACCGGTTGAAGAGAGATTCAAACCAAACGGAAACCCAACTGGAATCTGCAAAATTTAGAAAATGTAAAAATAAATCAACTATCAAGCTTGTAACTTATTCCTCTTTGATAGTCAAATAAACCAGATATTTATTATATTTAAGATTAAAAAAAAATTTCTTGCGCCATAAAACCAACAGAAGAACAATTTATCACGTTGGTGAGTTCTACAGAGAAAAATTGTATGAAAGACTGGACAAAATAATCAACTTAGGCTTGTACTATTCCCTTTTTCCTGTCACACAGCGAAATAATTATGGTCTTATTAGGATTTTCGTGCAAGCGCCATTTTCTGAAACCAAAACCACAATACTTACCTGAATCTACTAGAAGAATTCTATGCCAAAAAACAAATCAACTGCATCACCAACTCAACATAAACGATAATTTGTTCGTTTGTGATAGATATATTCTTGAAAATTTGAAAAATTGTACCAATAAGAAAGAGACCAAAGCAAATCTGGCAAGCAAGAAAATGTAGGTCTGGTAGCACCTTCAAAAGAGGAGAGAAAAAGAGCCTGCCTTTGTTGAGGTCTTATATGCACTACTTACATATCAACTCTAGTAACGGTCGCATTTTCTTATTTTTATTTTGGCGTTTAGCCGCCTTCCGTAACCTTTATTTATAGTAGTTCAGTTTATTCTCCTCTGAATAGATTTCTTAGCTTTCATTTTTTTTTTTTCAATTCAACATTATTTTACTTTAGATGGTTCTTGCCTTCTTGGTAACTTTTACGTGTCTGCGCCTCCTGTTATATTAAATCAGAAAATTTGCCAGATTTATAAATCTTGAGTTTATCCAACTTGATGTTGTCAACTATCATGTGATGTTTATCCCAGGATCACCTGGTAGACTCAGCGTCATAAGATCACAGTATCAGACTAATAGTGATGTTATGAATTCTAAAAGCATGAACCAAAATCTTACAGATTCGTCAAGGAAAAGGAAATTTTATCACAACTATGTGTTGAATAAGTTAAATACAAATCCCATTTATCATGGCTAGAATATTTAAAGCAGAAAATAATTTTCTTATAGTGACAGCAAAGATAATATCCTAAACAAAGAACGAACAATCCGACTAATTTTTTAATTACACGAAGTACGAATCTTCCAAAGATAAATTATCATAGGAAATATTATTTCATTACATTTTTGTTTTGTAAAACTGGTTGCGCTCAATTACAAGAGAACATTGCACGAAACGAAACGATGCTAATCAGTATCAGTATCAGTATTCAGTATTATAAATAAAAACCCGTGGGAGTCCGGTCAGAAAATTTTTATAAATAATCGACACGGCAATTTCGCGTTATGTGTGATATAATTGTTTTCGATTTCTGTAGCCTAAACTCTTTAAAAATTTGTGTGACGAGTATCATCGGTAATGGAATTGACCCGTTTTAGCAGTGTAAATATTTGGCAGCGCGATGTTATGGATTTCATTTTCTCGACCCCTTCCCTATTTGATATCCTTCGTCTCTATCTTCTGCTGATCGAACACCTTGCACCATTACTTTTTGAGAAATGACATTACGACAACAAAGACATTTTCTTCTATCTCTTCCTCTTCCCTCTATTATTTCTCTCCATTTTCTGAGCAACAAAAACGCGCCCTACTCCCTCTCTTCTTCCTTACGGAGGGAAAAATCGTAGCTCACCCCATCTCTTATTTCTCACCAGACGGGAAATCGCTGCCTACTCCTGTTCTTCTACCCTCGCCTCACCACCGATCCATCTTCGCCAATCGATTCTTTTCCTTGCAATTGCTATCTTTTGAACAGAGGGACCAACGCATGGGAAAAATGAGAGACCAACCCTAGATCTGTTATTTCCCAACTCCTCTCCTAATCGCGTATGCCCCAATACGAATTTATGTGTAAGCTCCTTTTATGATATTAATCTGATTTTCCTTTGCTGCAATTTTTTTAGGATTTATTTAGTCTTAACAACAATAATTTAGGATTGATTTCTGTTATTTAGTTTCCTGAGAACTGCAATTTTGCGTTTGTATATATGAAAACGAGCTGATGCAATCTGGTACCTAAAGTAAGGTACAAAGGATGTGCTTTTACAAGACTCAATTGAAGTACTTATGTGATATTGAAAAATAATTAAATGTAATTAGGGGATGGGAGGTGTTGGCAGTGTAGCTGTAGAGATGTTGACGAGGTTTGGCATTGGCGGCCTGTTGCTGTACAACTGATACAGTTGAGTTAGCTAACATGAATTGGCTCTTCTTTAGACCAGATCAGGTGACTCTTTCTCAGCCTCTTTTCACAATTTGTACATCCTGAAAACAAAAAATGACATATTAAACAATAATTTACCATGAAGCTAGGCTACATTTTATGCAAATCTGTCCTTTGCAAACTACATATCCTCCTTAATTGCTAGGAATGAATGATTACGATCATGGAAGCGCACTTTAGGATTATAGGAATACGAATACAATTTGTAGTAATTTACCCCCTTCCTTATGTTCACTTTGTTTTAGGTCAGTATGACAAAAACTGATGTGGTTGTCCAATCTCTTTCGGATATAAATCCAGATGTTGTGTTGGAGGTACATATTTATATCTGAAATTAGTGGTTATGTGTCTAACTTTGTTACTGATTTCAATTTATTATTTTGTCGTGTTAGTTTTACATTAATTTATATATTTGTTTAAGCTGATGCCTTGCAATTATGTGAGTTATTTGTTTGCTTCAGTTTGCAAGTTGATTAAATTAGTCTGTAATGTCTACAGTTGACATTAGTCTGTAATTTTTGTAATTTATTGTTAAAAGAAATATTTTTGTGACAGAAAATAGGGTCTAGCCCCTATCTTATGATTAATTGCATAAGTTTTACATATTTATGGCGCCTAAAAAAATGTTAAAATAAATATTGTAGGTGAATTATCTTTTTGATTAATGATGCCTCAAGTGTTCGCGAGATCAATGTACGCAAGTACTGACTTCACCTTTTTTTTTTAAGATTCTTCAAAATTTATGGCTGATTTCCAAATTGCCTTAATTTCTGCCTGATTTTTTTAACAAATTATCTTACTTTATTTGATTTTAGATGGTGACAAGGACGAAAAGTTTCTGAGTTTTTGATAATTAGCAATCCCACAATAGCAAATATTTTTTGTATTGGCTTTATACATCCATGCATCCTGACATATACTATTTCAAATTATTGATTCTCATATTGGTATTTTAAATGAGTCTAAAGAATTTTGAATTACATTTGTGTAGTAGTCTTCAATTTTGATGTGTATAGCTTAAGGAATATGTTAGATATTAACAACTTAGGTTTTCTCATACTGATATGAACTAATCAAATTGTGGATGGTACAAAGAAAAGAGGTACGATCAGGTTCCTTAACGGCGCATAGAGAAAAAAAACGCAACTTAATTTTATAAGATGATCTAATTTGATGCTTGGTTTGCTTTGAATGTGACTTTGTGCATGAGTAGCTGTTCAGTTTCATTTACTATAATATTTTTTTGTTGAAAACATAACGTCCGGAGGGGGAGAGGGAGACCAAGATTGACATGGGAAGAAGCGGTGAAAAGAGACCTTAAAGAATGGAACGTCTCCAAGGAGTTGGCGATCGATAGGAGCGCTTGGAAGTTAGCAATTCATGTACCGGAGCCATGACGTAGGAACTTAGGGGTAGGAGCGATGCCATAGGTTTGTAGGTCCCTCTATTAGGTCACGGTCGAGGTCTAGGTTTCTACTATTACTATTATTATTAGAGGTATTATTATTAGTATGGCTAGTCTTACTATTATTATTATTATTTTTATTTTTTTTTTTTGTTCTTGGATGTGTTCTCTTGTTGGGTTTCTTTCTAGCCTACCCCAACTTGTTTGGGACAAAAGGCTTAGTTGTTGTTGTTGTTGTTGTTGAAAACATAACGTCCATTAGGTGCTTGATGTAATGCCCGTAGCAAATTTTGCCAAAGGGTGCGTTTGGATCGTTGGAAGAAAGAAGAAGAAGAAAAAAAATTATAAAGAATCCAAACTCTTCACAAAGTTACACACTTCCCAATACTTCTTCCCACTTCTTCCCTTCTTCCCTTCTTCCCACACCTATTCAAACGGAGCCAAATATAAGTTGGTACGATATCTGTTGCTACTCCATACCATTTTCAGTTAGCCTTTATTTATTTATAGTAAAAAAAGCATTAACAAAATATGTACTAACATATAGGCTATGTTTTAATTAGTAGGATTCTTCGTTTGACCTTTGAACAACTCACTTGGTTGTAAATCATTCATGCTTTAGGGCCATCTGGTAAATACTGTTATTTTTCTAACATACTCACAAGCTTCCGAAAATAATAGAAATGAGAACATTACTGGTTGCAAAGAAACTGAGAAAGATAGAAGTCTGAACTAACAAGATATACTAGAAAAAATGTTCAGGTCAGCGAGATGGAGAGCGAGAAGAACAATATCAAGTCTGCCTTTAAGCTCCATTTACTGAAGAGAGAAAGAAAAAAGTAGTGATTTTTTTTATTCGGAATCATTATTGAAAACTTATTTTACATTCCAGGTACCAAAAGCTGAATGGCATACACTGACGATGGTGCTTATTACAACGGATGTGGGTCGACCAACTGTTCAATCTGAAAAAACAGCCATTACTGATGGGTCGTGCTGATAGAATGCAGTTTATAAGACGATAAAGAAAGGTGGGAGAAAAAACAGCCATTAGTAATATTTTTGTTTACTGTTTATGCTTCAAGTGCATACTAAGGTGTTTAAATGAACAAACACCTTACAGATTGAATCTTAGCCGAGGGCCACTACAAATAAAAGAAAATAACTATAACAAAAGATAACAATATAATTTTTTTGTTTTCTAACACAGATTGCCCACAAACTTAAATGAGTCAGCCAACCAGTGCAAGTACCAAAGTCATATTGAAGCCTTAAAATAAATTGCTTTGCAGAAAGAAGTTATGGACGTGCCTATCAAATCACGAACCCATTATAATGAGAGATGATGGAACCATGGGACCCAAGTCATTTTGAACCAGTCAAGGACCATGGGACCCATGATGAGATGATTTGCTCTACAGAATGCCAGTATGTGGGAACTGCAAAAAGTGCAGATGATAATCCATGTTTGTATCGAGCTGAGGACTTATCAGTTAAGGTTTGATTTCTTTTTCCTTTTCTTAACTTTTGTTGATGGGAATTACTCAAAAAAAAAGAAACCTCTTATAGATTGTGCAACAAATTTCACAGTCATGTGATTCTTTTATTTTTTTGCTTCAAAAATTATGCGATAAGATCATCTCGAAACCCATTATACGGTTTTTATCTAATTAGATTTTCCATGTATATTAGATCTTTGTATTGTTTTTTTTAACTAAATTACTTTATTTCTTTTACTTACATTGTCAATTTATTTGGTTTCTCATTTCCATATTAAAAGAATTATCTTATTATACATCTATAAAGGGTTATGTGAATATGCTTCTCACTACCAGAATTTCGTTTTACTGCGTCGCAGCACCAACGTGTTCGCGTCCCTCAATCAAATAGGGACGCAGAAAGGAAAAAGCAGACTTGAGGACTTCTAAGTTGCGTCGCTAGGCCGACGGATATTAGTTAGGACGCAACAACCTTCTACCTAGAGACGCTCTGTAGTTCTCTGTAAGGACGCAAATATATTGAATGTAATTCGCGTCGGTATGCCGACACATATCAACAGGGACGCGTATTAGTTAGGTTGCATAACTATTTCGGATAGAGACGCAAAATTTTTTCTTACGGGCGCGCATAATTAGAGTCGCTAGTTGACACATATCAACACGGACTCTAATAAACAAATTACTATTTTTTTTAAAATGAGAAATGAATTGGTGATCTAATGTGTTCGTATACCGACGCATATATGGATCTATATTATGTAAACATTGCTTTGTTTTCTAATATGTACCAGTTTCAGTTTCTGTACCAGTTTCAATACCAATCATTCAATGTATATATAGCAACCCAAAATCCAAATCCATTAAAAAGTTAAACCATGGACACTTTTACAGTAAACGGTTCATATATTAGATCCATGAATCAAGTAAATATTTGTGTATCAATACGCGTCAAGGAGTAAGAAACATAAGTACAAAATATGCATTTGCACTCCTGAAAATAAAATGCATGAAGAGATCAAACTAAAACTGATCAATATATCAATTCAAACATAAGTACAATCTTCCACACTAGATTTTTTTTTTCAAAACATAGCAATAAAGACCACAATTTAGTTTGATACTCGTGTAAATCACCATTACCTGCATATATCAAAGGAGTCAAATTAAGGTATAATTTACATAATATCGTTTCAAAGAACCGATATATTTCACTTAAAAGAAAATTGATATGATGCACATCTAGGGTCTGACAATTCTACTTAGGAATTTTACCAACAAGTCCATTGACTTTTCTTTTATTATAAAAATATACAAAATAAGATGCAATTCCTGTTTTTATACAAAGTAAGATGCAAGTAACCAATAGGTGAGATTTGTCCATCAATTGGGATAGCCAGGAACTGTGAGATCGTTACTGCCTGGGGATCGGGCTGGTCAATTTGCTGTCCTAAAAAAAAGAATAATTTTGCTTTTGTAGGATAATATATTATTGTAATTTTAACGATTGCAAAAAATATAGTTAATTTATATAAAATTGTATTGGTATCTTGTTTGTCTGAGCACATGTAAGAGGTGGTTGACATTTTATTCTCTTTCAGAATTGGTCTTCCAAGCAATTATAATATCCTATGATCAGATCCATCCACCTGTAATTGTATTGGTACCTCCATGACTGTATTCCCATGAGACCCAATTTGATAAGTACAACGAATTAGTAAATTATGATTACAAAACTTTACATTTAGGTGAATAACAGTACTTTCAATTGTGGATCCTACAAAGTTGTACTTGGTCTGAAAATAAATTCTAAAGCATTTCATTAAAATCATAAAATTGGGTTGTCAAATGAAATTTGAGTAAAACAAAACATTTCAAAAACAAATGATCTGGTTATTCTCGAAGAATCAACAAAGTAAAGCAGCACACAAACCATTTTCAGTACCTTGTCTCTATGGTGGACGACTGTAGTGCTTGACCAACTTCTCTGTTGGTCTGCACAAATTGGCCGGAGAGTTTGCTTACTGTCGCTCACTCGCACAACGTGATCGCCCTCTCTTTCTCTGTCGCAACGGAAAAGAGTGAGCACCTGATCGAGGGGTTGTTGAAAAGGACTGAACGGAGGAAGAAGAGAGAGAGAAGTCTAGAAGAGGAAGAAGCCAGAGATATGAAAGGGACACTGGATGAGATCGAACAGCGATAATCAAGCATATCGAAATGGACGGATCAGATGAACCTGTAAATGTAGATAAATGCTTTACTGTAGATATGTACCAATTATATGTACAAAAAAATTTATTGATGGCGCCAAAATACCAATTTGCGCGCCAAAATTTTACCTTATATATATATTATTAAAAGATGACTTGATATTTTTTTTATCCATGCTACTTATTAAAATAACAATTCAAGGATGTAAATATTTATTTTATCACATATGTACCCGATTGTTGATCGTTTAAATATGATTTGATTAATGACTCTTTGTCTTGAATGGAAATAAAATTATTTAGGGAGACAAATGACAAGCTTGTTAAAAAAATATTTATTAATATACTAATCAATATGATTTCTTTATTTTTAAACCAAAGATATATTTTGGTTAATAACATGTCATTTATCTTTATTATATATAAAAGATATCATTTGCACTATATATAAAAGATATTTAAATTGATGGCAATTGATGAGTGCTTAATTAATGAACCATAGATGAAATCCGATGGCTTCTATCAATTTTAATTGTCCTTGTGCTTGAATATCTTACAATATTTATATCTAATGACAAATTTATAAAACGATAAACATAGTTATTCTATATCCTTCAAAAATATGTTTGACAATACTCATTAAACAATTTTTAATTGACCTGAACAATTTATTTTGTTATAAAAGAGTTATTTTTACAAGTAAGTTTAAGTATTATTAATTAATAAGTTTAATAGTTTAACATACGAAGTAGAATAATACATTTAAATCTATTTGTAAATATGAAATATGATACTAATATAGTTAATTTAAAGGTTAATTAGTATATGTTTTATTTCCAATTATATTATGTGGTCTATATGTAGACATTTAAAATTTTAAATATTTTTTAACTATATTTTTCAAATTTTTAAAACTTCTTGTTATTGAAGGTCTATAACTAATTAGATCGAGAATTTTTAAAAAATCGTGAAAAATAATAACAATTTTGAAAAAAATATATAATTTTCTCTCTGGTGAGATTTCAATATAAAAGTTAAATTGAGTGGTTTGGAAAGATAACTTAAAGGTTTTGTGTAGTGATATCCGATATAACTATTTTTAAACCAACAACCAAGATAACTTAAATCTTTTTGTTGGATGATGATCCTTAATTATTTCGATTAAAAATTTGATCCATAATTATTTAGTAAACTTAAGGAATTTTTGGTGCCCATGAAATTTGATCCTTGCTAGACGTCTAGAATCTTCTCAGCCTTTTAATTCTCCATTTATACAACTATTGGATGTTATAGTTTTCTTTTATTGAATGTATTTGCAAAATCACACAATTAGAATCTAACACGTTACGATACGATATGTCTAAAGAAGACATGACACGGCACGACACTAGAACACAAGGCGTGGCGTGTCCATCTCTTAAAATTTGGACACGGCACGTGAAATATTTAGACACGACACCACAAATGATCCGAACACGACGTGTTTGACACAACACAACACACATTTATAACACCATATATACACATTATTAAAATATTAGTAATAATTTTGTAATAATATGTTGATAATTTGTAAAAGCGTAATATTTTTAAACATTCGTATATAAATTTTCATTAATTTAATTATATAATTAATATTGATATGCAAGTAAAAATTATGTTCATTACCGGTCGTTAGATTTAAATAGATGATCTAAGATCAACCACAAATTACAGATTCATGGGCTTCAGGGCTTGATCCGTGGGACTTAAAATGAACCAATAAGTGAGCGCCAGGTGGCAGCATCAGAATGGTTGTTGCGCAATTGGAAAGGAAAACATACCCTGCGTTAATTGACCAAAAATACAATTTCTGTCTACGTGCCTTACCCTCCATTTCCACGACCCCGTGCCATCAATTTCAGAGAAAATTGTATTAAATCGGGAGGAACTAGTCCCTCCAGTAATTTAGAACCGGACAACTGAATCAACAAATGTCATATTTTAATAATGTTTTTAATATACGATAATCCTCTCAAAATAAGATTGCATACAAAATATAATAAATTGAAGCATTTTCTTAGAAAATACTAGTATTTTTTTTTTGTCAAACATTTTCGTGCTTGTAGAGAGCTCTTTTTTTTTAAAAAAAAAATTGCTTTGAAATAATATTATTCTAAAATAATATCGCTCGCCAAATTTATGACATTATAAATTGAAAATTAATATTCCAAGGCCCTATATATAAAATTCCAAGGCCCTATATAGAAAATTGAAAATAATATTATTCTAAAATAATATCGCTCGCCAAATTTATGATGAACTAACTTATTAATTTTTAAACAACTGAAAAATTAATTAAATTATTTTTTTTCGCTCATTGCATAGCTAGTGATATTCATTGTAAAAAATTTTAATTATTTCATGAATTCTAAATAAGTTACTTAGAAAAACATAAACTCAATATAATTTCATGAATTCTAAATAATATTAATTATTTGTCGTGTCAATTCGTGTCACGTGTCGTGTGACATGTTAACTTGCATCGTGTTAAGACGTGTCAATATTTTTTTTTCTAGAGAAACTTGATAAAAGCTACTGAGTGGAACTCTATCAAGTGTATATGAAGATAAAATCGATTATTAATTACAAATATGCTTATACATATAAAAATTGTTATGTATTATATTTTTATTGTGTATTATAAAGAGGTAGTTCATGATGCATCTTGATGTATAAACTTTTTGTGCATCACACCAATCTTACTTTTCGATATTTTTTTAAATTGACAAATTTAATCAACATATTAAAATCTCGAGGAAAGTTCTGCTATTAACATTTTGGTTGCCCCAAAATATCAACATTTTACTATTAAGTTATTTTTTTCAAATTTTAAAATTCAAATGTCTAATCCAAACCGTTTATCTTATTTAGTTTAATGAGCGATGCATTTTCATATAAGTTTTGTAAATTTTGAACTTTATTTGATACTCAACCAAAGACTAAAACATAAATGTATTAGAACAAATCTATCATAGTTTACAAGGTTCATATGTTTTCCTATCTATTGATCGAGTTTGTGAAGAATATTTATAAATTACTATTTATAAAATTTCATACTACTAGTTTGTGAAGAATATTTAAACGATTCAAATTGTCATTTGAAATTTGAAATGTGAGAACAATTGTATGGTACCGGCTATCATTTGTCTTACAAGATTTGAAGTCTGAAGAATATTCTTTTAACTGTTTTATAATATTACTTGTCAAAATAATTGAAGAAACATTTAAGTATAAATTGTACGAAAAGAGAATTTGATAAGTATAAATTGTACGAAAAGAGAATTTGATAAGAAACCTCGATATTGAGAGAAGATTATGTTTATAGATGCATTTTTAGAATTTGATAAGTATATCCAAATATACTTTGGTCTCGATGAAGATAATTATTTAGAATGCAATAATGTATGCCAACAATATATAATTTAGAATGCAATAATGTATTGGTCTCGATGAAGATAATTATTTGTCAATAAAAAAAAATAGTTCTTTGTCGATTGTAGAGCTGTTAATTATTTGACTTTAATTTATTGTTGGCATACTTTTATTATAAAAAAAACAATTAAAACTGAGTAAATATAAAAAGATAAGAAAAAAAAATGTTGTTAGCTTATTTTATGACTATCGTTCCAATTAAGATATATCATTTAATATACTCTAATATAAGAAGCAAAACTAAAACCACAAGTAACTACTTAGTAATTTCAAATCCAAAGTAAAATGTAGATGCAACCCATACCTTGTGTTCGTTTTTAATCTTTAAGAAAATTATTGATCTAATCACGTTTTGATCCTCCAACAATAACAGTTTTTAAAAACGTTAAAAATATAGTGGAATAATTCTAAAAATATAGACACAACTGTTCATGGAAATAGAAAATTAAAAATTCATGGGAATATAAATCAAATTATTTCATTTTTTTTAATTACAAAAGAATGTAGGAATGTGTGGTTAATTTTACTTTGAAAATTATTCAGCGGGAAAGTGAAAAATTACTCTCATCTCATGATATCAAATATTCTAAACAAATTAATTTTGCGGCAAACAAAATTTTGGAGGGAAATTCATTCACGTAAAAATTTCAATGCATCAACGAAGCAAACTCTCAGTCATTGGATATTAAACGGACGATGAGATTTTTCTCATAGAACAATCCTTAGCTAATAAGATACCTCAATTAGGGCAAAGTTTCCCCCGCCGTCTCTCCATAACCACACACCCTTCCCTCAAATTACATCTTCCCCAAATTCCTCTCAACCTCCAAATTCCATCTCTCTCTCAATGATTCCTCGACTTCAATGTCGCTTGCCTCAGTGCTTCTCCTTCAGGGTTGAGTTCATGCACGGATCAGACAAGGCTTCGAAGGACACTTGGCCAAAGGATAGGCTAAACAATATTCATGGAGCCATTCAGGTCTTGCGAGGAACCAAGCGGCTGAGGATGTGATTCTCGTGGTGACGCGACGACTCGGCTCAGACCTCCGACGAGGTCTAGGTTGTACTTGGCGAGATCTCGTGGCAAGGTCTCGGCGAGATCTCGTCGGCGTCCTCCTCCCCACTCAATTCCTCGTTCTCAGCGCCACCGATCTCAGCATTGACATTTCTTCCGTGCGTCTCACCACCAGTACCAACTCCGACACCATCGCTCCTATTTCGATTGATGTGATGGACGAAGACAAAATCCTGGTGTTGCAAGTCGATTCTGATCTCCCCTTGTAACATTAAGACTGATGCATTGAGGTAAATACACATGGTCCTGATAATTTTTTTATTCTCATTCCAATTTTCAGATTTTCTTTTTTTTGTATGAGTTTAATTCATCTTGTTTCTCTAATTCAAGGACAAAGAAGATTATGAATATTGATTCTCAGTAACCCAATGTTTTAGGTAAATTATTTCTGGGCCTTTTCATAGTTTTGTTTCTTGGTGATTATTGGAAGCTTACAAATGTATATATATCTTTTAATTGATTTCCAATCTACTTATTTGCAGTATAAACTTATGATATTTTTTATGGATACTTGCATTTTATTTTGATGTACTTTAGATAATCTAATCCATAGAATTCTTATTTTGATAGAAACTTATATGGAAAAATACTTTTGTACATAGAAAACTTGAGAGGTCTTCTTTAGATAAAAGCATCAAATAAAGTGACTTCTAACCATATAGCTTTTTTTTTTTCAAAATTCCAGTAATGCTATTGATTGTGTTCTGTCCAAGCAATGACTGAAGAACATGCACCGTGAAAAAGGAATATTGACCAATCAAAGGATCAGATTAAGACAAGTGCAAATTCAGGTTGAATCTTTTTCTCAGCCTATATAGATTTTCTCCTTTATAAGGTTAGATTGAGGTGCATATATTGAAATTTTGTTTGAATAGCTTCAATTCAACTTGTTTTCTGGATAATTAATACTGGTGAATAAAACGACATGGATCTTAGTGCTATAATGTAGTTGTTTTTGTTTACCATATGCATTTGAGTTATGGAATGTGACTAGTATCTTATGAACATGGTGTCAATATGCTTGGAAGGTGCGTTGGGTTTCTAAAGTTCACGGTTGACATAATTGACAAAGAAATAAGAGCCAAGGTGATAAATCTGTCCATAGAAGTGCTGATTATTTTCAATTTTACTAAATTTTGTAGAATTTTTCCATAACCAGAAACAGCAGGCTATTGATTTCAGTTAAAAAAATCAATTAAATTTTAGAGTTGTTCTGATTACTTATTATAACAATATGTTCATTTGTAACATTTGGTAGATTCCAAGAATTGTATTTTCAAGGGAACCTGCAGTTGCTATGTTGACTCTTTTGAATCAGGAGGCCAAACTTATGCAGTTCTCACTGAATAGGTAAATCTCTTTATATATGATATCACTAGGTCATAATAACATTATTTGATTGCGGTTACTTTTGAATAAATGCAATGTAAGAGTATTAGTTGGAATATTTGTACTGGAGCTACTGGTTGGCATGCTAGATGATGATCTAGGAGATTTTGACCGTACTGCAGTTCGTGAGGTAATTTGTTTTGTAAAATTAAGGATTGAAAAAGTTTATGATACTTGGCAATAACACAACATAATTAGAAGCTCTGAATTGATATACAACTGTCAATGATAAGAAGAATATTAGGGATGTTTGAATAACCTTTAACAATCTAATTTAAAATATTTTGGTGATAATAAAAAATTGCTTGTAGATTGCTGAGCAGTTGGTGATAATGCATGGAGAAAATTTAAAAGGCAAATATGGATAACGAATACCCTCAAAATAAACAAGTAAGAAGATTTTTATTTTAATATTTTTAATTGTCTTATATTCAAATGTTGTTATACATCTGCCTAAGTTTGTATTTATTTCATGCTTATTAGTAATTTAATTACAATTATGAAGTTATTAAGTAGTTATATATATTATTGCTTGGGTTGTGGACTTAAAACGTCAATAAATTTGTTGTTGGTGTAAATTCAAGGAGTAAACAAAATTTATTTCATAGTATGATTTTGAAAATTAACCTCTAAAATCTTTTTTTTTTGGCTTGTTAAACAGGTAGATGTGGTTTAATTGTCTCAATTACTCGCCTCATCACGAATCTTTATTTTTAGTTTTAGATTTAATTTTGTTTATATTTTAGTTTAAGACTAATCTTAATCTCCATGTTGTTTTTTAGTTCAATGGATAATATGATTTGTGATTTGTTTAATAGATTTTGTGTGATATTTTTTATTTTTATTCAATGTGAATATATGTATTGTTGTGAATTGTAAATAGCTGTGAATAATTAAAATAATGTGAATTAAATAGCAACGCACAAATATACGAATATACTGTGGGCCCTGTTAAATTTTGACAATAAATTTTCTGGATCAGTGAGCAAAAGCGTCTTTATATTGACGCATAAAGAAATGTGGGTCCTACAAAAAATATTAAAATGGTCGATGAGCAAAACCGTCGGTATATCGACTCACAAATTAATGTGGGTCCCACCACGTTCTGACAATGTGGGTCCCACCACGTTCTGACAATGTGGGTATCATACTCTGATAACGTGGGTCCCACCACGTTCTGATAATGTGGGTCTCGTACTCTGACAATGTGGGTCCCGTATTCTGACAATGTGGGTCCCGTATTTTCTCGTATTGTTTTATCTGGGTCGCTAAGGAAAGACGTCGCTGTGTCGACAGAGTTGTTTTCAAATAGAGACGCAGTAAGAATCGAATGAGCTGTCGGACGAGGAGAGATGTTGACGTAGTAGAGATCATAATTAAGGACGCAGTAAACTAATTTGCGTCCATGCGACCCAGATGTTGAGTATTTGCGGCTAGAGCATCGGGGTCCCTATGGTTGCGTCGCTAAGTGGACGCGAAGGCCTTGTCGTGTCGGAATAGGGACGCGAATTTGGGTTGCAGATAAGTCTGATTCTAGTAGTGTCTTCCTGTATCATATAATGTTGTTGCTTAGCTAGAAGGGCTCTGGAACTTGGTCTTTTCATTGATTTCATCGAGCAAATAATGTTGTTGTGCCTCTACATTTTCCTTTTTCATTTCCTCCTAAATTCCCACTGTATAGTGGACGACCATTTGAATGGCCAGCATCATATACCAGTATGCCACGTCTAAAAATTATAATTCCACATTTTGTTTTGATAATTACATGGCACTAGCTGAATGTTAACATATTGGCCTGGCAAGGGTACCACCATATTACTGTAGTATGCACTGACTGTCATGAAATAGTACCAGTTTGTGGAGGTTATTTTCTACATGTATCATACATACAGTTAGATTAAGTTATAATTAATATGAAACTGGTGCCAAAAAAGAGCAACCAATCCCTCAGTTCTTGGCATTTGATGGCCGTACTCTAGGCGTAAGCAATAAATACTGCTAAGATAAATCAGGCTCAGTGTATAAAATAGACCCTGAAAATGGCAAAATGTTAGACATAGGTGTAAGCTTTTACCAAAAAAAAAATTGTTCATGACAGTCAGTTTTATCTTAGTGTATCGACTTCTTTCTTTTCATATAATTGGATTTATTATTTGAGTTGGTAGTGTGCTATTGCATTGCTTCAACTGTTTTTTGACATGAAAATTTGAAGGTTTTGTCTTACCTTCTTTTTGTGTTAAATATGATAACTAAAGCAATTGAAAAATTGATATAGGCTCTGATTTAAATTAGTTTTTAGATTACTTTATGGTTTATTTTGAGCTATTCTTACTTCTACTTTTATTTACTTTCAATTTTTTCTTTTCAGGGACTAAGATCCCACGATCAATTATTTAAATTTCTCCTGGTGGCTCAAATATTTAAAAAACATCAAGCTTTTGTAGTGTATATTATAGTACTATTTATTTATTTAATGCTTACCAACAAATTTCTTATTGGTGCATAATCTTAACAGCTAAAGTCTAACTTATAAAGCCCGATTATTATTGTGTTTCGAATTTTAGATATCTAAAGGCATCTATGAATTAAACTGAATACACCATTTATCTATTTTCTTAATCAATCATCCTATTAAAGGTACAAAATTTAATATTATTCTAAAACAATAAAATTCCAATTAACAATTAACAATATTTTAATATAACGTACAAAACAATTTCAAGACCAATTAAGTTAAGCTTATGACTATTTAAGCTTCATGCCCTTCGTCATCTTTTACAAACATCAACAAATTCAACTAAAACTTTGTACTATTTTCAAATAAAATAAAATCAAAATTACACAAAAAATACAAAATTGTATTATATATAACAAAATTAGAAAAATCTAATAAAAATAATTTAATAAAAAATCATATATCGAGCGAAGCTTGATGTTCCCACCTAGTATATAAATAACTTAATGACAGCTGAACAGAAAACGGTTTGTTATAACATTGCACGAAAACGAGCATATAAATAACTTAATGTGACATCTGATACAGTGGCCACACGGCTATCACCACAGAATTGCGTTTGGATATAGGAAGAAGAAGAAGAAGGAAGAAGGAAGAAAAAAATTATAAATAATCCAAACTCTTCACAAAGTTACACATTTCTTAATACTTCTTCCTACTTCTTCCCTTCTTCCCTTCTTCCCACACCCATCCAAACGGAGCCATAGAAAGAACAGTATTCACCTACAAGGGAACATTCTTTAGCCGTGCAACCTTCCACCGTTCCACGAGGCGAGCATAAAACCTGTTCTGCCACATGCCCACATGAGTCATTGCCACGTACAACAAAATGTACTATTTATCTACACTCTACAGCAACGTCATTCAAGCAATTTTTGGTTCAATGCTCCCTGTAGCAAACTCTATAGCGATATTTATCGGAGATAATTGTCAGCATAGATTGAAAATTAATAGTCCGATCAATGCTTTGCAGAACCAAAGGTTAACTGGTACTGATTGATTGCATTAATCTAATCACATTTAGCTGCATTTCTAAAAAGAGAAAAACAAAGTAACCTAACTGAAAAATGAAAGAATGATTTCATTTTATCAGTTTTCAAACAATGTACTTACAATTAGGACTAAGCATTAAACAAAAGGAAACTATGATGTCTATACTCTAAGCATCTACACTCTAAGCCATCTACACGATTAATTATTCAATTAAAGATTCACATGAATGGATTGAATTATTAAGAATGATGTAAGCAATACATAATGGCCATTTCAACAATGAGAATAGTTGGGGATATTGGGACACTAAAATATTCATGCCATGTATCCCCGGCAGTTCGGCGCTTGGCAGAGGCAGTTGACTCTATTTTCGTCAGACTCGTCAGTATTGAACATGTAATCAAATCTGCAATCACAAAACAGAATCAGGAAAAAAATTTGATACCACGATAAATTTGATAAAAAAATTACATCCTAACAGATACGTACGTCAACTCTTGACCTGCAGGAATATCTTCTTTGGCTACAAATACGATTCGGTTTGTTTCATTCAATGTCACAATCCTGGCATAGCAGTTTGGCTGACACTGCACAAAGCAACAAGCCAACAACAATTACAAGCTTTCATCAGCACCGAGAAGTAAAACAATTGAGAGATGATTATGAAGTTCAAATCCATATAAATTAGATAAAAAGGAGGAAGCACTGCTATACAGAGTGATTGATGAGCCGTGCTACATTTCCTTTTCTAGTAGCGTCAAGTACAAACTCCTCACTGATTCTGAATAACTGCAAAAAATTAAATAAAATTGCATATTAACCAAAATTGGAGGTAAAATGGACAAAAGAAATAAAATGAAGAAAAGAGTGTAGTATAACTCACATAGCAATCTTTATTCTCAGCCCGATAGCGTGCCTCTCTAGCATCGCTGACACTGCACCTAATTCGCTCACCACGATATTCAATTATCTAGAATACATTAACAAATCAAATGTTTGAAAAGTTGGTAGAAATAACCTTCAAATGCTGACTCCATTGTTAAATAGTAAGGGGGGTTACAAACAATCTGCCTAACCTGACTGACATGCCCGACCAATTCCAAAAAATAGCAAATTCGAATTTTATTTGGTTAATCACACTAAGTACATATTTGTTACAGATATTAAACTTAAACTGGTTAAAACATGAGCAGGCCCAAGTTAAGCGTCATAACAACAAATACAAATTGGATTTGAAACTCAACGAAACCCAACCAGCTGGACCTGTGTGTTTATATAGGTAAAAGAAGATAAAAGTACCATTTCTCCGCCTTGAATGGGTCTGCGAGCAAAGAGTCCCCAGCCGTGAATGCCAGATTTGCCACGGCATACTCTGTGGTTTTCATTTTTCTGTAATACATTAAACAAACATATCAAATCAGCAAAAATAGGAAAAGTACTTCAACGAGGTACAGGCAGATATATAACAAGCAAAATCACCTTCAAATACTGCAGACGCTCATCAAATGTGGAGAAATTTTTTGGGTCCAGCTCTTTCTGTCAAATTACAACAATTAAAATTAATGCCAGTGCAGACATGCAAATGTAAATAAAAAAGCTAGGACAGAGAAAGCAAAAAATTACAGGATGTACGTTGAGGCTCTCAATGGCCTCCAGAGAGTGCTGACGGGGCCCCATCGTGCGGTGAGGAACAGCCTCCTCTCTTGTCCTCCTCTGAAATATAAACTAATATAATTTGTGTGGACAGATAGAAATAGATTTCTTAAAATAGCATTATGAACTAAGCCATGGCGAATAACAATACAAATATATAAACTACAGCTGAGTCACAGATTTCATAACAATATTTCATTACAATACCAATGAAGTCCATGAAAGTCCATCTATTTGAACTCAATCAATATAAAAATTTCATCTACTGCAAGTAGAGTATTGGCTTAAACTAAAAAAGTTTGAAAGTTCAAACCCTTTTTATTCCAAACAAGTTGGGGTAGTTTAGAAATGACACTCCAGACCCGGATCCGTATCCTCTGCCGCGCGGCACAGCAGCACTTCTCATTCGAGCCATCTGATCTGATCTGGACAGTTCAATTTTTTCGAGCCTATCAATCCGGTATTTTCTAGGGGACGTTCAGATTAGATCAGACTGTTGAATGAAAAGTGCGGCCTGCCGCGCGCGGCAGAGGATGTGAATTCCTCCAGACCCTGGTCATTCTTTTGTATATGGTTATATTTTAATGCTGGCTCGCCAAGCCTATCGCAAGCATGCGGGGCATGAACCCTAGACCTCTTAGAAGACGGCGCAGTGCTCTTACCACTTAAGCTACCAGATCACATGCTATTGGCTTAAACTACCTGCGTGTTTATTTCCCTTCACTTGATAAGTTTCATGACAGGACAAATGCAGTGGTTCCAACCTCTACCAGTATTTCTAACTTCAAAACTTCAGGGGGAGCTGAAAACATTGGCTGCAAATGCAAATTTTGTTGAAAAATTCATGTCAGGAAAAGATAAGTACCTTGTTGTCCTTCTTCTGGTAAACACGACATCTGGCACAAGCCTCTTCAGAACTTGTTGACGGCAAATCCACCTCTTGGCAAGTTGTGCTTTGCATCTCCATGTCCCTTCTGACAAGCCTTGAGCAGCTCACCTTTGCATTATTCGTCTCAGATCTCATGCTCGAGAAGACTTCATCTTTTGTGAGCAAAACCAACGCATTGTTCTTGCTTGCACGGCTGCAGGAGAATAAACACATCAAGACAAAAAGGGCTTGGAAGTTGGAAGAATGTAATTATAAACAAATCAAGAGATTAGTACCCATGATTTGGACAGTAAGAATCGAATCGTGATATCTGCTTTCCATGGCTCACATAAGTGTGCAACTGCAACCAAAATATAATCAATGGTAAAAGGTGACTTAAACTGAGCAAGAACAAGAAAGGAGAAAACTAAGCTTGTACTTCCATCACGAACAATCCCACATTTTTTAAATTCAAATTTCCAATAAGCATAGAAAGTCCATATCAATCTAAGAGAATGTATACTTCTGACTTAAAATATATATTACAAAGAAAACCAAATAAATAAACTTTCAAGATACCTCCATGCGATATCCAGCCCTTGATGCACACATTGCATGATAGGAAACATTACACTCGCAACATTTTGTGCACGCACCATGGACTTGCTCGCATATCACACACATCTACAAAAGAGAACCCAATTACAAAAATGACATTTCAGTTTGTCATTGAAGAAACCTATGACAACAGATTATATGGAACTGGTCACAATAGGTTAATTAGGTTTCTAGATTTTTCTGTTTTTTTACTGACAGCTCCAATATTAGCTCAATAACCCAAACTTAAGATGATTGCATAGTGAAAAAAATAAGTATATCTTCCAGGCAGAGAGGTCCAGGCAGGTCCTAAAATTAACATGGTATCTACCAGTAAAAATCTGATAACAATCAGTCTCTTAAAAGGAAATTGAATAATAAAGTAAAGTAATGAAAAGTGATTAACGAATGAAAAAAGCAGTAAATAGAAAATATTAACCTTCTTGAAAGAGTCTAAAGGCACACTTAGTATACCAACAGCAGGCTCCATGGTGTTGGGATTTGGGAAAGTCATTTTGGGCTGAAACCATGTGCAGGTCACATGCACCCAAAAATCACCCACATCAGTCCTCTTAAGCGCACCCCCTGTTATGTTATTATAAACTATTATGCAATCACAATATTGTTTACCTAAGATCATAAAGGGGTGATTATTAACATATATGCCATTCTCATAAGAACAAACATTCTGTATTTTTCTTTTTTTCTCTTCAAGTACCTTTTATAGGGCACAGACAGCAGTTTCTTTTCAGCTTAGGGTCCTCACAAGCTCTGCAAACCCAAGATGTGAGGTCATTCACATCTGTTGCGCCATAGCATTCCTGGTGTACAGCGACTTGACATCTGAAAATTACAAAAATTATAGTTGAGTACAAGAATATTTCCATCTTACTATGTTTTAAATGACCTCAAAATAACATGTCCTACCTCAAAATTATCAGAAATTGCATTTACACTTAAACTATAATTTCCCCAAAACTCATCTACAACCTCAGTAATCACAACTAGATATGGTTTAGAATCATAATGCATGCCTTCAATCAGAGAAATACTTATCTAGTAACTAAGGCTGCAATGCTTTTGAATTTTTATTAACCAGAGAAATGCAGAGGCACATCCATATATTAGAAAATGCAGGTGTAAACCTATATCCTCTTCTTTATCAACATAGCACCTCACTAATTGGGCCAGTGGACATTGATTGCCCAGTTTGAGCTTAATCCATGCATTCTATTTTTTATTTGATGATTTTAGGGATGAAATAGAGATCTCAGTTTGTCTGGTTTATCCAAACCAGTGTTAAGGCGGCTCATTACACTAATCACAAACACTAGCTTATAATAACCTAATATCTACAGAGGAATATTAATGTCAAAACTGAATTGGGACAGTGTACCTAGTACAAACTGAAGGAACACATCGTATCAAAACTATAATTTGAACAGACCAGACATAGTAATTCAGCTACAGGTAAAATGAACATAATTTCGCTATTTCGGAATGAATGACAAAGTCATAGTGGCACAGTGGGTAGTTTCTACTTTCTAGCACGATCAGGCATTCCTACTGATAGAAAAGCACCTCAGCTCCCAGTAAAGTGTAAAAAGGGTACCTGTTGCATATAATAATTTTATTATAGTCCCAGTCTTCAATCCACCGGCAGATGGCACACCTTTCAGTAGTCCACCTTGCATGCACCGGCATGTATGGCTCTAAAACAGTTAACAGAAGAAATTTAAAAAAAAAAAAATCAAGTGCAATAGTAAATATCAATAATTCAATATCAAACGGATCTTCTGGCACTCATATATAAGTCTAATTAATTTGGTTTCTCACAAAAAATTTCGAACAGATGCTTAGCTAATCTGTTAATATGAATATTATACAAAAATTACCTTGTAGCAACTCCTCCACCTTCTGTTTCATTGTAATCGGAGCACTACGTTGTGTACTCTTTACAACACAGGGTTTCTTGCCATTTAACTATTAAAAAAAGGCATATATAGGTTAGATATTGACGACTGATATCACAAATTGAGAAGACTTCTTCGACAATAGTTATAGGCTTTAAAATTCAATCACGAAAGTCAGCCAGGTCAACCCATCTCACTGAAATAGAACTATTCAGCCTTCTAGACAGATTGATGGGTAAAAATATCTGAGATCTCTAAACTACTGATGGCTTGGATCAGTCAGGTCAGATCAAGGTCAGCAAGGTGCAACCACAACATGACCACTTAGCAATTAATATTAAATTTTTTATGGGGGAAAAAGCCCATAATTCGTAATTATCCAATCATAATTCTCAATTTAGGACTCTAAGCCAATCCAACAGTTTCAGGTCAACCATGGGTTAAAATGTTGGACCTACATTGTTTTTTAATGCAATGGCAGATACAGCATGCTGAGACTGATATTTAACGCATAGGATATATTGACTTATATGTACTATAGATAACATACCTACAATTTTAATTTTGAGTTTGATAGAACTATTTTTTGGCTGTCATAGCTGTGAATAAGTTTGTTTGTCAATAACCTTTTTTTGTACTTAAAATGAACTTATGGGACACCAACTACAATTCCCTGACCAACATGGTTTATCCAACATCACCAGAGGTATGTTATTTCTTCCAAGTATGCTTAGGGAACTGTTTAAATTAGAAGTTACATAAATGTATACCAGGTCATCTAACTTCATGTCAGTGCCTTTGACCTTGACAATGATCTTCCAATTTTTCCTCCTGGAACCAGTATGACTCTCAAACCTAGCTGGGGTTAGCTTTGTACCATTGCACTGATTGCAGTTGCACAGAATCCTGAGATATAACATAAAAACCAAATTCAAAAGGATAATTCAAGTACACTGTACACACATCAAAGGAAACTCAAATTGATCTGTACTCTCCATTGGTACATGGAAAGCAAGCACAATATTCACATACAATCATCGGTGGGTCGTACATGAGAAGGTTGGTACTATATAATCATATATTATGCCAATCATCAGTAGTAACAAACATATGGGTAATCCTTTTATGCTGAATGGAATCAAGATTTTTTTTTTTTTTAAAAAAAATCAAAGCTTCAAGGAACCAATTTTGAGTTCCATGAATCCTGAAATATGAAACTTTTTATGGCTTGGTCACTTGGGTTAAACAAAATGTATTCTTTAGTTCAGAAAAGTATACTACTATCCTACATTATGCTTTTATATTGTTAGTGTTTAAACATTAACTATATTCAGGACACAAAATATTGAGCTGAGAAAGGGTGCTAAAAACTCACATATGCTCACTGCGCAGATATAGCCCTTCATATTGCTCTAGGTAAACAGGTATTGTGTCCTTTAGTTCCACTTCTAAGGTTTTTTCCTCACACCTGCCCACAGAAAAATGAAAAAAAAAAAGAAAATGCCAAGAAATGATTGCAAGATTTAACGAGTATATTATGCAGGCAGGCTCATTTATCCATCAATATAATGTAATGTAACAATTCATATCGTAACATAATATCAGATAAAAGCTCAAACCTATTATTATCAACATGAGATGGTGTAACTGAAGCAGTCTTCATCTTTCCTTTTGCCATGCATGCAGGGCAGAAGTACTTAATGTTTTTAAGTTCCTTCAAAGAAGAAGAAGATGAAAGCAGTAAATTAATATGATACCAATACCAAAAAACAAAGGATTAGAATATCAAATCGGTACTAAACTACCAATGACCTTTTTGCTAAGCCCATCCATGACTCACTAAAAAACCTGATGAACAGGCCTGTACAAATACCAGTGTTAATCATGACTAGTAGCCTGATACAATACTGGTACCTAGACTATCTAAAATTCACATAATAAGTGCAAGAAGAAGATGATGAACCTCTTCAGTATGAGTTTTGATGCACTCTGAGTGAACCCAAATCTCACACCCATCACATTGAATCTAAAAAATTACACAAGAAACAAAAAAATAAGTAAAAAAATCAAAAGACAAAAAAAAAAGAGAGAGAGCTAATAATCAATTGTAAGTTTGTCCTTTCACAGGGTTTTGTTTCATTTTTTTTATGTTTCCCAGAGAAACTGTTTATATAGTTGCTTATTTTCTTATCAAGTTCTGATCAAGTACATTGAATACTAGCTAGTATAAATATCAATGAAACTGTAAACTAAATACAATAAACTAATGGCTCTTACAAAGGATCCCCCATCTGTATCATACCAGACTCTTTCACACACACCACAGTAGCGCCTTTCCTTATACAGCTGCACAGTAACCAACAATAATGTATAAACAAAAGATAACATTATTCTGTTAAGGACATTAGAATATTTTTCATATCAAAGAAGTAATCTAATACTTAGATCTTGGAAACAGTGTGTTTTTGTTTACAAGCACCAATTTTGCATGATTAAAATGTTGAAGTTAATTTTACAAAATGAGTTTTTTTCTTCATGAAAAGATGATTTTATAAGCTTCTGAAAGCACAATAGAGGATAAAGCGGTAAATTGCAACAGACCTTCCTACATGCTATACATAGGCTCTGATCAAACTCAGACTTCTTATTCTTTGTCAAAGAAATGCTTCTTCCACAGCCTTTACATGTTCTGTTACCATCCTGAAGACAAAATAAACAAAATTACCAATTGAATAAAAAAATCACAAAATTGAATTGGTTTGAAAAAAGTTATACAATAAAAAATAATTCCAATATAATTCCAATATCCCATAAAACTTAATGCAGAAGCTAAAGTACAAGTGTTCTTACATTAGAAGAAACATGATCCCCATCGCTTGACACAGGGGCCATGTCTGCAGGCTCACTGCATTCTGGCCCCTCAGAATAAGATCCGAGCTCAAAAAAACCATGGTAAGCTAAAAATGCTTCCTCAATAGCATCTACAAACCTGGCTTTGAGCTTACCCAATTTCTGGCCTTGAAATCTGGAAAACAGCAAGGGAAAAGATAAAACCTCCACTTTGTACAAATAATTTACACATATATTACCATGAGGTGTCAGAATTAGCTGCATACCTATCCACATTGTCTAGAAAGGGAAAAATCATTCCAGCTTTAACCCATCCATAGTCCTAAACAAGATCAATACAGAGAATTCAAAAATCAGCTCCGGAATTAATTTAAATCTAGCACAACATCTCAATTATTGTTTTTTTCAAAAAAAAAATTGTTTTGAAAATCCAGTTTCATTGCTTTCATTAATAAACAATCACATTGGGAAAAGAAAGAAGAAAAAGAAACTTCCACGTACCCTGTTTCCGTTTGCAGAATGGCCGAAGTACATCACGCAAACTGCACCGGGAACAAGTGCATTTAGCACCACCTCTGGGGCGTGCTCCCTCGGCTCTATGACAATGGCCGGCCAAGGTGGACTTGCCTTGCTGGACTTGGCCCATATCACTTCCCCTATCTCCAGCTCCTCTAGCAAACTCTGCTCATCCCTCTTTTTCGATCCCAGAACTCTCTCTTCCATCCGTGATTCTTCATTTTCTGAATTATTGACATGTTTAGGCATCAGCGACTTGGATTTGGAGCTTTTCCGCACCAAATCCATGTTGGCATTCGATGAATTCCCTGCATTTTCTCCAGAGTCGATACCAGAAACAGATTTGGAGCTCGACTTCTCCTTATTGTCTCCATGGACTGGAACAGAATCCTTAAAGCGAGAAGGAACGACCCTCGCTCGTGTCCTCGTGCTCCTCCCGACAGCCTCCACCTGAACTCCAGCGCCACATGCTGACGTGGCGGGTGCCAACTGAACCGTATCCTGCCTCATTTTCTTCTTGAACGGTTCATCAACGCCGGCCATGGGGCCGTCGGCGGAGGGGGAGGCGGGCCCCTCCGCGTTGCAACGCTTCAAACTCGTAATCTGCGTGCGCGAATCCCTCTTTATTAGCATCATAATTCATGAGAAAAACCCTAAATTTGCACAAACCAAGCGCGACAACAACGAGAAAACCCTAGAATCGGGGAGAATTCAAGCCGAATTTGGATTTGGTACGACGATTAGTGACCGGATTTAGAGGTTTTGAGTTGGTTTAGTCGAGGGTTGTCTGAGACTTTGAGATTCCGATTCAGATCTATGAAAATATTTGGTGAATAGGAATTTGGGTTCTAATTCGAGTTTGGCTCCAAATTTTGGGGTTGGAGAGGTTCGCTCCAAAAATTTTCGACTGGAACCAAAAATAAAGGAACCAAAGAAAGAAGGTAACGGGGCCAGGAACTCAGGATGGTGTTGTTTCCCAGAGATTTGCGAATTTATGTTATATTCATCTCCAGTAATAGAAACACTGGTCTCTCAGTTTTCGAAGAAAGGTTGATAAAGGACTTAAGGATAGGAGTGGTGTGTACACGGTTTAGTAAAACTGGAGATGAGAGATAACTGTGGTCGGTTCCAAGAGAAGACGAGGCGGAGTATGAAAATGCATGGCCCATGGGCTTTAGTGGAACAGAAAAGTGCCATACTAGGCCGTGGGCATTCTACAATACCAAATGTAATAGTGCACATTTTTGGGGCCTACTACTGGCTTAGTAAAGGTAAATTTCGGCTGACAAGTGGCTGTTGGGTTTTTCTGGTGTTTCAGTTTTTCAGATGGTTTGCAAAATTTACCCGGATGTCCCTACTTTTTTAAAAAATATAAAATCCCAAGTATGAATGATACAAAAAAATTGCAAATTGATGCCCAAGTCCCTGATGCATGCAGCCGAAATTGTGTAAATAAGTACACCTCTTTATTTTGAGTAACCATGGTACATTTAGAACTCATGTTGATATAATTTGATGGCCATATGAAACCAGATTTTTAAGAATTAGTCTTATATTAATTTGATATAGAAACAAAGATAGAAATATCAAAATTGTATGTTTTACTACAGATCCGGACCTTCCATAGCATCTAAAGGTTTGATGTCTCTAAAAGTTCAAAACTATACTAGCATGCTATGACATAAAATACTATATACAGGTAATGAGGTAAAACTACTAAATAATTTTTCAACAATAGCTCAAAAAATTTTTAGCATAGATTAACCATAATTTTTTTTACTATTGAGACGTATATAGGAAACTAATTTCTCATAAAAACTAAAAAAAAAAAGAAGTATAGAAAAAATTTTTAAGACAAATTGTAAATCTCTAAAAGTATATCTGTCGTCTTGAGTCCTATTTTGGCAAAGCAACAATGTAGTTAATTTTGTCTGGCAAACACGAATTAGCAAAGGGAAACTATGTGCATGGAGATAATTTCTAAATAAGATCACTTCAAAAAACGTGATCAAATTAAAAATCACAAGATAAATAAAAAATCAACACCCGATTAAAAGAACTTCGAAAACAGAAGCTAAGACACTAGATCTTGAGATCTATAGGAAAAAAAAAAAAAGAAGTCTTACACGTTGATTTTCTTCGCGATCGGAAAGACGATCTTTGCCGTTGCGAACCATAGTGACTGATATTTGTCTAGACAAACGAAGAATTTTATCAAATATTTCTAGCTTTGGAAATTAAAATTCACACAAGACCAGTAATGCCGTCGTTTTTTAGGTAAAGACGATGACGGCATCTGGTATAAATGCAGAGGAGCGGAAATATCGAGGAATTAGGAAAGTAAAAGCAAAGGCATGGAGTGCCAGTTGTCAGAAGTCGAAGTGTTGATGACGTGTTGTAAAATTTAACTTTATATTTTATTTTAATTTTTTCGAGAATTTCACGGCAATTGTCAAGGGAAAAAGTTTATCTTTTGTTATAGAACTATGGAGATATCTACATTGATCAAAAGAGTGTCAATGTCACCCCTTTTTTATTATAATAATAAATTATTTATAAATTTTTAATATTATAATATGTGTACTTTTTTGAAAAAAAATATATATTTGAACTCCATAAAGATATAAAAAGTATTCTATTATTGATCCGCATAATTTGAATCTAATTATTTTTATGTAGCCATCATTATCATTACCAATAATAATATGGTGATGTGATATGTAAACCCCATCCAAAAAAAACCTGATTCCGTCCATGCGTAGAACGGATACATGAAGGGAAAAAAAAGGGCATTATTGCATCGATCATATTGAATTGGTAGAAATAAAAAGTTTCGATTACATGATAAACATGTGTCTTAATTGTAATTAGGTGGATGTCTGGCTTACGAAATCTGATACCATACACCACTCCAAAAAAAAAAAAAAAATTCTGTTTTGAATAAAGAAGATGATAAATTTTGCTATAGAAATTAATCAAAGAATCAAGAAAATAAGGAAAAGCACGACCGTAAGGCATGAAGGCACGGAATGCCAGTTGTCTGATGCCGAGTGATGTGTTGGTAAACTTCGAACCATAACCTTCCGTTAACTACAACAAAAAAGATTATTAGTACCGGCTCATTACTACCGGTTTTTAAGAAAACCGGTACTAATAATAAATCATGGCATTTTCGTAATTGTCAGATATATTATTTAGTACCGGTTTTTTTAAAAAACCGGTACTAAAAATCGTCTAAAAAAAACGTTATTATTTTAGTACCGTTTTTTTTTAATTCTTTAAATATTTAGTACCGGTTTTTATAAAAAACCGGTACTAAAGGTTTGAATTTATTAAAAAAAACCGTTATATTTTTAGTACCGGTGTTTTATAAAAAACCGGTACTAAAAATCAATTAATTAGTACCGGTTTTTTATAAAAAACCGGTACTAAATATTTAAAGAATTTAAAAAAACCGTTATATTTTTAGTACCGGTTTTTTATAAAAAACCGGTACTAATTAATTGATTTTTAGTACCGATTTTTTATAAAAAACCGGTACTAAAAATATAACGGTTTTTTTAATTTTCAAGCGATTTTTAGTATCGGTTTTTTATAAAAAACCGGTACTAAAAATAGGCAGATATTTTTTAGTCGAACTATATTGTCTTCCTTCACTATTCCTTTGCCTCTCAAAGTCATATATTGTTCATGCCTATTGTATCCTCTCTCTAAAACCGAAAATTTTGTTACTCTAAAAAACCATATAAAGAAAATAGCAAAAAATTTTCAAAAATTCTGAAAAATTGGAAAATCATTGGAGGAAGCAAAGGAGATCAAAGAAAAGCTAAAAAAATTCGCATTTGACGTTTTCTTATTGAAGAGGATCGATCAAGAGAAGGGCAACAAGTGGGGGATTTCAAAACTATCCCATTCAATTTCTTCCAACGAGGTTTGTGCTTTGATAATTTTTTTTTATTTGCAAATATGTACTAACATGTCTTGAAAAACATAAACTTTGGATTTAGTATTTCACTTCTTTAAATCATATGTATGTCCTGGTAAAAGTAAAAAAGTTCCACTCGAACAAAGAGAAATAAAAGTTAATAATTCCTTTTATTGTGCTTCTTGTAGACTAATACTACAACCACCTACAAGAGAATAGAAAACACAAGTGATGTCACAAGGTCTTGGACCGATATGCTTCTAGACCTTGTAAATCTACTCTGCTCGCGACTCAATGTGGTGGAACTGATGCGCCTTTCTTCTGTTTGCAAGACATGGACTTCTCTCCCCCACGCATTCCATGGATGATAAAAAAGCATGGCCTTTGCTCTTGCAATACTCAAAGAACTCTTCTACTTGCAGACTTTATGATCCTATATATGGTTATCAATATAGCTGTGAAATTAAAGAACAAGAGTCATGTGAGAAGATTTGGTCCTCGAACAATGGCTGGATTCTCCTGTCAAGATCAAATCAATCCCCATGCATATTAAGAATAGTAAATAATATAAATTGCGGTACTAAAATTAATATAGCATGGAAGATTGCTGCATCAATTACGGTACTAAAATTAATAAAAAGAAAAAACCAAAATTTTAATTCATAGTACCGGTTTTTATAAAAAATCGGTACTAAAAATAAAATAAATTTATATTATTTTTAGTACCGGTTTTTTATAAAAAACCGGTACTAATTATATATAAAAAAACCGTAATTAAATATTAAACATTTAGTACCGGTTTTTTATAAAAAACCGGTACTAAAAATAATATAAATTTATTTTATTTTTAGTACCGGTTTTTTATAAAAAACCGGTACTAATTATATATAAAAAAACCGTAATTAAATATTAAACATTTAGTACCGGTTTTTTATAAAAAACCGGTACTAAAAATAATATAAATTTATTTTATTTTTAGTACCGGTTTTTTATATATAATTACGATTTTTTATATATAAATGTTTAATATTTAATTACGATTTTTTATATATAATTAGTACCGGTTTTTTTATAAAAAACCGGTACTGATATCGTTTTCCGCCTCCTTTACTACCGGCTTATTAGTACCGATTTTTTATTGCTATTAGTACCCCCTATTATTAGTACCGCTGCAAAACCGGTACTAATGATAGGAAAAAAATCGGTACTATTAATAAAATAGGTACATGCATGAAAGAGGAAATTATCTTTACACAAAGTTTACGCAAAAATGGAGCAAAAATAAAGCATAATAAATCCATCCTCCAATTACAATCGAGGAAAAAAAACATTAAAAAGAAAATTCTCGTACGGAAACAGCCATCGAGGAAAAATTTACTTGGAAGGAATTTACACAATTTTTACTTGACAATTGTCATAACCAAATAAAAAAGTTATCAAAAATCAAAGAACCAAGTTTTTTACATGTGTGTTTTCTACAGTTTAATACTATAGTAATACTTAGGTTGACGTGTAATGAATTTGCCGATACTTTGGTCCTAATATATATTTTTTTTCCAAATTTTTTGTAAGGCCGATCTATTCCCGAAATTATTTAATATAAAAATTCAGACACCAAAAAATTTAATACAAAGAATTATTATTTTTTTTTTAATAAGAAAAAAGTTCCAACGCGTTTATAAACCGCGCCTCCCTCTCTCCTCTCGAACGCGTTTTATAAACGCGTTACAGGCTCTAAAACGCGTTTATAAAACGCGCTAGAAGCCTGAACTTTCGGAATAGTTAAAACGCAATTAACGCGTTTTATAAACGCGCTAGAAAGCTTTTTACTCGTTTATAAAACGCGCTAGAAGCCTGAACATTCCAACTTCTATCACTTCGATCAAACTTTAGTCATTTCAATCGAACTTTAGTCATTTCTGTCTATAAGTTTGTGAATTTATAAACGCGTTATTTGAAGTTATATAAGACTATACATTCTCGCAGAATTTAAATCGTCAACAACAGATTGTCTCTTACAATTTAAAAACCTATCAATCAAATCCAAAAATGTCTACAATTACAATATATGTCAACCAATGTCCAACTTTTGGTGCTTCCTACTTCCACATCGGTTGTAGTATGCATACCACATTTGCTGAAATTCGAAATGAATTATACAGCAGGCTACAGATTTTAGAAACCCAGTACACTTTGAATATCCATGGTCGTTACAATGAAATTGTAAATGGGAGATATGAATCACTATTTCTTCCTGTAAATTCTGAAGATCAATGGCGCCTTTTTTACCACGAGACATTCGAGACGAGAGGGTTACCGATTATTGAGTTGCATGTTGATTTCATCCCCGTATCTGGCACGGGACCAGATCTAAACCTAACACCCCTTGACGAGCCCGGTAGCAGTGAGCCAAACACTTCCTTAAACCTTATGTGTGGCCAACAATCCACCCCTTACCAGTACACTGGCGAACAGTCCGTTCCTACGCAAGACAATAACACATCAGGAGATGAAGTCGAGGTTGCCGATGGTGATGAAGATGAGGGTCCGGCGACTTACTCCGACCTTCCTACCGGAGAAGAATATACCGATGTGGATGACTTCTCCGAGAGAGAAATGCCTTTTTATTCAAACTGCGACCAGCCATACGTTTCAGTAAGGACGGACTTGCACCATCCTGTAAGTGAATTGTGTGATATTTCCATGTTTGAGTATGCTGGTATTCCGGAGCGTAGTTTAGGGCCACAAGGCGAACTTGCTGTTGGTAAACGATTCGGTTCCAAAAAACAATTAATTCTAGCTGTCTGTGATGTTTCATGCAAAACAAATCGAGAAGTTCGAACGGAAACTAGCAATAAACAAAAAATTGTAATGGTTTGCATGCAAAAACCGAATTGTAAGTGGCGATTGTATGGTAGACGTGAGAGTTATAATACAAATTGGAAGATCTCTACCAATCCAAATGAGCATATTTGTTCGAGACCCCCGGGCCAAAAAGGTCACGCAAACCTTACAGCTAGTCTCATTGCCGAACACGTTAGGGATGAATTGAAAAAAAATTTGGGAAAAAGTGTCCAGGACATAGGAAGCCTCATAAGGGCTAGATATCCACGTATTGAACCGACTTATAATAAACTATGGCGTGGGAGGGAGCGAGCGTTGGAGCAATTGTTTGGGTCCTGGGAAGGGGCCTACAATAAACTTCCACGCCTCCTGGAGGCAATGAAGGCGACAACCCCAGGAACGAAATACACAATAGTTTCTTGGCCTACAAACGATCCTAACGTTGGCGTCTTCAAGATGGCAGCCTGGGCTTTTGGTCCGTGCATAGAAGCGATGAAATATGCCAGACCTGTTATCTCAATTGATGCTAGTTTTTTATCGGGCCGATACAAAGGTAGATTGTTCTAAGTGTGTGGTTATGATCCAGAAAATCGATTAATTCCGGTTGCATTCGGATTGGGCGAAAAAGAAGATAAGGATACTTGGGGATGGTTTATGTCTTGGGTTAGATGTGAAGTTTTAGGCCGGAACACTAGATACTGTGTCATATCTGACCGTCATAAGGCAATAAAAGCGGTATTTGCATCCGTAGATTACGGTTGGAAGGCACAAGGTGCGCATGCAGTAGCGATTCATCGGTTCTGCATGCAGCATGTTGCGGAAAACTTATGGAAGGAGGCTGGCGGGTCACAAGATGCTGATTTGAAAAACTTTTTCAAATGTAGACTTGCTAACAAGAAAAACCCTAGACGTTTTAGAGAGAATTGGGGAGTTCTGAAGGAAAATAACCTGAGAGCTTATCAGTACCTAAGAAATTGTGGTAAAATTAATGAAAATGACAACAACGAGCGGCCAAAACTATATAAATGGGCTCAGAGTTTTGACAAGGGGCATCGGTGGGGTATAATGACGAGTAATGGATCAGAGAGTCTGAATAATGTGTTTAGAATAGAGAGAAGATTACCAGTGACAACACTTATAGAAGGCACGTGGTATAAATGTGCCAACTGGATGAACAAGCGAACACAAGAAGCACTTCAAAGGTTGAGTTTAGGAGAAAGATGGCCGGAAGGAGTAAAGAATAAATTGATCAAGCATGATGGAAAATCACGTAAGTACTTAAAGAAAAAGAATTTAATTCATTCATTCATTTTAATCCATTTTGAACTAACTTCATCTTTTTGTTTCAATCTCAGAGGAGTTTATGAGCACATTCGTGTTAAGATTGGACCTTGGAGAATTTCGCGTGAAAGTTCGCGAGGAGTACCGTGATGGTGTAGGCTACGATTATTCCCATTACACAGTTCAAATTCCACCCGACATGGAGCAAACCGATGTGCAATTGCCGTTCACTCGAACCACATGTGAGTGCCAAAAACCACAATTGACAGGTATCCCTTGCGCACATGTCATTGCTGTTTGCAGGGAGACAAATTACAATGTAAATCAATTTGTGGATGGTCACTATAGCATGCAAAACCAGCACATGATTTGGTCAGCAGGTCGGTTTCATTGTTACAAAGATGAGGAAGAGTGGCCAGTTTATACAGGTCCGATAATTGTCCCTGACAAGAGTTTGGTCAATCGAGGAAGGCGCAAAATCATTCGTGCAGAGATGTGGATGGATAGGATGGAAGGAAGGAAAGGTGGTGGAGGTTCCACAAGAAAAACAAAAAAGAAAAATCAAGGTGAAGCTTCAACCAGTCAACCGCGACAAGCAGCACCCCAACCGCCATATCCGATGGACGCATTGCAATCCGGTCGATACACCAGTAGACCACCAACAAGGGCCAACAGTCCAAGAAGGGCAGCGAGTACTGAACTTACGGTTCGGACTCGTCAAACACCCATTCAACCAAGACGAATGTCATTGCATGTTGATCCACGAAGCAACAATAATCGGGAGGACCAAGGATCTGTACAACCACAGAGAAATTCTATAAGCATTGATCCACGGGTAAGAGATGTCGCATCTGGAAATATGAGGAGTGAGTCGGCTAGATTTCCAACAGATCAAGGCAATACATCAAGGGAGAGAGGACGTAAAGGATTGTTTGGGGGGAAATTTGGCAATATACTGTCTTTCGGTAGGAAGAAAAAATGAAATAATTGAAGATTAAGTGTTGTCGTAATTTTATATATTGTAATAGAATGTATTGTAAGAGAATTTTACAATTAACTCGTATAATATAATGTTGAAAGGTTTAGTGTTAGCATTGACAAACATGCATTCTTGTTATCTACAAAAAGCCCTAATCCTAAAAGGCTTTGTACTCTATAGTGTTAGCATTGACAGGCACTTGAACTTTTTAGTGTTGAGAAGCAGTTAATTAACTCGTAGCGCTAAAAGGCTTTGTACCCTTTTATAAAACGCGCTAAAAGGCTTTACCCTATTATAAAACGCGTTAAAAGGCTTTGTACCCTGTTATAAAACGCGCTAAAAGGCTTTACCCTATTATAAAACGCGTTAAAAGGCTTTGTACCCTTTTATAAAACGCGCTAAAAGGCTTTACCCTATTATAAAACGCGTTCAGAGGCTTTGTACCCTTTTATAAAACGCGCTAAAAGGCTTTACCCTATTATAAAACGCGTTCAGAGGCTTTGTACCCTTTTATAAAACGCGCTAAAAGGCTTTACCCTTTTATAAAACGCGTTAAAAGGCTTTGTACCCTTTTATAAAACGCATCTCTCATTCTCACCTCTGAATATCATTCTCAGCTCTCATTCTCACCTCTCTCATTCTCACCTCTCAATGTTAATAAGTGTGAAATTGTAATAAGAGATTTTCCGGTGGAATCTGTTATTATGTACGAAGGTCGGCCCAGATGGACAGCTCGCTAACTTCATCATCATCTGAGGTAGACCAACACTCTGCTGCCTACGATCATGGGTAATGGGCGGTAGAGTTCTGCCGACCCAATTAGGGAGGAACTCGACGACTGTCGAAGGCTCTCGCATAATTGGGCAACTGTCCATGAGTCTCCGCAAATCGTTGTTTTCATATTAATGAGAATTATTGTAATGAAAATTGTTATTAATTTAAATCGTTGTTTTCATATTAATGAGAGTTTTTGTAATGAAATTTTTTCTTAATTTTTATATTAATTAGTTATAAATATTAAAACATAGATAAAACATAAAATCATACAATAACATAAATTCATACAATAACATAAATTTCATAGAAAATAAAATACATAAATTTCATTATTCTAGCACAATTAAACTTTAATTTTTCTCCACTTCCTTAACGTCTTTATTCTTCTCCTCCTCCTTATTCTCACTAGAACTCTCATCTATTTGAACCCCCATACTAAAATCAGGGCTCCTGCCACATCCTGGATGGAAACGACGTACAGCAGAGACGGCCCTTCTCTTCGGAGGACCGTATAATGGGATCCTTTTTGCTCCCACATTAGGTGTTCCCTCTCCCACCTTGGATGTTTCTTCCCCCATCTTATTATTATTTTGATCCTTCTCCATTTCTCAAATTTCTGATTTTACGCGTCTTTTGTTTGTGATTTTTTGATACGAAATAGGAGAACGAATTGAGATATATATAGGCAATTATTTAACCGTTTATAAAACGCGCTAAAATAGGGGTCTGCTCAAAAAACGCGCTATAAAACGCTGCTCAAACACAGTATCACGCTGCTCAAAAAGTGGACACCACCTTTGTACGCGTTTATAAAACGCGTTGGAGGCCTCCGAACGCGTTTTATAAACGTGTACGAAGGTGGTGTCCAGGTAAAACAGCAAAACAGACTGACAGCCTGCGAAAGTATTGAATTCCATTAACTTAGCCCTTCGTACGCGTTTATAAAACGCGCTCAAATCTTATTACGCGTTTTATAAACGCGTACGAAGGGTTGAGTCTATAAATAGTCCTGCTTCTCCGCAAATTCACGTCGAAAATTCAGAAATCAAAAACCAAAACTTTAGAGAAGTTACGCAGAGAAAAGAAACCGAGAAAACATAATGTCAACTAAACCACGTCATGTTTGTACCGGTGTGCTTCTACAAGGAGATGGAGGAATAAGTAAACGAGATATTCTTCGGCACGTCTACTTGCACTATCCTTCTGACAAATTTTACGTGAAGGTTTTTCAACGCGACGTTTTTGTAGTGAGAGGGCCGAAATATTGGACGGATGCAGTTAAGAGGGATGGAGGATATCATGTCCGACGTGGAGATGGAATCGTTTGGTTGCGTTTGCAACAGGCATGTCCTCCTGGGTTTGAAAATCACCCGTTAAATGGAAATGACATATATCATTTGGACTGATTATTAGGTTTTCTATAATTAGATGTTTTTATTATTGTGTGTTCTATAATTAGGTTTTCTATAATTAGATGTTTTTATTATTGTGTGTTCTATAATTAGGTTTTCTATAATTAGATGTTTTTATTATTGTGTGTTCTATTATTATCTGTTTTCTTTTATGTTTTAGTATATGTATTAATTCGTGTTTTAGTATATGTATTAATTCGTGTAGTATATGTGTTGTAAGTTTTATTATCTAATTTATTTTAGTTTTTATTTTATCCATTTTCATTTTTATTGTTAAATTCGAAATATTAATATTAATAGACTTAATATTTATTTAAATTATATTAGACATTACAACTCAATGAACATTATAACAAAAAACACAATACAAATTAAAAATTACAATTTATTAAAATTTTGAACCACACAATACACAACAAAAAAAATTACAAAATACATAATATTAAAATTTTGAACCACATAAAAAAAAATTGTAGAGGATCCATTGCTAAGGGTGGGAAGAGAAAACATCACCGCAACTAATAGAGAAAAGTAGGGGGACTGATTGTCATATTGACCCCCTCTTTTTCTGAGACTTGGATGAGGATGACTGCATGTATGCAGATTCTCATCCAAGGATGCCGGCTGCGGTGTTATGGCTCGTAGACCCAGCCCAACAAACCGTCCTCTACACGTAATAACAGATTCCACAGGAAAGTTTTTATTTTAAAGTTGGTGGAATATTAATAGCCATAAGGATTGTGTGCGACTCTGTATCAGTGAATAAGTGTGCCGCATACAACCCTTATGGCTATTAGTTTCGCACCAACTAATATTATTTTGCATTCCACCATCTGACTCTTCTTTTCCTCTCATTTTTTTCTTTTTTTCAGATCTTTTCTCTTTTTTTTTGATTTTGGACGACAGAAGGATGGGTATTTATATGGAAATTAGATCTCTCGAACGCGTTTTATAAAAGGGTAAGAACTCTTCTTACGCGTTTTATAAACGCGTAAAATCAGAAAATAACGCGCAAACTCAGAAACTTTCGCCGCAATTACTGCAGCTTTTAGCGCGTTTTATAAACGCGTTTTAGGGCCTGTAACGCGTTTATAAAACGCGTTCGAGAGGAGAGAGGGAGGCGCGGTTTATAAACGCGTTGGAACTTTCTTCTTATTAAAAAAAAAATAAATAATTCTTTGTATTAAATTTTTTGGTGTCTGAATTTTTATATTAAATAATTTCGGGATCTATTCTATTCAATATGGACTACGTAATGAATTATTGTATAAAAAAAATAGAACTAAAATTCATTTTAGATTTCTTTTCCTTTTTATATCAAGAAAAATCCATCCAGTTAAAAAAATTATAGACTACCTAATAGCAATTGAACTTTGTTTCTGTCAAAAGAATTATGTAAAATTTGATTTTTATCACTATATAGACGGTTGTAACCGATTGTTAGATTTTTTTAAATTTATGATGATTTAAAACCAAAAGGCAAAACAATCCTTTGGACACATGCGAACATACAGACACATACAAACTACCAAATATCCTTCAAAAAAATTATTTTAATGCAAGTTTGCTTTCTATTTTATAGAATGCGATGTTTTTCCATCAAACCTTGTTTTAAAGCATGCCCGCAATATATACGCGCATTGGAACCTACCTAGTTCATTTTATTTATTATTATTTTTTTTTGAGGAATTTCATTTTCAATATTAGTAGTTCAATTTGTGCATCTAAGCCTCAATATTATAAAGGAAGTAAAATTGTCGAAGGCAGCATGAGCGAACTTCTCTTACTCAGCTCCAAATCAACTGTTTTCTCGCTTCCAATGAAGTAGCTAATGACGTTGCAAGTGACATTTCAGCGATCGTTATTTTAAGGTGTTCTCCGAATTCTTTTGTACGATAGAGCCAAAGTCCAAATTTATTGGACTAATTAAAATTCCGTGTAACAGTTGCACACGGAGGGGCGTTTGGCATTCATGAGATTAGCCTAACTTTTAGATTAATAATCTAATTTGTTAACTTACAATAACCAAACGAATTTGAGGTCAATAAAATTAGTACTCACGTTAGACCTAATATTTACTAACTTCATCTCAAACTCTAATTCCAAAATACTAATTTTAACCTCTAATCTCACTAATTAGTGTTGCCAAACACCCCCTTAATAGACGACTAAGTGGTTATCGGCTGGATAGCATATAATATTGATTTCACTTTGTATAAAAATTTTTTTGGAAAATTCTGTCCTGAGAACCAATTCCGAATCAGATTTTAATCTCAACTGTTCATTTCTAAAAAAAATTTAATTTATTAGCACTCATGAATGATTGCGATTAAAGTCTGATTCAGAATTGGTTATCACCGCAGAATTTTTCCAAAATTGTTAAAATTTTTGCAAATGACATTTACTGGTTAATGTTTCGTATACAATAGTATGGACACTTTTCTTAAAAATTTTTTATCGAGTAACTCTTATATTATCTGCCGTTAATTGTTTTTCCAGAAGAAAAACAAAATTTGTGTAGTGAATAGCGATCACTCGTGAGTGATGATGTCAGCACTTGTTTCCTTTTTATCGCGTCATTGGATTCGTCATCATCTTTTGTCACCCAAATTATCCGCAACACAGAAATATATAGGTCCCGTTTGGATGAGAGTAAGAATTTGGGGAATTTGAGAAATTTGTAATTCTTAAGAATAAATTTATTGGAAAGTGTGTAACTTTGTGAAGAGTTTGGATTGTTTATAATAAATCTGACATATAAAATGTCTGAAATTGCAAATTCCGGCCTATCCAAACGGGGCCAATGTTCTCCAAGGCTCCGTTTGGATGAGGTGTGAGAATAAGAGAATAAGCGAATAAGAGAATAAATTTATTATAAACAATTCAAACTGTTCACAAAATTACACATTTTCCAATACTTTTTCCCACTTCTTTTCTTATTCCTCTTATTCCCACACCATCCAATCGGAGCCCAAAACAACACATGTTACACACAGAAGTATATATACATGCACGCCTGTGTATGTACCTGAAAGTATGTATGTATGTACGACGTGTATGTGCATTTGAGGATAAATCAAATATAATAATAATGACAATAATTTTTCAAATTTATTGAACTAAAATAAAAAAAATACAGGGAACTCTAAAATATAGCAATTGATTTATCCCCCCCCCCCCCCCCAATCTTACGTCTCTTATTTCATTATTTTGACTCACCCAAACGCCTCAGAGAATGGACGCAAAATGATATTACAAATGTAAACAATTTATTGCACTGCTCAGTGCTCATTAAACAAAACAGAAAAAAAGTTGCTGTAAAATAAAATACAGAAGGAAACGGATGATTACGGTCTTGCTTATTTATTTAGGGGATTTAAATGGAAATAATTAATTTATTAGGGAGGAATAACTTTTCTTCATTAACCTAGTTATATGAAAAATAACAACCTAACAATAAAAAAAAATATGGAAATAACAAACTAATAATCAAATAATCTCATACTGCTATTATTATATATTTTTTAAATTTTAATGCCTTATATACGTCACATGAACATAAAGGCCACATCAGTACAAAATGTTTTAAAGCATTAACATATTTCTAGCTAGATAGCCTCTATCTATTCTGTCCAAAAAATATTTCTAATCGACAAGACAAAATCTCATTTCAGTGACACCCAACACGGTACAATATTGTACTAAAAGCCGCAGGGAATCCAATAAAACTTTTCTTTACAGCCGAACAATGGCAATTCTGGTATTTTTAAAAAAAGCATGGGCTCTCTCCTACTCCGCTCCAGCACGGTCCCTCCGGCCGTTAAATTGACGCGCCGAGGCTCTCTTCTCGTCGCATCTCTCTCCGTTTCTCTTCCCAAAGCTGCGATGGCCTTCGACAAGATCAAGGTGGCGAATCCGATCGTCGAGATGGACGGTGAGTGTATTTCCACGTGTCCCTCTTTAGCTCGATGGAATTTCTAAATGTTTTAGTATTTGATCGGTGTTAATTACTATGATAAACCTGGCTGCCTTTCTGAATTAGTGGAAAATGGTGTTCTACTTTCAAGCTAGAGATACTACTTGCTATACACATTGGCAATTTTAGTTTTGTTTTATATGAATTAGGCCCTGATCGGAAACACAAACAAGCACGAAAAGAAAAGAAAAGAGAAGAAAAGAAAAGAGAAGAAAAGAAAAGAAAAGAAATCTGACGCGAAATCGTTTCCGGCGATCGGCGGTGGTCGGAGGAAATCGCGAGAGTTCAATCGCTCACCGGAGAAAGAGAAGATCCAACGGCCGAAACGAATTCTCGCCAAATTTCTTGGTTTATGAGCGGAATTCACGGAGCCAAAATTTTCTCGCCGACTCTCGCGAAATGAACTCTCGCACACCTCCTTCCTCGGTTCCGATCAGAAGATTTGGGAAAGAGAAAATTCCATTTCCGATTCTCACGCTAAATTTATGGTTTCCGATCACAGCCTTATTTTATTTTATTTTTGTCTTAGTCAATTGAGTATGATTATATATTTGCTTCCACAGGGGATGAAATGACCCGTGTGATCTGGCAGCACATCAAAGATAAGGTCAGAAATCTGCTTCAACTTTTAGTTATCTGCTTATTACTTTTCTTATGCAAAAGAAGGGGGCATATATAGTTTTTTCTTTTTTATTTTTTATCGATTGGAAACATAATTTATTCGTTTTATTTATGGGTATTTCAGCTTATATTACCATTCTTAGAACTGGACATAAAGTACTTTGACTTGAGCCTCCCGAACCGTGATGCCACTGATGACCGAGTTACAACAGAAAGTGCAAAGGCTACACTAAAGTAAAGTGTAAAATTAATTTCTATTTTTCTTGTTACTTTTCTGTTGGTAATTTTTGCGATATTTTATATTACATTTACTATTTTGACGTACTTCCCAACATTACCCCATATTTATCCTATCTTGTTCAGATACCAGTTTCTTTGATATATTTTGTAGTAATACTACTGTAATATGATTGAGAATATTTTTGCTGATTTTACCATTATTTCTAACAATCCAATCTAACCTAACTTAGATAAAGAAAATGGTTGCGTGTAATTTGAAAAATAATAGTATTTCTTATATTAATTAAATTATATTTATTTTCTTACATGTATTTGTATTAAGTGTTATTAGTTATTACTTTTAGCATAGCCTTAGACATCCAATTGTTTGCATGGTATTCATTTCTATTAATTATTGCATCTCTTGCCTTTACTTGTCTTATATTGAATTAAATTGACTAGTCTCTTCACCTTAAGAGATATTTTGGAGTTCTTTCATGAACCTTGATCGTCTAATCTGGTTTTTCAGATACAATGTGGCAATTAAGTGTGCAACTATTACCCCAGGTTAGACTATCATAGTTTTTCATTATTAAATATTGAAGTGAATTGCACAAAGGGTCCCAAATTATACTTAGTTCTTGTAAAGTCTCTAAGTTTGAAAGCTCTCAACATCCCATTATAGTCGCCACTCACCATATTTTTCGTTTTCCCTTCTGAACTAATGATGCCATTAACCCCAGCATCGTTTGGATGATTCTTTTGGGGATTGATGTACTGATGTACTGTAAAGAGAGGTGAGGCCCATCATCTTCTGGGCTGAGTAACCGATTTGCATCACCAGACATTTCAGTTTGTACCAATATTTCCTGGCCATAATTATTCTGAGAAAATAAGCCAAGATTATTGCAAATGAAAAAATGGACAAAATACTTATCATTATATGAGTCACTTTTGTAACATTCTTTTTGATAATGACCTGAGCGACATGGAAGCCATCATTTGATTCATTCCTTGATTGGTACAAGAGGATGTCTGGATGCTGTGAACCAGCAATTTTGGGAGTAGAAAACAGGAACTAGATTGTATCTCAGGGGCCTTTTGCATAATTTTCTCTGCATGGCCATTCTTTTATGTAACTTTTTTATTGTTTTAAAATAAATAGATGAAGGTCGTGTTAAGGAGTTTAACTTGAAGTCCATGTGGAAGAGTCCAAACGGAACAATTCGAAATATCTTGAATGGTTTGATGTTCTTTTCTATTTTAACCTGTTCACATTCTGTAAAATCATAAAAAATTAATGAAATATAATATTTGTTCTTTTATATTGATTACTGTTTTCAGGTACTGTTTTTAGGGAACCCATTATTTGCAAGAATATTCCAAGGCTTGTCACAGGTACAAATTACTTTCGTACTTATGGAAGCTAATAACATGAAGTGGAATTATTTGATTATAAATAGCCTTGAAAAATTTCATGATTCAATCAAACTCGTAGATGTTGAATTTATAATAGACTATATCATTTGATATTTTTAGTAGAGACAGTTTATACTGCAAAGACATATATTGATGGATTTGATTTTTCTGTATTATAATTCTAGGTTGGACGAAACCTATATGCATTGGAAGGCATGCATATGGTGATCAATATAGAGCAACTGATCTAGTTACTAAAGGACCTGGCAAGCTTAAGTTAATTTTTGGTTAGTTAAGTTATACATAAAAAATTTTATGATCTATTAATTGGTTCATCTTATTTATGTTTATAGATAGTTTCAGGGTTTCTTTGTTTTTAACTTTCTTTATTTCTAAAGAGGGTAAGGAGCAGAATGTAGAGCTAGAAGTGTTCGACTTCAAAGGAGTTGGTGGAGTAGCTCTTGCAATGTACAACACTGATGAGGTATATTAAATCTATACTAGAAATTTTATTATAATTTTCCTTTTGCAAGTTGCACCCAGTTTTTGAAATTCCCTTTTAATAATGGCATCCCTGTTTGTACTTTTGTTGATTATTGTATATAATATCAAGCATTTAAGAAAAATCGGTAGGTCAACTGAAGATAATGGCCAAATTGTTCAGGATATCTCATTGGTTTTAACATTTAACAATTAAAATAACTATTCATATCCAAGATGCCTTGCTTTAATGTTGAATTATTCTGTAATTGTCACTTCAATTTAATGTCTGAATTTCTTATACAAAACTACCTTATGGACGCAGGACGGGCAAATTTTGTCATAGTCCAGTATCTTTCTCAATCTCAATAAATTGACAAATATATGAATATTTTTATTCTATAATATTAATTATCTGTAGAAAGGACACAAAAATGATAAATATTATATGATCATTGATTGCGAGGCTTTCCAAAAATTGGAACTTACATCTCTCTTTTGTCCTTTTTGCAAATCAGTCAATTCGTGCTTTCGCTCAAGCTTCAATGAACATGGCTTATCAGAAGAAATGGCCACTTTATCTGAGTACCAAAAACACTATCCTCAAGAAATATGATGGAAGGTATATTATCTCATAGTTAGATTTGTCAAGTGCCAATTTTCGTTAATATTGTTTTAAGTTCTAGATTATTTGCTGATTTAATAGGTTTAAAGACATTTTCCAAGAAGTCTATGACAAGGAATGGAAGTCCAAGTATGAGACAGCTGGAATATGGTACATATTATTTAAAAGTATATAAAATAAATTATAGTACTGTTAAGTTGGGTCAGCAATTTTCTTTCCAATTTTTGTTAAATGGATAAAGATCCAACTATGCAACCCAACCTATATAGTGGAAAGTTTGCAAAGAATAAACTGGAACCAGTTCCCTCTTTGTTTTTTTAATCTTGGATTGGTACAAAATGTTCTAGTATACCGCTGATATGGGTGATGGGGCCAGAGGAGAGATGTCAATGATAGTCCCTTCAGCTCAGTATTTCCTTTGCCAGAATTGTGCAGCCAAGTTTTCAATTTAACCCTAGAAGACATGACATTGCTGCATTTCTCTAAAAAATAGTGAAACAATACATTTTCTGAGATGCCATCATATGTTTTGACACACTTGATAGTGGTTAACACTCTATAGCATTTGCACTGTCTAATCGGTGAATGAAAATTAAGGAAAAGAATCTAGCAACGAATAATGCTTATTAGAAAATAAAATTTATTCTGAACCAAAGACCAAGAAAAATCTTCAAATAAAGATCTGAACTCATGGGACCGTCAATTACAATGCCCAAGAATGCAAGGTTAGAGAAATAATACCATTTTGAAATGTACTAAACAGAAATTGTAAGAAGAGAGACTAGAGAATGAATGATGAAAAGTAGACAGACTGACAGAGAGTTGACTAGGTTTGCATCACAGAGGAGTGGCATGGTGTAAATCAAAGATAGAAGCACCATGAGGATTAACAACTGCTTTATTGGATTTAGGAAAAAATGTTTCTGGCAGTGAGAATTGTGGGATTGAAGAAAAAGCATTGTCTAGGCTTTTTGTAACTGGAGTAGAAAATTACTGACAAATTAGCATGTGTGGGTTTTGTTTTTATTTGTAATGTTAAAACTTTAAACCTTTTGTTGTCATAATTTATTTTGACTTTTGAGCCCCATAATTGTTGTGTTGTTCCTGAAACTTAATTGTCAGTTCTAGTCTTGAACTTAGATGGTGGATCAGATACTAATATGCTAACCTGCACTTGTACCGAATGCCTGACCCAACCTTGCTTGACCTAATTTGACCAAGTATCATACTTGGCATTCTTAATATCGGTTGGATAAGGTGGATCAGGATTTGACTTCCCTAAATCATATGACAGTTTGTCTTAGAGGCTTTACAAAAGACTGCTATTTTTTTTATAATTTTCTTTTATTTTCCATTATTTGTTTTAAGGTATGAACATCGCCTCATAGATGATATGGTTGCTTATGCATTAAAAAGTGATGGTGGCTATGTGTGGGCTTGCAAGAATTATGATGGAGACGTACAGAGTGATTTCTTGGCACAAGGTTCTAGACAATGAATTCGAATTTATTTCTTATTGTTTTGCAAGTCCCTCTTACTGATTTCCTATATCTGCATATGGGACCCAATTTTTCACATTTGAAACTAGTACTTGAAGATACTTTAATGTTTTGATATAATTATGTGCCATTGAATGTTGACAACTTTGCCCTTGAAAGTTCATTCACTGAGCACAAACTTAATCAAAATTAAGTCATGGGTGTTAGATTCTTGAGGAGTAGGTTTTGAGTAATTTCCAATGTTAATTTTCATATATGTTTTGGAATGCATTCAAATGTTATCAATTCCCTTAATCCTCAAATCCTCTACTTCAGTTCCTTAAGACTGTACTATCATCTCTGCAGGTTTTGGATCTTTGGGACTAATGACATCAGTATTGGTATATTTTCATATCATTGGTATATGTTGAAGCGAAGAGATCTACTTGGGTCCTGCAAATTTTCTATTGCATTTTTTTTTTGTTCAAATTTATATTCTTCTGTCAATTACAGATTTGCCCTGATGGAAAGACAATTGAAGCTGAAGCTGCACATGGTACTGTCACACGCCACTTCCGTGTCCATCAAAAAGGCGGTGAAACCAGTACAAATAGCATTGCTTCTATTTTTGCCTGGACGAGAGGACTGTCACATAGGTATTCTTTTGTGTGCATATTTAAAATTGAATCAAGTACACTGAAAAATCTGATTGTCAACTCATTAGGGCAGTGGTAAATAATATTTAAAAGGGTGATTTAGATTTATGCCACTGCAAATGTTTGAAATTAGTGATATGCCATCACTAAATAACAAATTATTTTTTTGCCACTGTAAAATAATAAAAATTATTTTTATACCATCAGACAATTATATAACAATTTTACCCTTTTAAATATGCCACTATGAAACTTAAAAATTAGTAATTTTCCATCACAAAAATATAATTGATTTTATGCTATTATAAATCATTGACAATTTGTTTTATGACACTGCAAAATAACAAAATTATTATATGCCATTGGTGAATAAAAAATTTAAGATTGATATATTCTTATTTTTTCTACTTTTGAAGTAATAATTGGATATATTCATTAGCTTTCATTGAATGTTGTATATACCAGTTAGGTTTGTGGTACTAAACTTGTAAAAAATAATTTGATTATAAGATAATCATTTACTTATGTAAAATCTGAAATAATCATTATTTGATGTAGGTAATATTAAAGAATCATTTGTTTTCTGGCGCCGTTCTTTTATTTTTATTTTTAGGGTTTGTTATGAGGGGTAATTTGGTTATTAAAAAATATTAACGACAAATTTGGTAATGGCATTTTTAGGATTTAGTATGTTTTTGGAGAAATAGTGATATAAAACTAATTTTAGCAATTTTATAATGGCATAAATTTAATTAGTAATTTAAGAATGGCATTTTTCTAATTAACAAAATTCTCAGTGGCATAAAACTAATTATCTCTATTTAAAAACAGGGCAAAGTTGGACAACAACATTAGATTGCTTGGTTTCACTGAAGCCCTTGAGAGTGCCTGTGTCGGAGTGGTTGAATCTGGAAAAATGACCAAAGATCTTGCTATCCTTATCCATGGATCAAAGTAACTTTACATATTTTTATATTTTATTATTTTTTCATTGACACTTACTTTCTTGGTTAAAGATAGCCTAGTCAGAAACGAATTAGATGAAAAAAACTGTGATGAGCTATATCTGTATTGATTCCCTGCTTATGTCCTTTTGTTGTTTTCCGGGTGCAGTTTAGTGCACTAACTGCAACATTGGGCTAGTTTCTGTTCTTGTTTAAGGTGAACAAATCAAGGGTATTGCAGCTAGCGTCATCAATTTCTTTTACTTATGTTATAAAGAAAAAAAAAGGAAAAGAAATTGTTGTTTGGTACTTTGGTTATTGTAGTTTGGTACCTACTCAAATAAATAATTAGGTACATGCTCCAAGGATCTCTACATTGGGTATTTAAAACTACTATTTACAAACAAAATTTAGTGTCTTTTACAACTTCTTGTCCATTTGGTTAAGAGTATCTTCTCATATATATTTACAGGGTTAATCGGACCCAGTATCTAAACACCACAGAGTTTATAGATGCCGTTGCAGATGAGTTAAGATCAAGACTCCTTAAAAGATCCAAGTTGTAAACCTCTTTTGTACTGTACCCACCGTAAGTGCCATGTTTCCAAATGGTCTGCTCACCATTATCCAGGTAAAACATAATTTAATGAACATTGTTGCCCCCCTTCGGCACATTTTGAGCTGCTTTAGTTTATTATCTGCTTTTTGCTGCAATTGCAGGCCTGAATAAGCTGTGAAGAATGATGCTCGTACATAGAATATGTGAAGGTTCCGTGTCATTAATAATGAGCTTCTTTTTCCTTTTTTTTTTAAAAAAAAATAAAAAAAAGAAAAGCTTTCCTGTTATGAATTACAAAATAATTGTACAAGTTAAAGGCTTAATATAGTTTCTAGTTTCTACTTGTTAGATTCTAATTATGCTGTTTAGAATGCACGTGGAATGCATGCGTATGGTTTTGTTGTGTGATATTAAGTTGGGGACAAGCTTCGGTATTGTTAAATATTCACCAGGATAATCTAGCAGGGTTTCATATCTTGCATAATCATTGCCCCATTCCGACTTTGGGGACTGAACGGTTACAAGAAGAGCGGGTTGTTTTTTCACAGCTCCAAAAAGGCGAGGGTGTCCTTGCTATTGAATTGTTAATCATTTTTCTTTTTGATTGGCTAAGGGTCTGGGTGTCCTTGCTATTGAATTGTTAATCATTTTTCTTTTTGATTGGCTAATTGGCCCATGGGCTTATTGAATTGTTAATCAATGTTACAATTGGTAACTAAACAGACTCATTATAAAAGTACGATTGATTGCAAGCGAAATTAGAACTAGTGAATGTAAAAGAAAACAAAAATTATCGTGCAACGTGCGAAATTAGAACTAGTGAATGTAAAAGAAAAAAGTTAGAAGGTTTGCCAAACAGCCGTGTCTGAACAAGAAAAACAATGAAAAATGATTAAATAATATTAAAAATGAAAAACATTAGTTTAAGCTGAACAGATAATAACTTAGAAATAGCGGCATGCATCAAAAAAGGAAAACAATAATAATAATTCTAAGACTAAGAGGAGTGTGAAACGCAGTCGTCTTTGAGGATAAAGGAATAAGTGTAATGAATACAGTCCGCAAGACGATTCAAGATATTGGAGCTAGGATAGTTAATTGTTAATACTTCTTGGTTCTTGCTTGCTGTAATTAGTTTTACTGTATACCCTAAATTTGTTTTCTGTTTTTTTTTTCCTTTTATGTACAGAATCTTTTCGTTCAATGAAATTGTAGGCGTGGCTTTGCCCCCCTACCTTCAAAAAAATATAATTCTAAGAAGAGTGGTCCTTAGTTAGATAATAGATATTTCCCGCAACTTGACATGTGAAATATTTAAATTTTCAAATGAAGACACCTGCCAATTGGCTGTGGTCCCCCGCCCAAGGAGGAGTCGTTTTAAGCCTTTGTTATTAAACAGATGCACTGCACATAGGCCTGTCAAACGTTTATACCGGAAGCAGAAACAACCATTTTCATTTCCGTTCCATTTCGATAACGGAACGAAATGATTGTTTCATTTCCGTTCTGTTTCGTCAAACATAACATAAATCTATTTCATTTAACGTTCTGTCTCTATTTCCTATTGATTTCAGCTCTATTTTCGTGTTCTGTTTTATTCACGTCAACAAATTTCAGTTTTTCTGTTCCGTTTCTAAAAACGGAACCCATTTCATCTTTCATTTAAGTGTCCGTTTCGACGGAACGAGACAGAACAACGAAACGGACGTTAATACTGTCAGGCCTAACTGCACAGCATAATTGACTGGTCGCATCATTTTGGCATTGTCCGCGTCAAGTTGGCTGTGGAAAGAAGAGTTTCCGCTGATGCATCACCAGCTACTAGCCATCAGTCAAGTAAGACCTTACCTTTATTTACCTTCAGACTTCATTATAAAATCTTTCCGTTTCCGGATAGAATCTATCCTGACAAACAATAGAGTAAGAGCAATTAAAGATAACAAACTAATGGCCGCCATATTGTCCTCCTTGAAGAACAATCAAGTATTGCCCGAGGTACACCGCCCAGCCATGCGTGTTGATCTCTTCAAAGCAGCAATAAAAGGCAACAACAAAGTGTTAATACGACGTCTTGGCTTACCGCCGGAAGCACCAACCGAAATCCAGGTTTTCATTTATGTATATATATGAATTGTTAGTGTCATTGATTATTATCATTAGCGTAATAGTGTGGCAACATTTTCATTATCATATTGCTTTCTTTTTTCTTAAGGTTTCTCATCATTGTTGTTTTTTGTACTTATTAGTTGTTATCATTAATTGTTGGGTTTAATGTATAATTTGATATCAATTTCATATCTGCCTAACCCAGCCCCTTAAAACTGACACAATTAGCTATAGAAGGGCCGGATTCCCCACCTTTAACACTAAGCTGATATAAAACGGTCCTCCTATGGCCTAGGCCGACCATGATGGTGAACACTGAACAGTACTTATGTCTTATGGCACCTATTCTAATTTCCTTGAAGTAATAAGATGAAATATTAATTTCAAATACGTACAGCTAATTAAATTAATATGGATGATTTCATTAAACTTTTACATTGTGTGATCAGGTGACAATTAATAGAGACTTCTGGCCCTGTTTCCCAACAAGTAGTGGAAGAACATCAGGACGCCCAGTATGAGATACAAAGTGCAACACGTTTTGGAGATACTCTACTTCACCTTCTTATCACTAACAGGCACAATGTGCTTGTCCTGAAGGTTTTCGCAAAAGATATGTCCCTGTTGAAGCGCACAACAACAAGCTGGATACACCTCTGCACTGTGCTGCCATGGTTGGCAACTATGAGGTCATTGGTACTCTGGCGTGTACCCAATTTTCTGATGGAACATTTCCAGTTCATGTAGCAGCACGCATGGGCTGTAGAGACCTGGTTAAGCATTTCTTGGAAGAATACCCTGATGATGCCATGTTGCTAGATCGTTGCGGTAAGAATCTGTTTCATGTTGCGGCAGAACAAGACAATGAAGAATTGTCCACAAAAGTATTTACACTAACAGAAGATGGCAGCCTTCGTGTCAGTCAAATGGTTGAAAGCATGGTTAATGCAACAGATTACGAAGGAAATACACCACTCCACTTAGCAGCAATGAATGGACACAGATCAGTTATGAGAGCTATTTGGGACAGGTTAAATCACGACCAGAAAGCATTATTACCAAACAAAAAGGCCAAGACACCATTTGACACCCTTCTCTTATTTATGTATAAAAGGCCAAGACACCCTTCTCTTATTTATTATGTTGAGTTATATTAGTTATGATATTATTTCTAATATATTTATGTCATTTATGTTATTTGTAGAAGTTTAGAGTCCTATTTGTAAAAGTATGATTCTGGATTAATATAAAAAGGGAGCCTCTGTACAGAGGCCATAATCTCTAGTTTTAACCTAAATCTCTTTCTCAAACCACATGGTATCAGAGCCCCGTTGACGTCGGCGGCGGCACTGAATCCTTTCTTCCTCTTCTTCTCTCTTCCCTGTACTGCTCGCTCTCCTCTCTTTCCTCTCTGCTTGGCTTGTGCGTCGCGTACAGCGTCTGTACACTGCGTCCTGTGAGCCACGATCTTGGACCAGCGGCGACATCAACTGTGCACCGCGATAGTGGGATAGAAGGACGAAGGTTCGTACACCGCGTGTAGACCGACGCCCTTCTGTGCGCTCTTGTGGACCGCGACAACACCGAAGGCCAGAAGACCTTGGTGGACCGCGCCAACACCAAAAGCCAGACAGCACGCTGGTGCTACCCATCTAACCCGTTTGGCCATTCTCTCTTCATGGCTTCCGTAGTTCATCAGGTGTTCTCTTTTTTCTCTCTCTGTACAAGATCTGTTGTTGGTGAATGTTGATACCGTGATCGTGTGCGTCCGCACGGTTTATGATTGAGGTGTGATTGATCTCGTCCTCTAGTTGTGATTTTCAGTTTGAAACCAAAATTGTTGTTGTCTGTTTGATTGTGAAGATGGGTGAACATGTGACTACGAAGGATTTGCAGGCTGTTATGACTGAAATAGCCAGATTGTTGAATGTGAAGTTTGAGAAGTCCGGTAAGACATCCGGACCTATGTTAGACAAGTCACATGTGTTATAGAAAATAGAGTTGTTGCCTAATGATATCAAACTCGAGGGGACGAGAAATTACCTAAGTTGGTCTAGAAGGGCATTGCTGAACCTTCACATGAAAGGACTCGAAGGATATGTGAATGGAAAGAGTATTGAACCTATTGACAAATCGGGTGCTGAGTGGACAAGATGGAGTCACATGAATTCTTTGGTAGTTTCTTGGTTATTGACATCTGTGTCTCCAGCCATAGCTGGAATGGTGGAGTCGATTAGAAGTGAAACAGATATCTGGAACACTCTGGCTAAGATGTACTCAGGAGCTGGGAGTGTGATGATGATGCTTGATGTGGAAGAAAGGATCGATGCCACTGTCCAGGGGGAGAAATAAGTTCTCGAGTATGCAGCAGAATTGTGTAGTTTGTGGGCTGATTTGGATCACTATGACCCCTTGTCAATAAAAGATCCAGCAGATGTTCTTTGTGGGATGCAGTATCTTGAACGGAGGCGTGTGGCTCGCTTCCTGAAAGGTCTGAACTCGAAATTTGAGACAAGACGAGCGGCAATATGTCATTTGCCGTCACTTCCATCATTGAACGAGGTTATTGCTTTGATGGAGGAAGAAGAGGTCAGACAGAAGGTGATGACATCTCAAGCCTTACCCGTTGTTCGCTCAGCTATGGCGGTGCCTGGAACCCAAGTCAGGGATGACAGGGACTGCTTTAATTGTGGACTGAAAGGTCATCTCAGCTTCAATTGTCCTTCGCCTCGCAAGTCTATTGGTGGCCGAGGGGGTGGAGGACAGAGAGGTGGATATGGTGGTCGTGGACGTGGTAATGGATATAGAGGATGAGGAACCCGAGGACGTGGAGGTCGAGGTGTTGCTCATTTTGCCACGACAGAGGAACCTCAGGCTGCAACAGAAACAACTGGAGGAGATTTGACAGAGCTGGAAGAACTGAGACTTTTCAAAGCCCAAGTTGAGAGCTCCAGAGGCAAGGGAAAGGTCTCGGAGGAATGTGATGACAGTGCTTACTTCGGTAATGTTGGTTATTATGCTCATGTGACTAAAGGTATTCAGGCACAGGCTTTTTCATCCACTAAATCTCATGTAGATTGGATTATAGATTCAGGTGCATCTAGTCATATAACAGGATCATCTAATGAATTTATGGAATATTGTCCTAGTCAACAAATCCAACCAGATACAGTCCAAACTGCTGATGGTACATCTCAACCTGTCAAGGGTATTGGTTCAGTCTATTGTAATTCTTCTATTACCATACCATCAGTGTTGCATGTTCCTTCTTTTCCTGTTAATTTACTCTCTGTTAGCTCACTAATTGATCAATTGAATTGTACTGTTCTTTTTTATCAAAATACATGTTTGATTCAGGAAAAGGAAACGGGAAGGAGACTTGGGAATGGCAACAGGCGTGATGGACTTTGGTATCTGGATAAGGAGGCTGCTATGCTCGTTGCTGCTATGGAAAAAGGAGCAGAAGCAGAGGCTATGTTGCAACATAATAGATTAGGGCACTTATCTTTTGATAGTCTGAATAAATTGGATCCTGATTTGATGAATAAAGTAGATAGGGATAAATTGTTTTGTGATGCTTGTGAACTTGGAAAACATACTCGTTCTAGTTATAAAATGATTGGTTTAAGAAGTTTGGAGCCTTTTGCACTTGTTCATTTTGATGTTTGGGGACCATGTCCTATTACTTCTGTTAGTGAATTTAGATGGTTTGTTACCTTTATTGATTGTTACTCACGCATGACCTGGGTATACATGATGAAATAGAAATTTGAAGTCCTCAAATGCTTTAAAGATTTCTGTACTTGTGTAAAAACTCAATTTGGAATACAGGTGAAGGTCCTTCGAACAGATAATGGAATTGAGTATGTCAACAAAGAATTTGCCAATTTTATGTCTGAGCAAGGGGTCCTCCATCAAACTACTTGTCCAGATACTCCAGCACAAAATGGAGTAGCTGAGCGCAAGAACAGACATCTATTGGAGATGACACGTTCATTAATGTTGAGAATGAACGTACCGAAGTTCCTATGGAGTGAGGCAGTTTTGACAGCAACCTATCTGATCAATAGGATGCCATAAAGAGTGTTAGGAATGAAGACACCACGTGAGGTACTATTTGGATCTAATGATTTTGTTGTTCCACCCAAGGTGTTTGGATGTGTGTGCTATGTGAGAGATCACAGATTGACAGTAGGAAAGCTAGACCCGAGGGCAGTTAAATGCATCTTCATAGGTTATCTCTCAAATCAGAAAGGATACAGGTGTTGGAGTCCTATTGAAAGAAAGATCTTTGTTAGTATGGATGTGACTTTCCGAGAATCTGAACCATACTATGTAGAAAAGACAGGGTTAGACTTATTGTTTGAAGATGACTCTACCAGTGCTGGTAGAGAGGGGGAGAAGGAGAATGGAGTTATAATTGGTGATTATCCATGTCCTTTGTCAGGACTGAGTGGTGATAGTAATCTAAGTAATGATGATGGAGATGGTGATGATCTGAGTGGTAAAAATAAGAAACAGGGGGAGCTAATAGTGTATAATGAGCAGCATGAGCAACCTGAGCAACCAGAGCAGCATGAGTAGCCTGAGCAGCATGAGCAGCCTGTTCCCTTAAATGCCAATGTCCCAAGTAGCTCCTCCCCAAGTCCTCTCTCAGATTCTCACTCAAGGTTGATAGGTAACAATTCTCCTCAAATTCCACTTCGTAGAACATCTAGGGTTAATGCTGGGAAACCTCCTGTTAAATATGGTAATTGGGGAAATGATATTGCAAATTACATTTCATATGCATCTGATCCACCTGCATATAAGTCCTTCCTTGCATCTCTAGATTCTGTGCCTGTACCTAACACATGGCAGGTAGCTAAGCAAGATCCTAGATGGTTCGGTGCCATGCAGGAAGAACTTCAGGCATTGAAGAAAAATGACACATGGGAGTTGGTGCCATTACTAGCAGGAAAGCGTGCCGTCGGATGTAAATGGGTGTACACTGTCAAGGAAACTCCAGAAGGCAAGGTTGATAGGTACAAAGCCCGACTGGTTGCAAAAGGATACAGTCAGACTTATGGCATCGACTATGATGAGACCTTTGCCCCTGTTGCAAAAATGAGCACTGTGAGAATGTTGGTGTCTTGTGCTGCCAATTTCAATTGGCCATTACACCAGTTGGATGTCAAGAATGCTTTCTTGCATGGAGATCTCCAAGAAGAGGTGTACATGGAGATTCCACCAGGATTTGCTACTCCACAATCAGCTGGGAAGGTATCCAAACTCAAGAAGTCATTGTATGGGCTGAAACAGTCTCCGAGAGCATGGTTTGATAGGTTCAGACTTGCAGTCTGTGGCATGGGATACAAGCAGTGCAATGGAGATCATACAGTATTCTACAGACACCTGAAAGGTCGTATCACCATCCTGGCTGTTTATGTTGATGATATTGTGATTACTGGAGACGATGTTGAGGAGATCATGCGGCTAAAGGAAAATCTTGGAAAGGAATTTGAGGTCAAGGATTTGGGACATTTGAAGTATTTTCTGGGAATTGAAATTGCCAGATCAAAAACTGGTATAGTGCTTTCTCAGCGAAAGTATGCACTAGATCTTCTTTCAGAAACAGGGATGCTAGGTTGTAGGGTTGCCCCTACTCCTATTGAGTCGAATCAGAAGCTGTGTGATGAGGGAGGTGACTCAGTGGACAAGGAACAATACCAAAGGCTAGTTGATAAGCTCATTTATCTATGCCACACTAGACCTAATATTTCTCATGCAGTGAGTGTGGTGAGTAGATACATGCATGATCCAAGAGAGCAACATTTGGATGCTGTTCACAGGATCCTTAGATATATCAAGGGGAGTCCTGAAAAAGGATTGTGGTTCAGAAGTCATGGGCATCTGAGAGTTGAAGGCTATTGTGATGCTGACTGGACAGGTTGTGTAGATGATTGTAGATCCACTACAGGATATTGTGTGTTTGTCGGAGGCAATCTTGTGTCTTGGCGAAGCAAGAAGCAAGATGTGGTGGCCAGATCTACAGCTGAGGCTGAGTACAGGGCTATGGCACTCAGCCTATGTGAGTTGATGTGGGTAAGGAATCTCCTATCTGAGTTGCGCGTGTTTCGAGGAGAATCTTTACAACTTAGGTTTGACAACAAGTCAGCAATCAACATTGCAAACAATCTAGTTCAGCATGATCGCACCAAACATGTGGAAATTGATCGTTTCTTCATCAAAGAACAATTGTATAATGGAGTGCTGATGTTGAACTATGTGAAATCAGAAGACCAGTTGGCTGATTGTCTAACTAAGGGTTTGGGTTGTAAGCAGTTTGAGAGTTCTTGTAACAAGATGGGGATGATTGATATCTATCGCCCATCTTGAGGGGGAGTGTTGAGTTATATTAGTTATGATATTATTTCTAATATATTTATGTCATTTATGTTATTTGTAGAAGTCTAGGGTCCTATTTGTAAAAGTATGATTCTGGATTAATATAAAAAGGGAGCCTCTGTCTCTAGTTTTAACCTAAATCTCTTCCTCAAACCGCATATTATATATATATATATATATATATATATATATATATATATATATATATATATATATATTTTAAGCAAGTTGTTCACACCACTTTTCTGTTAAAACTTTAAGAAGTTATTACAATCACTTCCTACATCTCTGTCCTTTATGACGATTTAATTAAATGGTAGTCCGATTTCATAATGAAATTCTGTGGCGAGCTTTTGTGGCTGTAGTCGGCCAACCCGTAGTTGGAGGTGACTAAAGCAGTCGAAAACAATGTGTTGGGGGTATCTTACAGACTTCAACAACTAATTGGCGATATAGCTGACTAATTGATTGTCAAATTCAATTAGTTGGCACCAAGTTGAACATTTCTTTTTAACATTTGTTCCTTCTAACAAACAAAATTTGATTTTTTAGAAATTTTTTTGGTTAGATGGATTTAAAAATAATAATTAGGCATTTATTTATTGTACAGACATTAAAATATAATTATTTTGGATGAAGAAAATTTTCAAGGAATGAATCAGACGGAAGCTACCCGGTCTTCTACTATATATTCAGGCGTTGACATGCCTTGTTTCCTGTGGGTCATGCACTTGATTGCATCATGCATTGAGTATTAGAATTACAAAATACTCTTTAATTAACATACATGATGGCAGTGAGATGGAGACTCAAACAATTTTATTAGTTTGGTCAACACTTTGATATCTGCATATTTTTGCGAATTTTACTCTCATAACAATCTCCCTAGATAGCCTCTGTATAAAATCTAGCTTATCTAAAAAAAAAGGCTTCTCATAATTCATAACCATCCAGGCGGGTCCATATATATATGGTTCCACCTTTGACCTTCGATCCCCAGGCAATCTAGATACTGAAGAGACATCCAGATCATCTCATTCTCATATACAAAAAGAGAGTGTAACAACTGATGAAGTCCTTTTTCTTTCCTTGCAAAGCCATAGCAAACTATCTTGAGCACAGATCTAAGCCGTAACCACAATATTTCCCACCTCCCCTACCCAAATTATTAAATCCATCAATCTTTTCATACCGTTGTTCAACTTCCTCCCAACTTTCACATGTCTAATAATTGAGTGATCTAAGAACCGGTAATTAAAGGCCAACCATGGTTGAACCGGCTATTTTGACTGGCTTAGGGTGGGTGGTGTCACCCCTGACAAAAATGATTTTGGAGAAAGGTTTTAACTATCTTGGCACTAGCGCAGATGAAAGCAGAAAATTACTTGGGGCCACTATACTTCCACGCATCTCTCTGGCTATCGAGGCAGCTGAAAAGAGCCCAAACAAGGATCGACTAAAGCTCTGGCTCCAAAGGCTCAAGGATGCATACTACGAAGCTGAGGAAGCAATTGATCTATTTGAGTACGAACTGCTTAAACAGAAGGTAATGGATGAAAGAAAAACCTTTAGACAAAAGATCAATAATGAAAGAAAGAGCACAATAAGTTTACTATCTGGATTGGCATTTAGGCCCCTTAAGTTTGCACCTTGTAAATCAGTTGATGATGTGTCTATTGTTCCCCAGCAAAAGATCATGCCCAAAGGTCCTATAGACAAACTCCTAGAAATTGCCAAGGAGGCACAGGAATTTCACGGTTTCTTTTCACAAGCACCTGAGCAGGATCTCAACAGGGAAACCTACTCACTACCACCAAGAAGAGTTTTTGGCCGTGAAAATGATAAAGAAAAAATTGTGAGCCTACTCTTGCGGAAACCTAAAGTTTCTGAATCTGGACCAAGTAATTTACCAGCTGGCATTCCTGTTGTTGCCATTGTAGGGCGGTCCGGTGTTGGAAAAACTACACTTGCTCAGTATGTTTATAAATATATGGAAGAGCAGAAGTGCTGCTTTGATCTTTGTATGTGGGTGCACGCCCCTCGTAAATTTAAGGCAACTGATGTGATTATTAAAATGATACGCCATATGAAGCAAAAACAAAGATCTCTTTCTAATAATTGCAGTTCTTCTTTTGAAACCCTTGCAATAGAAATAGATAATCTGTTGGCATCTAGGAACTGTGATTCCTCTCTTGAAACCCTTATGATAGAAATAAATACTCTGCTGGCATCTAAGAAAGTGCTCCTTGTTCTAGATGATTTTTGGTGTGAAACTGAGGAGGATGAGGGACAATGGGAGAAGCTTGTTGGTTGTACATGTAGTTGGTCACCGCATAGCAAAATTTTACTTACCACCCAGTTGTATCATGCCGCAACCCAGATTCGTGTTTCAAAAGAAGATATCTATAAATTAGAACAGTTAGAGGAGGATCACCTTTTCGATCTCTTAATGTACCATGCTTTGCCTATTGATTGTCCGATGCAAGAAGAGGAACTTAAAAAAAATAGGTCGAAAAATTACTGTAAAACTAAAAGGTGATCCTAATGCAGCAAAGTTATTGGGTTCTCAGATGAGGACAAAAATCAATATAAAGCATTGGGAAGAAATATCGAATAAAGAATGGTTAGGAGACAGCATGAAAGCCAGAATTTGGAGCTACCAACAGTTACCAGTGGATCTCCAGCGTTGTTTTGCATTTTGCAGCTTATTTCCCAAAGGCTTCAAGTTTCCAGGCCAAATGTTAATTAACTTATGGATGACAGAAGGTTTTATCAAACCTACAGATAATAGAGAAAGGATGGAGGATATTGCTAAAAATAACTTGGAGGTGTTGGTACACAGATATTTTTTGGAAAAAAGTGAAGAAGGGGAATATTATTTTCTTCACGACCTATTCCATGATCTTGCTGAACGGGTAGGATGTGATGATTATATCAGAGTTGAATACAAAAATTATGGAGAAATTCCTTCGAACATAAGCAGCATGTTATCTCGAAATGAAAACGTCCGCCACCTTAGCTTAAATGCAAGCATGATAAACAAAATAAACGATGAATTATGCCTCAAGAAAAGTTTACGCACCCTAATTATACTGGAGGATGATGCTGTCTCAGAGAAAGATCTTACAAAAATTTTAAGAAACTTAAGAAAACTGCGTGTGCTATACATTCCTTACTGTAAAATTGAGGATTTGCCGAATTGCATTGGCAATTTAAAGCATCTTCGTTACCTGAATATTTTTGGTTGTCCTTTTCAAAAGCTACCCGATTCCATATGCCAACTTTACCACCTCCAAGTGCTTTCCATATCAAGCTGTGAAATCATGCCTGTGAATTTTTCTGAGCTTATTAGCCTGAGATATGTTAACACCGATAATGCAACTGTATCAAAGATTTCAAATGTTGGAAGGCTAACCTCCCTCCAAGCCCTTAGGGAATTCTGCATAAAGCCAGAAGATGGGCATGAGCTTCAGCAATTAGAAAGATTATCTGAGCTTCAAGGAAGTTTGTGCATTAAAGGTCTAGATAATGTGGCAAGTAAAGAGGATGCTATTAAGGCGAGGTTAGGAGGTAAGAATCTCCTTGAAAATTTAGAGTTGGAGTGGAATGGAAAAGGACGAGCCACCAATGCTGTTGAAATTCTTGAGGCACTGAAGCCTCATCCTAATGTTACAGAACTACACATAATCCACTTTGAGGGGAGGAAATTGCCAAATTGGCTTCTTAGCCATAATTCAGGAAAGTATATTAAGAACCTTTATTTATGGGGGTGTGAAGGAATTGAAGATCTCTCTTCCATTGATCAATGTCTCCCTAACTGTGAAACATTTTTTCTAGTTCATTGCGATGGCCTAGAAAAATTCCCTCGTCTTCCTTCAGAACTCAAATTTGCAAGGATTGACTTACCAATGTTGCTTAGCTTTGTCTCTAGTGACGATTTGCAGATGGAGGAAACAAAGAGATCCACGTTAGAGGTTGCAAGGCAAATAGTGGAACATTCCAAATTGCCAGGAGAGAATGTGTCCAATGATTTCTTGCTAAGAATTTGCAGACATATACAGTTAGTTGAAAAAACATTAAAAGCTGCACTAAACATCACTTCAACAAATCCAAACTGTCAGCAATTTCTGTTGAAAATTAAAAATGCTGATGCTATAGAAAATTTTCCCAGGGACGAACTTTTAGACATATGGGTGATGGGAATGCATTGTCAATTGGAAATGATGTTTGGTAGAAATTCTGAGGTCAGGCTGCATTTACCTTCATCGCTAACTGTTCTCAAGATAGGCAGAGGTAGTATTACAAACCAAGCATTAGCCATGTGCCTAGAAAACCTTGTATTGCTTACTGGGTTGTATCTAACTAGTATACTAACAGTTACTTCTCTTCCATCCAAGGAAGTCCTATGTGCCCTGAAGCATATCCGAAAAATTGAAATCGAGGGATGCTATTTACTAATTTCCCTAGGAGGTATTGGGGCGCTGACTTCTCTGAGAAATCTAAAATTATGCGGGTGCCCAGAGTTCAAGTCACAGGATAGCTCTCTCTTGCCTTTCAGTTTGGAGTTTATGGAAATTAACGAGTGTGCAAATATTGATGTTATCATCAAGAGGTCTGACTTACCAAACTTGCATACTCTTAAGATCTGGGATTGTTCAATCCATAAGATATACCTCAACCACTTGTCTTCTCTGAAGGAGTTGATACTCTCAGGATGTTCAGAGCTCTCCTTTGTGGAAGGTTTGAGTTCGTTGTCGGAAATGGGCAAACTATCCGTGTGGAGCTGCCCCAGGATTGGCCTCTCTTCTCCTGGGGATAAGTCCTCATCCATTAAGTCTGTCTGTACGGATAATCTATCAATGTTGCAGCTGATGCTATCGGATGAAGCTATTTTCAAACTGGAAGGTTTGCTGATTTCTCATTTTGACGGGGATTCTATAGCTGACGATGTGTTTGAACATCTTGCCTCCTTGAGCTGGTTAAGTTTCTTTCTTAACCAGAACACATCTCTGCCTAAAAACTTGAAGGGGCTTTCAACTCTCAACTATCTACTCATCAAGAGCTGTCCAAATATATGCAAATTGACTGTCTTACCTGAGACTCTCAAAGCAGTGGAAATTGATGACTGTCCTATCCTGAAGGAGCGATGCAAAAAGAATGGTCCTGACTGGCACATGATTGCACATATTCCTTTTAAAACTATAAACTGGTAAGCTAAATTAAGACTTAGAGTTGAATTATTTTTCATTGAATTTATTTTCTATGAGATACTTTATTTGGCTTGCACGTAATTGGTTGCTATTGTGCAGTACTGCAAAGTTACGATTATACCCATGGAAATTTTCCGTGTTATCTATTATCTAGGTTCAAAAGTGAACATACTGTGTTATTTATATTCACTATTAAGTTCATGTTAGAAGAGTACATTTAATTTCTGTAGTTTTAGAGGCCACTTTAAAGAAACAGATTGTCATCATGTCATACTTGGACTACTTTTCTTCTTTCCAAATTTAAAGAAAATGCAATGGTCTTTTCTAGGCAGGTTCAGCCATGAATAATTTCGGCTTTTTTGTTGGGCATTCTCTTTGGGTGTTGTTGGAATTTATTCATTTTTTATTCGGGCACTAGTACTTGATAGCAAATATACACCAGCCACAAAAGTTAGCTGACTGTAACTTGCCTTACCTTCGTACTTGTCGATCTTTCGTCTAAATTTAAAAAATGGAGTCGGTTTCACCACCTACCTACACAAAATTAAGAATTACATGTTCTCCCTTTTATTCTTTTTTTTAGAAGAAAAAATGAAATGGACTTTAGCAGATTCATGGGACTATATATGGGAATTTCCTTGGCCTCATATTATTTCTATGTTTTATCTACTCCGTGTTTGATACTTGGACACTTATATCAAACTTGCTAACTTCAATTTGATTTGTGCTCATGGACGTTTTTCACTTAATTAATTGGCACTATAAACAAAGTTAAGACCTTTTTCTAAGAGAATTATGGAATAACAAATCGAAAAGAGTAGGGTCTCCAATATACTTGGCACGGCAGAGAAAGGGTTTTTCAAACATCATGTTAGATTAAAAACTTAAAATTGAATCCTCCAATTGATTCGAGGCAATTTGGTTTACATGTTGAATTTCATTTACCATAGACAGGTGCATATGTAGCCATGTAAAATTAGATGTACTAGAAGTAAATAGCTATTTTACCTACTATTATATATGGTTTACTTCCGCCATCTGAAATCTGCATCAGATAAGTTTTTAATGCCCTGCTGTCATCTAATTTAACCTAAAAAATCTCTTGAACCTTTTTTTTATTATTTTTCAGAGTAATTGAAGTTGCTTCGTCTTGTGAAAGTGTACACTGCAAAGGTTTGCTTCCTCAATTGAATTTGCTTCTGTTACATACATTGTACATTTCCCAAACCTTCCGTCACCAACCAATCTATGCCGCCCCCGCCAACCAAAAAAAATATATATTGACAAAAGGAAAAAGGAAAAAAAAAAAACAAAAAAACAGAGAAAAAGGAAAAAAATTCACAGGCTTTTCAAAACGGATTGCTATGTTGATTCATTCATTATCCTGGTGTTTTTATTGTAGTTTTTTGTTTGCGTGTAAGATAAATTTGGACAAAATAATTCTTATGTGTGATACATGTTGTCAAGTAAAAAAGGAAAAAAAAAAGAAAAAAAGGCAATTCAAAAAGATGAAAGAAAAAGTTTGTATAATATAATTTCTTAGTGTTCCATATATTTGGGGTTGGGGAAATTGTTGTATTATTCTCCTCAAATATGCTTGTACGATTATGTATATTGTATTATTGACGTACTATGTATAGTTCTATGGCTTACTAGTGCCCTATTGGTTTGTATTAGGTATTTGTTAAGGTAAAATAAAAATACAAAAAAGGGGGAACAAAAAAGAGAACAGGAAAAATAAAAAATTGGTGTATTTATCTATGTGTAACTTTGTTGAATTTAAATGTTGTATGGAATGACCTCTATATTTTGGTTGTAATGGGTACTCTAGTTTTTCTGTGTGTTAATTTATACTCTAGTTTTCCAAAATTTTCTGCCTGTTTGTTTATGTGTTGTATTGATGTTCTTTTCTTCTTTTTTTTTTTAAATCTAAACTAGCAACAGAGCCCATTCATTGTGTGGATGGACTCTAGTATGTTGTTGGTTAAATATTTTCTCTCGATTTGTCGATTTGCAAAACAACACTAAAACCTTAAAACTAACAACTCTATTTAGTGATTAATAGCTAGATTATTTGGAGAATGGATTAAAGCAAGTGTGGCACAAGTTTTGGAGCTTCAAGTAATTGCATTGGACTAGTTAGAGTCAATAGTTTAGGTATATTTAAACCCTAAACTAATCTCAATCGATTTGCTGGTAAAATGCTCAGTTTTTCTATCAAGCGTTATACAACTTTGTTTGCCATTACACAACGCTAAGATAATTCGTTCTTAAAATGCAAAATTTATGACAAGGTTGGAACAGCGTTGCACAACGCTTAGTAGCGTCGTGTGACGCTAGTTCATTTGTTTTAAAATTTGTTAAATGTATTCTTTCTTCTTGTCAGAACGCTGTGCAACGCTATATAACGTCACACACCATTTCCGCTTTTGTGGTGTGCAACGTTGTATAGCGTTGGGCAACGTATGTGTTGCAGCTTTTTCGTCATTATTTTTCTCGAAGGAATTTCTCGAAGAACAATGGGAACATAGCCTTAGATTCACCTCCCTTAAGGTTCGATCTCTATGGCAGGTATCTCTCGAAACGAGAGAACCCTATAAAGAGTCGCTACTTAAAGAAGTTTCTTAATTTTAGCGGGTCCTTTCTTTCTAATAGGCGCAAGCCCCTATTGTTAATTACCTCGTAGTTGCCTACGAGAACCTCTGATTAAGGGACGTAAAGGGTATTGATGTAATGGGCTAAGAAAAGGGATTTATGGAGTGCCTTTATTTGTCTTAAGGAGGACTTAATTGATGGTACCAAACCTAGTTAACGGGACCCAATTAAGTATCGACAGGCCACTTAAAAAGACTTTAAACTTGGACTTTTAATGGAAAGGAAACGAAAAGGTTTTGATTTTGGTTTAGAAGAGGTTTTCGCTTGGAAGAGAAGAAGCCTTCACTTAGAGTCGTTTTGGAATCGTTTTTAAGGAGTTTTACAACCTTCGGGGTATTTGGCGCCACTTGTGAAAGTTGGTTCTTTTACAACCCTCGGGACATTTGGCGTCACTTGTGAGAGTTGGTTCTCGGGCCATTTGGCGGCACTTGTGAGAACATAGGGAAATTTTACAACCTTCGGGGCATTTGGTGCCACTTGTGAAAGTTGGTTCTTTTACAACCCCCGGGACATTTGGCGTCACTTGTGAGAGTTGGTTCTCGGGCCATTTGGTGGCACTTGTGAGAACAAAAGGGGATTTTACAACCTTCGGGGCATTTGGCGCCACTTGTGAAAAGTTGGTTCTTTTACAACCATCGGGACATTTGGCGTCACTTGTGAGAGTTGGTTCTCGGGCCATTTGGCGGCGCTTGTGAGAACGAAAGGGATTTTACAACCTTCGGGGCACTTGGCGCCACTTATGAAAGTTGGTTCTTTTACAACCCTCGGGACATTTGGCGTCACTTGTGAGAGTTGGTTCTCGGGTCATTTGGCGGCGCTTGTGAGAACGAAAGAGATTTTACAACCTTCGGGGCATTTGGCGCCACTTGTGAAAGTTGGTTTTTTTACAACCCTCGGGACATTTGGCGTCATTTGTGAGAGTTGGTTCTCGGGCCATTTGGCGGCGCTTGTGAGAACGAAAGGGATTTTACAACCTTCGGGGCATTTGGCGCCACTTGTGAAAGTTGGTTCTTTTACAACCCTCGGGACATTTGGCGTCACTTGTGAGAGTTGGTTCTCGGGCCATTTGGCGGCGCTTGTGAGAACGAAAGTGATTTTACAACCTTCGGGGCATTTGGCGCCACTTGTGAAAGTTGGTTCTTTTACAACCCTCGGGACATTTGGCGTCACTTGTGAGAGTTGGTTCTCGGGCCATTTGGCGGCACTTGTGAGAACAAATTAGAATTCTGTGGACGAGGGGGCTCGTAAGAATTCAATTTCTAAGTCGTATAAGGTCGATCACAACCTTAAAGAGAGACTTTTCCTCAAACGGAGAGGTTTTGGTTTTTGACCTTTGGGTTTCGTATTTTGACTTTTAATTTTGATATTTCTCTTGGGATATTGGTGATTCTTATCCATTTTGACCTTTTGAATCTTTGATTTTTAGAGATTTTTTTATTTGAAAATGATTATTTTGAGAGTCTTTTAATATTTGAGAATGCTACAATTGAAATTACTTGGATATCAGAGTATTTAGCTCTTGCGTTTTATTTAAAAGACTTTGAATATGTTGGTTCATTTAGTTATTTACCTTTTTACTTTTTTTGTGATTTGGAAAATATATTTATCATTTGAGAATACTTGATTTCAAAGATATCATATTTGTAATTTTTATTTCAAAAGTATTTAGTTTGGTTTTAGAATTTTACAAGTAAGTTTATTGGTTTTCCAAAATTTATAAAATTCATTTTAAAGCAAAAATATTTCGAAAATGTGAAAGGCCGCTACTTTGACGTAATTTCATATCAAAGTATCAGTGAATCTGCTTTATTTTGATTTTTAGAATTTACTGGATATTTTATTTGTATTTTTCTGAGGTGTGTACTATTTTTAAAGTTTCTGCTGACGTGGCGCTTTCTGTTTGGTCCATGGATTGCTGACGTGGCAAAGAGGCAAAGTCGCATGGGCTTGGCATTTTTTTACTAATGGGCTACTGTGCATCCTTTAGGCCCAAGCTATTTCCAACATTCACACGAGTTTGTCAGGACGAGTAAACACGAGTTCTATGGTGAACCCGTCACAAAAGTTCAGAGAGGGTTTGGCGCTGCGTTTCGAATAAAGGGGACGGGTTTACTCTCTCCGATGTTAGACTTGGCGAGACGGGTTCAGACCCGTTAACGATTCCGGCCACCGTGACCGCCGAGGAAAAGCTCGTCAGCATCGCAAGGTGAAGAGGAAGGTGATGGTGGTCTTGGTTTCGCCTAAGTCGATTCCATTTTACGGGAGTACCACTAACTGATACCGTGATACAGGTTTGGTACTGAGAGCATCATGGAGAAATTACATCACTATACTGATGATGAGTCAATTGGCATTGATATAGTGCAGAAACAAGGTTGCACAGCTTAATTTAACATTTCTTTTATATGTGCAATTTAGTGGAATCAATCGAAATTAGCACGCATTCATCACTTATGGGTCTTAATATACATACACAAAACAACTCAATACTCATGATACCATTGACAATTAACTCACGGGGTTCATACATTTTAGTGATTCTCTCTTCCTTTTTTTTTTGTTTTCATACTAAAGCTAACAGCAAAGATCTAACTCTTCAATGATTATATAGTTGCATACTTCCTGTGTCAGGGTACTTGCTTTAATTCCTAATAAATCTGACCCTCATTTGATTCCTTCAAAATTTATGAATTAATACCATTATCACCAAAACATTACAACAATCACAACAGAAATTAACTTCATAAGTAATAAGATAAAGTATATGTAGATAGCAGGTCAGTATCTAAATTCTTAGTTTATTACCCTGGAAACATCAAAAGAAACTGTAACCTTGAGGTTTGACAAACTCAAATGCACATTTTACAAAGAGTTATTCAATATTTTAAATATCTCCAATGCATATGACTTAATATTTCACCTAAAAGGTGCTGGTTAACAACAGTTTAACCATTGACAGAAAGGAGAAACTTTCTTCATCTTTGCAAAATAACCCAGCCATACTATGCAATCTAAATCTAGCTGTTTGTTCAGAATTACAACAAAGGATTTGTATTCTTGCATGCTCAACCTTAAGCTTTAACAGATTATAAGAATTCTCAAATCACACTAGAACAGGTTCAAAAATGAAACTAGCTCAATCTAATCAATTAAACTCGATCCGCTACGGAGGCCGAGCCTCTTAGCAAATCACAAGAGAGAATCCAGTTATGGAGCCGTGCTCCTAACTCAAATGAAATCCGCCATGGGAGCCGTGCTCCTTGGCAGAAAGAGATTGGATTTGAGGGAAAGAGGATGAAAATGACATTAAATAGAGTTGAACACACATCGATTGGACAATCAAGCAACTTAATTCTATAGTTTTGGAACTTGAGACCCGCCATAGGAGCCTTGCTCCCTGGTTGATCTTGTTCCTTAGCATCAGGACTTTAGCCAATCCTACGATTTTAGATATAAAGAAGATAAAAAGACAAAGAAATGGAGCATCCACCATGGGAGCCGTGCTCCCTGGTAGGCTTTGTTTTCTGACTTCAATTCAGAAGTGCAATACACTCAAGATTTATCTAAACATCAACAAGCATCAAGAACTATATCAAGCAACTTAAATCTAAACAAGAAAACCAAGGAAAGAAAAGAAAAGAAGTAATCCTCACAAAAGATCACAAATTTCAACCTCTATTCAAAACGAGATCCACAAACTACAACTCTTGAGAGCATTGATCAATGTTTGATCGTCTCTCTTACTTTCCAATACCTACCTGTACCTCTATGGTCTGATCCTTGATCTCTTTATACGATCTTTTCTTCTACTCTGCAATGCCTAACTGGTATTCGATGAAATGCCTATGCTAAGCCTAAACCTTGCAATGGAATTGAGATGGTATGAGGTTGACTGGTTTTTTTCTCGGGTTTTTTCCCCTCGGAAGCCTTCCCCTAATGGTGTATTTATAGGCCACCTTCATGTCTCCTTTTTCATCCAGGTTCAATGGTTCTTCTCTAAAGCCCGGCGGTTATCGCTTCTCCTCTCCAACAGCATTCTGTTGGGTTTATTTCATTCTTCTTCATTCTCTGTTTTGGCCACGCATGGCGTATGGTGCACCAAGGGATGCTTTGTGGACTCCACTCTTCTTATTTCTTTATGTTTCACGAGTTCCGTGTGCACCCGACTTGCTCTTCGCGAAGGGGGCAATTTTTGTTCCGCAGCGACATTCCTCTTTGTCCAATTTGGGTGTGCCTGGCTCTCATGAACCGCGTAATACTTCACCGTATGTCAGACTACGGAGGGGAATTTCATGGAGTTTCTGATTTTGAAATGGTTGCTTCTTTCTTCTCCATTTCATGATTATATGGGCATGTCCATTTGTTGAATTCTTGCTATACTTTCACAATTGCTGAAACTAAATAAATTATTTGGGGCTGCTCCCTATAGCATTTTCCCATAACATTTCATACACAACCTCATAAAAATGTGCAGAATTTATTAGTGCCAAAAGGTTTCCAAAAATACCACTCAACCTATTTTATTTATTTTCTTCAAAATCAGGGGCCTCTTTGCATAAAATAGCAACTCTGCAGCTCATTTGACTAATCTCAAAGCACCATAATTTTCTTCATCATCTCCTGAATTTTTTAGTATTTTTCCATAATTTTTGTGATCTATTTTATATTTTTCATGAATTTTTCAATCTCCTTGATGAAATTATCCAATTTAATTCATGAATTTGGCACCATATTTTAGGGTCAAACAGTATGTCTGAAGCAGGCAACATTACACTGCTCGGACAGCGCTGCTGCATGCATGACCCATGCTACATGCATGCAGCGTGCAGGCAATTCAGTGTTTTTACATGCAAATGTGTAGCCTTCGTTAGCCAACGCTAAACATCGTTGTGCAACATTTACGTTGTGTGACACTTCTTAGTGTTGCACAACGTTAGTCTGAGCATTGATCCTTAAATCGCTCAAACATTGCTCAGACACTGCTCAGTAGCGTTGCTGCATGCATGACCCATGTTCCATGCATGCAGCATGCAGGCTAGTTAGGATTTTTTCATGCAAAAGTGCAGGTTACGTTGGCCAACGCTAAAAAACATTGTGCAACATTAACGTTATGTAACGTCAGTCAGCGTCATATGACGTTCTGACAATGTTGTTTGAGTTGGTCAGAACTGCCTCCCCTTTTTACAGCCTTTCGTTGTGCAACGCTGACTAGCATTACACAATGCTCTGACAAGTTCCAACGGAATTGTCGAGCATTTGCTTTGGATTTTTGCTGAACCGTTGTGCAACGCTATAGAACGTTGCACAACGCTCTGACATCTCACAACGGCATTGTCTGTGACAGTTTGATTTTTCAACGGCTAGTTTCGCGTTGTACAACGCCATATAGCGTTGCTTAACTCAAGAGTCTGTTTTTGACTGGTTTTGGAGCTGTTGGCGCCCTCTATATATATCGGGCCACTTGGAACTATTTAGACACTTTTGAAATCTTTGAAATTCCTCTTTTTTGAGCTCCAACCAGTTAGAACAATTCTCTTTTTGTGTTTGAGCATTTAATTTGCAAAACCAGTGAGATTAGTGCGCCTAAACCAATCCCATCACTATGCCATTTAAAACCATTAGTACCGGTTTTTTATGTGTTATTAGCACCGGTTTTGTACCGGTATTAATAATAGGGGTACTAAAAATAATAAAAAACCGATACTAATAAGCCGGTACTAGGAGGCTTAGTAAAGTGGCGGCAAACACTAAAAATATTACATTTAGTATCGGTTTTTTATAATTAAATTTAAAAACCGGATTTAAATGTAAAAATTATGGTATCATTTTTTTATAAAAAAATTAATTTACGAATATTATGGTATCATTTTTCGGTTTTTTATACTAAATTAATCTCAATTTTTATTACTAAATTAATTTAATAAATTAATTTATTCTCAATTTTTAGTACTATATTAATTAACATTTTTCGGTTTTTTTAAAATTAATTGTTCTCTTGAATCATATTATAGTATCATTCATCAAATTAAAACATTTCATTCATTGCTCTCCAACATAACGTTGCCAATATTACGAATTGTCTATAGTCTGTTTGAGTTTTTATTCCACATAAAATTATAAAACAAAATGAGGCTTTTTCTTTGTTTGCTTTGTGCTAATTAAAAAACTAATTTCAAGTTATTAATTATGTCGTATGGTATTCGCATAGAGAAAATCAACCCCAAACTCATTGTATAAGAGATGAGAGGAGGAGAAGTTTACTTGAGGTGGAGGTAGCGGAGGAGGCGACAGCGGAGGAGGCGACAGCGGACAGAGGCGGAGAGGTGCAGAGAGGCGACATCGGAGGAGGCGAGTGGAGAGATAGAGAGTATTGAAGCGGTTTAAAACTGAAGATTAGTGAAGGGAAGACCTTGAGAGATAGAACAGTGGTATAAGAACCTTAGAAGCAAAGGAATAGTGAAGGGAAGACATATAATTTGGTAAAAATATCTGTGTATTTTTAGTACCGGTTTTTTATAAAAATCGGTACTAATTTACAAACAGTTTTTTTATTTTTGTTGGCACTTTAGTACTGTTTTTTTTATAAAAAATCGGTACTAAAAATCAATATATTTTTTATAAAAAATCGGTACTAAATGAGAAACGTTTTTTTTTCATTTTCCAGCGATTTTTAGTACCAGTTTTTTTTTTCATTTTCCAGCGATTTTTAGTATCGGTCTTTTTAAAAAACCGGTACTAAATAATAAGTCTGACAATTACAAAATTGTCATGATTTATTATTAATATCGGTTTTCTTAAAAACAGGTACTAATGGTCCGGTACTAATAATCTTTTTTGGTGTAGTGCATTGTCTAATTGCTAGATTTGTTGAGTGAATTGGTTAGAGCCTCAATCCATTTAAGTGTTTATGCTTGTTCATTGAGTTAGGGCGATCCACCTTGAGAGTTCTTGTAACAAGGTGATTCGGTTCGAAATTGTAGAAACGTTCGTTGTGGAATTGAATGGAGCGCGCCCTTTCGTGGTTGCGAAAGTCCCGGAGACGTACGACTAAGGCTAGCTCTTCCTAGCGGGTCGAAACTCCGTAATATATCGCGTGTCACTTCTTTCTCTCCTCTCTTTATTTGAATTGCATTGTGTTTTGTGTGTGACTTGAGTTTCTTTAAGACCAAACTTGAATTGAACAAAAAATTGTTCATACCGGTTTAGGAAACCAAATTCGCGCCTATTCACCCCCTCTAGGCCTTTCTTTAGGGACAACATATATGATATGTGAAGTTCGAAATTATTATTTGATATAAATAATTTTTTTCATTTTTAATATTTAAAGTCAGCGTTGTCTTGATCGATGCTAAATGTAGTAGTAGTATTCACCGGTTTAAACAAATAGAATCGATAAAAGTAAAAATGCTAACAATAACAATAACAATAATAATAGTAGTAGTAATAATAATAAAAAAACATGATAAGATTCTTGAATCATTTTTGCTCCACTGTTGTAACGAACAATGATCATACTCGAGAGTCGAGAAGGAGACATGTTGTATGGGTGTGTTTGACACAAACCGAGAACAAGGGACGAACACAGGATTTCAAAATCCAGGAATTCTGGATTCTTGTTCGCGTGTTCCCCAAAATCGGCGAACCCTAGCGAATAAGCTTTTATTCTTGTTTCCGCCTTGTTTGGTTTCACGCAATCATCTCTGTTCGAGGGTCTCCTAAACATACCCATATACATTAAGGGTGTGTTTGGCAACAACGTCGAACTAGTAGTTCGCGAACAACTCTAGTTCGCGAGTGCCAAACAACCCATGAACTGGCGCGAACAAAGAATTGTGGGCTTGTTCTTAGTTCCTGGGTTTTGGGGAACTAGATAAGTTGTTCGTGAACAAGATGTTCATCCCTTGTTCACCATGGGTGTGTTTGGAACTTGCACGAACAAGGGACGAACAAGGCAGCCACGAACAGTGTCTAGTTCGCGTCTAGTTCGTAAAAATCGGAGGTTTAGGAACAAGGGAGAAGTTCACGAACTACGACTGTTCGTGGGTTGTTTGGTTCGTGCGAACAGTGCTAGTTCGCGAACTAGCTGTTCGTCCCTTGTTCGCGCCTCTTCCAAACACACCCATGTTGCCAAACACACCCTAATTGATTAAATTGAAAATTTAAGATAATTTTATAAGTTGAATGCATGCGTGAGTGTGATATGAGAAAAATAAATTTTATTGGATTAATGGAGCAACAAAGATATCAGCTACTCACGCAAAATAAATTGTCATATTAGTAGTTCGGATTCTATTTGTTTATTGTACTAAACTTTTTAATGAAAAGATAAGGGCTCGACCCCCGTTTTTATTCAAAAAAGTTTTAGAAAGTTGTACGAACACAGGATTGCAGGAACACAGTATTCTATTTTATTGTACTAAACTTTTTAATGAAAAGATGAGGGCTCTGTAAAGTTTTCAATCCAAGGAAGACTTATGTGAAATTTTAATATAAACTAAGCAGAAGTGTTATCTGGATCCATCCGGTTATTCTATAATTTTGAATGTCTTCTATGCTCCAGCAGCACCTCAGTAACGTCTGTGCATGCACCAATATTAGAGAAATGATCTTCCAAGAGAACAAGACAATCCTTGAGACCAGTGTACCTAAACTCGATTGCTAATGAGGTATGACTATAAACTGGCAAGAAATAAATTTGAATTTTTATTTCACATCACTATCGCATATAACTACTTTGACGCCAACACACAAATGTCATTGCGTTGTAGTTGATCAGGTGATAAACAATTGCGAGCTAGAGTATATATTTTATTTTTCGTCCTCTACTTCCCACTCTCGCTTAATTAACTTTCTATTTAATTTGTAGTTAATTTAATCTTTTTCTGCTTTTACTCCAAACAATATGTATTGCGGCCAAATCTAACCAAAAAGATTTGAATCATTGGTTAAAATCTAGGCCTCCGTTTGGATGAGAGAAGAAGGAAGAAAAAAATTATAAACAATCCAAATTTTTCACAAAGTTACACACTTTCCAATACTTCTTCCCACTTCTTCTTTTTTTTCTCTTCTTCCCACACCTATCCAAACGGAAAGTGGAAACACACCAATTTACAATAAAAAGATTTTTCTTATCGACTGATTTAAATGACATCAAGTCTGGACAGTTATTTTTTTTGACTTATTTATGTCAGGTCTCACACTTAATGCAATTATTCAATTGGTCATTCTCGGAAGGAATTTTTAAAATCAGCAATTCAATATAATCACGACTTGATTATTGACCAAAAATTTTCTCATTGCACTATGTTTGCTACACAATCTATCTAAATAATAACATTAAATCGATGAACTTTCTCTCTAATTATCAAAATTGTAGAATACATTTGGTTTTCATTACGTCCCCTTCACGTAAGTATTAGATCAAAGGTGGAACAAACATGTTACAAACTTGCATTTATTCTCGAGAAATTAACACGCAATCCTCGAAAGTTCAGCAAAGTCCTCGTCCGTAGTAAACAAAATTTAACTAGAGTAGTGGAATGGTGGAACACGCTGCACGCATACGACGACCTGGTTTAATCTCAAAGAAAAAAAAAAAAGGAAAAAGGGACTTGGTAAGTGTAAAACCTGACTAGTTATTCACCAATCAAGCAAGGCTCCACTATTCATCTTTCAAAGACATAACGCGTTAAAAACATTTTATCCCTCGTACAAATTTTATTGACATCTGATTCTGATCATTTTTATTATCATTTTATCCACTATTCATTTTTATTATATTAAAGAAGAAGAGGTCATGTATGTCAATTATAACCACCGAGGAAGAGGAGATAATTTTAGAGGTCGTGGATTTGGTCGTGGTAGAGGACGTGGTCGTGGGAGAGATGGTTATGTATATCGTTCAAATGTTGATTGTTACAATTGTGGTAAATATGGACATTATGCTAGAGATTGTAGATCGTCGGAGAAGATATAAGAGAACACAAATCTCATTAAAGAATAAGAGACGAAAGATGAAGGCGTACTTTTAATGGCATACGAAGACGCCATCTCCAACGACGACACAACATGGTATCTTGATACTGGTGCTAGTAATCATATGAGCGGTAATAGACATCTATTTATGGAGATGCAAAAAATAGAAGAATGTTATGTCTCTTTTGGTAATGCCTCAAAAATTCAAGTGAAAGGAAAAGGAAAAATCTATTTTGGTCATGGTGATAAAAGAGGCGCAGTTAAAAATGTATATTATGTGCCAGGCTTAAAAGGTAATATCCTAAGCATAGGAAAATTAATGGAAAGGGGTTATTCAGTCTTTATGAAAGATTATCTAAAGGATAAACGAGGTCGGTTAATTGCACGAGTGAAAATGAGCAAGAATCGAATGTACAAAATCGATTTGAGGAATCTATTACAAACTTACTTAAAAAGTGACTTGACCAACAAAACTTCGTTATGGAATAAGAGCCCAGCAAAGAAGCCCACACGACCTGTCACAAATGGATTGAAGAAGGTGAAGACTTGTGGCAGTAATAGAAGCAGCGAAGAAAAGCACGTTGCGCCTGTTAAGAAGCTTATTTGGACAGCTAAGGTTGCTCCAGTAATTGCTAAGAAAGAGTCTAATGGTAATGAATATTATGGAAGTGATTTTGATTATGATTATGAAGATGAAAAGTTGAAATCAAAGATTGTTCCTATCAATATTGTGCCAACAATTGCTCCCAAAAGGAATGAGGAAAATAAGAAACTGATAGCTACAGAGAAGAATGCGAAGTTTGCTGAGCTAGTAGTCAAGGTGAGAGAAGAACTGAATTCAGGGAGCTCTAACAAAGAGAGTGATGAAGAGATTGCTGAGACGAATATGAAGAATTATATTGCATCAAATGGTATGAAAGTTTATGCTAAACATGTGAAGAAAAGAGAAGAGCAAATGAGTCATGTGACAAGTCGGGATGAAACAGTAATGAAGATCGAAATAAAGGATGGAAGAGATTTGAGTTTAATGGAGGGATTTGTTGAAAATTAAACTAAAAAAACTGCAGCGCCTATTTTAGGAAATGTAATTCTAGCATGAGTCATAATTAATCAAATTATTTTAGAAAATTAGCAAATATGATTATTATATTTAGTAGTGCTATATTTGTTAAGTCCAGCATTAGAGTGTGATTGTATGGCTATAAAAGAGTTCCATTTAACTTTGTTTTATGTATGAGAGAAAATAATATGAAAGTTTGAGTTAAAAGAATTTTGTCTCTTTCTTGTTATCTCTCTACATTGTGTCAAAAGCAACTGTGAAAAACGAAGGGAAAAGTTGCTTTAGACTGTCCCAGAGTTGCAAAGTATAAGGGCATTCACAAAACAAGTGAGTTGTTGTTTCAAGAAATGCAAAATTGCACAGGACACAGCCTTGTTGTATCCAGAAATTGCGCCTTATTAAAGCTTCCTGAGTTAGCAATATGTTGTGAAAGAGTAGCAGTGCAAACAGTTTGATGGAAGGAGGAAGCTTGAATTTCCAGATTGAAGAGCCTGAAAACTTGACTTTTCCAAGCAGAGATTAACATTTTGTAAGTTGAATTGACTGAAAAGTAGCCTGAGGGGTTCCATTTCCAGATTAGCCTATCACAAGCTTGAGAGTTGGAAGAATTTAAGTGATTGCAGCGATTGAACTGCCTCATGTACATTTTGTGACCAGGGCGCCTGTAAGGCAGTTGTGGGACAATTGAGCACCTTGCGAACCGTCAGGTTTGGAGTTACAGGTTTGGGGATGTTGGTAAAATAGTGAAGATGACCATTTCCCCAATTATTTAGCAAATAAAAAAAGTGTGTTTCTTCCATCTCCAATGCTGACTGTTGTTGCGATAGTGAAAAAGTGCCTCAGTTCTAGCAAGTCTTACCAGAAAAATGATCCATGGGCTGACCAGCTTAGGGGTGAATGTTGGTATCTTGAAGCAATGAGTGCTTTTGCAATGAGGGACAATTGTGAAGAAGGATTATGAAAAAGTCTCCAAAGCCATCTCAACAAGAGAGAAAAATTCAGGGTCTTTAAATTTAAAATGCCAAAACCACCCATTGCTTTTGGTAGACAAACCCTGTCCCATTGATAAGGGAAATAAAATCTAGGTCAAATAAATTTATAACCTCGTTCTACCTTACTAATCGTTCTGGTAAAGCTAAGGGTCAGAATCAAAATTTCGCATCGAAATTTAGAAATTTCGAACCGAAATTTGTGATGAAAATGTGCAAAAAGGTCCCTGTTTTTGTGATTTCACTTCAACCTTTTGAGTATTCCCCAGACTGAATCCCCCAATTCCTGTTGTGCCTTCTTTTCCCTCTGTTCTTCCCCAGAAAATCCAACCTCAAGTGAAAAAGTGAGAAGAACCAATCTTAAACCCTAGAAAATGCAAAATTGTGTCGAACCAAGAGAGAGAACGGCCCAGGCAGCAAGATGATGTGTGGTAGGGTCAGAGAGAGTGCCGTGGAGTCGCTCGATGGGGTAGAACACCAAATTTTGGGTTGGTTTTGGTCCAAGACCGCCAACTTCAATTCAAAATTTTGTCGCGATGAAACCGCCTCTTGAGAAACCAAAGGTACTAGCAGAAAGAGGGCAGAGAGGCGCTTCTAAGGGTGGTTCGATCTGTGAGAATGGTGAAAGGAAGAGGGGTGCGAGTGTGAGAGAAGGAGGGGTCGGGTTTGAGACTTAGGCGTTTTTTCAATTCTCTGTGGGCTTTCGAATAGGGGGAAGAGAGAGGGACGAAAGGGTGCATTGATGTGGGTTTGGTCTAATCGGATCTCGGATTGGGTTAATGGGTTAATGGGTTTTGGCACTTAGAAATTTGCATCCATGAAGAAAACCTCTCCATCTCGAATTAGGCCTGCAGTAAAAAACAAAGAAAAAACAATTAATTAGGCCCAAAAGATTATAACAACAAGAAGGCCCGTTGAAAAAGATTTAAAATGGAATTTAAACAGAAGGGCCCATCCAAAATTTCGGTCCGAAATATAAAATTTCGGTGCGAAATTGTGGGTTTGTTGCATTAAAGTAGATGTTCTTTGGTTCAATTCATCACAAATATTTGACAGTAAATAAAGAAAAATGTGCTCTAATATTTTTGCTAAGGAAATCCTGATTTTGTCTCTGGAATTTTCAGAAATTGGCAAGAACATCTCCATTTTGTGTGATTTCCAAGACTTTTCGTGGTGTAACTCGCATGAGGTCATGCGAAGGCTCTTTTCTTGCTGGCTAGGGGTGCTCTAGCGCGAGTTACTCCCTCCATGATGCTCCAATCGATTTTTCTTCTCTCTTTTTTATTATATTTTTTTATTCCATATTTTAAACAAATAAAAATGATTAAACACTAAAAATGACTTATAGATTTTTTTTTTGTATTTTCTGACTTTTATGAATATTTTTTTTTCAGTTTTATGATTTTTATGTTTATTTTTCTGTTATTTTATTTTCTTGTGCGAAAAATAAAAGTAAAAATAGAAAAGAGAAATGATATAGAGTCTTGGGCTGCCTCCCAAGGAGCGCTCGTTTTAGGTCATTAGCTTAACCGTCGTTGGCTAAGTTTCTTTTGGAGGTTCGGAGAAGTAGAAACTAGCCACTTTTTTCATGTCTTCATTGGCTATATAATGCTTCAATCTTTGTCCATTGACTTTGAAAGGCTCCGAATCTTTATCACAGATATCAATGGCACCAAAAGGGTAGACTTTCACCACGTGAAACGGCCCAGACCATCGTGACCTCAACTTGCCAGGGAAAAGCCTCAATCTTGAATTGAATAGAAGTACCAAGTCGCCTTTCTTGAATTCTCTTCTTGAAATTCTCCTGTCATGCAAAAGTTTTGATTTTTCTTTATAGAATTTAGCATTTTCATAGGAGTTCAGGCGTACTTCATACAATTCATGCAAGTCTAATATTCGTTTTTCACCAGCTTTTAACAAATCCATGTTGATGGCGCGAGTTGCCCAATACGCCTTGTGCTCGATTTCAACTGGCAAATGACATGACTTGCCATAGACTAGTTTGAAAGGGCTCATACCAATTGGTGTCCTGAAAGCGGTGCGGTACGCCCAAAGTGCATCATCGAGCTTGCTTGACCAATCCTTGAGAGAACGAGCCACCGTCTTTTCCAAGATGCTTTTGATTTCCCTGTTGGACACTTCAACTTGTCCACTTGTCTGGGGATGATATGTTATGCCCACCTTGTGAATGACACCATGCTTCTTCAAAAGTCTATCAAAGTGTCCATTTATGAAGTGCTTTCCACCATCGCTTATCACCGCTCTTGGCACACCAAATCGTGGGAAGATAATCTTAGAGAAAAGGCAGATGATTGAGCTTGAATCTGCCGCATTGCATGCAATTGCTTCCACCCATTTTGAGACATAGTCAACAACTACCAAAATATACTCGAATCCATATTAACTTGGAAATGGCCCCATGAAATCCATGTCCCATACATCAAAAATTTCAACTTCAAGAATAGGGTTAAGAGACATTCCAATACTTTTGAAAATATTGCCCGTTCTTTGACATTGATCACAAGAAGAAACGAAAGAATGAGCATCTTTAAAAAGAGAAGGTCAGTAAAAACCTGATTGGATTACTTTGGCTGCTGTTTTTGAAAATGACGCATGGCCTCCATAGACAGAGGAGTGGCAACTTGCAAGGATGATTTTGACTTCATCATGTGGCACACACCTCCTAAAAATGTTGTTGATTCCAAGCTTTAAAAGGTATGGCTCCTCCCAAAAGTAGTAATTCGAGTCTGATTTCAGCTTCTTTCTCTGTTGGGAAGTCATGTCGGAAGGTAAGTAGCCACTAGCCAGAAAATTAGTCAGATCTGCATACCAAGGCTCTTCTGCCTTCTATTTTACTCCAAAATTTCGGTCCGAAATTTCTGCCACAGATACGATTTCAGCTATCACATCTTCAAATTTTGTCCCCAAATATTCCTGCACAGAGAACAATTTTTTGTTAGAAAAAGAGCATTGATAGGTATTTCAATTTCTTGTTTTTGATTTGAGTGTAAGCTAGAGAGATGGTCAGCCACTGAATTTTCAAAGTCTTTTTTGTCCTTGATTTCAAGGTCAAATTCTTACAAAAGTAACACCCATCGAATTAGCATAGGCTTGGCATCCTTTTTGCTGAGGAGATAGCGAATTGTTGCATGGTCCGTGTACACGATCACCTTGGAACCAACAAGATAGGACCTGAACTTGTCAAGCGCAAAGACTATGGCGAGAAGTTCCTTCTCCGTGTTGTGTAGTTGACTTGGGCAGGGTCTAGCACCTTGCTAGCATAGTAAATAGCTACTGGTTTCTTGTCCTTTTGCTGCCCAAGGACCACTCTAACTGCATAATTGCTCGCGTCACACATAAGCTCAAATTGTTGCCTCCAATCAGGTGGTTGTAAGATAGGGGCTAAGATCAAGGCTTCCTTTAACCTACAAAAGGCATCAAGACACTCATCATTTACAATAAATTCATTGTCTTTAATCAAGAGGTTAGTTAGAGGTTTAGCAATTTTTGAAAAATCTTTAATGAATTGGCGATAGAATCCAGCGTGTCCCAAGAAACTTCTAACATCCTTTACATTTTTTGGCATGTCAAGCTTCTCTATCACCTCAATCTTAGCTCTGTCAACCTCTATGTCCTTTGATGTAACCACAGGTCCAAGCACGACCCCTTGTTGTACCATAAAATGACACTTCTCCCAATTCAAAATCAAGTTAACTTCTTCGCATCTCTGCAAGATTTTAGAAAGATTGGCTAAGCATGAATCAAAGTAAGTGCCATAAACAGAGAAATCATTCATAAACACCTTCATTTCTTTTTCAATAAAATCCGAAAAAATGACCATCATGGCTCTCTGAAAGGTTGCATGTGCATTACAAAGACCAAAGGGCATACGCCTATATGCATAAGTAACATAGGGGCAGGTAAAAGTGATTTTTTCTTGGTCATTTGGATGGATAGGTATTTGAAAGAAACCAGAATAACCATCTAAATAACAAAAGTAAGAGTGATTAGAAAGACTTTCAAGCAATTGGTCAACAAATGGAAGTGGAAAATGATCCTTTCGCGTAGCGGTGTTGAGCTTGCGATAGTCGATACACATCCGCCATCCAGTCACCATTCTTATCTGAATCATCTCATTTTTTCGTTCTTCAACACTGTTGTTCCTCCCTTCTTGGGCACTACATACACTGGGCTCACCCATTTGCTATCTGAGATTGGATAAATAATGCCTGCATCGAGGAGTTTGAGGATCTCCTTTTATTGTACTTAATTATAAAAATCGATTATTCAGTTTTTTAGGCTATTTTCAAAATTTAAATTTCAGAGTACCTATTAATGAAACTACGGCAATCAGTTTTTAAGGACATTTTATAAATTTTAATTTGAGGCTACCTGTTTTTAATAATAATAATTTGACTTTTGGGACTATTGTTGTAGTTTAATTTTAAATGTAACTATTTTTGGAAGTATATAATTCAGTTTTTGGGCTATTTTTACAATTTAATTTTTAGGGTGCCTATTTATAAAAACGAAAATCAGTTTAATCTCGGCCTTTTTTTAATAATTTTTTTCAGTGTACCTATTTATAAAAAATCAGTGTACCTAATTTTAAGCCTAGTTCTGTATATTTCTTTTGAGGTTACCAATTTTAAACAATAAATTTTTTTATTTTTGCCATTTTTGTAGTTTAATTTTGAACATAACTATTTTTAAAACTGATAATTCAGTTTGGATACCTATTTTTACAATTTAATTTTGAGAGTACCTATTTATTTCGGGCAATTTTTATAATTTTAGTTTCAGTGTATATATTTAAAAAATTAGTTATTAAGTTTATTGCTACCTATTTTTACAATTTGAATTTCAGAGTACCTATTAATGAAAATCAGATATTCTTTTTTTAAAGGCTATTTTTAAAAATTTCAGTTCAACGTTACCTATTTTTAAAAATAAAAATTTGAGTTCTAATACAATTTTTGTAGTTTGTTTTTTAACGTGACTATTTTTCAAAACCGATAATTCAGTTTGGCTGGCTATTTTTATCGCCCCTTATTTTTGTAAATGCAAATTTGTTTTTTATTGTTATTATGTAACTTCCCTATAGTTACACCCATATTTATAACAGTAACATTTTGTAGGTTTTTGTCCGTTATGTAAGAGCATTTGTTTCATCTAGCAAGAAATATGAATACAATATCTTTAGTACATTATCTAAAACACTTGCAAAACTAGTAAGAAATAGTTCCCAAAATCCCAAAGAAAATGCAGATTGCAATTTGCACTATTCAAGTTAATATCTCACTTGGTTTAGAAAGCAATAACCGAGTGCTTCTCTTCTGGGGAAACACACTGCCAGAGGGAGCGGTAAGAGGGAATTTCTGCAGCATTTATCCCTATTCCTGCAAGATTGCGCCCAAATTCCTGCCAAAGAATGCAAAAACATTAGTATTTGACTAATACTTATACTGGTATGAAACTTGGAACCAAGAATTCAGACTATCTTTGATTGTAACAGTTCAATTTGGAATTGGAGTTTATAGAATAAGGGAAAAATCATGACATCTGACAAATTTCCATCACATTAACGTGTGAATTATAAATGTGAAAAAACTTGCGTTATCTTCCCTACAATACAAGTATCCAATTATTGATGGGTTACCTGAATATCAAGAAACAACTGCATGCAGATCATCTCAGGATCAGATATATTGTTGTCAGAAGCATCAGAGCTGGCACCTACTCTTCTTTGAGCACCTAGTCTAAATCTTTGCAATGAAGATTCGGTGTTCCTTGCCTGAATCAAAAAGTAAGAACTATAAACATACTAATCATAAGAGATACTCCTTTATATAAATGTAGACTAATTGAACTTACTACATACCGCATGGACAAGATCAGATGCAAGTTCATAATAGTGGTTGGTGATTTTTTCAGCCGAGCCCGACAGAAGATTGTGAGCTACCTCTTTTGTTAAGTAAGCTGATTGCTCTCCTTCCAAAAATACCTATATACAGTAAGATGCCACAAATCTCAGGCAAACTGAAACTACATTCCTTACATTGCTGTTTCATAGGATGATAAGGATGAACTAGGTGACAACAAAATGAACCTTAAGAGGCCTTAAGATTGCCGAAACATAAGGTGAATGCCTGACTGGAAGCTTGTTCGTCATCCTATCAGTTGCTGTAATTCTTTTCAACTGCCTCAACTCCTGCCTCAATTCCTTTATAGAAAACAGAAATGAACATAGAAATGAATTTTATTTACAACCATTACATCTGAAAACTTCAAATTCAAATTTACCAACCTTAACAGATTTCTCAACAATGGATTCTATCATGATATCCAATATAACCGGCAGTAATTGCTGGAGCAATTGACTAGCTTGGGCTATGCTTTCTCTCACAAGCTGGACAACTTCATCAGAGCAATTACTGAGCAATTGGCTCACATGCCCTAAAAAATCTCCAGAAAGCTCACTGATCAAAACAGAAACATCATGGAACACCTGAAATGGATTGAAAAATCAAATATAAGATTGACGAATAAGAAGGCCAATTTGGTCATGAACAGTACCAGTGACAAATATCATCTATGTTCGAAGCATAACTCCATGATGAATAGTACAAGTTATATTATATCCAGTTATTTGAATTTTTCTTTCTTTTTCTTAAATTTTTATTGATTTTTCAACACTAGTTGTGAATAAGCAAATAGATTCCCAATAGTCGTGTAAATAGCTCCTCACATTTCACTCCTTTCGATATGGTTAAGAAATCTTAATTTAAGGTAAATCACTACGACTTATATTAAAATTGACAAGAAAGCATACATATACAAAATCCTCCACTGGTGCAGATATTGCCCAGTCAGCATCTCCACTATGAGCTCGACGAGCAGCAAGACCAGTAGAGAGCCATGTGGAGTACCTATCGACCACAAAAATGATAAAAAATATTATAATAGATCATCCTAAGATTGAATGAATTTCAATAGATAAAGGTAAAATAAGCCAACCTTGAGAGAAGCTGCAAGGATAAACGCAGGAAATTGTCACAAAGAGAGAAAACAAGAACACCATCACTCCAACAGGTCTTTAGGCTCTCTAGAAGCTGTATACTCTGTTTCAACAATAGCTTCTGGGTTTCCTCTCTGCTTTTGATTGGTTTAATGGGACCGGTCAAGAAAGAATCAAGATCCCAGCAATTTCCTGAACATTAAGAAGCACATTAAGAAGAAAGCAAAATATTAATGAGAAGCTTATCAATAATGCCAAGGATTAAAATAAGGGAAAATTAGTTTTGTGCCACTCTAAAATTGAGAATTTTGAAAATTGCCACTTCAAAGTTAAGATTTTGAAAATTGCCACTCTAAATTCAATTAAGTAAGAAAATTACCACTTATAGTGTACAAATAACCTCTCTTTGCATTTAATTATTCGTATTACTGAACTATCCTCCTCTTCTTCTCCCTCAAAGTAGGGCATTGGATTTTATAAATCTCATTCGGCCGATTGTATAAACCATAAATTTATGTGCTTTTATCTAACAACGATGACACAAATTGGCCCTCCTTAGTGTCTGGGACTCCCTTTATTTATCCCTTCGAATTTTAAGATGGGTATGGAAAAAATTCATCACCCAATCTTGGGAGAACATTGCTAACTGTGATGCGCAATGATTTAGGTCCCAATTTCCCTTCTACGTTGGATTTATTGGGGTTATATTGTTTTTTTCCTTCTCAAATAATGGTTTTCATATTTTAACAAATGACGAAATTTGCAACCGGTTAATTAGACTAGACGAAGGTTTGTAGTCTAGTAATGTTTTTTCCCATAAAATTGTAAGGTTTGAATTGAGAGAGAAGAAGTAGAGGGTATTTCAGTCAATACGAAAATTTGAATACAGAAAGGGATGATTTGTAGAATATAGTGGCAATTTCCTCAACTAATTGAATTTAGAGTGGTAATTTTCAAAGACTCAACTTTAGAGTGGCAGAAAACTAATTTTTCCTTAAATTAATAGGTTGGCAGGCACTTGTAATCCTGATTAGTGCCACTAATCTTACTGACAATTTGCAGTACCAACTGAACATTCAATATCCAAATCCACATAATAAAGACCGTTTTTTCACAACTTAAAAAATATATATATAGTTTGAAGATTTCTATGCATGTACCTCAATGAAAAGTACACACCAACATTCCATTGCCTCATGAACTCCGCATACACTGTTTCCGAACGGAACCTAACAACAGCAGCTTTTGTAGGGCAGTAACCTTACAAAAGAATTGCAAGGTTTGTGTCAGTATTCATTTGACCAACAAAAAGGAGATACAATTCAAGAAAAATCAATCCCAAGATGAAAAAGCTAAGTTCCTACTTCTCAAGTAAATGGTGCAATGTATGTATACTTGTTATAGTTAGTTAAGCACGTGAAACACTGCCCACTATCTCATAGGTGACCAACAAGCTTATGTTGCGCTAATATGTCTTTTACAATCAGTACCTTCAAGGAATGCAAGAAAAGCAAGGCTTGACTTGTAATTCTTCAAGAATTCAGTGGGCTTTCCTGGGGAGAAGGCCCCTGGTTTTCCCTTCTGGATTGCAGACTGCACCTCCTTCAGTATCGAATTGGCCAGGAAATCAAATACATGCAACCCAGAATTTGCTACAACATTGCACAAAAACATCTCAGATGACACCAAGGACAACCGTACAAAGTTTTAGTACATCAGTGGTCAGGTCAATGTGTTGGCAGCCCAGAACAAAATAAAAAGTTCCCTATTTAGAATCTATACGCATGTGGTCTAGTAGCTCAGGTGGTAAGAGCACTGGGCTCTCTTCTAAGAGGTCCAGGGTTCAAGCCCGCATGCTTGCAATAGGCTTGGCGAGCCAACGTAAAAACTCAGCCATATATACAAGAAATGACCAGGGTCGGGGTGTCATTTCTAGCCTACTCCAACTTGTTTGGGACAAAAGGCTCTGACATTTTTTTTTGACACATGTCAGGGGTATGGCAAGAAACCTAAACTTTTTATAATTACTGATACGTCTACAATTACTTCGCACAAAAGCTAAATGTATTTTGTTCAATCAAAATGTTATATAACAAGGCAGCACCAATTGCTCCTGTTTCCATAAGGGGTAGCATACAAGATTCCATTCAAGTTCTTGGTCCTGTTTCCATAAAGGGTAGCATACAAGTTTCCATTCAAGTTCTTGGTACCACTGTGTTCCCAACCTTGGTCAGGTCTTGTATCAGTATGAAAATCTGTGTGATACTGATATACCAGCAGACCTTTATGACAAGTAATTACTATTTCATAACACTTTTTCCTCTTATGGTTATTTTTATTTTTACATGAAATTGAGTTCATATTAGATGACTGAGCAGACGGTTTAGAAAAAAAGGCTTAAATCTGTTCCTTCCACCAAGAACGTCAAGCCATCGTTTTGAGCCTAAATCCAACAAACACTACAATAATCAAATATTAAAATCCTACTTCCAACCTGAAGAAGATAACTCAAGTATGAATTTGCAATCCTTCTCTACACACTGCATGATTCGCTGATAATCCTCCTCAAGTTCGTCTGAAGATACTGTTGCAACAGCCTCAGACTGGTTGCTGCCACTGTAAGCAATGATGTCTTGTATAAGGGGAGAAACCACGGTTTTACGAAAAAGCACCTCAGCAGCTGTGGTGTTGTCTACAGCTGCATATGCACGGAGGCAATTGTAGATGGCATTATTGTCGCGGTGCTCGAGGCCTTGAACAAAGCACTGCTCCAGACTGTTGTCTAAAAGTGAGGTTGCTGCTTGAATCCTCTTCTCCATGTTTTCAATGAAAGGGAGGTTCTGTACTACCATTATAATAAAGACAACAATAAGCAGTAAGAATCAGTACTGCAAGGTACTGGGGTTGTGCCAATGCTTGTGCACACTAAAGTTTCATTTCATCATGACTACAAATATGCAAATGATACAAGAAAGGTCATAATAAATGATTTATGTATATGGGCATAATACCTCTACAATTTGCCCATCTTATCAATTCCTTTCTGCAACCTTTTTACAATGTTTGATAATGACGTTGTGGGAAAACTATTGGTATTTGGTAATTACACACAGCTTCAGACTTAATTGCAGAGTCAGGAGAAGTTTTGATTGGTTTAAAGTCACTTGAGGCTTGACTTTGACATTTTCAGTACCAAATTTGTTTGGGCATCACGAAGTAAGATATACATAGGATTGTACATGTATATACTGAATATTAAAAAAATTTGGGTAAAGGTAAATTAACCTTTGTACCACCAATGTAGAACTTCAATCGGTTTATCTCACTGGCAATCCTTTCCAATAAAAGGCTTCGAGTAATTCTACTACTGTTTCCACTTTCCAAATTTTGTAAGGTACCATCAGTAGCTACAGAACCGACCTCTGCCCCAGCGAAATCAGATGGTGCTGTAGGGAGCTCTTTTATAAGTTTCTCAACCTAATCAAGGAAATAATTAAATAGAGAGTACTCTTTAACTCGCATACATCATCTCAGATTCCTTAGAAACCACATGAAAGAAGCATGATACCTTAGAAACCACATGAAATGTATCAAGCATTCTCTCAAGCAGTTGTCTAGACGCAGCCGCGGCAGCACGGCGCTCCATCCCTGCTCTTAGTTCAACAAGCTGAGTTGCAGCAGCGCCACGCAATGCAGCGACCTTGGAACGCAACTCCGCTGATGGAGCCTGGATCCGCACCGTGGCATGACCAGCACCAGCACCAGCAAGGCTAGTACCCAGGCCAACAAAATCAGCATAATCACGATTAACAAGGTCGATGAGATCGGAATTGAGAGAGGTGAGGTGAGACGTGAGCTCAGTAGCGAGGGTTTCGAGCGGGACGTAGGAGCGGAGGGAGGAGATGTAGGAGGAAGGAGAGAAGTCGGAGGAGAGGAAGGCGGCGGGTGTGAACCATGACGGATGCGCCTCGATGGGCTCGCCAAAGAGGTCGGTGGCAGTCGCCACGGCCGCCATTGACATTGACGATGATCTTCTTTGGTTGTTCGATAATCAGATCTCAGAAGAGAAGAGAGAGAAGAGAAGAGGAAGTAAACCCACTACGCAGAGGAATCGAAATCGAGGCGTGTAAATATTGGGCTTTCTGGGCCGCGATGGTCCAATATTGGAAACATGGGCCTATAGCCTTGTTTCTTGAACCTTTTACAGTTACAGCCTTACAGGCTACTTAACTCGAAAAATTTAAAAATAGTATTAAATTAATATAATATATTAAAATTAATATCAATATAATAATATTTTTTAAATAGTATCACGAGATCGGAATTCCAGATTCCGAACGCAAGATCGGAATCCTAGCTAAGATCGGATTCTGGGATTCCGATCTTAGTTAAGATCGGATTCTGGGATTCCGATCTTAGTTAAGATCGGAATCCTGGACTCCTAATAGGGCTGAAACTAGTTTTTTTGTTGTTTTTAATGATTTTAATATTGTTCTATATTATAAATATTAATTTAAAATTTAAAATTTGTGATATTATAAATATTGGTTTGGCATTTTGAATAATTTTTTATATTTTGGATTTTTGACATTATAAATATTAATTTAATATTTAAATATTAGTTTGGCTCAATTAGTTTGGCATTTTGGATTTTTGACATTTTGAATAATTTTAATATAATTTTATGTTCGCCTCTATATATAATCAAATATTATATAATATGTCAATAATTATAATATTAATTTTTAATTAAATATAATATTTATTTAATTAATTTAATTTAATTCATAATATAAAAATACACACCATTGTAAGAAGAATTGAATTTTACAACCATAATAAAAATTAGCACAGTAAAATAAACAAAAAGGCAAAAGTACATAAAAAACCACAATATAAATTAGCACACTCTACTTAAAAACAAAGTACCTAAAAAATACATAGATTTTTAAAAGTAACAAATACTTAGAGATCTTGACCATCTACATGTTGCAGAATTTCATCCCACCATGGTTGATCTTTTTCCGCATTTATCTCATGGTGATTACTGGTACCATGGTTGTCGGCGAATTGAGCGGCCTCGTTCCAGAAAGCGGCATCAGGTTGTTGTTCATTACTGGCACCGTGGTTTTCAGCGAGTTGAGCGGCTTCATTCCAAAAAGTCTCATCATGTTCTTGTTGATTACTCGCAGCAGGGTTGTCAGCGAATTGAGCGGCTTCGTTCCAGAAAGCTGCCTCGGCTTCTTGTTGCTCAATCTCAGCCATTCTAGCTACTGCAATTTTGCGTTATTCATCTCTCTTCTTGATCTTTATCAGGCTCTCCTTAATTTTTTTTCCAATTTTCTCTTGTTGCAAAATCCGGCTCTCTTCGGCAGCCTTTTCTTTCATTCTTCTCCTTTCGAACCATTATTCTTTCACTGTGAATCTCTTTAGAATTTCATCCCTCTCTTCTTGTCTTTTGTGTTCATCGTAGTGGTCACGCAAAATGGTATCTCTGAAATTGAAAACCTAACCACACTTTGTACAACTCACTGTGTGGTCTCCACGAAAATCGTATATGCTTTCGTAAACAATCATCGGTGTAGAAGGTGATTTCCACGGTTTAAGTTTTGGCATCGGTTTAGGTTCTATGTAGTACTTTTTATACAGTTCAGAGTTACTTTGAGACATCGCCAAATTTATTTTAATGTAATAAAATTAAATTTAATTTTAGACATTAAAATGAAATGAAATTAAATTAAATTATTAATAACTAATTTAATTTAATGTAATTTAGCTAATAAATTTGGAATAATTAATTATTTAGCTAATGAATTTGGAATAATTTAAATTAATTTAATTTAATTTAATTTAACTAATTAATTTCATTTCATTTCATTTAACTAATTTAAATAGGTAGGAAGTGTTAGGAAATCGCTCAATTTTAATTTTAGACTAATTACACTTAATTAATCCAATTAAACAAAGAGCAAGAGAGGATCTAGTGCAAAAGCTCATTCGACACAAGAGAATTGGGAGAAATCGATATCTCATCCAATATCGCAATTGGACGGCTCGATCCATGGCATAGGAGTTGGTGGCGAGCCTCCATGCGCCTCCTCCTTCGTCGGTTGATCTGCCTCGAGTCCACCAAGGAGGTTAACCATAATCTTTAACTCTTGTGCTAGCAAGAGGAAGAAACAAGCTAATCCCTCTAGGTTTCCTCTCTCATTTAGCAATTAACTATATTAATTTGTGGAGAGGAGTGCTCAACCCATGAGCTAGAGAGGAGAGGAGAGAAGAGAGAGCATGGAGAAAATTCTGAAAATTTTCTCCCTTGGTGAATTTTCGGCCATAGAGGAAGAGGTGAGAGAGAAAGGTATGGAGGCTAGGGTTTCCCCAAAACTTGACCCCTTTATATAGTGCTCTCTACACCTACCTACCGCAACAATTTGTGGACAAATTTGCCCTCACATGGCCGGCCCCTAGAGAGGCTTTTGTGGGCTACACCTAGTGTGTTAAAAAGCCCATTAATTCAAACCTTTTAATTGCTCTTTCAACTAAACCTCAAATTGGGTTTTTATTTACTTAATTAAATAAAGACCCAATAGCTCAATTAATTTAAATGAGTTGAACATAATTAATTATTAACTTATTAATAATTAATTTGGGATTAGCAAATGCATTAATTTATTTCTATATGATCCCTTTGACTTAATTAATTATAACGGTCCACAACGCTAAACAATTAATTAATCAAACTATCATATTTTCGCACTACACACTATTGCGAATAAATAAATAATGCACTGTATGGTTAAAGTCCTATTTGTGTGACCCTTTGAGGATTTATGCTAAGTTGGACATGGAAATAAATCGTTATTTAATTCCAATAATCATAAGCGGCGGGTGTGAACCATGTGGGATGCGCCTCGATGGGCTCGCCAAAGAGGTCGGTGGCAGTCGCCACGGCCGCCATTGACATTGACGATGATCTTCTTTGGTTGTTCGATAATCAGATCTCAGAAGAGAAGAGGAAGTAAACCCACTACGCAGAGGAACCGAAAAATTTAAAAATAATACTAAATTAATATAATATATTAAAAATAATATCAATATAATAATATTTTTTAAATAGTATCACAAGATCGGAATCCCAGATTCCGAACTCAAGATCGGAATTCCGGATTCCGACCATAGTTAAGATCGGAATCCCGAATTCCGATCTTAGCTTTTTTAATTTTTTTATATATTATTTATTTATTTATTTAGTATATTAATTAATTAATTAATTAGAAAAATAGATAATATATTGAAAAAATATTGAAAAAAAAAATCAGAAATAATTAAATTAAATTTTATAGGTAATTTAGTATTTTTTGGGAAATTAAATTTATTTTCTTTTAATTAATTTATTTAATTAAAAAATAAATAATTAAGTATAAATTTTTAATTAATTTATAAATTTTTATAACTTATTTAATTAAATAAATTGTACCATTTAGAAAGGATTATAAATTTTCAGAATTTGCAGGGATACAAATGCATAATCCTTTCCAATCTGAATGTTCAAAATTTTATTAATCATTTCTGCATTTGCAGGGATACAAAGGCATAACTTGAACATTAAAACTTTAAACAGGCTTAACTTTTGATAGGAAGGTCCGTTTGAGGCAAACGAGCACATTCCGAAAAGCTGGCGACGAGATCTGCACATGTTACAAGGATAAAACCCTGTAACGATCATTTTCGGAGCAAAAAAACGCTCTCTAGACCTCCAAAATCCACTTTGAAAGTTTGCAAACCTAAAAACCACTCTAAACTACTAAAAAAGTTTTTAAAATCATAAATTAATCATTAAAAAGAGAAATGTAGTAAATCAAGTGAATTTAGTCTTTCTTCTCCGTCTCGGTAAAACATCAACCTCGTGTAATTCCTTTCTAACGCAATCCAGAAAGTGCTTCCTTGATCATGAGACTCGATATGATTGTTTAATATATAATATGAAAATAATATATACAGAGGACGACATACGGGACGCATATCAAATGGTTTCTTAAAAATTTATAATTTTATTGTAAATTAATTAAAAATTTATACTTAATTATACATTTTTTAATTAATTAAATTTATATTTAATTAAATAAATTAATTAAAAGGAAAATAAAATTAAATTCCAAAAAAAAATACTAAATTACATATAAAATTTAATTTAATTATTCCTGATTTTTTTCATATTTTTTCAATATTTTAACAATATATTATCTATTTTTCTAATTAATTAACTAATTAATAAACTAAATAACTAAATAAATAATATATAAAAAAATTAAAAAAGTTAAGATCGGAATCCGGGATTCCGATCTTAGCTAAGGTATAAAAAAATTAACTAGAATTATTATTCATGCTCGAAACGATCAAAATGTATAATTGTGTTCGATTTGTTGCTTTAATAATTAATTTTCATATATATATTTTTATTTCGCATTGTTGTCCCTAAAATTAGGCCTAGAGGGGGGTGAATAGGCACAATAATTAATTTCTAAACCGGTATGGTCAATATTTGGTTCAATTCAAACTTGGTCTAATACAAACAATCAAAGCACAAGCAATTCAAGTCAAGCAAGATAATAAAGAGAGAAAGAGAGAAAGAAATTGAACACGCGATGTATTACGGAGTTCCGACCCGCTAGGAAGTGCTAGCCTTAGTCGTACGTCTCCGGGAGTTTCGCAACCTCGAAATGGGCGCGCTCCGTTCAATTCCACACGAACGGGACTACAAATTCGAACCAAATCACCTTGTTACAATCACTCTCAAGGTGGATCGGCCTAACTCGATTAAACAATCTCAAACACACAATGGATTGAGGCTCTAACCAAATCACTCAACAAATCTAGCAATTAACACTAGTGGATTGGTTTAGCACACTCTAATCTCAATGATTTTGCTAAATAATGCTCAAACACAAGAGAGAGTAATGTCTAACTGGTTAGAGCTCAAAAGGGAGGAGTTTCAAAGGTTTCAAAAGTGTCTAAACAGTTCCAAGAGGCCCCATATATATAGAGGGCGCCAACAGCTCCAAAGACCAATCAAAACAGACTCGGGTGTTATACAACGCTATATGCCGTTGTACAACGCCTAAGTAGCCGTTGAAAAATCAAACGGTCACAGACAATAACGTTGTGAGTTGTCAGAGCGTTGTGTAACGCTGTATAGCGTTGCACAACGCTTCAGCAAAAATCCAAAGCAAAAGCTCGACAGTTCCGTTGGAACTTGTCAGAGCGTTGTGTAACGCTTGGTAGCGTTGTACAACGAAGTCAAGAAAACGAATAAGGCAGAACTGACAAACTCAACCAACATTGTCAGAACGTCATACGACGCTGACTGGCGTCACACAACGTCGCCGTTGCACAACGCTATTCAGCGTTGCTCTACGCGACCAGAGAGAAAAAGCAAAGTCTGAGCGAAGTTTAGCGCGTTACACAACGCTACAATGCATGGAACATGGCAGCATGCATGCAGCATCGATGCAGATCGATGTCTGAACAATGCAGAGTCGCCTGTTTCATACTGCGTTGTACAACGCTGAGTAGCGTTACACAACATAGGAGTGGAAACGTTGTGTACCGTTACTTAGCGTTGCATAACGTTCTGACAAGGAGAAATAGTGGAATAACTGGTTTAAAAACAAATGAACTAGCGTTGCACAACGCTACTGAGCGTTGTGTAACGCTGTTCCAACCTTGTCAGAGATTTTGCAATTAAAATCGAATTAACTCAGCGTTGTGTAACGGCAACTGGCGTTGTATGACGCTGGACAGAAAAACTGAGCATTTTACCAGCAAATTGATTGAGATTAGTTTAGAGTTTAATTAAACCTTAATTATTGACTCTAACTAGACCAAAGCAATCTCTTGAAGCTCCAAACTAAGTGCCACACTTGCTTTAATCCATTCTTCAATAAATTTAGCTATAAAACACTAAAAAAGAGATGTTAGTTTAAAGGTTTCGGTGTTGTTTTGCAAATCGGCAAATCGAGAGAAAATGTTTAACCAACAATCTCCCCCTTTTGCCGAGTTGCAAAACAACACCTAAGGTATATTTGGGACTTGATACAACAAGGCGGAATAACCCAAATTACCGAATTCTCCCCCTTTTTGCAATTAGGGAAAAGAATACCCAAAACGCCCTTGATGACAAACCATAACGATCCTCCCCCTTTCGAAAAGAATTTGGCCACTAAGTTCATTTGATTAGGGATATCTAACAAGGTTTAATGAGGGCTTAAACTAACAATTATAGACCATGCATGCATATTAAAATAAAAGAGCTAAAAACGAAGCCATTTAGCACAACATAATTCATTAAAGCATAAATATAATTCATACAACAACCATAAAACAAAACAAATCCATTTAGCACAAACTTAAGCATTCAAAACACCGAGAAATCACAAAAGAGATACGAAAGGCAAAGAAACTACGAAAAGCAAAATAAAAAGAAAGGAGAGGGCTAAGGTTTGGAGATGGTTTCGGCTCGACTACTCCTCATCATCATCACCCGCTCCACTACCGGATCCCCTCTTGAGATGGAGCTCCATCCTTCCCCAAAGATTGATCATCTCATCCTTGAGATGAGTGATCGAGGCATCGGTCTTGGCTTGGTAGGCGGTTAAGTTTTCTTCAATAGTGTTGAACCGCGTATCAATGTGAGTGGTCAAAGCGGCGAATTTTGCATCAAGATAGGCATGAAAGTCTTGAGGTGCGCCTTGACCCTCCACCCGTCCTCCGGGCACGTGCAATGGTTCATTGCCTATCTCCTCATATTGATTGATGGTGGCATTTGGGCGGAAGATGTAATTGTTGCGGTGGAATGCACCGGGCACAATAGAGTTATCATCTTGGGCCGTCCATCCGGTAACATTGAGATGTGCCATGAGGTTTTCGGGAGTTGCTATGGCATTCTCGGGCACGGGTTCGCCCCAAAGAGGTGTGTCAAGAGGGATGCCGTTTATTGGCCGAACAAAAGCCACAAGCGAACATGACGGGTTGTACGGTTGAGAATGTGCGAGAAGACCCGCCATGTTCCAATATTCGATCCTTTCTTTGATCCAAGTTAATTCTCTTGGATTCAAGTGGTAGACACCATAGGGGTGCTCGAAGTAGAAGCACTCGGAACACTCGCGATTGACATCGCGGTATTGGCAAAAATGCATGTATGAGACCGAGTCTTTGAAAAGATAGTTGTTTGAGGAGGAGAGGGTCCAATCCACGGGTACCGGGGGTATGTCCATTGGGATCGGTTGATCGGTTTGATCGGTTTGAACCGGTGGGTTGGAGGAGGAGGCACCCTTGGGGTTGCGCTTGGTCCGTTTGTTGGTAGCGGTTTTTGGTGCCATTGAAAATTGAGAGAGAAAGGATGAGGTTAAACCTTTGAATTGAAGAGCGGGAGAGGATGAGAAGGCCTTGGAGAGCACAGAACCGAAGCCGATCGAAAATCCGACGGTCGGATCGCCGGAATTGACGGTGATGGCGGTGGCTAGGGTTTCGGTGGATTGAGAGATAGAGAGAGAGAGATAGTGATTTGAGGGTATGAGGGTGTAGAGGAGAGAGAGAGGAGTATTTTGGTGGTATTGGTTGGAGTGGAGAGAGAGAATTGAGAGAGTATTGAGAGAGAAAGATGAAGGGGTGTGAGTTGGAGAGAAAGAGAGAAAAGATGAAGGGGGCTCGGATTTGAGAGAAGAGAAGAAGAAGAAGAAGAGGTGGGGTCGCATCTGTTAAAAACGCGTCCACCGTTACTTAACGCCAAAGGGCGTTGTACAACGCAGGAGTCAAAACAGCAAAAAATGAGCAGAAACTGACTGCTCCGTTGTACAACGCTGAGTAGCGATGGGCAACGCTACAACCCAGCGTTGTGCAACGTTAAAGGGCGTTGTACAACACTAAAGCCAAATAAATAAATAATAAAATGAAATAAAATAAAGAAACAAAACAACGTCTTACAACGGTAGATAGCGTTGTACAACGTTAAGTAAAAACATCAGATAGGCGTTGTACAACGGTAACTAGCGTTGTATAACGTTGCACTCGACAGATTTTAAAATTCAGCGAAGGAAAAATAGAATAAAACAGATAGCGTTGTACAACGATAGTCAGCGTTGTGCAACGTTACAAGAAAAAGTCAACCAAGCGTTGTGCAACGGTAGGCAGCGTTGTGCAACGTTTAACTCGACAGAATTCAAAATTCAGCACAAATTCATTTGAAACTAACGTTACTATGGCGTTGCACGACGCTGAATGGCGTTGTGTAACGCCAGAGTCAACAGAAAACCAGAAAATTCAGAAAATTAAGACCAAAAAGTTAAAAACTTATTTTTCAAGGTTTTCAAAAGAAATACAACCAATTTAAACTGAGATAAGGTCCAAACAACAGATACAACAACATGATATGCATAAATTTAATCTTTGAGTTCAAGCATACCAAGTTTGAACCTAAGTTCAAGATGTTGTTGTGTTGGAAGAGGTTTGGTGAAGATATCGGCGATTTGCTCCTTCGTGTCGATATAGACCAATTCCACATCACCTTTCTCAACATGATCACGGATAAAATGATGTCGTATCTCTATGTGCTTGGTTCTAGAGTGCAATACCGGATTTTTGGATATAAGGATGGCACTAGTATTGTCACACAAGATTGGTACCTTTTGGAAATCTAACTCAAAATCCCTAAGGATTTGCATCATCCAAAGAAGTTGGGTACAACAACTACCGGCCGCTACATATTCCGCTTCCGCGGTGGAAAGAGCAACCGAAGTTTGCTTGCGACTAGACCAAGACACAAGTGAACCACCAAGAAATTGGCAAGTTCCACTAGTACTTTTGCGGTCCATACGGTCACCGGCAAAATCGGCATCGGTATAACCTAATAAGTCTAGTTCGGTTTGTCTACCATACCAAAGACCTAGGTTTTGAGTACCCTTGACGTATCGCAAGATACGTTTTACCGCTTTGTGGTGAGATTCCTTAGGATTGGCTTGGTACCTAGCACATAGACATACGGCATACATAATATCCGGCCTACTAGCCGTGAGATAAAGTAGGCTACCGATCATGCCCCGATAGAGAGTTATGTCCATAGGCTTGCCTTTCTCATCCGCATCGATATTCGCACTTTTGCCCATGGGTGTGTCTAAGCTCTTGCTATCTTCAACACTGAATTTCTTCACTAACTCCTTGGCGTATTTGACTTGGTTCACAAAGATACCATCCTTGAGTTGTTTGATTTGAAGCCCCAAGGAGAAAGTGAGTTCTCCCATCATGCTCATCTCAAATTCACTACTCATCAAAGAAGAAAACTCTTGGGCAAGAGTTGCATTAGTAGAGCCAAAGATAATATCATCCACATAAATTTGCACAAGTAGCAAATGGTCATCTCTTTTCTTAGTGAAAAGAGTTGTATCCATTTTGCCCCTACTAAAGCCATTGTCTAGAAGAAAGGTACAAAGTCTACCATACCAAGCTCTAGGAGCTTGCTTCAAACCATACAAAGCTTTGTGAACCTTGTACACATGGTCCGGATTAAAATGGTCAACAAAACCGGGTGGCTGTTGGACATAAACTTCCTCATCTATCCAACCATTTAGAAAAGCACTTTTGACATCCATTTGGAATAGGGTAAAGCCTTTGTTAGCGGCAAAAGCCAAGAGCATTCTAATGGATTCAAGACGAGCAACCGGTGCAAAGGTCTCCTCAAAATCAATACCTTCTTGTTGCTTGAAACCTTGTGCAACTAAACGGGCTTTGTTTCTCACCACAATACCATCCTCACTTAGCTTGTTTCTAAAAACCCATTTGGTACCAATAACTTGCTTACCCTTTGGTAATGGTACAAGTTCCCAAACTTGATTCCTTTCAAATTGGTTCAACTCTTCTTGCATGGCAACAATCCAATTTGGATCAACATTTGCCTCTTTAAAGGATTTTGGTTCAAGTTGAGAAACAAAGGCACAATGACCAATAGTTTGGTGCAAACTAGACCTAGTCCTAACACCTTCCCTAAGATCACCTATGACATTAGTAAGAGGATGAGAGGAAACTTCTCTAAGCACTTCGGGAGGCTCATGAACCGATTGAGGAAACGATTGAGGTTGAGGATCATCATGAGGCATTTCATTTTGAGTTGTGTCTAAGATGCCCTCCTCATGAGTCTCTCCCCCTATCAACATGTCATCAACCGGGTTCAAAGGCTCCTCAATGATCACCGGTGGTTGTGCTTGAGGTTGTAACTCGATTTCTTGTGGAGCTTCTTCCCCTTGTGTACCTACAATAGAGTTACCTTCCTTGGATTCCTCAAGGACTTTTTCATCAAACTTGACATTAATAGACTCAATAACTACCTTTGAGTTTGGCAAATAGACTCTATACGCTTTGCTTGTGGTTGAGTAACCAACAAAAATACCGGGCAAAGACTTGGCATCAAACTTGGTTACTTTAGGAGACTCATCAAGGACAAAACATTTGGAGCCAAAAACACGGAAATAGGATATATTGGGAGTATGACCGAACCATAATTCAAAAGGAGTTTTCTTGAGTTGAGAACGAATGCATGCGCGATTTACTACATGACATGCCGTATTTACCGCTTCGGCCCAAAGAAATTTGGGTACGGCAAATTCATGTAGCATGGTGCGTGCTAATTCTTGCAAGGTTCGGTTCTTCCTCTCCACAACACCGTTTTGTTGAGGGGTGCGTGGAGCGGAAAACTCTTGTTTATATCCTTTTTCTATGCACAATTCATCAAATTTAGCATTTTCAAATTCCCTTCCATGGTCACTACGAATTCTAGAGATTTTCAACCCTTTTTCGTTTTCAACCCGATTGCTAAATTTAACAAAATGGTCAAATGCTTCTTCCTTGTGAGCAAGAAAGAAAACCCAAGTAAAGCGACTATAGTCATCTACCACCACAAAAACATACCTTTTCTTACCAATACTCAAGACATTGATTGGTCCAAACAAATCCATATGAAGCAATTGCAAAGGTTGAGTGGTTGAGATGATCTCTTTGGTTTTGAAACTAGACTTGGTTTGCTTGCCTTTCATGCAAGCTTCACACAACCCATTTAAGTCTAGTTTATGTGATGGAAGACCACGGACAAGTTTCAATTTCACAAGTTTCTTAATGGAGTCTAGAGAAACATGACCAAGTCTTCTATGCCATAACCATGAACCGGTAGCTATGGCACTAAAGCATTGTTCACCATTTGTGAAGTGATCAAAGTTCAAGTAATAGACATCCTTTTTCCTTTGTCCCGTGTAAACAAGAGAATTATCCGAAATTTGATGCACAAAACAAGAGGAGTGATCAAACTTCAAATAATATCCCGCATCACATAATTGGCTCACACTTAAAAGGTTGTAGTTGAGACCATCCACAAGGTAAACATTAAAAACCGTTAAATTTTGGTTTCCAACCGAGCCTATACCAATAATAGAGCTCTTCCTAAGATTATTACCAAAAGTAACCTCACCACCATCAAAAGGTTCAAGTGTCTTGAAACAAGATTCATCACCCGTCATGTGATGTGAACAACCACTATCTATGATCCAAGCACTTCTCTTGAATGATGATAACAAACAAACCTACAAGAATGCATATTAGTTAGAAACAAACAACTAATATATTCTTGTAATCTCTCCCCCTTAAGATTTGACAAGAATAACCTTGGGGAAAGTAGATGGCTAACTAAGCCACACTCGAACCACTTCCACCAATCAAAACGGATGTGGAAGTGACTTTAGGAACCCAAATCATGTTAATTGAACCGGATGTATGATTTGCTTTCCTAACTTTGCATTCTAGTGTGACATGGCCATTCTTATCACAATAGTTGCAACAAGCACAAGTTGGCTTGTTCACTTGTGAACTTTCTCTAACAAAATGGGTTTGAAAATGACGCCTAAGCTCCATGGCCCTAATCTTTGGATCCTTAGAGAAAGTGTATGATTGAGAGTTTCTCAAAATTGGTTTTTGAAAATTCCTTTTGTTTTGTTGAGAGACTTTTTGATTTTCCCCATTGGTTTGAGGTCTAGTGTGTGTTCTATTCCTATTCCCACCATTGTTTTGAAAAGGATGAAAACACCCATCGGGTCCCTTGAAATACAAGTTGTTTGGGCCCCGATTGTTTTGGAAGTTCTTTTGAGGTCTTTGAGACCCATTTCTATTCCTACCAAAACTCTTTTGAGCACCATTTTGAGAGCCAACAAAATTCTTTTGCCCTTGCCCGTGTGTGTTCCTACCATTGGTGCTCTTGTGATAAAGTCTCTCATTTTGTGTTGGGCTTGACATGGTTCTTGGTCTAGAAAAGGATTGATTCCTCTTTTTGAAGCCAAGACCCGTTTTGTCATTGGATTTTTGTCCCACAAACATTTTATCAAGATTCATCTTGGTGCTATGAGAAGCACTAGACGAACTCGAAGCCCTTTCATTTTTCAAAACATTTGTCTCACTCAAAGGAGTTTGACACTTTTCACAAACACTTGATTTTTCAAAACTTTCAATCATACCCTTATACCTTGTCACCAAAGATTCAAGATCATGCACCTTAGTCATCAAAAGACTAATTTGCTCTTTTTGACTAGCAATAGTCTTAAGAGACTCATCAAGATAATCATTCAACCTATCAAATTGAAGTTTGCATCATCATTCAAGCTCAACTCACTATCACAATCGCTATCACTACTAGAGAATGAGTTTAGAAGTACCTCATTTGTGACCTTAGGCAATTCAATGGCAATTGTGGATGGTTCCTCTTGAATAGTCGTTGGAGCTTGTGTGAAAGTCGATGTAGAGGATGATGCTTCATCAAGGCTAGCTTTGCTCAATGGATGCACATAGATTTTGCCTCGGTTGAACTCGTTGAAGACCTCCTTCACCAAGTCATCTAGGTCGTCATCCACCGGCATCACCACATCATTCACTTGAGCCACAAGAGCAAGGTTGTCAAAGTCGCACTCGGATTCCGAATCGGATTGAGAGGATGAGCTCGAATCGGAATCGTTGTCCCAAGTGGCTTGCATGGCTCTCTCACCCTTCTTCTTGCTCTTGTAATGTCCCTTCTTGGACTTGAACCGGCCATCACTCCTTCTCTTGCCACCATCTTCCTTGTCCTTCTTCAAGTGAGGGAAGAGCTTGAAGCAAGAATACATGGTATGATCTTCTTTTTGGCACACGAAGCAAAGAGCTCTTTCGTCATTCTCAAGCCTTTCTTTGTTGAACTTTCCCTCAAAGATCATGATGGCTCGAAACATCTTTGAGAGAACGGCTCCTTGCTTGTCCTCATCAAGGTCGATGATGCCTTTGGCCTTGTCACTTGAGTGGCGGTGTCTCCCTTGGTGGTTGTCATTGTGGCGGTTCTTGGAGGGAGATGCCTTGTTGTCATTTGCCGCCAATGCCACGGTTTTGGGCTCATACTTCAACTCTCCAAGTTGCTTGAGCTTCTCCTCCACGCACCGGTAATGAGTGTAGATGATCTCCGGTGTGAGGTTGTTGTGGGACCTTTGTTGTGTCTCAAGAGTCGAGATGAGAGTGTCGAATTGAGGTCTTCCCACCAAAGCCCTAAGCAATCTTCCTATAACACGACTATTAGAAAGGGTCTCTCCTATGTTAGTGAATTCATCGAGCAATTGTATAAACCGAGTATACATCTCCTCGATGCATTCACCTTCCCTTATGCGGAAATTATCCAATCTAGACTCTAACTCGAATTGTCGAGAGCTTTTGATTAGAGAAATTTCCTCATAACGGTTCAAGAGAGAAACCCACATTTCATGTGCACTAGTAGAACTACCAAAAATTGCCGCTATGGACTCATGTACCGAATTTAACAAGACATTCACGGCATTATCATTCTTGGTCCTAATGGTCTTAGAGGCATGGGTTTCTCTACCTTCACTATCACAAATTGGTGTGTATGGCTTATCAACAACCTCCCAAAGGTCAATCAAGTTAAGGTATACAACCATACATCTCTTCCAATAACGGAAGTTCTTGCAAGTGGAACCAAACTTGTCCGGTTTTTCTATCACCCTAGAGGCCATGAATCGAGGTTATCTACCTAACAAGATGGTCAAAAGATAACCCCTGCTCTGATACCACTTTGTTGTCCCTAAAATTAGGCCTAGAGGGGGGTGAATAGGCACAATAATTAATTTCTAAACCGGTATGGTCAATATTTGGTTCAATTCAAACTTGGTCTAATACAAACAATCAAAGCACAAGCAATTCAAGTCAAGCAAGATAATAAAGAGAGAAAGAGAGAAAGAAATTGAACACGCGATGTATTACGGAGTTCCGACCCGCTAGGAAGTGCTAGCCTTAGTCGTACGTCTCCGGGAGTTTCGCAACCTCGAAATGGGCGCGCTCCGTTCAATTCCACACGAACGGGACTACAAATTCGAACCAAATCACCTTGTTACAATCACTCTCAAGGTGGATCGGCCTAACTCGATTAAACAATCTCAAACACACAAAGGATTGAGGCTCTAACCAAATCACTCAACAAATCTAGCAATTAACACTAGTGGATTGGTTTAGCACACTCTAATCTCAATGATTTTGCTAAATAATGCTCAAACACAAGAGAGAGTAATGTCTAACTGGTTAGAGCTCAAAAGGGAGGAGTTTCAAAGGTTTCAAAAGTGTCTAAACAGTTCCAAGAGGCCCCATATATATAGAGGGCGCCAACAGCTCCAAAGACCAGTCAAAACAGACTCGGGCGTTATACAACGCTATATGCCGTTGTACAACGCCTAAGTAGCCGTTGAAAAATCAAACGGTCACAGACAATAACGTTGTGAGTTGTCAGAGCGTTGTGTAACGCTGTATAGCGTTGCACAACGCTTCAGCAAAAATCCAAAGCAAAAGCTCGACAGTTCCGTTGGAACTTGTCAGAGCGTTGTGTAACGCTTGGTAGCGTTGTACAACGAAGTCAAGAAAACGAATAAGGCAGAACTGACAAACTCAACCAACATTGTCAGAACGTCATACGACGCTGACTGGCGTCACACAACGTCGCCGTTGCACAACGCTATTCAGCGTTGCTCTACGCGACCAGAGAGAAAAAGCAAAGTCTGAGCGAAGTTTAGCGCGTTACACAACGCTACAATGCATGGAACATGGCAGCATGCATGCAGCATCGATGCAGATCGATGTCTGAACAATGCAGAGTCGCCTGTTTCATACTGCGTTGTACAACGCTGAGTAGCGTTACACAACATAGGAGTGGAAACGTTGTGTAACGTTACTTAGCGTTGCATAACGTTCTGACAAGGGGAAATAGTGGAATAACTGGTTTAAAAACAAATGAACTAGCGTTGCACAACGCTACTGAGCGTTGTGTAACGCTGTTCCAACCTTGTCAGAGATTTTGCAATTAAAATCGAATTAACTCAGCGTTGTGTAACGGCAACTGGCGTTGTATGACGCTGGACAGAAAAACTGAGCATTTTACCAGCAAATTGATTGAGATTAGTTTAGAGTTTAATTAAACCTTAATTATTGACTCTAACTAGACCAAAACAATCTCTTGAAGCTCCAAACTAAGTGCCACACTTGCTTTAATCCATTCTTCAATAAATTTAGCTATAAAACACTAAAAAAGAGATGTTAGTTTAAAGGTTTCGATGTTGTTTTGCAAATCGGCAAATCGAGAGAAAATGTTTAACCAACACGCATGCATGTACCGATTTGATACTACAATATTTTCTGTTCATTAAAATTTGTTTATAAATACTTAGGGACAATCTGAGTTGTAAATATGTTTGTGTGTCTTTTTTAAAGCACGTTAATTGTCAAATTACATTTACCGAAGCAGCAAAATCGGATAAAAATTTCAAAAAAAGAAAGTAGAAGGGGTGCTCCACAATTCCTAATATTTCTGAGCCCTAATTTGTAAGATTATGGGTCTCCTGTTCTTTGTGCCTTTTGGCACTTCCCACTCCCAATTTTCCCAAATGATGTGATCTTCCAAGTCGTTTAGATTCGACTAAAAATAAAAATGGATGCACTAAGGCCTCTGCAATCTTTCCCCAATTCAGGTCTGGATTACACAATAATTGTGGCACTAAACTATTTTTTATTTCCTTTTGTAGTCGCTTGTGGCTTTTGTTCGGCCAATAAAATTTGCATTGTTGTTCACCTTTGGAAATATAGCAGCTGTTGGAAGGTTGGTTAGTATTTAAACTTTGTTTATTTTAAAGCATAATAAAACAATACAATCCTGATCTTTTTTTTCTTCTCTGTTTGTCTTTTATCTTTTTGACGTAACTGGTGAAAAAATTGAATGGCGCTAGTTATTTCAGGTGGACAATATTGTATCTTGCAATTTTAAAAAGTCACAGAACATTTAAGCCCTAACCCCTTAAAATCCATCGAAGTATGTCATTGTACTTAAAAAAAGAAGTAGAGTACTTTCACGCTCTACCACTTATATTTTAATGAAAGTAAAGCAAAATCTGAAAACATTGTTTCTGTAAAGCAAAGCAAAAATGCAGAAAAAAATTGCTCCTATGAGAGGCACACTGGTACCAAATACAAGTGTCTTTCGAATTAATTCCCTTTGTGTTTCACAATTCGCACAGCTAACAACCTTGGAATGAGATTGTTAATATAAAATTGGTTAGTTAAAAATTTATCTCTTGAAAAAAGTTCAATTATTGTGGCAGCACTACTTTTATAATCGGGCCGACACAGCAATTTAAGATGATGTTTGATCGAGTTCGGGTCCTTGCAACTGCAATTTATGTTGGTTGTGTTCTCCTTGCCCTTATTTGTGCCCTTTTGGTAAGAAATTCTTCAATTTGTTTTAGTTAATTGGTTATTGGGTGTGCCAATAAAAACAAAATTACCAGTCAACATTTTTTCCTTGTTCTTTTAGGGATTCATAACAAGATATTGACACTGATAGCAATTATAGTTGAGATTTGTGCTCTCACTTGGTAAGCTTGCTTTTCCTGTTAATAACTTTGGTTGTGTTTTACAGCCTTCTCAAAAGTTCATTTGGGCTGATCTTTGGTTGTTAACAAATTTTAATTTTAATCCTCGTATTGTAGGTATGGTCTGAGTTACATTCCTTTCGCCAGAAAAATTGTTTCTGATATATTCGTAAGGGTTTTTGACACTGAGATATGAGTGTACAGAGAGATCTCACTTTGTAGATGTGCCCACTGTTTGGATGTGCTTTACCACGTCTCATAAAATTTGCTAAATTCCCTTGTTCAAAATTTGACCACAACACTGAATTTCACTACGCCGCTGTTTGGATGATTGTACTTTTGGTTTTGTTTTTTAAAAAATAATAATAATTGCTTGAGTGTATTTATTTATTTTTTTTAATCCATTTTTTTCGTGTGATAGTTCTTTTTCCCCCCTTTGCACGGTTCGTGCACTACGCGAAATTTTGGCTTCTGTAACGGTTAATAAAAGACTTCTGTAACGGTACACGAAACGTTACTGTAGCCCCCGTTACAGAATGTCTAATAACCGTTACAGATCTATAACGGTTATTAGACAATAACCGTTACAGTAGCCACTTTTCTGTAACGGTTATTATCTAATAACCGTTATAGTATTATGCAAGGGAAATCTGGTACAGCTTTTTGGAGAACATGTGTAACGGTTATTCTCTAATAACCGTTACAGAAGATTGGCTTCTGTAACGGTTATTAGAGAATAACCGTTATGGTATTGTAGAACGGTACATTTGGAGAACATATAACGGTTATTAGATAATAACCGTTACAGAAGCCAATCTTCTGTAACGGTTATTAGAGAATAACCGTTACAGATAATGTTTATAATAAAAAAAAATGAAATTATAATATTCTGTAACGGTTATTCCTTAATAACCGTTACAGAAGGTCCTTTTTTTTGTTTTGTTTTTTTGATTTGGCTAGCCCAATTTGCTAGCCGAATTGGTACCAAATTGGTACCCAATTTACATTAGATAACACATGTAGCATACTGTTACAATCCAGTACTCCAAGAGATGCTTATCTGAACACTCATTAAAGCACGCAACTCTTCATATGATTAACAATTCAAAAATTAAAGCACGCAACTCTTCATATTTTCAGTTTCAAACTCATTTGTACTATAAATGACCAAACTGTAGAACCCCACGCCTTTTCAGTTTCAAACTAATTTCTCACTTCTCCCTCCTATCTCTCTACTCAAAAACCAACCATGGAAAACCTTGATCCCATCAGAGTTGATGAAGACGACATCACTGCTCCGGCCAGTGTAGAGATCACCAAATCCATTGTCATCCAAACCATGGAAGGTGTAACTTTGCTTGATGTCATGATAGAGATGAGAAGACGCCTCCCTGCAGGACAACACAGAGTGACAACACTCCTAGAATACCGATTTCTCATCATCGGCCCCTCTGAGCAATGGCGCGATGAGATGTTTAGAAAAGGCACTATTGAAATCACATATGGAAACAACATGAGGCGGCCATTTCCCATCCTCATTGATCCTCCAAGGGAACTAGACCCCAGAGCAGACAGTGTGAGGCTATGGGTAAGAATTGCTGATCTTCCATTTGGATGGTGCTCATGGTATGGAGCAAACATCTTTTTCCCTTTTGGTACAGTTTTACATGCTGATGCACCAACATACATGGGTATAGATGCCAGATTTGCTAGAGTTGAAGTATTGGTTGAACATAGGGATAGAATACCAGCCTCTCGTGCATTTGAATTACACAGAAGAAATGGAAAAATTGACCTACTTCGGGTTCAGTACGTAGTTGAGGAACCACAAATCAGAAACCCACGTCATGAATACATCAAAGCTTTGCCTAGGATTGAATGGTCCCCTGCTGATGAGGCAAGACTGCAAAGTATCAATCCACCTGATAGGGTTGATTCTGGCAGTACTACAACCATGCGACAGAGCAAGAGAAAAGCAAAGAAAAAGGCTGCAAAAACCACAACCCCCAATAATACTCAAGCAAAAAAAAGAAAGATAGATGAGGTCATCCCCTCAATGATTACTAGATCACAAACCAAGGGAGGAAGCAGAACTAAGGAGACAGGAGTTCTCATTGGAGACACCAGGGTAATCAAACATATAAGCTCTAGTTCTAAAGGAAAAGGAGTACAAGAAGATCTTGAGGCACAGTTCAGGAAGGAGATGAAACAGGCTAGGAAAGAGAGCCACAGAGCTCAACATGAGGGCCCAGGGCACACCAGTGGGCCCAGTGTACCCCCTGGGTTCAACCTAAGCTCTCAGGAGACTGATACTGAGGATGAAAAAACTGACACAGAGAGTGACAATACAACCCCTACTGAGGACCAATGAGTCGATGAACTCATGAAGACACCCTCAGAGGAGCCCAGCAAGATGTCATTCTCCACAGAAGGTAACTCTACATTTCTTTCTAGTAACAATATGTGCAGAAGTCCTAAATAGCTTAGAGAATAGCTTCTTTCTAGACAATATGTTCAAAAGCCCTAAATAACTTCTTTAGTTTAGAGAATACATAAATCCTAGTTTAGAGAATAGCTCTACATAAATATACATTTAACTTTTTCAATAATTGCACTGACTTGAAAACAGACATGGAAAAACCTTCATGGATTTGGCAAAGAAGCAGGAAGCAGCAAAGAAGAGCAATGGCTCCACTGATGACACATCCTCTACCTAGATGCTGCCCTTTTTTTTTACTTCTCAGTTATTTATTGTTGTACTGTTAATATTACTGTTAATGGCAAGAATTGTGTGAATTGTGTGATGTTTAGATGTATGTTTGTGATGTTTAGATATAGAATCAAGCTTGAAATAATATAAATTGCTCTTGAGTAGAAAGGTTTCTATTGACATTTGACATTTGTGGCCAACAGGCAATTTGATTCATGCGCATACCAGAGGTCAATAGTACATATGCAAGGAGAAATTCAAAACTTAACACACAAAATTCCTTCATGTACACCTCTGGTATGCAATTGGCAGACACTATTGACCATAGCATTGTTTGTCAGCCTATGTAAATTGCATTGTTTGTCAACCGTAATTTAGCTCAATTATTTAGCTCAATTATTTGTCAATTACAACTTAAAAGCAAAAGGAAAAAAAGCAGTTAACCCTAAATCGCATATATATGAAAAAAGAGGAGTTTATGAAAGTACCGAAGAAATATAAAATTATCTAGTTTTCGATCGATCGATTCGTTGAATCTACTCTCCTTCTCCTTGTCGTTCTTTCGATCGATCCGTTGAATCTGCTCTCCTTCTCGTTCTTTCGATCGATCCGTTGAATCTGCTCTCGTTCTCATGAAAAAACCGAAATAAATAAGGAAAAAATATGAAAAAATACGATTCAATTTTTTTGTTTTTTTACCTCAAATCTGCTCTCCTTTTTGTTCTCTTTTTTTTCAGAATTTTTATAATTTTTTTGCTATTTTTTGGAGTGAAACAGAAGGGATAAGAGGTATTTTTTTGAATAAAATGAAAAGAAGAGAGAAAGGAATGCGGCTGGGAAGACTTAACCTAAATACATAACCTTTATGTAACGGTTATTTAAACATACCGTTACAGAAGACTGGCTTCTGTAACGGTTATTAGGTAATAACCGATACAGATAATGTTTATAATAAAAAAAATGAAATTATAATATTCTGTAACGGTTATTAGGTAATAACCGATACAGATAATGTTTATAATAAAAAAAATGAAATTATAATATTCTGTAACCGTTACAGAAGGTCCTTTTTTTGTGTTTCGCCTGTTTGATTGGCTAGCCCAATTTGCTAGCCGAATTGGTACCAGATTGGTACCCAATTTACATTAAACACATGCAGCATATCACACATATATCAAACATATATATAATCATGCATATCACACAAACAATAAACAAAGTATTTAGTTTGCCTCACAAGTATCAATCAAATCAGAATCTCAATATCAGAATCGTACAATATCAGAATCTCAATATCATTAATAGCTTAGATAGAAGTGCTTGGTTTGTCTTAAATTTGGTCAGAACGTACCTGAATCATCAATATCAGAATCTCAATATCAGAACACCTGAATCAAGTTGTAGTCTTCCGAAGAGGTGCTTGGTTTGTCTTAAATTTGGTCATAATTGTCAGAGAACTTCTTCAATTCTTCCTTTAATCTCTTTGCCTTCTCCTCTCCCTCCCCCATCTATTAATACTCAATCCCCTCTTGCTGCCTCTTCCACTTCTCCTCCTTTTTAGTTCTTTCTTCAGATATGACAAACCTTCATGATTGGCAATTTGTGCCTATGAACAGTGCTGCTGAGTTTGAAGATCTCAGACCTGATCATTTAAATGTGTTTTACTCTCCTATACAAGATCTTGACCCTGAAAATGAAGTTCTGCACAGAGCGGCGATTGTTACATTCCAAGCAGAAGGATTACTTCCGCCTGATCTTGAGCACCGCTTGGGATTCAGACTTGCACGTCAGTTTGGTTTTGCAGTTCACCAGTATCGTCTCTCTCCAGTGCACCCAACCTCTGGAGATTTTCTTCTGATTTGCCCAAATCAAGGGGTCAGGAATGAAATCTGCAGCATAGGTGTCATTTACCTGCAGAATGTTAGATTGGTCCTAACAAGGTGGACTGAGCGTGCTGGTACAGTTTATGAACCTCCTCTTTATCGTACCAGAATCAGAATTATTGGTCCCCCTCTTCATCTCTGGAATAGAAGTGCCATTAACATGCTGGTGTCTGGGTTTGGTTATCCAATTTTCACTGCTCCTCACTTCTCTGATGGGATCTTCCTTCATTTGCGTTTGCTTATTAAAGGAGCTCATCCCTCAGAGATCCCTCATCATTTGGTTATCTCTGCAGACCCTCGAGCTGCAAGAGCTATGGTACATATTGAAGGTTTTGAACAAGTTGGAGGGCCCACTGAACCACCTTTTGTAGGCCCCGGCAGGCCTTGGGTGCCTCCTCCACCTCCTCCACCACCTCCTCCACCACCATCGACTGACACCGATTCAACTTCTACTGAATCAGCTTCTGTTGCTCCTCCTACTGGATCAGCTTCTGGTGTTTCCTTGCCAGTACATTGTGCTACTGGTGATCCCTTTTTAGCTATTGGCTCTTCAAGTTTTCTGCCTTGGTTCTTTAATGCTATTAATGCCTCCTTTAATATACAGCAGTTCTAAGTGCTTCTTCTCTAATCCTTAAATTTTTTGTTTAGTTCTGTATGCTTTATGGCTGTAATCCTTAAATTTTCTTCTTGGAATATCAACAAAGAGCATTCTTCTTTACTTTGCCTTCACTCTCTTCCTTTTCTCACCTGATCTGTGTATTATTGCTAGCTACTACTTGATGACGTTTACTATATGACAACACGAAATTCATGCCTATATATATGCAAATTATTAACGAAATGCAAAATAATTTAAATAAAGAGGAGTTCATGAAAATATACTTTGAACTTCTGATCCGTTTGAATGTTGAAAAGTGCGCGCGACTGAGAGTTAGATGAGTGAGGATGATATTTTATTTATACATAACCATTCTGTAACGGTTATTTCCTAATAACCGTTACAGAATCACTAAAAAAATAAAAACAAAATTATTTGCCTTTATGTAACGGTTGTTGAATAATAACCGTTACAGAATATAATAAATCTGTAACGGTTATTATCCAACAACCGTTACAGAAGGTTGATGCATTTTTTTCCCTGACCATGACGGAAATGTTATTACGGTTGTTTCATAATAACCGTTACAGATTTGTGGCGTCAATTTTCCCGCCTAATGCCTCACTATTCTGTAACGGTTATTTCAATAACCGTTACAGAAGTGCCGTTACAGAAGTGCCGTTACAGAAGATCCTTTTTCCCGTAGTGGTTGTATACAAAAGATAAAATTGGTTAAATTTTGAGTTGGCCAATTGTAATTGAAAGCTCGGTGTGACATTTTGCTTGTAATTTTTGTCTATAATTAATTCTGTTTTTGTGACAGAAAATTGGATGTGTGATGTCGTATTTATGTTGACGTTTTTCTGTCTTTTTTTCCTGACGACATGAGCACTACAACTGCTGATTTTCATCAATGATCATAGGTCGCAATAGTAGGATTTTGTCGTACGAACTATTGTCATGAGTAAGAATAACTATCATCTGAAAAAAAGGGGGAAATTTGATTTATGCTACTGTAAAAATTCGAAATTCTAAATATGCCAGTACAAAACGTCTAATTATTTTTATACCATCCATTGATTGATAAGACCATTATACCCTTTTAAATATACAAAAAAACCTCTATTATAAGTGTTGACTTGATATTAAATTCCATTACAATATCGTATTATAAAAAATCAATTTTCTTTCACTCTCTTTTAAATATGTCAATATACTAACTGAAAGCATTTCTTAATTTTTTGTATGGCGAAAGTGCTTAAATTGGATTAGTTGCAAAAACTGCATTTCTCAGAATAATACCAATATAGGTTTGACAATATATTGAACTGGTACCAAGTCACTAAAGCACTGTTACCGAATCTAGACTGTCATCAGGTAGGAGGTGGTGCAGAGCCACCAGTTTCGTGCGTGGTTGAGTGTGTGTGTGCGGCAGCGGGCAGCAGCCATCAGATATGGTTCAAATCTTGAGTGAGAAAAGGTATTGGGAGAGAGACATCCGTACAGATGGAAGAGATGGTTTGGAAAGGGGTATTCTTGACATTTTAAAAAAAGTCTGACATAAATTAAATGACATATCTGAAATCTATTCTATTTTCATTATAAAATAATGATAAATATCAAATATATCATATGTGCGATTTTGTGATGGCACAGGTGGAATTAGTTATTTTGTAGTGGCATTTTTAAAATTAAAGCATTTTGCAATGGCATAAAATAAATAAATTGTTTAAAAAAAAATGTTCTTGATAAGACATTTCTTATTATCGCATGTTGTGTTGAAGTTATTTCACCGAGAACGACAACTAGCTAGGTCTGTCGGGTGCTGATCCGGACAACAAATAATTTAATCCGAACAATATTTTTAACATTTGATGATCAAACTGCCCTAATCATTATGTTATATTGTGTTGCCTAAATTATCCTAATAAATATCTTTAATTATAGCCCTCAAAAGCTTCCTTTAATTAATCTTTCTAAATATTTCTTGTATTTTTACATTAAGAAGGCACAAGTAGAATCTCGTCTCCTAAAATTAGGGATGAAAACGGATTGGATACGGAGCGAATGTTGGTCTTCTCATATTCGCATCTATATTTTTTTTCTGGATACGAATACGAATGTGTTCGAATACGGATACGGTTCGGATATTAAACGAATACGGATACGGTTCGGATATTTTCAGATACGGAGTCGAATACGAATATATTTTGTCGGATACGGATAACATTTTAATCTTTTTTTATTTATTTACAATAGCATTTTCTCTAAATATAATGTTATTCAATATACTCAGCGTCTATATTAGTACTTCGTCAAGATCCGTACTAGTACATGCGAATGAATATCTACTATTTTTCATTGTTTGAGCCAAATGAGCATTTCTTTAAAATATGAAAGTTAATTTTAATAACATTGCCTTCAATTACAATGTACAACTTTAGAAGTATACTTCTTTAAAATCAAAGAAAGCAAATTTATTTATTGGGTTTCAACTTTCAACACATAAATAAAAGGCTAAAAGTGAAAGCAAATAAGAGACATCCTAAAATTGCAAGTACTACATAAGTGTTAGAGATATGTCCTAGAAGCCAATCTTATTAGGCTACTTCTATGGTTTATGTTATTGGTGATTTCAGATCACTTGTTCTTTGATTTACTCGTTGACAGTTCATTCAGGTTGAGGATCTGAATTATAGATCACTGTTTTTCATTTAGTGGTAAATGACAACGATAAATCTAGAAGTCCATAATCTTGATAATTAACAAATGACATTAATTATCTATAAGATTAGTATGCAAGTTAAGCGATGATTAAGTTCTATTAATCATAGGTTAAGAGTAACCAATTTGATTGCATATGTATATGTTATTGAACATAGTACAGGACTGGACCCCACGAAATAAATATATGGATTGTGTTACGTGTCATTATTTATTTCGTTATGATTTTGGTTCTAAGTTTGAGATGATTATCTTTTCCTCATGAGGATAGATGCTATAAATCATGTCTACCGCTGATTCCTGATAAAGGCTGCTATACGGACTTGGATTTAAGTATTCTTGATTGTGCGGGGAAAATCTAATTATCAAGAAAACCGTATGTCCCTCATTAATTCACTTAGTGAGTGACGATATCTCTTTGGGCCCCTTGATGGAGATAGATTGTTTGCTAGCAACTGATGCAATTATCTCTAGATCAAGAAACGTATAATCTGCAAGAATGTGTTGGAGTAATGTCCTAGAAGTCAATAATTTAATGACTTAAATATTAGTTTATGTTTTGGATGATATTTTATCATCTGTTCCTAGGTTTATTATTGACAGATCATTCAGGTTGAGGATCTGAATTGTAGATCTCTGTGGATCATTCTTTAGAATGACAATAATAAATCTAAACGGTCCATAATCTTGATAATTAACAAGGAACATTAATTATCATATAAGATTAGTATGCAAGTTAAATGATGATTAAGTTCTACAAATCATAGGTAAAGAGTTACCAACTTAATTGCATATGTATATGTTATGGAACATAGTACAGGACTTGACCCAACGAAATAAACATATGGATTGTGTTATGTGTCATTGTTTATTTCGTTATGATTTTGGTTCTAAGTTTGAGATGATTATCTTTTCCACATGAGGATAGGTTCTATAAATCTCGTCTACCGCTGATTCCCGTTAAGGGCTGCTATACGGACTTGATTTACGTTCTCTTGAATTGTGCGGGGAAAAGCTAATCATCAAGAAAACCGTATGTCCCTCATTAATTCACTTAGTGAGTGACGATATCTGTTTGGGCCCCTTGATGGAGTTGGATCGTATGCGCGCAACTAAGCGATCAACTCTAGATCAAGAAACGTATAATCTGCAAGAATGACACATTCCTATCTTGGATTATACGATGATATCGTGAGACATAAGAATCAAAATAGAGAAATATAATTATTCTCTTATGCAGGATTGCAATATTGTAGCAGTACACTATTTGTGCGAATTGGGAATTAAATAGCGATTTAATTCCATGTCCAACTTAGCATAAATCCTCAAAGGGTCACACAAAATAGAGTTTTGACCAAGACAGTGCATTATTTATTTATTCGCAATAGTTCGTATTGCGGAAATATGATAAGATGATTAATTAATTATATACCGTTATAATTAATTAAGTCAAATGGATCATATTGAAATAAATTAATGTATTGGCTAATCCTAGAATAATTATTAATTAGTTAATAATTATTTTAGCTCGACACAATTTAATATAAATAGTTATATTAATTTATTGGGCCAATATTTATGTATTAAATGTATAACCCAATTGAAGAGCATTTGGAGTAGGTTCTAATTATATGAATTAGAGGCCTAAACAATTGAGATGAGAGGCCCAAAAGTCCATTATAGGACCAGCCATATAGGGTGGTAGGTAGGTGGCATTCTTGTAAATAGATGGTAGGAGGTAGGTAGGGTTTGTGCACTATATAAGGAGGTGTATAGTAGCAAAATCCAACCTTCTTTCTTTCCTTCTCCTAGCCGCCACCTCCTTCTTCCCCATGAGGCCGGCGCCACTCTCTCCTCCTCTCCTCCATTTGCTCATGTGTTGAGCTACAACTCTCCACCAAAATCAAATAGGTTGATTCTTGAAGAGGGTTGATCCTTAGGATTAGCTTTGTTCTAATCGAATCGCTAGCACGAATCGATTTAGACCTTGGTTAATCTCTAGGTGGACTCGAGGCGATTTGGAGACGAAGGAGAAACACCCCATCGATTCCCATGCCGTAGGATCGAGCCCCGCGAATACGATTTCGCGGGAGGTACAGATTTCTCCTCTTTCTCTTTGTGTCTATTGCTTAAAGTACTAGATCTCGTGTTGCTTGTGTTTTAATTGGATTAATTAAGCGTAATTAGTCACAAAATTAAAATTGGGCAATTTCCTAACAGAATGACACGTTCCTATCTTGGATTATACGATGATATCGTGTGACATAAGAATCAGAATAGAGATATACATTTATTCTCTTATGCAGGATTAAAATACTATATCAGTACACTATTTATGCGAATTGGGAATCACAACGTGTTGCTAGATACCGCTCGTGATTATTGGAATTAAATAACGATTTAATTCCATGTCCAACATAGCATAAATCCTCAAAGGTTCACACAAATAAAGCTTTAACCAAACAGTGCATTATTTATTTATTCGCAACAGTACGTATTACGAAAATATGATATGTTGATTAATTAATTATATACCGTTGCGGACCGTTATAATTAATTAAGTCAAATAGATCATATAGAAATAAATTAATGCATTTGCTAATCCTAAAATGATTATTAATAAGTTAATAATTATTCATATTCACCATATTTTATTTGAGCTGTTCGGATTTTAATTAAATGTTAATTAAAAGGGCCGAAATTGAGAACTATTGGAAAGACCAAATAATGGAATAAAGTAATGGACCAAGCCAACAATTGTTGTAGGCCTTCTTGGCCCATGAAAAATGCGGCAACCCTAGGGGCATAATTGACCATTCAAAAGGTTGGTAGGTAGATCAAGAGAGCTCTATATAAAGGGGTTTATTTTGGGGAAACCCTAGCCACCTTTCTATTTTCTCTCTCCTTCCTCCATAGCCGAAATTCCAAAAAGGGGAGAAAAAATTTCAGAATTTATTTCTCTTCCTCTTTGCTCTTTCCATTATTTTCGTTAGGGCTCATGTGTTGAGATTTAGCTACTTCATTAATATAGATTAATTGGAAGAAAAGCTAGGAACAAAGGATTAGCTATCTCTCTTTGCTTAGGCTAGCACAAAAACCTTAGAGGTTGGTTAATCCTTTTGGTGGATTCTAGGCCGTCGAAGGAAGAAGAAGGGAGTGCACGCCATCGACGTCAAAGCCGTTGGAACGAGCCTCTTGGTTGCGATACCAAGAGAGGTATATTTCCACCACTTCTCTCTTGTGTTGAATGGCTTTTGTACTAGATCCGTTTTGTGTGTTGTTTTGATGACTTAATTAGTTGGTAATTAGCACAAAAATGAAAATTAGCACACTTCCTAACAATAAGTACAAATCTAATAGAATTGATTAATAAATTCAGTTTTTCCACAATTTGAATTGCAACAGTATATTTAACTATTCAATGTCTATTTATATCATGTTACCTTAATTGTCATCATATATTAAAATAGTATATTAATCATATATAATCATCATAATTAGAGAAAAAAAATTAATTTTAGTGTTGTTATCATATATAATCATCTCAATAATAGAAAATAAAAATAATTTTATGTTACTAGTCCAAATAAAAATATTATTGTAAGAGAATTTATCTAATAAAAATTAAGTATTTTCTAATTAAAAGTATTCTCTAATGTAGATAAGTAGTTATATTAATCACCTTATGCCGTTAAAGATACGGATAAACAGATTAATATCTATCGGATACAGATAATATCCATGTCGGATACGAATACGATCGGATATTGTCAAGAAACTCAAAACCATATCCGCATCCATATTTTTTTGGCGAATACGAATATGAATACGGACATGTTTGGATACGGATACGGATCGGATATTACGCGCATTTTTCGAATTTGGATACGGATCGGAGCGGATTTTATCCGCTCCGTTTTCAACCCTACCTAAAATGCACCTTGCTTTTTGTTTTTATTTTTATTTTACTGATCAGCAAGGTTTAATTTGTGCCGATATATATTTGTGTGTATATGTCATCTATGCAAATATGTCAAGTACATGATATTTAGAATTAGATTTGATTGGATTTTCAGAATATTGTTTAGGATAGTTTTCTATAATTGTGTTTTGATTTGTTTCCTTTTCATTGTATCTCTCTATTATATATTGTTGGAAGGAGAAGAAATAAAACAGAAGATAGATTTTCATCTCAAATTTGTTATTTGTCATGGTATCATAGAGCCAGGTTTAATCACCATGGTGACAACCTTAAACCGATTTGATTTGCTCGAGGATGTCGAGAGCGACGGCTCCTCATTTCTAATTACAGCTGTGGAGAAGAAGTTCGCAGTGAAGAAGACCATTATTCCAATGGCCATGGCACCGGCTTCGAAATTTGGTACTAGGTGTGATATTGCTGCCAAGGCGCAGCATGTGCTATCAGAACACCTGAAGCGATCGGTGAAAAAGAAGGTGCAACTAGTTTCCAAGGATGAGGAGCGAGGTGCAGCCAGAGTGCAGGCGTGTTCAATGCGGGTGCACTTAGGTGCATCCAGTGGCAAGAAGCCAAGTAGAGTCGACAATAGAGTGCAGGTGCACCCAGTGCAGGTGCACTGTGCGAATGCTGGTGCCCCCTACAATGCACCCGATGGACCAGACAAGAAGCAAGAGTCAAAAGTCCTCATACCTGGACTCTCTGACTTCCAGATGCAGCAAATCATGGCTATCCTAGCCAATTCCAATAAAGGTGCATCTCACAATGCAGTTGCATCTCTGAAATGGATATTGGACAGTGGTGCATCTCATCATATGACTGAAGATTATGAATGCCTACAAGGCGTTTATGATATTGTACCTTCATCAGTTGGACTTCCGAACGGGACTCAAACCGTGGCTAAACATGAGGGACAAGTAGTTCTACAAGGAAAACTCACTCTTAGAAAAGTTTTATATGTGCCCACATTGAATTGCAATCTCATATCACTTAGTAAACTTGTATCAGATAATGATTATTTTGTTATATTCACTAATGAGCTATGTGTCATTCAGGACCGCAATTTGAGGATGCCGATTGGAGTGGGTGAGCTAAGAGATGGGGTCTACTATTATCGTCCATTAGGACCGAGTCAAGTTTTTCATACAAGAAAGGAGACAACCTATGATTTGTGGCATCAACGAATGGGTCATCCTACTAATAAGATAACTTGTCTTTTTCCTGGTGTTGAAGGTGGTGTTGATATGACAAATGGTGTGTGTGACATTTGCATGCGCTCCAAACAAAGTAGAATACCTTTCCCGGTGAGTTCAAATAAATCAGATGAACCTTTTGAAATGATACATTGTGATATTTGGGGTCCTTATAGTGTTACCTCTCATTGCGGTGCACACTATTTTCTTACTATTGTTGATGATTTCACTCGTGCTGTGTGGGTATATCTGATAGCCGAAAAGAGTGAAGTTGCTAGCTTGATTCAGTCATTTTGTAAAATGGTACAAACTCAATTTTGTAGACACGTTAAATGTGTTAGGAGTGATAATGGGGCCGAGTTCAAATCTGGACTCGTGTCAAAGTTTTATGCTGAAAATGGAATTTTGCACCAAACCTCGTGTGTAAGAACCCCACAACAGAATGGAAGAGTTGAAAGAAAACATAGACACATTCTTAATGTAGCAAGAGCATTGAGGTTTCAATCGAACCTTCCACTTGAATTTTGGGGTGAGTGCATCCTCACAGCTGCATTCCTCATTAATAGAACACCCACTCCATTGCTACAAAATAAAACTCCTTATGAAATGTTGTTTGGAAAAACACCATCTTATGCTGCAGTTCGCACATTTGGTTGCTTGTGTTATACTCACAAGTCTGGAGTATCCAATAAATTTGATAGTAGAAGTAGAAGATGCGTGTTTGTGGGATATCCTTTTGGAAAGAAAGGCTGGCATGTTTATGATTTGGAGACAAAAGAATTTGTTGTTACACGTGATGTAGTGTTTTGTGAAAATGAGTTTCCTTTTAAACAAGTAAGGGGGAGTAAACCAAGACATGGTTCACCTACATTGATAAGTGAACATAACTATACAGACACAACAGATCAGAATGCAGATACATGCACCCGGACCTAGTGCGAGTGCATTAGGTGAGAGTGCACCCGGACTTAGTGCGAGTGCATCGAGTGAGAGTGCACCCGATTATGGTGCAGGTGCATCAGGTGACAGTGCACCCAGTCATGATGTAGGTGAATCGGGGGAGAGTGCGCCCGGTTATAGTGTAGGTGCATCGGGGGAGAATGCACCCGAATCCAGTGCAGGTGCATCGGGTCAAAATGTGCCCGAACTGAGTGCAAGTGCATCGGGTCAGAATGTGCCCGAACTGAGTGCAGGTGCATCAGGTCAAGATGTACCTGGACATAGTGCACCTGCATCAGACCTGATTGGTCGTGGTCAACGATCTCGCAAGCCTCCGGCTCATCTTCAAGATTACATATGTTATACAGCATTTTGTGACCCATCTAAAGCTCACCCCACAACAATCGACTCCTCAGGTAGTCTCTATCCAATAGCTCAATATTTGAATTATAACAAATTTTCTATGGCACATAGGATTTTTCTAGCTGCAGTTACAGCAGGAAGAGAACCACATCACTTTGGGGAAGCCGTAAAAGATGCCAATTGGAGAAATGCGATGCAGTCAGAAATAGATGCACTGGAGCGCAATGAGACATGGACTATAGAAGATTTGCCTCCAACGAAGACTGCAATTGGATGCAAGTGGGTGTATCGTATCAAGTACCACTCAGATGGGAGCATTGAACAGTACAAGGCACGGCTGGTCGTTCTTGGTAACCGCCAAGTAGAGGGATTTGATTATACTGAAACTTTTGCTCCAGTTGCGAAGATGGTTAGTGTGAGAACCTTCTTGGCTGTGGCTATTGCAAAAGGATGGGAGTTGCATCAAATGGATGTACATAATGCATTTTTGCATGGTGATTTGAATGAAGAGGTCTATATGCGTCTACCGTCAGGATTCAATTCTTCTCAACCTGGCAAGGTGTGCCGATTAAGGAAATCTCTTTATGGATTGCGTCCAGCTCCGCGAATGTGGTTTTCTAAGTTGAGTGCAGCCTTGCAATCCTATGGATTTGTTCAGTCAAAAGCTGATTATTCGTTGTTTTCCTACACCAAAGGTGATGTTTTTCTGGCCATTCTTGTGTATGTCGATGATTTGGTTATTGCTGGGAATAATTCAGAAGCTCTCAAAAGGTTTAAACAGTACTTGAGTAGTACCTTTCACATGAAGGACCTTGGAGCTCTTAAATATTTTCTTGGCATAGAGATAACACGTGGGTCAGAGGGTCTGTTCTTATGCCAGCGCAAATATACACTTGATATTTTGGCTGAAAGTGGGTTGCTTGGTGCTAAACCTGCAGCTTTTCCTATTGAACAAAACCATCAATTGTTGACAGCAACGGGTCCACTTTTGGATGAACCTGAGCGGTATAGGAGAATTGTAGGACGCCTAATCTACTTAACAATCACAAGGCCTGAGTTGTGTTATTCGGTGCATGTATTGGCTCAGTTTATGCAAGCTCCCCTCCAAGCACATTATGATGCCACTATTAGAGTCTTGCGGTATTTGAAAGGCAATCCAGGGCAAGGAGTTGTGCTTCGTGCTGATAGTGACCTTCGATTGTATGCCTACTGTGACTCGGATTGGGCGACTTGTCCATTGACTAGACGCTCATTAACCGGATACTTTGTGATGTTGGGACGATCTCCTATCTCTTGGAAAACCAAAAAGCAACACACTGTCTCTCGATCCTCGGCTGAAGCAGAATATCGCTCAATGGCAACCACTGCTTGTGAGTTGACATGGCTCAAGTCTCTTCTTCAATTTCTTGGTGTTTCACATACACAACCAATGAAATTATTTTGTGATAGTCAAGTTGCTATTCACATTGCATCTAATCCAGTTTTTCATGAGCGTACCAAACACATCGAGGTGGATTGTCAATATGTGAGAGATATTATTCGTGCTGGACACATCATTACTTCACATGTACGAACTACAGAGCAATTGGCAGACATCTTCACAGAAGCTCTTGGCAAGCGGCAATTTCATTATCTACTCAGCAAGTTGGGCATACGAGATCTTCATGCTCCAACTTGAGGGGGAGTGTGCCGATATATATTTGTGTGTATATGTCATCTATGCAAATATGTCAAGTACATGATATTTAGAATTAGATTTGATTGGATTTTCAGAATATTGTTTAGGATAGTTTTCTATAATTGTGTTTTGATTTGTTTCCTTTTCATTGTATCTCTCTATTATATATTGTTGGAAGGAGAAGAAATAAAACAGAAGATAGATTTTCATCTCAAATTTGTTATTTGTCATAATTTGATTAACAATCTTATTTCAATCATTACCAATTTTGTCCCAAAATTCATGTTTATTTAATTTTGCAAATTTTATTTTTGTCTTGTTGTTTTGACCGATATTGTGCATCTTTTAAGTTTTCCTTGATAATACGAATATTTTATTATAGTATTTTGAAATAACAATATTGTTCTACTTCATGATCTGAAATTGATGATGAATTAGAACAAAATTGTAGGAATTGCATACAGTGAGCAGAATATTTATCTCATGCAATGAAATATTTCAACCATGTCTAAATTACATATCTAAGTGTGATTGATGAAATTATGTGCTTGGTGTTGAAAAAAGAAAGTAGCCAACCAAAACTGAAAAGGTTGTTCGGATAAAGCAGGAGAAAAATACGAGCTCACTTGCATAGGAGGGGCAGTATTGTCATTTGTGAAAGAGCTTTGTTGTTCGGATTAAATTGTTTGTTGTCCCGATCAACACCCGGTCCGTCCCACTTCGGGTCGCAAAATAAGGTTTGACTATGTCAAACTTCAATCAAAGTCAAACAAAGGTCCCAATCCAATAACTTGAAAATACCAAAAATACCCCCGAAAAAACCTCCCCAGATCGCTACCCCAAACCCCAAACCCTTTGTGCTTCTGACAAAGACACTAAACCTCTCCAGATCGCTGCCCCCTTCAGGCACGTATTAAAGCTTTCAATTGAGCTATTCAGCTTGTATTCCATAAAAGAACACTTTACAATCTCACTTCAAAACATTATTGCTCTATCAATTCAGATAAAAAACTTGTTTCTAATTCCTGTTTTGCTTGGAAGCGGCTTTGTCCTTTCATCACAGAGTTGCCTTTGGTGCTTCTGATGCGGACACTTTAAACCTCCCCAGCTGGCTACCCCTTCCTCCAGGCACTTATTTTGAGCAATTTGGCTTCACTGTTTGGTGTTGTCTGAAATTACAAACCTTGCTATCAGTCCATTCAATAATTTGTAAACGTATGTTTACAATATTTTTATGCAGAACACCAAGTAGCTCGCTGCCACTGCAGCAACACATGCGCAGGTCAGATAATGCAACAACCCTCCTCCCATCCTCAGAAGCTAGAATCTTCTGTTTCAGAAAAAAAAAAAGGGGCGGGGGGGGGGGGGGGGGGTTTGGGGTTTGTTGTTGGGGCGGAGGGTGGGGGGTGATTTCTAATTTCAATGTACAGCTTTTGTTCTTTCATTTCATTATTTCTAACTTTTAATTAATCTTAAATTTTAAAATTGGTACATGTACTGGATGCAAGACACTTGGAGCTGTTCCTGGAGGAAGGCTACAAGAATGGAACTTGGCAATTTGAGAAAAATGGCTACGATTGCATCCCTGTCCATCGTGATGTAGCCATCGGTGCAATATTCGACCTGACAAGCATGTGGTCTCCTACCTCTTCCCGTATGATTACATATAACATGAACTACCTATTTAAATTTCAATTTAAAAATGATTGATTAATAGGTAAATAGGTAGTTCATGTGGGCCTATTTAAATTTCAAAAGATTGGGATATTACAACACTCTGATCTAATTAAAAATGATTTACTATATGTTTGGGCAATATCAGATATGTGCTTCATTTACTATATGTTTGTAGAGATTTTAAAATCAAAATCCTGCGCTGGGCCAACTCCCTTCAAAGCAAAGATAGGCTCCCATTCTCTAGCTGTTAGCGTCAAACTCGAAGAAAATAATGGTAAATAAAGTTTGTTTAATTTGCATTGTTATAATTAATAATATTAATTATTTATTAAATGACGTATATAATTTAAATTGAACCAAGTTCATTTATGAAATATAATTAAAGGGTGCATTGATTTTGATGAAAAATCAATGGACCAGATTTATTCAAATATGATCCTTTCAATTACCTTAGTTATTTATTCTGAAATTTTATTAGAAAGTGGCACCTTTCCCATTTTTTCGCCCATAAAGAAAACTAGAAATTTCAAAAAAAGAAAAACGCCATTCTGCCATCATTTTGGACTAAGGGAAATTGGAGAAGATCAAATTTCCGTATCAAGATGTCTTCTCTACAAAATTGTAAGTTCTAACTTATGAAATTTATTTAATTTTATATGAATTACGTGATCCTTTATTAGGTAATTTCAGAAATATTATTAAGAATTAAATATTTCAAATATCTAACATTTGGTATCGGAGCGGTACGTAATTTCATATAAAATTACTACAAAAATCTTGATTTACTTACTGAAATTTAATGATATTTTCGTACTTCAGTCATTAATTAATGGTAATTTTTGAATATGTATTTGATGGATTTTTACACAATTAATTTTTTCTAGAATATACAATATGTAATTTCATATACAATACAATATACAGAATTATTTTCGTAATTATTCTCTGTGTGCAAATTGGAGATGGAAATCATTAGTTTCTTTGATTCCTTCTTTGCCTTCACATGTGCACGAAACGGGAAGAGAGAGAAAGAATAGATGCTTGTCATATGGATTTTGTGCGTCAGTCTTGATTGTATACAAAGGGGTAGAATAATTTCTCTGTCCAACCCATATCAGAGCCCTTTATTTTGGCGACCGTTCGCGAAATTGTCTTATTTGGTTAAGATCTGGGAAGGACGAAAATGTTAATAACGAAATTGTATAGGATCTCAATTAATTCTTTCTTCCTTGCGCGATTGGAATTCTTTGACCCTGGTTCCTCTGGTCCCCACTAAAATTACTCTAAACCAAGTACATGAGTACATATGGTAATATTTAATTTAATTAGAAGAGGTAATTTCTTTTATTTTTATATCACAAAATTTATCATCATAATCTTTTACGTGTATGATTTATAAAGTATTCAAAAATCATTTATAATTTTATGATGTGTTAATTTTTAACCGTACATGATTTTTGTATGATTTATATGTGATAAATTTATTAAGTATATGATTTTATATTATATATATCAAGTAACCCAACGGAACTATGTTATATATAATTTATAGTCATATAAATTTACTTTTAATATTTGGTCGTTATCAATTTTACCAACTTTAATTGTGACTACCATTTTATTAAAAGAACTATGTTTTACATCATGTTTATTGTATTACTATTATGTTGCACGTTTAATAAATTATAAATATCAATTTTACCAACTTTAATTGTTAAGTATAATTTATTAAATGAATTTCGTCTTATGTTTTCAATTTATTTCTGCCCAACGATGATATGAATTGATTTTAATGGATCAACTATTAAACCTGAAATATTAATTGGTGTTTTATTATTTCAGATTAGTTAATTATTAGTCCCCTAATTATAGTTGATCTAATTTATTTAATTTTATATGTCTGTGGATTTTAGTTAATAGTAAGCATTTTATTTGTCATGATGAATTTGCAGCATTGAACAATATTAGTACCAAAATGTCTGGAATACCATTGTTGAATGGAACTAATTTTTCAACTTGGAAAGAGCAACTCGAGATCTGTCTTGGTGTTCTTGAAATGGACCAAGCATTACGTATGGATAAATCTGAGAAACCAAAGGATGATGCTCCAGATGAAGCAAAAACTGCTTATGCAAAATGGGAGCGTTCTAATCGCATGCCTCTCATGATTATGAAAACCACCATTTCTTTGGCAATTCGGGGAGGCATTCCTGAAAAGAATGTTGCTAGTGAACTTTTTACTGCTAAAGAATTTTTAGCCTCTGTTGAGGAGCAGTTTAAGAGTACATCAAAGGCTAATGCAAGTGCTCTCATAATGAAAATTCTCACTACCAAGTATAATGGGACTAGCGGTGTACGTGAACATATCATGATGATGATGTTAGAGTTATGTCCTAGAAGTCAATAATTTAATGACTTAATTATTAGTTTATGTTTTGGATGATATTTTATCATCTGTTCCTAGGTTTATTATTGACAGATCATTCAGGTTGAGGATCTGAATTGTAGATCTATGTGGATCATTCTTTAGAATGACAATAATAAATCTAAACGGTCCATAATCTTGATAATTAACAATGAACATTAATTATCATATAAGATTAGTATGCAAGTTAAGTGATGATTAAGTTCTACAAATTATAGGTAAAGAGTTACCAACTTAATTGCATATGTATATGTTATGGAACATAGTACAGGACTTGACCCAACGAAATAAACATATGGATTGTGTTATGTGTCATTGTTTATTTCGTTATGATTTTGGTTCTAAATTTGAGATGATTATCTTTTCCACATGAGGATAGGTTCTATAAATCTCGTCTACCGCTGATTCCCGTTAAGGGCTGCTATACGGACTTGATTTACGTTCTCTTGAATTGTGCGGGGAAAAGCTAATCATCAAGAAAACCATATGTTCCTCATTAATTCACTTAGTGAGTGACGATATCTGTTTGGGCCCTTGATGGAGTTGGATCGTATGTGCGCAACTAAGCGATCAACTCTAGATCAAGAAAAGTATAATCTGCAAGAATGACACATTCCTATCTTGGATTATACGATGATATCATGAGACATAAGAATCAAAATAGAGAAATATTTTTATTCTCTTATGCAGGATTTAAATACTGTAGCAGTATTCTCTTATGCCGTAGGATCGAGCCCCGCGAATACGATTTCGCGGGAGGTACAAATTCCACCTCTTATCTCTTGTGTCGAATGAGCTTATGTACTAGATCTCGTGTTGCTTGTGTTTTAATTGGATTAATTAAGCGTAATTAGTCACAAAATTAAAATTGAGCAATTTCCTAACAGTGGTATCAGAGCCAGGTTCCGATCTTAAGCTTTTTTTACACTTAATTAAGAGAAATTGACTAATTAACGGATTAGTAGAGATGATGCGTTTGTTTTCTGTCTGGAAATGGCATTTTCTGTGTTGTTTCGCGTTTTTCGCTATGATATGTTCTCTGGAAGTTTTTTCCATCTACATAAAAGTTGTAGATCTGTTGATTGTGATTCTTTTGGCGTTAGATTCACATTTTTTTGAAATTATATGGATTTATTGTGAATAAAACGGCGACGGTGCGCAGAACCAGTTTCTGTTCGCACTGTCCTGTTTGAATGGCTTGAAAGATTTATATTTTGAATATAAGTACCAGTGTTCTATGGCTAGAATTAAAGAGGACTTGAAACTCTTTCTGAGAATATCTAGATTGTTGCATGACTCGGATTAATTTGTGGGTTTTCAAGTATGAAAAGGAAGATCTTGTCAGATCCAGTTTATTGAGCAAATCGATTGTTCTAATAAACTCTACCAACTGAGAACTCTTTTCAAAATTCTGTTTAAATGGAGTTGTTCTATTTTGAGTTAGGATTCCAAGAAAATTAGTTTCATAATTTTTCATGAAAGTTTGGACCTTCAACTAGCTTACAATATTTCGATCGACAGTCTGTTCCAGTACAGAATTTGTTGATTGTTTAGTATGGAACTTGAATTTTTTGAACTGAACTTGGTTATTTTCTTTTCATGAATGGATAGCCTGTAGTCTAAACTAGTTTTTCTATATATGTTGTATATATAAAAACTGAATAGAAGGTGGTCTAACAGACCAAATGGTTGAGAGGATAAGCGGAAAATCTCATAACGGTGTTTCGTGCACTTGTAAGAGATTTGTCTTTTTTGATTCTCCCAGATGGTTTAAGATCTCTTCTTGAAATTTTTATTGATAATCACAACAATGATAAGGAGCTTAAGTAATTTATTTGAGAATTTTTGGAGACCAAAAACTATTATTTTTGTTGGATTCCATTAGTTACGTTTTTTGGTAAATTACTGTTTTTCTAATTATTAAAACTAGTTGAAAACAATTAGAATACTCCTTGTTTGATCTCCTTTCAGTTATGGGATGTTGAATGAACTTTCTAAATGAATTTAAACAATTTTCTAAATGAATTTTTGTTCCTTTATTTTATATAGGATTTAGATCCTTATAGAATTTAGTGGGAGGGACAAGGATTAGATTAGTTTTGCTTCATGGACGATGTGGCGAAACTAATGCAAGCGGGAGCCATACAAACCCACAACTATGGATGAGATGCTTATATGTGATTGCTATGAATTGTTATAGGCTAGGTATGGGTGTATGCTTACACGACCACCAAACAAGTGTCATATGTTTTGTTAGTCCCAAAACTAAAAACGAATAAGTGAAATCGCCCTCCTTCTCTCTATCCCCTTCACGCCGATTGTCACTCATGGCGCGGTCCGCCCAAGCGGACGTCATGGTTGCCAATTCGGTAGTCGGGGTGCAACTAGCTAAGATTTGCAAGGAGCAAATAGTGAGAGGTTACTTTTCGATGGACCCAACTAGAGTTTGGACATCGGGGCGAAGTTCGTAATATACTTAGATATTCACAAACCAAGAATCATATGGAACGATATGATTGGTTGGAGAACCTACCTTGTCTAATTAAGTAGGGTGAAGTGCCATAGCAGGCTCTACTTGATGAAAACCGGGATCTTGGAAAATCAACTACATTTGGGACATTAAATAAATATAGTGGGAGTTTTATTTGTTATAAATAAAACAATTGCATAAACTAAATGATCTTAAATTGATTTTGTTATAGATGTAAAAAATTGTTAATTTTGTTGCGATCAATTTTTGAAAATTAACAAACTCGTTTCTAAAAGTATTTACTTAAAGAAGTAATACCGATTCCTAAGACACGATATTAGTGAAAAGAAATTTGAGCATGTCAATTCCCAAAACTTTCTCAAACTACCCGAACGTATCAACGCGATGATTGATTGACTTTTGGCGAAAAGTTATTCAATAAAGCGTATGGCTAATATCCTCATTTGAAATTTCTAGACCTTTGAATTAGAGAATTCATATGGACTAGATTTAACTCGTACGCTCTTATCCACTTACTCAAGGAAGTGTTCTTGGAGAAAGTAGATATTAACTCCATCATTTATGATCGAGTATAAAGAGTATGAGTTGACAAAGAGATTCTTCTTTTATAAAAGGATACATGGACGTTTCATTGGCTTACAAATCGAAAGATTTAAGTAGCTAATTGTTAACTAGAGATATTGATCTCCGATATCAAGGATTATTGATATTGTCATACGATCTCTTTCTAGTATTAAAGGATATGACGTTACCTTTTACGCACACTTGTTGGTGAAAAATGTAATTGGTTAAGTATTCAATAAATACTTCACCAAGGTATGAGTTGAAATTTCGAGACTCTCATTTATGACCATACGTCACATGAGATGTTTCATTTGCCGTTTATGGGAGGCATTTGAAAGGTTGTCCGAAATACCATGATTGTGACGATTAGAAATATTCTAATCCTAAAGTGTATTTGTCGTTCAAATTATCTCACTATTTACACTAGTAACTTGATACTAGTTCATATGATCGCATTTAACGAAATGTGTTAGCAATGAAGAATAAGAGAAATATTGAGAGATATAAAGTAAACTCCGTATATGAAATGACTTATTCGTTTAAGTCATTACCATTGAATACGTAGAGTTATCTTTATTAAGAGTTTGTTTAGGAATTGAAGGTTGCATACCTTAATCCTAACTTCTCAAAACATCTCCATTTCATATTCGATGAAATGGATGATTATGTTTAATAAAAGACAAGTTCTTTTATTTTGGATTTGTTTATATGATTTCATGCATCTTGATTGAATTTGCTTGAAATAGATAAGCAAGTTTTGAATGACAAATAGGATGCGTAAGACTTGACATAAAGTATTTGACTTTCATGTTATATATAACCGCTTAGTCACATACATAAACGAGAATCGCATTACGAGAGTCTCCGTAACGTAGAGCTCATAATTCAATTCGATTTCAAATCGATTGATATGCGAATCATGTTTGTTAAATGACAAAAGCGCATTTAACCTATGAAGGTTTATGGACAAGTGAACTAATTAGGACTTATACATATCGATGTATAAAAACCTATAAGTACTTGTGCAATGAAAGGTTGTTGATACTTTACTACTTAACCAACGATCATTGTAGATATTAACATATCTATTTGATAAGGTATAAGTATGAATCTTTTGACTAGTTCAAAGGAATTCAAGAGTAAAGTTTAAAAGGCCTTTCAAGAAAAATGGAAGTCTTACAATTAATCGTGGTAAATAAGTAGTGAAGTCATATGATTTGAAATATTATCTAAAGAGTATGAAAGTAGTTTCATAACTCGCTCCATGAGGAATAATATGTCCAAGAATGGAGGTATCGAACAATATGTTGTATAGTTCGATCGGTAATAAATCAAATTGACTTATTCGACTCGTATTAGGGAATTATGTTTGAGGACAATATTGTTTACACTGAATGATGTTCCATCGAAGTCTATTGGAGAAGATATCTTACGAGATTTTGATCTCTAAGTATAATACTTCTCGAGATTTGGTGTTGAGAAGCTTATTTCAAGTATTGTCGACTTGTAAGCTTAAACCAAATAAGACACTATAAGTTTGTAGGATATCTTAACTTAACCGAAATGTGCTACTTCTACAAACATGATAAGAACAAAGTAGTTGTTGGTAATCATAACGTAATCTTGTAGAATGATATTCTCAAGAAGAAGTAGTGGGAGTAAAGTGAGCATTAAAATAGTTTATGCGTTACTACAAGAAGTACTCTTATGGGAAACTTGTCACTCCATACATGGTACTTAGTGGGAGTTGAGCGAAACTTCATTCACAAGTTGTTTTGAAAGAAGTTTAATAGTGCGCTCCTTCCAATGAGGACTCAACCATCTCACGAGTTGATCATGATTCGAGAAACTCATGGAATATATATGAGGAGTCAAGAACTCGTTCGACAAATCATTGTGGAAGTAGTTCATGAACCTCAAGTACCAATCCTACAAAAGATCAACGAGAGTTGATTGCCTAAGCCGTTTGGTGCATTGGCTTCACGACATTCTCAAACTTAGCATATGAGAATCCGTTGATAAACAAGGAAACGATGGAACGATCCGATTCCACATATATGGTTCGAATTCATATGATCTTTAAATAAAATCCATGTATAACAACAAGGTATAGACCTTGGTTGATGTTCATGAAGGAGCAATCCATCAAGAACGTTTAGATCTTCAAAAGGAAAGATCGACATGGATAACAAATCGACTATGTACAAAGCGCGGCTTCTCGCTTGTAGCTATGTCTAAGTCGATGGCTAGTTGACTACGTACAAAGCACAACTTCTTGCTTGTGGCTATGTATAAGTCAATAAAGATCATTCTAGCAATAGTTGTATTTCATATATGTCGATATATGGAAAAACACATAAAACCGCCTTCTTCGTATGAATGAAGGAAGATGTTGTGCATTTGACACAAATCGAGGTTTATGTATTGCTAAAAACATACGCATGCTTCAAGGATCCATTAATGGATTAAAGCAAGTGTTGTGGAGATTGGAATAAAAGTTTTGACAATGAAGTCAAGGAGTTGAACTTCGTCAAAAGTATCTTGTATATACAAGATATTCAGTGGAAGCATAATTGTATTACTTGTATTGTTCAAGATAACAATTCATTAAATTGGGAATAACATTAAGAAAATGAATATTGTCGAGATCTCTTTGAAGAATGCTTTCTCAAATGAGAACTTGGGCGAAATCACCTAATCCTATGAAACAAAATCTATAAAGATAGATTATGATGGATGTTAGGTTTGAGCAAATATGCATATATTGACGAAGTGTTCTAGAAACACGAAAGTTACACTCCAAGAAAGGATGTCTAACTATACGTCACATGACATGACTTGAGTATTTAACTCGGTTTATTGCAACTCAATTCGAGAAAGTGCATGAAACAGTTCAAGCATTCTTTCATTATGAGTTTCATTTTGTACACCATATTTATGCATATGCCCCAATGTGTAGTATCCAAAGGATATGACAAACAGTTGTCAAATGGATACAAGAGAGACACATTTGGACGATAATCAAGGATATCCTCGAGTACCTTATGAGAAAGAGTGATATAATATTTCATCTCTTAAGATGAAAGAAATCTCGTGTAAGTTGTTACACTGATAAAATTTTTCAAAGGATTGATATAATCACGATTGAGCTACATATTTTGCTTAAAAGGTGGTGTTGTAAGTTTAGAAAGTGTTCTAAATGGAATATCACAACCGTTTCCGTCACCAAAGTAAAATACATAGCAACTTGTGAAGCAATAAAAGAAGTTTATTTTGGATCGAGTTCTTAGTCGAGCTATTATGGTTCTATGCATCTCGAACCACAACTTACTCCTAAAGAACCCAATGTAACATTGGAGATTCAAATATGATCTATAACGATATCACTTGATATCATATGATGATGATCAAGAATATATATATAGTAGTATATATATATATTGGGTCGAACAAATTTGGATAGGTTCGCGAACACAGCGAACACTCTAGCATGACCTCTACCTTGAGCAGTATACGAGATGCAGTTATGCATCCATACGTGGTGGACGTATGAGTAACTAGCTTTAAGCGTATTATTTATTTTGAGGTCCGAGACATGTATATATGTAGATATATGACATTGTTCTCAATTCTTCGTTGGTTAGAAGTCACTACTGATTGACTCTAGGCCAAGTGGGAGATTGTTAGAGTTATGTCTTAGAAGTCAATAATTTAATGACTTAATTATTAGTTTATGTTTTGGATGATATTTTATCATCTGTTCCTAGGTTTATTATTGACAGATCATTCAGGTTGAGGATCTGAATTGTAGATCTCTGTGGATCATTCTTTAGAATGACAATAATAAATCTAAACGGTCCATAATCTTGATAATTAACAAGGAACATTAATTATCATATAAGATTAGTATGCAAGTTAAGTGATGATTAAGTTCTACAAATCATAGGTAAAGAGTTACCAACTTAATTGCATATGTATATGTTATGGAACATAGTACAGGACTTGACCCAACGAAATAAACATATGGATTGTGTTATGTGTCATTGTTTATTTCGTTATGATTTTGGTTCTAAGTTTGAGATGATTATCTTTTCCACATGAGGATAGGTTCTATAAATCTCGTCTACCGCTGATTCCCGTTAAGGGCTGCTATACGGACTTGATTTACGTTCTTTTGAATTGTGCGGAGAAAAGCTAATCATCAAGAAAACCATATGTTCCTCATTAATTCACTTAGTGAGTGACGATATCTGTTTGGGCCCCTTAATGGAGTTGGATCGTATGCGCGCAACTAAGCGATCAACTCTAGATCAAGAAACGTATAATTTGCAAGAATGACACATTCCTATCTTGGATTATACGATGATATCGTGAGACAAAAGAATCAAAATAGAGAAATATTTTTATTCTCTTATGCAGGATTTAAATACTGTAGCAGTACACTATTTATGCGAATTGGGAATCATAACGTGTTGCTAGATATCGCTTATGATTATTGGAATTAAATAGAGATTTAATTTCATGTCCAACTTAGCATAAATCCTCAAAGGATCACACAAAATAGAGTTTTGACCAAGACAGTGCATTATTTATTTATTCGCAATAGTTCGTATTGCGGAAATATGATAAGTTGATTAATTAATTATATACCGTTATAATTAATTAAGTCAAATGGATCATATTGAAATAAATTAATGTATTAGCTAATCCTAGAATAATTATTAATTAGTTAATAATTATTTTAGCTCAACACAATTTAATATAAATAGTTATATTGATTAATTGGGCCAATATTTATGTATTAAATATATAGCCCAATTGAAGAGCAATTGGAGGAGCTTCTAATTATGTGAATTAGAGGCCTAATTAAATGAGTTGAGAGGCCCATATGAGCCCATAATGTGGCCGGCCCTAGTGGTAGGTGAGAGTGGCATTCTTGTAAATAGATGGTTGGCGGTAGGTTGGGATTGTGCACTATATATAGAGATGTATAGATGCAAATTTTGAGGTTCTCTCTTCCCAAAACCTAGCCGCCACTTCTCTCTCCCTCTCTTGGCCATGCGCCACCTTCTCCCTCCTCTCTCCATTGGCTCATGTGTTGAGCATATTCTCTCCACCTTTTAAATAGTTAATTAAGGAAGAAGAGAGAATACCTTGGATTAGCTTTGTTCTAATCGAATCGCTAGCACGAATCGATTTAGACCTTGGTTAATCTCTAGGTGGACTCGAGGCGGCCATCAAGCATGGTGGAGGCGCAAGGAGAGCAACCCCATCGATTTCTATGCCGTAGGATCGAGCCCCGCGAATACGATTTCGTGGGAGGTACAAATTCCACCTCTTATCTCTTGTGTCGAATGAGCTTATGTACTAGATCTCGTGTTGCTTGTGTTTTAATTGGATTAATTAAGCGTAATTAGTCACAAAATTAAAATCGAGCAATTTCCTAACAGATGAATGATATGGCCGCAAAATTAAATGGCATGGACATGGTAATTTCTGAAGGATTTTTGGTTCATTTCATTATGACTTCTCTTCCTGCCCAGTTTGGTCCTTTCAAGATCAATTACAATACGTAGAAAGAGAAGTGGAAAATGAGCGAATTGATTGCCATGTGTGTTGAAGAAGAAAAAAGGCTTAAGACTGAAAAACCTGACTTTGCACATGCTGCCATTGAAAGTCCAAAACAGAAAAAGAACAATGGTAAAGGAAAGAATAAGAATGATGATGGTCTTGGTGTTAACAAAGCAAGTACATCTGGTACAAAACGTGTTTTTAAGTGCAATCACTGCAAGAAACCTGGACACGTAAGGAAGGAATGTACCAAATTCAGAGCGTGGCTTGCCAAGAAGGGTAATGATTTTAATTATATGATTTGTGAGTCTCTTTTAATTGATGTTCCTTTAAATACGTGGTGGGTTGACACTGGTGCCTCTGTGCACATTACGAACTCATTGTAGGGATTCCTTTCCGTGAGGATGCTGGAAAAGGGAAAAAGGAAACTTAAAGTTGCCAATGGATTAGAGGCTGAAGTGGAGGTCGTAGGAACTCTTCATTTAGTCTTGAAGAGTGGTTTTATTCTCTATTTGCATGATGTAGTTTATATTCCTAGTGTGATTAGGAATTTAATTTCTGTTTCTAAACTTGATGCGTGTAGTTTTATGTTTCAGTTTGGAAATAATGAGTTGAGACTATATCATAACTCTAAGTTTGTTGGTTCTGGATTATTATGTGATAATCTATATAAATTATGTTTAGATTCTTCCTTTTCTGATTCTTTATTATCCCTGAATGTTAATTGTGTTGATCACAAACGTGGCACAAAGAGAAATCGTGATGTTGGATATTCTTCTAAATTATGGCATCATAGATTGGGTCATATTTCAAGAGATAGAATGGAACGTCTCATTAAAAATGAAATTCTTCCAACATTAGATTTTTCTGATTTTGAAAATTGTGTTGAATGTGTTAAGGGAAAATATTTGTTAAGGGAAATAAGAAAGGAGCCACTCGAAGTGGGGGACTATTGGAATTAATTCACACCGATATATGCGGTCATTTTCCCACTCCGAGTCTCAACGGACACAAATCATTCATTATTTTTATTGATGATTACTCACGCTATACTTATGTGTTCTCAATTTATGAAAAATCTGAGGCACTAGACAAATTTAAGATTTTTAAGGCCGAAGTTGAAAATCGGCATAATCTTAAAATTAAAGTAGTGCGATCAGATAGAGGCGGTGAGTATTATGGTAGGCACACTGACTTGGGTCAAAGTCCAGGTCCATTTGCTTTGTTTTTTCAAGAAAGTGGTATTGTTCATCAATTCTCTATGCCGGGTGATCCTCGGCAAAATGGAGTGGCTGAAAGACGTAATCGTACATTAATGGATATGGTACGAAGTATGATATGCAATACCACTTTACCAGAATTTTTGTGGTCCGAGGCTTTAAAAACAGCCACACATGTTCTCAATCGAGTTCCTAGTAAATCAGTTCCAGCAACACCTTATGAATTGTGGACTGGAAGAAAACCACAACTAGGATACTTACGTGTGTGGGGCTGTCCTGCTGAAGCAAAAGTCTACAATCCACAAATTAAGAAACTGTATTCCAAAACCGTCAGTTGTTCTTTCATAGGATATCCAGAGAGGTCCAAAGGTTTTAGATTTTATTGTCCCTTGCATACCACTAGAATTGTTGAGACAAGACATGCAATATTTTTTTAAAATGGCAACATTAGTGGAAGTAATGAAAAACGAACTATAAACCTCGATGAAGAAGATTGAATTTATGTTCCAACTTCGGTCATTTCAGAGGCTACAAGTTCTGTTTCTCCATTATTTCTAAATGAAGGTATTGTTGTACTAAAGTTTGAAGGTGCAAAGTTTGAAGACTTGGATAAAAACTATGTGCAAGATCAAGATCAAGTCTTTAGAGAGCTTATAGGCTAGTTTAGACTTTAATAGAAGGTTTACTTTAGTCCTTTTATCCTTGAAATGGTCTAATTAGCAGAAAAACTTAAGAACTCAGTATTTTTCTCAGTTTCAGACCCAGTGCGTCGTGTAACGCAATATTGGGTTGTATAACGCACCAATGAGTTGTGTAATGCAATATTGGGTTATACAACGCACCAGCTTTGTGCAGTTTTTCCTCAGTTTCAGACCCAGTGCGTCGTGTAACGCAATATTGGGTTGTACAACGCACCAGTGAGTTGTGTAACGTAATATTGAGTCACACAACGCACCGGTCTGTGCAGTTTTTCTCCGTTTCTTAATTTAACAGAAACAGTGCGTTACACAACGCAACAGAGGGTCGTGTAACGCACTATCTACATCATACAACGCAATTTACGCGTCGTGCAACACAATTTTCTCAAATCAAGCCAGAACGTTGTATAACGCACTGAAGCGTTGTACAACCTTCCTTTATTTTTTCTCTGGCCTTTTTCACTCACTTTTCCTGATCATTTAATGTCATTTAATTTTACGTTGCACAACGGGTGGTCCGCGTCGTATAACGCGTCTGACAGCTCAAACGACTAGTTTATCCGTTTTGTTTTATTATAACGGTCGTCCAGTGCGTCGTACAACGCAATATTGGGTCGTGTAACGCACTGCCAATGGATAGTTTGTTTTCTTTGTTTTATCATAACGACTATCTGTGGGTCGTGTAACGCACAACAGCTTATTGAGTTGTTTTGCAGCTTTTGACGAGCTCTATTTATATCCACCCCTTGTTCTCTCTCCTTAGAGAGCTTTTGCCTTGCAAAATTTGACCATAATAGAGCCTTTGAGGACATGTATACTCTCCCACTTGAGCTCTTCATAGCTAGACCATTTTGAGAGATTTAGTAGCCTCAAACACCACCGCCCCGACATTGTCAGGTGTAGGTTGGAATAGGTTGAGAGCTCTTCTCCTTTGAGGCCGTTGTGCCATTTGAGTTAGGCCGATCCGCCTCGAGTGAAATTGTAACGAGGTGATTCGGTTCAAAATTGTAGTCCCGTTCTTGTTGGAATTGAACAGAGCGCGCCCTTTCGTGGTAGCAAAACTCCCGGAGATGCACGATTAAGGCTAGCTTCTAGCGGGTTGGAACTCCGTAATCACATCGTGTGTTCAATCTCTCTCTCTCTTTCTCTCTTTGTTATCTTGCTATACTTGAATTGCTTGTGTGCTTGCTTGAATTTCTCACATCGTGTGTTCAATTTCTCTCTCTTTATTACCTTATTCGCTTCCGCTAAACCTTGCTTAAGCCGCCTTCTTTAGGGACAACAGGTACTAATGTTAATAATGTTCCTAACAATGAAGAAGTACCTTTGCTGCCACAAGAACCTTTACGCAAGTCGCAAAGAGAACGAAAATCTGCAATACCTGATGATTATATTGTATACCTTACGGAAGAAGGTGGCGATATAGGTCATGGAGATGATCATATCTCCTTCAAGGACGCCATGAAAAGTGATAAGTCATCTTAGTGGCTGGAAGCCATGAATGATGAGATGAACTTAATGCAACAAAATGATGTTTGGGCTCTTGTTGAGTTACCTAAAGGTTTTAAACCCGTAGGATGCAAATGGGTTTACAAAACTAAAACTGATTTTCATGGTAACATCGAAAGATACAAGGCCCGATTAGTTGCTAAAAGCTTTACGCAACAAGAAGGTATACATTATGATAATACTTTTTCTCCTGTCTCAAAGAAAGATTCATTGAGAATTGCTTTAGCTCTTGTAGGTCATTATGATCTGAGTTGTATCAAATGGACGTGAAAACCGCATTTCTTAATGGTGACTTGCATGAAGAAATTTTCATGAAACAACTTGAAGGTTTTGTTGTTAAAGGCAAGGAACATATGGGCTGCCGGTTGAAGCGATCAATTTATGGGTTAAAGCATGCTTCAAGACAATGGTATCTCAAGTTTGATGAGGTCATAACAGCATTTGGATTTCAAGAAAACACTTTTGATCAGTGCATATATCTCAAGGTTAGTGGGAGCAGATTTATCATTCTTGTTTTGTATGTGGATGACATTTTGTTAGCAAGCAGTGATTTAGACATGTTGTACAAGACAAAACGTTTTCTTTCAAAGAAATTTGAAATGAAGGATCTTGGCGAAGCCTCTTATGTCATAGGCATTGAAATCCACCGTGATCGGTCTCGTGGTCTCTTAGGTTTATCACAAAAGGCATATATCAAGAAAATGCTTAAGCGCTATAACATGCAAAATTATTCTCCAAGTGTTACTCCCATTTTCAAAGGTGACAAATTCAGCAAGGCTCAATGTCCCAAAACTGAATCAGAACGTAAGCAAATGGAAAAGAATGAGTATGCTTCGGTTGTTGGAAGCTTAATGTATGCTCAAGTTTGCACACGTCCTGATATTGCATTTGTAGTTGGCATGCTTGGCCGATATCAATCAAATCCAGGCTGGATCATTGGCGAGCTACTAAGAAAGTTTTACGCTATTTGCAAGGGACTAAAGACTACATGCTTACTTACAGAAAGTCCGATAACCTTGAGGTCATCGGTTATTCAGATTCGGACTTTGCTAGATGTGTAGACACGAAGAAATCCACATCAGGATACATATTCATGCTTGCAGGGGGACCAATTTCATGGAAGAGTGCCAAACAGTCCTTAGTTGCATTTTCCACAATGCAAGCAGAATTTGTGGCGTGTTTTGAAGCTACTTGTCAAGCAGTTTGGTTGAAAATTTCATACCTGAACTTCAAATAATTAAAAGTATAGCAAGACCGCTAACGCTATTTTGTGATAATGAGGCTGCTGTTTTCTTCTCTAAAAACAACAAGTCCAGCGGTGCTACTAAATGGATTGACATCAAATATCTTGTTGTTAGACAGAAAATTAAGGATAATGTTATTATCATACAACACATCAATACAAGATCTATGTTAGCTGATTCTCCAACAAAAGTACTACCACCTACTCTTTTCAAAGAGCATGTAGCCGGCATGAGTTTGGTTAGTGACTTGTGATGTTGTAATGAAGAATGATGTAATAATTAAGTATGTATTGAAGTTTTATTTATGTATTGGCTGAATTTATAATGTTTGCTTATTTCTTATGTTGCGCATTAATGTAATTTATATAAGCAAATATACTTATGTGGATCGAATGAATTTAATGAACCATATGTTGGAAAGAATGTCATTTCTATAATTAATAGGGATCAAATAACAGTTTTAGTTATTTTGATTATATTAGTTTAGTTTGGTATTTCTAACTGAACAAGGTTTACGTTTTATTGGCCAATTCTGAATTTGTGTTTCATTATGACATTTATAGGCTAAGTGGGAGAATGTTATAATTAATAATATTAAAAATTAATAATATTAATTATTTATTAAGTGGCCTATATAATTTAATTTGAACCAAGTTCATTTATGAAATATAATTAAAGGTTGCATTGATTTTGATGGAAAATCAATGGACCAGATTTATTCAAATATGATCCCTTCAATTACCTTAGTTATTTATTCTGAAATTTTATTAGAAAGTGGCACCTTTCCCATTTTTTTTCGCCCATAAATAAAACTAGAAATTTCAGAAAAAGAAAAATGCCATTCTGTCATCATTTTGGACTAAGGGAAATTGAAAAAGATCAAATTTCCGCATCAAGATGTCTTCTCTACAAAATTGTAAATTCTAACTTATGAAATTTATTTAATTTTATATGAATTACGTGATCCTTTATTAAGTAATTTCAGAAATATTATTAAGAATTAAATATTTCAAATATCTAACATGCATTTCTTTTTGTTCTACAGGGATCAAGATTGTCCTTGCAATAATCCTTATTTCAAATTACCTTTAAATAAACAACATTTCTTTAAAGAAGACCATTTGATTTATGAATGGAAGTCAAATTATTCAATTGTATTTGTTAATACTTTTTTTATATATTGAATAACTTAGTTCTTTTTAAAAAAGAACGCAAATTGAATTATTATGAGAGCACCTTTGTAATGGGCCTAACTTCATTTCCTTGCCCATTTTCAGGAATTTTGGTGAGGTCATGATGAAAGACGACAATGGCAAAGTAGTCTCAATGATGATATCAAATTATGTGATTTAGTTCTTATAAAATTCCATATTGGTATAGTTTAGATAACGGGAATAGTCCACATAAGAGAACTATAAGGCGAAGGGATTAGACTAACCATGTACGTAGGATGCCAATAAATATATAGCAAACATCTCAATTTTGTAGTCCTACTGTATCTTTGATGGTGTCATTAAAATAGGCCTTTATAATCCTATTCTAATAAAATATAAAAGACTCGTCGATTTGAATTAGATCAGAGTGTTGTAAGATCCCAACCTTTTGGGAAAATTGGGAGTGCTAGAGAGGCACAAGAAGGTAGAAGGGATATGCATCATTTTACAAATTAGCGCTCGGAATATCAGGAATTATGGAGCAGCCATTTTTTGTCCTTTTCATTTTCGTAATATAATAACCCTTTAAATTAATTTTCGATGTCCGAATTTCCTTTTAATCCGACGGCACCAATAATCTAAGTTGTGGTGAATTGATCTATAAGGTCCAATTTTTGTTTAACTGTTTGCAGCTCATGGTTCAAAAAATATCATATCAGCTCAGCCGAAATAACTAAAAGTTAGATAGATCAATAGACTTAATATTTAGTATTCATATCCGTGGTCTAATTTATCAAGATTAATTATTATTTTTGGAAAATTTGAACCTCTTTAAGAAAAAAAAATAAGAGTAGCAAATCTGATGAGTTTCTATGTAGAACATAAAAAAAAAGAGAACTATACGATGGAGTATAGACAATTTGCAATTGGGCCAGACATCTCCGATGCCTCTTGAAATAGTAACATTTTCATAATAAAATAATTCTAAGTTGGGTTGTTTGGTCTAGTGATTTTGCTCTATTCCGTCAAAGAAGTGGTTCTTAGTTCAATTCACCAAGAGAGCATTTATTTTCAAATTCCTTATTTCTAGCACATAATTACAAAATCACCAGTAAAAGTAGTACTGGAATGGTAAAAGCAGTCTTCGCCAAGAGTTTCTTAAAAACAAAATGACGACTATGATAATATATTAAAATGATCACAACTGATGATGAGGCTATGATAATATATTAATGATCGTAACTGATGATGAGACGATGATGATGATATTGATAATAAAATTTTGTGAATGTACTTAAACTGCTTAAATTATGAATTTTTTTAAATATTATAGTTGTCATTATAAGATGTAACGTGTTCTTCATACTAAAATATTATAAAAAAGGGAAATTGAATATACCTGCACACTACCTCAAATTTGAAAAATGTTACTCTAAGTTATGTTTTTGAAAAATATCACTACAAATCCAATAAAGTTAAAAATAAACTACTTTTGCCGTCATCTTCGTACCAAATTTTCGTATTGACCAAAAGACTCCTCCCTTTTTAAATTTAAAAAAAAATTTTACTTATGCCACGAAAATTTTGAAATTTAAGAATGAAATTAAAATCTAAAATTTAAAATTTTTATATTTTTACAATTAGAAATTTCAAATTCTTAAAAATTGAAGTTTCAGATTTTTTTAAAATTTTAAATTTCAACAAATTAGAATTTTTAAGAAAATATTAGTTTATTTAAATGCTAATATGTTTTTCTTTTCAAAAATATCATTTTTCACGTGCTAATATATTTATTTATTATTTTAGGGTCACCTTTAAAAAATTTTAAAGAAAGAAAAAATATAAATTGTGGAATTTTTTTCCTATGTTATTTTGATATAAAATTCACAATAGACATCTTGTATTGACAATTTAGACATAAAGTATAAAGTATTATTGTGAGGTTTTTGATAAAAATGCCAATATTGATACATTTGCAATGCATTTTGCAATCGCATTTCTAATATCAAGCTTTTCATATTCTAACTGTTTAATCTTGATATTTGTCATTTTAATGCCGGTTGCTACTTCAGCGAATATACAGTTTTAAACAGAATAATTATCTGTGGCTAGTTTCAAATTCAACAACAACAATATTATTTATACAAAAAAATAATAATAATTTTTTAATTATATGTATTTATAAAATAGTTTGGTGATCCGACGTATTTTTGTTGGCTGTTTATTGAACCATATAGTTAGAACAGATTCAGCGGCGGAGGTACGTGTAACCAATGGAGGTCCAACTGACCCCATTTATTTATAAAAATATCACTATACATATAAATTTATACTTAGAAAAATAAATTTTTACCATAGATATCCAACATTTGAACCCCTTATATTTTCAAAAAATATTCCACCAGTGAACCCCATATGTAATCCGCTGAATTTTTTCTTGTTTCAAAAAATATTTTAATTAAAACATATATATATGTGTCTGTTTCATATATTGACGTATATTGTCTTTTTAAATGTTTCTATTTAATGTGCCAATCGATAATATATAATCAATTACCGTGATCACTTCTGATCATTCAATTTAAAATGTTTTTCTTCTTTTGTTTGGTTTCAATTCTATCAAATTAGAATGGGTAGTTTTGTTGTTCGACATAAAATAATATCTCCAACGAAAATAGTTTTAAAAATTAATTTTTTGTGGAATCGAAAAAAAAATTAAATATTTTTTTCATTAGTTCATTTACGAAGAAACTTTAAAATAATAGTGGCTACATTAAGGGTTTGATCGGAATGAAGATTTAAGACGTCAAACGTCAAATAGAATTGACGGGAAACAAAATTTTATGATCGGAACCGACGCTCGGCCGAGAGTTCAATTCGTTTTGTGTGATTTGAATGGAAAAATTGGGGCTACCGAAATCGCGAGGAAAACATAGAGATTTGCCGTAATTTCGCTGGGTCTTCAGCGGTGGGAAAATTTACAGACCCTTGTGCCCTTTCCTGCTCCGTTTGACTGTCTCTCTCGAGAAATACTCCTCATCGTATTCCCTAACCCTACCAACCTAGAGCAGTCAACAATAGGAGGCAAGCACCACGCACATCCTCCCCTCTTTTGTGTTGTAAGATACTTCTTCTAACCTTTGTACTTGGTTCGAATTTTGAAGATTTTGAATAGCGGATCTGATTTTTTGTTGTTTAATTTTCTACTCAAATTCATTAGCATCTAACTTCTAGATCTAATTTTTTTGTCTATAAGTCCACAATTGTTGCTATAATCTAGTAAAATCCTACTGTTATTCCACCTATACAAGTACAACTCCTATGATTCATTTATTTTAATTCAAACAGGATTATGGAATCTGATGGTTTGATCAGTGAACACGAGAGCAACGAAAATCATTTTGATGGTTACAATCAGTGAAGACCATTATTAGTTTTGATGAAGTGCAGCATGGTCTGATCAGTGAAGATCATTATTAGTTGATTACAATGTTTTTATAACTTTGACTGTACTTTGAATTATTTGATATTTTTCAATTTTTCAATCTGATCTTGTAACAAATAAAAGGAATCATTGCTGGCTTTGCTGGTAAAAAAATTTTAATGTGTCAGGTCATGTGTCAATGTATATTGCTGATTCATAAATATGTATCTATGTACAGTATTGTCTTCACTAATTAATGCATGAGTCGGTACTAATTTGTAGCTGGGATGAAGAGTGCTTGCTAGTACATAATCTATGGCTTCATAGCTTAAAATAATAATTTATTTTTTGTTTTGTATTGTCTGTTCCTAAAATTTCTGTTTGATTTATACTTTTCACTTTTTAACATGCCCAGTTGAAACGTTTAGCAAAAGCACAGTACTCATTGGCAAGGTTAAAGATAATAAGGGTAAAATGGTCAAATTTAAAAAGATCAAATCATTTCTTTCTTATTCTCGTTGGTATCCGATCACAAAATTCATTTCTTTTCAATTCTTTTTCTAGTTATGCTGATCGCCAGATTTCATTTGAAAATCATCTCTATTGAATTCTATTCTATTGAAATGAATTGAATTCTTTTAAAAGATCATTCCGATCAGACCCTAAGTACAAATTGCAAAACAGATTGCGTGTCCTAATATTTTTTTTTCATGGTGCTTAGTTAAAATTTTTAGTAATTTTTTATCTTTAAATTTTGACCCATTACAGTTAATAAAGTAAATTTATAATAAATAATATATATATTAATTATTAATTTTATTTTATAATATTAATAATATTATAAATACATTGAACCTCATCCTGAAATTTTCTAGCTCCCCATTGAACAGATTGTGTGAAACGCTCCCTCTACATTCATTACTGATCAATGTATCTGGATGTATCTTACTATCTTGACCATACTTTTAGAATCGTAAAATGTATCGTGTATCGATGGATTTAGTATCGAACCGTATATCGTGTATCGTAACGAATCGTCAAAGATACACTAAGCTATCCATGAAATCAAGTAGAATAATTAGTTAGAACATATATTGGAAGATTTTTCATTAAAAGGAAGATTTAGTAAAGCACTATATCATTATTATAATCATTTATCCATCTAGGCATCATTAGGTGTAGTCTATGACTATTGGTTATTACTTATTACTATATAATCTATCTAATTGTTTTTTAGTAACATCATCTGAATAAATTATAAAATTAGATTATAAATTATTGTATTTTTATTATCATTATTATATTATATTTACTATATAAAATATAAAAATTGTAGTTATTCATTAAGTTGTACTTGTATAATATTATATTATTATAATGTTTATAAAATATTATACTATATAATATATAAATTATAATTATCATAATCATTATATTGTATTATATTATTATTATTATTATTATTATTATTATACTATATAATGTAAATTATACGGAAAAGAGAAACAAAGGATAAAGCCCACTTGAGCCCATTTCATGTCAATTAATAAGGTCCCACATGTCGGTTTCTTCTCTTTCCCTTTCCCATTCACATTTTTCCATCTCTGGCGCACGATTAGTCGGCACGAACAAAGGACGAAGAAATATTTTATTAAAAAAGTTGAACGCCGCTGTGCATCTTGCGCTCTGATTGGTCGATAGCGCATCGCTCGTATCGTACGCATCGATACGATACGCGAATCGCACGCCGTCGCGCTCACGATTCCAACGATACCAAGGGTCGGCGATACAGAGGCACGGTTCGTCTCGATTGGCCTTTGACTCGTACCGCTACGTACGATTCGCTACGTGAATCGTACGATACTAAAAAGTATGATCTTGACAATTGAGATGCTTCTTGATTCTTGTAGGCTGTGCATTGGACCGAAACTACCCTACCCTGTTACGACTTACGAGACCCAATAAATTAAAAATACCGAAAATACCCCCGAACTACCCTACCCGTTCTGTTACGAGGCCTCTCCTTGGGGAAATCAAACACAAAACCGGGTCCATTATTTCAAAAATAGAAATGCTCGCTGAATTCTGGGCCCACTCCTTCGGTGTTGATAGACCTGGTGCATTATCGCAAATGGCCTTTTGCCTCCCGATGGCTATATAAAATTTGAAATCCTCTTCCCTCTTGGCCTCTTTCCATTTCAGAATTGAACCTTTCTCTCTCTGTTGAAGAGGCTCAAACTATTCAATTCGAACCAGGATGGGAATAGGGAGAGGGAAGAAGACAACAATGGAGAGAAGAGACGCATTGTGAAATATCTCAAGAGAAAACTAGCAAATGCTAAGAAGGCATTGACATACCCGAGGTGGAGGACAAGAGAGACCCAACCTACTGTCGACTGGTTTAATTACTTCTCTCTATTTTTGTTTTTCAGCTTTAATTTTCAGATATAGAGTTAGATCCGATCTGAGATGTTTATGTGCTTTGTCTTAGCAAGATTATTTCATTTATTACTTTCACATATGTGATTTACATGGAGTTAGATTAGATCCGATCTGAGCTCTGTATGTGGACTGATTCAGTCAGATTTTCAGTTATTATCGAATTGAGCTTGAATTTGCTGTTTAACATGTTAACCTGATTATTGTTTCTCTTTGAATTAGTTTGTTGTTTTTTATATTCTGATCTCATTAAGCCAAAATTTCTTGATCGGATCTGAGAGAATATATGAGCTAAGTTAGAGAAGATATACCAGAATTAAGCTCATTCTAAATTGAATTGTCCTCGAAAGATTGTATCTTGTTGTGTTATTTAACTCCAAGTTGCTTAGTTGCATGCATGTCGATCTTTTTGTCAGCATGACAGGATCAGCGACATAATGCATATTATAGAGCTTGTAATTTAAAGCAAGCATCAGAATTAGTTTAGAGAGATGCCAAGATGCAGTAAAACTATTATTCATTTAAGAGGAGCGTTCCGCTGCCAATAATTTTCGCTGCCCCCATTTGTCACAAATCACAAGCCGTAGGATTGAAATGTGATAAGCGGTCAGGATCGTCATCTCCTTTAAACAATCTATTGTTTCTAAAAAGACAAAAGAGTGAACGGAAGGAGAAAAAATGGAAACCTCCGACTGCCTCCCTTCCTCCGTCGACAATTCGACCTCTCCTCGCCTCTCCCGACTTTGGCACTTTTACTTCCAGTCATCTAGCTCTCTTCTCTCGCCTGCTCTTGCCTCCATTGTCGCGACTCTGATCGCCCTCGCCTGAACCCTAGGTTCTCCGGCTCCACCCTACTATAATCGTCATATTTCTGTGGAAATAAGAGGTGACTTTATCTCTCGGTTCTTTTCAATTTTTAATAAATCTGGTGATTAGCCAGCTCGTGACAGTATAAAAACTGGAGGGTTACTTTGCATGTGTTTTGATATTAAACAATGTTGTAGCCATGATAAGGCTTTTTGCCATATAAGTACTTCATGGCTTGTATTGTTTGTTATCACTATGCGAAATTTTGGTTTCTGTAACGGTTAATAAAAGACTTCTGTAACGGTACACGAAACGTTACTGTAGCCCCCGTTACAGAATGTCTAATAACCGTTACAGATCTATAACGGTTATTAGACAACAACCGTTACAGTAGCCCCCTCTTCTGTAACGGTTATTATCTAATAACCGTTATGGTATACGCAAGGGAAAATCTGGTACTGTTTTTTGTAGAACATGTGTAACGGTTATTAGATAATAACCGTTACAGAAGAGGGGTCTTCTGTAACGGTTGTTGTCTAATAACCGTTATGGTATTGTGGACGGAACAGGTGTGGTGTTTGGAGAACTTCTGTAACGGTTATTAGGTAATAACCGTTACAGAAGACTTGATTCTGTAACGGTTATTAGATAATAACCGTTACAGATAATATTTATAATTAAAAAAAAATGAAATTATAATATTCTGTAACGGTTATTATCTAATAACCGTTACAAAAGTCTTAATTTTTTTTTTTGAGTTTTGCCTGTTTGATTGGCTAGCCCCAATTTGCTAGCCGAATTGGTACCAAATTAGTACCCAATTTACATTAACAAATGCAGCATATATATATATCACAAAGCACACATATATCAAACATATATAATCATGCATATCACACAAACAATAAACAAAGTATTTACATATATCACAAGTATAATCAAACATGACAAGTCATCAAATAACACATTTTAATCAAAATAATACCCCTTGCATGAAGTCCATAACTTCTGTCACGACACCATCAATCATTTCTTTGTTGTATGGTACTCCAACCGGGTCGATCATCTGCATATTATGATAAACAAGTCAAAAATATTATTAGTTAGATCATGAAATTCTAAAATCTAATTGTTTGATCAAATGTTATTAGTTAAAAGAATAAGTTACTTACATGAGGTATTTCCTGAATTGCTATCCAATAAGATAATACGTTTTTCATGGCGAGCATTGTGAAATATCCACATTCTGTGCAGCCCTTTTGTATCAGACACTAATTAAAGATCCAACAAGAAAGATAGTTAAGATTTTGCACAGTTTCAGAAACCCTAGGTAGCTAATATATTTTTTTAAGTCTCGTACCTGAATTTTGTACCAATCAAATGTTGTTCGGGTCCTTGCATTATATTTTCCATTTTCCATAAGGTATCGCTTGTATATCCTGCATACAATATCATTAATAGCTTAAATAGAACCGTACTTAGTCCTTATCTCAATATCAAAATTTCATTTAGAAACGAAAACTTACTGGGTTATGAATCCCTTAATCAATATCTTTGGATTCTTGCGCTCGATAGAATCTGCTATTTGAACGGTGCGCTTCTCGACATTAATAACAAGAAGGACCCAATGAAAGCTGCAAGAATAGAGATTATTGTTTTCATGAAAATGAAACAAACATGTAAACGAGATAATTGATATTTTATTAGTTATAATTGTCCTTACTCTTGTAAATAAGGCAGAACCATATAATTGGATGAATATTGCGCGAATGACTTCATCAAGTAGTCCGCAGCTTGGTTTTGTTCTTGTTTGATTTTAGGAGCAGACAACATCTCTGGATCTAATACGGTGATGTTGTTTTCTCCCTCTGAAAGTTCATTCATCCAAAACCTACACTCACGGATATTAATTCATACATTTTTCACCTCCAATTGAATACGGTACTTTAAAAAAATAATTTAAAGGTTGAAAATTCATACCAAGAGTACAACTTGACGATCGACACGTTTAGAGATTCTCTTCTAAAGCATTGGAGGATGTCGCACAATTCAACGTTGAACTTAACCTCGCCGCTGTGTGTACCCCAAACATCACATTTATGCAACTCAAAATTTTTCTCAAGCTCTGGTTGGAGCATCAATAGTTCATACAATTCTCGTTCGGATGGGGTAAGCTTTTCAATTGCATCCTGCTCAAGTAGCGGATCGCGAGCAACAATCGACCCTGAAATAATCAGACACAAAAGAATAGATTATTCGACGTTGAGCACCAATCTACCCTGAAACAATCAATTAAACTAATTAGGTTTTGGATGAACCTGCACTTGGAACCTTTGGACTCTCGATCACCTTTTTCGCCACCGCCTTGCTCGCATCTGGCTTCTTTTTTATCAAACTCTGCATTCAATGTCATCACATAATTAATTAGTGAGTTCTACTAGAGATGGATGAAATAAATTATCATAATTAAATAAAACGATACCTTGTGGCCTATCTCCACCAAAAATGACGGCCATGGGAATCGCCCTCCTATATTATTTCCTAATAGCTCATCTGACCTACCTGGGACTTGCCACTGACGAAAATCATCGCCTACTCGGAGAAGATGGATATAGAGTTGTTGATCAGTTAGTGGCACGCCGTGTACGATCTGACCAACAACACTCGGAATAATATTTCCCTCGGCCACCTTAATCTTCTGGTTAAGATGATCAAGGGAAAAGAGATCGCACGGCGTTTCTTCCTGAAATTCAGTTCGATCAGAAACCCTAATGCTAAGCCAAACATAAATCTAAATAGAAAAGAGAAAAGTGATCAATATGAACCTGAACAACGCTTCTCGGATCCGGAGGCATATAGCTTGAGGCAACCGTTCGGAATAACTGCTCGTTTGGCATTCCTGAGTCTACCTCAGCTTCAACGAATGGCTGGTACGGCGTCACAAATTGTTGCGGAGCTTGAAACTGCAATCCGCTACTGGCCAACCATTGTTTCACCTCCTGAAAATTATCAAGCAACCGGATGATGAATAATAGTTTTCATTCATTTTGATTACATTTTGACTGTCAAAAAGGATTACCTGAAAAGCTTCTTGTCTCGCCGCATTCATTATCTCCTCGGAGTGAATCAAGTCCCTTTTGATTTTCTCAGCGGCTTCAGCTGCAACCCTGCTCATCAATTCTTCAATCTGGTCTGGTGCCATCCATCCTTCATGCGCATCCTTTCTAGGCTTTCTTTTATACACATCTTCCTTCTTGGTCCATAAAGGATATCCCCTGATTCTTCCTGGATGTTCTGGCCTGTCAACCGCCCGATTTAAGATTTCTTGTTCCGGTATTGACCCGGAATTGATTTCACCAGACATGGCACTCAACCGACTGAATGCCTCAATAGTCGACGAATCAGAGCTATGGAACGTGTAAGTATCTAACAAGCAACAAACAAATCTTATTAATAATCACAAAACAGAATTTGAAGTTAGCATATATAATAAGTATTTACATGTGTAAGTACCTTTATCCTTCGTAGCCACAGTCCTTCCCATGAAATACCTTTGACTCCTCGGTTCCAAATCGCCGATGGTAATGCTCGTGGAACCGGCCCCTTCAGAATCTCCGGGTATGACAATCTTGTCTGTAGGTTTCCATGAACCTTTTTTTCCTCTATAGCCAGTGGAACCCATCCTATGAGGCTCTTTCCATTTCTTTCTCAACTCCTTCGCTTTGTTGCTCTTTTGTACAAAATCTGCACCCGTCCTTTTGTTGAAAAATTCTTCCCATTCCTTTTGTGAGATTGGGTGTTTATCGCATGGATTTTTTGGATTGTTTGGATCGGCATTTGTGATGTACTCCTCAGCAATCCTACTTCTATAAGCCCTGTGACTTATGCCCATCGCTTTGAGAGTATTGTTCATGGCTTTATCATCTTCGATGTTGAACATTTTCTGAAACATAACGAAACGTTAGTTAATTGGTAGCATAGAAATTTAAATTAGATGATTTAAGTGAAAAATTATTCACCTTGATGTCCAACCACAACTCAAGTCTGGTTTCCTTTGAAACGTCCTTCCGCCAATCATTAATTGTGATTGGCACTCTTACTCTAGCCAGATACCCGCAATATGATGCAAATTTGTTCACCGCCTCTTCAGTACCAATTGGCACTCCTTCTTTGTCAAATTTAATCTCATACTTTTCCCCAGCAGCTTTTTTTCTCCTAAACTCTTCCATTGTCGTTCTGCTCCTTTTCTTTATTTCGAACGTTGTGACCTCCTCATCGCCGGATTCTGTACCAGTCTGTTCACCCTGTAAATCTCTATCTTGATCTCCAGACATATCTATTAACAAATAATTAACAACAATGAAACATTAAACGACAAGTTCAATCTCAAATAACAAACATAAACAAACATAAACATAAACATAAACAAACAAACATAAACATAAACATAAACAAACATAAACATAAACATTAACAACATAAACATAAACATAAACATAAACATAAACATAAACATTAACAACATAAACAAAATATATTAACATAAACATAAACATTAAACGACAAGTTCAATCTCAAATAACAAAATACATTAACATAAACATAAACATTCAGTTGGATAAGAAACCCTAATACTAAACCAAACATAAATCTAAATTCTAAAACTAGTCTTCATCATCCGACAAAACAATGACTTCATCATCATCATCCGACAAAACAATGACTTTTTCTCTCCATTCTGTGTACGGTGCCACAAACTTGTCAATCAAAAGCTTGAAAAAAAATGCATGTTTTTCATATTTTGAGAGGCTCGGTTGCCCCTGGTTTTGAGAGGCTTGGTTTTGGTTTTGAGAGGCTTGGTTTTGGTTCGTCTGGTTTTGAGAGGATGGATTGGCACGAACATTGCGCCTAACATAGACTCGTTCGATGGGCTTTTTCCCCTTTGAATTGCTTCCTTCACCTTTCTCCATTACTACCTAATTAAAACACCATATATAATATATATTAATGTTTGGCGCAATGTTCAATTTATTCAAACATGAACAAGTTTAAAATTCAAATAATTAAAAATACATAAATTTAAAATTCATTTAATTAAAACACACTAATATTCAAACATGAATTCATACACAAATAACATAAACTTCAAATTACATAAATAAAGTTCACACAAAATAACATAGATAATTTTATTAATTCCTAAGACAATTCAACCCTAATTCTTCTCTTCCTTATTCTTCTCCTCCTTATTCTTCTCCACCTCCTTATTCTCACTGGATCCCTCATCTATTTTAATTCCCATACTAAAATCAGGACCCCTTTCACAGCCTGGAGGAAGACGACGTACAGCCGACACAGCCCTTCTTTTGAGAGGTCCATAAAACGGGACCCTTTTTGACACCACCTTAGGTGTTTCCTCCCCCACCTTGGATTCCTCCCCCACCTTATTGTCGTTTTGATCCTTCTCCATCTAATTTTCATTTTAAATAAATTTCTTAACTCCTTATTCATAATCAATTCACAATGCATATATATCTAATTAAATTAAATTCTAAATTATCAAGCATATTTTCAATAATCAATTGTAAGTGACATTTGCATATTAGTCCCCGCATTTCTAAAATTTGCATATCATATTTCTAAAAATTGACATGTGCATATTAGCCCCAAAACAGCCCCAAATTCCATTAATCAAAGCACAAACAGTTCAATTAATTCCTAACATTTAGTAAATCAAAGCACAAACAGTTCTAAAAATTGACATGTGCATATTAGCCCCAAAACAGCCCCAAATTCAATTAATCAAAGCACAAACAGTTCAATTAATTCCTAACATTTAGTAAATCAAAGCACAAACAGTTCTAAAAATTGACATGTGCATATTAGCCCCAAAACAGCCCCAAATTCCATTAATCAAAGCACAAACAGTTCAATTAATTCCTAACATTTAGTAAATCAAAGCACAAACAATTCTAAAAATTGACATGTGCATATTAGCCCCAAAACAGCCCCAAATTCCATTAATCAAAGCACAAACAGTTCAATTAATTCCTAACATTTAGTAAATCAAAGCACAAACAGCCACAATTCCTAGCATTTGCATTTCAGCCCCAAGCACAAAAAACCACGATTCCTAGCATTTGCATTTCAGTCCCTATTAAATTAAAATTTGAGAGAGATGAGGCTAACCAGATGAGAGAGAGAGAGGAGTTGCTGTCGGAGTTGAGAGAGCGAGATGGAGGTTGATCTGTAATCGAGAGAGACAAAGAGTGAGATGGAGTCAGTGGGAGAGAGAGAGGAAGAGGAGACAAAGAGAGAGAGAGGAAAAGGAGACAGAGGGAGAGGAAGAGGAGACAGAGAGTTTACCTGAGAGAGAGAGGGGAGGTGTTGTCGGAGTTGAGAGAGTAGGTGCTGTCGGAGGTGCTGTCGGAGGTGCTGTCGGAGTTGAGAGAAAGACAAAGAGTGAGAGGGAGTCAGTGAGAGAGAGAGAGGAAGAGGAGACAGAGAAGGAGAGGAAGGAGGAAGGAGGCAGAGAGGGGTTTACCTTTGAGAGAGAGAGAGGGAAGCCGCCGAGTGTCACGAGAGAGAGTTAGGGTTTTGCTTCTGTCGTTCGAGAGAGGCTTAAGAAAGAGGTGCTCGATCGAGTTTAGAAGGCAGTGACGAAGAGACGCAAGCCAGGCTGGTTATTAATAAAGGGTTCAACCTTCTGTAACGGTTATTAGCTAATAACCGTTACAGAAGAGTCTAATCTGTAACGGTTATTAGCTAATAACCGTTACAGATTAGTTTAATTTCATTATTTTTAACATTTTATTATATAAAAACGTTTGGACTTCTGTAACGGTTATTAGCTAATAACCGTTACAGATTAGACCTCTTCTGTAACGGTTATTAGCTAGTAACCGTTACAGAAGTCCAAACGTTTTTATATATATAACATTCTGTAACGGTTATTAGCTAATAACCGTTACAGATTAGACCTCTTCTGTAACGGGTATTAGCTAGTAACCGTTACAGAAGTCCAAACGTTTTTATATAATAAAATGTTAAAAATAATTTTGAAATGATACATTTAATTAAGTGATTTTGAAAATTTAATTAAGTGATTTTGACTGACTGTTACATTTAAGTTCAACAAATAATAATTTTGAAATGTTAAATAATATTGTTCAACAAAATGTTAAATAATAAGTTCAACAATTTAGAATGTTAAACAAAAATTAAAAATAAATTAGCACATATATGTTAAATTTCACCAATTAATGACCTGCAAAAATAAAAATAAAAATATTAACATATATAACAATTTAGCACATATATGTTAAGAATAATTTATATTAGTTTTTTAACTCACATGTGATTATGTAGCTACTTTCTTTTTTTTCCTCCGCGTATCGACCCACACGCCTTCGGTGTTATCTGTACGCCTATAACTGATCGATACTGGCTGTGATGTATCGTCGATACCGATAGAAAAAGGAGGTATTTCCTCGAAGTGGTCGTATGCTTCTTCATCTACGACATCACCAACACCGACAATACGTCTTTTTCCTGAAAGTGGCAAGTAATAAATAAGATGAACATTTGTACTCAATAAGGTGAACATTTGTACTTAAATAAGATGAACATTTACCTTGAAGCACAACATGTCTTTTCTTATCCGCCGGATCTTGAATGTAAAAAACTTGCATTGCTTGCTTATTTGCAAGTATAAACGGATCGTCTCGATAAGCCCTTTTATTGAAGTCAACAGTTATAAACCCCATCTTGTCTTTTTTAACTCCACCGTGACCGTTGTCGATCCATGCACACTTGAATAAGGGTATCTTAAATTTCAGGTAATCTAGTTCCCAAATCTCCTCGATCCACCCATAATAAGTAGCCGACCTAACATTATCACTAGATAAAGCTACAACAGTGACTCCACTATTTTGCACGGCACTTTTACCATCCTGTTTCCTTGTGTACCAGGTAAATCTATTCAAGTCATACCCTTGGTATGTCTCGACCACGGCATCAGGACGTCTGGATAACCATTTCACGGTTTCATCGACCTCTGTTCCTTCTTTCAACTGGGACTGGACTTTATCTTCTAGCCATTGGACAAATTTTATTTCATGCTCTATGGTAATCAAGTTTTCGGTGTAAGAAGGGTATTGTTCACGTAACTCGATTAGATGTTCATTGATGTAAGGCGCCACAATAGCAAGATGTTGGAGAACTTTCATATGTGCTTTGGTTCTCATTGCAAGATCCGGTATATGAGTACTAGCTCCAATTGTACCTGAAAGGTGAACATTTGTGCTAAATAAGGTGAACAAATATTGTGCTTTAAGTGAACATTTGTGCTAAATAAGGTGAACAAATATTGTGCTTTAAGTGAACATTTGTGCTAAATAAGGTGAACAAATATTGTGCTTTAAGTGAACATTTGTGCTAAATAAGGTGAACAAATATTGTGCTTTAAGTGAACATTTGTGCTAAATAAGGTGAACAAATATTGTGCTTTAAGTGAACATTTGTGCTAAATAAGGTGAACATTGGAAGTTAATATATAACCTTTTCCTTCAAGTCTACCCTCATGTCGAGACTTTGGAAGACCGATTGGTTGTACATCCTGCAAATAATCGGTGTAGTACTCAATAACCTCCTCGGCCACATATCCTTCCACTATGCTTCCTTCTGGTTTAGATCGGCTACGAACAAGCCCCTTCAATTGACCCATGGCTCTTTCGAAAGGATACATGTATCGTAGAAATACAGGACCACACATTTTTATCTCTCTAACTAAATGAATGGTCAAATGCACCATGGAGTCAAAAAACGATGGCGGAAAGTACATCTCCAGCTCACATAGGGTTAGTACAACACCTTCTTGTAACTTGTCCAAACTATTCGGATCAATCACTTTAGAGCAAATGGAATTAAAGAAAAAACACAACTTAGTAATGGTTTTCCTCACTTCTTCCCTTAGAATTCCTCTAATTGCGACCGGAAGTAACTGGGTCAGTAGGACGTGATAATCATGTGACTTCATACCAAGTAATTTGTTGTCCTTAATAGAAACCTTTCTTGATATATTCGAGGAATAACCAGTAGGAACCTTAATAGATTTCAGGCATTCTAATAAGCTTTTTTTCTCTTGCTTTGATAAATTAAATTGTGCTGCAGGTAGCCAAGTTCGACTTTTTCCCTTATCTTGTGCCGCTAGTTCTTGCCGGATCCCCATTTCAACCATGTCCTTCCTCGCATTTACGCCATCTTTAGTTTTCCCTTGAATTTCCAACATGCAACCAATCAAAGCTTCACATATGTTCTTTATTATGTGCATCGCATCTAAGCAATGCCTAATCTCCAAACTCTGCCAATATTCAAGATTCCAGAATATAGACTTCTTCTTCCATATCCCCTTGGGTATCTCATTTGCAAATTTCTTACCAAATTTTACATTAATGTCCTTCACCTGTCGATACACCCCTGAACCGGATAACGGTATTGGGGCCTTGTCTTTTTCTACAGTACCGTCAAACCTTTCCTTGTCTCGACGGTAAGGGTGATTGCGGTTCTTAATAAACCTCCGGTGTCCCAAGTAAACATTTTTTCTGGAGTTTTTCAAGTACACAGAATGGGTGTTTTCCATGCAAATAGGACACGCTTTCGCTCCTTTATTCCTATACCCTGACAGGTTTCCGTATGCAGGAAAATCATTGATTGTGCAAAATAACATGGCACGGAGGTTAAACTCACTTCTAGAGTGTGCATCGTATATTCTCACTCCATTCTGCCACAATTCACCAAGGTCATCTATTAATGGAGCCAAGTACACATCTATATCATTGCCTGGTTGCTTGGGACCAGAAATCAACAAGGGCATCATCATGTATCTCCTTTTCATGCATAGCCAGGGAGGAAGATTGTAAATACACAATAAAACCGGCCATGTAGTCTGCCGGCTACTCATGTTGCCGTAAGGATTCATCCCGTCTGTACATAAACCCAATCTCAAATTTCTAGGTTCACTGCCGAAATCTTCAAATTCCATATCTATATTTATCCAATCTGGAGAGTCTGCTGGGTGTCTGAGCATGCCATCGCCTTTTTTCCTGCAGTCAGCGTGCCATCTTAACAATTTGGCATCCTTCGCGTTAGAGAAAAGCCGCTGAAATCTTGGTATTATTGGTAGATAAAACACCACTTTTGCAGCTGGTCCCTTACTACCTTCATCTTCAATTTGATCGTCCCTCGGTTTATACCGTGACGCATTACACTTTGGACATTTATGCAAGTCTCCGTACTCATTCCGGAATAATATGCAGTCATTTGGACATGCATGAATTCTCTCAACTCCAATTTTTAAAGGACATAACATCTTTTTAGCCTTATAAATTGAATCTGGCAACTGGTTATCTTTTGGAAGAAATTCTTTATGTAATAGTTTGAGCAAAGATGTGAAACTCGCATCACTCCATCCATTTTTGGCTTTAAGATTGAACAGTTTGAAAACAGCATTAAGTTTTGACAATTCACAACCAGGATATAAAGCTATTTTATCTTCTTCACGTAACATACCAAAAATTTCAACATTATCAACAAAATTTTCATCCACATTGTTCACAATTTCATCTAAATCGGCATTAAATTCTGAGTTATCTACATTTCTATCATCATCTACATTCCCATCATCAAATACATTGACATCATCAATTTCATCATCCAATGATACATTTTCTTCCTCATACACAGAATCCAATACATTTGTGCTAGTACTATCCCCCCCATTCTCTCCATGGAGTGTCCACCGACTATAATCCGGTTGAAATCCATTTATAATCAAATGAGCCTTCACTTCTTCAAAATTAGACCACTTCAACAAATTCTGACAAACACGACAAGGACAATACATTTTATCATCTTCTTTCATTTTCAAATTCTCTTTAGCACAAACCATAAATTCTTCAAGTCCTCTCAAAAATGTAGACGAGCATCGATTACTTGAGTACATCCACGTCCGATCCATCTGAACAATAAAATTTAGGCAAATTATTAGGGTTTCGGACCAATTTGTCATATTAGGTTTTCGGACCGGTCACCATCCTAGCCCGCTCTTTGGATACTCTGCCTCATTAGCGAGCGTACGTTAGATGCAATGTGCTATCTGAGAAAAATTCGGCAGCATTTCCCCTTATGTTCCCTGAATACGCCAACACACGATTGCTCGTGCGTACGTATCCGTGGGAACACAAGGGAAATGCCGCCGAATTTTTCTCAGACAACACATTGCATCTAACGTACAACTCGCTGTCCTAAATGAGACAGATCGTATCCAAAGAGCAGTACTCCCGACCGGGAGTACTATCCGAGATTAATCCCTAATGGATTAATCTCGGACGGGCAATGACCTAAATTCAGTTGAGTTCCGGTATTTGGTTCCTATATGACAATACGAAATTCATGCCTATATATATATATATGCAAATTATTAACGAAATGCAAATAATTTAAAAAAAGAGAAGTTCATGAAAATATACTTTCAATTGTGTGCCTTCCGATCCGTTGAATCGTGCGACTTATCCGGCCGATGTAAGATCTTCTCCTATTCAATGATATCTTGAAATATATAAAAAAACAAAAATAACCATTAAATTAATGAAAAAATCGAAATAAATAAGAAAAAAATGTAAAAAATAAATTACGGTTCAAATTTAATTTTTTTTACCTTAAATCTGCTCTCCTTCTTATTCTCTTTCTAATTATTATTTTTTCAGAATTTTTAGAAATTTTTGGCTATTTTTTTGGAGTGAAGCCACCACCACAAATTCGCAATAAATGAGAAGATCAGAAAAGAGTAAAGTGATGCGGCGCTCTAGCTGTGAGTTTGTTGGGATGGGGAGAAGACCTAAATACAGAACAAACTATTCTGTAACGGTTATTAAAAAATAACCGTTACAGAATCATAAAAATATAAAAAAAAAGCCGTTACAGAATCATAAAAACATTAATAAAATTCGTGCTAAAATATGTAACGGTTATTAGAAAATAACCGTTACAGAATCATTAAAAAAATAAAAAAAACGTTAACCTACTGTAACGGTTATTTGCTAATAACCGTTACAGAAGATGGTTGATATTAATATATTTCTTTTTTCTTTTCTGTAACGGTTGATAGATAATAACCGTTACAGAATATAAGAAATCTGTAACGGTTCTAATCCAACAACCGTTACAGAAGGTTGATGCATTTTTTTCCCTGACCATGACGGAAATGTTATTACGGTTGTTTAATAATAACCGTTACAGATTTGTGGCGCCAATTTTCCCGCCTAATGCCTCACTATTCTGTAACGGTTATTTCAAAAACCGTTACAGAAGTGTCGTTACAGAAGGTCCTTTTTCCCGTAGTGTATATTGTGAGGTATAATGATGTTGCTTTAGGTAGGGATGCAGTGAGGCATTTTTCATCAATTGTGGTAGTTGTTGAAGCTAGTACTGGTACTTGGTACCAGTAAGAACTGGTGCAACAGTTGTTTTGTTTGTTTTTCTTTTGTTAAAGAAAAGAGGTAGAGCGCTCCTCTACTAATTTCCAAAAAAAAAAAAAATATATGTTGATTCTTTCTATATGTTATGGGTCATTGTTATGCAAAAATTATGAAGGATTTTCAAATTTGTAAGTGTATAATATTTCATGAGGAATATTACTTTAATCATGTATTGTTTCTTAATTACAGTTTCAAACTGTGATTTTGATTGCATAATTGATGGCTAACAACTAATTAGTAGTATTCATGTGACTTCAATGCACTTAATTAAGTTGGTTTATATGATCAGATTGTTGTAAGGATCATGCGTCTATTAAGCGAACCAGAAGATTTAGTATATGCTTAGGTATATATTTGGTACGAGGTCTGCCAAAATTACTTAATGATGCTATCAGCAAATGTTGCAATTAAGTCCAATTTAGGTTATATAAAGACTATGGTTGCGAAGTGAGAGAAATCAGCCAATTCTATTTGATGTTATTAGATTTTTTTTTATGTATACTATTCCACGTGCAAAAAAAAAAAAAATTCTAATCTCTTATATTTTATATGCATATTAAGCATTTTAATTGTTGTGCTAAATGTGCAAGGTATTAATTAGTCCCAAATCAAATGATGCAGGGGTCATTGACACTGCAACTGACAGGAGGTGAAGATGCTTTAACCTGATTTGTTAGCAAAGCAACTCAAAAAGAAAAATGGGGAGAGCAGTAAGGAGGAAATTGGAAAATATTTCTTTGGAACACTATGTAATTTTTACAGTATTTTTGGTTCATGTTACTTAGATATTAAGTTATGGGTGCTATTGGGCTAGTTTTTGTTTATTTATATGAGTGGTTGTGAGCAGTATTTTGAGGAGGGTATTCCTCAGTGTTGCTTTGTATAAGAATTGCTGTTACTTTTCATGTTTCATTATTACTTTTCATATTTCTAATAAAACTGGTAGCTGTAATAAGCTACTTTTTTAAAAAAAAAGAAATGTACAATATATTTTTGCTCCACTTGAATGTAAGCTGAATGTTAGGTTGAATCAATTATAAATCTGGATCGTTTGTTGTTAGCTTGATGTGATTGACTTGATTCAAATATGTTATACTTTCAGCACTATCAATATTTTTTCAGTTGTACTGGTAAACTACATCAGTATTGATCTAAATTTTACAAATTTATCATTGCCTTTAATGGATTTAAATTAAGATGGCACAAGAAATAAAAACAAATATAAAATATAATAAATCACAAATATCACACTGAATATGCATTAATACACAAGTATAATAGAAAATGAAGTTATTTAACACATATAACCAATTGATAATATAAAACATCATGATATATCGTCAATACAATCATCAATACAAAATCAATAAATAGACAATCATTAGTTCGAGGATTTCTATTGCTTTCGAACCATCACTACTTTGATCAACGTGCAACTTGAGGTGGATTGCAATTCATGACAGAAGCAACCTTGGCTAATCATGGTTAAGTTGTCAATCTCTGAGGTAGAGGATGCACTACTGTAGTTCATCCTCTTGGAAACTCAGCCGACCCGTTTCACGTCGAGGCCATGGTATTAGAGGAAGCAGTGCAATGGGTTCAGAAATTGTTTCAGGAAAGAGGTAGTCAGAGAGTGCAGATATTCTCCGATTGTCATAAGTTGGTGAATGCATTGTTGGAAGATAGCATCAATTCATTTCCTTCGTGACAAGTAAGGCCAACTGTTGCGAGTGTGGCACATCACTTGGAAACTCTTGGAGACGAGGTGTATCTGCAACATGTGTGAGCACAAAATAAGGATGAAAATTGATTCTAGATTCTTTCAACAAGTCCAAAAGAGCCCACCTTGATTTGTTGGTTTGGTAACTCTTTAATTCCCCCAGAGTTGTTTAATTAGGTCCTTGTCTTTCCTTTTTTTTCTTTTCATTCAGCAATTTTTCTTTTCCGAGACTATTTTCAGTTTTTACCAGTATCTAACGTACCCTGGGAGTTTGTTATGTTGTATGGTCGATTAATGCTCAAACTTGCTATTTTGTAATCCTATTATTTCAAGAGTTTATCTAAAAAAACATCACTGCTATTACATGTACATATGCAATTAACGAATAAGCTCTTTCCATTAATTTGTTCATAAATTACCACCATCAAACAATCTTAATGAAAGATAACCGTCAGAAAAATTGAATTTATTTTTTGACACAACAAAAATTCAATCAATGTAAAATTAGGAGAGACTATCACCTCTTATTTCCATAGAAATATGACGACCATAGTAAGGTGGAGCCGGAGGACCTAGGGTTCAGGCGAGGGCGAACAGAGTCGCGACAGTGGAGGCAAGAACAGGCGAGAGAAGAGAGCAAGAGTGACCGGAAGGAAAAGTGCCAAAGTGGGGAGAGGCGAGGAGAGTTGGAGAGGTCGAATCGTCGACGGAGGAAGGGAGGCAGTCGGAGGTTTTCATTTTTTCTCCTTCCGTTCACTCTTTTGTCTTTTTAGAAACAATAGATTGTTTAAAGGAGATGACGATCCCGACCGCTTATCACATTTCAATCCTACGGCTTGTGATTTGTGACAAATGGGGGCAACGAAAATTGTTGGCAGCGGAACGCTCCTCTTCATTTAATTAGTAATATAGCACAATAATTAACATCTCACTTTTCTTTTTCAAATTTAGGTTTTAGTCACACCTTATTGTACGTACCAAACAGTTCCGCTCCATCCAAACATCCAATTTACATTTGTAATTCAAATTTATTCAATATAATAATGGCAGGTCTAACTTGCCTCCTGATATGTGGAGAGGTGGCAAAACGCATGGGATCAAAAGATATGGGAAATATCTGCATGGTTAGCCGGTGGTTAAACAACCAATTCTCTGAAGGTCATTTATGGAAGATCGCTTTCCTTCGGGACATGAACATCGCAGATGATTTTCATGTGAACGCTTCTTGGAAGGAGATCTATGCCTCTGCTTTCAGTATGGACCTTTTCTGTTTTCTTTAAGTGCGATTTGTAGTTCATTGTCTTCAATCAGATTTGAGCCATGAAAATTTTTTTAATAAATTTTCGAAGTGTAAACATTCTTAAGTGATTTATAAAAGGTTTGTCTTGTTAAATAATTCATTCCAGCTGTGTTACTGATTTGTTACTAATAAGTTGTCAAAGCATTTGCACCATTTAATTAGTCATTTCTCAAGACTAAGGGTCCGTTTGGATTCGTCCGGAATTTGTAGGAAGATGAAATTCCGGGCGGAAATGTTAGGAAAAGTGGAATTTGAGGAATAGGTTGGAAGATGATATTCCGGGAATTGGAAATGTTGTTTGGATGGTGTAGTAGGAATAAGGAATGAATTTGTTTGATTAAAATAAACATTTTTAACATATTTTATTAGTGACCCGTTTGTGTTATCTTCTCTCCCCTGTGTGACTTCATCCCAACAAACTCTCCTCCGACAAACTCGAGGCTAACCCTAGCGAAACACAGATCTGTTATTCCTCTCTCAACTCTCAAGCTAAATTCACCTCCTCTCCTCTCCACTGGCCAGTACTTGTCCTCCCATTATCAATTGGCTCCCATCCTGGTGGTTGTAACCCCCGAACAATCTGTTGCGATGCATCGCCCATACGGAGACACACAATCAGCGACAGCTTCAGTGTCGTCCTTGTTGAGTTCAGCGGCTGGTGGCGTTGATGTTTTGCCTCTCTTGCCTTGCCCTCAGTGTGGTTTAACAGTGAAGAAGTTTGTCAGTGGAACAAAGAGGAATCCCGAACGAGATTTTTACAAATGCATAAACCCGGTAAAATTTAGGTTTTTTTTGTTCTTTCCTTTTCCGTATTGCCCCTGAAATCCAATGTTTATTGAAATTTTTGCTATTTAGGAAACTTATATTTTGGCTGTGTTGGCCTATTAAAAAAAAGTTTTTATTCGTGCCTAATCAATGTGCTAACTGGAAATGCAAAATTAATTGCTTTTGTTTACATGGAGATGGCTGAAGAGAAGAACCAATTGGGCATTAATTGAGTAATATGTGACTAAAGTCCTTAATGAAATTGTGCGCCCATGCTTTCTGTTTAGAGAATTGTGATTTTTGTTTGGTACTGAGTATGTATCAGTCTCTGTAAAATTGGGTTCTGAACCTTGCTTGACATACCATTCCTCCAGAAATTTCTGGCATCAAATTGGCTGTTGTCCATAATTAGTGCCAGACCAACACTCATTCATGCCGATCATAGGTTTTGTATAAAGGTACCCTGCTTGTAACTCACAACTGTACCAAAATCAGAAAGGCTGAGGCAAACAAAAACAAGAAAAAACAAGCACAGGGCACATGGCAGCATGGTTAAGACATGAGGGAGCTTTACTCTAATTTGCCTCATCCTTTTTTATATGAATTTTACAACCAAGTCACATGGCAGCATGGTTAAGACATGATTAAGTCCAAAATTAATAGATGCACTTTCTGCAGCTTACATTTTTTCCTATATTGTACAACAAGACGATTCCTAATTAATGTCTATAATGTGAAATTGGAAATCAATTTCTGCTGGTCTTGCAACCTGAAAAGATAGAGCACTACGTGGAATTTTATCTAATCTATTTATTTATTTTCCCAACAGAACACTACGTGCAAATTTTGGAAGTGGGACAACGACTACTTGAGGTATGTAAGAAACGCAAGTCCATCAGTTAGACCCATAGAATGTGACCTAGTTGATAGACTGAACAGACTGGAATGTGAAGTGGAAACTCTGAGACATGAACTGAAGAAAAATTCTCAAGTACATGACGATCATATTACAGGTATGGTTGCTTCAGTAGAAAATTTAAGAATGTTTAACTGCATCATTTTCATTGTGCTTGTGACTATTGTAATGGTCCTGATTGCTAGAGGAAGCCATGCCATGTAAGTTCACTCGGATGTCTGGCTGTATTGACTACCTTTTGTAACACTCTATTCACTTGGATGTATGGCTCCATTTTATTACCTTTTGTAACACTCTATTCACTCTATTTACTGGCATACTTACCTTTTCTAACACTCTATTCACTCTATTTTATTACCTTTTGTAACACTCTATTCACTCTATTTACTGGCATACTACACAATTTGCACTGATAGTAAATCAAACGATGATACAGTAATATAAGGTCCACTCACAGCATAATGAAACGCAAAAGTTCTTACATCACAACTTCGACAAAGCTAAATGGCAACTTCAAGACAGCAACTTAACTCCTACGGTTCTTAATCCTAACACACAAATATTACAAATGGAATACAGAAGTTTGCACTAAAATACAGCATACTGGCACGATAAGATACAATCCAGAATTACGGGTTTTTCCTCAATTGCCAAAGTGAATTTTTAATGTGCTCACGTAAGTTATCTCCGTCTGGTGAATCGGCAATTTCAGCATCTTCATCCTCCGTTTGGTCACCCTCTATATTACCCCCATTGTGTGAACTACTGGCCCCTGGTGTGGTCTGAAATAAGGTATCTTCCGAAACATTGTTTAGTCTATTATGATGATTGATGAAATTATGAAGAATGCAACATGCGATGACAATTTTAATTTGAATCTTGTACTCAAATGCTGCCATATCTTTCAATATATGGAACCTTGCCTTTACCACTCCAAAGGTTCTTTCCACAATATTCCTTAACTGAGCATGTCTGTGATTGAATAATTCCTCTGGTTTGTCGTATCGATGGCCGCCACGACCACGAGCTCGATCACGAAACGATCCCAAATGATAACAAACCTTTCGATATGGTGCAAGGAATTGAGGATTGTTGGCATATCCCGCATCTACTAAGTAATATTTTCCCGGAGGAATGTATAGTACCCCCCTCTGCATTGCTGAATGCAATATCATGTTATCATGGGCAGAGCCCTCCCAACCAGCAACAACAGCTAGAAAATTACCATCAAAATCGACTGCTGCCATCACGTTTTGTGTGTATTCTCCCTTTCTATTTATAAATCGTTCTTTAAATTTGTCGCCGCGCTCGGGATATGCTCGTATGTGTGTTCCATCGATAGCTCCAATAGCATCCTACAATGAAATGTTTACGGCCATTTTCAATTCAAATTGGTGTTTTTACAACTTGTTTAAACATTTTGTTATTTATACATAATTGAATAATGAAAATTTAGTTTGTAAATCTTATACCTTGAAAAATGAAAATTCTGTTCCATCTGCAAGTATAGGGTGCGGGGGAGTATTTGAGTTTGGTTGTCTTATATATTGAGGACCTAATTTACCCACATATTCAAGCACATTTCGGATACATCTCCAAACCGTCTCCAGGGAATGTTGGAAATCTTCAGCAATTTTGTGCATTTTGCTTGCTTGGCCTACTAATTGCATGAACATGCCAACTTGCTCTTCAATAAGCACCTCACCATTACAAACCAAGCCCTTTGATTTCAACTCGTTGCATAGAATATGGAAGTTTTGTGTGCTTAAACGGTAGCTGTCGTAACAACGCTCGTGGTGACCTTGTAGTTGATCCGTAATCATTTCAGCGCCAGTCAATGGCCTATTATTCTTAACTTCTTTCCACAATTCCAAGCATGCTCTCATTCCGTCACGCCTTCTTTTTTGCCCTTGCATAACCAAAATGGCAGCTACTTGCATTTGTTGTTGTAGGATTTCGTCATCAGAATCGGAATCCATCAGAATCTGAATCTGAAAGGCATTTACAATGAAATAAGCATTCATAGAGCACTAAAAAATAGGAATAAGCAACTAATGCACATCATACAAGTACAGAGGAATAATCAGTCATAAGCATACAAGTCGATTAAATAGTACAAATTTTAAATCCCTAGGAAATCCAATTGAAAACATCCTAAGCAATGAACTTAAAATTCCTCTAAGCAATTTACTTAAAATTCCTAAGCAATGAATAGAACTTAGACAACCTAACAAATTAATTCATTAAGACATCGTAGTGAATAGAAATGCCACAGTACAACATATTACACAAATCCATGCTCGTTGTACATGACACAGTCAATTGAAAATCACATGGGAGGCGGTGGGCGATATTGGTTCAGATAATTGATAAAGTTAGGATCACTATAAGGAAATAAGGGATTGGTTTGTTGGCTAGCAAAATGTTGAGTAGGTGAGGGTTCATTAGGGAACGCTTGTTGGTTAGGAAACACTTGACTAGCGCGTTGCTGCTCCAGACGGCTCCATTGGTCGGGAAAATTCATTCTTATCCAAAGTTTTATTTGAGCATCTGTGCTACGTAGCCAAATGTTTCTAACATCTTCATTCGATAGCCTCTGAAAAATGACAACCCTTAGTTCGTCATCTATATCTTCCATTTGGTTGATCCTGGCTGTGCAATGGTCTTTTTCAATGTCGACTTTAGTTGCTTTTTCCTCTGCCACACGCAACTGATGCTTAAATATCCCTACTAAGGCACGGTTTAAACGAAAAGTTTCTTCATCGTTGTCTTTGACACTTTCAACTATCGCACACCTACGATTGAAAGTCTGTTGAATCCTCTTCCCCCTCGAGATGGAGGGTCCAGACCCATCACTAGCACTGTTTTTTCGCTTGCCGGAACCGGTGGTACGACTTGTATGCACGGTGTTGCCGGATGCTTCCTGGCTGACAGCATCATTGATATTATCACAAGGGATGTTACCATAATAATCAGGCTCATGGGTGAAGTCAACGAAGGGTTCAAAACTGTATGGGTCGGCAGGCTCAGGGACATTCATACCACCCCCATGTGTACCGCCGATATCCGGTGTATCGGAACTTCCATTGCCTTCGTCAGTACTAAGCCCGTCTGGATCAGTTCTTTGGGCCATTACTTCCACATCAGCACCTTCAGCTTGATTGCCACCACACAACATCTCAAATTTCTCATACCACACGAAGGGTCGCCTCAAGAAATTATACCTCTTTGGATTTCCCTGCAAGTGAAGGAACCCAGCAAGATGTTTAGTGGGGCAGGTATGGGAGGCATATATTTGCTAAGTAATCAACACTTTTGTACAGATGCCTTGAATCATTTTTATAAAATTTACTTGTTTTGCTGAAAATGTGTAATCAGATGATAAGTTAGGCACAATACCTGGATTATTTCTTCAATCGCTTCATATGGTGCAATCAACTTGTGGTTGGTATAATCCCAAGTGTAACCACCAGTAAGGCGTGTGCAACTTCTTGCGGCATTATATTGTCCCTTCAAATGTTTCACCCTAGTTTTACAATTTTCCACGGTCATCCTCGATTGGGGGAGCCTTTCCTTGAACAATGCATGTATATCGGTGTAGTCTTTGAAGTTGATATTGTTCATACCAAGTTGGAGTTTAAGGTCTCCAAGAACATCAAGAAGGACGGTGGTTTCTTGACGGGACCAATTGTCCACCCTTGGTCTTTTGTCACGAGTCCCGCTACCACTTGCTCTTCCTTTCTTTTTGGGGGACTTGTGTGAAGATGGGTTCATTTTTCTAGGGAAACAAGCATTAATCAAGAGTTCAATGGTAATCTAACACATTTACTTAGATTTGATTTAAGTGGATACGTACGAAACGCACTCTATCTTCAATCTGCATCTATGCGGTCCTAGTAATGATACATTGTTTAATTTGATTTATGTTACAATGCCTAAATCAATGGCTCAGAAATTTGATGGTGTTGAATACTTACACAACATGCCTAATACATGTATGTCTTGTGGTTTTTATGAGGAAAGTAAGAAGTACGATACTGGTATCAATTAAGGTGTACTTGATAACATCTTATTTACTGGTAAAATTGCTGGTAAAATTTCTTCATTACTGATAAAATGTCTTGTATAACAGAATGTCTTATATAAGCCTTATATAACAGAATGCCTAATAATGAAGAATGTATTACATGATTCATTATGTAAGCCTACAGGAATTGCTGTCTGTTTTACTAGTATATTTTATCAGCATATAATAATGAAGCCCAGTTTGTCACCACAGTGGAGCAATTCCATATTGATAATAGTGTTTTGTAACAAAGATTTGCTATATAAGACATCATACCTACTCACTGTCAACAATTATGCAATTGCACAGTTAAGCAAAGTTAAGCAATTTTTAATATCAGGGAAGCAATTTCATGAAACTGCTTGAAAAGGAAATCAACACGAGATGGTATTAATTATTTTAACAGAAATAAATTATTGCTATTAGATTGTATTAGATTGGTGCGTTACAACTGGTAAATAATGTGCTTTGCTTTCATGGATTACAAATAGAACATAGTGAAAAAAAAGGAAAGAGGATTTACAGCAAACGAGATCTGAAACGAAGTTGCTGACTTCTACTCCTGCTCCTGATGCCAACACTTGACTCAACACTTGCGATCTGCGATGAAAGTACAGAAACAGTGAAGCCATGCATTAGCTACTGGGGACCAAATCGGTTATTATTTGTGCAAAATAAGAACGCACCAGTACAGATCGACGCAATTGAAGTTGAAAGGTAAATAAAAAAACCGACACAAAGCAATAATTACATATGAACAATAAAAAATTAATTAGATCTAATCAACAGGAGAAATGAACGAAAGAAAGTAAAGAGGGACTGACAGCGGAACGTACGATAAGCCAAAATCGACCCAATCTACAGGTGGGAAGAGGGAATGGAGCTGAGCGAAACCCTAGTTTTGTATGCCTGCGTCGCAACACAATCGCCTCTGCCGACATATGAAGGCAATGCGAAGAGGAAAGAGGAAAGTGGAGATCACAGACCAAACAGTAATTAGATCCGTTGGGAGAGCAATTATTGGGGCTCGCAATAACTCAGGAAGGAGGATATATTTTTTTATCGTAGGAGAAAGGACGGAGGATATTTATTTTTTACTAACCAAGCATCTCCAAAAGGAAGAAGAAAAGCGCACCATGTGCGGAAATTCCGGAATATGTCTTACCCGTTTGGATCGCTTTTTCCGCCAGGAATTACGAAATTCCGGAATTTCGCAACTTCCTACAAATTCCGGACGAATCCAAACGGGCCCTAAGTGATGTTCTCTTTAAACAGATGGTTCTCACTCCTTCATCCTTCATCATGGATATCAGCAAGAACAAATCGGTTTCTCTTTCTCCTCCATACAAGAACAATTTACAATTTTCACAATCAAAACCTCATTACTCTAAATCTAACAATTCTGATAAAAAGCATGTTTGTATTTCCTCTTCAGATAAGAGACGGCTAGGGGCTTTCTCCCTAACCTCACATTCAGTGCTTCTGACGCACACTCTATCCCTCCCCAACATACTACCCCCTGTGCTAATTGAATATATAGATGACATATTGGATGTGTGTATCCTGAACAACGCCAGAATTGGCATCTGGATATCTGGTACAACCAACTAGTCTAAACTAAACAAAAATTACAAATTTTGCTCTCAGTGCACCCAATAACTTGAATTTTTGTGCTTACGCAGATTACCATAAAGTTCAGAGTCCATGGAACAACAACCACATAGGTCAGATGATGCAATAACCCTCCTTCCATCCTCAGAAGTCAGAAAGCTAGACTTTTTTTTTGTTTTTTTAAAAAAAAAGGCGGTGGGTCACAGAGGGGAGTTAACATTAAGGAACAGCATTTGTTCTTTCACGCGTTATTTCTAACTTCAACTAATCTTAAATTTTAGGGGTAGCATATGTACTCGATGCAAGGCACTGTGAGCTGTTCCTGGAGGAAGGCTACAACGATGGAACCTGGGAATATGAGACTATTGCCATGACGATCACTACGCGAAATTTCGACTTCTGTAATGGTTAATAAAAGGCATTTGTAACGGTACACGTAACGTTACAGTAGCCCCCGTTACAGAATGTCTAATAACCGTTACAGATCTATAACGGTTATTATCTAATAACCGTTACAGAAGAATGGCTTCTGTAACGGTTATTATCTAATAACCGTTATGGTATAGTGGACGGAAAATGTGGTTACGGTTTTATTGAGAACATTTGTAACGGTTAATAGATAACAACCGTTACAGAAGACTGGCTTCTATAATGGTTGTTATATAATAACCGTTATCCTATTATTGACGGAAATACATTTTTACTATTTTTTTAGATCCAGTGTAACGGTTATAATCTAATAACCGTTACAGAATCCAGTCTTTTGTAACGGTTATTAAGGAATAACCGTTACAGATATTGTTGATATAAAAGAAATGAAATTATGAATTCTGTAACGGTTATTCCTTAATAACCGTTACAAAAGACCTTCTTTTTTTTTTGAATTTGGCCTGTTTTATTGGCTAGCCCAGTTTTGCTAGCCGAATTGGTACCAAATTGGTACCCAATTTACATTATACAATCCAACATGCAGCAGACAAACATATATCATGCATATATCAGATGTCACATATATATACCAAGCACAAAACATATATCAATATGTAGCAAAAATTAACAAAGTAACTATACATAGAGTTAACACCAAATCAAGTCAAAATTTTCCTAAAATAATACCCCATACATGAAGTCCATAACCTCCGAAACGACTGCATCAACGTCTTTGTTTTTATATGGTTGTCCAACCGGCTCGATATACTGCAATTTGATCATTAACAATTGATAAAGTCAAATAATTTTGTAAACCCTAAGCCCTAAACCAATAAAAATATAAAATCCTAAAATAATAAATCGGCTTAACATTACCTCAGGGAATTCTCCGACCGTAGTCCAACTACTTAATATCGCCCTCATGTTGAGCATTGTGAAATATCCACACTCTGTGCCGCCCCTTTGTATCGGTCCCTAATTAAGATTTCAACAAAAGAAACACAATCTTTTTTAGTTAATTTCAATTTCACAAACAAATAATATCTTAAACTGATAAGTTCTGTACCTTAATTCGGTACCAATCAAATCCTGTTCTGCTCTTTTGGCTATATCTTCCGGCTTCCACTAAATACCGCTTGTATACCCTGCATGCAATATCATTTAAAACAACAAAATCTAATATTTTTTAATTTGAAAAATCTCATCATGCTTTAACTTAATTCAGAAATGGAAACTTACGAAGATATGAATGGCTTAATATATAACTTTGGATTCTTGCGTTCCAGAGAATCAACAAAGTGAACGGTGCGCTTCTCGACATTAATAACAAGGACAACCCAATGAAACCTGTAATTAATAGAGATTTATTATTTTGGTGCAATTAAAGGAAACTACAAAATTCTTTCATTAGTAGCCATATTGGTTATATTTCTTACTGCTGATTATACGGCAAAACAAGATAGGAGGATGGATTCTCCATGAATGCTCTCGTTAGGTAATTCACCGCACCGAGTTCTTCGTGTTTGAACTTCCACTCAGCCAATAACTCTGGATCCAGTACGGTGATGCTCTTGGAGAACTCATTCTCTTCTTGCCTTGTTGAAAGTTCTTCCATCCAAAACCTGCAAACATGGATATCAAAGTTCAACAATTTCAATTTTGAATGAATTGAATGAAGAAAAAATAAACATTAAAGTTGAAAAATTCAAACCAGCAGTAAAATTTCACAATCGATTGAGATAGCTCCTCCCTTTTAAAACATTCGACAATATCCTCGACATTAACGTTGAACTTAACATCGCCACCGTGCGTACCCCAAGGATTGCAATTAGGCAGCTCAAAGTTCATCTCTTCTTCTGGTTGGAGCATCAACAGTCTGTATACTGCTTGTTCGGATGGGCTCAGCCTGTCAATAATATCCTTAGGGAGGAGTGGATCACGAGTAACAAACGACCCCGCACTTGGGACCTTTGGACTCTCCTCCACATTCTTCGCCGCCTCCTTCGCCTTTGCCTTCTTTTTGGCCGGCTTCTTTTTGGTCAAACTCTGCATTCAATGACATCATATTAATAAGTCATTAGGAGAAATGTATGAAACAGATTGTCATAATTAAATAAAACGATACCTTGTGGCCTATGTCCACCAAAAATGACGGCCATGGGAATCGGCCCCCTATATTATTTCCCAATAGCTCATCTGACCTACCAGGGACTTGCCATTCACGAAATTCATCGCCTACTCGGAGAAGATGGACATACAATTGTTGATCAGTTAGAGGCACGCTGTGTACGATCTGACCAACAACACTCGGAATAATATTTCCTTCGGCCACCTTAATCCTCTGGTTGTTGTGATCAAGAGAAAAGAGATCGCACGGCATTTCTTCCTGAAATTCAGTTCAATCAGAAACTCTAATGCTGCCAAAAATAAATATAAAGAGAAAAGAGAAAAATGATCAATATGAACCTGAACAACGCTTCTCGGATCCGGAGGCATATAGCTTGAGGCAACCGTTCGGAATAACTCTTCGTTTGGCATTCCTGAGTCTACCTCAGCTTCAACGAATGGCTGATACGGCGTCACAAATTGCTGTGGTGCTTGAATCTGCAATCCGCTACTGGCCAACCATTGTTTCACGTCCTGAAAATTATGAAGCAACTGGATAATGAAGAATAGTTTTCATTCATTTTGATTACATTTTGATTATCAAAAAGGATTACCTGAAAAGCTTGTTGTCTCGCCGCATTCATTATCTCCTCAGAGTGAATCAAGTCTCTTTTGGTTTTCTCAGCAGCTTCAGCTGCGACCCTGCTCATCAATTCTTCAATCTGGTCTGGTGCCATCCATCCTTCATGCGCATCCTTTCTAGATTTTCTTTTATACACATCTTCCTTCTTGGTCCATAAAGGATATCCCCTGATTCTTCCTGGATGTTCCGGCCTGTCAACCGCCCGATTTAAGACTTCTTGTTCCGGTATTGACCCGGAATTGATTTCACCAGACATGGCACTCAACCGACTGAATGCCTCAATAGTCGACGAATCAGAGATATGGAACGTGTAAGTATCTAACAAGCAACAAACAAATCTTATTAATAATCACAAGTCTTTACATGTGTAAGTACCTTTATCCTTCGTAGCCACAGTCCTTCCCATGAAATACCTTTGACTCCTCGGTTCCAAATCGCCGATGGTAATGCTCGTGGAACCGGCCCCTTCAGAATCTCCTGGTATGACAATCTTGTCTGTAGGTTTCCATGAACCTTTTTTTCCTCTATAGCCAGTGGAACCCATCCTATGAGGCTCTTTCCATTTCTTTCTCAACTCCTTCGCTTTGTTGCTCTTTTGTACAAAATCTGCACCCGTCCTTTTCTTGAAAAATTCTTCCCATTCCTTTTGTGAGATTGGGTGTTTATCGCATGGATTTTTTGGATTGTTTGGATCGGCATTTGTGATGTACTCCTCAGCAATCCTACTTCTATAAGCCCTGTGACTTATGCCCATCGCTTTGAGAGTATTGTTCATGGCTTTATCATCTTCGATGTTGAACATTTTCTGAAACATAACGAAACGTTAGTTAATTGGTAGCATAGAAATTTAAATTAGATGATTTAAGTTAAAATTTATTCACCTTGATGTCCAACCACAACTCAAGTCTGGTTTCCTTTGAAACGTCCTTCCGCCAATCATTAATTGTGATTGGCACTCTTGTTCTAGCCAGATACCCGCAATATGATGCAAATTTGTTCACCGCCTCTTCAGTACCAATTGGCACTCCTTCTTTGTCAAATTTAATCTCGAACTTTTCCCCAGCAGCTTTTTTCCTCCTAAACTCTTCCATTGTCGTTCTGCTCCTTTTCTTTATTTCGAACGTTGTGACCTCCTCATCGCTGGATTGTGTAGCCTGTTCACCCTGTAAATCTCTATCTTGGTCTCCAGACATATCTATTAACAAATAATTAACAACAATGAAAGCAATCAAATCAAGTTAACATAAACATAAACATAAACAAACATAAACATAAACAAATAACATAAACTTCAAATTACATAAATATTCAAATAATTAAAAATACATAAATTTAAAATTCATCTAATTAAAACACACTAATATTCAAACATGAATTCATACACAAATAACATAAACTTCAAATTACATAAATAAAGTTCACACAAAATAACATAGATAATTTTATTAATTCCTAAGACAATTCAACCCTAATTCTTCTCTTCCTTATTCTTCTCCTCCTTATTCTTCTCCACCTCCTTATTCTCACTGGATCCCTCATCTATTTGAACTCCCATACTAAAATCAGGGCCCCTTTCACAGCCTGGAGGAAGACGACGTACAGCCGAGACAGCCCTTCTTTTGAGAGGTCCGTAAAACGGGACCCTTTTTGACACCACCTTAGGTGTTTCCTCCCCCACCTTGGATTCCTCCCCCACCTTATTGACGTTTTGATCCTTCTCCATCTAATTTCCATTTTAAATAAAATTCTTAACTCCTTATCCATAATCAATTCACAATGCATATATATATCTAATAATCAATTCACAATTCCTTATCCATAATCAATTCATATGCACATCTATTCCTAAAACAGCCCAATATTATCCCAAAACAGCCCCCAAACAGTTCAAATTTATGCACATTAGTCCCTAAAATTGTGCTTTATGCACCATAGCAACAAACAGCCCAATATCATCCCCAAAACAGCCCCCAAACAGTTCAAATTTATACACATTAGTCCCTAAAATTGTGCTTTATGCACCATAGCAACAAACAGCCCAATATCATCCCCAAAACAGCCCCCAAACAGTTCAAATTTATGCACATTAGTCCATAAAATTGTGATTTATGCACCACAGCCCCATATCAACCCCAAAACAGTTCAAATTGTGCATTTCAGTCCAAAATAAAACAGTTCAAATTATGCAAAATAGTCCCTAATTTAAACAGTTCAAATTTTGAGAGAAAAAAGAGAGGGATTACTTGAGAGTTGGGGGTTGAGAGTTGCTGGCTGGCTGTCACAGCTGAGAGAGCGACAAAGGGATTGCTAACAGAGAAACAGTGAAAGGGAGTCAGTGAGAGAGAGAGAGAGGAGACAGAGAGGGAAAGGAAGAGGAGACAGAGAGGGAAAGGAAGAGGAGACAGAGAGGGAAAGGAAGAGGGGTTTACCTTCGAGAGAGAGAGGGGAGTTGCTGGCTGTAGGAGTTGAGAGAGCGGCAGAGAGAGAGGGATCGAAACTGCACAACAAAGAGAGACAGAGAATGAGAGGGACTCAGAGAGAGCGAGGGAGTGAGAGGGGGAAGGAGGGGAGAGGGATTACCTTTTACGAGAGAGGGCCGCCGAGAGGGAGTCAGAGAGGCGCCGAGAGAGCTGAGTGCTTCTGTCGAGAGCTAGGGTTTTAAGAAAGAGGCGAGATCGAGAAAGGAAAGAAGTGACGGACAGACGCCAGGCTGGGATAATAATATAAAGGGTTTGAACCTTCTGTAACGGTTATTAGCTAATAACCGTTACAGAAGAGCCTAATCTGTAACGGTTATTAGCTAATAACCGTTACAGAAGGTCAAACGTTTTTACTAATAACCTTCTGTAACGGTTATTAGCTAATAACCGTTACAGATTAGGCTCTTCTGTAACGGTTATTAGCTAATAACCGTTACAGAAGGTTCAAACCCTTTATATTATTATCCCAGCCTAATCTGTAACGGTTATTAGCTAATAACCGTTACAGATTAGTTTAATTTCATTTTTTTTTTAACTTTAAAGTTTGTGTCTGTTTTAATTTCATTTAGTACTGATATTTTCAGTGTTGGTTTATCCATGCATGTTATTAAGTGTTTTGACTGAATTTAATTTTTGTGTTGGTTACACATGAATTTAATTTTGTTTTACATTTTTTCTAACAAAATAAAATTACAATTTAGAAAATTAACAAAAAATAAAAATACATTAGCTCCTTGTTAACAAAATATTTCACCAATTAATGACCTGCAAAAAATAAAAATAAAATTATTAACTTAACAATTTAGCATATCTATGTAGCTACTTTCTTTTTTTTCCTTCGTGTGTCGACCCACACGCTTTCGGTGTTATCTGTACGCCTACAACTGATCGATACTGGCTGTGGTGTATCGTCGATACCGATAGAAAAAGGAGGTATTTCCTCGAAGTGGTCGTATGCTTCTTCATCTACGACATCACCAACACCGACAATACGTCTTTTTCCTGAAAGTGGCAAGTAATAAATAAGATGAACATTTGTACTCAATAAGGTGAACATTTGTACTTAAATAAGATGAACATTTACCTTGAAGCACAACATGTCTTTTCTTATCCGCCGGATCTTGAATGTAAAAAATTTGCATTGCTTGCTTATTTGCAAGTATAAAGGGATCGTCTCGATAAACCCTTTTATTGAAGTCAACAGTTATAAATCCCATCTTGTCTTTTTTAACTCTACCGTGACCGTTGTCGATCCATGCACACTTGAATAAGGGTATCTTAAATTTCAGGTAATCTAGTTCCCAAATCTCCTCGATCCACCCATAATAATTAGCCGACCTAACATTATCACTAGATAAAGCTACAACAGTGACTCCACTATTTTGCACAGCACTTTTACCATCCTGTTTCCTTGTGTACCAGGTAAATCCATTCAAGTCATACCCTTGGTATGTCTCGACCACGGCATCAGGACGTCTTGATAACCATTTCACGGTTTCATCGACCTCTGTTCCTTCTTTCAACTGGGACTGTACTTTATCTTCTAGCCATTGGACAAATTTTATTTCATGCTCTATGGTAATCAAGTTTTCGGTGTAAGAAGGGTATTGTTCACGTAACTCGATTAGATGTTCATTGATGTAAGGCGCCACAATAGCAAGATGTTGGAGAACTTTCATATGTGCTTTGGTTCTCATTGCAAGATCCGGTATATGAGTACTAGCTCCAATTGTACCTGAAAGGTGAACAAATATTGTGCTTTAAGTGAACATTTGTGCTAAATAAGGTGAACAAATATTGTGCTTTAAGTGAACATTTGTGCTAAATAAGGTGAACAAATGTGCTAAATTAGGTGAACATTTGTGCTAAATAAGGTGAACAAATATTGTGCTTTAAGTGAACATTTGTGCTAAATAAGGTGAACATTGGAAGTTAATGTATAACCTTTTCCTTCAAGTCTACCCTCATGTCGAGACTTTGGAAGACCGATTGGTTGTACATCCTGCAAATAATCGGTGTAGTACTCAATAACCTCCTCGGCCACATATCCTTCCACTATGCTTCCTTCTGGTTTAGATCGGCTACGAACAAGCCCCTTCAATTGACCCATGGCTCTTTCGAAAGGATACATGTATCGTAGAAATACAGGACCACACATTTTTATCTCTCTAACTAAATGAATGGTCAAATGCACCATGGAGTCAAAAAACGATGGCGGAAAGTACATTTCCAGCTCACATAGGGTTAGTACAATACCTTCTTGTAACTTGTCCAAACTATTCGGATCAATCACTTTAGAGCAAATGAAATTAAAGAAAAAACACAACTTAGTGATGGTTTTCCTCACTTCTTCCCTTAGAATTCCTCGAATTGCGACCGGAAGTAACTGGGTCAGTAGGACGTGATAATCATGTGACTTCATACCAAGTAATTTGTTGTCCTTAATAGAAACCTTTCTTGATATATTCGAGGAATAACCAGTAGGAACCTTAATAGATTTCAGGCATTCTAATAAGCTTTTTTTCTCTTGCTTTGATAAATTAAATTGTGCTGCAGGCAGCCAAGTTTGGCTTTTTCCCTTATCTTGTGCCGCTAGTTCTTGCCGGATCCCCATTTCAACCATGTCCTTCCTCGCATTTACGCCATCTTTAGTTTTCCCTTGAATTTCCAACATGCAACCGATCAAAGCTTCACATATGTTCTTTATTATGTGCATCGCATCTAAGCAATGCCTAATCTCCAAACTCTGCCAATATTCAAGATTCCAGAATATAGACTTCTTCTTCCATATCCCCTTGGGTATCTCATTTGCAAATTTCTTACCAAATTTTACATTAATGTCCTTCACCTGTCGATACACCCATGAACCGGATAACGGTATTGGGGCCTTGTCTTTTTCTACAGTACCGTCAAACCTTTCCTTGTCTCGACGGTAAGGGTGGTTGCGGTTCTTAATAAACCTCCGGTGTCCCAAGTAAACATTTTTTCTGGAGTTTTTCAGGTACACAGAATGGGTGTTTTCCATGCAAATAGGACACGCTTTCGCTCCTTTATTCCTATACCCTGACAGGTTTCCGTATGCAGGAAAATCATTAATTGTGCAAAATATCATGGCACGGAGGTTAAACTCACTTCTAGAGTGTGCATCATATATTTTCACTCCATTCTGCCACAATTCACCAAGGTCATCTATTAATGGAGCCAAGTACACATCTATATCATTACCTGGTTGCTTGGGACCAGAAATCAACAAGGGCATCATCATGTATCTCCTTTTCATGCATAGCCAGGGAGGAAGATTGTAAATACACAACAAGACCGGCCACGTAGTCTGCCGGCTACTCATGTTGCCGTAAGGATTCATCCCGTCTGTACATAAACCCAATCTCAAATTTCTAGGTTCACTGCCGAAATCTTCAAATTCCCTATCTATATTTATCCAATCTGGAGAGTCTGCTGGGTGTCTGAGCATGCCATCGCCTTATTTCCTGCAGTCTGCGTGCCATCTTAACAATTTGGCATCCTTCGCGTTAGAGAAAAGCCGCTGGAATCTTGGTATTATTGGTAGATAAAACACCACTTTCGCAGCTGGTCCCTTACTACCTTCATCTTCAATTTGATCGTCCCTCGGTTTATACCGTGACGCATTACACTTTGGACATTTATGCAAGTCTCCGTACTCATTCCGGAATAATATGCAGTCATTTGGACATGCATGAATTCTCTCAACTCCAATTTTTAAAGGACATAACATCTTTTTAGCCTTATAAATTGAATCTGGCAACTGGTTATCTTTTGGAAGAAATTCTTTATGTAATAGTTTGAGCAAAGATGTGAAACTTGCATCACTCCATCCATTTTTGGCTTTAAGATTGAACAGTTTGAAAACAGCATTAAGTTTTGACAATTCACAACCAGGATATAAAGCTATTTTATCTTCTTCACGTAACATACCAAAAATTTCAACATTATCAACAAAATTTTCATCCACATTGTTCACAATTTCATCTAAATCGGCATTAAATTCTGAGTTATCTACATTTCTATCATCATCTACATTCTCATCATCAAATATATTGACATCATCAATTTCATCATCCAATGATACATTTTCTTCCTCATACACAGAATCCAATACATTTGTGCTAGTACTATCCCCCCCATTCTCTCCATGGAGTGTCCACCGACTATAATCCGGTTGAAATCCATTTATAATCAAATGAGCCTTCACTTCTTCAAAATTAGACCACTTCAACAAATTCTGACAAACACGACAAGGACAATACATTTTATCATCTTCTTTCATTTTCAAATTCTCTTTAGCACAAACCATAAATTCTTCAAGTCCTCTCAAAAATGTAGACGGGCATCGATTACTTGAGTACATCCACGTCCGATTCATCTGAGCAATAAAATTTATGCAAATTATTAGGGTTTCGGACCAATTTGTCATATTAGGTTTTCGGACCGGTCACCATCCTAGCCCGCTCTTTGGATACTCTGTCTCATTAGCGAGCGTACGTTAGATGCAATGTGCTATCTGAGAAAAATTCGGCAGCATTTCCCCTTATGTTCCCTGAATACGCCAACACACGATTGCTCGTGCGTACGTATCCGTGGGAACACAAGGGAAATGCCGCCGAATTTTTCTCAGACAACACATTGCATCTAACGTACAACTCGCTGTCCTAAATGAGACAGATCGTATCCAAAGAGCAGTACTCCCGACCGGGAGTACTATCCGAGATTAATCCCTAATGGATTAATCTCGGACGGGTAATGACCTAAATTCAGTTGAGTTCCGGTATTTGGTTCCTATATGACAATACAAAATCCATGCCTATATATATATGCAAATTATTAACCAAATGCAAATAATTTAAAAAAAGAGAAGTTCATGAAAATATATACTTTCAATCGTGTGACTTCCGATCCGTTGAATCGTGCGACTTATCCGGCCGATGTAAGATCTTCTCCTATTCAATGAGATCTTAAAATATATAAAAAAACAAAAATAACCATGAATTAATGAAAAAATCGAAATAAATAAGAAAAAAATGTAAAAATAAAATATACGGTTCAAAATTAATTTTTTTTACCTTAAATCTGCTCTCCTTCTTATTCTCTTTCTAATTATTATTTTTTCAGAATTTTTAGAAAATTTTTGCTATTTTTTTGGAGTGAAGTAGGACACCACAAATCGCAATAAATGAGAAGATCAGAAAAGAGTTAAGTGCGGCGCTAGCTGTGAGTTTGTTGGGATGGGAAGAAGACCTAATTAAATACAGAACTTTTCTGTAACGGTTATTAAAAATAACCGTTACAGAATCAATAAAAAATAAAAAAAAACGTTAACCTACTGTAACGGTTATTTACTAATAACCGTTACAAAAGATGGTTGATATTTATATATTTCTTTTTTCTTTTCTGTAACGGTTGCTGGATAATAACCGTTACAGAATATTAGAAATCTGTAACGGTTATTATCCAACAACCGTTACAGAAGCTTGATGCATTTTTTTTCCTGACCATGACGGAAATGTTATTACGGTTGTTTCATAATAACCGTTACAGATTTGTGGCGCCAACTTTCCCGCCTAATGCCTCACTATTCTGTAACGGTTATTTCAAAAACCGTTACAGAAGTGCCGTTACAGAAGGTCCTTTTTCCCGTAGTGGATATTCCACAGTGATGTAGTCAGGGGTGGTATATTCAACCAGGCACGCATGTGGTCTCCTGCCACTTTGCGTATGATTACACAACATCAACTACCTCTCTATATTTCAATTAGATATTTGATGGATTAATAGCTTCTTATTGGGTAATAACTGATATATGCTTTATTTTTGCATATCTCTGTAGGGTTTTTTAGTGCAAATACCTGGGCTGGCATACCCACCGTTGATGGGGTCAAATTAAGAAGAAACCCCAATGCTGTAGCTTATTGTGCCAATCTCGAACAAATTCGAGGTAGATAAAATTATTTAATTCATGACTAAATTTAGTTTTATTTTAGACAAAGGTAGCTTCCTTTGGGTCTAAAGGCAATTTGAATGTCCCTGCAATAATTCTTCCTTTTAAGGCCTTCAGAAAAAATATTCCTTCTTTTTAAAACAGCCAAAATGTTGTATTATCCAAGTTAATCAATTTATTTCGAACATACAACCTGCCCTTAAAGAGGGCAATTTGATTATTGAATGGGAATTAATTAATATTCCATCGTCTTTGTAGTATTTTTTTTTATCACGTCTAACTAAATTATGTAGAACAGCAGAAAGGAACGTAAATTGAATTATTACGAGGACACCTTTGTAGAGTTTAACTAACTCATGTCCTTGCCCATTTTCAGGAATTATTGTGAAATATGAGGTGATGAAAGACGACAATGACGAAGTAGTCTCAATCAGGATCTATAATTTTGTGGTTTAGGTCAATTCGTAATAAAAAAATTCCTTATTGTTCTAGTTTAGATAAAGTTACGTAAGCGAATTATAAAGTAAAGGGATAGACCGACTCATATAGGATCACAAAAGCATATCTCACGTTGTTGGTTTTTTTTTCCAGCTCTTTTTTAGTGTATCCTTTTTTCCAATTGTGTCTTTGATCGTTGTCATTAGAATAGGCATTTTATAAACCTCAATGTTCAAATAATAAAAATTCGGTTATTTTTATTTCTGATAAACGTTGTCTAGCATCTAAGAAGCAAAATGCATATTATCATTTGAAAAGCGACACAATAAGCTGAGGTCCACAACAGCATCATCGACCAATTTAAGTACTTCGATGTATATTAAGATGTTGAGATTAGAAGAGAGAGAGAGAGGTGGTACAGAGAGAGATCAAAGTGAGAAGAGATGGTGAATTTTCTGTTTTTGTTTCGCACCCAGGGGCTTCTGCACAGAGCCAACAGAGAAGAACATAAGACAAAGTGTTTTGGTGGGGTGTATACAACCCCGATTTTCATTTTCCTTTTTATTAGTCAAATGTTAACAATTTACAAACCAACCCTATAAAGTATTATTATTACACAAATGACATAAAGGAAAGCTAAATGGGCTAAATGAGAAGGGACCCAACAAACTCCTCCTCCCGACTCATGGAGCGCATCGATCAACTAAATCCGCCTTCTCACAACAAGCTTCAAGCTTCAAAGACGGTACCGGCTTCGTCAACATATCCGACCCATCCTCACTTGTGTGGATCTTCTCCAATACCAATTTCTTATTCTCAAGCACATCGCGTATCCAATGATACCTCAAATCTATATGCTTGGACTTAGAGTGAAATGTCGGATTTTTGCTCAAATGAATTGCACTTTGACTATCACAAAACAACACATACCTCTCTTGCCGAACGCCTAACTCATGCAAGAACTTCTTCAACCAAATTAGCTCCTTGCATGCCTCCGTAATGGCTATGTACTCGGCTTCGGTAGTAGAAAGTGCAATGCATTTTTGCAACTTAGATTGCCATGACACGGCTCCATTTCCAAAACATACCAAATAACCGGATGTAGACTTCCTCGAGTCTATGTCACCGGCCCAATCGGCATCCGTATATGCCACTAAAGTTGGGTTCTTGCCACCAAAACAAAGACAACGGTTGGTTGTACCCCTCAAATACCGAAGTATCCACTTGACGGCATTCCAATGCTCTTTGCCGGGGTTAGAAAGAAAACGACTTACCACACCAACCGCTTGAGCAATATCTGGTCTTGTGCACACCATAGCATACATCAAAGAACCAACAACCGATGCATATGGTACATCTCTCATCTCCTCCTTCTCCTTGCCACTCTTAGGACAACCATTACGTGACAACCTAAAATGGTTAGCAAGAGGAGAGGAAACCGGTTTACACTTGCTCATGTTAAATCTTTCAAGTATCTTCTCAATGTACTTCTCTTGTGACAACCAAAACTTGTGTTCTCCACGATCTCTAGTGATTTTCATGCCAAGAATTTGCTTTGCCGAACCCAAGTCTTTCATGGCAAATTTTTTTCCAAGACTCTCTTTCAACTCTTTGATCTTTTCTAGATCCCTTCCAACGACCAACATGTCGTCAACATAGAGCAAGAGAATAATGAAATCACCATTAGAAAATTTCTTCATAAAAACACAATTATCCGAGATGGTTCTCTCAAAGTTGTTGTCACACATAAAAGATTCAAACCTTTTATACCAATTCCGAGGTGCTTGTTTCAAGCCATAGAGGCTCCTCCTCAATTTGCAAACCAAGTGCTCTTGCCCTTTTGTAACAAACCCTTCCGGTTGTTTCATGTAGAGCTCCTCCTCCAAATCGCCATGGAGGAATGCGGTTTTGACATCTAGTTTCTCAATCTCCAAATTCAAACTAGCGGCCAAACCGAGCACAACTCGAATTGAGGACATCTTGACCACCGGCGAAAAGATTTCTTCAAAATCAATTCCCTTCTTTTGGTCAAATCCTTTCACAACTAGCCGGGCTTTATATCTTGGCTTTGCCTCTTGACTCTCGGATTTCACACGATACACCCATTTGTTCTTGAGCACCTTCTTTCCTTTTGGCAACTTTACCAATTCAAAAGTGTTGTTCTCATGCAATGATTTCATCTCATCTTGCATGGCTTCCAATCACTTATTTTTGTGCTCCGACAACATGGCTTCTTCATAACATTCGGGCTCACCACCATCTACAAGTAATACAAACTCATTAGAAGAGTACCTTGTATTAGCCCGTCTTTCTCGACTTGACCTCCTTAGTTCTTGCACTTGAGAGCTATCACTTGAAGAGGTTTCGGTTTGAGAATCATTCTCTTCATTTTGTGGGACATTAGTTTCGGTTGATTGGCTAGAATTTGGGTGATTGGTTTCGGTTCTTAGGTTGTTTCTTGAAATAGGAGTTAGGTCAACATGGCTACTTGAAGCGGTTTTGGTCTTGTCGAGGTTGCTCAAATTTTCAATGGTTTCTTGTTCAAAGAACACCACATCTCGACTTCTCACAAACTTCTTTTCAATCGGATCCCACAACCTATATCCAAACTCACCATTTCCATACCCCAAGAAAACACACTCTTTAGTCTTGCTATCAAGCTTTGACCTTTCATCCTTGGGTATATGCACAAAAGCCCTACAACCAAACACTCTTAGATGGTCATAAGAAATATCTTTACCTTTCCAAACCCTCTCGGGTATGTCACCATCCAATGCATGCGAAGGAGAACGGTTAATCAAATGAACCGCAGTGTTCAAAGCTTCACCCCAAAAGCCTTTGGAAAGCTTGGAATGAGAGAACATGCAACGAATTCTTTCACAAATGGTGCGATTCATTCGCTCGGCCACACCATTTTGTTGTGGAGTTTTGGGCACGGTCTTCTCAAGTTTAATACCATTGGTCTTGCAAAACAACTCAAACGGACCACGGTATTCTCCTGCATTATCCGATCGGATGCACTTCAACTTTCGATCGGTCTCTCTTTCAACCTCCACAACCCATTGCTTGAACACCTCTAAGACTTGATCCTTCGTTTTCAAAGAGTATGCCCACAACTTTCTTGAATGATCATCCACAAAGGTAACAAAGTAAAGAGCGCCGCCAAGAGTTCTATCTCCCATAGAACAAAGATCGGTGTGAACTAAATCAAGCACACCCGCCCTCTTACTTGTTGGATTTCTTTTGAAGGCTACACGATGTTGTTTGCCCGCCAAACAATGTGTGCATGAGGTAAGTGAAGTACCATCAATAGGCACATACTTCCTTTTAGAAAGAATCTCAATGCCCTTCTCACTCATGTGACCCAACCTCAAATGCCACAAATCGGTTGAGTTACATTCGGCGGCATTCACCTCACCACACACCTTCACTTGAGTAACATAGAGCGAACCGGATTTGGTTCCTCGAGCAACAACCAAATGACCCTTCAACAACTTTCACTTCCCACCAAGGAAGCAACTTTGATACCCCTCATCATCAAGGGCACCCATCGAAATTAAATGAAGCCTCATATCCGGCACATGCCGAACATTCTTGAGAGTAAGCTTGCATCCTAAACTAGTCTCCACACAAACATCTCCAATGCCAAAGATTTTGCAAACTCCATCATTCCCCATTCTAACAACACCAAAATCACCTTCCTTGTAGGAAGTGAACAAGTCACGTCTAGATGTGACATGGAATGAGGCGGCGGAATCAACCACCCAAGTGGAGTCTTGACTAGTAAAGTTCACAAAACCCTCATCACAAGGTATAAATATTTCATCATTTGTAACAATTGCGGTGGTACTTTCTTTTTCATCATTTTCTCTTCTTCCCCTAGATTGATCTCTTTTGGAGCCATCATTTTTGGCTTTCAACTTCCGGCATTCACTTCTCTTGTGGCCGGGCTTCTTGCAATAATAGCATGTAATCCCCTTTCTTGACTTAGACCTCCCCTTTGACTTATCCCTATCATCATCACCATAAGCATTCCTTTGAGTACTCCTTCCATGATTTTCGGTGACAAGAGCCGAAGACTCACTAGTGATCCCTAACTCCTTACGGCTCAACTCCTCATTGAGCATGCTATCTTTAACCATGGCTAGGGTCACAACACCATCGGGTGCCGAATTACTCAATGACACCACTAAAGTCTCCCAACTATCGGGTAAGGAACTCAACAAAATCAATGCTTGCAACTCCTCATCCAACGCCATTTTCATGGTAGATAAACGGTTCACACAATCTTGGAACCGGCTCAAATGATCCGACACCGAGGAACCTTCTTGGTATTTCATGTTTACCAACTTCCTAATATAGAAGGCCTTATTTTGAGCGGTCTTGCTCTCATATAAGCTTTCAAGCTTTTCCCACAACACCTTGGCATCGGTTTCAGATGAGATATGGTGATAGACGGAATCATCAACCCATTGTCTAATTATGGCTATTGTCTTCCTATTAGACACTTTCCAAACATCATCGGTGGTAGTAGCGGGTTTGGTACCCGAAAGGGGTTCATATGCATCCTTGCAATACAACAAATCTTCCATACGAGACTTCCAAATGGAGTAATTGGAAGATGTAAGCTTAACCATGGTACCACTATTACTCTCTTCCATTTTGGACACAAACCCTAGATCCCAAATGCAATACACCGGTCAAAGAGAACCTCACCTCAATACGGCGGAGCAACGGCCACTCGCGACTCAACGGTAACAATCCGATCGATGTCGGAAACGGAGGTGATCAACGGCTGCGGCTCGGCAGCGGCTAGAGTTTGACGGCGGTGACTCGACGGCTAGGGTTTCCGCAACAGCGACTTAGCGGCGACGAACCTAGCGATCTGATACCAGTTGTTGAGATTAGAAGAGAGAGAGAGAGGTGGTACAGAGAGAGATCAAAGTGAGAAGAGATGGTGAATTTTCTGTTTTTGTTTCGCACCCAGCTGGGGCTTGCGCACAGAGCCAACGGAGAAGAACATAAGACAAAGTGTTTTGGTGGGGTGTATACAGCCACGATTTTCATTTTCCCTTTTATTAGTCAAATGTTAACAATTTACAAACCGACCCTATAAAATATTATTATTACACAAATGACATAAAGGAAAGCTAAATGGGCTAAATGAGAAGGGACCCAACATAAGATGCTCAAATTAACCTTATATTGGAATATCCAGTCGCATGATAGATCATTTTTTTTTTTTTTTTTTGGCAAAGAAGCCCGTAGGCAATACATTCATAATAAAGTCATGAGTTACATAGTTTAAGTATGTAAAATGTTTAAGTATAACAACCCGTTTTACATCATCCTAGGAAAGAGAAAGAAAAAGAAAAACACAACAATATACTCTAATGGCTCCAGGCTTAGAGCATATGCACTGATTCAACTTGAAGTGTGCCTATTGCTAGAGCTAAAAGCTCCAATTTTCTTTCCCTGATTCGGCAGAAAAACCGTAGTGAGCTCCTTGTGGACTATGATAAATTAGGTTGCTAAACCCCAAGCTGCCCAATTAATTGTCCTCTGTTAACGTCTGCAAATCCTCCCCAATCATTATGAACAAAAGACCCATCAACAAAACATCGATGAGATCTCTGGTCATGATCTATGACTGATAGACAAACCTAAAAAGTAAAAACTAATGACATACTCGACCAACAAACTTGTTCCAACCTGGGGAGTCCTTGATAAGAAGGGCTACTGCAAGAACACACAAGAGTGTGACAAAACGAAATGAAAGGCTGAAAAACTACCATAATATAATATACAAAAGGACTGAACCTATGACACAAAACCATCAAATAGCAGTGTTTACCAGCACATGAAAAAGGCAACTTGTGGAGGACCAGAACATGATAGATCAATTAAGCTCAGATCTTCCGTTAGGCAATCATTAGCCACTAAAAACAGGTAAAGTTGCATGCATTCAAAGTTAAGACATGCTTGTAAATACATTGCCAGTTTGCTGTAGTCCTGTACAAAGCACAAAACTATTCCAAGCTTACATGTTCCATGAAGCCTGATCAAATATTGTAGTGGTTTGATCCTACCAGAAAAGGAAAAGTATTACCAAGTGCTCAAGGCAATGTACAAGAACAGGGCAGCAGCACTGAAAAGAAAATACTTGGATGAATAAGCAAATGACAAAAAGGCACGAGTCAAGACATAAAATAAGCATCAATATGTTGGGTATCTGTTGGCTTAATTTTGCAATTGAGCAATACTGCATTGTATCCCTGTACACCTGATGCCAAACAACATTTTTACATCACACAAAATTAATTTCCTGATGTTTTTTGTAACCTCTCCTTCGATGGGAGAGTTCTCCAAACAAATTTCAATGTTGTGATTCTCTTCTTTGGTCGCATTTATTTCCAATCTTACAGTGTCCATACAAGCATCCTACACTTATTTGCCTTCTCCAAAACTTTCTGACGTCACAGATTTATTAGGTATGATAAATTGACCAGCTGTATTGGTATACAGAGACCAGGATTAATTTCTGCAAGTTTTAAGGACTTTTCAATTGACAGCTTCTGTCAATCATTTCAAAAAAAAAAAAAGTTTTAAGGACTTAGCTAGAAAATATTCAACCATACTAGATCTCTGGTACTAGTTGCAGATAGACCCCAAACTACAAAATCGTGCCCAACATGCATGAATTTCAGCTCAGTATCCTTGAAGAAAAACACGCATCATATATTGTCACACATAAAAAGAAGATATATACAAACTATTATTCTCATTTACCCAATTTAGAAGCTTCCTCATAATGAGTTCTGGCACGAAGTTACAGACATATATAAAACCCATAATGAGTTCTCAACTAGATTTGATGCCAGTCAGAGTCTCTAAAAAGACCATAAACAAATTAAGAAGAAAAAAGAAAACAAATAACTGTACCAACAGCATAAAAACGAGGCTAGCAAGCAGGCATGCACTAAAAAAATGGAGAAAAATATAATATAAAAAACGCGTCATTCGCTTTTACACTGGAGAAAAATAATATAAAAAAATAGAGAATATATAGAGGATTGCTAAAATGCTATGCATAGCACGGATGTCTTTCGTGCTACGGATTCATTCTTGAATTTCATACTTCAAATAACCGATTCAAACCGTTCATTATCTTCTTCATATTGAAATCTCATTAGAAACCAAATTTGACATTTTTTTAATTTTTGTTATTTTTCTCAGATTTTTTAAAATACTTAATCTAATAAATTCTGGACCCTTCAATAAGAGTGATTTTCAAAAATCCGAGAAAAATTAAAAAAAATTCAAAAAAATGTAAAATTTGGTTTCTAATAAGATTTCAATATGTAAAAGATAATGAACGGTTTGGATCGATTGTTTGAAGCGTGAAATGCAAGAACGAATCCGTAGCATGAAGACCATCCATGCTATGCATAGCATTTTAGCAATCCTTTATATATATAATATTAGGGGTTCACCTGAATTAAAGAAATATTACAGAGGACTTGGTACCCTTCCAGTAGGGCTGCTACTGGACTGGAATGCCCATGCACAGTTTGGACAAAAAAAGATTGGATATTAATAGACTGGACAGTATTTGGTATGGGCTCTAAGTCCGGTCCAAGTCCAAGTAATAAAGTTTATTTGGACAATTCACAAAACTCATATGGACCATTTATAAAAATGCGTGGACAAATTGTGGATTGAAAAAACACACAATTCCCTTCTCCCTCGAACTGAACCACACCAAATACGGAAACAACGAAGCTTCGACTGATCTCTAATGGCGATATCTCCTCCTCTTTCTCCTTGGCGTTTGCATTTCTAAGATCTCTCTTCCATCTCTCTCGAGTGACTCTCGCACAGTTGAATTCCGCCACTGAGTTGTGCCTCTTCAGATCGAGCATCGCACTAGTTGGGTTTGGAAAACACCGCATCTCTGTTCAACTCAAGCGCTTACTCAAGTAGCATAACCTAAGCAACCGCAACTAAAGCTCTGACCAATCCCTCAAATTCCACAACGAAAACTGGAGCATTTCTTTTGGTGCGTTTCTTCCCCCTTTAGATAAATCTCTCATGGTAAATCACTATACTTCACTTCTCATTCTAGGCACAGAGTGATAAAAGCTTACACCTTTTTTGGAGGTTAAGATGAATGGGTTAGATTATGAAGCAGTAGATAAGCTTACACCTTTTTTTGCTATTTTTAATTTATTGCTTTTAATATTACGGAGATGGTTGTATGGTTGTGCTCCTGAGTTTAGTGTAGAGGAGGTAAACAGGGAGAAAGGGGAGGGAGAGGGTAGAAAGAGGCACATTCAAATTTTTTCAAGGATTGTTCTGTCCCAATTTCCGATGCTACAAGTTTAACCTTTATGGCATTACCTACTCAGAAATTGTACAAAATCTCACCTCCCTATTTGTATTTTGCTTTTCATTATGTAGGAATATCATTATATTTTCTTTTACTGATAGTTGTTTTGTAACTATCTAGGATTGTTTTGTTAAGTACATATAGTAGGTTATGATGGAACTTTAAAATTCGGTGGGAATCCAATTATATAATTACAGAAAAACCACCAATGTTTCAGTTCTTTTTTTCTTTAACTCGTCTTATTTGGTGCTTAATTACATAAACAACAGTTAATCTCAAGGACCAGCACATGTACTTCTAAACAATACATTTATTAAAATCTATCCAGATTTAGTGGGTATATATTAGTTTGACTGACTGCCAGCAAAGACATATTAGTCAGATTTAGGGGAATTCGCGGATCCCCTCGCGAAGATTTTTCCTTTCCGATTTCCTTCCATCCAAACAGCCTAATTTTTTTATTTCTCCTTGGATTCGCTTTCCTTCCCGTCCGCTCCCTTCGCACCAAACATAGTGTTAAGAGAGGGGATGGATTTGTAGGTTAAATGATTGAGTTATTTTTGTTTGTTTGACTGAGTTATACTGTGGCTGAGTGGGAAGAGGCAGAATTACTTGCACAATACTTGGAAAAATTTTTTCTAGCAACACAAACTTTCTCAACTATTAGACATCATGTTTCCCATCTCTATGTTCATGAGGTTTGGGGTGTCCGTGATCAGTTGTTTGATGAAGATGTGAGAAACAATGAAACATTGTGGGGTGTCTCATTTGTGATGCAAAAAAAGTTTGATAAGTATTGGAAAGATCTCAATAGTATTCTGACTATATCAAACATTCTAGATCCACGAGACAAGTTGGTGTATGAAAATGAAAAAGAAAACGACTCCTGATCCCTTTCCAACACTTCAGCAGGTTTCTACGGTTTTGTTTTAACAAGGTTTATGAGAAAGAAGTGGCTGAAGCTATGTTAGAAACTGTAAAGTTGGCGTTTAAAAGATTCTATGAGATGTACAGACTGCTAGGCCACGTACTCGTCATGGAACAAGTAGTGAGACATTTCAAGAAGATCGTGGTGTGCTTGGTAAAAGAAAACTTGATACCCAGTATAAGAAATACTAATCTGAAAATCTTAGTTTGAGTCCTCATATTTCAGAATTGGATGCTTACTTGAGAGAGAATGTGATAGATGAAAATGAAGATGAAGATTTTGATATTTTGAAGTGGTGGAAGAATAACTCAGAAAAATACCCTACCTTGACAAAAATGGCTAGAGATTTTTTGGTTGTTCCTGTTGCAACAGTTGCATCAGAGTCTGCCTTTAGTGCAGCGGGTAGATTAACTGATCATTTACGTGCATCAATGGTTGCTGAAACCCTCGAGGCACTTGTATGCAGAAAAGATTGGTTCGGACCCATTGATGGAAATTTTGATTTGGAACAGTTTCGTCCATTCATGCTAAAATTCTAACATGGTATATTTTCTATCTTTTTGTTTAAAATTGGATTTATGATTATTCATCTAATTTTTCTTTGTATAATGTATCTAAAATTCACTAAATTTGCATGTTGTAGGTTTGAGTAATGGTTGAAATCTGTGCTGAAAAGGTTTGAGTTCTCTTTTACTACTTTTCTTGTTTTGTTACATTGTTTATTTGTTTATTTATTATTATTAGTCCAGGTTTCTTTCTAGTTTTATACAAAATTGTTGAAATCTGATTTATTTTGGGGTTTGGGTAATTGAGATCAAATAGCCAAAGATCTAGCGACAGAAACATGATAGAAATGGTTTTATTATTGTAAATAAGCCTCTGAAGATACAGGGATTGTGTGTTTAATACAGCCTCACATGTGATGTTTAATACTATTGTGTGTTTGCAGGATTAGGGTATGTCATTTTTTGCTACTTTCAAGGAGGGATGCTTTCAAGCTTTAGATCCAGTAAAATTTTGATCTCTTTATTTGTTGATACTACATATCTATAAAATATTCAGTCCATATAAATTTAGTAACTTTCTTTCAAATATAGTTTATTGAGATTATTTGAATGAACCCTGCTTAACTTAGGTAGTATAGTTTACTTCAAATAAAGATCATGTAGATAGTGACTGTATACAGTAAATGCTCTAGACTTGTCACTTGTCAGAAACTTACTTATTGAGATTTTTAGTTGACTAATTGACTGAAAATTGCTTGAACCTGCTGTACCTGTATCATTTGACTAATTGACTGAAAATTTTAGCCTATGCAAACCAGAAAAGTGAACTCATACCAAACTCATTTTTTACTTATTTGTTGGCTGTAACAAACAATATAAGCCATTATATCAAACTTTAAAATAGTTAACCAGTCATTGCGCACCATTACAAAGAGAGATTAGTTTAATAGTTTAATTAAGACATCTGAAATGTGCTTTGGCTTAGCTATTATCAGAATAATTTCCCTGACAATAGGAGACGGTTGTTAATTATCAATTTTGTTAGTTACAATTTAAGTTCAGCAAAATCAAGGTTTTCAATGGACATGGAATCTTATGTCTTTTTTTTTTGGCTTACTTGTAGAACCTAAAGGTCAATCGGAAGGTAAATTGCACAGTTTAGGACCTGCTTTTAAGCTCTATAGGTTTTGAAACTTAATTGAGATTAATAAGAGAATAGGCACCTTCTAACTATATTTAATTTCAGGTACTTGTATAAAGGATTGGCTATAGAAGATAGACTAACTTGTGATCACTATCTCAGAATTCATAAAGGGGCCGTTTGGATCGCTTAGGAATAGGAGGAATTTTCAATTCCTGGGCATAAAGTATTGGGAAGTGTGTAATTTTGTGAAGAGTTTGAATTGTTTATAATGAATTTATGCCTAGGAATGAAAAATTTCTCCTATTCCCATATAATCCAAACAGCCTCTTATGAATTTATGACGAAGAAAACTGAGTTAGGATGTATTCTTCATTCTCTTTCTCATTTTCTGATAGTGTCAACAATGTCTGATAATCTATTTTTGTACAATTATTGCGGTATTTCTCTAATGAGAAATCTACATGCTCTGTGTAAATTTCTGTGAATTTGTGAGCTCTGTTTCTTGATTCGCACAAAAAGTATATCGGTACTAATACTAACATTAATACATTTCTTTTTTTTAATATTTCTCTTAAATTCATGGCAACTTTTTGTTTGTACATTTTGCTTAGCATGTGTTCTCTGAAGAAGCAATGATTAGTGACGTGACAAAGTTCTTTATATGATATTTAAGCTAGAAAACAAGCAACAATCATTCGACTGTTCAGAGGAAAGCTTATATAATGTCTTATATATTGGTCAGTCCAAACCTTAATGCACGTGGATAATACATGGATACATATTGGACAAAAATTGGATCTTAAATAAAATGGACGTGGATGGACTATTAGTACACAATGTGGAACTGGGGTGGACATGGACTTCAAGATTTTAAGATTGGATGGACGCGGACTTCAATTGGAAGTCGTCCAGTAGCAGTCCTGGCTGCCAGTAAATCACCCTTGGTCGTCACTGGAGTCTGGAAAAGAGATTTTGTTGCAATGGAATCTAAAAACAACTTGTGGATTGAATAGGATCGGAGTTTACAAAAACTAGGAGTGAGACTGTGAGAGTACGACTGCACGAGAGACCATTTTTTATAATTAACCCTGCAAATTCCTTTTATCTGTCTTTGGCACTTCAGTAAAGAAATTGAAGTTGTTTCAACTCGCAACTGAAGTGCACTTCCGACGGTCTACATAATTAACCCTGCAAAGGAGAATTCTGATCGGACGGTCTACATAATTGAAGTTGTTTCATCAGGAATTAATCTAAGCGATCCAATTTTATTTAATCTAATAGATTAGTTTAGTCAAAAACTCAAGATAATTAAACGTACTTGGTAGTACCTTTTCTATTTTGAAATGAGAACTGTATATATATTTATTATCATATGATATAATCATATGATTTTCAACAGCTTTGAACTTAAATAGAAATTTCAAGGAATATAGGGTTTTAATATGTAAAAATAAAAAGGAAAATAAGCTGATGATGTGATCTTGTGACCAGTGACGGAGCCAGAAAATTTTTTAATGGGTGTCATTAAAATTTGATTATAAATTTCATAATAATATTAATAGAATTTGAAAAAGAAAAATCTGAATTTTTAATTATGGGATTCAACAATTAAAATATATTTATATTTTTATGGGGTTCAAATGCATAATTTCTTATGAATATGGTCTACTTAACCATAAAATACATACAAAAATATTAGACCCACAAATAAATAGTGGTGACATTACATCCCCTTTGATCTACTTAGATCCGTCCCTGCTTGTGACACACACATACCCCTTCTAGCCTTTGAAAGCCCGCTTACCGCGCTTTAGGGCAGATCTGCTTTAGAGCGCGGAACACAGCATTAGCGTTCCTAAGCTTATGAGAATGAAGCTGCTGGGCCTGCTAGTACTGCAGTTGATTCAATGGTATCCATCCGAGTGAGTACCGCCCTTCTGATTTGGTTTGAGTACGGGACCGACCTTATCTTTTGTTTGTAATTGGGCTTGCCCGAAACCGAGGCGGCTTACGGCGATTTGATGTCTGATGTATTAGGAGCTGATCCGGATTCTCTATTCAAGAATAAGTTGTAAGCTTGCTGTTGGGCTCAAGGCTATCTAAGCTTTCAAAAGTGGGTGAATTTCAGCTTAAGAAGAAGAACTAGAGGCTGTTTGGATGTATTGGAAATTTGGAGAATTTCAAATTCCTACACCCAAATTTATTATAAACAATTCAAACTTTTCATAAATTACACACTTTCCAATAAATTTATGTTTAGAAATATAAAATTTTCCAAATTCTTTAAATTTCCAAGCAATCCAAACGGCCCCTGGATGTTTCCCCAGCTCCAGCTTCAACTAACTCAGTCTCGGCAGAGGAGATTTCTTTTTATACGGTTGTTGTAGCAGAGGATTTGCCGCTGTTCTCGTTCTTTCTTGCTTTGGTTTCAAAAACCAAAGGCAAGTCCGACGGTACGTCCAAGGTCTTCGAGTGGGCTCGACGCTCCTTGCCTTTGGAATTGGAAGTATGGCAACTTAGCCAGTGATTTGTTTTTTAGTAGAATAGATTGACTTTCCCGAGAAGAAATTACTTCAAAAAAGTAACCGTATTAAAGTATGGTTACAGTGCAATGCTGTTCTTTCTTTTCTATCTCTCTCCAATAGAATGTTCAAGTTAAAAAATTGGAAATATAGTGGCAATTTCAGTTTTTGTTTTTTTTATATTTTATATATTTTTATTTTTTATGAACATGGAAGCCACTGAACGCAATATGGACAATTCTGGGATAAATTTGAAAGTAGCCACGGATAAATCCGTTTACAAAAGAAATCCTAAATTGAAATTGGAAATTTCCAGAAGTTAAAAATAGTCGGACTTTGATCCTCCACCCACTATTGGAGCAGCTCGTCAACCCAAGAAGGTTGATGCGGTCATGCTCAACTTCTAGGAAGCTTTCAGAGCTTGGGCCGCGATGCCGCCGTCGGCTGACAAGCGTGCAATTGGCCGCTCGTTGCAAGACACTCTCCCTACTGGGCCATTGCTAAATGCCAAGAACAGCTTCATGGGCTCCCACAACCTGCTCCGGCGCTGCCGATACCGTCAAACGATGATTCTAGGAAGCTTTCAGAGCTTGGGCCGCGATGCCGCCGTCGGCTGACAAGCGTGCAATTGGCCGCTCGTTGCAAGACACTCTCCCTACTGGGCCATTGCTAAATGCCAAGAACAGCTTCATGGGCTCCCACAACCTGCTCCGGCGCTGCCGATACCGTCAAACAATGATTCACCATTGTTCACAGTGGGCTGCACGGTAGACAACACGGTTTTAGCGGTTGCCACAGAAAATCAGCAGGCTGTTTTTTTTAATACCCTCTCTTTGGGACAGTTGGTACCAATGTTTTCAATACCGGACCGGAGATCAAATCGGTGAAACAAAGGATATGGGGTTTTACCGGTTTACCGGTTTCAAAACCGGAATACATATTAATTATTTTATTAAAAGAATGAAGCCAACTATAAATAAATAAAAATAAAAATAGTCATATGATTATTATTTCTTAAATTTAATGTTTAATTTTCCCTAATAAATTTTCTTTGACTAGTTCTAGACTAGTCAAAGTTCACATGCCCATGTATAAATATTACTCTTTGGTCTATTGAATGGCTTTGGCTGCTTCTTTTGATATGCGTGTAAATTGTAAAACAGTAAAAAGTGAAAGTCAGCAAGTCACCAAGTTATCCAGTGGTTCTGTGGTTGCTCCGGTTTGTAGTTCTTTTTTGTCCCACCAGTGGAAAGCAAAATACTGAAGATACTATGGGTGTGTTTGGTTCACGCATGAACTAGGGATGAACAAGGGAGCCACGAACAACATTTAGTTCGCGCCAAGTTCATGCCTAGTTCTTGAAAATTGGGGGATTAGGGACAAGGGAAGATGTTCGTGAACAGCCTAGTTCGTGATGTGTTTGGTTCGCGCGAACTAGGGCTGTTCACGAACAGCCTGTTCGTGGTGGTATCCAAACACACCCTATATATACCAACGTGGTAGAGGACCGATGTGTTCTTAATCAGGCAGCACGTGGACTCGCACTGCATTAGTCTGAGAACCGGTTGGTGGATTTGCACGGTTTTACCGGTTCGTGAACGGTTTTTCCCGGTTCATGAATAGCACGATATTTCATGATTTTCCTACCGGGTTTGGAGCCGATACCCGATTTTACCGGAAATATCCGGTACCCGGTAGGGTATTAAAAACATTGGTTGGTACACAACAGCTTGCAGACTCCCACGAGGGGGAACCAGGGAACCCCTTGGAGGGACACGTGTCACCCCCTTCATTAATGCATGATGTTCAATGCCAACCTTCTCCTTTGTTGGTTACTGCAGGTTGCGACAACTCCTTCGGCCACGTGTTGGATGCAGATGACTCACAAAACCAAACCCCATCCCCTCTCTTAGGGAGGACGCGGGACACGTGGTTCTTCAGGACTCAGTGGTGCACGCGTCTGACTCGCAATCGCTGGAGCCAGGCGTCACACCTGTTGCTTCTGGGAGGATTTCAAAGAAGGCCCATGGTCTTTCACTTGTTGACCCGGATCCCCGAAAAATTTAAAAATAGTATTAAATTAATATAATATATTAAAAATAATATCAATATAATAATATTTTTTTAAATAATATCACGAGATCGGAATCCTAGATTTCGAACGTAAGATCGGATTCCTGGATTCCGATCTTAGCTAAGGTCGGAATCCGAGATTCCGATCTTAGCTTTTTAATTTTTTTATATATTATTTATTTATTTATTTAATTTATTAATTAGTTAAATAATTAGAAAAATAGATAATATATTGTAAAAATATTGAAAAAATATGGAAAAAATCAGGAATAATTAAATTAAATTTTATATGTAATTTAGGATTTTTTTATAAAATTAAATTTATTTTCATTTTAATTAATTTATTTAATTAAAATATAAATTTTTATAACTTATTTAATTAAATGAATTGTACCATTTAGAAAGGATTATAAATTTTCAGAATTTGCAGGGATACAAAGGCATAATCCTTTCAGAATGTTCAAAGTTTTATTAATTTTTTCTGCATTTGCAGGGATACAAAGGCATAATTTGAACATTAAAACTTTAAAGAGGCTTAACTTTTGATAGGAAGGTCCGTTTGGGGCGATCGAGGACATCCCGGAAAGCAGGCGACGAGATCTACACATGTTATCGGGGTGTAACCCCGTAACGACCATTTTCGAAGCCAAAAACGCTCTCTGGACCTCCAAAATTCACTTTGAAAGTTTGCAAACCTAAAAACTACTCTAAACTACTAAAAATGTTTTTAAAATCATAAATTAATCATTAAAACGAGAAATGCAGTAAATCAAGTGAATTTAGTCTTTCTTCTTCGTCTCAGTAAAACATCAATCTCGTGTGATTCCTTTCTAACGTAATCCAGAAAGTACTTCCTTAATCATGAGACTCGATAAGATTGTTTAATATATAATATGAAAATAATATATACAGAGGACGACATCCGGGACGCATATCAAATGGTTGTTTAAATTAATTAAAAATTTATACTTATATTCATTTTTTTAATTAAATAAATTAATTAAATTTATATTTAATTAAATAAATTAATTAAAAGGAAAATAAATTTAATTTTAAAAAAAATACTAAATTACATATAAAATTTTTTTAATTATTCCTGATTTTTTTATATTTTTTCAATATTTTTAGAATATATTATCTATTTTTCTAATTAATTAACTAATTAATAAACTAATAAAAGGAAAAAAAATTTAATTTTTCCAAAAAATATTAAATTACATATAAAATTTAGTTTAATTATTCCTGATTTTTTCCATATTTTTCAATATTTTTACAATATATTATCTATTTTTCTAATTATTTAACTAATTAATAAATTAAATAAATAAATAAATATTATATAAAAAAATTAAAAAGCTAAGATCGGAATCTCGGATTCCGATCTTAGCTAAGGTCGAAATCCGGGATTCCGAGCTTAGCTAAGATCGGAATCCGGGAATCCGATCTTGCGTTCGAAATATGGGATTCCGATCTCGTGATACTATTTAAAAAAATACTATTATATTGATATTATATTTAATATATTATATTAATTTAGTATTATTTTTTAAAATTTCGGCCTAGATCCTCTATTGACTCACTTTGACTCTCTCTCTTGGGCAAGGCCAGCTTGAATTTTTCGAGAGTAGCCCAATTAGAACAATCTGAATCTCCTTTGTCTTGCCAGGACCCCTCTCCTTCTCTAATCCTACCTGTTCGTCCTCCAGAACCTGTTGTTTCACCCAGTGACAGAAGAAACCCCAGATCAGCAAAGAAATTGAAGTTCTCCTCTCCCGCTAAGACCGACTGTACCTACACAACCCAGCCCCACCGCCGTTCCCCGAGCCCCCCACTGAACACTACGACTGTTGTGCCAGCTGTCTCTTTGCTTCGGCGCAACACTCGTAATGCTACGCCCAGCAATGCACTTAAGGGATTTGAGGTGGGATCTAAAAAACGATTCAAGTCGGGCAAACTGTCAGCAACCAGCAAAGCCATCCGGGAGGCTATCAAAGAAGCGGGTCTCCACCACTCTCTCTCGGGTCCTGGGCCGATTCTCGATACGACTGAGAGACAGGCCTTGCGCGGCTATTGCGGGCTGCTCCTGGACAACACCGTTACGCCGGAGCCATCACAGCCACCACCTGCCCCTTCTCCCGTTGGGGTTGTTACTAGCACTGCTGGACAGGACCCGCCTTTCTCGGCCGATACTGTTTAGGCTGGACTGTTTTCTTTTGGTTTTATTACAAGTCGTTTAGGACTTTTATTTTAATTTTTCTATGGTTAACAAATTTTCTATTTTATCTTGGAATGTTAGAGGCATCTCTGACATTAAGAAATGCTCAATTGTAAAAGATGATGTTAGAGATTCATGTTGTGATGTTTTATGCCTCCAAGAAATAAAGTGGTCTTCTTGTGACTTTTTTAAAGTTAGAACTGTTTGCTCTTTTTCTTTTAATAATTTTGCAGTCCTTAATGCTGTGGGCTCTCGTGGTGGAGTTCTTCTTGTTTGGTCTAATCGGTTCTCTTGCGCTTCAATAAATACTCTCTCTTTCTCTACAACAGCCACCCTTTCACTTGGCAATCTTTCCTTCATGGTCACCGTTGTTTATGGACCGATTGCAGACAATCTGAAGTACGATTTTTTAGAGTTAAAGGTGGTTAGGGCCTCCACTAACTTGCCTTGGGTGGTAATAGGAGATTTTAATTTGATTCGTGACACCTCAGAGTCATCCTCTGGGAACCGTACTTTGAGCTCAATGCTTATGTTTAACTCCTTCATAAGCCAAATGAATCTCTTTGAGGTTCCTTTGCAAGGACGACGTTTCACCTGGTCTAGTAAAAGGCCGAATGCCTCCTTCTCAAAAATTGATCGGGCTTTTCTTTCTCATACGTGGCTTACTTTTCCAGCCAGTTACTCTCTAATTGACCTGCCTGCTACCACATCAGACCATACGCCTTTGCTTCTTTCCTTTGCTCCTTTAGTCCTGTTGTACTAAACGTCTCTAAGTTTGTCGATTGCAAAACAATATCATTTGGCATTTAACAATCTTCTTTGAGTTTTATAGGAAGAAGATGCAAATTATGAAGAATGGATTAAAGCAAGTGTGGCGCATAGTTTGGAGCTTCAAGAGATTGCTTTGGACTAGTTAGAGTCCTTAGTTAAGGTTTAATTAAACTCTAAATTAATCTCAATCAATTTGCTGGTAAAATGCTCAGTTGTTCTGTTCGCGTCATACAACGCTAGAAAGCGTTGTGCAACGACCACGATGTGTGACGCCCTACAGCGTTGCACAACGTTAGTCTGAGTCATGCACCTAAAGTTCGCTCGGACATCGCCCAGTCGTTCTGTCCGCGTCATACAACGCTGGAAAGCGTTGTGCAACGCCCTCGTTGTGTAACGACAGTCAGCGTCGTATGACGTTCTGACAATATTGTTTGAGTTTGTCAGTTCTGCCTTGATTCTTTTCTTTACTTCGTTGTGCAACGCTACCAAGCGTTACACAACGCTCTGAGAAGTTCCAACGGAACTGTCGAGCTTCTGCTTTGGATTTTTGCTGAAGCGTTGTGCAACGCTATACAACGTTACACAACGCTCTGACAACTCACAACGTTATTGTCTGTGACCGTTTGATTTTTCAACGGCTATTTCCGTGTTGTACAACGCCATATAGCGTTGTATAACGGTAGAGTCTGTCTTGACTGGTTTTTGGAGCTGTTGGCGCCCTCTATATATATGAGGCCTCTTGGAACTGTTTATACACTTTTGAAACCTTTGAAATTCCTCCCTTTTGAGCTCCAACCAGTTAGACATTACTCTCTCTTGTGTTTGAGCATTAATTTAGCAAAATCATTGAGATTAGAGTGTGCAAACCAATCCACTAGTGTTAATTGCTAGATTTGTTGAGTGATTTGGTTAGAGCCTCAATCCCTTGAGTGTTTGAGCTTGTTTGATTGAGTTAGGCCAATCCACCTTGAGAGTGATTGTAACAAGGTGATTTGGTTCGAATTTGTAGTCCCGTTCGTTGTGGAATTGAACGGAGCGCGTCCATTTCGAGGATGCGGAACTCCCGGAGACGTACGACTAAGGCTAGCACTTCCTAGCGGGTCGGAACTCCGTAATATATCGCGTGTCACTTCTTTTCTTCTCTCTTTACTTTCCTTGCATTGTGAATTGCTTGTATCTTGTTATTTTTGTTAGACCAAGTTTGAATTGAACCAAATATTGAACATACCGGTTTAGAACTTTGCTTTTGTGCCTATTCACCCCCCTCTAGGCCTTTAAATTAGGGACAATAAAGTGGTATCAGAGCAGGAACCTCGATTAAGCTATTCTTAATCTCGGTTTTCGATCATGGCGGCTAGAATGGTACAAAAACCGGGTAAATTGGACCATACTTGCACAAATTTCTCTATTTGGAAAAATGGTATGGTTAGCTACCTCAAAAACATGGGTGTTTGGTATATTGTGGCAAATGAATCTAGATTTAAACCAAATACTAACAAGCTTACCACCGAGGTCTTGAGGGAAAAGGAGGATAATGACTATGCGGTCAATGTCATCCTAAGCTCGGTACATGAATCAATTGGTAGCACACTTGCTTGCGATTTTGATATAGCTAGGGACATATGGAGAGCCATCTTGAGTTGTTTCGAAGGAAGCCAAATGGGAGGAGTCCACACGGATTCGGAGTTCGATCCATGTACATCCGATTCGGACAACTACGAAGAACATGCATTCATTGCCAAAGAGATTGAATCCCCGATTCTTTCAAATCATTCCACTCCATCAACATCACCAAAGACATGCTCTCCTAAGGTATATCTTCCTCTCGATAAGTCTCTTAATGGTAGTGATGATGAGAGCGGTGATGAACTAACTAGTTCAACCAAATGTGTTGATTGTGATAGGTTGAACTCTATTCTTGATTCCACCCATGATGCCTTAGTTAGAAAAGCCGACACCATAGAAACCCTAAAAACTAAGGTAGATGAGCTTACTTCTAAAATGGGTGAGTATGAGGCTAAAATTAAGGAGCTTGAAAAACAACTTGAAAAATCGATTTTAACCCAAGCTCCTAAAACGGATTTGAAAAACCTTTTCAAAGGTCAAAAGCCTCATGACAAGTCCGGTCTTGGTTACCAAAAGCCTTATCAAACCAAGAAAAAGAACTTGTCATACAAAAATGGGAAACATGTTGCACAAAACATACAATTTCAAAAACCTAAGAATTCTCGTGGTCATGCACATATGTATCAAAGGAAACCTCGAAACACTAGAGTGCAAAATGAAAAGAATTTGCAAAATCAAGAAAAGAAGGTTTTTGTTCCAAAGGCGTCCAATAAAATTTTTTTTAAAGGACCCGATGGATGGTTTTATGAATTTAAAGAGCAACACTTTTCACAAAACCACAAGGCTCAATCCAATGAGCATCAAAAGAATGTTTCCCAACATTTCCAAAAGGATCGCAAAAAGGATTTTAATGCCTCATCCAATGATCCTAAAAAGAAGGTCGAATACCTTAGAGCCCACTACTATTCCCATTTTGTCAAAGGTTCTACCATGCCTAAGCCAATCAATGCATATTGCAACTATTGTTGTCAAAATGGTCATATCTCGTTGGAATGCAAACTTAGGAAACCAAATGGTGAGTCCAAAAGTAAGTGGGTTCCAAAAGCTTGTACCTCAAGTGGTACAACTAGTGGTATGGTAACTAATGTGGCCTAAATACCAAGTTAACCCCCGGTCTTATAAGCCAAATTTTTAGGGGGAGCCTCTTTATTTCTATCTTATTTTTGTTTGAGAGGTTAAATTTGGTCACACTACTTTGTGTAGTGCTCTAAATTGGTTCTCCAATTCCTTTTCTCCAAAATTAAGGGGGAGCCATAAATTTAGGGGGAGCGTGGTACAATTTTCACTTTTTGTCGATTTACAAAAAGGGGGAGAATTGTAGTAAAGCTTGTGAAATACCAAATTTTAATCGCTTTACTAATGATATTGTTTTGCAAATCGTCAAAAGGGGGAGATTGTTGTACTAAACGTCTCTAAGTTTGTCGATTGCAAAACAATATCATTTGGCATTTAACAATCTTCTTTGAGTTTTATAGGAAGAAGATGCAAATTATGAAGAACGGATTAAAGCAAGTGTGGCGCATAGTTTGGAGCTTCAAGAGATTGCTTTGGACTAGTTAGAGTCCTTAGTTAAGGTTTAATTAAACTCTAAATTAATCTCAATCAATTTGCTGGTAAAATGCTCAGTTGTTCTGTTTGCGTCATACAACGCTGGAAAGCGTTGTGCAACGACCACGATGTGTGACGCCCTACAGCGTTGCACAACGTTAGTCTGAGTCATGCACCTAAAGTTCGCTCAGACATCGCCCAGTCGTTCTGTCCGCGTCATACAACGCTGGAAAGCGTTGTGCAACGCCCTCGTTGTGTAACGACAGTCAGCGTCGTATGACGTTCTGACAATATTGTTTGAGTTTGTCAGTTCTGCCTTGATTCTTTTCTTTACTTCGTTGTGCAACGCTACCAAGCATTACACAACGCTCTGACAAGTTCCAACGGAACTGTCGAGCTTCTGCTTTGGATTTTTGCTGAAGCGTTGTGCAACACTATACAACGTTACACAACGCTCTGACAACTCACAAAGTTATTGTCTGTGACCGTTTGATTTTTCAACGGCTATTTCCGCGTTGTACAACGCCATATAGCATTGTATAATGGTAGAGTCTGTCTTGACTGGTTTTTTGAGCTGTTGGCGCCCTCTATATATATGAGGCCTCTTGGAACTGTTTATACACTTTTGAAACCTTTGAAATTCCTCCCTTTTGAGCTCCAACCAGTTAGACATTACTCTCTCTTGTGTTTGAGCATTAATTTAGCAAAATCATTGAGATTAGAGTGTGCAAACCAATCCACTAGTGTTAATTGCTAGATTTGTTGAGTGATTTGGTTAGAGCCTCAATCCCTTGAGTGTTTGAGCTTGTTTGATTGAGTTAGGCCAATCCACCTTGAGAGTGATTGTAACAAGGTGATTTGGTTCGAATTTGTAGTCCCGTTCGTTGTGGAATTGAACGGAGCGCGCCCATTTCAAGGTCGCGGAACTCCCGGAGACGTACGACTAAGGCTAGCACTTCCTAGCGGGTCGGAACTCCGTAATATATCGTGTGTCACTTCTTTTCTTCTCTCTTTACTTTCCTTGCATTGTGAATTGCTTGTATCTTGTTGTTTTTGTTAGACCAAGTTTGAATTGAACAAAATATTGAACATACCGGTTTAGAACTTTGCTTTTGTGCCTATTCACCCCCCTCTAGGCCTTTAAATTAGGGACAACAAGTCCGTAGTGGCAAAAGATTCTTCAAGTTGGAATTCTTTTGGCTGAAAGCCCATGACTTTGACTCTGTTGTCAATTCAGGTTGGTCAAATGCTCCCTTTTCTGCTGATCCAGCTCTAAACATTTTGCGAAAGCTCAATGCAGTTCGTAAGGAACTAACCTCGTGGGCCTCGCGTAGATTCGCAAACTATAACCTCTTCCTACGACGAACAAAGCTGATTATACGTTTTCTTGATCTCATCGAAGAGTCTAGGGTTCTTGACCATGAGGAATTTCTATTGCGAATCTCACTTCGGGAACATGCCTACAAGCTTATCCAGTTACAGGAACAAAAATGGAGGCAGCGCAGTGGGGCCACTTGGCTTAAACTGGGAGATAAAAATACTAAGTATTTCCATGCGGTTGCATCTATTCGTCAGGTCACTAACAAGATCTCGTTTGTCTCCTTTCAAGATCAAGTTGTGACTTCTGACAGGGATCTCAAAGATGTTTTTTTTCATCACTACAAATCTGTACTAGGCTTCCCACCTACGCCTCCGCCGCCCTTTGATCTAGCAAGCAAGCTTGGTCCTAGGTTGGATCTTTCTAGCCTAGACTCTCCTTTCACTGAAACTGAAATACTGGCGGCAATCAACGGACTCCCTTCAGGGAAGTCTTCTAGGCCGGACGGATTCCCGATTGAGTTTTTCAAGAGATCATGGGGCCTAATAAAAGATGATTTTCTCGCAGCTTTTGTAGCTTTTCAGCAGGGAACCCTCAACTTGAAGAAGCTTAATCAAGCCTCCATCACGCTCGTGCCAAAAAAGACAAATCCGTTGGAGATTGGAGACTACAGGCCATTAAGCGTCATCAATACCTTCTCCAAAATTATCTCTAAGATCTTAGCAAACAGATTGCAACCTTTTATTTCTTCACTTGTGAGTCTGCTTCAAACGGCTTTCACAAAGGTAAGGACAATTATGGAGTCTTTCATGGTGGCTAGGGAGTTCCTATCCTACTACCATAAGAGCAAGCTTCCGACGGTTCTTTATAAGGTAGACTTTTCTAAAGCTTTTGATTCGGTCTCTTGGACCTTCCTCACAAATGTCCTGATTGAACGAGGGTTCTCACCGTCTTGGACGTCTTGGGTACTTAACATTCTCACTTCTTCTTCCTCCACAGTCAATGTAAATGGAGATTCGACCGACCTCTTTTTTTATAAGAGGGGCCTAAGACAAGGGGATCCTCTCTCTCCTATGTTGTTCATCTTGACAGTTGACGCCCTGCAGTCTTTTGTCACTAATGCTACCCCATTACTTACCGGACAGATTATCATTCCTCCAAGAGCACTGCAATATGCAAATGACACAGTCATACTAATGGAGGCAATATCCCATAACCTAACAATAGTTAAAGACATTCTTTCAAACTTTGCTACGCTGTCGGGTCTTCATATAAATAATTCTAAGTGCTTGTTTGTACCGGTAGCAATCCCTCAAGCTTCTCTATCAACTATTGCGCATGTTCTTCTCTATCAACTTCTCATGAAATGGTTATGGAAGCTACAACAACAGCCAGACTCCACTTGGACTAATTCCATACAACTTCTTTATGGCACCACAGACACTGTCGCTCTCTCAAATGACTCCAGATTGTCCCGGGCCTTCAAGGACATCCTTTCTTACAAGGACTTCTTCAATGTCTCAATGATGTGGGATGTTGATACCCAACGATATTTGTGGAGATGGACTTCTATAGACCTCTACTCTTCGGCGAGTGCCTATTCCATTCTAGCTGACCCAGGTGTTCGATCTCCTTACCATACCTTGCTTTGGAATTTGAAGATACCGCCAAAGGTCAAAGTTTTTCTTTGGGTGGTACTATTGGATAAAGCACTCACTCAGCAAAACCTACTTGCATGAAATTGGCCCACCATCTCAGCTTGGAAGTGTTGTACTAGTGGTACAATTGAGATGGCCTCTCACCTCTTTGTGTTGTGTGATTATGCCACTCAAGTTTGGACTCTAATTCAGGCTCGTTTTTCATTGCCGGTCTTCACTTTTCTGCCTGATTTGCACATGTTCTGGCTCCAAAACAGGTCATCCATTGGCCAAGCTTGGGACATCATTTGGGCAACTGCAACATGGGCTATTTGAAAGGAAAGAAATCGCAGAATCTTCACCAACAAGAACCTGCCTCCTAATTTGTTGATGGCGAAAATCTGTGCCGCAATTGTAGCTTGGTTAAACTGTGCTTAGTAGATTGCTAGAACTTTTGTCTTTGGTTTTGTTTGGTTTTTTTTTCTTTTTTTGCACATCCTAGTAACTTTTGTAATTTTCTTTCATTATTTTGTAATCTCTTGTAACTTCTTCTATTAATACAATTGTTGGTGTGGCTCTCGCCACCTAACCTTCAAAAAAAAAAAAAAAAGAAAAGACTCACTTGTAGCTTGATCTTATGTGGATGAAACCCTAAAGTAATGCATGCAGAGAGCTTTATTTGTACTTTGGTCACAGGTCACAAGAAATCAATAAAATTCACTGTTCCTAAAATCAGAACAACAACGATTTATAATTCCAAAAAAAAAAAAAGAACAACAAATATTTCGAATGTACAATTCAGTTTTTAAAACTAGATCATCAAAGTCCGACTATTTTTAACTTCTGGAAATTTCCAATTTCAATTTAGGATTTCTTTTGTAAACGGATTTATCCGTGGCTACTTTCAAATTTATCCCAGAATTGTCCATATTGCGTTCAGTGGCTTCCATGTTCATAAAAAAAAAATAAAAATATATAAAATATAAAAAAAACAAAAACTGAAATTGCCACTATATTTCCAATTTTTTTAACTTGAACATTCTATTAGAGAGAGATAGAAAAGAAAGAACAGCATTGCACTGTTTATGCTTTAAACAAAAACAAATTAAAGGTAGTAACCAACCTTCAAATAGCCTCTACATTTGACATTTCTGAAGGCGAACGACAACGCAAATTTGATTGGCCAAACAAATCCCACAAATGGCTACAAAAGGAAATGAAAAAAGGTTTAGCGCCAGAACTATTGTGCGTAAAATACTAATTAATAATTAACAAAGAACTGCTCAATAACTGCTGACACAATGTTCACAGTTCAGAACCAGCGGAGACATTTTGTGTGCTGCTTCAATAGTAACCAACAGGAGATGTTGAAATCCTAACATCTTGTTCGAATTAAAAATGGGGGTCATAGTTGGAACCGCATCGTTAAAACGGCTGCTCGGTATAGCCATTTTAAAAATATATATATTTAAAAATTTTAAAACTCAAATGCTGAATCCAAATTGTTGATTTTATTTAATTTTATGGGCGATACGTTTTCATATAAGTTTTATACAATTTGAAATCGATTTGATACTTGATTAAGTGACCAAATTATGAACGTATTAGAATTAATCAGTCATAGTTAACCAAATTCGTTCATTTATTAACTACTTGATCTAGTATCAAATCAACTTCAAATTTTATAAAATTTAAATGAAAATATATCGCCCGTAAAATTGAAAAAGATCAACTGTTTGAATTCAACATTTTAATTTTAAATTTTTTAAATGTTAAAAAAAGGAACGGATGTTCGGTACAGCTGTTTAAAATAGCTGCTGAGGATGCGCACTCGGTTGTAGCCCCCACCTTTGCAAAGCAAAATGCTGACATTATAGAATTAATCAAATTTACCATGAATAGTGCTTAATAATATTTAGGCCACGATCTGTAATTTCAAAGGCAATATTAGATGGATATTTTGAATTACTAATGTAAAGTTACTCTAATTTCAGTTCCTCTCACAATCACTAAATGTATTAATGATGCCTCAATATGTCAAAGGTTGGAAGTTATCTAACTAATGCAATGGTTTTTGTGAGCATTTATTTTGACTGAAATCTAAATTTTCTAAACCACTTGTCGTTTTACGAAAATTGGGAGTGGAGTGCCAAAAAGCAAGAGCGAGGGAGGGGGGAACCGCATCCTCAGCAGTCCGAAAAAGGACTGCTCCAAGCAGTCCTTTTCATTTTCTTTAATTTTTAAAAGTTATAAAACTCAAATGGAGAATCCAAACCGTTGATCTTGTTAAGTTTTATCGGCGATGCATTTTCATATAAATTTTATAAAATTTGAAGTTTATTTGATACTTCATTAAGTGACCAAATTATGAACGGATTAGAATTAATTAAACCAGGTTCGTTCATTTGTTGACCGCTTGATCTAGTATCAAATTAACTTCAAATTTTATAAAACTTATATAGAAACGCATCGCCGATAAAACTTAACAAGATCAACGGTTTGAATTTTCTATTTGAGTTTTACAATTTTTAAAAATTAAAGAAAATAAAAAGGACTGCTTTGAGCAGTCCTTTTTTTGACTGCTTGGAGCAGTCCTTTTTTTGACTGCTGAGGATGCGATTCCGGGGGGAGGGAACGGGGGAATTGATGCATCATTTTGCAAATTAGGGCTGGGAGTATTAGGAATTGTGGTCCAGCCATCCTTTTTCATTTCGTAGTGTAATATAAGGGCCCAATTTTTGTTTAAGTGTTTACAGCTCATTGTTCAAAAAATATCATACCAACTCAGTCGAAATAACTAAAAAATTATATAGATCAACAGACTTGATTTTTAAAATTGATAACCGAGGTCTAATATATCAAGACTTATAATGTTTTTGGAACATTTGGGCCTCTTTGAAGAGAAGGAAGAGTAGAAAATGTGATGAGTTTCTATGTACAAGACATCTCCAATGCCTCTTGCAATAGTATAATTCTCAAAATAAAAGTTATTCTTGTTAGCACATAAAAATCACCGATAAAAATAATGGTGTTGGTATTGGATGGTCCTTAACTTATATGTACATCTAACATATTATACACATACAGAATTTAGATATACCGCAGCGGAAGTCGATCGATTGTCTAGACTCTTCTCAAAGCTTTGATGGAACCCTCTTGCATGCCAAATCTTCCTCCGTATACAGCCGGTACACTACAACCTCAAACAAGGGCTTGGTGTCACCCTTCACGAATTCAAGTGCCAGTCGACTCGCGTGTGTGCTTTCTATTGCTCTCCAAGCAATAGGATGGTTCTTCTCTCTCTCTAAACTATATCTGGTCTCTTTCGGATGGTGGTTATCTCAAAAGACACGGATTCCAACCTTAGAGACGCTTCGGAAGAGAGAGGTATAAATAGCAGATTTAGAAACCGACTTTTCAGATTTATAACCGCCATCTGGAACGGTCCGTTCCAAAGTTGGAACGGTCCGTCCAATTCCAATGGAGCAGTCCGGTCTGTTCGGAACATAGCTCTACACATTTTTTCTAACAAATGGAATGATAGATATAAGAGAAAGTTTAATATGTACTATAGTGCATAGGGCTTTCCATGCCATTTTTAGAATGTTATACTATTACAACATTCCAAAAAGGCATGTTTTAAGAAGTTCGAAAAAATAGTAATAAAATCTCAAAATTTGTAAAATATGGTTTGCTATGAGATTTCAATATGTAGATTAAATTGGTTAAATTAAATTTGTCAATTTATAAAAATATTCCCGAAAAAGTTCGCGGTGCATAGAAATCCATATGCACTATGATGCATATTAAACTTTCTCTAGATATAATAATGATTATAACAATGACGACTATGATATTGAATTAATGATCATAACTGATGATATGATGATATTGATATTAAAATTTTGTGAAAATGTAGTAACAACTAATTGCTTAAATTATGATTTTTTTAATATTAGAATCATTTGAAGATGTCAACGTGTTCTTTATATGAAAATATTATAAAAAATGGAAATTTTTTTGCCGACGTGTTCTTAAATATTTTGCATAATTTTATATTAACCAAAGTTTCCTCCCTTCATAAATTTAAAAAATTTTCACTTAGGAGCTAAAAATTGAAAATTTAAGAAACATTTAAAATTCGATTTTTTTATGTTTAAAATTTATTATTTTTTTATTATTATGTTTTCATAACGATTTTGAAAGTACAATGGCGTCTCTATGAAAGCTTTCATATTCGAACTATTTCATTTTGAATTCTTGATATTGTTCATTTTAAGGGGCGAGAAATTACACTGTAGCAAATATGAAGTTTTAGACAGAAAAATTATCTGTGGCTCGTTTCAAATTCAACAAGAACAATATTATTTACATTTACAAAAAAATAATAATAATTTTTTAATTATATGTATTTAAAAAATAGTTTCGTGATCGGACGTATTTTTGTTGGGTGTGTATTGAACCATATAGTTAAAACTTAGAACAGAATGTTGCTCCAGTCTATGAGGATGATGCTGTTATCAAATCGTTCAATTTTAATTTTGTGACTAATTACGTTTAATTAATCCAATTAAAACACAAACAACATGAAGATCTAGTACATAGCCATTCGACACAAGAAATAGGTGGAAAAATAAATACCTCATCCAATATCGTAATTGGATGGCTCGACCTAGGCATTGATGTCGATGGGGTGCTCTCCTTCGCCTCCTCCATGCTTGGCCTCGAGTACACTAAGGTATTAACCAAGTTATTCTCGAATCGTGCTAGCGATGAGAATAACAAGTCTAATCCCAAAGCTTTCCCTTTCTTCAATCAATTCACCAATTAATTTGTGGAAGGGAAAGAGCTCAACACATGAGCAATTGTGTGGAGAGATGAGAGGAAGAGGTGGCGCCTATGAGGGGAGAAGAGGGGCGGCTAGGTCAAGGGAAGAGAGAGGGTTGGATTTTGCTTCTATGCACCTCCTTAAATAGTGCACAAATCCTACCTACCACATATCCTTTAATTACCACATTGCCACTCAACCCTAGTCCCATATGGCCGGCCTCTTTATGGACCTAGATGGGCCACAAGCTCATCTCTATAGGTCCTTAATTCTATTAATTAAAGGCCTCATTCAATTGCTATTTAATTGGACATTTAATTTACCAATAAATAAAAGCCCAATAAATCAAGTGTGTTGTTTATAGATAATTATTAACTTAATAATAATTAGTTAGAGATTAGACAATGCATTAATGTATTTCTATATGATCCATTTGATTTAATTAATTATAACGGTCCATAACGTTATTTAATTAATTAATCAACTTATCATATTTTGCAATACTCACTGTTGCAAATAAATAAATAACTAGGTGGGGAAGCGCGGCTTCGCCGCATTTTAGTGAATTTTTTGTATTTTAATTTTAAAAATCACTAATAATTTGTCATTAATTTTAAATTGTGTCCGACAGGCATATAAGTGCAAAGGCACAATGTCAAAATTTTTCTTTTCACGTGAGTGTAAAAATTAATTGCATAAGCATCATACATGAGCTGCGTTAGCATCCATTTACATTGAATTTTAAAAAATATATATATAAGCAATTGAATAAATCCAAATAGAGCAGGATAGCATCCATATCATCTTTTTAATAAACTCAAACAATTGCCAGCATGATAAAATAATGCATGTCAAATTGAGTAGGTACAAAAAATTCCAAGGTTTATATTGTCTAATCGGTGATCCCTCCAATAAAATCGGTGATCTCTATGTATTGAAAGCCTAAACATAACCTGTGTAATAGAAAAGGGTATCAGTTTTATATGATTAACTTATTTTAAATTGTTTATTTAGATAGTTAATAATAATTTTCATAGAGAGAGTAATGAAAATGATTTTATTACTATTACCTAACAAAGAAAAGATTCGTCTGAAGACAATATTTTTGGTATATCCTGCATATAAGTCATCTTGGTTTGTGATGAGGATTTTTAATCCATTGAGTGAGGTTGTTCTTGATAAAACAATATATAGTTGACCATGGCTAAAGACAGGCTCACGTAAAAGTTTGGCCTTGACTGTTGTTGATTGTCATTGCATAGCACAACTGCACTGGAAATTGTCTTTGTCTCAGGACGAAAGGAAGGATTTTTGACTTGTGTATAAAAATAATTTGCGGTATGCAAATTTCTCTATCTGTATACTATCCAATGATGACTCGAGCTTGTATGATTCTTGTTTCTAGAGCAATTGCTATGGCTCTTGTTCCATTACAGAGACCATTTGGGCGATTTATGTTGCGAAGCAGCTTGATCAACACTCCAACTTTCAGAATTAGCTTATGGCATGGCAGATTTCCTCCACTAATTGTGTTAAGAAACTCAATAGGATACACACCTCGTAGGTCATTTGACATGTTGTTTGATCCATCTATTGAGTTTGCACTTAGATACTTCTGTTCATTTCCCGGTATTAACACCAAGACTGATTCATTTAGCAAATCGACTGCATCATTCTTTGGTGTGATTATTGCCCGTTGACGTAGGTAAGGGATGTTTGTATACATTGCATTCAAATTTGGATAAACATGGCAGTCGCAGTTTCGCTGCGCTACGTTTATTTAAATTGAGAATAATTAAAACTATTTGGAAAATTATTTGGTTTATTTTGTAACATCTAATTTCTTAAGAAATGTAATTTATCACAATTAAAAATAAAAAATTGCAAAAGACATTTACAAATTTTTATAATTTTTTTGGAAAAAACTTTTCATAAATGAATATATAAAAAAAATCTGGATTCCGTTTTCTTGGTAAATTTTTTCTGTAGTGCATCTTTTTTTTTTCCGAAGATTCATTTCTTTTGAACCGTAAGGGAAAATAAGACAAATTAGTATCATTATTTAAATATTGTAATTATATAGATATTTTTTATTAGCAATTTTTTCCTTGAATACAAAATTGATTTTTTTTAATTGATAACCTTCTCAATTACTGCAAAGCTCAATTATTAAAACCAACACATTCTGCATCAATCATAAAGCAGATTTCGTCCCTTTTTATCTAAATATATGCACAAATCAACAGTTGGGTAAATATTTCGCAAAAAGCATCTTTCAAATGATCTAACCAAAAAATAAACAAATATTGTTCACGCATTTTTATTGTATAAAAACCTAAATGCTATAAAAATAAGTTTTATGCATGTGCTTCCCTTTTCAAAGAGAACAAATGGAAAAAAACCCTATAACAAAATTATAATATAGAAAAGACGGAAAAAGAATATACAAAGAAGATGGACAACACTATAGTCTATAGCAGTAAACATGCTCTTCACATAATCAGCATATAACATGGCATCGCAAAATTAGCAGGTAACATGACAATGGATATGCTTTTCACTTTATGTTGAGGAGCATTTATTGGTACACTGAAAGCAATTTTGCAGGTTTCACAGTTCACACGGAGCTATCGACTCTAAAAGAAGGAAAATAAAAAGAAAGAGATCTTGAACCATGTAAAGCAGCATATATTTCTACCGATCATCGCTAAAATCAGATGCTATGGTGGGCTCTTATAACTTGAAAATTTGTGATTTTATACTAATATGGCGGGATTGGAACTATTTATTATTTATTTTTTTTTGTTTCAGTTGGTTTCTTCTTCATTTGGAAATATGAAGTTCCAAACATCTAATCACAGCCGTCAGTTACCGGTCTATACCGACCAGTTCATACCAGTAACAATATATAAAGTTTATAAATTTTATAGTAGTAATGTTAGTTTTATATGCAGAATCCTCTTCTAGGACAACATATACCAGTCTTAGCTCAAATTATTATCAATTGTACGTATATATAAGTTATTTTTAACTGTCACAAAAAGGATTGAATATGTGGCTTAAACACCACTTGGTTGGAAGCAAACATCAAGTTCCATAAACAAAAATAAATTGATACCAGTTTTTGTACCCACTACAGCTTGACCTATTGGAAACTCTTTCTTAATTTCCTTTGCCTTGCCAGGTTTCTTCCTCTCAATTGCACGTGTATCCCTTGTCAGATCCGTCTAATTGTTCAAAATCAAATACAGATTAGTTACAAATTCTTATTAGAGCGAACTCGGTTGATGAGAGTTTTCTTTTCACCAAGTTTAATACAGATCAGTATCATAATATACTTTGGGATAAGGACGATATGCTGGTTCTAAATTTTGCAACACATTGAAGGCTTCTTTCTGATTGTCGCTGAATTGATTCATTCCTTTTCCAATCTTTGCACAATTCTAAAATTGCTGTGAAGTGGTAAATTATTGTAAAATATACAGAACATAATAAATTCTTGTAATATTGTAGAATCTGAAATGTACTACTCAAACCTAACCCTGAATCCTAACCCTAAACTGTTAGGACAATGAAGCAATTATCTCTGCAACCAAGCAACTCAGCAACAAATGAAGCATAAAAAATAATTGAGCAAGAAAATAAGCATCCTAACCTATAAGGCCGGACAATATTTTGTTACTAATAGAAGGAACACTAATTTCTTCATAATATGTTGTTATAATATCCTCTCCTAAAATATGTACAATAGTGCAACTAAAAGTAACATTCAGTGAAGATTAAATTATTAAAATACCTTGTTTATTCTAGGTAGCATTAGACATAGACTAAGCATTTGGGGGCAAAAAAAAACAGCACTCACCTTGTCTCTTAATTTGATCTGTACATGGTACATAAACTGATAAACATCTAATATTGCTGCTTTCAAAGCCAAACCTACAGAGGTAAAAAAAAATAATTTAGATAGAAGGGAGGAAATGTAGAAATTCGGAGAACATATGTTAGAAATGTCTTAAAAAACCTTTATCAGTAACCAAGTACATAGATAGATACATTGCAAAGAAAAAATATGTTCGTCTCCTAAGAATTTGCCACCAATATCTTTGAATAAAAGAAAGCAGAGAAAGAGGTGGCGCCTATGAGGGGAGACACTACGCCAAAAAAAAGCATTAGTACCAGGTCTTTAGTACCGTTTTTTAAGAAAACCGGTATAAATATTAGAAGATGGCAATTCCGTAATTGTCAGTCAATACCTTTAGTACCGGTTTTTTTAAAAACCGGTACTAAATGTTTCTGGAAAAAACCTTAAAAAAATGGGTTAGCATTAGTACCGGTTTTTCCAAAAAACCGGTACTAAAAATTGCATCTTTAGTACCGGTTTTTTAGAAAAACCGGTACTAATGCTAACCCATTTTTTTTTTAATTATCTGCCAACTATTAGTACCGGTTTTTTATAAAAAACCGGTACTAATAATACGCAGATATTTTCAGTTCAAGGGGTATATCTCCTCCTCCTTCCCTTTGTATATTACTCATCTTCACTACTTCATGGCCATTATTTTCCATCTACAACCGAAAGTTTTTTTCTCTTTATAAAACCTCATAAAAAAATAGCTAAAAATTGTTAAAAATTCCGAAAATTTGCAAAATAAGTAGAGAAAGCAAAGGAGATCAAAGAGGAAGAGAAAGTTTTTCTATTGAAGAGGAAGAGGGCGGATTGAGAGAAGACAATTTCGGTAATTTTTATTTTAACCCTCAATATTTTTTTTGGATTTTTTTTCGATTTACTATGCATATACATATTGGTTAATTGGCATTTGCATCTATTAGTTAAGTATTGTCATGTAGGACCAAAATGCCGGAATTTGAACTATTTTAGGTCTTGCCCGTCCGAGATTAATCCATTAGGGATTAATCTCGGATAGTACTCCCGGTCGGGAGTACTGCTCTTTGGATACTATCTTGTCTCATTTAGGACAGCGAGCTGTACGTTAGATGCAACGTGTTGTGTGAGAAAAATTCGACGGCATTTCCTCTTATGTTCCCACGGGTACGTACGCACGATTAATCGTGTGTTTGCGTATTCAGGGAACATAAGGGGAAATGCTGCCGAATTTTTCTCAGACAATACGTTGCATCTAACGTACGCTCGCTAATGAGACAAGAGTATCCAAAGAGCGGGCTAGGATGGTAACCGGCCCAAAAATCTAATATATTGCATTAAATCTATAAACCCTAAACCTTGGCTTTTGGATATATACAGATGGATCTGAGGGAGAAGTACATGTTTGACTATTCAAGAATATCAGATGAATTTGTTGGACTTGTTGATGAGTTAATAAAATGTGCAGAAGAACATCGAAAGTTGACTGGAAAGCCCAGAATTTTATGTCCTTGTAAACACTGTCTGAACTTTGAGAGACAAGATAGTAAAGTGATTAGATCACATCTGATTCAGCGTGGATGGATGACAACACCAAAATACCTCCGTTGGGTTTCACATGGAGAAAAATTGGAAGAAAATTTAGATGCTGGAAGGAGCAATATTAATGTATTTGATGATTTTGAAAATATTGTACAAAATGATTGGGGGCATGATATAGAGGATAATGTAATAGTGGGTGATGATCATATAGAAAATTTAAGTGAACCACAATATAATGATGACATTAGAGAAAATGATTTGGATGAAATGATGAATGAATTACCCAATGATTTTATTGATGATGTTCCTGATGTGTTTCAAAAGTTGGATGAAAACTCTCATATACCCTTATATCCTGGTTGCAATGAAGATAAATTCTCAAAAATAAAAACTGTTTTTAAGTTATATAACTTGAAAGCTAAAAACAATTGGAGCGATAAGAGTTTCACATCTTTGCTCGGTCTTTTGCGAGAAATGCTTCCAGCAGACAATACATTGCCAGATACAACTTATAAGGCCAAAAAATTATTATGTCCTTTGAAATTAGATATAGTGAAAATTGCAGCATGTCCGAATGATTGTATATTGTTTCGAAATGAGTATGAGAACCTCCAGAAATGTCCAAAGTGTAATGCATCCCGGTATAGACAAAGGGACGGTGATTTGGATGACGAAGAAGATAGTCCATGGAAGAAGAAACCAGCTGCGAAAACATTGTGGTATCTACCTATAATACAAAGGTTTGAGCGTCTTTTTAGTAATTCAAAAGATGCTAAACTGTTGAGGTGGCATGCAGAAGGCAGAAAGAAAGATGGAAAGCTTAGACATCCAGCAGACTCACCCCAGTGGAACAACATAGACAGTCATTTTATTGAGTTTGGCAGCGAGTCTAGAAATTTGAGATTGGGATTGTGCACGGACGGAATGAATCCTTACGGTCTCATGAGTACCAACCGAAGTGTCTGGCCAGTTTTGTTGGTTATTTACAACCTTCCTCCCTGGTTATGCATGAAAAGAAAATATCTTATGATGCCGTTGCTCATTTCTGGTCCAAAACAACCCGGAAACGATATAGATGTCTACTTGGCTCCGTTAATAGAGGACCTTGATAGGTTGTGGAAGGACGGAGTGAAGGTCTTTGATGCGCATTCCAGAAATCATTTCACCTTACGTGCGATGATATTTTGCACAATTAATGACTTTCCCGCGTACGGGAACTTGTCGGGTTATAGGAACAAAGGAGAAAAGGCATGTCCTGTTTGCATGGAGGAAACACATTCGATATGGCTATCGAATTGTAGAAAAACAGTCTATTTGGGACACCGTAGATTTCTAAGCCGTCATCACCCATACCGTCGGGCACCTTATAGGAACAAATTTGATGGCAACACCGAAACCCGCCGGGCACCTATACCAAAATCTGGAAGACAGACTTATGAAAGTGTTAAGGATCTTAAAATTCAGTTGGGGAAACCATTTGTGAATAGAATTCCAGAAAAGAGTTCTTGGAAGAAGAAGTCTATATTCTGGGACCTTGAATACTGGACTTATCTGGATGTCAGACATTGTTTGGATGCGATGCATATAATCAAGAACATTTGTGAAAATCTGGTTACTTTGATTTTAAATCCTCAAGGAAAAGTGGATAATGTTAATGTGAGAAAAGACATGATAGAAATGGGAATTCGACTGGAACTAGCTGCAAAGGAAGACAATAGTAAGAAACGGGATTGGTTACCTAATGCTGTTTATACTTTAACTAAGAAAGAGAAACTCAGTTTGTTGGAGTGTTTGAGGTCTATTAGGGTTCCAACTGGTTATTCCTCCAATATTTCACGAAAGGTATCTACAAAGGATATGAAATTGATTGGAATGAAGTCACACGATTATCACGTGTTGTTAACCCAGTTGCTTCCGGTTGCAATCCGAGCATGTTTTAAAGAAGAAGTTCGAAATTCTATCACTAAGTTGTGTTTCTTCTTCAATAAAATCTGCTCTAAAATGATCGATCCTGAAAAACTTACTCAGTTGGAAACTGATGCAGTTCAGACCATATGTGAGTTGGAAATGCACTTTCCCCCCTCGTTCTTCGTTGTAATGGTGCATTTGACCATTCATTTAGTCAGAGAAATAAAACAGTGCGGTCCGATATTTTTGCGGTACATGTACCCTTTTGAAAGAGCAATGGGTCAGTTGAAAGGGTTAGTTCGAAGCAGATCTCGACCAGAAGGAAGCATAATTGAAGGATATGTTGCAGAAGAGATTATTGATTTTTATAATGATTATCTAGATGGAGTTCAACCTATTGGCCTGCCCAAAAATAGACACGAAGGTAGGCTCTTAGGGAAAAGCATAATTGGTATGAAAGTAATTACAATGGACCTTGCAAAGAGAGAAAAAGCTCATCTTAAAATTCTGCAACAAGTCGCTGTTGTGTCTCCTTATGTTAATGAACACATAGCCGAGTTGCGAGAGCAGAATCCTCAGAGATCAGAAAATTGGATCACCAAGGAACACAACAAAAGTTTTGTGAAATGGTTCAGAAACAAGGTCTCACTGTCCCGACCTTCAAATGAAACGGTGAAATGTCTTGCCAAAGGTCCCAACGCCAATGTGCACACTTATCAAGGTTACGACCTGAATGGTTTCACCTGGTATACAAAAAAACAAGATGGAAAAAGCACAGTATTATGAAACAGCGGAGTTACAATAGTAGCCATATCAAGTGATGGAACATCATCGGAGCCGTATTATGGTTGGATTGAAGAAATTTGGGAATTTGATTATAATGCATTTAAAATAGCAGTGTTTGAATGTAAATGGGTGCTCAAAAGCGGCGTGAAGACTGATAAAAACGGATTTGTAACCGTTGATTTAAAAAAATTGGGATATTCCGATGATCCTTTCATACTTGCAAACAAACAAGAAATGCAAGTTTTTTATATTGCTGACCCGGCTGACAAGGGACGACATGTGGTACTTCCCGGAAAAAGACGCATCGTTGGCGTTGAAGATGTCGTGGACGAAGAAGAATATGATCAATTTGATGAAATAGCACCATTCTCCACAGGTATATATAATTAATTTTAAATCTGTAGAAAAAAATTTACAGAATTAATATGAACAATTCGCGTTCCAATTGAAGAGTTAGCAAGTAATTTGCGTTCCAATATACTTATTATGTTCACAGGTATCGATGGGACACCGCAACCAATTGAAGAGTTAGCAAGTAATTTGCGTTCCAATCAGGAAGAAGGCGTGTGGGTAGATCGACCGAAGTCACCAAAAAATAAATGAATTCGAATTTGTAATAAATATTTGAAAAGATTATCTCATTTGTTATTAGAATGATATTTTCAATTCATATTTGTAATTTTATAATCAAATACAAAAAAAATGGGGCCAGAATTCGAATTTATCTTTAGTACCGGTTTTTTGACTAAAAACCGGTACTAAAGATCAACAATTAATTTAAAAGAAAAAGTAATATATTTGTAAAGGTGGGTCCCACCTAAACGGACAAAATTGGGGAATATCTTTAGTACCGGTTTTTATCTAAAAACCGGTACTAAAGATCATGTGAATTTAAAACGTCGCGATCTTTAGTACCGATTTTTAGACAAAAAACCGGTACTAAAGACCAAACCCTATTTTTTTTAATATATAACCCGCCCCCCCCCCAAAACCCTTCCTCCTTCCTCTCGTCCGAAACAGATCTCTCGCGCACTCATCTCTCTCTATCTCTAAAAACCCTAGCTACCTTACTCTCTTACTCTCTGTCTCGCCGACGACGACGCTCTCTCTCGCCGACGACGCTCCTCTTCTTCTCCTCCTCTATCGACAGGAGGTAAGTCTCCTCTCTCTACCTAGCTCTCTCTTTTTCTCTCTCTCCCCCACTCTCTTCCTCTCTCTGCTCTCTCTCCTTCTCACTCACATGCTCTCTCTCCTTCTCACTCATATGCTCTCTCTCTCCCTTCCACAGCCGACGGCCGACAGCCCCTCTCTTCGTCTCTCCGACAGCACCTCCCTCTCTCTCTCGACCGCGACAGCCAAGAGCCGACGGCAGCGACCGCGACAGTGACAACACCTCCCTCTCTCTCTCCCTAAGAAGGTATCATCTCTCTCTATCTCTCTCTTTCTATTTGCATTTGTGATTGATGATTAGATTAATTGAGAATTGAGAATTGAGAATTTAGATTAATTTCGGGGGCTGTTGGACTGAAATTGAACTGTTGGACTGAATTGATTAGATTACAGTGACAGCCCCTCTCTCTCTCCCTAAGAAATTGATTGATTGATAATTGTGATTGTATGTGATTGGGTTAATTTCGGGGGCTGTTGGACTGAAATTGAACTGTTTTGGGGCTGTTTTGGGTTAATTTCGGGGCTGTTGGACTAAAATTCTGGGGCTGTTGGAATTGTTTTGTGTTTCAATTGTGCTAGGAATTAATGTGTGGAATGGAATTCATTAATTTGTGTTGAAATTGAACTGTAAATTAAATGTGTATATAAATTAAATGTGTATATATTAATTAAAAGGTAGTAATGGACAAATCGGAAGGAAGCAACCCAAATGGGAATAAGGGGAAAAAACCCGTTGAACAAGTTTATGTCCGACAAAAAGACAAGAAGAAGGAGAAAAAGACCAAGAAGGAGACGGAGACGGAGACGAAGACGGACACCAAGGTAGAGTTTGATGTCACTCGTCAGAGATACGTGCCTCAGTGGATGCGAGATAAGCCTCTCCCTAGGAGGTCTGTATCTGCTGTGAGGCGTTTTCCAGTCGGTTGCGGACGGACTCCTGCAGATTGGGAGGAGGTCCCAGAGGAGATGCCAGAGGAGGAGCCAGAGGAGATAGAGGAAGAAAAGAAGGAGTGAATTTAGGGTTTAATTTAGCGTTTAAGTGTTTGAATTGTTGTTTTAATTATTATCTATGTTAATTTGAACCTTAATTTGTATGAACCTTAAGTTTGGAAAATGTTATTTGGTTTTATCTATATCTATGTTATAATGTTTTAATTATTATATAAATTATTATTATTGTGTATGAATTGATGCTTTAATTATCATCTAAATAAATTATATATGGTGTTTTAATTAGGTAGTGATGGAGAAAGGTGAAGGAAGCAACCAAAATGCGAAAAAATCCATCGAACGAGTTTATGTTAGGCGAAACGTTCGTTCCAACCCAGCCTCTCAAAATCAGGCATCTCAAAACCAGCCTAACCAAAACGAGGCCAAGAAGCCGAATTATGAAGAGGCTGCAATATTTTTCAAGTTTTTAATTGATAAGTTTGTGGCACCATACACAGAAATTAGAGAAGAAAATACTGATGACAATAAGTGAACTTAGTGTTTATGTTTGTGTTTGGATTAAGTGAACTTAGTGTTTATGTTTAAGTGAACTTTAGTGTTTATGTTTGGATTAGTACTATGTTATTTTGTTGTATTCCTTGGTGATCCAATTATATGAACCTTTCCTTGGATTAGTACTATGTTATTTTATCTATTATTATGTTATTTGAGATTGAGCTTGCTATTAATTTTCATTTCTAATGTTATTTGAGATTGAATTGTGAATTATTTTAATTTGAGCTCTATTAATTTTTGTGTTATGTGTTTGACTTTGTGCATGTAAGTTGTGGTATGTAACTTGGATTTTAAATTACAGCAATGTCGGACAGAAATGATCAGGATCCCGGGATGAACCCGAATGACTCGAGTTCGGAAGAGGAGATTATTGTTAGTAACAAAAGGGGAAAAAGATCAACGGCTAAGTGTTTGAAGACACGCAAAAAGATAGCTGCTGGACAGGACATGAAAGTCGAGTTTAACGAGAAATGCAAGCCGATTGGCGAAAATGCAAAGGCATTCACAAATTGGTGTGCTTCAAAAACAAGAGATATGATTCCTTGCAGGTATTAATATGAATTTGAGATATGAATTATCATTTGATTATAGTATTAATGCACTTATACAAATGAAATGAATGCAGTTATCCTAATTGGATTGCGGTGCCAAATGAGTTGAAAAAAAATTTGTACAAACAAATAGCACAGGATTGGAAACTTCCGGATGACTTACCACTGGATGTTAAGAAGAAGATTCTACGTAACTGTAACGAGTCTTGGAGACATTGGAAAATTCGATTGGTGAGAGAATTTCCTCTATAATACATGTTCATTTATAAACGATTGATTTAGCCTCAATTTTAATTATAACGTGTCTTTTTGGTCATATCAGAATAAGGCTTACTTGGAGAATCCAAAGGAAGGTGCACCCTCACCATGGGATGTACAGAACATCTCGAAAGAAGAATTTGAGGCAATGCAAGAGTATCATTCCAGCGAGAAGTTTAAGGTATGAAAATGAGTATCTTTCGCTTTTACTTAATTGCTTAGTTTTTTTTTTGTTTATACTAACAAGTCTTTTGAATCTGCTACTAGAAAATGAGTATGCAAGGCCGTCAAAATGCAGCAAAAAGGGACATGCCCCACAGACTGGGATCAGGCGGTTATATAAGTGCTGAATCTAGATGGAAAGAAGGAGAAAAGGTACATGGTGCGTCATAGGTTATTACCAAGGATATGGATGACAGGACGTACAGTTGGAGTAGAGCACGTGCAGTAACGGATGAAGCTACCGGTGAACTTGTTGTAAAAAATCCTAGGGCTGCCGAGGTGGTCGACAAAGCAGTAAGTGTAACAACTCAAATAACTTTATTTTGTGAATTCAATGAGTTCAATTTTGTTTAACTTTAAATTTTTTTGTGATAGGTTGCTCTAGTTAAGTCAGGGGAAGTTCAACCGGTTCGTCAAAATGATATCTTGACTTCTGCGATCGGTACACCAGAGCATTCTGGACGGTTGAGAGGATATCCGGTGTTCTCAGGCGTGAAGCAGGTGTACGGTAGTGGTACAAGAAAATCAAACAAGGGGTTTAGCAAAGAGGAGGTTGATCGGATGGTGCAAGAGGAAGTGAAAAGACGAATGGATGAGGAATTCAAGGCCCGAATGGATGAGGAATGGAACAGGCGAATGCAACAGTTCTCGCAAGTCCAGTCACCGCAGACCTACGATCCAATTTTTCAACAAGCCATGATTATGCTATCACAGGGTAGCAACAATCAACCGCATCCGATTCCTCCATCTACTTATCAGGTTCTTAATTACACCTAGCTTATGATAGATATTAATTGCTTTTGCCCTCATATAGTATTTAGGATTTCTAATTCGTTAATACAGGGGCCTGTCGAAGCCTTGCTGCTCCTACCAGGGATATCTGGGACGCCTGTGTATGTAGCTAGAGCTATGGTGTTTGCACAGGTTTCTGAGATAGTCCATGGACAACCAGTTGGCATAGGGGAGGTGAAGGTACAAATCTTAGAAGTTTTCGATAGTGCCAGACACGTGATAGTACCTTTTCCACCTCCTAACGCAGATGATCAGCTTGGTGTTCTCCAAGGTTCATTTCTAAGATGGCCGGGTCATATGGTAGATTATGACTTGACAAAACTGGTAAATCTTGATTTCAATTATAAATTTTCCAAAGTTCTAATTATTATATATACTGCTATATTAAAAAATGAGAAATATATCGTTTTGATGACTAATGTGGATTTTATAGGAGCAAGTGAGGAAAATGACGAAACAAACTCCACATATTCCTCCGCAAGATAAGGGAAAGGAGAAGGTGCAAGAGGGTGATGAAGATGAAGAGGAGAGTGTGGATCAGTTTTTTGCGGAGGAGGACATTCAATTGCACGATCCGTTCGTCCCTGATGAGAAGTTGGCACAGATTGGGCCTCACGCAAAGAGAATGCACGACTATATGAGGATGTTCGACAAATCAGTGACTGAATTCGCCGATATTCCTGCTGATTTCGAATTTCAAGATGTGAAGACCTTCATCCTCGAATTTAAAGACATCCGCCATGTCTTCAGTAGGAATGAACTCTTCGTTCAAGTGATTAAACTTTGGATCTTGTAAGTACTTTCTTAACTTTACAACAATTGATCATTGGTTATATGATATGTCTAATAAATTAAAACCCTAAACCCTAAACATTGTACATACAACATTTAGGCGGTGCAGGCAATATTGTGCTGATACTTTGATGAAGAAGTGGATATTTTGGGATCCGGAAAGATGCTCAGGTCGGGATGTAATGCAAGATGAGCTCGGAACTGTACGATACATAGCGAATCTTCTGAAGAAGTATGCTAAAAGGGATCCCTACCATGTTTTAGTGCATCATAATCGGTTAGTTATAAAATCTCTAATTCTGACTTTATCTTTTATTATGAATCTACAGTTTAATGTTAATTTCACCAACAAAGAGATAATATGTATGTAATTACAGGTCGCATTTTGTGATTATTATCGCAAAACTCTCGAAACGAAAGATGTGGATAGTAGATTCACTCCAATCGAACGAAGGCTACCAATCTCCAATTCTACGAAAATACGATCAGTAAGTTTAGACTTAACATATATATATATATAATGCGTGTATGCATTGTTTAGTTATATACTAATATTTAGAAATGAATTTTCATAATTTTATATTTAATTTTGCAGAGCTCTGTCAAGATTGGTCCAAGTTCCCAAGTTTGAAGTTCAAATGATTCCCGTACATAGTTCAATACTAATATATGTAGTTTCAACAATTTCGTAATTTATTTAATTTAAACTTAATAGTATTATTTTATGTTCTTGTAGAGTCCACGACAACCAAACAATACAGATTGCGGCTTTTATGCGATGACTTCGCTACGCAAGATCCTTGATCACTGCACGCTACATCCGGACCTACCATCGGTATGGATTAAGTTTAATTAACCTTAATGTATATATATGAAAATGTTTTAAGGTTTATAATTTAGAGTTTAATGTATATTATATTGTGGAGTTTAGAGTTCATAGGTTACTAACTATATGAAATGCCAATAAAATGCAGTTTTTGCAACCTATGGGGAAGCGTTATAGCGAGGACGAGATTAATTTTACTGTAAATGAGTGGTTCGGCTTTTTACTTGGATATTTAGGTGCTAATAATTGATGACTACAAAATTTGTGATATTAATATATTAGATGTTATGATAAATGTTAATTTGCATGTGATTTGATAATTATTATTGTGTGTATGATGCATGTGATATGTAAATTGCTGGTACATATCGGTATTCTTATTTGATGGCTAGCAAAAATGGCGCTAGCCCCAGAAACAAAAATATTTTTTTTTTATATTGATTATTATTAGTACCGGTTTTTAATAATAAACCGGTACTGAAGAGATATTTAGTACCGGTTTTTAGACTAAAAACCGGTACTAATGATACCAAAATTTTTTAAATTTTTAAAATAAAACAGTTTGCTAACATTAGTACCGGTTTTTATTTAAAAACCGGTACTAAAAGTATTATTTTTAGTACCGGTTTTTATTAAAAAACCGGTACTAATGTTAGCTGCTGGTTTCCCCCGCAAATTGGGCCCTGACTTCAGTACCGCCTATTTAGTACCGGTTTTTAAATATCTTTAGCACCCCCTATTATTAGTACCACTGCAAAACCGGTACTAAAGATTCATAATAAACCGGTACTAAAAAAATAATATGGCGCAGTGAGAAGAGGGGCGGCTAGGTCAAGGGAAGAGAGAGGGTTGGATTTTGCTTCTATGCACCTCCTTAAATAGTGCACAAATCCTACCTACCACCTATCATTTAATTACCACATTGCCACTCAACCCAAGTCCCATATGGACGGCCTCTTTATGGACCTAGATGGGCCACAAGCTCATCTCTATAGGTCCTTAATTCTATTAATTAAAGGCCACATTCAATTGCTATTTAATTGGACATTTAATTTACCAATAAATAAAAACCCAATAAATCAAATGTGTTGTTTATAGATAATTATTAACTTAATAATAATTATTTAGAGATTAGACAATGCATTAATGTATTTCTATATGATCCATTTGATTTAATTAATTATAACGGTCCATAACGTTATTTAATTAATTAATCAACTTATCATATTTTGCAATACTCACTGTTGCAAATCAGAATACTAAATAAAGAAGCGTGGGTGTCTTGATTATTTTGTTAAAATGTAGGCGACACGGCAATCCATTTCTGCGTTGGTTTATTTTTGTGTTTTTGTCCGGATTTTGCGGCGCTAACTACGTAGCCAAGTTTGTGTCAACTCCTATAGTCACATATATAATTGACTCGGTTTATCAGTTGGTCTATATGCGGCCCCAATCTAATTTCATTGCATTCATTGCCTCCTCTTTGTACATATTAGGACTAAGAGACCCCATTCTGCCTCTCTCTCTCCTCCTCTTCGTCCTTTTTCTCTAGCCGCAACGACGAAATTAAAGTTATTAAATCTGCACAACTCCCATCACAACTCTCCTAATTACGACACGACAATGAAAGCTATTAAATTTGTAAGCGTTTCTCTTTGTACTTACGACACAAGCGTTTCTCTCTTTCTGAACTTCGCCTCTACTCTCTCCCATTTATTTCTCTCGCCTCTCTTTCTTTATTTCTTTCACAAATATCTCTCACCTTTCCTTTGTGCGATGGAAGAGATCAACCAGGCCACCAGTACAAATCTTGGAGTTGCCTCTCTCTACTTTCGCTCAGAGATGTGTTGGCAAAGCTCGCAACAGCTATTGCCCATAATGCTGGTATTATCAATAACAGTGATTTATGTGTAGATATGTTATTTCAGATATGAACTGAGACGCGACAATCCAGGGTAAATAACATAAATTGTTTCTAAGTAGAGTATCGTCAATAACAATGATTTATGTGTGTGTAGATATGTTAACAAAGCATTCTAGGAGAGAGAAAGCTGCAAGTATTAAACATGATCCTAATCTTGGTGTATATGAAGGATAAATGTAAGATATTAGATTTCTTACAATACATAACTGTATTAATAATTAAGTATTTATTGCTCAATTTTCATTGAACCCTTTCTTTTTCCTAAATTGGTTGTTCATGCAGTTTGTTCCTTTCATTTTTCGAAATTCTAGGTAGTTTCTACAGGAGGTCAAGAAATGAGCATCATTATTGACAATGTGCTCAAGGTACAAGTCACATAATATTGTCTTAATATAATTATGATGTATCTTTATTCTCCTTTTATCTTAATTTTTTTTAACCTCGGATCGATCATGAGTGATTATGTGGAATTAGTTGATGTGGTGCATCAGTGTTACCAGAATAGACACGATCTTTTGTGTCTATTCTGGGTCAACATTCATTACGAGGTACTTTTGTCATACCATAATCCAGCTTCGTTATACAAATTAACACATTGTACCCTTTTTGCTAACTTAATATTGTTTTCTTTCTAAATATTTTTGCATTACATGTATGTTATTTTAGAAAAATATGGCTTTAGAAAAGTGCATTGAGAAAAAAATAATACGAAAAAAATCACTTGAATGAACATTGTATATTTTTTATAGTTGTGCCAACACTATACCAGCAAGGACCATGTAAATTTTCATTTGCCAACATTATTTAAAAAGTTCCACTTTGCATTTGGAGCGTCATCGATTCCTTTTATTTTGGTCTCATTAATTAGTTTATACATTGGCAATGCTTTTATTTCTGGTCACAGACATTTTCATTTGAAAAATTTGTTTAACCTGTGGCAATGATGCCTCTCCATTGTACCTCTTCTCTATGCTTGATCTTTCTTCCCACCTCCTGATTTTGACCACCTCCCACAATAACAGAATAACTGTGTCCTTGCGGCGGCAATTGCCGAAGCTCCTTCTATGCGGACATAGATATCTAATCAGCTCCACTGCATCTAATGGTTCGAACTGAAGTCAAGGTGCTCAGCAAAGAGGACAAGGCTACAAAGGATGTCTGCATCAAGGTATATTGCTCCCCTTCTTTAATTTCTTTTGATTATTAATTTGGATTTCTTCAGTGCCATTGATAATGGTGCTATTATAATGCCCTTCTTGCATTGGCTCATGGCATCACCACAACCTTACAAGATTCAACCTTTACGCAGAGGTTCGGACATGAGGTGCATGCCATCTGGAGAGAGAAGGAACTATCATGTTAAGATGATGTTAACACCAACAACAATGTCATGGTGGATGATATCATTATAGGGACTGTATTGAATACTGTACCAGTTCATGTGGATTCTTGAGGTATGGCATTTTAGCAAATTGATAAGTTTTACTATTTTAGCTTTGTATTATAGATTTAGTTTTTTAAAATTAGATTAATGATGGCTGAACTTGGTCAATTCAGTCTGTCTAACCTAATTGAGCTATGAACCTTATTTTGCCTTTTCTTGATTTCATAGGTTTTTCTCTTCAACTGATAAATGGGTAATCAATTGGATAAAGTTCCAGAATGTCCATTTTGATAAATTAACTAATTTATTTTTAGCATAATGTGGGAGAAAGGACGGATTGTGGTGACTGATGAGGAACTCATATCTTAGATAAGGCCTCATCTTTCAGCCTAATTTTCAGTAAATACAATCACATTGAGTTCTTAAAATTATTGTTTCCTCATGATTGCATCATGTTAGATTAATTGATGGATAAATTGGATAAAAGCCTAAAATTTTGTAGGCTTTATTTTAATGCTAAAAACACACAATAATATATGTTCAAAATAGCATGTTTATTTCTTTGATGTGATCAGTAATCAGAAGAGCAAGATGTTCAAAGTTGGATTATGTTGGTTAAATCCAAAATGGTATACATCTCCATCCGTCAGTGGCCTCTTCTAAAATTTTGGACACAATTAATACACTGATATTATTGTGTGTTGCTTATTTAATGATTACATTTGGTGATGCTTTTAATTTTTTTTATAGGTGACAAGCTATATCAGGGAACTTTAACAGACGTCAGCTATTACCATTTATGCTAATACTTATGGCTGTCCACCCATTGATGCTGATTTTATGGACAATTTAACTAATTTTAATACATTTAATGGTGGGATTTGAAAATGTTCTAACTCTATGCATGTTATTCCTTTTTAATGGTAATAATTGTTAGACGTTTTCTTTGTCAATATATATCAGCTTTTAAATTTCTATACCAGTCCGAAGGAATCAATTAATTTTTTTTGTATTTTCTTTCCTTTAATTTTTTCAGTTTCCTTTCTGATTCCTCTTTTATTCTTTAATGGTGGTCTTTATTCTTCGGATTTTAAATTGCACAAATTGTTACTTTATTTGTTAAGTGGAACATTTGTAGTTCCTAAAATATGATTTTATTATAAAAAAAAATAATCTAAATTTGTTTTTAGACATATAATCTATGGAAAGTCGAGACTCTGATATTCAGGTTTATACATGCGTTGCATGATCCAAATGAAATACAATCCACAATTTGGTTTCAAGGAGTCTCGGATAACAATTAATGAGTTCTTAACAACATTCAGGGAACACATTAAGTTCGGCCTTTAAAGCCTTAAAAAAATTGTAGCAATTATTACGAATAAACCATCATATTTTAGGTCTGTTTCCTCTTCCATTTATCCATTACGACAATACATCTGATTTTTATGAATCCATAATTGAAGGTAATTGATACTATGCTGACGACGAGAAAGACCCCGTTGCAGACATATATATGATGTTGAACATTAACTGTAGAAATTAAACTTTTAATTTTGGAGCTATCACCAATGTACATTTCAATATTTTAACATTTAAGTTGCGATTAAATTTTTCAATTTCAAATGTTTTTTTACTCTCTTTTCTCTCTTAGTGTGAAATTACTTGATTCACGAAAAAATTTTCATTATTTAAGAAGATATTGAGATAGATATATATATATATATAAATACATCACGTAGTAAACTTCAATTTTAATACTAACTCGATTTAAATTAGTACCCACAAAGTAAAAATATAAACATGATATTTCATTATTTCCATCATCACTAAAAAAATATTAGGTATGTTAATCTTTGCAAATTAAATAATTAATAACATATTTGAATATTTATTTGTAATTCAAATATCGAGCGAAGCTTGATTAGTCTATTACATAAGCAATGAGAGGTTATATAAATCACATTACGGTTTACTAATGTTCTATTTAATTGTACGTTTTGCCATTATTTTTTTCCCATTTGTTTTTCCTTCATATAAACCGTTCACATTTTTTCTCAATATTTTTTAATATTCCTGTAATAAGACCTGCCCCTAAGTAATTATGTTATTACGTATATTAACAAAATAACGTATTTCTTCCTCCTCTACATTGATTATGTATACCGCATATATCGAGCGAAGCTCGATTTCCCCACCTAGTAAATAAATAATGCACGTATGGTTAAACACCTTATTATGTGTGACCCTTTGAGGATTTATGCTACGTTGGACATGGAATTAAATCGCTATTTAATTCCAATAATTATAAGCGGTATCTAGCAACACGTTATGATTTCCAATTCGCATAAATAGTGTACTGCTACAATATTTCAATCCTGCATAAGAGAATAAATATGTTTCTCTATTTTGATTCTTATGTCTCACGATATCATCGTATAATCCAAGATAGGAATGTGTCATTCTTGCAGATTATACGTTTCTTGATCTAGAGTTGATCGCTTAGTTGCGCGCATACGATCCGACTCCATCAAGGGGCCCAAACAGATATCATCACTCACTAAGTGAATTAATGAGGGACATACAGTTTTCTTGATGATTAGCTTTTCCCCGCACAATTCAAGAGAACATAAATCAAGTCCGTATAGCAGCCCTTAACGGGAATCAGCGGTAGACGAGATTTATAGAACCTATCCTCATGTGGAAAAGATAATCATCTCAAACTTAGAACCAAAATCATAACGAAATAAACAATGACACATAACACAATCCATATGTTTATTTCGTTGGGTCAAGTCCTGTACTATGTTCCATAGCATATACATATGCAATTAAGTTGGTAACTCTTTACCTATGATTTGTAGAACTTAATCATCACTTAACTTGCATACTAATCTTATATGATAATTAATGTTCCTTGTTAATTATCAAGATTATGGACCGTTTAGATTTATTATTGTCATTCTAAAGAATGATCCACAGAGATCTACAATTCAGATCCTCAACCTGAATAATCTGTCAATAATAAACCTAGGAACAGATGATAAAATATCATCCATAACATAAACTAATATTTAAGTCATTAAATTATTGACTTCTAGGACATAACTCCAACAGATGCAACCCAAGCAATGGCGGCTGAGATTGCGCGTAGTGTTGTGATCAAGGCGAATGAAGCGATGACCTATGCTATGGTGATGGCGGGGGTTCAGCACTACTTCATTACCTCTCCGGGTTCTTCTTATTCGGTGCGGAAATTGAGAGATCAGATGTATCAGATTGAAGGCACAGTTGAGTGAAAAACAGTTATCAGAGGCAGAGGCGCGGTCAAGGTAGGATCTCTCGATTTTCCTATTCTATCTGAGGAATAGGCTAAGCTCGTGCTCGATCCAAGAGTTATTCCCAAGAGGATCTGGGTTAAAATGATAGGGGTTCCTTATGGTTGGTTCCAATGGCATGCTCTACAGAAGTTGATCCTCTTTGGTGAAATTGTGGTCATAGATAAGGCGAATTTGGACAGGGTTGACTTGCGATGGGCTCGGGTGGAGATTGAGGTCAAAGATAGAATCTCTATCCCTGCAAGTCAGGAATTTGCACTCAATAGCCCTGATGGTGCTAAAACTCTTGCATTTATTTCCTATGTAGTGGAGGAACCACAACCGACTTCTGCTCTAGCACAAGAGATTTTGTCTCAACCTATCTTTTCTTTCTCCATTAGAGATTTTAGTGAGGCTGTGGGACACCTGCATAAGATGGTTTTGCATGTAGATGGGACTGGGGGGTTAGGAATTACAAAGGGCCCTGCAGTAGACAAAGGGAAAGGAATTTTGGTTGAGGATAGTTTGAGTAGGAAGCCGTCTGTTACTGAGGTCAAGAGGAAGCAGAATGTTGGTGTCAAGATTTTTTGTGGGTCCACTAATCTTAAAACTAAGAGAACAGTGCCTCACAAAAGCCATGGGTTTGCCAAGAAAAGAAATGTCTGGCAGAGATCAGACAATAAGTTCAAGGGTGGGAACAGTAAGGATAAAAACAGTGGCAGCAAACCTTCTAGTGAGACACCACCTGTTTCAGTTGTGTGTGGCATAACTACTCCAAAGATAGATGAAATTATTGCTGAAAACATCAGGCTTAGAGAGCAATTGCCTCAGCAGACTCCAAATCTCACTACTGACTCTGGGGAGAGTGGAAATGCCAAGCAGAAGCAGGTGCAGAGTGATCAGGAGTTGGCTAAGGGAGTAAGTAGCGACCCCTCCAGCTGGGTGGTAGTGCCAACCCCAGCAGATCAGACTGATCAGCAGAAGGAGGATGTGCTAGACATCCCACCTCTCAAATCAGCTAGACTACCTGGGCCAAGCATCAGGAAGTATTGCCAAGCAATGCCTTCTAAGGAGGAACAGAGGAATATAAGAGCATGTACACTCACTACTTTTTTTTTCCTTTTTCTTCACTTTCTGATGCTCAGATTAGTGACTTGCTTGGAGACTTGGGAGTATCTTTGGGGGTTAGGGAAAGGGATCAGCTCAATTTTATAGCTTCCTTAAGAAGAACTGAGCTGCATAGGATTGTGGAAATTATTAATTGTGTAAAATGCTATGCTGATGGAGCATTAGCTCAATTGGGGAATAGTTGTAGTTATTAATGATAATACTTTCTTGGAATGCTAGAGGGTTGGGAAGCCCTGAGAAACGTAGATTTTTAGCTGATTTTATTAAAAAAGAAAAGTTTGATGTAGTAGAGATACAAGAAACTAAGAAGTCAACTTTTCATTTTAGGATTTTAAATTTGATGGGGTTCAATTTTACTTGGAACTGGATTCCAGCCATGGGAAGATCAGGGGGCATTCTTTTAGGAGTAAATACTGATAAGTTCAAAGTAGTTGCTTGGGACATGGGTCTTTTCTCCCTCACTGTGACTGTTGAAGATAATTTAGATAAAAAAAGTTGGACATATACATCAGTGTATGGTCCTGTTCTTGAATCACAAAGACCTTTGTTTTGGGATGAACTGTATAGATTAGGAAATACTTATACTCTTAATTGGGCTGTGGGGGGAGATTTTAATATTATTAGACAAAGAACTGAAAAGAATGGGATTTCTTTTAACATCAGAAATATGAGGGTCTTTAACACTTGGATCAATGATTTGGCTTTACATGATTTCAAATGCACGGGTAGAAGATTCACTTGGGCCAGAGGGGGGTCAAGTACTCAACGAGCATGTCTAGATAGATTTTTTGTCTCCTCCCATTGGTTAGACACTTTTCCAGCAACTTTCTCCTCTCATCACACAAAGCTTTTCTCAGATCATTGCCCTATTTCCTTGGGGTCAGGAGAGAATCTACCTAAGCCTCCTTTTAGATTCCATTTTGAAAAATTTTGGCTACAGCAAGCTGATATTAGTCAGTTGTTGGAACAGTGGTGGACACTGTTTCCATTAGGGCATAATTTAGGTAAGAGTTGGCAACAGAAAATCTCCTTCTTAAGAAGGAAATTTAGGGATTGGAGTTATAACATTAAAAGAAGTATCTAGATTGACAAAGATAATTTAATTAGCAATATTAAGGATCTAGAGGATAGGGGGAATAACGGGATTTAGTGGATAATGAGTGGGCTGATCTGTTTAAGTTCAAAAAGGACTTGGCTGACCTCTATCATGCTGAGGAGGTTAGATGGAAGCAAATAGCTAAAGTTAAGTGGTTGTTAGAAGGGGATGCTAATACACGTTTTTTTCATAGGATAGCTTCCAATAGGCGGGCTAAAAATACTATCTCACACCTAATGGTTGATGGTGTTGAAATAAGAGATCAGGGTAGTTTACTTTATGCTGTTAATGACTCTTATAAGTCTCTTTTCGGGGTTCCTTGTCAAACTACCGGTTTTTTCAGTGATCAAGTTTGGTTACCTGAGGAGAAGTGCTCAGAAGAAGAAAATGCCTCTTTAACCTCTCCTTTTACTGAATTTGAAGTTTTTGAGGCCATTTCTTCTTTAAGTGCCGACAAAGCCCCAGGACCTAATAGGTTCTCCATGGGTTTTTACCAATATTTTTGGGACGTTATAAAAGGAAATATTATGAATATGTTTACTGCCTTCTCCAATGATAATTTTAACATTGCTGCCCTTCATAAGGCTGTCATTTGTTTAATACCTAAGGTAGAAAATGCGTGCACCATCTCTGAGTATAGACCGATTGTGCTACTTAATTGTAGTTATAAGATTTTTACTAAGGTGTTAGCTACTAGATTAGCGACCGTTCTTAATAGAATTGTGGGTCCTCAACAAAGTGCTTTCCCTAAGGGTAGGTTTATACTTGATGGAGTGGTTGCAGCTCATGAGGTTCTTCATTGGTCTAGTAAACATAAGGAACCAGGGGTACTTCTAAAGCTTGATTTGGAGAAAGCTTTTGACAAAATTAGTTGGGATTATCTTTTTACTACCTTTAGGCAGAGAGGTTTTTCTGCAAGATGGGTTGGATGGATTAGACATTTGTTGGAAGGTGGTATGGCTTCTGTGTTAGTCAATGGGTACCAAGGGGATTATTTTCATTGTTTTAAGGGATTAAGGCAGGGTGATCCCTTATCTCCTTACCTCTTTATTTTAGCGGCTGAGGGGTTATCTAAGCTATTGCAACAGGGTGTGACACGCGGGCATTTCTCTGGTTTGGGTCCCCATTTAAGTTCAGGACAACAACTGATTCACCTGCAATATGCAGATGACACTTTGTTGTTTTTGAAAGCTGACCAGCAGATTATAGAAAAGATTCATTGGGTTTTAAGAACTTCCTGAAGCAATGTCTGGGCTTAAGGTGAATTTTGCAAAGAGTGAATTAGTACCTTTAAATATTTCTTCCCACGTAGCTCAATCTTTAGCCAGTACTCTCAACTGCAAGGTGGGTACTCTTCCAATCAAGTACTTAGGAACCCCTTTGCATTGGAAAATGATGAAGGACTTAAAACCTAGGAATCAAATAAATTTATAGACCTAGAGCTAACCTCACTAGTCTTTTGGAGTACATCTTTAGGGTCGAACCCAAGGGACGGATTAATGAGTACCGGACTTTACTTCCTCACGAAAGCTAGACAATTATATTTTTATGGAGTTTTTGGTTGATTAAATCTAAAGGTGCAAGTAAATAAATATTTTTGGGTGTTTTAACAATATAAAAGTCATCTTAGGTTCAGGTTTCACATCGGTTTGGACTCTAGAACACAGAACTTATCACTTTCGTGCATCAAACGGTGTTTTTCAAGCATATACCGCTCTGTTCGGTCCGAACAAGAATCTGTTCAATCCGAACAGGAGTCTGTTCAATCCGAACAGGACTCTGTTCAATCCGAACAGGACTCTGTTCAATCCGAACAGATGGTATAAGTGTGTGATTTTGAACTTTTATGATATTTTATGCTTTGTGCTAGGGTTTGTTGGTCAAACCTAGATATTCTAAACCTCAGCTGTCGCTTGTTGGACTAGAAACTGGTTTAATCACAACCTAACCTAATTAACTCGATTGGTTCACAACTTTTGGTATAGAATTCAATCAACTTAAACTTGTTTGTTGGAGTTCATAAGGATATCTAGAGGTCTTTTGGACTTGTCTAAAAGTTACACTTTTGGTGTCAACTAATCTCCCCTTTCGGATCTACGATTTATCCCAAATACTTTATCTAAATTATCTTGATTAACCTAACTTTAGAACTTAACTAAATGTGGCCATTCATCTAGAAGTTAATTAGACTTAACCAAGCAATTTAAACAAGCAATTATAATAATTCTCAACGAAACAAATCAACAGAACATATCATAACATAACGAGTCAAATCACAACATCCAAACCTAAGTTACTACCTTACCCCTAAGACTACATAAATTTAGCCTAACATAGTACTAAAACACACAACAAATAACATAGAAATAACAAGATACAAGCCCATTGAAAATAGAGAAGAAAACATAGAAGAATAAACCGAATACTCCTTTATGCTTTCAAACTACGATCTCTAGGCAGTGGTGTGTTGCAAGATGGTCATCAAACTCGTCTCCTTGCTGTCGTCGCTTCAAAGAACCAAGCTTTGATGATCTCCCATGGTGGAAGAGAGAGAAACGCCTATGGAAAGTGGAATTTGTGGTATGGAAGGTTATTCTTTTTTCCTTCAGGTCTAGAGGTGTATATATGGATGTCCCAGGTCGCAAGGATGGAAGGCTAGGGCACCAGGGCGCAAGAAATTGTCATTTCCATCAGTTTCTATGTAAAAAATAATGCCTTATGTGATATGGCGGCACCCTGGTCAAACCGAACAGATCCTTGTTCGAACCGAACAGGAGAGAGAAAATGACGCTTGGCTGCCATAGGTGCTGGTCGGATCGAACAGGCTTGTGGTCGGGTCGACCAGGAGAGAGAAAATGACGCCTGGCTGCCATAGGTGCTGGTCGGATCGAACAGATGATTGTTCGGGTCGACCAGGAGAGAGAAAAGAGCCTCCAATGCTAGGAATGAGTCGTCTAGCGTGCGTGCTACGTCGGGAATCCATCTATATGCTCCAAAATCATCAGAAATCATCAAAGTCCTGTAAAATGAGAGAAGAAACGACGGTAGAGCCAATTCCATGGAAATCATAGCAATCTATTGAATAATTCAATGGTTTGAGTGTTATTTGAGTGCCAAGTACGGTCCAAATGCCTACAAATAATGACGATATCAAATCCCCCCAAACTTAAACTTTGCTTGTACTCAAGCAACACCCTAAGCTTAGAGTTTTGGACTGTACTTAAACCTTAAACATCAAGTTGTATCTCAAACCAAGAAATGTCGTGAAATCAATTGCTATGCCTAAAATTTCTCACACTTTCATCAAATGAGTCAAACAAGAGTCAAAATCAAAAACCAAGTTAAGTGTTCACAACTTAATTAATGCAACTCTTGGCCCTAAGTAAAGTCTTTTCCCAAAAATTAGAACTCTAACTTCCCTTTGATATTTCAAAAGCGATCTCAATTTCAATTACCCGTTCCTTTTCACATTCCACAAAAATTTGTAAAGGCCTTTATCAACTTCAGAAATTTTATAATGAACTTTTCTCAAAAACAATTTCAATTTTTCACCAATTTTTTTTTTCTTTTTTTTTTCATGCAAGTCGAGCCGTGGGGCTTTACACCCTAGAGGATAATGCGGTATCATTGGCCTTGAGTTTGCTACTAGCACATGTCGCGCTAGGGAGGTTAGACGGGTGTTGCTCGACTATGGCCACGGTACACTTGGGCCATAATACTCAACAACTCCTTTACCAATGCTTTCGCACCGGGTCCGGTAGAATTAAGCATGAGTTGTCCAATTATTTCTCGGTTTCTTTGAGTTGTAATTCCTAACAATTCATACCTAACCCGATACCCTCCAATTTGTGGCTAAGTTGGTGGAGAAAGGCCTCAGTGCGTCCTCGTTTTCACAGCTATTTTGATTTAATTTCCCATTAATTTTGCTCGTTGGTGATTCGAGCGATTAAAAAGCAATTTCAACAAGACAAAATTCATTTTTCAATTTCCAAAGTCGATAAATTTCTTTTCAAAAGTTTGTCAAATATGAATCAGTTCACTCGGTAAAAACTTGTGAGAATCGACTAAGATTGTCATAACAATTCTAAGCATCCAAGATCAAGTTCAAATTTTAAAGAAAATACTCCAATTCAGTCCATTAGTGCAAGATCAAGTGTGATATCAAAACATTCTAGGGTTCTTTGAGAAAATTTTTGTTTGACTAAAAAAACAAGTTTAAGCAGTGTGAGATTTAACGTTTAAAATTCAAATCGAGAGAGAATAGGCAAAACCAACTAATTTTCAAGCCAAAATCAAACCAAATCGTGCAATTTCTATGTTCTGGTCGGATTGACCAGAAGTCTGTTCGAACCGACCAAGGAGAAAGTTAAAAACAGAAGTTTCCAAGGCTTTGGTCGGATTGACCAGAAGTCTGTTCGAGCTGACCAGAGAAGCAAAAAGTTCGAAAAAAATGCAAAAATTTACCAAAATTCACCAAAAGTTCGATTTTTCTCCTATTCCCTCCCCCCAAACTTAGATCAAGCATTGTCCTCAATGCATGCAATCGAATAAAAAAAGTAAATAGGAGGGAAAAGAGAACTTAGACAATTTTTGCTTTCCATATGTTGATTTGCTTCTAGTTTGTTCTCTCGTTGTCCAAGACGGCTCTATCATTTTTTCTAGATCTTTTGATGCAATCCGTATGAGGTCGATCGGGGTTAGTTGGTTCACGTAACCCATGGTGCTCTAGCACGAATCGCATCTTCTTTCGTTTGTTCCTCAAAATTTCCCTACAAACAAACAAACACAAACATCAAATTCTATTTTTGTTATTTTCTGTTTTTATATTTTTTGTGATTTTCTATTCTTTTTAATTAAAATAAAAGAGAGAAGAGTTGAGAAATCCTTGGGTTGCCTCCCAAGAAGCGCTAGTTTTAGGTCACGAGCTTGACCACCTCTCATGTTCATCTTATCTTCGCTTTACGCCCATTTAACGCATCATAATTCACCCAAAAGTACTTGAGAAAGACTCTTGAAATATGCTTGAAATTTTTTAGTTTTGATGTCATCTTCCTTCGCTCGATTTTGATGTGATACTTGATTTGTGGTTTGTCGTCTTTCATCACATCATGATTATTCAAGCATTTTTCAAGTTGAGAGCTCAAGTCGATTTTGGTGATCTTTTCATTTGTCATGTCGGATGCCTCGACTTGGAGAGGTATACTACCATCTTCTTTCTTCTCAGTTTCATCGATAATAGAAGCTATTGGAGGATCCTTCAATTCCAACTCATTAGATTTGTCAATATATGTTAATCTAAGTGGAATGAAAATTGGAAAGATATTGGGTGGAGGTGCTACAATCTTTGGTTCTTCAATTTTCTCTTGTTGTTCATTTATTTCAAATTGTGTGTCATCATCACGGTCGGTCTCAAAACAAATCGCAATTTCTTTCAAAGAACTAAAACTTTCTAATTTCTCATTACTTTGCAACGTCATTGTATCATTTTGTTCAACTTGTGATCTATATGAGGAACAAGTTTCTTGAAAAATTGTAGTCTCAAATATCTTTTCTTGTTGTGTGGCAATAACTTTGAACTTAGATGATAGAGAATTCAATTTTTCAAGAAATTCCTCATTTTGTTTCCTTTGGTTATCAATGAAATCTTTATACATTAGTTTATCATTCGACATTTGTGAAAGTAATTGAGGATTAGAAGTTTTGGCCATGAAATTCGATCTAGATTCATCTTGAGACATTGAACATGAATTATAACAAGAAAAACAAGAGTTATTTGTCAAACCAGAATTGTATGCATTATGTACGGGTTTTGCATCATGATGTCCTTCCCCACATGCTTTCCTTATAGTGTTGTTCACCACATTGAGTTGATACTTGATTCGATCCATAGAAGAGATAGATTTCTCCATGTTGCGTGGTGTATGGTCCATGTAGTGGGCATATGGGTCTTGGTGCTTGCTCCATGCTCCTCCGCTTGCTTTTCTTATGGTGTTGTTGACAACATCGAGTTGGTGGTACATTTGTTGCACGCATGCATCCTTTCGATTTTCACTCCATCCTCCATCGCATGCTTTTCTTATGTGGTTGTTCACAACATCGAGTTGGTAATACAAGCGACGCCTCCAATTGTCCTCTTTTTCACGGTCCTGAAAAGAATAAAACATGGTGATACAAGTGAAACTTTTTGTTCTTTTAAAAAAAATAATAATAATAATAAATAAATAAAAGATACAATATCTAGTCTCTCGCTACTAAAATAAATTCTAATATCAACACCGTCCCCGGCAACGGCGCCAATTTGATGAAGGACTTAAAACCTAGGAATCAAATAAATTTATAGACCTAGAGCTAACCTCACTAGTCTTTTGGAGTACAGCTTTAGGGTCGAACCCAAGGGACGGATTAATCAGTACCGGACTTTACTTCCTCACGAAAGCTACACAATTATATTTTTATGGAGTTTTTGGTTGATTAAATCTAAAGGTGCAAGTAAATAAATATTTTTGGGTGTTTTAACAATATAAAAGTCATCTTAGGTTCATGTTTCACATCGGTTTGGACTCTAGAACACAGAACTTATCACTTTCGTGCATCAAACGGTGTTTTTCAAGCATATACCGCTCTGTTCGGTCCGAACAAGAATCTGTTCAATCCGAACAGGAGTCTGTTCAATCCGAACAGGACTCTGTTCAATCCGAACAGGACTCTGTTCAATCCGAACAGATGGTATAAGTGTGTGATTTTGAACTTTTATGATATTTTATGCTTTGTGCTAGGGTTTGTTGGTCAAACCTAGATATTCTAAACCTCAGCTGTCGCTTGTTGGACTAGAAACTGGTTTAATCACAACCTAACCTAATTAACTCGATTGGTTCACAACTTTTGGTATAGAATTCAATCAACTTAAACTTGTTTGTTGGAGTTCATAAGGATATCTAGAGGTCTTTTGGACTTGTCTAAAAGTTTCACTTTTGGTGTCAACTAATCTCCCCTTTCGGATCTACGATTTATCCCAAATACTTTATATAAATTATCTTGATTAACCTAACTTTAGAACTTAACTAAATGTGGCCATTCATCTAGAAGTTAATTAGACTTAACCAAGCAATTTAAACAAGCAATTATAATAATTCTCAACGAAACAAATCAACAGAACATATCATAACATAACGAGTCAAATCACAACATCCAAACCTAAGTTACTACCTTACCCCTAAGACTACATAAATTTAGCCTAACATAGTACTAAAACACACAACAAATAACATAGAAATAACAAGATACAAGCCCATTGAAAATAGAGAAGAAAACATAGAAGAATAAACCGAATACTCCTTTATGCTTTCAAACTACGATCTCTAGGCAGTGGTGTGTTGCAAGATGGTCATCAAACTCGTCTCCTTGCTGTCGTCGCTTCAAAGAACCAAGCTTTGATGATCTCCCATGGTGGAAGAGAGAGAAACGCCTATGGAAAGTGGAATTTGTGGTATGGAAGGTTATTCTTTTTTCCTTCAGGTCTAGAGGTGTATATATGGATGTCCCAGGTCGCAAGGATGGAAGGCTGGGGCACCAGGGCGCAAGAAATTGCCATTTCCATCAGTTTCTATGTAAAAAATAATGCCTTATGTGATATGGCGGCACCCTGGTCAAACCAAACAGATCCTTGTTCGAACCGAACAGGAGAGAGAAAATGACGCTTGGCTGCCATAGGTGCTGGTCGGATCGAACAGGCTTGTGGTCGGGTCGACCAGGAGAGAGAAAATGACGCCTGGCTGCCATAGGTGCTGGTCGGATCGAACAGATGATTGTTCGGGTCGACCAGGAGAGAGAAAAGAGCCTCCAATGCTAGGAATGAGTCGTCTAGCGTGCGTGCTACGTCGGGAATCCATCTATATGCTCCAAAATCATCAGAAATCATCAAAGTCCTGTAAAATGAGAGAAGAAACGACGGTAGAGCCAATTCCATGGAAATCATAGCAATCTATTGAATAATTCAATGGTTTGAGTGTTATTTGAGTGCCAAGTACGGTCCAAATGCCTACAAATAATGACGATATCAGAAAATTCCTACCAAAACTGATTGGAATAATCTAATTATTAAGATTGAGAAAAAGCTAGCTGGTTGGAAGAAACACTTGCTTTCTCTTGGGGGTAGGGTTGTGCTTTTAAACTCGGTTATTTCTGCCCTTCCTTTGTATATTATGTATTTCCATCTTCTTCCTAAGTGGGTGATTAGGAAGATCGATAAACTTAGAAGGAATTTTCTTTGGGGAAAAATAGGAACCAATGAGAGAAAAAAATATATAATTTGGTAGCCTGGGATATAATATGTCGACCTAAAGAAGATGGAGGTTGGGGTATCCTTAATCTAGAACTCATGAACAAGGCCTTACTGGGTAAGTGGCTTTGGAAGTACTATAGTTCGGATAATCACGGGATAGGAAGGATTTGATTTTTGCTAAATACCACAATAGAGCTGATTCATCCTTCTCTTCGTTTTGGAAACATGTGACTGCATTACAGCAGATTTTGAGACTAGGTTCTACTAAAGTAGTCAATAATGGAGTCTCTACCAGCTTTTGGAAAGATAGTTGGAATGGGGATGGGCCTCTGGAACTGAACTGTTTAAGAAAGCTAGAAGGAAACAGGTTATAGTAGCACAAGTGTGTGGGGAGGGGGGTAACATCAATCTCTTTCTTAGCAGGGGAGTTACTACTGAAATGAGGCAAGAAAAAATCAGGCTTTTGCATTTTTTGCGTCAGTAAGATTTTAATAATAGACCTGATTCCATTGTCTGGTACTGGTATGGGTCTGGTAGATATACGGTAAAATCCATGTATGGGTTCCTAGTTGCGGGGGGATTAAGTTTAATAAAAAGGACTCAGTGTGGCCTCTCAAAATTCCATTAAGGATAAAACTTTTCCTTTGGTTGGCTTTGGATAGAAAAAATCTTAACTATGGATAATTTACAAAGAAGAGGTTGGCCATGATTCAATGCTTGTTGTTTCTGTGAACAGCCAGAGTCTATTAGTCATTTATTCCTAAAATGTCCTTTTACTTTTCAGTTCTGACATATTTTCAATAGGTTTAATCCAAAAGGATTATCTCTTACTGCTAATACTTTAAGTGAAGCTTGGGACTATAGTTGTAGTTTATTGACCGATCAAAAAACTTATTTTAGAACTATTTTGGCAACTTTCTTATGGGCAGTTTGGGGGTTTAGGAATAAGTGCATTTTTATTCCAGGTACTAGGATACATACTGCCACTGTTTATCTTAATATCGTGAGTCTTTTTTTTCATTGGACAAGGATTCATACTGGGATGGAGACACACTTCCAACATACTGAAGCAACACATGGTGAAGAGGATGAAAATCTTTTGGGAGCCTGATCTTTATTTTCTTTGTTGTTGCTTTTGTGCCTGTTTTGTTGGATTATGATTCCTTTTCTATATGTGGTGTAGTTTTTGTTAGTTTCTAGTTTAGTTTTAAGTCACAAGCTTGGTGACTTGCTACGAGTTGTATGGATCTTCGCATGCTTTAATGGATGCAGGCGACTCAGTTTGAGTTGCTTTTATCAATATATATATATATATATATATATATATATATATATATATATTGATGAGTTGATGTATCTTGACATCTTGATTCTTGTAGTTGTAGGCTGTGGATGTGTGATATATCATCACTTATTCACTTCCTCCAAAATCCAAATGCGCAAGACTGTGCGTGCGGTCAATCTAAGTCAAACATAGGTCTCAATAAATTGAAAACACCGAAAATACCCCCGAACGAACAACCTGAGTTTTCCAAACACAAAACTAGGTCCATCATTTCAAAACGGAAATGCTCTCTGAAAGACGGACCCACCCCTTGGGTGTTCATAGACCTGGTGCACTCGAAAAATAGCCTTTTGCCTCCCTATTGCTATATAAAAATTTGAAAGCCTCCTCCCTCTTGGACTGGTCTCTACTCTCTTCCCATTTCCATTTCCTCTCTTGAGTCTTGAATCTCTCTTTAGTCTCTCTTCATGGCGTTCTCTCAGTTCAACTACTGTCAGAAGCTCAACCGATTCAATTCAAACCAAGCTGGCGAGAGAGACAGGGAAGAAGACAACAATGGGAGAAAGAGAAAGAAGACATTCTGGCTTACATTAGAAGAAAACGAGCAAATGCTAAGCTGTTGAGATACGAGAGGAGGAGGAAGAGAGAGTGTAACAGGGAAGGAGGAGGAGGTGGCATCTCTTTCAAGGAAGGCAGAGCTGTGATTCCTGTGAATAATGAAACGGAACTCATTCGTGGCAACTCGCCTCAAACCTCCTTTCTCATGCCTCATTCTACCCCCAACTGGTTTAATTATTTTCTATATTTCATTTTCAGCTTAAACTTTCATATATTTCGTTTTCAGCAACAGAGACGCGATCTGAGCAATTTTCTGTTTAATATGTTAACCTGATAGTTGTTCCTCTTTGAATTAGTTTGTTGTTTTTGTATTATGATCTCATTAAGACAAAATTTCTTGATTATTTGGATTTAAAAGTAAGCAGATAACATATGAGTTAGTGATTTAACTCAAAATCTCATACATGTTGGTCTTTTGTGAGACTGACAGGATCAGCCACATAATTCATACTATAGAAATTCACAATTAGTTTATTAGTTTAGAGAGATCCCAGGATGCACAATCACTATCATTCTGGTATAATAAAACTTTAATCTTAGTGCCTTTCCTTGCTATAAAAATTGCACTAAAACTAGCATTTGTGATGACTTCTCTGTAGAAGTTTTACCTCCAATCTCAAACTGGAACGTATTTAGCTCCCATTAATTTTATTCGAATATTGCTTACAAAATGCTGATTATAACTTATTAAACTCTATATGATAATTAATGATATGTACATTTTTGAATTATTATGGGTCTGATATAGCACAATAACATCGATCTCACTTTTTTTCTTTTCCAAATTTAGGTTTTAGTCACACCATATTGTAACTTATAAGTACCAAACTTACATTTGTAACCATGTTTTATTTAATATAATAATGGCAGGTATTGTTTGAATTCTGATATGTGGACAGAGGTGGCAAAATACCTGGGAGTAAAAGAAATGATAATTCTCAGCTCGACTAGCAGGTGGTTAAACAGCCTATTCTCTCAAGGTTATATATGGAAGTGTGCTTTTCTTCGAGACATAAACATCCCCGATTGCTTGTCCTGAGTCCTTTTCCTGGAAGGAGATCTATTACTCTGCTTTCGGTATTGACCTTTTTCAGTTTTCTCTTGAAGTGGAATTTTTAGTTGATTGTTTTTAATCTGATTAGATCCATGAACCTTTCTGAATAGAAGTGTAAGCATTCTTGATTGATTTATAATAGGTTTTCTCTTGTTAAATGATTCAATCTAGCTGTGTTACCGATTTGTTTGACTCATTAAGTTGCAAAGCATTTGCCTCCATTTAATTAGTCAGTTCTCGAGATTAACTAATGTTCTCTATGAGCAGACTGTTCTCATGCCTTCAGCCTTCGTCATCAGGATGGGCATATGCATATCGGTTTGTCTTTCTCCTCCTTTAAAGAACAATTTACATTTTTCACAATGAAAACCTCATTACTCTAAAAATTCTGATAAAAAAGATGTATGTAATTCCTCTTCAGCATGCATACGGCTTGGGGGATTCTACCTGAGCTCAAATTTTGTGATTCTGAGGCAAACGCTATCCGAACCCAGCATGGTACCCCCTATAGGCGTTCTTTTAGACCATTCAGTCAAGATAATTGGCATGTGTTGCTTGGACAATGCTAGGACTATCTGGATACCTGGTGCTGGTATAATCCAACTACTCTAAATTAAACAAAAAGCATGGGGAAAAACACAGCATTACTCCCTGTTTGGCGTTGCCTCACATTACAAACCTTGCTATCAGTGTACCCAATAATTTGTTATTTTTGTGTTTATGCAGATCACCATATCGTTCACCGCCCGTCGAACAACATATTCAGAGGTCAAATGATGCAATAACCCTCCTTCCGTCTTCAATATCCAAAAAGCAATATATATATATATTTCAGGAGATGTGCATGTTTTATTTGGCACAGAGGGACTTTCAAGCTATAGTATTTGTTCTTTCATCACATTGTTTCTAACTAAAACTAGTAATAAATTTCAGGAGATGTGCATGTACTAGATGCAAGACACTTCGAGCTGTTCCTGGAGGAAGGCTACAAGAATGGAATCTGGCAATATATATCAGAATATTGGCACTACGATCATCCTTTACCCTTGTGATGTAGCTGTTATAATTAATATTAATTATAATATTAATGTGGCCTATATGATTTAATCTGAACCAGTCATTTATTCTTAAATGGTGCATTGATTTTGATGGAAAATCAATGGACCAGATTCATTCAAATATGATTCCTTCAATTGCCTTAGTTATATTAACTCATCTCCTGTCATTAGAAGATAACCTTTCACAAATTTTCGCCTAATTAACAAAATAGACAGAAGAGAGTAAAAACGCCATTATTGCCATCAATTTTGGACTAAGGAAAATTAGAGAAGATCATATTTTCGCCTTACGCCATGTCTTCCCTACAGAATTGTAAGTTCTAACTTATGAATTTATTTAATTTTATATGAATTACGTGTTTTTGGACTATTAATTTCAGAAATATTATTAAGTATTAAATATTTCAAATATCTAACAGTAGCCACCAGTGGAATATTCTACCTGAAACACATACGGTCTCCTAATACTTATCGTATGATTACATAACATGAACTACCTATTATATTTCAATTAAATATCTTTTTTGATCAATTAATTGCTTCTTATTAGGAACTATCTGATAGATGCTTATCTTTCTATATGTTTGTAGAATTGTTCAGTGAAAATACCTGGGCTGGCCCACCCATCGTCAATCTGGTAAAATCTATGGTAGGCTTCCATGCAGTAGTCTCTAGAGCGAATCTCACACAAAATCTAGGTAAATAAAGTTACTTAATCCATGTCTAAATTTTGTTTAGTTTTTGCATTTCATTAATTAGGGTGTAAAGGCAATGGGAATGTCCCTCCAATAATCCCTTATTTTTAAAACAGCCATAATGTTGACTTATTCAAATTAATTAGTTTGAAACATACAACCTGCTTTTAAAGAGGACCATTTGATTGTTGAATGGGAATTAACTATTCAATCGTATTTGTCAATGCAAATTAAATTATTACAAGGACACCTTTGTAAAGTTAGACTAACTTCATTTCCTCGGCCATTTTCAGGAATTTTGGTGAAATACCAGGTGATGAAAAACAACAATGACGAAGTAGTCTCAATCAGGATCTCAAATTATGTGATTTCGTTCTTATATTGGTATAGTTTGATTAAGTGTTACATAAGCGAATTATACGGTAAAAGGATAGCGATAGACTGACCCACATAGGATGACAAAAGCATATATCACGTTGTTGCCTTTTTTTTATTTAATTATTTTTCAGTCTGTTTTAATATTCTTTTTCGCTATTGTATATCATTGACCGTTATCATTAGAATAGGCATTTACAAGCCTCAATGTTCAAATGATAAAAAATCGTTATTTTGTCTCAGAAAACTTTCCCTCGACACCAATGATGTGTTATTTTTCAAGTTCTTTTTTTTTTCGCTAGGGGGGTTAACGTTTGGGTTTGATTCTATTGTACTTATATAAGTATCATATAGTCCATTAGACAATGCTTATTATTTTTCTATAATCTTTTTCTATCCATTTATAATAGATACTATATGAAAATATTCGCAATTTCTTTCATTCATAGTTTCAATATAATAACTATTCTTCCGAATATCTTTAAAACTTAGTAAATTTTTTCTAGATCTACTCGAATATAATGCATCATCTATTATTAGTTTTGTTCCTTCAGGTAAGAAAATACAAGCTCATCCGGAGCCTTCAATAATATTACTTGAGCCAGATATAGTTTAAATATTATTCATACCAGAATACAATTGCAATTTTTTTTTTTACTTTTCAATATTGTATTTGTTGTTCAGCTATCCACCAAACATGAATCTTCTTTACTTAATATTGCCTCAGTCATTTTTCCTTAAAATAAAAGAAAAATAAAAGTAAATTTACTTTTATTTATTAACATATTCATAATATAAAAATTAAGCATAAATTATAAATTCCTACCATGAAACTTGATAACACTATTTGGACGTACTGCTGGTACGTTATTAATATTTTGTTATACCACATATATCATAAACATTATGAAGTTGTTTTTCTTCGAACGTACTGCTTGTACATTTTTCTTTTATTATCAATATTTTTGTTCTTTTATTATCAATACTTTTGTTATAACGAGTTTTTAATTTTGATGGTCACATTTTTTTTTAAAAAAAAAACTCTCTAAGAGTACTAACATGATTTCATCGCAACTTTTGGTTATGATAAATGAAGCAAAGATAAGTAAATAAATAAATAAAATGAATAAATCAAGAGAAAAAAGAAAATAAATAATAATTTTAATTTAGCATTATAACTTCATGTTATAGTAAAAATTTATTTAATAACTTCAGGTTATTAAATTGTTTGACTATGCAATTTAAACAATTTGATTGAAATAACTTTAGGTTATTTTCATTCAATGACTAATAATAAGTGCTAATATTTTAAATTGGGAATAACTCCATGTTATTTTTTTCATGCAGTATCGATAATAATTTCAAGTTATTTGAGTAATAAAACTTCTGATTTTTCGATAAAAATTTCAACTTTGAATAATAATATCGGATTATTTATTTAGTAATCTTCAGTGGCATTTCATAACTTCTTGTTATATTAAATTTCAAATACAACTTTTGGTTCTAAGAAAAAAATTTAAATATCAAGAACTTCAAGTTCTAGATAAATTACTTCAAATATCAAGAACTTCGGGTTCGAAATAATTTTAAGCAAAAATATAAACTTCAGGTTTTAAATAAAATAAATTCAAGTATCAAGAACTTCGGGCTCTAAATAACTTTAAATCGAAATATGAACTTCAAGTTCTTCATGTAATAAAAACTTCGAGTTCTTGATAAACTTTTAAGTTTGAATAATATCTTCAAGTTATTATTTTTATCATCATTCACTTTAGAGAATGATTCTCATAAATTTTAAAAAATATATATAGCAACCAAAAAGTAAAATAAAATTGAATTGAAATTAATAAATTATATGATACCAAAATCATATTTTTAACTTACCTCAAAATTTCTTTGAGCAATTTATTCTTACTTACCTAAGAACTTTACAACTTTTTCATAGCAATTCGTGCAAACAACTTTACGACTCCTTCCAAGCAAATTCGTGCTGATAACGTGTTGTAAAATAAGGTGGAAGAAAGATACAATAAACAATATCACAAGAGTAAGTAAGACAATATTCTCAAACACAATTTCATAATTTTATTATCTCTTTCCAACCATCCATACAAATGTACAATGCCTCTATTTATAGGCTACAAAAATAATATCTCACATAATGACAATAAATAAGTAGTAGAGATCATGAATATAAATGTGTACCGGAGATAAATGTTTAGTGGAAATATAAAGATGATTATTCACGTAATTATTTAATTTCATAATAGAAGACAATATCTTAAGTACATTATCTAAAACACTTGCAAAACTAGTAAGAAATAGTTTCCAAAAAAAAAAAAAGATCATTCTTTCCAAGTCCCTCAGTATACACTGTTCAAGTTAATATCTCACTTAGTTTAGAAAGCAATAACTGAGTGCCTCTCTTCTTGGGCAACACACTGCCAGAGGGAGCGGTAAGAGGGAATTTCTGCAGCATTTATCCCTATTCCTGCAAGATTGCGCCCATATTCCTGCCAAAGAATGCAAAAACATTAGTATTTGACTAATACTGGTATGAAACTTGGAACCAAAAATTCAGACTATCAACAGTTCAATCTGGAAATGGAGTATATAGGATAAGGGAAAAATCATACATCTAACAAATTTCCTTCACATTAACGTGTGAATTGTAAATGTGAAGAAACTTGCGTTATCTTCCCTACAATACAAGTATCCAATTGTTTGATAGGTTACCTGAATATCACAAAACAACTGCATGCAGATCTTCTCAGTATTAGATATATTGTCGTCAGAAGCATCAGAGCTGGCACCTACTCTTCTTTGAGCACCTTGTCTTAATCTTTGCAATAAAAATTCTCTCTTCCTTGCCTGAATAAAAAAGTAAGAGCTATAAACATACTAAATCATAAGAGATACTCCTTTACATTAATGTAGACTAGTTGAACTTACTACATACCGCATGGATAAGATCAGATGCAAGTTCATAATAGCGGTTGGTGATTTTTTCAGCCGAGCCCGACAGAAGATTGTGAGCTGCCTCTTTTGTTAAGTAAGCAGATCGCTCTCCTTCCAAAAATACCTATATACAATAAGATGCCACAAATCTCAGGCAAACTGAAACTACATTCTTTACATTGCTGTTTCATAGGGCGATAAGGATGAACAAGGTGACAACAAAATGAACCTTAAGAGGCCTTAAGATCGCCGAAACATACGGTGAATGCCTGACTGGAAGCTTGTTTGTCATTGCTGTAATTCCTTTCAACTGCCTCATGTCCTGCCTCAAGTCCTTTATAGAAAACAGAAATGAAAATAGAAATGAGTTTTATTTACAACCATTACATCTGAAAACTTCAAATTCAAATTACCAACCTCAACAGATTTCTCAACAATGGATTCTATCATAGTATCCAATATGACCGGCAGTAATTGCTGGAGCAATTGACTAGCTTGGGCTATGCTTTCTCTAACAAGCTGGACAACTTCATCAGAGCAATTACTGAGAAATTGGCTCACATGCCCTAAAAAATCTCCAGAAAGCTCACTGATCAAAACAGAAACATCATGGAACACCTGAAATGGATTGAAAAATCAAATATAAGATTGACAAAAAAAGAAGGCCAATTTGGTCATGAACAGTACCAGTGACAAATATCTACTATGTTGGAAGCATAACTCCATGATGAATAGTACAAGTTATGTTATATCCAGTTATTTCAATTTTTCTTTCTTTTTCTCAAATTTTTATCGATTTTTCAACTTTAGTTGGGAACAAGCAAATAGATTCCCAACAGTCGTGTAAATAGCTCCTCACATTTCACTCCTTTCGATATGGTTCAGAAATCTTAATTTAAGGTAAATCACTACGACCTATATTAAAATTAACAAGAAAGCATACATATACAAAATCCTCCACTGGTGCAGATATTGCCCAGTCAGCATCCCCACTATGAGCTCGACAAGCAGCTAGACCAGTAGAGAGCCATGTGGAGTACCTCTCGACCACAAAAATGATAAAAAATATTATAATAGATCATCCTAAGATTGAATGAATTTCAATAGATAAAGGTAGAATAAGCCAACCTTGAGAGAAGTTGCAAGGACAAACGCAGGAACTTGTCACAATGAGAGAAAACAAGAACATCATTACTCCAACAGGTCTTTAGGCTCTCTAGAAGCTGTATACTCTGTTTCAACAATAGCTTCTGGGTTTCCTTTCTGCTTTTGATTGGTTTAATGGGACCAGTCAAAGAAGAATCAAGAGTCCCAGCAATTTCCTGAAATCTTAGGCAATAGAACAGAAGCAAATTAAGAAGAAAGGAAAATATTAATGAGAAGCTTATCAATAATGCCAAGGATTAAAATAAGGGGAAATTAGTTTTGTGCCACTCTAAAATTGAGAATTTAGAAAAATTGCCACTTCAAAGTTAAGATTTTGAAAATTGCCACTTTAAATTCAATTAATTGAGAAAATTACCACTTTAGTGTACAAATAACCTCTCTTTGCATTTAATTATTCGTATTACTGAACTATCATCTCCTTCTTCTCCCTCAAAGTAGGGCATTCGATTTTATAAATCTCATTCGGCCGATTGTATAAACCATAAATTTATGTGCTTTTATTTGAGTCTAAGGACGATGACACAAATTGGCCCTCCTTAGTGTTTGGGACTCCCTTTATTTATCCCTTCGAATTTTAAGAAGGGTAAGGAAATTCGAAGGGATTACTGTGATGTGCAATGATTTAGGTCCATCTCCCTTCTATGTTGGATTTATTGGGGTTATCTTGTTTTTTTTTTCCTTCTCAAATAATGGTTTTCATATGACGAAATTTGCTACCAGTTAATTAGACTACACGAAGGTTTGTAGTCTAGTAATGTTTTTTCCCATAAAATTGTAAGGTTTGAATTGAGAGAGAAGAAGTATAAGGTATTTCAGTCAATACGAAAATTTGAATAAAGGAAGGGATGATTTGTAGAATATAGTGGCAATTTCCTCAACTAATTGAATTTAGAGTGGTAATTTTCAAAGACTGAACTTTAGGGTGGCAATTTTCTAAATTCTCAAATATAGAGTGGCAGAAAACTAATTTTTCCTTAAATTAATAGGTTGGCAGGCACTTGTAATCCTAATTAGTGCCACTAATCTTACTGACAATTGGCAGTACCAACTTAACATTCAATATCCAAATCCACATAAGAAGACCGTTTTTTCACAACCTAAACATAATAGGGAAAATTTTTTCTGTATCCCTCAAAACTGAGGAAATGCAGGAATTACCCCTCGAAAGTCAAAACATCTGATTTTGCCCCTCAAAATTGTGGATGCCTCATCTATTTACCCTTATGATATATTTTCTGTCATAAAATACTATTAAATAATAAAATAAATTAAATATGACTGTTATACCCCTGATCGAATTTGAACTCACTCGATCGAGACCCAATCGACTAAACCACTGAATCGACATAACCTAGTTGTTCTCTCCTCTTCCTCTCCTCTCGATCAAGATTGCTCCTCCTTTACCCATTCTCCTCTCCATCGAGACTAAACCCAGTAGCTCCTCTCTGTACCCCTCAAGAACCTAAACGGCTAAACCTCTCCTCTCGATCAAGAACCCTAAAAACTGAATAATTTTTTTTTTCAGTATGACCCCTGACAAAACCCAAAATGCTACCAGTAATCCTTACGGGCAAGTATTCTGATAAAACAACAAGTATTTTGTCATTTACCTTGTTTGGGCATTTGTAGAACACCTTATTTGGATTCAAATCGGTTCTGCTCACAAGCCTCTTCACGGTGACACCACAATCCAGTCATGGCACTAGAATCAGACCTTCAGGCTGGGGGCCCAAGCTCGACGACGCTGAATGAGACACCGATCCGCTCGAACGACGATGCATGACCTGCTGGAGTGAAGTGGATCATACTGTCGAAAGGTTTGATCGCCTCGTTTGAAGCTTCGCCTAGAGTGGGACAGGGTGGATCAAACTGTCGACAACTCTGGTTTGATCGTCTACTTTGAAGCTTCTCTCTAGGTTTGATCGAGAAGAGAGGAGAGAAGAGAACTAGGGTTTAGTCGATTGAGTAGAGAGGCGGTGTTCTGTCGATTCAGTGGAGAGGAGCGATTCCATCTAGGGTTTAGCCTTTTCGCCTGGTTTCATCGCCGGTCTCTAAGCTTCTCTCTAGGTTCGATCGAGAGGAGAGGAGAGGAGAGGAGAGAATTAGGTTCTGTCGATTCAGTGGTTTAGTCGATTGGGTCTGGATCGAGCGAGTTCAAATTCGATCAAGGGTATAATAGTCATATTTAATTTATTTTATTATTTAAGATTATTTTATGGTAGAGAATATATCATAAGGGTAAATAGATGAGCCGTCCACAGTTTTGAGGGGCAAAATTAGATGTTTTGACTTTCGAGGGGTAATTCCTGCATTTCCTCAGTTTTGAGGGGTACAGAAAAAATTTTCCCAAAATAATATAGTTCGAAGATTTCTATGCATGTACCTCAATGAAAAGTACACACCAACATTCCATTGCCTCATGAACTCCGCATACACTGTTTCGGAACGGAACCTAACAACAGCAGCTTTTGTAGGGCAGTAACCTTACAAAAGAATTGCAAGGTTTGTGTCAGTATTCATTTGACCAACAAAAAGGAGATACAATTCAAGAAAAATCAATCCCAAGATGAAAAAGCTAAGTTCCTACTTCTCAAGTAAATGGTGCAATGTATGTATACTTGTTATAGTTAGTTAAGCACGTGAAACACTGCCCACTATCTCATAGGTGAACAACAAGCTTATGTTGCGCTAATATGTCTTTTACAATCAGTACCTTCAAGGAATGCAAGAAAAGCAAGGCTTGACTTGTAATTCTTCAAGAATTCAGTGGGCTTTCCTGGGGAGAAGGCCCCTGGTTTTCCCTTCTGGATTGCAAACTGCACCTCCTTCAGTATCGAATTGGCCAGGAAATCAAATACATGCAACCCAGAATTTGCTACAACATTGCACAAAAACATCTCAGATGACACCAAGGACAGCCGTACAAAGTTTTAGTACATCAGTGGTCAGGTCAATGTGTTGGCAGCCCAGAACAAAATAAAAAGTTCCCTATTTAGAATCTATACGCATGTGGTCTAGTAGCTCAGGTGGTAAGAGCACTGGGCTCTCTTCTAAGAGGTCCAGGGTTCAAGCCCGCATGCTTGCAATAGGCTTGGCGAGCCAACGTAAAAACTCAGCCATATATACAAGAAATGACCAGGGTCGGGGTGTCATTTCTAGCCTACACCAACTTGTTTGGGACAAAAGGCTCTGACATTTTTTTTTTTGACACATGTCAGGGGTATGGCAAGAAACCTAAACTTTTTATAATTACTGATACGTCTACAATTACTTCGCACAAAAGCTAAATGTATTTTGTTCAATCAAAATGTTATATAACAAGGCAGCACCAATTGCTCCTGTTTCCATAAGGGGTAGCATACAAGATTCCATTCAAGTTCTTGGTCCTGTTTCCATAAAGGGTAGCATACAAGTTTCCATTCAAGTTCTTGGTACCACTGTGTTCCCAACCTTGGTCAGGTCTTGTATCAGTATGAAAATCTGTGTGATACTGATATACCAGCAGACCTTTATGACAAGTAATTACTATTTCATAACACTTTTTCCTCTTATGGTTATTTTTATTTTTACATGAAATTGAGTTCATATTAGATGACTGAGCAGACGGTTTAGAAAAAAGGCTTAAATCTGTTCCTTCCACCAAGAACGTCAAGCCATCGCTTTGAGCCTAAATCCAACAAACACTACAATAATCAAATATTAAAATCCTACTTCCAACCTGAAGAAGATAACTCAAGTATGAATTTGCAATCCTTCTCTACACACTGCATGATTCGCTGATAATCCTCCTCAAGTTCGTCTGAAGATACTGTTGCAACAGCCTCAGACTGGTTGCTGCCACTGTAAGCAATGATGTCTTGTATAAGGGGAGAAACCACGGTTTTACGAAAAAGCACCTCAGCAGCTGTGGTGTTGTCTACAGCTGCATATGCACGGAGGCAATTGTAGATGGCATTATTGTCGCGGTGCTCGAGGCCTTGAACAAAGCACTGCTCCAGAATGTTGTCTAAAAGTGAGGTTGCTGCTTGAATCCTCTTCTCCATGTTTTCAATGAAAGGGAGGTTCTGTACTACCATTATAATAAAGACAACAATAAGCAGTAAGAATCAGTACTGCAAGGTACTGGGGTTGTGCCAATGCTTGTGCACACTAAAGTTTCATTTCATCATGACTACAAATATGCAAATGATACAAGAAAGGTCATAATAAATGATTTATGTATATGGGCATAATACCTCTACAATTTGCCCATCTTATCAATTCCTTTCTGCAACCTTTTTACAATGTTTGATAATGACGTTGTGGGAAAACTATTGGTATTTGGTAATTACACACAGCTTCAGACTTAATTGCAGAGTCAGGAGAAGTTTTGATTGGTTTAAAGTCACTTGAGGCTTGACTTTGACATTTTCAGTACCAAATTTGTTTGGGCATCACGAAGTAAGATATACATAGGATTGTACATGTATATACTGAATATTAAAAAAATTTGGGTAAAGGTAAATTAACCTTTGTACCACCAATGTAGAACTTCAATCGGTTTATCTCACTGGCAATCCTTTCCAATAAAAGGCTTCGAGTAATTCTACTACTGTTTCCACTTTCCAAATTTTGTAAGGTACCATCAGTAGCTACAGAACCGACCTCTGCCCCAGCGAAATCAGATGGTGCTGTAGGGAGCTCTTTTATAAGTTTCTCAACCTAATCAAGGAAATAATTAAATAGAGAGTACTCTTTAACTCGCATACATCATCTCAGATTCCTTAGAAACCACATGAAAGAAGCATGATACCTTAGAAACCACATGAAATGTATCAAGCATTCTCTCAAGCAGTTGTCTAGACGCAGCCGCGGCAGCACGGCGCTCCATCCCTGCTCTTAGTTCAACAAGCTGAGTTGCAGCAGCGCCACGCAATGCAGCGACCTTGGAACGCAACTCCGCTGATGGAGCCTGGATCCGCACCGTGGCATGACCAGCACCAGCACCAGCAAGGCTAGTACCCAGGCCAACAAAATCAGCATAATCACGATTAACAAGGTCGATGAGATCGGAATTGAGAGAGGTGAGGTGAGACGTGAGCTCAGTAGCGAGGGTTTCGAGCGGGACGTAGGAGCGGAGGGAGGAGATGTAGGAGGAAGGAGAGAAGTCGGAGGAGAGGAAGGCGGCGGGTGTGAACCATGACGGATGCGCCTCGATGGGCTCGCCAAAGAGGTCGGTGGCAGTCGCCACGGCCGCCATTGACATTGACGATGATCTTCTTTGGTTGTTCGATAATCAGATCTCAGAAGAGAAGAGAGAGAAGAGAAGAGGAAGTAAACCCACTACGCAGAGGAATCGAAATCGAGGCGTGTAAATATTGGGCTTTCTGGGCCGCGATGGTCCAATATTGGAAACATGGGCCTATAGCCTTGTTTCTTGAACCTTTTACAGTTACAGCCTTACAGGCTACTTAACTCGAAAAATTTAAAAATAGTATTAAATTAATATAATATATTAAAATTAATATCAATATAATAATATTTTTTAAATAGTATCACGAGATCGGAATTCCAGATTCCGAACGCAAGATCGGAATCCTAGCTAAGATCGGATTCTGGGATTCCGATCTTAGTTAAGATCGGATTCTGGGATTCCGATCTTAGTTAAGATCGGATTCTGGGATTCCGATCTTAGTTAAGATCGAAATCCTGGACTCCTAATAGGGCTGAAACTAGTTTTTTTGTTGTTTTTAATGATTTTAATATTGTTCTATATTATAAATATTAATTTAAAATTTAAAATTTGTGATATTATAAATATTGGTTTGGCATTTTGAATAATTTTTTATATTTTGGATTTTTGACATTATAAATATTAATTTAATATTTAAATATTAGTTTGGCTCAATTAGTTTGGCATTTTGGATTTTTGACATTTTGAATAATTTTAATATAATTTTATGTTCGCCTCTATATATAATCAAATATTATATAATATGTCAATAATTATAATATTAATTTTTAATTAAATATAATATTTATTTAATTAATTTAATTTAATTCATAATATAAAAATACACACCATTGTAAGAAGAATTGAATTTTACAACCATAATAAAAATTAGCACAGTAAAATAAACAAAAAGGCAAAAGTACATAAAAAACCACAATATAAATTAGCACACTCTACTTAAAAACAAAGTACCTAAAAAATACATAGATTTTTAAAAGTAACAAATACTTAGAGATCTTGACCATCTACATGTTGCAGAATTTCATCCCACCATGGTTGATCTTTTTCCGCATTTATCTCATGGTGATTACTGGTACCATGGTTGTCGGCGAATTGAGCGGCCTCGTTCCAGAAAGCGGCATCAGGTTGTTGTTCATTACTGGCACCGTGGTTTTCAGCGAGTTGAGCGGCTTCATTCCAAAAAGTCTCATCATGTTCTTGTTGATTACTCGCAGCAGGGTTGTCAGCGAATTGAGCGGCTTCGTTCCAGAAAGCTGCCTCGGCTTCTTGTTGCTCAATCTCAGCCATTCTAGCTACTGCAATTTTGCGTTATTCATCTCTCTTCTTGATCTTTATCAGGCTCTCCTTAATATTTTTTCCAATTTTCTCTTGTTGCAAAATCCGGCTCTCTTCGGCAGCCTTTTCTTTCATTCTTCTCCTTTCGAACCATTATTCTTTCACTGTGAATCTCTTTAGAATTTCATCCCTCTCTTCTTGTCTTTTGTGTTCATCGTAGTGGTCACGCAAAATGGTATCTCTGAAATTGAAAACCTAACCACACTTTGTACAACTCACTGTGTGGTCTCCACGAAAATCGTATATGCTTTCGTAAACAATCATCGGTGTAGAAGGTGATTTCCACGGTTTAAGTTTTGGCATCGGTTTAGGTTCTATGTAGTACTTTTTATACAGTTAAGAGTTAATTTGAGACATCGCCAAATTTATTTTAATGTAATAAAATTAAATTTAATTTTAGACATTAAAATTAAATTAAATTAAATTATTAATAACTAATTTAATTTAATGTAATTTAGCTAATAAATTTGGAATAATTAATTATTTAGCTAATGAATTTGGAATAATTTAAATTAATTTAATTTAATTTAATTTAACTAATTAATTTCATTTCATTTTATTTAACTAATTTAAATAGGTAGGAAGTGTTAGGAAATCGCTCAATTTTAATTTTAGACTAATTACACTTAATTAATCCAATTAAACAAAGAGCAAGAGAGGATCTAGTGCAAAAGCTCATTCGACACAAGAGAATTGGGAGAAATCGATATCTCATCCAATATCGCAATTGGACGGCTCGATCCATGGCATAGGAGTTGGTGGCGAGCCTCCATGCGCCTCCTCTTTCGTCGGTTGATCTGCCTCGAGTCCACCAAGGAGGTTAACCATAATCTTGAACTCTTGTGCTAGCAAGAGGAAGAAACAAGCTAATCCCTCTAGGTTTCCTCTCTCATTTAGCAATTAACTATATTAATTTGTGGTGAGGAGTGCTCAACCCATGAAAAGCTAAATAGTCAAGAAAACCGTATGTCCCTCATTAATTCACTTAGTGAGTGACGATATATGTTTGGGCCCCTTGATGGAGATAGATTGTTTGCTAGCAACTGATACAATTATCTCTAGATCAAGAAACGTATAATCTGCAAGAATGACACATTCCTATCTTGGATTATACGATGATATCGTGAGGCATAGGAATCAAAATAGAGATATACTTTTATTCTCTTATGCAGGATTGAAATATTGTAGCTGTACACTATTTATGCGAATTGGGAATCATAACGTGTTGCTAGATACCGCTTATGATTATTGGAATTAAATAGCGATTTAACTCCATGTCCAACGTAGCATAAATCCTCAAAGGGTCACACAGAATTGGTGTTTTAACCATGCTTGCATTATTTATTTATTTGCAATAATTGGTATTGCAAAATATGATGAGTTGATTAATTAATTAAATAGCGTTGTAGACCGTTATAATTAATTAAATCAAAGGGATCATATAGAAATAAATTAATGCATTATCTAATCCCTAAATAATTATTATTAAGTTAATAATTATTTATTTCAACACATATGCATTTTATAGGGCTTTAATTAAATAGTTAATTAATGGCCCAATAGGGATCCAAATTGAGAGCAACAAGAGAGGCCATTTAATGATTGATTAAGTGGACCCATGAGGCAAAACAATTGGCCCATAAAGGCCTTTATTGTGGCCGGCCATGCATGGAGGTAGGTGGGGTGGCAATTTGGTAAATAGTTAGTGTGAGGTAGGTAGGGTTTGCACTCTATATAAGGATGTGGATGGTTGCAAATCCCCCCCTCTCTCTCTCCCACTAACCTAGCCGCCCCCTCCCTTGGTGTGCGCCTCCTCCCTCTCATCTCTCCCTATTGCTCATGTGTTGAGCCCTCCATTCTTCCTCAAATAACTTGTTGATTTGCTAGAAGATTGGGAAAGCTAGGGATTAGTCACATCCTCCAAGTTACTAGCATAACTTGTTGAGGATTTGGTTAATACCAAGTGGACTCGAGGTGATTCGACAAGGAGGCGGGAGCTAGACGAAAGAGCAGCCACCACATCGTTCCTAGCCGCGGTTCAAATCCCCTTGGTTACGATATCAAGAGAGGTACATCTTTGAACCCTTTTCTCTTGTGCGAATAGCTTAATACTAGTTCCTATGTGTGTGCATGCTTAATTATGGGTAATTAATAGTAACTATCCTTGAAAAATTAAAATTGTGCACTTAACTAACAAAGTCATGTGCTATGTTCCATAACATACACATATGCAATTAAGTTGGTAACTCTTTACCTATGATTTGTAGAACTTAATCATCACTTAACTTGCATACTAATCTTATAAGATAATTAATGTTCCTTGTTAATTATCAAGATTATGGACCGTTTAGATTTATTATTGTCATTCTAAAGAATGATCCACAGAGATCTACAATTCAGATCCTCAACCTGAATAATCTGTCAATAATAAACCTAGGAACAGATGATAAATTATCATCCATAACATAAACTAATATTTAAGTCATTAAATTATTGACTTCTAGGACATAATTCCAACAATCTCCCACTTGGCCTAGAGTCAATCAGTAGTGACTTTTAGCCAACGAAGAATTGAGACCAATGTCATATATCTACATATATACATGTCTTGGACCTCAAAAGAAATAATACGCTTAAAGCTAGTTATTCATACGTCCATCACGTATGGATGCATAACTGCATCTTGTATACTGCTCAAGGTAGAGGTCATGCTAGAGTGTTCGCTGTGTTCGCGAACCTATCCAAATTTTGTTTGACCCTATATATATATACTACTATATATATGTTCTTGATCATCATCATATGATATCAAGTGATATCTTTATAGATCATATTTGAATCTCCAATGTAACATTGGATTCTTTAGGAGTAAGTTATGGTTCGAGATGCATAGAACCATAATAACTCGACTAAGAACTCGATCCAAAATAAACTTTTTTTATTGCTTCACAAGTTACTATGTATTTTGCTTTGGTGACGTAAACGGTTGTAATATTTCATTTAGAACACTTTCTAAATTTATAACACCACCTTAAAGCAAAATATGTAGCTCAATTGTGATTATATCAATCTTTTAAAAAAAAATTTTATTAGTGTAACGATTTACACAAGATTTCATTCATCTTAAGAGATGAAACATTATATCGCTCTTTCTCATAAGGTACTCGAGGATACCCTTGACTATCGTCCAAATGTGTCTCTCTTGTATCCATTTGACAACTATTTGTCATATCCTTTTGATACTACACATTGGGGCATATGCATAAATATGGCGTACGAAATGAAACTCATAATGAAAGAATGCTTGAACTATTTCATGCACTTTCTTGAATTGAGTTGCAATAGACCGAATTTAACACTCAAGTCATGCCATGTGACGTACAGTTAGACATCCTTTCTTGGAGTGTAACTTTCGTGTTTCTAGAACACTTCGTCAATATATGCATATTTGCTCAAACCTGATATCCATCATAATCTATTTTCCATAGATTTGTTTCCTAGGATCAGGTGATTTCGCCCAAGTTCTCATTTGAGAAAGCATTCTCCAAAGAGATCTTGACAATATTCATTTTCTTAATGTTATTCCCAATTAATGAATTGTTATCTTGAACAATACAAGTAATACAATTATGCTCCCACTGAATATCTTGTTTATACAAGATACTTTTGACGAAGTTCAACTACTTGACTTCATTGTCAAAACTTTTATTCCAATCTCCACAACACTTGCTTTAATCCATTTATGGATCCTTGAAGCATGCGTATGTTTTTAGCAATACATAAAACCTCGATTTGCATCAAAAGCACAACATCTTCCTTCATTCATACGTAGAAGGCAGTTTTATGTGTTTTTCCATATATCAATATATATGAAATACAATTATTGCTAGAATGATCTTTATTGACTTATACATAGCCACAAGCAAGAAATTGTGCTTTGTACGTAGTCAACTAGCCATCGACTTAGACATAGCTACAAGCGAGAAGCCGCGCTTTGTACATAGTCGATTTGTTATCCATGTCGATCTTTACTTTTGAAGATCTAAACGTTCTTGATGGATTGCTCCTTCATGAACATCAACCAAGGTCTATACCTTGTTGTTATACATGGATTTTATTTAAAGATCATATGAATTCAAACCATATATGTGGAATCGGATCGTTCCATCGTTTTCTTGTTCATCAACGGATTCTCATATGCTAAGTTTGAGAATGTCGTGAAGCCAATGCACCAAACGGCTTAGGCAATCAACTCTCGTTGATCTTTTTGTAGGATTGGTACTTGAGGTTCATGAACTACTTCCACAATGATTTGTCGAACGAGTTCTTGACTCCTCATATATTCAATGAGTTTCTCGAATCATCATCAACTCGTGAGATGGTTGAGTCCTCATTGGAAGGAGCGTACTATTAAACTTCTTTCAAAACAACTTGTGAATGAAGTTCCGCTCAACTCCCACTAAGTACCATGGAGTGACAAGTTTTCTATAAAAGTACTTCTTGTAGTGACGCATAAACTATTTTAATGCTCACTTTACTCCCACTACTTCTTCTTGAGAATTTCAATTCATCAATACTACATTATGATTAGCAACAACTGTTAGGAACCCAAGTCCTTGTGCAATTTTAATTTTTTATTAACAATTAACAAGCATTTAATAATTGCAATTAACGGATCTAGTCAAACAAACGATTTAACATTTAAATCAAGACGTGTAGGAGGTTACCTCTTCTAGTATCGTAACTAGAAGGTCGAATCCTTTGCTTAGGAGTCGATGGAGTGCTCACCACCACCACCACCTCGTTGGCCTCGAGTCCACCTAAAGTCTTAACCAAGTTCTAGGCTCTTGTGCTAGCAAGAGCAAGAACAAGACTAATCCCTTGTTGCCTTTCTTCACCAAATTAACTATTTAATTTGTGGCTAATATTCAACACATGAATATCCTAATGAAAAACAATTGAGCTAAGAAAATTTTCAGATCCGAAAATCTTTTCTTTGATGGAGATGGAGTCGGCCACGAGTTTTTGGGAGAAAAAAATCAAATTAGGTTAATTACAATTAACCTTATATATCACTTCCTTTGCCTAATCATAATTTGACAAAAACGTTTCTATTAGGCCGGCCAAACAAATGGGCCTTGGGTCCAATACCCAAAAATCTAATTTTTATATTAATCAAATATTAATAGCCCACCTCAATTGCTTTTCATTTGGACTTAATTAGACTCATCAAATTAAAGTCTATATCTTTAATTTAATTCAACCAATTAAATTAAAGTATGTTGAATAAAATTCATTATCAACCTATTGATAATTATTTTGGGATTAGCTTATGCATTAAATTATTTCTATATGATCTCTTTGAATCAATTAATTATAACAGTTCATAACGGTATATAATTAATTAATCAACTTATCATATTTTCGCAGTACTCGCTGCTGCGAATAAATAAAATGCACCTATGGTTAAAACTTTATTTGTGTGACCCTTTGAGGATTTATGTTATGTTGGCCATGAAAAATAAATCGCTATTTATTTCCATTAATCATAAGCGGTATCTAGCAACACGTTATGATTCCCAATTCACATAAATTAAATACTGTACCAATACAATACTCCAATCCTGCATAAGAAAATAATATCTTATTGTTTTGATTCTTACGTCACATGATATCCTTGTATAATCCAAGATAGGAATGTGTCATTCTTGCAGATTACACGTTTCTTGATCTAGAGATGGTTGTATAAGTTGCTAGCAAACAATCCATCTCCATCAAGGGGCCCAGTGGATATCATCACTCATTAGGTGTACTAACGAGGGACATACGGTTATCTTGATGACCAGTTTCTCCCCGCACAATTCAAGAGAACATAAATAAAGTCCGTATAGCAGCCTTTATCAGGAATCAACGTTAGACGATATTTATTGAACCTATCCTCATGTGGAGAAACTGAACCATCTCAAACTCAGAATCAAACACTTATGAAATAAATAATGACACGTAACACAATCCATATATTTATTTCATTGGGTCATGTCCTGTGCTATGTTCTAGTAACATACACATATGCAATTAAGTTGGTAACTCCTTACCCATGATTTGTAGAACTTAATCATCACTTAACTTGCATACTAGTCTTATCTGATAATTAATGTTCCTTGTTAATTATTAAGACTATGGACTCTTTAGAGATATTATTGTCATTCTAACGAATGATCTACAGAGATCTACAATTCAGATCCTCGACCTGAATGATCTGTCAATAATAATCTCTAGGAACAAATGATCAATCATCATCAATAACATAAACTAATATAATAGCCACCAACTGATTGGCATCTAGGACATATCTCTAACAATCTCCCACTTGGCCTAGAGTCAATCAGTAGTGACTTCTAGCCAGTGAAGAACTGAGAACGATGCCATATATCTATATATATACATGTCTCGAACCTCAAAAGAAATAATACGCTTAAAGCCAGTTACTCATACGTCCATTACGTATGGATGCTCAATAGCATCTCGTATACTGCTTAAGGTAGAGGTTATGTTAGAGTGTTCGCTGTGTTCGCAAACCTATCCACTTTTGTTTGAACCTGTACATATATATACTCTTATATACATGTTCTTGATCATCATCATATGAGATCAAGTGATACTGTCATAGATCATACTTGGATCACCAATTAAATATTGGATTCTTCAAGACTAAGCTACGGTTCGAGATGCACAGAACCATATTAGCTTGACTGAGAACTTTTTTATCCAAACTATCCTATTTCGTTGCTTCATAAGTTGCTATGTATTTTACTTTGGTGACGGAAACGGTTGTAATATCCCATTTAGAACACTTTCTAAACTTACAACACCACCTTTAAGCAAAACACGTAGCCCAATTATGATTATATCAATCTTTCTAAAAATAGCATCAATGTAACAACTTACACGAGCTCTTTTTTATCATAACAGATGAAAACATATTTCTCTTTCTCATGAGATACTCGAGAATATCTTTTGATTATTGTCCAAACGTGTTTTCTTGTATCCGCTTGACAACTGCTTGTCACATTTCTTGGATACAACACATTGGGGCTTGTGCATAAATATGACATACATAATGAAACTCATAATGAAAGAATGTTTGAATTGTTTCATGCATCTTCTCGAAATGAGTCACAATAAACCGAGTCAAACTCAAGTTACATGCCATATGACGCGGTTCGACATAAAGTCTAACTTTCATGTTTCTAGAACTTCGTCATTATATGTACATTTACTCAAACCTAACATCCATCATAATCTATCTCTATAGATTTTGTTTCCAAGGATTTAGGTGATCTTACCCAAGAAATCATTCTTCAATGAGATCTTGACAATATTAATTTAATCAATGTTATTTCCCAATTAATATCTAGTTATCTTGTACAATACAAATAACACAATTACGCTCCCACTGAATATCTTGTCTATACAAGATACTTTTGATGAAGATCAACTCCTTGACTTCCTTATCAAAATATTTATTCCACAGTTCTCGCTTCGATCCATTAATGGATCCTTGAAGCACGCATATGTTTCTACCAATACATCAATTAAGACCTTGATTTGTGTCATATACACAAAATCTTTCTTCATTCAATCAATGAAGACGGTTTTAATATATCTTTTCACATATCACTATATATGAAATGCAACTACTGCTAGAATGATCTTTATTGACTGACTTATACATAGCTACAAGCGAAAAATCGTGCTTTGTACATAGCCAACTCGTCATCGACTTAGACATAGCCACAACGTGAAGCTGTGCTTTGTACATAGTCGACTTGCCATCCATGTCAATCTTTTCTTTAAAGATCTGAATGTTCCTATCGGATTGCTCCTTCGTGAACATTAACAAAAACAAAGGTCTATACCTTGTTGTTACACATGGATTGCACTTAAAGATCACATGGGTTTAAAGTTTAAACCATACTTGTGGAATCGGGTATTTCCATCGATTCTTTAATTATCAACGGATCCTCATATACCAGGTACGAGGATGTCGTGATGTCTATGCACCTTTCGGTTAGACAATCACTTTCGTTGACCTTTTGTAGGATTGGTGCTCGAGATTCATGAACTAATTTCACAACGACTTGTATAATAAGTTCTTGATCCTCATATATATTGAGTTTCTCAAACATCATCAGCTCGTGAGATGTTTAAGTCATCATTAGTAGAGAGCGTGCTCATGAACTTCTTCCTTTCACAACGACTTGCGAATGAAGTTCCGCTCAGCTCCCACTAAGCACCATGTATGGAGTGACAAGTTTTCCACAAGGGTACTTCTTGTAGTGACGCATAAACTCTTTTATGTTCACCTTACTCCCACCACTTCTTCTTGAGAACGTTATTCTCCAAGACTACGTCATGATTAGCAACAACTAGTTTGTTCTTATCATGCTCGTAGAAGTAGCACCTTTCAATTAATTTAAGGTATCCTACAAAACATTAAGCATCCTATTTGGGTCTAAGCTTATCAATCAACAAACTTTGAAATAAGCTCCTTAACACCAAATCTTGAGAAAACAATGTACTTAGGGATCAAATCTCATAAGACATATTTCTCAATGGACTTCGACAGAATATCATTCAGTGTAAACAGAATTGTCCTCGAACGCGAATTCCTAATATGAGTCGATTAAGTCAATCTGATTCATTACTGATCGAACTATATCAAATAAAGTTCGATACCTCCATTCTTAGACACACTATACTAATATAATGTTCCTAATGGAGTGAGTTATGAAACTATTTTCACACTATTTAGATAATAGATCAAATCATATGACTTAGCTATTTACCATGATTAATTATAAGACTATTACCTTTCTTGAATGATCTTTCAACTTCACTCTTGAACTCCTTGAACTTGTCAAAAGGTTCACACTTACACCTTATCAGATAGATACGTTAATATCTACTATGATCGTTGGTCAAGTAGTAAAGTGTCAAAAATCATTCATTACACAAGTACTTATAGGTCTAAATACATCGATATGTATAAGTCCTAATCAAGTTACTTGTCCTTAAACCTTTATAGGTCAAAGGCGCTATTTGTCATCTAGCAAATATGATTCACAGATCTCAATTTGATTCGCAATCGAATTGATCTACGAGCTCTACACTATGTAGACTCTCATAATGTGATTCTCGTTTACGTATGACTAAGCGGTCATTTCACACAAAAGTCAAATACTTTATGTGAAGTCTTATGCATCCTATTTGTCATTCAAAACTCTTTTATCCATTTCAAGCATATTCAAGCAATAGACATGAAATCATATAAACAAATCCACAATAAAAGAACATCGCTTGTCCTTTACAAAACATAATCATCCATCATCGATATGAAATGGAGATAAAGTTTTAGGACGTAAGGAACGAGGTACTCGACCTACAATTCCTATTAGTAAAGATAACTCTACGTATCCAATGGTAGTGGTTTAAGTCAATAAGCCATTTCCTTATACGGAGTTTACTCTACTACTCTCGAACTTTCTCTCATTCTTCATTGCTTACACATTTCACTAAATGCGAGCGCATGAACTAGTACCAAGTTACTAGTGTGAATTAGAGATAGCGAGATAATTTGAACGACAAATACTCTTGAAGGGTTAGAACATTTCCAATACAATAATCATGGTATTTCGGACAACCTTTCAAATGCCTCCATAAACGACAAATGAAACATCTCATGTGACATACGGTCACAAATGAGGGTCTCGAAGTCTCAACTTATACTTAAGCGAAGTATTTCTTAAATACTTAGCTAATTACAATTTACACAAATAAGTTTGCGAAATGTAACATCATATCATTCATTTAATTAGGAAGAGATTGTATGACAATATCAACAATCCTTGATATTGGAGATCTTGATATCTCTAGTTGCCAATTAGCTACTCAAACCTTTCAGTTCGCAAGCCAATGGAACTTTCATGTACCTTCTTAAAAGAAGTTTCTCTTACTTAATTCATGCTCCATTACTCGATCATAAATGATTGAGTCAACATCTACTTTCTCTAAGAACTCATTCTTGAGTAAGTGGATGCGAGCGTAGGAGTCAAATCTAGTCCGTATGAATTCTCTAATCCAAAGGTCTAGAGATACTAAAATGAGGATATCAGCATTCGCTGTATTGAATAACTTTTCGTAAAAGTCAATCAAGTATCGTGATGCTATGTTCAGGAAGTCGAGGAAATAAATTGGGAATTAACATACTCAAGTTTCTCTTCACTAAGAACATGTCTTAGGAGTCGGTACTACTTCTCCAAGTAAGTTCCTTTAGAAACGAGTTTGTTCTATTTCAAAGATTGATCGCAACACATTTAGTATCTATAACAATTTCAATTTAAGGTCATTTAGTTTATGCAATGTTTTATTTATAATAATAAACAAAACTCCCACTACATTCATTTAATGTCCCAAATGTAGTCGGTTTCCAAGATCCCCATTTTCGTTGAGAAGATGCCAGCGTCGGCATAACACCAAGACAACTAGATAGGGTAGGTTCTCTAACCAATCATATCAACCATATGACTCTTGGTTTGTGAAATGTCTCATGTACATCCACAAACTTCGCCCCGATGTCCAATCCGATTAGGGTCCATCGATAAGTAACCTCTCTCTATTTGCTCCTAGTAAATCCGATTTACACCCCGACTTTCGAGGGTTGACCAATGATGTCCCGCGTCGGCGGAATGCATCATTTGGACACCGTATGACGTGAAGGGGATAGAGAGAAGGAGGGCGGTCAGCTTAATCAATTAATGAGACAAACTTTATGTGACTTTGTTTGGTGGTCGTGTAAACATACACCCATACCTATCCTATGACATTTCATAGCATTCAAACAATCACATAATAATAAGCATCTCAAACACAAGCATTGTTGTGGGTTTGTATGGCTCCAGCTTGCATATTAATCTTCACTGCATCTGCATGTAGTAAGACTAATCTAAACCAAGCCCTCCCACTAATTATCTAGATCCTATCTAATAATTAATAGAAATAAATACATGTGTAAAAGTCCTAATTCCCTCCTAGGCCTTAGGGGCATGCAAGCCTCACAAGTTACATTAAAATTAATCAAAATTAATTAATGGCACCAAAGGCCGCATTACACACATTCACACATGCATACAATTACAAACCACAATGCATGGAATTCTTGAGCCATACTAAACCCACGATCCTCCTACAAAAACGAGTTAGCACATATACAATATACATGTTTCACTTGCTTATAATTAACTTTATTAATTAGAGTCTTTGTGTATGCTCGTCGCTCGTTTTACAAATGCAAAAGAGGTTTAACATTACAACTACTTGTTTAAACCTTCGAAAATTAATCCAACAATTCAAAACAGAAAGGAGGACATCAAAGGAGTATTCTAATTAACATTTCAACTAACTTGATTAATTAGAATATATTTTAACTAATTAAAATAAATAATTTGGGACCCGATAAAATCTGATATTTTTCAGTCACCAAAAAATCCGAAATAAATCCAGAGAACTCCTTACAATGAGTGCAACTACCAGTAAAAATTTCATGAAGAGATCATTTACCATCAGGGAGAATCAAAAAAGACAAATCCTGATATTGTGCGCGAAACACCGTTATCAGATTTTCTGTTTTTCATCTCAACCTTTTGGTCTAAAGGACCATCTTCCTTACAGATTCCATATAAACAATTTATACAGAAAACTTAGCATATGAAGTTGGCTATCTATTCATGGAAAAAGAACCAGCAAGGTCTATTCAAAATAATCGAGTTAAATGCCATACAAGTAACAAGTCCTGTTCTGAAACAGACTGACGACCGAAAAAATTTTGATCTAGTTGAAGCATCAAAACTTAATGAAAATTTATGAAACTAATTTTCACAGATTCCTAACTCAAAATAGAACAATTCTATTCAGACACTTTTCTATAAAAGTATTTTAATAATTACGGTTCATCAAAACAAGCAACTTGATTGGAAAAACAGATCTAACGATTTCTTTCCTTTTCATACTTGAACACCCATTTAAAATCCGAAATATGTAACAATTTACATATATCCAGAAAGAGCATCAAATTTAGAATAAATCTAGCCAAAATATACAGATAGCTATTTTCCAAAAATACGTTCTTTTTGCTAAACAAACAGAACTATGCAGCAGAACGGCAGATCTGCGCACCGTTACCGTTTAATTCACTAAAAATTCATAACTACTTATAAAATAGTGAAACCAGCGCCAAAAGAAACGCGACTCAAAGATCCATAACCTTCAGTAAGAAATAAAAATTTTCAGAGAGATATGCATCACGAAAATTAAGCAAGAATTCAGAAAAACAGATTTTTCAGAACAGCAAACATACACATCACTAATTAACTTCGTTAATTACTAATCTCTTGATTTAAAAATGTTAAACGTTTGAAAGACGACCAGCGCTCTGATACCACTGTTAGGAACTCAAGTCCACGTGCAATTTTAATTTTTATTAACATTTAACAAAGAATTAATACGCACGATTAACGGATCTAGTCATTCAAGTGATTAACATCATAAAAGGAGAAACGGTAAGAGGTTACCTCTTCCGAAATCGTATCCGGAAGGCTCGAGTCCTTTCTCTAGGAATCGATGGAGTGCTCACCACCACCACCACCTCGTTGGCCTCGAGTCCACCTAAAGTCTTAACCAAGTTCTAGGCTCTTGTGCTAGCAAGAGCAAGAACAAGACTAATCCCTTGTTGCCTTTCTTCACCAAATTAACTATTTAATTTGTGGCTAATATTCAACACATGAATATCCTAATGAAAAACAATTGAGCTAAGAAAATTTTCAGATCCGAAAATCTTTTCTTTGATGGAGATGGAGTCGGCCACGAGTTTTTGGGAGAAAAAAATCAAATTAGGTTAATTACAATTAACCTTATATATCACTTCCTTTGCCTAATCATAATTTGACAAAAACGTTTCTATTTGGCCGGCCAAACAAATGGGCCTTGGGTCCAATACCCAAAAATCTAATTTTTATATTAATCAAATATTAATAGCCCACCTCAATTGCTTTTCATTTGGACTTAATTAGACTCATCAAATTAAAGTCTATATCTTTAATTTAATTCAACCAATTAAATTAAAGTATGTTGAATAAAATTCATTATCAACCTATTGATAATTATTTTGGGATTAGCTTATGCATTAAATTATTTCTATATGATCTCTTTGAATCAATTAATTATAACAGTTCATAACGGTATATAATTAATTAATCAACTTATCATATTTTCGCAGTACTCGCTGCTGCGAATAAATAAAATGCACCTATGGTTAAAACTTTATTTGTGTGACCCTTTGAGGATTTATGTTATGTTGGCCATGGAAAATAAATCGCTATTTATTTCCATTAATCATAAGCGGTATCTAGCAACACGTTATGATTCCCAATTCACATAAATTAAATATTGTACCAATACAATACTCCAATCCTGCATAAGAAAATAATATCTTATTGTTTTGATTCTTACGTCACATGATATCCTTGTATAATCCAAGATAGGAATGTGTCATTCTTGCAGATTACACGTTTCTTGATCTAGAGATGGTTGTATAAGTTGCTAGCAAACAATCCATCTCCATCAAGGGGCCCAGTGGATATCATCACTCATTAGGTGTACTAACGAGGGACATACGGTTATCTTGATGACCAGTTTCTCCCCGCACAATTCAAGAGAACATAAATAAAGTCCGTATAGCAGCCTTTATCAGGAATCAACGTTAGACGATATTTATTGAACCTATCCTCATGTGGAGAAACTGAACCATCTCAAACTCAGAATCAAACACTTATGAAATAAATAATGACACGTAACACAATCCATATATTTATTTCATTGGGTCATGTCCTGTGCTATGTTCTAGTAACATACACATATGCAATTAAGTTGGTAACTCCTTACCCATGATTTGTAGAACTTAATCATCACTTAACTTGCATACTAGTCTTATCTGATAATTAATGTTCCTTGTTAATTATTAAGACTATGGACTCTTTAGAGATATTATTGTCATTCTAACGAATGATCTACAGAGATCTACAATTCAGATCCTCGACCTGAATGATCTGTCAATAATAATCTCTAGGAACAAATGATCAATCATCATCAATAACATAAACTAATATAATAGCCACCAACTGATTGGCATCTAGGACATATCTCTAACAACAACTACTTTGTTCTTATCATATTCGTGGAAGTAGTGCCTTTTAATATAAAGCATCCTACAAATATTAAGTGTCTTATTTGGGTACAAGCTTATCAACGATCTTGAAATAAGCTTATCAACATCAAATCTTAAGAAGCATTATACTTAGAGATCAAAATCTCGTAAGATATCTTCCTCAATAGACTTCGATGGAACACCATTCAGTGTAAACAATATTGTCCTCAAACATAATTCCCTAATACGAGTCGAATAAGTCAATTTGATTTATTACCGATCGAACTATACTAAATATTGTTCGATGCCTCCATTCTTGGACATATTATTCCTCATGGAGCGAGTTGTGAAACTACTTTCATACTCTTTAGATAATATTTCAAATCATATGACTTAACTGCTTATTTAACACGATTAATTGTAAGACTTCTATTTTTCTTGAACGGTTTTTTAAACTTCACTCTTGAACTCCTTTGAACTAGTCAAAAGGTTCATACTTATACCTTATCAAATAGATATGTTAATATCTACAATTATCGTTGGTTAAGTAGTAAAGTATCAACAACCTTTCATTGCACAAGTACTTATAGGTCTTTATACATCGATATGTATAAGTCCTAATTAATTCACTTGTCCTTAAACTTTCATAGGTTAAAGGCGCTTATGTCATTTAACAAACATGATTCGCATATCAATCGATTTGAGATCGAATTGAATTACGAGCTCTACGTTACGTAGACTCTCGAAATGCGATTCTCGTTTATGTATGTGACTAAGTGGTTATATATAACATGAAAGTCAAATACTTTATGTCAAGTCTTACGCATCCTATTTGTCATTCAAAAATTGTTTATCTATTTCAAGCAAATTCTATCAAGATGCATGAAATCGTATAAACAACCCATAATCAAAGGAACTTGTCTTTTATAAAACATAATCATCCATCATCGAATATGAAATGGAGATAATTTTGAGAGGTTAGGATTAAGGTATGCAACCTTGAATTCCTAAACAATCTCTTAATAAAGATAACTCTACGTATTCAATGGTAATGACTTAAACGAACAAGTCATTTCATATACGGAGTTTACTTTATATCTCTCGAACATTCTCTTATTCTTCATTGCCAACACATTTCGTTAAATGTGAGCATATGAACTAGTATCAAGTTACTAGTGTAAAATTAGAGATAGTGAGTTAATTTGAACGACAAATACTTCTTAGGATTAGATCATTACAATCATGGTATTTCAGACAACTTTTCAAATGCCTCCCGTAAACGGCAAATGAAACATCTCATGTGAGACATGGTCATAAATGAGGGTCTCGAAATTTCAACTCATACCTTGGCGAAGTATTTCTTGAATACTTAACCAATTACCTTTTTGCATCAACAAGTGTGCGAAGAAGGTAACATTATATCCTTTATAATTCCAAAGAGATCGTATGACAATATCAACAATCCTTGATATCGGAGATTAATATCTCTAGTTATCAATTAGCTACTTAAATCTTTCGATTTGTAAGCCAATGAAACGTTCATGTATCCTTTTATAAAAGAAGAATCTCTTTGTCAACTCATACTCTTTATACTCGATCATAAATGATGGAGTTAATATCTACTTTCTCCAAGAATACTTTCTTGAGTAAGTGGATAAGAGCGTACGAGTTAAATCTAGTCCATATGAATTCTCTAATTCAAAGGTCTAGAAATTTTAAATGAGGATATTAGCCATACGGTTTATTGAATAACTTTTCGCCAAAAGTCAATCAATCATCGCGTTGCTACGTTCGGGTAGTTTGAGGAAAGTTTTGGGAATTGACATACTCAAATTTCTCTTCACTAAGATCGTGTCTTAGGAATCGGTATTACTTCTTTAAGTAAATACTTTTAGAAACGAGTTTGTTAATTTTCAAAGATTGATCGCAACAAAATTAACAATTTTAACATCTATAACAAAATCATTTAAGGTCATTTAGTTTATGCAATTGTTTTATTTATAACAAATAAAACTCCCACTATATTTATTTAATGTCCCAGATGTAGTTGGTTTTCCAAGATCCCGGTTTTCATCAAGAAGAGCCTGCTATGGCACGTCACCCTACTTAATTAGACAAGGTAGGTTCTCCAACCAATCATATCGTTTCATATGATTCTTGGTTTGTGAATATCTAAGTATATTTACAAACTTCGCCCCGATGTCCAAACTCTAGTTGGGTCCATCGAAAAGTAACCTCTCACTATTTGCTCCTTGCAAATCTTAGCTATTTGCATCCCGACTACCGAATTGACAAACATGACGTCCGCTTGGGCGGACCGCGCCATGTGTTGGCAATCGGCGTGAAGGGGATAGAGAGAAGGAGGGCGATTTAACTTAATCGAGTTTTAATTGGGACTATCAATCATATGACACTTGTTTGGTGGTCGTGTAAGCATACACCCATACCTAGCCTATGACAATTCATGGCAATCACAAGCAATCACATATAAGCATCTCATCCATAGTTGTGGGTTTGTATGGCTCCCGCTTGCATTAGTTTCGCCACATCGTCCATGAAGCAAAACTAATCTAATCCTTATCCCTCCCACTAAATTCTATACGGATCTAAATCCTATATAAAATAAAGGAACAAAAAATACATGTGAAAATATCATATTCTCACCCTAGCCTTAGGGGCATGCAAGCCACACAAGTTACATTAAAATTAATCAACAAATTAATTAATTAATGGCACCAAAGGCCGCATTACAAACATTCACACATGCATTCATTTACAACCACAAGGCATTGAGTCATGAGCCATACTAAACCCACTTTCCACCTACAAAACAAAGTTAGCACATACAAGCACTTTGTTTCCAATTAACGATTTTCAAGCATCTTTCCGTATTGTTTGCCATAGGCAAATTCCATGCATAAATTCTCAATTTTAAACAACAAAACTTGTTTAAATTCATTTAGAAAGTTCTTTCAACATCCCATAACTGAAAGGAGATCAAACAAGGAGTATTCTAATTGTTTTCAACTAGTTTGAATAATTAGAAAAACAGTAATTTATCAAAAAACGTAACTAATGGAATCCAACAAAAACAATAGTTTTTGGTCTCCAAAAATTTTCAAATAAATTACTTAAGCTCCTTATCATAGTTGTGAGTACCAGTAAAAATTTCAAGAAGAGATCTTAAACCATCTGGGAGAATAAAAAAAGACAAATCTCTTACAAGTGCACGAAACACCGTTATGAGATTTTCAGCTTATCCTCTCAACCATTTGGTCTGTTAGACCACCTTCTATCCAGTTTTTATATATACAATATACATAGAAAAACTAGTTTAGACTATAGGCTAGCCATCCATGAAAAGAAAATAACCAAGTTCAGTTCAAAAATTCGAGTTACATACTAAACAATCAACAAATTCTGTACTGGAACAGACTGTCAATCGAAATATTTTAACCTAGTTGAAGGTCCAAACTTCTATGAAAAATTATGAAATTAATTTTTCTGGAATTCTAACTCAAAATAGAACAACTTCATTTAAACAAAATTTTTAAAGGAGTTCTCAGTTGGTACAGTTTATTAGAACAATTGATTTGCTCAATAAACTGGATCTGACAAGATCTTCATTTTCATACTTGAAAACCCACAAATTAATCCGAGTCATGCAACAAACTACACATGCTCAGAAAGAGTTTCAAGTCTTCTTTGATTCTAGCCATAGAACACTGGTACTTATATTCAAAATATAAATCTTTCAAGCCATTCAAACAGGACAGTACGAGCAGAAACTGGTTCTGCACACTGTCGCCGTTTTATTCACAATAAATCCATAAAATTTCAGAAAAATGTGAATCTAACGCCAAAAGAATTACAATCCAAAGATCTAAAACTTTCTTATAGATGAAAAAAAACTTCCAGAGAACATATCATAGCGAAAAACGCGAAACAACACAGAAAATGTCATTTCCAGACAGCAAACAAACGCATCATCTCTACTAATCCGTTAATTAGCCAATTTCTCTTAATTAAGTGTCAAAATAGCTTAAGTACGACCATGTGCTCTGATACCCCTGTTAGAAAATCGCTCAATTTTAATTTTAGACTAATTACACTTAATTAATCCAATTAAACAAAGAGCAAGAGAGGATCTAGTGCAAAAACTCATTCGACACAAGAGAATTGGGAGAAATCGATACCTCATCCAATATAGCAATTGGACGGCTCGATCCATGGCATAGGAGTTGGTGGCGAGCCTCCATGCGCCTCCTCCTTCGTCGGTTGATCGGCCTCGAGTCCACCAAGGAGGTTGACCACAATCTTCAACTCTTGTGCTAGCAAGAGGAAAAAACAAGTTAATCCCTCTAGGTTTCCTCTCTCATTTAGCAATTAACTATATTAATTTGTGGAGAGGAGTGCTCAAACCATGAGCTAGAGAGGAGAGGAGAGAAGAGAGAGCATGGAGAAAATTCTGAAATTTTTCTCCCTTGGTGAATTTTCGGCCATATAGGAAGAGGTGAGAGAGAAAGGTATGGAGGCTAGGGTTTCCCCAAAACTTGACCCCTTTATATAGTGCTCTCTACACCTACCTACCACAACAATTTGTGAACAAATTTGCCCTCACATGGCCGGCCCCTAGAGAGGCTTTTGTGGGCTACACCAAGTGTGTTAAAAGCCCATTAATTCAAACTTTTTAATTGCTCTTTCAACTAACCTCAAATTGGACTTTTATTTAACTAATTAAATAAAGAACCAATAGCTCAATTAATTTAAATGAGTTGAACATAATTAATTATTAACTTATTAATAATTAATTTGGGATTAGCAAATGCATTAATTTATTTCTATATGATCCCTTTGAGTTAATTAATTATAACGGTCCACAACGCTATACAATTAATTAATCAAACTATCATATTTTCGCAATACACACTATTGCGAATAAATAAGTAATGCACTGTATGGTTAAAGTCCTATTTGTGTGACCCTTTGAGGATTTATGCTAAGTTGGACATGGAAATAAATCGTTATTTAATTCCAATAATCATAAGCGGTATCTAGCAACACGTTATGATTCCCAATTCGCATAAATAGTGTACTATTACAGTATTTAAATCCTGCATAAGAGAATATATGTATTTCCCTATTTTGATTCTTATGTCACACGATATCATCGTATAATCCAAGATAGGAATGTGTCATTCTTGCAGATTATACGTTTCTTGATCTAGAGATAATTGTATAAAGTTGCATGCAAACAATCTATCTCCATCAAGGGGCCCAAACAGATATCGTCACTCACTAAGTGAATTAATGAGGGACATACGGTTTTCTTGATGATTAGCTTTTCCCCGCACAATTCAAGAGAACATAAATAAAGTTCGTATAGCAGCCCTTATCGGGAATCAGCGATAGACGATATTTATTGAACCTATCCTCATGTGGAAAAGATAAACATCTCAAACTTAGAACCAAAATCGTAACGAAATAAACAATGACACATAATACAATCCATATGTTTATTTCGATGGGTCAAGTCCTGTGCTATGTTCCATAACATACACATATGCAATTAAGTTGGTAACTCTTTACCTATGATTTGTAGAACTTAATCATCACTTAACTTGCATACTAATCTTATAAGATAATTAATGTTCCTTGTTAATTATCAAGATTATGGACCGTTTAGATTTATTATTGTCATTCTAAAGAATGATCCACAGAGATCTACAATTCAGATCCTCAACCTGAATAATCTGTCAATAATAAACCTAGGAACAGATGATAAATTATCATCCATAACATAAACTAATATTTAAGTCATTAAATTATTGACTTCTAGGACATAACTCCAACAGGAAGAAGGAGAGAAGTTGGAGGAGAGGAAGGCGGCGGGTGTGAACCATGTGGGATGCGCCTCGATGGGCTCGCCAAAGAGGTCGGTGGCTGTCGCCACGGCCACCATTGACATTGACGATGATCTTCTTTGGTTGTTCGATAATCAGATCTTAGAAGAGGAGAAGAGAAGAGGAAGTAAACCCACTACGTAGAGCAATCGAAATCGAGGCGTGTAAATATTGGGCTTTCTGGGCCGCGATGGTCCAATATTGGAAACATTAGCCTGTAGCCTTGTTTCTTGAACCTTTTACAGTTACAGGCTAGTTAACTTTTCAAACAAGATAAAATCCGGGATATCATATATAGCATCCTAGGATCCTGCCATCCTGCCATCCTTCAATCCAGCAGGCCCATGCGTACCCAGCCCAGTATCTTCTATTCATGTGTGCTGCACGTGACAGAGGTTACGGAATTTTCTTTTTTAAATAGTCCTTTTCGATATTTATCATTTCTCTCGCCAGATCTCGCTCAAATTTTTCTCTCTCTTCTCAGATCTCTTGCTCAAAGCTTCATCTCTTGCTCGGCTCGTTCTCTCTCGCTCATATCAATCTCTCCATCGATCAAATCATAACCTCTCTCTCTCCGTTGTCAACTCAGGTGTATGATTTGAATTTGTCTCTATATTGTTGCTGTTGTCAATTACCATAGCTTCATTTCGCAATCGCCATTGCAATTTCGAATTTTACATCACTGATATGTTTCTTCAAGGTATTGATATTAATTCTCATCAATTGTGTTTTGATATTTGAAATAGATCCTAAATTTTCGATTGAATAGTTAAAATAGCTATTTTTATTAATTTATGATCTGATCTAGGAATTGGAGCGGATCAGTTTGGAGCACTAGTAGTTTCTATAATGTTTGAAGTTAGGTTGAAGCGGATCATTTTGGAGCAGATCAGGTTTTCAAATCGATACAACAAGAGGACAGGTCGCCATCGTTGAATCTAGACGAAGCTAATCAGTCCTGGTCTGATCGATATCTTTTGTATGCATTCCTCTAATCGTTCCTAGGTTTGTTTAACATCAATCCTCGATCTGATCTGATATGATCTAGTTTTTCATTTAATTTTAGTTTGAAATTGGAAATATGCTCAGATTTTGTCTAGTTTTTCAAATTTGTGTGAAATTCAATTGTTTGATATCAAAGCAATGAATATCTAATCTAGTTTTTCTTTCTTCGTTGTATGATTAGATCTAAGTTTTTAATGAATGTTTGAAACTACTTAATTTGTGCTTATGCAAAAGTTCAGCATATTATTCACTCAGTTTTTTATGTGTTTATTTATTTGTATATAGGGGATTACATTTATTCTGTGAAAGGAGTATTTGAAAAAAAATTTAGGGAGTATTTAAAAAAGATTACCTTTATTGAGGAGATTCATTTAGTTCATGGTTAATTTTTCAAATAAAGTACTGATATGCAATGGAGTAACTAAATTAGTTACAGGAGTATTTAAAAAGCTTTTAGGGACTATACCCCCTTACAATATGTAGTCACTCCCTTATTAGTTATATTTAATTCCATGATAATAAATACATACTCCCTTATATAAATTCCTTAATCAGATCTCAAGTACATCAAGACTTTTCTTGTTTGGCAGACATTAGGCGATCAAAGGTGGAATGACATGGCTCATTTTGAATACTATCAGTTCATTTATTTTGGCATAAGGGAGTATATAATTACTAAATTGGGATGAACTATTTGAGGAGTTGACTGTTTAGTAAATTGGGATGTGTATGTCATTTGATCATAGGTAGTATTTATTTTGAACAATGGGATTATCTATTTATATGTTATGGATTTATCTAAATACTTTAATTTTATTTATAACAAAACAATAGAATATATACTTCAGTTTATTTAGAGCAATTTATTAGATGTGTATGTAATTTGATCAAATGTATTGAATTTTTCTACTCCTTTAAGTGTTTTGTTTGCTGTTTTAGTATAGGCTTAAAGGAGTACAAAATATAGGATAAGAGAGTAAATAATATCTAACAAGGGAGTATATCATGAACCTGGCATGTGTGTTTAGTATTTTAGCATAGGCTTACAGGAGTACAGAACATAGGATAAGGGAGTAAATAATATGTAACAAGGGAGTACATATCAAGGAGCTTTGTTGTTTGTTTGTTGTTCTAATATAGTCTTAAAGGAGTACAAAATATAGCATAAGGGAGTAAATAATATCTAACAAGGGAGTACATATCAAGAACCTCACAAGTGTGTTTGGTACTTTAGCATAATCTTAAAAGAGTACAAAATATAGCATAAGAGAGTAAATAATATCTAACAAGGGACTACATATCAAGAACCTAGCAGGTGTGTTTGATATTTTAGCATAATTTTAAAGGAGTACAAAACATATGATAAGAGAGTACATATCAAGAATCTGACAGATGTGTATGGTATTTTAGCATAATCTTAAAGGAGTACAAAATATAGCATAAGAGAGTAAATAATATATCTAACAAGGAAGGACATATCAAGAACCTGGCAGGTGTGTTTGGTATTTTAGCATAATCTTAAAGGAGTACAAAATATAGCATAAGAGAGAAAATAATATCTAACAAGGGAGTACATATCAAGAATCTGGCAGGTGTGTTTGGTATTTTAGCATAATCTGAAAGAAGTACAAAATATAGGATAAGGGAGTAAATAATATCTAACAAGGGAGTATATATCAAGAATCTGGCAGGTGTGTTTGGTATTTTAGCATAATCTAAAAGGAGTACAAAATATAGGATAAGGGAGTAAATAATATCTAACAAGGGCGTATATATCAAGAATCTAACATGTGTGTTTGGTATTTTAGCATAATCTGAAAGGAGTACAAAATATAGAATAATGGAGTAAATAATATCGAACAAGGGAGTACATATCAAGAACCTGACATGTGTGTTTAGTATTTTAGTATAAACTTAAAGGAGTACAAAACATATGATAAGGGAGTAAATAATATCTAACAACAGAGTACATATCAAGAATCTGACAGTTGTGTTTGTTCTAACATTGTACAATTCTATGTTTTGCAGAATAATGGTAGTGATGATAAACGTGTTGTTGCTTACCGGCTACTACTAGATCCTATTAATGAGGTAAAGCTGAAATTTAGATCTGCAAATGAGTGTGTTCTCTTTGATCTTGAGGAAGAAAGTTGAACTTGGTGGTTGACTGGAAGATTACAAAATTTTGTCGTTGAGTATAACTTAATTTGTGTTTTTTGTTTTTTGTTGAGTTAATTTCGTTTGGGGAATAACTCTTATTTGAACATGGTTGGATGAAAAGTTTATACTCCCTTTTTAAGAATTATATACTCTGTTATTGTATTGAATTCTTATTTGCATAATTTGATTTGATTATTCTTATTTTCAAATTGAAATATTAAATGCTTATTTGAACGTTTTGACCAAAAATTATATAATCCCATATGGAAAAATATGTACTCCTCTTAGAAGAAGTATGTACTCTTCTCAGAAGAAGTATATACTTAATATTTTCAATTCTTATTTGCACATTTTTTGTCTGCTTTTAAATGCTAATTATGTATTCCACATGTAGATGTATATACTCCCATACGTAGAATTATTTACTCTCTTAATATTTCAATTTTTATAGGATTATTCTTATTTTCAAATTCAAATTTGCTTTTTGCATATTTTTTATCTGCTTTTTAAATGCTAATTTTGTATTCCGTATGTGTCTCGCACTTTTTTAGTCCAACCACGGAAGATCAGATAGCCTTCTATGAGGCGAAGAAAATGCGGATCAGATACCCCTTGAGTCCCCTAGAATTCGAACACCACTACCCGTTTTACGAACGAAAGATAGCAATGCGACCCTAGGGACCTCAAGAGTTGATTGTTTGTGTGTAGGTCCTTTCCTTCCAACAGGCGCAAGCCCCTACTGTTAATTACCTCCGGTCTGAGTCCGAGTTGGGATTCAGACAAGAGCACCTCTAGATCGGGAATAATCAAATGATTAGGCATTAAAAACAATCAGAGTCAGTTTTATTTTATTTTGATGACTAGCGTTTAGTGGGGTCTAAATGAAGGCAACACAAAATAGTCAAGAATTGAAATAATGCAATGAAAACATTCAATATCAAACATGAACAATGAAAATTATTGCACTAGGTCAGATTCTTTGGTCACAGTTTTGAGACACTTTGGTTCGCCTTGGGTTGACTTTACTTTGCTGGGTTGGGCTTGGTGCCGTCACTCAGATTTTTGAGCTTGATACTAGAAAATTTGGGTATCCTAGATCAGTCCTCAATCGTTCGGGGATTTAGAGATTTTTGGGATTTTCGTTCAAGTCTCGAGTACAGATGCGCTGTGCCTCCTCTTGACAAAAACTTTTGTGATGCCATCGGTTGACTTTTCTTCTGGTCGCCTAGTCAACGGAATTTGACTTTTGAGTTTTAAATTTTTAAGTTTGAATTCTTGAGTTTTGCTCTTGGAATTTGGACTTTTAAATTTGCACTTTTAAGTTGCCTTTTGGAGTTTAAACCTCTGAGTTTGGACATTTAAATTTGGACTTTTGAGTTTGCGCTTTAAGGTTCACACTTTTAAGTTTAGACTTTTGACTTTGGACTTTTGAGTTTGTACTTTCTTTTTATTTTGGAATTTTAAATTTGGACCTTTAAATTTGCACTTTGGACTTTTGAGTTTGCATTTTGAATTTATATATATATATTTTTTTTCACCTTTATTGTGATATTTTTGTTGTTTGTTTGCATACTATAGTGTTTGATTGTACCCGTTGTCTAGAATATTTTTTTTGGTCCAAGTGTACCTGTTGTCCAGAACATAAAACATTCAAAAGATTTTGTTAAGAAGTTTAATTCTTGACTTAATCATGTGAATTTATTATTACCATTTAAAACGTTCTTTTAGACTTTAAATTTAAAGTGTTTTATATTTTTATGTTTGACCATGACATGATATATCAAAATGTTCTTCATATTTTTCTTGACGTTTTGATATTTTATGAGAATTTTTTCTAATTTTCTAGCTATTTTTAATGTACATTTGAAGTTTTCAATTCTGCAGAATTTTATGATTGGCTGCAACTTTGCTGTTTGTGTTTAGTTTTCAGGGATTCGTTGCACTGTCGACGCCACAGAAGATCTTCCCAAGTCATTCAGGTTAAGAGCTGACTGAATCACTTGGCTCGCGTCAACGTTCGTGCACCAGATGGGTTTGGGTCTGACTCAGGCTCGTTTCAGGGGTCCCGCCGGTCAGTAGAGTCTGTCGATGCTCCAGGCTTATCCAACGTTCGCCTCATTTCAACCTTCTTCCCTCCTCCGTCTCTGTTGACTTGACGACGGTGAGGGTTGACTCGACGATTCCGGCGGCTGTTTCACACACGACTGGATTCTGCAAGATCGCCTCCTCGCTCTCTTCCCGTTTCCGTCTCCAATTTTGGTGGTATCTGCCCAATTAGTTGTGCTTTGTCATTCCCTTAGTCGTCATCCATCAGCGGACTTGAACAAGCAAAAAACAAGGGACCGTCGACGATGATCTTCTTGTTGAGAAACACATGCTGAGCATTATGGAAATTCTCTAAATTGCTTATAACACCTAACGGAGACACAGGTGCTACAATTTTGGGTTTTGAGTTATGGGTCTGGGTTTGGTCTGACGAACCCATCATTTAACATCCAATTCTGGTCAGTGATATTTCCCCTCGGCTTTAACATTCTTTGAACACAAATTGACATTTGGGATGGCTTAACATATTAACCTTAGGTTCATATTGACTTGATTGGTGGGTCTTGCCGGACATTGATATTGATTTTGGGTGCCGACACACATGTTAACCATACTCAAAAGCTTACTGTAAATCAGTTCAATGACAAGACTATCTCGATTTTTCATTCATCACATTTATTCATGTTTCCCAAAACAGTGAAACTATATTAATTTCTAGAAGCATTATTTAAAGTGGACACCTGATATTTTATCAATCATTAGAACTTTTAAATTTATTTATTGCAACCATTCTTAGAAAACTTTTTCTTTTTATAACTGAAGTAATAAGACTATGACACTCCCGTCATGGATCTTTTTTTGTCAATTGAATAGACTGTCACACAAAGTGATACTGAATTTTATTGATTATCCTATGATTATGCTTACTGAACCTTTTGCAGCCACAATAGAAATACAAACAAATCTCTTATTTCTTAGAAAGCTTTTTTCAAAATCCTGAAACAACACTGGATATCTTACCTTTAACATTTCATTCCTCTATAGAAATTTATTATATGCTAAAATTAAGTTTGTGTAGATGATATTTCTTTGACAAAGACACCATATGTATTTTTTTTATGTTATCCACTTGTACTGGACCCCTTTTTTTTAGACAAAACAAGGTAAAATCCTCATTTTCATTTTATAATAAAGCATATTAAAGACTTTTAACAAACATGTCCCCATGGACAGATATGACTTATATAAACTTATTTGCTATTATCTCTATTTCATATATTTTTTATTGAAAATAGATGAGGTACAAAAAGCGTTTTTAAAGAAGGATGCAAGATAATTTTGTTAGTAGGTTGATATTTTCAATTTAGTCCCCCTATCTTTTATTATTGAGTACTTTCTCTTTATGGATTAACTCTAGTTTGACACTGGTTTAAAGTTTCTTTATGAAAGAAAATTATGCATATCAAGGATATATTTCTGTTCCCAAGTGTAGCAAACACCCCTTGGTTACAGCCACACACCTCAAGTAAAAATCATCATTCATTTTTTACCAAGATAAATTTAAATATATATATATATATATTATTTTAGCCAAATAGACTCTACTTGCTATATATTATAATTTCTCTCTATCACTGGACACAGATTCTTTTGCACCTATACCCTGAACTTTATTCTATTATAACTTTTTTTTGCTAAGTTCAGTTACTTATATTATGACAGTCAAGGCAACTAAACATATGTTGGAACATGACCAAAGACATGGGTGTGCGCTCTCTGGCAAGCACCCCCCATGCATAAGGCCATGCTCTGTGATATTGCTTTATTTTAGTCACTTTTAGAGTATTACAGAACTCATCAACACTTGTGAGTGTGCGCTCTCAGGCAAGCACCCCTCACTCATGCCTCTGAGCCCCAAAACAGTGTTGACAAGTGATTTAAGGACTCTTCTAGGAACTAGTGTTTAGCTGTAACAGAAACAAGCAAAAACAAAGAAACAAACAAGGCCAGAAAGGAAGAAAAGAAGAGAGAAAAGGAAATTTCTTTTATTCATCAACAAAAAACAGTACAATTGTTTTTCTTCTTACCTTTTCTACAAAATCCTTTTTTTTTTTCTTACAAGTCTTTTCCTAAAATGATTTTGGCAGCACCTTAGTGTGTTTCTCCAAAGTGCCGCCCCTAATCTTCCATCTTCAGCTTCTTTTATAGGCATAGTTTAGGGTTTCCATCTTCATTCATCTTGACACATGGCAGCTTCTCAATTTCCTGAACCTTAATTGATGGCTATGATGAAGAGTTGGTGAGCCGACTTACTTTTTGCATCCTTGTCTCACTTCCCTTCTTCACTGCTCAATTCACCTTCCAATTGCTAATTGACAAGTGGCACTTGATGCTCACCAGGCATGGGGCAGTGGCATGATGATGTGGGCTTATTACTTCTCACTTATGCCATGTTGGCTACAAGTTTTGGCTTCGAGTGATTATGACTGCTGTTGTTTCATTTGCAGCCTTGATTTTGATTTTCTTTGAGCTTAACATTACTGACCTACTTTTACCAATTTCAATTTGAAGAGGTCAGCAAGCGTGGTGGCATCATATTATTGGTTTAATTAGTCTGGCATGTGGGGCCATATGCCATTTGGTAGTTTGAGTGAGAAGTTGTATAACTAGGATTGTTGCTTTAACTATTCCAATATCCTGGATGCCCTTGGCGCCAGAAGGAGTATATGTGTTGGAACTCATCTAATGGTTGATTGCCATCTAATGGTTGAGCATCAATTACAAAAGAGGCGGCAGGGTCAGGTTTACTTCACTTCAGTTTCATCTTGAGCCTTTGATTCTCATCCAATGATCAACAAAGATGCTTGAGAGATAAGCAATTGAGAGCAACAGTAGATGGAGAGGAATGAGCCACGTCTCAAGTCAATTTGTGGAGGAGACATAGTTTTAGGAGGGGACCAGTGAGAGGAGACTGTGATTCCCTTTTTTACCCTTTAATTTTGTCATTTTTTACTAATTTTGGGGAAGAAGATAAACAGTGAACTTTAAGTTGCATCATCAGTTAATTCCATCATTACAACATCTAAGTACCATGTTTAACATGCCTCATTACTCAATTGAACTTGTTGACTATTGTTATGCAATGTTTGACCGATAGTTGACCAGTCATGGCACCAATAGGCGTTTTCATTACATTACTTCATTTTAACCCCAGTTGAATGCATATTCCTGTTCTCAGGACTTTCACAAACATGTATGCACGAGCACACTGAGCTCCCATGTCTCCAATGGCTTCAATTTTGGTTTTCACCATCCCACTGCTTCGGGGCTTCTTCATTAAAATTGACGCCTCTTAGGTTACCATAGAGGTTGAGATTAGCACCGTTAAACTCTCCTTGAAGCAGGCTTTCCAACGATACCAAGAATTTCGAAAATGGTGACGGGGTTCGCCGGATTGAGTTTTGTCAGAGACGGGCTTCGTCTTTCTCTTCCCTCCGATTTCTCTCCTTCTTTTCATTTTCGTTGAGGGTGGGATCCAATGCGAGAGCGAATCAGGGGTCGCCATCTGTTACGAATTGAGGCGCTGGCGAGTGGGGTCGAGTGCGAGAGAGCCAATCATGGCTCGACACTTGTGAAGAGGTCGATGGGCAAAACAGATTGGAGAAGAAGGTTGTTGTCCGAACCTCTCCATTTCCGTCTTAATGGAGCTGTCCATTTTCAGCTTTAATTGAATTTCAATAATTGTTTGATTTTTTGCTTTTCTTTGAAAAATTAATTGGAGCCTTTCTCTTCGTTATTTCGGCATAAAATTTAGCACACTTCTTCATAAAAATGCGGAGCACCAGATGGTCATGAGTTTTCCATTTTTTAGAATTTTAGATTAATTAAATGAATTTTCTAAAGTTTATAGAATAATTCACATAATTAATTTATTCTCGCATCCTTGTTGCTTCCTTCTAACTCCTTGCTTTGTCCAATCATCCATGATATTTATATCACCTTTTCTCCTATTAATATTGAATATTAAATATCAAATTAACACAGTCGCATGACAAACTGTATTATTTTTAATATTAATATCGATATTATGGTTTTAGTGCAGAGGCATCTTTTGCTTCAAAAATTGACCCCCTTCTTCTGAGAATCTGGACCCGGCATACATTGATGGGCCCCATTTTCACCGCCTTGTGAACTGTTGAAATTCTCTCACGTGGCAAAATTTAGAGGTAAACAGTATGTAGATGTATATACTCCCTTACGAAAAATTATTTACTCCCTTAATATTTCAATTTTTATATAATTATTCTTATTTTCAAATTCATATATTGAATGCTTATTTGAATGTTTTTTACCAAACATTATATACTCCCCTATGGAAAATTATGTACTCCTTTCAAAAAATGTATATACTTCCTTAATATTTTCAAATTTGATTTTGCACATTTTTTGTCTGCTTTTTTAAATGCTAATTTTGCATTCTATATGTAAAAGTATATACTCTCTTAATGAGAATTATTTACTTCCTTCTATTTCCAACTGTTAGCTCCAGATGGCAGAATTTGATATATTAATAATATATTAAAATTTTGTATTTTATAAGAAAACATATTTATATACTCCTTTACACTAATTTAAGTACTCCCACTTTTTGAGTGACGTGAGCGTCACTGAATCGCGCTGAAAGTTTAGCGATCCTCTATTTTGGACCAGCGTGCCTGTATTTGGGCCAGGTTGACGTGGGATGTCATGGGATGTCATTTTCCCATGATGTCCCATATCAGCTCCGATAAAAATCCAGCCTAATATGTAAAAGGGCCTCGACGCCTCGTACATCTCAGTATCAGTTTAACTAGTACAACCAAGCAGGAATGATAACTAGTTCCTCTCAAACAAGTCTAGAAGACTAGAACTATGTATAACTAGAATTATTATTCATGCTCGAAACGATCAAAATGTATAATTGTGTTCAATTTGTTGCTTTAATAATTAATTTTTATATATATTTTTTTATTTCGCATGCAAGTACCGATTTGATACTGCAATATTTTCAGTTCATTAAAAATTTTTTATAAATACTTAGGGACAATTTGAGTGGTAAATATGTTTGTGTGTCTTTTTAAAGGTAATTGGTATTTACCATCTGAGCAATTTCCATCCACACCATCCATATAGAGGGGCATATAAAACAAGCCACCTCTTCAAAGAGGCGTCTCTTCTCTGTTTATTTCTCTCATTTTTTTCGCTCTACTCTCTCCAAATCGTTTCAAACCCTAACCGTATGGGTTCTCTCTCCTCTCGCATCGCTCCAGATCGTCATGGTTTCTCCTCTCCATCCATCGCTTCTCCTCTCCATGGTCTCTTCCGATCTGCCTCCTCTCCTCTCCCGCATCCGTCGCCACCAACCAGATTCGCCTCATCTCCTCTCTCGTCTTCGACCAAATCAAACCCTAGCGCCTCCAACCAGATCGCCTCATCTTCTTTCCTCTCTGACCATATCGCCTCAAACCTTAGTTGCGTCCAACCGGATCGTCGTGTTTCAACCACTAGAGGAGTCAAGAAGCCACACACCGTCGCGCTCCGACCACTAGAGGAGTCAAGAAGACACACATGTACAGGTAGTCCGATCTATTTTTCAGATTAAGAGATCATGTTGTTAACTCACTTCAAAAATCGTGCTGATCCGATTAGGGTAGATGTTAGTAGTGAAGAGTGTATCTGTTCAATTTGTTTATTGCGTATGTGAAAGATGTTGTTATAAGTGTTCAATTTGTATGTTGAATATGATCATTTATTTCTTACTTATGAAATTTGTATGTATGTTCAGTTTACTGTTGTAAATATTCGTTTTGTTGTTGTAAGTGTTTGCTTTGTATTTCTATTTATTTATGTTGCTTGTTTATTTAATTAATATTTGTCTCTCTTCCTTTTGTTGTTGTAAGTGTTTGTTTTGTTATTTTAAATGTTCATATTTACGTCATAACAGAACTAAACCGTCATATTACCAATTCATCTAACGGAACAAATAACTCAATTTAACTCATTCCTTAACATGTTTAACTGAACACAAAAATACGAAAATTCAATTTCGAGATGCATCTAATTGAACATCTAATTAGTTTAACTCATTCCTTGACGCATCTAACTGAACAGAAAATTTGTCCATTTGATGACGTCAGCGCAAAAAAAAAAAAATTCTGAAAAATTATTTATTTTTTTGAAAAAAATTGATGACGTCATCACGCGAAAATGATGATGTCAGCGTGTGAAAAAATGGACCTGGGCATCCATAAAGCTTATTTTCTTGATGCTGGAAAAGGTGGATGGTTGGATGGTTTTTCATTGGATGGTGTACATCACACCTGCTTTTTAAAGCCCTAAATTGTCAAATTACATTTACCGAAGCAGCAAATTCGGATAAAAATTTCAAAAAAAGAAAGTAGAAGGGGTGCTCCACAATTCCTGATATTTCTGAGCCCTAATTTGTAAGATGATGGGTCTCCCGTTCTTTGTGCCTTTTGGCACTTCCCACTCCCAATTTTCCCAAATGATGTGATCTTCCAAGTCGTTTAGATTCGACTAAAAATAAAAATGGATGCACTAAGAAGACTGCAACAAAATCTCTTCTCCGCTGACGATGAAGAAGGACAGCAACAGGAGGATGATTTACTGGGAGACTACCAAGGCCTCTGCAATCTTTCCCCAATTCAGGTCAACCCCTCAAAATTCAAAGAATTACCAACTCTCTCCTTTAACTCTTTTGTGTTTCAATGCCATTGTGAAATCCACTGACTGGTGTTGCTTATTTTGTAGAGGATCTATGGTTTTGGCGGATGCCTGCTTGCTGGACTGGTTTTTATGCTCTTGGTACACTAATTTCTTTTCTTTTTTGTCATTATATGATTTATCTGTGAAACAGTATCATTCAACGGTTACATTACACCTGATTATTTGATCTATTTGGCTTCAGCTGGCTTCAACTTTGGACAGATTGAGGCATTATTAATACCATTGAAACTTGAAGAACTTACATCAGGAATTCACAATATTTGTTTATTATTGTCTTTAAAAACACAGATTTTGGCAATTGCATTTAATTTCCATGCTGCATAGCATATCAGGATTTTTACTTTATGGTACTGAACTGAGAACAATATACCAGTGAACAGTTCTTTGTGTTTCAGTGGATTACACAATAATTGTGGCACTAAACTATTTTTTATTTCCTTTTGTAGTCGCTTGTGGCTTTTGTTCGGCCAATCAAATTTGCATTGTTGTTCACCTTTGGAAATGTAGCAGCTGTTGGAAGGTTGGTTAGTACTTACACTTTGTTTTTTTTAAAGCATATTAAAACAATACAATCCTGATCTTTTTTCCTTCTCTGTTTGTCTTTTATCTTTTTGACATAAGTGTTGAAAAAATTGAATTGCGCTGGTAATTTCAGGTGGACAATATTGTATCTTGCAATTTTAAAATGTCACAGAACATTTAAGCCCTAACCCCTTAAAACCCATCGAAGTATGTCATTGTACTTAAAAAAAGAAGTAGAGTACTTTCACGCTCTACCACTTATATATTAATGAAAGTAAAGCAAAATCTGAAAACATTGTTTTTGTAAAGCAACGCAAAAATGCAGAAAGAAATTTGCTCCTATGAATTGTGTTTCACAATTTGCACAGCTAACAACCTTAGAATGAGATTGTTAATGTAAAATTGGTTAGTTAAAAATTTTTCTCTTGACAAAACTTCAATTATTGTGGCAGCACTACTTTTATAATCGGGCCAACACAGCAATTTAAGATGATGTTTGATCGAGTTCGGGTCCTTGCAACTGCAATTTATGTTGGTTGTGTTCTCCTTGCCCTTATTTGTGCCCTTTTGGTAAGAAATTCTTCAATTTGTTTTAGTTAATTGGTTATTGGGTGTGCCAATAAAAACAAAATTACCAGTCAACATTTTTTTCCTTGTTCTTTTTACAGATTCATAACAAGATATTGACACTGATAGCAATTATAGTTGAGATTTGTGCTCTCACTTGGTAAGCTTGCTTTTCCTGTTAATAACTTTGGTTGTGTTTTACAGCCTTCTCAAAAGTTCATTTGGGCTGATCTTTGGTTGTTAACAAATTTTAATTTTAATCCTCGTATTGTAGGTATGGCCTGAGTTACATTCCTTTCGCCAGAAAAATTGTTTCCGATATGTTCGTAAGGGTTTTTGACACTGAGATATGAGTGTACAGAGAGATCTCACTTTGTAGATGTGCCCACTGTTTGGATGTGCTTTACCACGTCTCAGAAAATTTGCTAAATTCCCTTGTTCAAAATTTGACCACAACACTGAATTTCACTACGCCGCTGTTTGGATGATTGTAGTTCTGGTTTTGTTTTTTAAAAAATAATAATAATTGCTTGAGTGTATTTATTTATTTTTTTAATCCATTTTTTTTCGTGTGATAGTTTCTTTCTTCCCCCCCCCCCCCCCTTTGCACGGTTCGTGAAATAGATGTTGTACACAAAAGATAAAATTGGTTAAATTTTGAGTTGGCCAATTGTAATTGAAAGCTCGGTGTGACATTTTGCTTGTAATTTTTATCTATAATTAATTCTGTTTTACAGAAAGTTGGATGTGTGATGTCGTATTTATGTTGACTTTTTTCTGTCTTTTTTTCCTGACGACATGAGCACTACAACTGCTGATTTTCCTCAATGATTTTAGGTCGCAATAGTAGGATTTTGTCGTACGAACTATTGTCATGAGTAAGAATAAATATCATCTGAAAAAAAAGGGGGCAATTTGATTTATGCTACTATAAAAGTTCAAAATTCGAAATATGCCATTACAAAACGTCTAATTAGTTTATGCCACTACAAATTAATAATAATTAGTTTTATACCATCCATTGATTGATAAGACCGTTATACCCTTTTAAATATACAAAAAAAAAACCCCTCTATTTTAAGTGTTGACTTGATATTAAATTCCATTACAATATCGTATTATAAAAAATCAATTTTCTATCACTCTCTTTTAAATATGTCAAAATACTAACTGGAAGCGTTTCTTAATTTTTTTTGTATGGCGAAAGTGCTTAAATTGAATTAGTTGCAAAAAACTTCATTTCCCAGAATCATACTAGTATAGGTTTGACAATATATTGAACTGGTACCAAGTCACTAAAGCACTGGTACCGAATCTAGATTGTCATCAGGAGGTGGTGCAGAGCCGTGTGTGGTTGAGTGTGTGTGTGGCTGTGGCAGCGGGCAGCAGCACCCACGTCAGAAATTGCTGGAAACTGATTTAGCTCCCATTTTCTTTGGGTACAGCTTAGAAATTGCTGACTCATTTAACTCTATATGATAATGTTAAGTACATTTTTGTATTATAACTGTCTGATATAGCACCAAAACATATCGCTTTTTTTTAAAAAAATTTGATTTTACTTGCATCCTATTTTAAGTACCAAACAGGTTGCCTCCATCCAAACGATCCAATTTACACTTATAGCTAAAAATTTATTTGTTTAATATGACTAACAGGTATCCGTATCGCACTGATCTGGGGACAGAGGTAGCAAAACATATGGGTCCAAGAGAATTGGTACTTGTCAGCTTGGCTGACCGGTGGTTCAACAACCTATTCACTCAAGATTATATATGGAAGCATGCTTTCCTTCGCGACATGGGCATCCCGGTTCCTTGTCATGTGTCCTTTCCATGGAAAGAGATCTACATCTCTACTTTCAGTTATTGACCTTCTCTTTTCTCTTTAAATAGAATCTTAATCTGGTTAGATCAAAGAACCTTTCTGAATAGAGTTTAAAAGTGTAAATCTTCTTGAGTGATTTATAAAAGGTCTTCATTTTAGCTGTTTTACTGATTTGTTTAAGTCACAAGTTGTCAAAGCATTTGCACCATTTGATTAGTCATTTCTAAAGATTAACTGATGTTTTCTATGAACAGATGGTTCTCACTCACTCCTTCAGCTTTCACAATCAGGATAAGCATATCGGTTTGTCTTTCTCCTCCTGAAAAGAACAATTTACAATTTTCACTATCAAAACATCATTGCTTTAACAATTCTGATAAAAAAATTGTTTGTAATCCCTGTTTAGCTTGGAAGCGGCTTCGTGCTTTCTACATAGAGTCACCCTTTGTGCTTCTGACAAAGACACTAAACCTCTCCAGATCGCTGCCCCCTTCAGGCACGTATTAAAGCTTTCAATTGAGCTATTCAGCTTGTATTCCAGAAAAGAACACTTTACAATCTCACTTCAAAACATTATTGCTCTATCAATTCTGATAAAAAACTTGTTTCTAATTCCTGTTTAGCTTGGAAGCGACTTTGTCCTTCAACATAGAGTTGCCTTTCGTACTTCTGATGCAGACACTAAACTTCCCCAGCTGGCTACCCTTCCTCCAGGCACTTATTTAAAGCTTTCAATTGAGCAATTTGGCTTCTGTTCCTCGAACAAAGCCAGAACTGGCATCTGGATATCTGGTACAGTCTAACTACTCTAAATTAAACAAAAAGCAGAAAAGAAAAGAAAAGAACATTTTTCACTGTTTGCTGTTGTCTGAAATTACAAACCTTGCTATCAGTCCATTCAATAATTTGTAAACTTATGTTTACAATATTTTTATGCAGAACACCAAGTAGCTCGCTGCCACTGCAGCAACACATGCCCAGGTCAGATAATGCAACAACCCTCCTTCCATCCTCAAAAGCTAGAATCTTCTGTTTCAAAAAAAAAAAAAGGGGGGGTTGGGGGGGGGGGGGGGGGGTTAATTTGGGGTTTGTTGTTGGGGCGGAGGGTCGGGGGTGATTTCTAATTTCAATGTACAGCTTTTGTTCTTTCATTTCATTATTTCTAACTTTTAATTAATCTTAAATTTTAAAGTTGGTACATGTACTGGATGCAAGACACTTGGAGCTGTTAATTCCTGGAGGAAGGCTACAAGAATGGAACTTGACAATTTGAGGAAAATGGCTACGATTGCATCCCTGTCCATCGTGATGTAGCCATCGGTGCAATATTCGACCTGACACACATGTTGTCTCCTACCTCTTCCCGTATGATTAGATAACATGAACTACCTATTTAAATTTCAATTTAAAAATGATTGATTAATAGCTTCTGATTGGGCAATATCAGATATGTGCTTCTTTTAGTACATGTTTGTAGAGATTTTAAAATCAAAATCCTGCGCTGGGCCAGCTCCCTTCAAAGCAAAGATAGGCTCCCATTCTCTAGCTGTTAGCGTCAAACTTGAAGAAAATAATGGTAAATAAAGTTTGTTTAATTTGCATTTCTTTTGGTTCTACAGGGATCAGGATTGTCCTTGCAATAATCCTTATTTCAAATTACCTTGAGATAAAAACATTTCTTTAAAGAAGACCATTTGATTTCTGAATGGAAGTCAAATTATTCAATCGTATTTGTTAATACTTCTTTTATATATAGAATAACTTAGTTCTTTAAGGGTGCGTTTGGATAGGTGTGGGAAGAAGGGAAGAAGGGAAGAAGTGGGAAGTGTGTAATTTTGTGAAGAGTTTGGATTGTTTATAATTTTTTTTCTTCTTCTTCTTCCTTCTTCTTCTTCTTTCTTCCAACAATCCAAACGCACACTAAAAGAAGAACGCAAATTGAATTATTATGAGAGCACCTTTGTAATGCGCGTAACTTCATTTCCTTGCCCATTTTCAGGAATTTTGGTGAGGTATCAGGTGATGAAAGACGACAATGGCAAAGTAGTCTCAATGATGATATCAAATTATGTGATTTAGTTCTTATAAAATTCCATATTGGTATAGTTTAGATAACGGGAATAGTCCACATAAGAGAACTATAAGGTGAAGGGATTAGACTAACCCATGTACGTAGGATGCCAATAAATATATAGCAAACATCTCAATTTTGTAGTCCTACTGTATCTTTGATGGTGTCATTAAAATAGGCCTTTATAATCCTATTCTAATGAAATATAAAAGACTCGTCGATTTGAATTAGATCAGAGTGTTGTAAGATCCCAACCTTTTGGGAAAATTGGGAGTGCTAGAGAGGCACAAGAAGGTAGAAGGGATATGCATCATTTTACAAATTAGCGCTCGGAATATCAGGAATTATGGAGCAGTCATTTTTTGTCCTTTTCATTTTCGTAATATAATAACCCTTTAAATTAATTTTCGATGTCCGAATTTCCTTTAAATCCGACGGCACCAATAATCGAAGTTGTCGTGAATTGATCTATAAGGTCCAATTTTTGTTTAACTGTTTGCAGCTCATGGTTCAAAAAATATCATATCAGCTCAGCCGAAATAACTAAAAGTTAGATAGATCAATAGACTTAATATTTAGTATTCATATCCGTGGTCTAATTTATCAAGACTAATTATTATTTTTGGAAAATTTGAACCTCTTTAAGAAAAAAAAAAGAGTAGCAAATCTGATGAGTTTCTATGTAGAACATAATTAAGAGAACTATATACGATGGAGTATAGACAATTTGCAATTGGGCCAGACATCTCCAATGCCTCTTGAAATAGTATAATTTTCATAATAAAATAATTCTAAGTTGGGTTGTTTGGTCCAGTGATTTTGCTCTATTCCGTCAAAGAAGTGGTCCTTAGTTCAATTCACCAAGAGAGCATTTATTTTCAAATTTCTTTTTTTTTTGAAAAACTTTTTTTTTTTTTGAAAAACCAAATTTCTTATTTCTAGCACATAATTACAAAATCACCGGTAAAAGTAGTACTGGAATGGTAAAAGCAGTCTTTGCCAAGAGTTTCTTAAAAACAAAATGACGACTATGATAATATATTAAAATGATCACAACTGATGATGAGGCTATGATAATATATTAATGATCGTAACTGATGATGAGACGATGATGATGATATTGATAATAAAATTTTGTGAATGTACTAACAACTGCTTAAATTATGATTTTTTTTTTAATATTATAGTTGTCATTATAAGATGTAACGTGTTCTTCATACTAAAATATTATAAAAAAAGGGAAATTGAATATACCTGCACACTACCTCAAATTTGAAAAATGTTACTCTAAATTATGTTTTTGAAAAATATCACTACAAATCCAATAAAGTTAAAATAAACTACTTATGCCGTCATCTTCGTACCAAATTTTCGTATTGACCAAAAGACTCCTCCCTTTTTAAATTTCAAAATTTTTTTACTTATGCCACGAAAATTTTGAAATTTAAGAAAAAAATTAAAATCTAAAATTTAAAACTTCTTTAAAATTTTTATATTTTTACAATTCGAATTTTCAAATTCTTAAAAATTGAAGTTTCAGAATTTTTTAAAAATTTTAAATTTCAACAAATTAGGATTTTTAAGAAAATATTAGTTTATTGAAATGCTAATATGTTTTTTTAAAAAATATCATTTTTCACGTGCTAATATATTTATTTTTTTATTTTAGGGTCACCTTTAAAAAATTATAAAGAAAGAAAAAAATATAAATTGTGGAATTTTTTTCCTACGTTATTTTGATATAAAATTCACAATAGACATCTTGTATTGACAATTTGGACATAAAATATAAAGTATTATTGTGAGCTTTTTGATAAAAATGCCAATATTGATACATTTGCAATGCTTTTTGCAATCGCATTTCTAATATCAAGCTTTCATATTCTAACTGTTTAATCTTGATATTTGTCATTTTAATGCCGGTTGCTACTTCAGCGAATATACAGTTTTAAACAGAATAATTATCTGTGGCTAGTTTCAAATTCAACAACAACAATATTATTTATACAAAAAAATAATAATAATTTTTTAATTATATGTATTTAAAAAATAGTTTGGTGATCCGACGTATTTTTGTTGGCTGTTTATTGAACCATATAGTTAGAACAGATTCAGCGGCGGAGGTACGTGGAACCAATGGAGGTCAACTGACCCCATTTATTTATAAAAATATCACTATACATATAATTTATACTTAGAAAAATAAATTTTTACCATAGATATCCAACATTTGAACCCCTTATATTTTCAAAAAATATTCCACCAGTGAACCCCATATGTAATCCGCTGAAGTTTTTCTTGTTTGAAAAAATATTTTAATTAAATAACATATATATATATGTGACTGTTTCATATATTGACGTATATTGTCTTTTTAAAAGTTTCTATTTAATGTGCCAATCGATAATATATAATCAATTACCGTGATCACTTCTGATCAATCAATTAAATTTTTTTTTTTTCTTCTTTTGTTTGGTTTCAATTCTATCAAATTAGATTGGGTAGTTTTGTTGTTCGACATAAAATAATATCTCCAACGAAAATAGTTTTAAAAATTAATTTTTTGTGGAATCGAAAAAATAAATTAAATATTTTTTTCATTAGTTCATTTACGAAGAAACTTTAAAAATAATAGTGGCTACATTAAGTACAAATTGCAAAACAGATTGCGTGTCCTAATATTTTTTTTTTTCATGGTGCTTAGTTAAAATTTTTTATCTTTAAATTTTAACCCATTACAGTTAATAAAGTAAATTTATAATAAATAATATATATATTAATTATTAATTTATTTTATAATATTAATATTATAAATACATTGAACCTCATCCTGAAATTTTCTAACTCCCCACTGAACAGATTGTGTGAAACGCTCCCTCTACATTCATTACTGATCAATGTATCTGGATGTATCTTACTATCTTGACAATTGAGATGCTTCTTGATTCTTGTAGGCTGTGCATTGGACCGAAACTACCTTACCCTGTTACGAGACCCAATAAATTAAAAATACCGAAAATACCCCCGAACTACCCTACCCGTTCTGTTACGAGGCCTCTCCTTGGGGAAATCAAACACAAAACCGGGTCCATTATTTCAAAAACAGAAATGCTCGCTGAATTCGGGGCCCACTCCTTCGGTGTTGATAGACCTGGTGCATTATCGCAAATGGCCTTTTGCCTCCCGATGGCTATATAAAATTTGAAATCCTCTTCCCTCTTGGCCTCTTTCCATTTCAGAATTGAACCTCTCTCTCTTCATGGCGATCTCTCTGTTGAAGAGGCTCAAACTATTCAATTCAAACCAGGATGGGAATAGGGAGAGGGAAGAAGACAACAATGGAGGGAAAAGACGCATTGTGACATACCTCAAGAGAAAACTAGCAAATGCTAAGAAGGCATTGACATACCCGAGGTGGAGGACAAGAGAGACCCAACCTACTGTCGACTGGTTTAATTACTTCTCTCTATTTTTGTTTTTCAGCTTGAATTTTCAGATATAGAGTTAGATCCGATCTGAGATGTGTATGTGCTTTGTCTTAGCAAGATTATTTTCATTTATTACTTTCACATATGTGATTTACATGGAGTTAGATTAGATCCGATCTGAGCTCTGTATGTGGACTGATTCAGTCAGATTTTCAGTTATTATCGAATTGAGCTTGAATTTGCTGTTTAACATGTTAACCTGATTATTGTTTCTCTTTGAATTAGTTTGTTGTTTTTTGTATTCTGATCTCATTAAGCCAAAATTTCTTGATCGGATCTGAGAGAATATATGAGCTAAGTTAGAGAAGATATACCAGAATTAAGCTCATTCTAAATTGAATTGTCCTCGAAAGATTGTATCTTGTTGTGTTATTTAACTCCAAGTTGCATGCATGTCGATCTTTTTGTCAGCATGACAGGATCAGCGACATAATGCATATTATAGAGCTTGTAATTTAAAGCAAGCATCAGAATTAGTTTAGAGAGATGCCAAGATGCAGTAAAACTATTATTCATTTAATTAGTAATATAGCACAATAATTAACATCTCACTTTTCTTTTTCAAATTTAGGTTTTAGTCACACCTTATTGTACGTACCAAACAGTTCCGCTCCATCCAAACATCCAATTTACATTTGTAATTCAAATTTATTCAATATAATAATGGCAGGTCTAACTTGCCTCCTGATATGTGGAGAGAGGTGGCAAAACGCATGGGATCAAAAGATATGGGAAATATCTGCATGGTTAGCCGGTGGTTAAACAACCAATTCTCTGAAGGTCATTTATGGAAGATCGCTTTCCTTCGGGACTTGAACATCGCAGATGATTTTCATGTGAACGCTTCTTGGAAGGAGATCTATGCCTCTGCTTTCAGTATGGACCTTTTCTGTTTTCTTTAAGTGCGATTTGTAGTTCATTGTCTTCAATCAGATTTGATCCATGAAATTTTTTTTAATAAAGTTTCGAAGTGTAAACATTCTTAAGTGATTTATAAAAGGTTTGTCTTGTTAAATAATTCATTCTAGCTGTGTTACTGATTTGTTACTAATAAGTTGTCAAAGCATTTGCACCATTTAATTAGTCATTTCTCAAGACTAAGTGATGTTCTCTTTAAACAGATGGTTCTCACTCCTTCATCCTTCATCATGGATATCAGCAAGAACAAATCGGTTTCTCTTTCTCCTCCTTACAAGAACAATTTACAATTTTCACAATCAAAACCTCATTACTCTAAATCTAACAATTCTGATAAAAAGCATGTTTGTATTTCCTCTTCAGATAAGAGACGGCTAGGGGCTTTCTCCCTAACCTCACATTCTGTGCTTCTGACGCACACTCTATCCCTCCCCAACATACTACCCCCTGTGCTAATTGAATATATAGATGACATAGTGGATGTGTGTATCCTGAACAACGCCAGAATTGGCAGCTGGATATCTGGTACAACCAACTAGTCTAAACTAAACAAAAATTACAAATTTTGCTCTCAGTGCACCCAATAACTTGAATTTTTGTGCTTACGCAGATTACCATAAAGTTCAGAGTCCATGGAACAACAACCACATAGGTCAGATGATGCAATAACCCTCCTTCCATCCTCAAAAGTCAGAAAGCTAGACTTTTTTTTTTGTTTTAAAAAAAAAGGCGGTGGGTTACAGAGGGGAGTTAACATTAAGGAACAGCATTTGTTCTTTCACGCGTTATTTCTAACTTCAACTAATTTTAAATTTTAGGGGTAGCATATGTACTCGATGCAAGGCACTGTGAGCTGTTCCTGGAGGAAGGCTACAACGATGGAACCTGGGAATATGAGACTATTGCCATGACGATATTCCACAGTGATGTAGTCAAGGGTGGTATATTCAACCAGGCACACATGTGGTCTCCTGCCACTTTGCGTATGATTACACAACATCAACTACCTCTCTATATTTCAATTAGATATTTGATGGATTAATAGCTTCTTATTGGGTAATAACTGATTATGCTTTATTTTTGCATATCTCTGTAGGGTTTTTTGGTGCAAATACCTGGGCTGGCATACCCACCGTTGATGGGGTCAAATTAAGAAGAAACCCCAATGCTGTAGCTTATTGTGCCAATCTCGAACAAATTCGAGGTAGATAAAATTATTTAATTCATGTCTAAATTTAGTTTTATTTTAGACAAAGGTAGCTTCCTTTGGGTCTAAAGGCAATTTGAATGTCCCTGCAATAATTCTTCCTTTTAAGGCCTTCAGAAAAAATATTTCTTCTTTTTAAAACAGCCAAAATGTTGTATTATCAAAGTTAATCAATTTATTTCGAACATACAACCTGCCCTTAAAGAGGGCAATTTGATTATTGAATGGGAATTAATTAATATTCCATCGTCTTTGTAGTATTTTTTTTTATCACGTCTAACTAAATTATGTAGAACAGCAGAAAGGAACGTAAATTGAATTATTACGAGGACACCTTTGTAGAGTTTAACTAACTCATGTCCTTGCCCATTTTCAGGAATTATTGTGAAATATGAGGTGATGAAAGACGACAATGACGAAGTAGTCTCAATCAGGATCTATAATTTTGTGGTTTAGGTCAATTTGTAATAAAAAAATTCCTTATTGTTCTAGTTTAGATAAAGTTACGTAAGCGAATTATAAGGTAAAGGGATAGACCGACTCATATAGGATCACAAAAGCATATCTCACGTTGTTGCTTTTTTTTTTTTCGGGCTCCTTTTTAGTGTATCATTTTTTCCAATTGTGTCTTTGATCGTTGTCATTAGAATAGGCATTTTATAAACCTCAATGTTCAAATAATAAAAATTCGGTTATTTTTATTTCTGATAAACGTTGTCTAGCATCTAAGAAGCAAAATGCATATTATCATTTGAAAAGCGACACAATAAGCTGAGGTCCACAACAGCATCATCAACCAATTTAAGTACTTCGATGTATATTATGATGCTCAAATTAACCTTATATTGGAATATCCAGTCGCATGATAGATCATTTTTTTTTTTTTTGGCAAAGAAGCCCGTAGGCAATACATTCATAATAAAGTCATGAGTTACATAGTTTAAGTATGTAAAATGTTTAAGTATAACAACCCGATCCACATCATCCTAGGAAAGAAAAAGAAAAAACACAACAATATACTCTAATGGCTCCAGGCTTAGAGCATATGCACTGATTCAACTTGAAGTGTGCCTATTGCTAGAGCTAAAAGCTCCAATTTTCTTTCCCTGATTCGGCAGAAAAACCGTAGTGAGCTCCTTGTGGACTATGATAAATTAGGTTGCTAAACCCCAAGCTGCCCAATTAATTGTCCTCTGTTAACGTCTGCAAATCCTCCCCAATCATTATGAACAAAAGACCCATCAACAAAACATCGATGAGATCTCTGGTCATGATCTATGACTGATAGACAAACCTAAAAAGTAAAAACTAATGACATACTCGACCAACAAACTTGTTCCAACCTGGGGAGTCCTTGATAAGAAGGGCTACTGCAAGAACACACAAGAGTGTGACAAAACAAAATGAAAGGCTGAAAAACTACCATAATATAATATACAAAAAGACTGAACCTATGACACAAAACCATCAAATAGCAGTGTTTACCAGCACATGAAAAAGGCAACTTGTGGAGGACCAGAACATGATAGATCAATTAAGCTCAGATCTTCCGTTAGGCAATCATTAGCCACTAAAAACAGGTAAAGTTGCATGCATTCAAAGTTAAGACATGCTTGTAAATACATTGCCAGTTTGCTGTAGTCCTGTACAAAGCACAAAACTATTCCAAGCTTACATGTTCCATGAAGCCTGATCAAATATTGTAGTGGTTTGATCCTACCAGAAAAGGAAAAGTATTACCAAGTGCTCAAGGCAATGTACAAGAACAGGGCAGCAGAACTGAAAAGAAAATACTTGGATGAATAAGCAAATGACAAAAAGGCACGAGTCAAGACATAAAATAAGCATCAATATGTTGGGTATCTCACTACAGGAAAGTGCTTCAAGTGCATCGAATTGTTCTGATGCTATGGAGGTCAGTAGCATCCGTTTGTCGATGCCACAGACCTGTGGCATCAGTTTTTTTCTGGTGCAACTGCCATAGATGCTACTGATTCAATAGCATCAGTACTTCGATAGCATGGACATTAATCCGATGCAACTGGAATTATCAGTGGCATCAATATGTCTAATGCATGTGTTTGTTGCTTTGCATCCGTAGAACACATGCAATTGGTTTCGTTAGCATCAGTTAAGTGGGTGGCAAATATCTTTTTTACATCAAAAAATCAGATGCAACTATTTTTGTTAGCATCAACTTAATAGATGCTAAGGTCCATTCTTTGCATCAACTAGACGGATGTAATTGATTCCGCTAGCATCAACTAAATGGATGACAATATATGTTCTTTGCATCAAAAAAACAAATGCTACTATTTTTATTAGCATGGACTAAAACAGATGCCAAGGTCCATTCTTTGCATCCACCAAATGAATGCAACTGATTCTATTTAGCATCAACCAAGTAGATGGCAATATATAGCGTTTGCATTAAAAGAACGGATGCTACTAATTTTATTAGCATGAACTAAAGCGGATGCCAAGGTCCATTCTTCGCATCCACTAAGAAGATGCTACACTTTCAGTTAGCATCAAGCATGATGATACATTTGAATAATTTGACAACATAGTATTTTTCATTTAGCATCACAAATTAAATAATATAATATAAAACAATATAAATTACTTTCAATCACAAAAAATAATATAAAATCATCAAAATTTTAATTTTCAAATATCCATTATCCATAGTACTTCAAATGAACCAAACTACATTGATACCATACAAAACACCTCTAGATAACCCAAATACCAAAATAAAAATATAATAATATCATTCGTAATAAACATACTAAATCAATACCAAACAAACCCCCAAAATCTATTATCTACCCAAATTAAAATCTACTAGTATTCATCTTCTTCATCATCACTTTCATCATATTCTCAAATTCTAACTCGTCATCATCACTTTCTAATTGTGGCTAGTCATAAGTCTGATTCATCATGTACATTTATTTTTTTAAGTTTGCATGCCTTCTTTCAAAATGTGGAACATAAATGACATCGTCGTCGTCATCAAAGTCATCATAAATAATCTTTCATACCTTCTCTCTTTCAAAAGGCGTAACAAAATCAACATCGTCATCGTCACCGTTGCAATAAATCAATCGATTAGGATTCTTAATGACGAAAGACCTATGCTGCTCAACACCCTACAAATGAGAATGAAAAATTCAAATTATGAAACGCCAAATTATATACATAATTTAGTACCCATAAATATACAACACATATTAATTAATGAAATTTGGAGACAGGACATGCACATTTTGTCCAATAAAAAAGGCAAAATAGCGGCCGACTAAAAGAGTACTTCTGACTAGTATTATATGCAGCACAAGGGTCAGTGCTGACCGTTCAATTCCATATATGTTCAAGTAAAATGTAACTACATTATGAAATTTAGTATATTCTAGGATTTGGTAAGATGAAGGAACAACTCATGTTAATATTGAAGTAGACATGAAAATATATAACTGCCATTTTTTACTTTTTTGTGAATAGCCTTCAAACTTGCAAATATAAATAGAATCTTGTCATGGTTGATAACTCATTCAATACATCAAAAATGTTCACTATCTACAAGTGATTAAAAATACAGTATTACTATTTCTGATTATGAAATAAAACAAAATAGAAACCTTACACAAGTCAAATGAACGCTTGTTTATATATTGTGGGTGAAGATTTTAGAAAGAAAGATATGAAAGTTGCTATATAAAATGCTTTGTACATATCGAGTACCGTATGCTTCTAGAACCTAAAACTTACTACTTATGTCACATTTAGTGTTAAAGCATGACCAGTCAAGTTTGAACTGCTTTGTGCAGCAAACCTTAATATCAGATTAAGGTCAAGCCTGGGTAAACCTATATCCAGAGTGATTGCTATGAGGAAACAAATCTGTTGGTATATGAGTATATGTTGCAAATCAATGGACTTTGTGCACAGGTACTTGACACTTTTAGAACTATTTAATAGTGCTGCCACACTTCAGCCCCCAAAAAAAATATGAAAAATGCTTTTGGAAGTACAACATCACTTGACAAAAGTAAATAAGAGACCATCCATAAATCTAAAAGAGATGTTATTTTAATGCACGGCACTGAGTTGGTACCAGTGCACCTACACATCTTCTATGCCAACTGATTTTGACACTCTTTAATCGTGCACAAATAGTTATAACTGCCAGTCTTTTATCACTAGCAAGAGAGGTAACTTAATTTTGCAACAAATATTAATAGAATTGAATCGAACGATACATTATTAATAACCCAATTTTTTTGTACATAAATCCTAAAATTTCAACAATTAGAAATCACAAATATACCTTCAAGCTGGATTGCGAGGCGACAAGAGGGAGTTTCTCGGACGACGAGAGAGGGAGGCGGGAAAGAATCCTAGAGAGCAATTTTTTTTTCAGTTGAGTCGGCGGTGAGGTAGAGTATCCTAGAGAAAAAAATTGTGCAGGTCACTCTTATTCACATAATTCTACAGGAAGAAAACACATGTAATTGCACCATATACAATTAACAGGTTGCTCTTACATATTGGAATTTTATATTTACAGAAAATGTTATTCCACTGTTCCAGTTCCAGATTTAGGTAGGAAGCCGGTGCACACAAAGAACAATGCATTCTAAATTTCCTTTTTTTGTATTTATCTGGTCTATTTAACAAATCAATACCCAACTCCAGTCATAGTTGTCGTTATTGGATTAAATGCTATAGCTTACTGCCAAATAAAAAAGAAACAAAAAAAGATTTTCATTGGAACCATAACCAAACTATGACCACAAAACAGAATAGCACTTTATTATATAGCAATATATTGTTGGAGTTATGTCCTAAAAGTCAATAATTTAATGACTTAATTATTAGTTTATGTTATGGATGATATTTTATCATCTGTTCCTAGGTTTATTATTGACAGATCATTCAGGTTGAGGATCTGAATTGTAGATCTCTGTGGATCATTCTTTAGAATGACAATAATAAATCTAAACGGTCCATAATTTTGATAATTAACAAGGAACATTAATTATCATATAAGATTAGTATGCAAGTTAAGTGATGATAAAGTTCTACAAATCATAGGTAAAGAGTTACCAACTTAATTGCATATGTATATGTTATGGAACATAGTACAGGACTTGACCCAATGAAATAAACATATGGATTGTGTTATGTGTCATTGTTTATTTCGTTATGATTTTGGTTCTAAGTTTGAGATGATTATCTTTTCCACATGAGGATAGGTTCTATAAATCTCGTCTACCGCTGATTCCCGTTAAGGGCTGCTATACGGACTTGATTTACGTTCTCTTGAATTGTGCGGGGAAAAGCTAATCATCAAGAAAACCGTATGTCCCTCATTAATTCACTTAGTGAGTGACGATATCTGTTTGGGCCCCTTGATGGAGTTGGATCGTATGCGCGCAACTAAGCGATCAACTCTAGATCAAGAAACGTATAATCTGCAAGAATGACACATTCCTATCTTGGATTATACGATGATATCGTGAGACATAAGAATCAAAATAGAGAAACATATTTATTCTCTTATGCAGGATTGAAATATTGTAGCAGTACACTATTTATGCGAATTGGGAATCATAACGTGTTGCTAGATACCACTTATGATTATTGAAATTAAATAACGATTTAATTCCATGGCCAACATAGCATAAATCCTCAAAGGGTCACACAAATAGGACATTAATCACACAGTGCATTATTTATTTATTCACAGCAGTAAGTTCTGTGGAAATATGATAAGATTGATTAATTAATTATATACCGTTGCGAACCGTTATAATTAATTAAGTCAATGGATCATATAGAAATAAATTAATGCATTAACTAATCCTAAAACAATTATTAATGAGTTAATAATTAATTTAGTTCAACACTTATTAATATAAATGGTTATATTGATGAATTGGGCCGTTATTTAAATAGCAAATATATAGCCCAATTAAAGAGCAAAGTTGAGGGACCTTAATTATATGAATTAATGGTCCAAATGAAGGGGTTAAATGGCCCATAAAGGCCCATTTCGTGGCTGCCCATTATGGTGGTAGGTGGGATGGCATAGTTGTAATTATGCAAGAAGTCAATTAGGTTTTGTGCTCTATATAAGGACCACTTATGAGAGCCTCCACCTAGACTTTTCTCTCTCCTCTCTTCCTCCCATTCTAGGCCGCCACCTTCCTCCTCTCTCCCTCTTATTTGCTCATGTGTTGAGCTATTTTCTCTCCACTAAATCAAGGTTGTTGATTGATGCAAGAGAGAAAACCATAGGGATTAGGCTTGTTCTTTGGGTATGCTAGCACGTACCTTGTAGAACGTGATTAATCCTCCTTGGTGGACTCGAGGGCGGTTACGAGACGTGGTGGAGACGGTGGAGAAGACACGCCATCGATTCCCATGCCTTGGTCGAGCCCCGCGAATACGATTTCGCGGGAGGTATCGATTTCTCCTCTTTCTCTTTGTGTCTATTGCTTAAAGTACTAGATCTCGTGTTGCTTGTGTTTTAATTGGATTAATTAAAGGTAATTAGTCACAAAATTAAAATTGGGCAATTTCTTAACAGTGGTATCAGAGCACATGGTCGTACTTAAGCTTTTTTGACACTTAATTAAGAGAAATTGGCTAATTAACGGATTAGTAGAGATGATGCGTTTGTTTGCTGTCTGGAAATGGTATTTTCTGTGTTGTTTCGCGTTTTTCGCTTTGATAAGTTCTCTGGAAGTTTTTTCAATCTACATGAAAGTTGTAGATCTGTGGATTGTGATGCTTTTGGCGTTGGATTCACATTTTTCTGAATTATTATAGATTTATTGTGAATAAAACGGCGACAGTGCGCAGAACCAGTTTCTGCTCGCACTGTCCTGTTTGAATGGCTTGAAAGATTTATATTTTGAATATAAGTACCAGTGTGCTATGACTAGATTTAAAGAGGACTTGAAGCTCTATCTAAGCATGTGTAAATTGTTGCATGACTCAGATTAATTTGTGGGTTTTCAAGTATGAAAAGGAAGATCTCGTCAGATCCAGTTTGTTGAGCAAATCGATTGTTCTAATAAACTGTACCAACTGAGAACTTCTTTAAAAATTATGTTTAAATGGAGTTGTTCTATTTTGAGTTAGGATTCCAGGAAAATTAATTTCATAATTTTTCGTGGAAGTTTGGACCTTCAACTATGTTAAATCATTTCGATCGACAGTCTGTTCCAGTACAGAATTTGTTGATTGTTTAGTATGTAACTCGAACTTTTTGAACTGAACTCAGTGGTTTTCTTTTCATGGATAGCTAGCCTATAGTCTAAACTAGTTTTTCTGTGTATATTGTATATATAAAAACTGGATAGAAGGTGGTCTTACAGACCAAATGGTTGAGAGGATAAGCTGAAAATCTCATAACGGTGTTTCGTGCACTTGTAAGAGATTTGTCATTTTTTATTCTCCCAGATGGTTTAAGATCTCTTTTTGAATTTTTTACTGGTATTCACAACTATGATAAGGAGCTTAAGTAATTTATTTGAGAATTTTTGGAGACCTAAAACCTTTGTTTTTATTGGATTCCATTAGTTACGTTTTTTAATAAATTACTGTTTTTCTAAGTATTCAAATTAGTTGAAAACAATTAGAAAACTCCTTGTTTGATCTCCTTTCAGTTATGGGATGTTGAAAGAACTTTCTAAATGAATTTAAACAAGTTTTGTTGTTTAAAATTGAGAATTTGTACACGGAATTTACTTATGACAAACAAATCGCAAAGATGCTTGAAAATCGTTAATTGGAAACAAAGTGCTTGTATGTGCTAACTTTGTTTTGTAGGTGGATAGTGGATTTAGTATGGCTCAAGACTCAATGCCTTGTGGTTGTATTTGAATGCATGTGTGAATGTTTGTAATGCGGCCTTTGGTGCCATTAATTAATTAATTTGTTGATTAATTTTTGATGTAACTTGTGAGGCTTGCATGCCCCTAAGGTTAGGATGGGAATAGGATGTTTTCACATGTATTTTGTACCTTTATTTTATATAGGATTTAGATCCTTATAGAATTTAGTGGGAGGGACAAGGATTAGATTAGTTTTGCTCCATGGACGATGTGGCGAAACTAATGCAAGCGGGAGCCATACAAACCCACAACTATGAGATGCTTATATGTGATTGCTTGTGATTGCTATGAATTGTCATAGGCTAGGTATGGGTGTATGCTTACACGACCACCAAACAAGTGTCATATGATTGATAGTCCCAACTAAAACTCGATTAAGCTAAATCGCCCTCCTTCTCTCTATCCCCTTCACGCCGATTGTCACTCATGGCGTGGTCCGCCCAAGCGGACGTCATGGTTGCCAATTCGGTAGTCGGGGTGCAAATAGCTAAGATTTGCAAGGAGCAAATAGTGAGAGGTTACTTTTCGATGGACCCAACTAGAGTTTGGACATCGGGGCGAAGTTTGTAAATATACTTAGATATTCACAAACCAAGAATCATATGGAACGATATGATTGGTTGGAGAACCTACCTTGTCTAATTAAGTAGGGTGACGTGCCATAGCAGGCTCTACTTGATGAAAACCGGGATCTTGAAAAACCAACTACATTTGGGACATTAAATAAATGTAGTGGGAGTTTTATTTATTATAAATAAAACAATTGCATAAACTAAATGACCTTAAATTGATTTTGTTATAGATGTTTAAATTGTTAATTTTGTTGCGATCAATCTTTGAAAATGAACAAACTCGTTTCTAAAAGTATTTACTTAAAGAAGTAATACCGATTCCTAAGACACGATCTTAGTGAAAAGAAATTTGAGTATGTCAATTCCCAAAAACTTTCCTCAAACTACCCGAACGTAGCAACGCGATGATTGATTGACTTTTGGCGAAAAGTTATTCAATAAAGCGTATGGCTAATATCCTCATTTGAAATTTTTAGACCTTTGAATTAGAGAATTCATATGGACTAGATTTAACTCGTACGCTCTTATCCACTTACTCAAGAAAGTGTTCTTAGAGAAAGTAGATATTAACTCCATCATTTATGATCGAGTATAAAAGAGTATGAGTTGACAAAGAGATTCTTCTTTTATAAAAGGATACATGAACGTTTCATTGGCTTACAAATCGAAAGATTAAGTAGCTAATTGATAACTAGAGATATTGATCTCCGATATCAAGGATTATTGATATTGTCATACGATCTCTTTCTAGTATTAAAGGATATGATGTTACCTTCTTCGCACACTTGTTGATGCAAAAAGGTAATTGGTTAAGTATTCAAGAAATACTTTGCCAAGGTATGAGTTAAAATTTCGAGACTCTTGATTGTGATTATGTATCACATGAGATGTTTCATTTGCCGTTTATTGGAGGCATTTTGAAAGGTTGTCCGAAATACCATGATTGTAATGTTTTAATCCTAAAGTGTCTTTGTCGTTTAAATTATCTCACTATCTCTAATTTACACTAGTAACTTGATACTAGTTCATATGCTCACATTTGACGAAATGTGTTAGCAATGAAGAATAAGAGAATGTTCGAGAGATGTAAAGTAAACTCCGTATAGGCAATGACTTGTTTGTCTAAGTCATTACCATTGAATACATAGAGTTATCTTTATTAAGAGTTTGTTTAGGAATTGAAGGTTGCATACCTTAATCCTAACTTCTCAAAACATCTCCACTTCATATTCGATGAAATGGATGATTATGTTTAATAAAAGACAAGTTCTTTTATTCTGGATTTGTTTATATGATTTCATGCATCTTGATTGAATTTGCTTGAAATAGATAAGCAAGTTTTGAATGACAAATAGGATGCATAAGACTTGACATAAAGTATTTGACTTTCATGTTATATATAACCGCTTAGTCACATACATAAACGAGAATCGCATTACGAGAGTCTCCGTAACGTAGAGCTCGTAATTCAATTCGATTTCAAATCGGTTGATATGCGAATCATGTTTGTTAAAATGACAAAAGCGCCTTTAACCTATGAAGGTTTAAGGACAAGTGAACTAATTATGACTTATACATATCGATGTATAAAGACCTATAAGTACTTGTGTAATGAAAGGTTGTTGATACTTTACTACTTAACCAACGATCATTGTAGATATTAACATATCTATTTGATAAGCTATAAGTATGGACCTTTTGACTAGTTCAAAGGAGTTCAAGAGTGAAGTTTAAAAGACCGTTCAAGAAAAATGGAAGTCTTACAATTAATCGTGGCAAATAAATAGTTAAGTCACATGATTTGAAATATTATCTAAAGAGTATGAAAGTGGTTTCACAACTCACTCCATGAGGAATAATATGTCCAAGAATGGAGGTATCGAGCAATATTTCGTATAGTTCGATCGGTAATAAATCAAATTGACTTATTCGACTCGTATTAGGGAATTATGTTTGAGGACAATATTGTTCACACTGAATAATGTTCCATCGAAGTCTATTGAAGAAGATATCTTAGGAGATTTTGATCTCTAAGTATAATACTTCTCGAGATTTGGTGTTGAGAAGCTTATTTCAAGTATTGTGGACTTGTAAGCTTAAACCAAATAAGACACTATATATTTGTAGGATGCTTTATATTAAAAGGCACTACTTCCACGAATATGATAAGAACAAAGTAGTTGTTGCTAATCATAATGTAGTCTTGATGAATTGAAATTCTCAAGAAGAAGTAGTGGGAGTAAAGTGAGCATTAAAATAGTTTATGCGTCACTACAAGAAGTACTCTTATGGGAAACTTGTCACTCCATACATGGTACTTAGTGGGAGTTGAGCGAAACTTCATTCACAAGTTGTATTGAAAGAAGTTTAATAGTATGCTCCTTCTAATGAGGACTCAACCATCTCACGAGTTGATGATGTTTGAGAAACTCATGAAATATATGAGGAGTCAAGAACTCATTCAACAAATCGTTGTGGAAGAAGTTCATGAACCTCAAGTACCAATCCTACAAAAGATCAACGAGAGTTGATTTCCTAAGCCGTTTGGTGCATAGGTTGTCACAACATTCTCGTACTAAACATATGAGAATCCGTTGATAAACAAAGAAACGATGGAACGATCCGATTCCACATATATGGTTTGAATTCATATGATCTTTAAATAAAATCTATGTATAACAACAAAGGTATAGACCTTGGTTGATGTTCATGAAGGAGCAATCCATCAAGAACGTTTAGATCTTCAAAAGGAAAGATCGACATGGATAATAAATCGACCATGTACAAAGCGCGGCTTCTCGCTTGTAGCTATGTCTAAGTCGATGACTAGTTGACTACGTACAAAGCACAACCTCTTGCTTGTGGCTATGTAAAAGTTAATAAAGATCATTCTAGCAATAGTTGTATTTCATATATATTGATATATGGAAAAACACATAAAACCGCCTTCTTCGTATGAATGAAGGAAGATGTTGTGCATTTAACACAAATCGAGGTTTATGTATTGCTAATAACATACGCATGCTTAAAGGATCCATTAATGGATTAAAGCAAGTGTTGTGGAGATTGGAATAAAAGTTTTGACAAGGAAGTCAAGGAGTTGAGCTTCGTCAAAAAGTATCTTGTATAAACAAGATATTCAGTGGGAGCATAATTGTATTATTTGTATTGTTCAAGATAACAATTCATTAATTGGGAATAACATTAAGAAAAATGAACATTGTCAAGATCTCTTTGGAGAATGCTTTCTCAAATGAGAACTTGGGCGAAATCACCTGATCCTAGGAAACAAATCAATGAAGATAGATTATGATGGATGTTAGGTTTGAGCAAATATGCATATATTGACGAAGTGTTCTAGAAACACGAAAGTTACACTCCAAGAAAGGATGTCTAACTGTACGTCACATGGCATGACTTGAGTGTTTAACTCGGTTTATTACAACTCAATTCGAGAAAGTGCATGAAGTAGTTCAAGCATTCTTTCATTGTGAGTTTCATTTTGTATGCCATATTTATGCATATGCCCCAATGTGTAATATCCAAATGATATGACAAACAGTTGTCAAATGGATATAAGAGAGACACATTTGGACGATAATCAAGGATATCCTCGAGTATCTTATGAGAAAGAGTGATATAATGTTTCATCTCTTAAGATAAAAGAAATCTCGTGTAAGTTGTTACACTGATAAAAGTTTTTCAAAGGATTGATGTAATCACGATTGAGCTACATATTTTGCTTAAAAGGTGGTGTTGTAAGTTTAGAAAGTGTTCTAAATGGAATATTACAACCGTTTCCGTCACCAAAGTAAAATACATAGCAACTTGTGAAGCAATAAAAGAAATTTATTTCGGATCGAGTTCTTAGTCGAGTTATTATGGTTCTATGCATCTCGAACCATTACTTACTCCTAAAGAACCCAATATTACATTGGAGATTCAAATATGATCTATAACGATATCACTTGACATCATATGATGATGATCAAGAACATATATAAAGTAGTAGTATATATATATATAGGGTCAAATAAAATTGGACAAGTTCGCGAACACAGTGAACACTCTGACTAGACCTCTACCTTGAGCAGTATACGAGATGCACTTATGCATCCATACGTGGTGGACGTATGAGTAACTAGCTTTAAGCGTATTATTTATTTTGAGGTCCGAGACATGTATATATGTAGATATATGACATCGTTCTCAATTCTTCGTTGGCTAGAAGTCACTACTGATTGACTCTAGGCCAAGTGAGAGATTGTTGGAGTTATGTCCTAGAAGTCAATAATTTAATGACTTAATTATTAGTTTATGTTATGGATGATATTTTATCATCTGTTCCTAGGTTTATTATTGACAGATCATTCAGGTTGAGGATCTGAATTGTAGATCTCTGTGGATCATTCTTTAGAATGACAATAATAAATCTAAACGGTCCATAATCTTGATAATTAACAAGGAACATTAATTATCATATAAGATTAGTATGCAAGTTAAGTGATGATAAAGTTCTACAAATCATAGGTAAAGAGTTACCAACTTAATTGCATATGTATATGTTATGGAACATAGTACAGGACTTGACCCAATGAAATAAACATATGGATTGTGTTATGTGTCATTGTTTATTTCGTTATGATTTTGGTTCTAAGTTTGAGATGATTATCTTTTCCACATGAGGATAGGTTCTATAAATCTCGTCTACCGCTGATTCCCGTTAAGGGCTGCTATACGGACTTGATTTACGTTCTCTTGAATTGTGCGGGGAAAAGCTAATCATCAAGAAAACCGTATGTCCCTCATTAATTCACTTAGTGAGTGACGATATCTGTTTGGGCCCCTTGATGGAGTTGGATCGTATGCGCGCAACTAAGCGATCAACTCTAGATCAAGAAACGTATAATCTGCAAGAATGACACATTCCTATCTTGGATTATACGATGATATCGTGAGACATAAGAATCAAAATAGAGAAACATATTTATTCTCTTATGCAGGATTGAAATATTGTAGCAGTACACTATTTATGCGAATTGGAAATCATAACGTGTTGCTAGATACCACTTATGATTATTGGAATTAAATAACGATTTAATTCCATGGCCAACATAGCATAAATCCTCAAAGGGTCACACAAATAGGACATTAATCACACAGTGCATTATTTTTTTATTCACAGCAGTAAGTTCTGTGGAAATATGATAAGATTGATTAATTAATTATATACCGTTGCGAACCGTTATAATTAATTAAGTCAATGGATCATATAGAAATAAATTAATGCATTAACTAATCCTAAAACAATTATTAATGAGTTAATAATTAATTTAGTTCAACACTTATTAATATAAATGGTTATATTGATGAATTGGGCCGTTATTTAAATAGCAAATATATAGCCCAATTAAAGAGCAAAGTTGAGGGACCTTAATTATATGAATTAATGGTCCAAATGAAGGGGTTAAATGGCCCATAAAGGCCCATTTCGTGGCTGCCCATTATGGTGGTAGGTGGGATGGCATAGTTGTAATTATGTAAGAAGTCAATTAGGTTTTGTGCTCTATATAAGGACCACTTATGAGAGCCTCCACCTAGACTTTTCTCTCTCCTCTCTTCCTCCCATTCTAGGCCGCCACCTTCCTCCTCTCTCCCTCTTATTTGCTCATGTGTTGAGCTATTTTCTCTCCACTAAATCAAGGTTGTTGATTGATGCAAGAGAGAAAACCATAGGGATTAGGCTTGTTCTTTGGGTATGCTAGCACGTACCTTGTAGAACGTGATTAATCCTCCTTGGTGGACTCGAGGGCGGTTACGAGACGTGGTGGAGACGGTGGAGAAGACACGCCATCGATTCCCATGCCTTGGTCGAGCCCCGCGAATACGATTTCGCGGGAGGTATCGATTTCTCCTCTTTCTCTTTGTGTCTATTGCTTAAAGTACTAGATCTCGTGTTGCTTGTGTTTTAATTGGATTAATTAAGGGTAATTAGTCACAAAATTAAAATTGGGCAATTTCTTAACATATATGACTAAAAAATTATAATTTAAATAAAGGAGGATTTAGATGAATATCCTTATTAAATTTGGCCGGTTTCCCTTCATTAATGTGTTTTCAATATGTATCCAGCAATAGCAAAAACTAAAAACCTTCATTTCAAATCCAAACTGAGAAATTGAAATAACGAAATTTTGATCTAAACCCCCAACCTACAACCATGCAAACCAGATCTGATCCAACGAGTTTGAGATCGTACCTTTATACATCCCATGTGATGGAGGCGGGGGCCCACTGTACTGTGATGTACGATCAGCGGGGCGCTTCTTCTTCTTCCAGCAAAAAATGCACCAGCGACTACAGGGATCGATAACGAGCGGAGAAGGTGGAGGATCAGGCGTAGGTGGCGGCGGATGACTCCGTGTCGAAGGGTTCGACAGAGGGGTTAAGGATGAGCAGGCGGAGATGGCGCTAGCTGTCAGTGGAGATTTAGGTGGTGGCGAGGCAGGGAGAGACAGGAGCTGGCGGAGGCGGAACCTCCAAAATTTAGACTAAGAAGTATCTACCGCTAGGGTTTGTAAGGGAGAGTTAAATATCAGGAGGCGGCGTGACAGATGTAACTGAAATTTTGTGTTTTAGCAAAATTTAATGAAATTTTTGGAGGGAAGAAGCGAGCCAAAATTTTGACACGAAAATGGAATTTTTGAACATGAAAAAATTGGTGTAGGGAGATGGAGCAAATGTAGAATATGTTCGCATAAATATTTTTTTTATAAAGTTAGATTAGAAATCATTATACAATGTTGAGATAGTTACATAAGAGTTAATCTTATGAATCATTTACGATATGTATATATTCTCTTAATTTTTTTTTCAAATTAAAATCCCCCTTTTCATGATAATATATTTCTTTCTAAATTTATTTGTAACAATATCTGTCATAGTGTCATAGTACTGAAGGAAAAATTTATTTTAAATATAATTAAATTGCAAGGACTAATACTCTTTTTTGTTACGCATGTACTGATATAATTTGTCAATAAACAACCATCATATTTAATACCAACAACTTCATTTGTATTTATCAAGTTACATTTTCAAACAATAGAGTTTGGTTGATTTTATTTTTTGGTCTTTGGAAGATTTAAAAACAAAATTGATAATTTTTCAAGGTTAAAGCTTTATTTGGAATTTTTAAAATATCATTATTAATTATTAGTTTAATACATTGGTATATTTAAGAATTTATATAATATTGGTTAATTTCTTTTCCATAAATTTAAACTTTACTATGCTTTCCACGTTATGGTTATTTCATTTTGAATTTTCAATGAAAATGTGGACAGGTTTAGTTAATTACCTATTTATTATGGTCATTTCATTTTATGTCATTTTTTCTGTGATTTTCTAGGTGATATATAATTTTTATGAAATAAAATGATGAAACTTTATATTAGAGAAATGTTATAGTGCATCGCGATGTATTGAAGGTTCGGTATATCACGATCATATTCATAGATAATTTTACCAATTCAATCTACATATTAAAATCTCATAGCAAACCAAAAAGATATTACTAGATAGGACAATGGAAGCTAATCAGTAAAATAGTAAACTAGTATTCACTAATCAATCAATTTACACTAACAGTAAATCGGTATTGAATAATCAATTATTCAAAAGGGTATTATCAATCCAATTGTCTAATAGGATTAAATAATCCTATAGAAGGCAAAAAAAAAAGCATCAGATTAATCTCTCAGACTAAATTAATTTATTGGGTAAGGGTATGGGTAAGGCTATTTTGTATTCGTTAATTACATGTACCATTAATCTTTATCATAACAAAAAATATATATAATTGTAAGATTTAATTAATACGTTAATATAACAAACTAAAATCAGAAAGATATATTTGTAAGATATATTTGTAAGATTTAATTAAGACGTGTATTCCTAAAGCACGTCTCCTATGCAAAGTAAATTCAAATATTTGACAATATTTCACCCTATAAAATATGAAGAAATAAGGTTTCAATTTTATCGATCGAGAAAGATAATTACGTATACTTATGACTAGATAAGAACCTCCTATAACTGTTTGATAGCTTTCCAGAGAAACCTTTCAGGATTTTGTCATTTTAAACCAAATGCTTTTGATAAACCATCATATGACAATGCTAACATTTAAATAATGAACGTCTCTTTCTTAATTAAACAGCAACATATTGTGCTCAGACAGCAAAAGGACCAAGATTATGTCCAAATGATACTTGATAGTTACCACTACAAGTATTAAAAAGAAAAAAAAAAGTATCTGGTTTATCAAAAAAAAAATTATTAAAAAGAAAAAGAGATGCGACGTAGTACCAGTAAGTGGGGCACCATACATCAGTATTAGTGATCTCTAAAGAAGCTGACGATAAATCTAGTAAAGACGGGAACAAAATGCCAGATAAGATTGCCATTAATTTGGATGAATTGATCTCAAATCACTGAATAAAATAAATACCTTCCAGTTCTGAATCAGAGTAAAGATGCCATCTCTTGATCTCATCCTTACAGCTGAAATTAAACAGAAACTTCTTATTCAGTGGCTTCAGATCTTCCCAAATCCCGCAAGAGCTGAAATGCACATGAAAAAGGCAAAATTGATACATAATACATCCATGAAAACACTTAAATTTCAGTCAACGTCACTCCTACTAAACTGTTCTCGCCAATGTATTGTTCAATTGAACTTCATAATCAACCAACAATATCAATGAAATTAATAAATAATGTTATGAAGATAATCAATCCATACCTCACTTGGTTGCCTGGATCGATGCTTGCCATAGAGATCAAAACCTCGAGATAGATGAAATCGGATCGACTAAGCGAAGAGGGGGGTCGGGGCCAATCAATGCGCCGTCTCCTTCTCCAGTTTACTCCACTGCCGACGAGTTCTCGTTTGGATCTCCCTCCATTGGATTGAGTTCTTCACATGCGAAATTGTTCCCTTTCGACTCTCAAGGGTTAAAAACTGAGAAAAGAGGGTTGCTTCAGATGGCAAAAATTTTTTGGGGGAAAGAGAAGGTCGGCTTTGTTGAAATTTTTTGAGCGAAATCTTGAAAAGAGGGAGAAATTTTTGGAGCGAAATCTTGGTGAAATTTTTGGAGCGAAAATGAAATATTTGGGGGGAAATCAGAGACAAGTAAAATACTGAAAATATTTTGGAGGGCTATTACTTGTGCAAATGACATGTGGATCGTAATAGAAAGGGCATGAGACAGAATAAAAAGAAATAAAGAGGAGCTTTATCGGTCCAACTGAAAGGTCACTTCGAAGAAATTAAAAGAAAAAAATAGTATTTATAAGCATGTACGAAATCGATGCAACCGAAAATCAATTGCATGCACAAAATCGATGCAATCAAATAAAATATGATGGCATCAACTATTTTTATGCCATTGTTCTTCTTAGCATCTAAATAATTGATGTAAGCGACATAAAAATTCTTTTTTTGTAGGCATCAATTTTTTGCGGATGCAATTGATAAAGAGTTGATTCCATTGCTAGAAATCGGATGCCATTGTTACAGTTTCCTGTAGTGTCTGTTGGCTTAATTTTGCAATTGAGCAATACTGCATTGTATCCCTGTACACCTGATGCCAAACAACATTTTTACATCACAAAAAATTAATTTCCTGATGTTTTTTGTAACCTCTCCTTCGATGGGAGAGTTCTCCAAACAAATTTCAATGTTGTGATTCTCTTCTTTGGTCGCATTTATTTCCAATCTTACAGTGTCCATACAAGCATCCTACACTTATTTGCCTTCTCTAAAACTTTCTGACGTCACAGATTTGTTAGGTATGATAAATTGACCAGCTGTATTGGTATACATGCAGAGACCAGGATTTCTGCAAGTTTTAAGGACTTAGCTAGAAAATATGCAACCATATATACTAGATCTCTGGTATTATATAGTTGCAGATAGACCCCAAACTACAAAATCGTGCCCAACATGCATGAATTTCAGCTCAGTATCCTTGAAGAAAAACACGCATCATATATTGTCACATATAAAAAGAAGATACATACAAAACTATTATTCTCATTTACCCAATTTAGAAGCTTCCTCATAATAATGAGTTCTGGCACGAAGTTACAGATAAAACCCATGATGAGTTCTCAACTAGATTTGATGCCAGTCAGAGTCTCTAAAAAGACCATAAACAAATTAAGAAGAAAAAAGAAAACAAATAACTGTACCAAGAGCATAAAAACGAGGCTAGCAAGCAGGCATGCACTAAAAAAATGGAGAAAAATAATATAAAAAAATGTCAGTCGCTTTTACACTGGAGAAAAATAATATAAAAAAATGGAGAATATATATAGTTCGTAATATATATAATATTAGGGGTTGACCTGAATTAAAGAAATATTACAGAGGCCTTGGTCAGTAAATCTTCCTTGGTCGTCGCTAGAGCCTGGAGAAGATATTTTGTTGCGGAGTTTACAAAAACTAGGAGTGAGACTGTGAGAGTACGACTGTACGAGTAGGGCTGTCAATATACTGTCGTTTCGCATGTTTCCGTTTCGTTCCGTTCGAAACGGAACAAAAGTGGAAGGAAAAGTTGTTTCACTTTCAGAAACGGAAACGGAATGCTGAAATGAGAAATTTCAATGTAAAATGAATGTGGAAGTGAGATTTCCGTTCCGTTTAATGAAATGGAACGGAAATGGAATAATTTTCTGTTTCGTATTTTGAAACGGAATGGAAATAGAATGATGGATTTTCGTTCCATCTTAAACGTTTGACAGCCCTGTGTACGAGAGACCATTTTTTATAATTAACCCTGCAAATTCCTTTTATCTGTCTTTTGCACTTCGGTAAAGAAATTATTGTTTCAACTGAAGTGCACTTCGGACGGTCTACATAATTGAAGTTGTTTCATCAGGAATTAATCTAAGCGATCCAATTTTATTTAATCTAATAGATCAGTTCAGTCAAAAACTCAAGATAATTAAACGTACTTTGTAGTATCTTTCTATTTTGAAATGAGAACTGCATATATTTTTATTATCATATGATATAATCGTATGATTTTCAACAGATTTGAACTTAAATAGAAATTCAAGGAGTATAGGGTATAAATATGTAAAAATTAAAAGGAAAATAAGCTGATGAGTGATGAACTGATGATGTGATATTGTGACACACAGTTCCCATCAATCCGACTCTGCTGTTGCGCGACACAGCGTGTAGCGCACTACGAGCCGTCTGATCTTGATCGGACGGTTCACTTTTTACGGGCCTATCAATCTAGGTTACATACACGGGGCTCTCTTGTCCATTGGATCTTAATCAGACGGCCAGCGTACCGCGCGACACGCTGTGTCGCGCGGCAGCGGATCTGAATTTCAGTTCCCATCCCACATCCCACTTCTGACCTCACGGTGGGGTCCTCACCCACGTGAATCCCCGGTGAAAAGTGAAAAAGACTTTTTTATCTAAAAAGGAAAAGTGAAAAAGACTCACTTGTAGCTTGATCTTATGTGGATGAAACCCTAAAGTAATGCATGCAGAGAGCTTTATTTGTACTTTCGTCACAGCTCACAGGTCACAAGAAATTAATAGAATTCACTGTTCCTAAAATCAGAACAACAACGATTTATAATTCAAAAAAAAAAAAAAAAAAAACAACAACAAATATTTTTTTTTATTTTTTTTAAATCAGTGGCAGCGCCACCACTTTCCTTTATTAAGAAAAGTTAACCCACAACACAGTTTACAAGAGCAATACAAAACAAATGGCACAACCTGCCAAACTAACCCGGCACTGGTACCCCAGAATATCATGTACCAGTGCCCCTTTTTTATCTAACTACAATCCACACAGCAAAACCCACGAGTTTAGCAACTGACATAAAAGCACTAAAATTACACACCATCAGAACATAGAAATCCCCCCATACAATCTCCCAACAGCATGTCAAGACCAAGCATCTCGCTATGCTCCATATCAACTCCTGTTATCCCATCTTCTCTCTCATTTGCAAGCACTTGTATTGAAAGGGCTTCCAACATGGGTTGCAGGCTCCAAATTTGGGTCTTCAATTGACTTGTCCACAGCTCTTGCCAGTGAATCATCATCTTGAAAATGGAATTGCCGACTGAAAGAAGAGATTGGGAATTAGCATTTGTTAAGCAACATTTATTTCTGTTGTTCCACATGACCCACAAAATAGCTGCACACCAATGCAGAAAAGCCAATCTCTTAGTAGTATGATCCGCAATGAAAATCAGATCTTCTAGTGATCTGGGGCAAACACAATGAAACTGCTCCAAAAACCAAAGCCACACAGATCTATTTTGTGTGCAAGAGAAAAACAAATGATCTATAGTTTTTATATTGGAACAGTAATGACAGTAAGGGTCCCCAATCCAGCCTCTCATTATCAAATTATCTTTTGTCAACAATCTCTTCTTACTGACAATCCAGAGAAAGACTTGTATTTTTAAGGGCACCTTCATTTGCCAAATAATTTTGTCATGCATATTAATAACTCCACTATTCTCTAACCACAAGTATAAGGAGTTGGTAGTATACTCTCCATCATTAGTAAGTAGCCAAGTGATCTTATCTGGCCCCGAGGTAAGGGCTATGTTATTAACTAATCTTTTAAGTAATACCCAATCCTGTATCTGTACCCTAGAGAGTTGTCTTCTAAACTTTATGTGGCTATCTATATCACTTAAAGCCAGAGCTACTGTAATTTGTGGACTGGTACAAATCTGATATAAATGTGGAAAATCAATTTTCAAAGGGTTGTCATTACACCATTTATCTTCCCAAAATCTAACTCCTGAACCATCTTGCACAGTGTATCTGCAATTTATATTCAAAAGATTACCATATTTAGACACACTTGCCCAGAAATGTGATTTATGTTTTGTATAATTCAACTGATATTTCCAGACTAGCATATCTTTCCACCAGCCTTTATATTTATCAGATTTTAATTTCCAAAGCCATTTGCATAATAAAGCAATGTTCATTAATCTCATATCTAGCAAACCTAGACCTCCATGTTCTTTGGCTCTACAGGCTATCTGCCAATGGACTAGATGATACTTTCTAGTATTACCTGCATGCCACAGAAAATTGGCTCTTATCCTATCTAGTTTCCTAAGTATAGTAACTGGAAGCCTATGAAATGAAATCATATACATAGCCAAGGCAGATAATACACTCTTAATGAGTGTAATTTTCCCCCCATAAGATAACAAATTGCCTTGCCATCCCTGCAATTTTCTCTGGTATTTCTCTATCACTCCTTGCCACTGTTGCAATGAAATCTTCTTCCAATGGATTGGGATGCCTAAATAATCTAAGGGGAACAACAACAAATATTTCGAAAGTACGTACAATTCAGTTTTTGAAACTAGATCATCAAAGTCCGACTATTTAACTTCTGGAAATTTCCCATTTCAATTTAGGATTTCTTTTGTAAACACCGAATTTATCCGTGGCTACTTTCAAATTTATCCCAGAATTGTTCGTATTGCGTTCAGTGGCTACCTATGTTACCCAGATACGGTAATTTTATAACGTATCCCGTGTCGAACGCGTATCCGACGCGGACACGCGTGCGATTCGTGTGCGATACGTACTGGATTTGCCACGTGGCGAATCTGAATATTTTAATTTCCTTGACCACCGGATACGGTCAACAATTCGACCCGACATGCGTATCCACCATTCATGTAGCGCCATGTGTCACTGGCCTGCAGTGCTCGCCTTATGCACAGACGCGCACAGACCCACGTACATTGCTAAGCAATGCTCCATTCAACCTACTCTATATATATTTGCCTAAAATTAGTTGATATTTCATGGTGGGACTAAGGTAGAACTCAAAACCGGACAAACAAAGCTGCCCCTGTTCCATTACTATCACCATTTGGCCCTGAAATGGACAAATCTATTTCCGATTATAGAAAATTATGTTTTAGTGTTTTAATTATTTGAAAGCCTTCTTAAACTCAACTTGGCATAAAATTTTACATGCATTCTCATAAAAATATGAAGAATTTGGAAATGTAAAATTTTCAAAAAAATAACTTTTATAATTTTTTAAATCACATAAAAATGTTATAGTTGGCATGTTAATAACATATATATTATTCACAATTTATAACATAATGCCTTAAACTATATGGCCAATAACAATATGTTAATTATATTATGAACATAATATTATTAATTATTAAATTTCTCAATATAAATTAAAATATTATATAATGTTAATAACATTATATTAGTAACATTATATTATTAATTGTTTAATTTCTCGATATAAAGTAAAATATTATAATATAATATTAATAACATTATATTAATAAAAAAATATAAATTACTTTTTCATTAAAAAATATATTATTCTAATTATTTTATATATACAGCCGTATCCGAGTTTTTTTAAAAATGTCGAATCCCCGCACCCGCATCGTATCCGACGCGATACCCGCACCCGCACCCAAGTAACATAGGTGGCTACCATGTCCATATATATAAAAAAAAAACAAAACAAAACAAAAACTGAAGTTGCCACTATATTTCCAATTTTTTAACTTGAACATTCTATTGGAGAGAGAGAGAGAGAAGAAAGAACAGCATTGCACTGTTTATGCTTTAAACAAAAACAAATTAAAGGTAGTAACCAACCTTCAAATAGCCTCTACATTTGAAATTTCTGAAGGCGAACGACAACGCAAATTTGATTGGCCAAACAAATCCCACAAATGGCTACAAAAGGAAATGAAAAAAGGTTTAGCGCCAGAATTATTGTGTGTGAAATACTAATTAATAATTAACAAAGAACTGCTCACTAACTGCTGACACAATGTTCACAGTTCAGAACAAGCGGAGACTACTTAGGAAGTCTAAAGATCAAATGGTTGTAATTTTAAATTAATCTCCTAATATTTCTAAGTAACCTGCTCAAAATTAGTATGAAACGTTACACAACCTTGAATATATTGTTTGATACCAATTCAGTCGAAATAACTAAAAGGTGATGAGTTTCTATGTACAAGACATCTCCAATGCCTCTTGCAATAGTATAATTCTCAGAATAAAAGTTATTCTTGTTAGCACATAAAAATCACCGATAAAAATAATGGAATATGGTAGATATAATGGTGATTATAACAGTGACGACTATGATATTGAATTAATGATCATAACTGATGATATGATGATATTGATAATAAAATTTTGTGAAAATGTAGTAACAACTAATTGCTTAAATTATGATTTTTTTAATATTAGTCAGTTTAAGATGTCAACGTGTTCGTCATATGAAAATATTATAAAAAAATGAAAAAGAAATTTATATTAACCAAAGTTTTCTCCCTTCATAAATTTAAAAAATTTTCACTTAGGAGCAAAAAATTGAAAATTTAAGAAAAATGAAAAATTCGAATTTTTTTTAAGTTTATTTTTTTTATATATTATTATGTTTTCATAACGATTTTGAATGTACAATGGCATCTCTATGATCAAGCTTTCATATTCGAACTATCTCATTTTGAATTCTTGATATTTTTCATTTTAAGGGGCCAGAAACTACACTGTAGCAAATATGAAGTTTTAGACAGAAAAATTATCTGTGGCTCGTTTCAAATTCAATAAGAACAATATTATTTACATTTACAAAAAAAGTAATAATTATTTTTTTAATTATATGTATTTAAAAAATAGTTTCGTGATCCGACGTATTTTTGTTGGGTGTGTATTGAACCATATAGTTAGAACTTAGAACAGATTATGTGAAACGCTCTCTCTACATTCATTACTGATCAATATATCTTGATGAGCTGATGTATCTTGACATCCTGAATCTTGATTCTTGTAGTTGTAGGCTGTGGATGTGTATAGGGTCATATACTCATATTCATATATGATATATCATCACTTCCTCCAAAATCCAAATGCGCAAGAGGTAGGGGTGTCAAACGTGCACAACGTACACGGAAATTAGTATTTCCGTGTACGTTCCGTTCTCACGAACGTAACTGTATTGATTTCCGTTTATGTTTCGTTGTTGGAACGGAACTAAATTTTTTTTACGTTTTCTGTTCCGTCAGAATAAACGGAAAAAACGGAAAAAACGTTAAATTTTTTTACCGTTTGAAATGGCATTGATTTTTCTAAGCTCACAATACAAATCACAATACAAATCATGTATTACATATCACAAATCACAAATCTAAGTATTAGATATCAACAAATGCAATTCCTATTCCAATGAGCTAGGAATTAATGTCAACAGATGTAGTTACTCCTTCTCGATCAACCATCAGAGACAGCAAAGCAAATCCAAAACTGAAAAATAAATAACAGTTCATGCTTTCAATTAGTAATTCAAAAAATTGGACAAAAAAATTAATAAGGTACTTATCTCGTCAGACAGAGCATATGTTAGGCAAAAATCTGAATTTAATAAGGTAGGACAAAATCAGAAAAGAAAATAGTATACTGGTATTTTGCAAAAAATTTTTGTTTCACAAATTTTAAGAAAAATCAGTTCAGTCAAGCAAGATAACATCAAAGAAATTGATAACCAATCAAAATTTGTAGTCCAAACAACCAATCAAAATTGATAAAAATCAAAATTGAAGTAATCAAAATTGATAAACCAGATTCCTAGATTTGAAATAGTTCAAACAATCAATCAAAATTGACAAAAATCAACTAACCCACCTCAAGATAACATGGAAGAAAGAATTGATTACACTAATTTCAGCTTCAAACAGAAAAATTAAGATTGAAAAGAAAAGCAAATTAAGATAAGTGTTGTTAATTACCTTGGTTCTTAATGGATGAAGGCAAAGCTGAAGCTTGTACAGATGTACTAGCTCCATCCCTTCTTCACTATCTCTCCCATCTCTCTCTCGTTCGTCTCTTAGCTTTCTCCTTTATCATCGTGTCTCGTCCTTCACTACCATCGTGCCTTCTCCCTCACACAGGTAGGTAACGGAGGAGGAAAGATGGGTTTAGTCACGGCTGAGGGTTTGAGAGGGAGATAGTAGGGGAGAGGCGAGAGGTGGGGTCTTTCAGGGAGCGCATCGGAGGAGCTTCTGGGTTTTTGCGAGTAAGAGACACAGGGAGAGCGAGTGAAGGATTTCTGTGCAGTGGAAGTGAGCGAGAGAGACAGGCGAGAGGTTCTCGTGAGACAGGTGAGAGGCGAGAGAGACGGGCGATAGAGACGAAGCGGCGCTAGGGCTTCTCTCTCTCCTTTTCTTCGCCTCAGAATGGGCTGCAAAGTAATGGGCCTGAGTTCCAACGGAATAACGTTAGCCCACGTAACGAAATTAGGCCGTTCCGTTTCCGTTCCGTCCAGCTGAAATTAGCCCACGTAACCAATAGTCTATTAAGATCCACTCACATAACTCAATCCCTCATCCCTGAAACTTAGAACAATGAAATATTGAAACGATACTAGAAGAATTAAAGGAGTGAGAAACTCATTAGATGTGTAAAGAAGAAATATGGTTAAATTTTCAACAGCTAATTTGACTGACGAAGAGAAGAAGAAGACTACTAGCCAGTGGCTCTTATTTTAGTTGGGGGGCCCAAGTAGGAGTTTGTATTAAAAAATTCAAAAAGCAGGGTGGGCCAGGCCCACTAGGGCCCCTGCGCTGGCTTCGCCAGTGATGGCAGCTCGCCTCAAACCTCCTTTCTCATGCCTCATTCTACCCCCAACTGGTTTAATTATTTTTCTATATTTCGTTTTCAGCAACAGAGACGCGATCTGAGCAATTTTCTGTTTAATATGTTAACCTGATAGTTGTTCCTCTTTGAATTAGTTTGTTGTTTTTGTATTATGATCTCAGTAAGGCAAAATTTCTTGATTATTTGGATTTAAAAGTAAGGACATAACATATGAGTTTAGTGAGAGAAGATGTGCCAGAAATTCATTCTAAATGAATTAATTGTCCTCGAAAGATTGTATCTTGTTAGTGATTTAACTCAAAATCTCATACATGTTGGTCTTTTGTGAGACTGACAGGATCAGCCACATAATTCATACTATAGAAATTCACAATTAGTTTATTAGTTTAGAGAGATCCCAGGATGCACAATCACTATCATTCTGGTATAATAGAACTTTAATCTTACTGCCTTTGCTTGCTATAAAAATTGCACTAAAACTAGCATTTGTAATGACTTCTCTGTAGAAGTTTTACCTCCAATCTCAAACTGGAACGTATTTAGCTCCCATTAATTTTATTCGAAGACTGCTTACAAAATGCTGATTATAACTTATTAACCTCTATATGATAATTAATGATATGTACATTTTTGGATTATGGGTCTGATATAGCACAATAACATCTCATTTTTTTCCTTTTCCAAATTTAGGTTTTAGTCACACCTTATTGTAAGTACCAAACTTACATTTGTAACCATGTTAATTTTATTTAATATAATAATGTCAGGTATTACTTGAATTCTGATATGTGGACAGAGGTGGCAAAACACTTGGGAGTAAAAGAAATGATAATTCTCAGCTCGACTGAGGTGGTTAAACAGCCTATTCTCTCAAGGTTATATATGGAAGTGTGCTTTTCTTCGAGACATGAACATCCCGATTGCTTGTCCTGAGTCCTATTCCTGGAAGGAGATCTATTACTCTGCTTTTGGTATTGACCTTTTTCAGTTTTCTCTTGAAGTGGAATTTTTAGTTCATTGTTTTTAATCTGATTAGATCCATGAACCTTTCTGAATAGAAGTGTAAGCATTCTTGATTGATTTATAAAAGGTTTTCTCTTGTTAAATGATTCAATCTAGCTGTGTTACCGATTTGTTTGACTCATTAAGTTGTCAAAGAATTTGCATCCATTTAATTAGTCAGTTCTCGAGATTAACTGATGTTCTCTATGAGCAGATGGTTCTCATGCCTTCAGCCTTCGTCATCAGGATGGGCATATGCATATTGGTTTCTCTTTCTCCTCCTTAAAAGAACAATTTACATTTTTCACAATGAAAACCTCATTACTCTAACAATTCTGATAAAAAAGATGTATGTAATTCCTCTTCAGCATGCATACGGCTTGGGGGATTCTACCTGAGCTCAAATTTTGTGATTCCGAGGCAAACGCTATCCGAACCCAGCATGGTACCCCCTATAGGCGTTCTTTTAGACCATTCAGTCAAGATAATTGGCATGTGTTGCTTGGACAATGCTAGGACTGGCATCTGGATACCTGGTATAATCCAACTACTCTAAATTAAACAAAAAGTACGGGAAAACACAGCATTACTCCCTGTTTGGCGTTGCCTCACATTACAAACCTTGCTATCAGTGTACCCAATAATTTGTTATTTTTGTGTTTATGCAGATCACCATATAGTTCACCGCCCGTCGAACAACATATTCAGAGGTCAAATGATGCAATAACCCTCCTTCCGTCTTCAATAGCCAAAAAGCAATATATATATATGAAAAAAAGGCAGCGTGGCACAGAGGGACTTTACATTTCAAGCTATAGTATTTGTTCTTTCATCACATTGTTTCTAACTAAAAACTAGTAATATATTTCAGGAGATGTGCATGTACTAGATGCAAGACACTTCGAGCTGTTCCTGGAGGAAGGTTACAAGAATGGAACCTGGCAATATCAGGATATTGCCACTACAATCATCCCTTACCCTTGTGATGTAGCCACCAGTGGAATATTCGACCTGAAACACATACGGTCTCCTAATACTTATCGTATGATTACATAACATGAACTACCTATTTATATTTCAATTAAATATCTTTTTTGATCGATTAATTGCTTCTTATTAGGAACTATCTGATAGATGCTTATCTTTCTATATGTTTGTAGAATTGTTCAGTGAAAGTACCTGGGCTGGCCCACCCATTGTCAATCTGGTAAAATCTATGGTAGGCTTCCATGCAGTAGTCTCTAGAGCGAATCTCACACAAAATATAGGTAAATAAAGTTACTTAAGCCATGTCTAAATTTTGTTTAGTTTTTGCATTTCATTAATTAGGGTGTAAAGGCAATGGGAATGTCCCTCCAATAACCCCTTATTTTTAAAACAGCCATAATGTTGACTTATTCAATTTAATTAATTTGAAACATACAACCTGCTTTTAAAAAAGGACCATTTGATTGTTGAATGGAAATTAACTATTCAATCGTATTTGTCAATGCAAATTAAATTATTACAAGGACACCTTTGTAAAGTTAGACTAACTTCATTTCCTTGGCCATTTTCAGGAATTTTGGTGAAATACCAGGTGATGAAAAACAACAATGACGAAGTAGTCTCAATCAGGATCTCAAATTATGTGATTTAGTTCTTATATTGGTATAGTTTGATTAAGTTACATAAGCGAATTATAAGGTAAAAGGATAGCCATAGACTGACCCACATAGGAAGCCAAAAGCATATATCTCACGTTGTTGCCTTTTTTATTTAATTATTTTTAAGTCTGTTTTAGTATTCTTTTTTGCTATTGTATATCATTGACACCGTTATCATTAGAATAGGCATTTATAAGCCTCAATGTTCAAATAATAATACCAACTCACTCTCCACTGCATAAAAAGATTAAATATAGATTATAGTGATCAAATGACTAGAAATAAACGTACAATCGTTTGAAATTCTCCAATTCTGTCCATAACGCACATTATTTGCACTATATGTGCGTAATTGTCATGTATAATCCAATCCTTTTGAATTTTTAAAATCATAAACTCATTCTCCACTATATAAAGAGCTTAAATATAGAATATCATGATCAAAATGAGTTGAAATGAATGCACAATCGCGTGAGATACTATAACACTGTCCAGAACGCACATTATTAGCACTTTATTTGCGTAATTGCCATGTATAATCCGATCATTTTGAATATCTAAGATTATAAACTTATTCTGCACTGCATAAAGAACTTAAATATAGATTATAAAGCTCAAATGACTTGAAATGAATGCACAATTGCGTGAAAGTCTCCAATTATGTCCCGAACGCTAATTATTTGCACTTTATGTGTGTAATAGCAATGTATAATCCAATCCTTTCGAAATTTTAAGGTCATAAACTAATTCTCCACTGTATAAAGAGCTTAAATATAGATTATTGGGATCACGTGACTTGAAATGAATGCACAATCGCGTGAAATGTTCTAATTCTGTCCAGAACGCTAACTATTTGTACTTTATGCGCGTAATTGCCATGTAAAATCCAATCCTTTTGAATTTTTAAGATTATAAACTTATTCTCCACTGTATAAAGAGTTTAAATATAGATTATAGAAATCAAATTAGAAGAAATGAATGCACAATAGCTTGAAATTCTTCAATTATGTTCAAAACGCACATTATTTGCACTATATGTGCGTAATTACCATGTATAATAGAATAGTTTTGAATTTTTAAGATCACAAACTCATTTTCAACTGTACAAAGATCTTAAATATAGATTATTGTGATCAAATGGCTTAAAAAAGAATGTATAATCGTGTGAAATGCTCATTATTTGCAATTTATTTGCGTAATAGCCATGTATAATCCAATCCTGATGAATTTTTCAGATTACAAACATAATCTCCACTGTATAGATAGTTTATATATATATTATAGTGATCAATACTTGAAATGAATGCACAATCACGTGAAATTCTCCAATTTTGTCCAGAACGCACATTATTTTCACTATATGTACGTAATTGCCATGTATAAACCAATCCTTTTGAATTATAATATTGCAATCGTATTCTCCACTATATAAATAGCTTAAATATAGATTATTGTTATCAAATGACTTGATATAAATTCACAATTGCGTGAAATGCTCCAATTTTATCGAGAACACTCTTGATTTCCACTTTATGTGCGTAATTGCCAGGTATAATGCAACCCTTTTGAATTTTTAAGATCATAAACTCATTCTCCACAGTATAAACAGTTTAAATTTAAATATTGTGATCAAATAACTTTAAATGAAAGCATAATCACGTCAAATGCACCAATTCTGTACAGAACGCTCATTATTTGAAATTTATGCTCGTAATTGCCATGTATAAACCAATCCTTTTGAATTTTTAAGATTATAAACTCATTCTTCACTGTATAAAGAGCTTAAATATAGATTATTGTTATCAAATGACTTGAAATGAATGCACAATAGCGTGAAATACTCCAATTCTGTCAAGAACGGTCATGATTAGCAATTTATGTGTGTAATTGCCAAGTATATTCCTGCCCTTTTGAATTTTTAAGATCATAAACTCATTCTCCGCTGTATAAAGAGCTTAAATATAGAGTATTATGATCAAATGAGATGAAATGAATGCACAATCTCGCGAAATACTACAACTCTGTCCAGAACGCACATTATCGCGCTTTATTTGCGTAATTGCCATGTATAATCCGATACTTTTGAATTTCTAAGATTATAAACTTATTCTGCACTAAATAAAGAACTTAAATATAGATTATAAAGTTCAAATGACTTGAAATGAATGCACAATATCGTGAAATACTCCAATTCTGTCCAGAACGCGCATTTTTTGCACTATATGTGCGCAATCGCCATTTATAATCCAATCCTTTTGAATTTTTAAGATTTTAAACTTAAAGTCCATTGTATAAAAAGATTAAATATAGATTATAGTGATCAAATGACGAGAAATGAATGCACAATCGCTGGAAATTCTCAAATTCTGTCCAGAACGAACATTATTTTCACTATATGTGCGTAATTGCCTTTTATAATCCATTCATTTTGAATTCTCAAGATTATATTCTTAGTCTCCACTACTTAAAGATCATAAATATATATTGTTTTTACCAAATGACTTGAGATGAATTTACAATTGCATGAAATGCTCCAATTCCGACGATAATGCTCTTGATTTCCACTTTATGTGCGTAATTGACATTTAAAATCCAACCCTTTTGAATGCTTAAGATCATAAACTCATTCTCCACTGTACAAAGAGCTTAAATATAAATTATGGTGACCAAATGACTTGAAATGAATGCACAATCATGTGGAATTCTCCAATTCTGTCTAGAACGCTCATTCTTTGCACTTTACGCTCGTAATTGCCATTTAAAATCCAATCCTTTTGAATTTTTAAGATTATAAACTTATACTCCACTGTATAAGAGCTTAAATATAGATTATTCTGACCAAATGAGTTGAAATGAAAGCAAAATCGCGTGAAATGGTCCAATTCTGTCCAGAACGCTCATTATTAGCAATTTTATGTGCGTAATAGCCATGTATAAACCTATCCTTTTGAATTTTTAAGATCATAAACTCATTCTCCACTGTATAAAGAGTTTCATATTTTGATCAAATAGCTTGAAATGAATGCACAATCACGTGAAAAGTTCCAATCCTCTCCAGAATGCTCATTATTTGCATTTTGTGTGCGTAATTGCCATGCATAATCCTATCCTTTTGAATTTTTAAGATAATAAAGTCATTCTCCACTGTATAAAGATCTTATATATAGATTATCGAAATCAAATTAGTAGAAAGGAATGCACAATCACGTGAAATGCTCCAATTCTGTTCAGAACGATCATTATTTGCACTTTATGTACGTAATTTCCGTGTATAATCCAATCTTTTTAAATTTTTATGATTATAAACTCATTTCCCATTTTATTTAGAGCTTAAACATAGATTGTACTAATCAAAGGAGTTGAAATGATTGCACAATCGCTTGAAATTCTTCAAATTTGTCCAGAACGCACATTATTTGCACAATATGTGCACGATTGCTAAGTATAATCCAATCTTTTTGAATTTTAAAGATCATAAACTCATTCTCCACTGTGTAAAGAGCTTAAATATAGATTATTATGATCAAATTGCTTGAAAATAAATGAACAATCGCTTGAAATGCTCCAATTCTGTCTAGAACACTTATTATTTGCAATTTATTTGCGTAATCGCCATTTATAATCCCATCCTATTGAATTTTTCAGATTAAAAACATAATCTTCACAGTTTAAATAGTTTACATATAAATTATAGTGATCAAATTACCTGAAATGAAAGCACAATCACGTGACATTCTCCAATTCTGTCCAGAACGCACATTATTTTCACTATATGTGCGCAATTGCCATGTATAAACCAATCTTTTTGAATTTTTAAGATTACAACTTTATTCTCCACTATATAAAGAGCTTAAATATATATTATCGTTATCAAATGACTTGAAATAAATTCACAATTGCGTGAAATGCTCCAATTTTGTCGAGAACGCTCTTGATTTCCAATTTATGTGCGTAATTGCCAGGTATAATTCAACCCTTTTGAATTTTTAAGATGATAAACTCATTCTCCACTGTATAAACAGTTTAAATATAAATTATTGCGATCAAATAACTTTAAATGAATGCATAATCGCATGAAATGAACAAATTCTGTACAGAACGCTCATTATTTAAAATTGATGCTCGTAATTGCCATGTATAAACCAATCCTTTTGAATTTTTAAGATTATAAACTCATTCTTCACTGTATAAAAAGCTTAAATATAGATTATTGTTATCATATGACTTGAAATGAAAGCACAATCGCGTGAAATACTCCAATTCTGTCAAGAACGCTCATGATTAGCAATTTATGTGTGTAATTGCCAAGTATTTTCCAGGCCTTCTGAATTTTTAAGATCACAAACTCATTCTCCACTGTATAAAGAGCTAAAATATAGAATATTGTGATCAAATGAGTTAAAATGAATGCACAATCGCGTGAAATACTATAACTCTGTCTAGAACGCACATTATTAGCACATTATTTGAGTAATTGTCATGTATAATCCGATCCTTCTGAATTTCTAAGATTATTAACTTATTCTGCACTGCAAAAAGAACTTAAATATAGATTATAAAGTTCAAATGACTTGAAATGAATGCGCAATATCGTGAAATACTCCAATTCTGTCCAGAACACGCATTATTTGCACTATATGTGCGCAATTGCCATTTATAATCCAATCGTTTTGAATTTTTAAGATTTTAAACTTAAAGTCCATTGTATAAAACGCTTAAATATAGATAATAGTGATCAAATGACGAGAAATAAACGCACAATTGCTGGAAATTCTCCAATTCTGTCCAGAACGCACATTATTTTCACTATATGTGCGTAATTGCCATTTATAATCTATTCATTTTGAATTCTTAAGATTATATTCTTATTCTCCACTATTTAAAGAGCATAAATATAAATTTTTGTTATCAAATGACTTGAAATGAATTTATAATTGCATGAAATGCTCCAATTCCGACGATAATGCTCGTGATTTCCACTTTACGTGCGTAATTGACATTTATAATCCAACCCTTTTGAATGCTTAAGATCATAAACTCATTCTCCACTGTATAAAGAGCTTAAATATAAATTATGGTGACCAAATAACTTGAAATGAATGCACAATCACGTGAAAAGTTCCACCGTATAAAGAGTTTCATTATTTTGATCAAATAGCTTGAACTGAATGTACAATCACGTGAAAAGTTCCAATCCTCTCCAGAATGCTCATTATTTGCACTTTGTGTGCGTAATTGCCATGCATAATCCAATCCTTTTGAATTTTTAAGATAATAAAGTCATTCTCCACTGTATAAAGATCTTAAATATAGATTATCGAAATCAAATTAGTTGAAAGGAATGCACAATCACGTTAAATACTCCAATTCTGTTCAGAACGATAATTATTTACACTTTATTTACGTAATTTCCGTGTATAATCCAATCTTTTTAAATTTTTATTATTACAAACTCATTTCCCATTTTATATAGAGCTTAAATATAGATTTTACTAATCAAAGGAGTTGAAATGATTGCACAATCGCTTGAAATTCTCCAATTTTGTCCAGAACACACATTATTTGCACAATATGTGCGCAATTGTCAAGTATAATGCAATCCTTTCTCCACTGTGTAAAAAGCATATATATAGATTATTATGACCAAATGGCTTGAAATGAACGCACAATCGCGTGAAATGCTCCAATTCTGTCCAGAACGCTTATTATTTGCAATTTATTTGCGTAATAGCCATGTATAATCCAATCCTGTTGAATTTTTCAGATTGAAAACATAATCTGCACTGTATAAATAGTTTACATATAAATTATAGTGATCAAATTACTTGAAATGAAAGCACAATCACGTGAAATTCTTCAATTCTGTCCAGAACGCACATTATTTTCACTATATGTGCGTAATTGCCATGTATAAACCAATCTTTTTGAATTTTTAAGATTACAATCATATTCTTCACTATATAAAGATCTTAAATATAGATTATTGTTATCAAATGCCTTGAAATAAATTCACAATTGCGTGAAATGCTCCAATTTTGTCGAGAAAGCTCTTGATTTCCACTTTATGTGCGTAATTGCCAGATATAAAACAACCCTTTTGAATTTTTAAGATCATAAACTCATTCCGCTGTATAAACACTTTAAATATAAATTATTGTGATCAAATAACTTGAAACGAATGCATAATCGCGTGAAATGCACCAATTCTGTGCAGAACGCTCATTATTTAAAATTTATGCTCGTAATTGCCATGTATAAACCAATCCTTTTGAATTTTTAAGATTATAAACTCATTCTTCACTGTATAAAGAGCTTAAATATAGATTATTGTTATCAAATAACTTGAAATGAAAGCACAATCGCGTGAAATACTCCAATTCTGTCAAGAACGGTCATGATTAGCAATTTATGTGTGTGATTGCCAAGTATATTCCACCCCTTTAGAATTTTTAAGATCATAAACTCATTCTCCACTGTATAAAGAGCTCAAATATGGAATTGTGATCAAATGAGTCGAAATAAATGCACAATCGCGTGAAATACTATAACTCTGTCAAGAACGCACATTATTAGCACTTTATTTGCGTAATTTTCATGTATAATCCGATCCTTCTGAATTTCTAAGATTATTAACTTATTCTGCACTGCATAAAGAACTTAAATATAGATTATAAAGTTAAAATGACTTGAAATGAATGCGCAATATCGTGAAATACTCCAATTCTGTCCAGAACACGCATTATTTGCACTATATGTGCGCAATTGCCATTTATAATCCAATCGTTTTGAATTTTTAAGATTTTAAATTTAAAGTTCATTGTATAAAAAGCTTAAATATAGATTATAGTGATCAAATGACGAGAAATGAACGCACAATCGCTGGAAATTTTCCAATTCTGTCCATAACGCACATTATTTTCAATATATGTGCGTAATTGCCATTTATAATCTATTCATTTTGAATTCTTAAGATTATATTCTTATTCTCCACTATTTAAAGATCATAAATATATATTATTGTTATCAAATGACTTGAAATGAATTTACAATTGCATGAAATGCTCCAATTCCGACGATAATGCTCTTGATTTCCACTTTACGTGCGTAATTGACATTTATAATCCAACCCTTTTGAATGCTTAAGATCATAAACTCATTTTCCACTGTACAAAAAGCTTAAATATAAATTATGGTGAACAAATGACTTGAAATGAATGCACAATCATGTGGAATTCTCCAATTCTGTCTAGAACGCTCATTCTTTGCACTTTACGCTCGTAATTGCCATGTATAATCCAATCCTTTTGAATTTTTAAGATTATAAACTTATGCTCCACTGTATAAGATCTTAAATATAAATTATTCTGACCAAATGAGTTGAAATGAAAGCAAAATCGCGTGAAATGGTCCAATTCTGTCCAGAACGCTCATTATTAGCAATTTTATGTGCGTAATAGCCATGTATAAACCTATCCTTTTGAATTTTTAAGATCATAAACTCATTCTCCACTGTATAAAGAATTTCATTATTTTGATCAAATAGCTTGAAATGAATGCACAATCACGTGAAAAGTTCCAATCCTCTCCAGAATGCTCATTATTTGCATTTTGTGTGCGTAATTAACATGAATAATCCAATCCTTTTGAACTTTTAAGATAATAAAGTCATTCTCCACTGTGTAAAGATCTTAAATATAGATTATCGAAATCAAATTAGTTGAAAGGAATGCACAATCATGTGAAATGCTCCAATTCTGTTCAGAACGACCATTATTTGCAATTTATTTACGTAATTTCCGTGTATAATCCAATATTTTTAAATTTTTATGATTATAAACTCATTTCCCATTTTATTTAAAGCTTCAATATAGATTGTACTTATCAAAGGAGTTGAAATGATTGCACAATCGCTTGAAATTCTCCAATTTTGTCCAGAACGCACATTATTTGCACAATATATGCGCGATTGCCAAGTATAATCCAATCTTTTTGAATTTTAAAGATCATAAACTCATTCTCCACAGTGTAAAGAGCTTAAATATAGATTATTATGATCAAATGGCTTGAAATAAACGAACAATCGCTTGAAATGCTCCAATTCTGTCCAGAACGCTTATTATTTGCTATTTATTTGCGTAATAGCCATGTATAATTCAATCCTATTGAATTTTTCAGATTAAAAACATAATCTGCACAGTATAAATAGTTTACATATAAATTATAGTGATCAAATTACCTGAAATGAAAGCACAATCACGTGAAATTCTCCAATTCTGTCCAGAACGCACATTATTTTCACTATATGTGCGTAATTGCCATGTATAAACTAATCTTTTTGAATTTTTAAGATTACAACCTTATTCTCCACTATATAAAGAGCTTTAATATAGATTATTGTTATCAAATGACTTGAAATAAATTCACAATTGCGTGAAATTCTCCAATTTTGTCGAGAACGCTCTTGATTTCCAATTTATGTGCGTAATTGCCAGGTATAATATAACCCTTTTGAATTTTTAAGATGGTAAACTCATTCTCCACTGTATGAACAGTTTAAATATAAATTATTGTGATCAAATTACTTTAAATGAATGCATAATCGTGTGAAATGCACCAATTCTGTACAGAACGCTCATTATTTAAAATTGATGCTCGTAATTGCCATGTATAAACCAATCCTTTTGAAATGAATGTGCAATATCGTGAAATACTCCAATTCTGTCCAGAACGCGCATTATTTGCACTATATGTTCGCAATTGTCATTTATAATCCAATTCTTTTGAATTTTTAAGATTTTAAACTTAAAGTCCATTGTATAAAAAGCTTAAATATAGATTATAGTGATCAAATGACGAGAAATGAACGCACAATCGCTGGAAATTCCCCAATTCTGTCCGGAACGCACATTATTTTCACTATATGTGCGTAATTTCCATTTATAATCCATTCATTTTGAATTCTTAAGATTATATTCTTATTCTCCACTATTTAAAGAGCATAAATATATATTATTGTTATCAAATGACTTGAAATGAATTTACAATTGCATGAAATGCTCCAATTCCGACGATAATGCTCTTGATTTCCACTTTACGTGCGTAATTGACATTTATAATCCAACCCTTTTGAATGCTTAAGATCATAAACTCATTTTCCACTGTACAAAAAGCTTAAATATAAATTATGGTGAACAAATGACTTGAAATGAATGCACAATCATGTGGAATTCTCCAATTCTGTCTAGAACGCTCATTCTTTGCACTTTACGCTCGTAATTGCCATGTATAATCCAATCCTTTTGAATTTTTAAGATTATAAACTTATGCTCCACTGTATAAGATCTTAAATATAGATTATTCTGATCAAATGAGTTGAAATGAAAGCACAATCGCGTGAAATGGTCCAATTCTGTCCAGAACGCTCATTATTTGCAATTTTATGTGCTTAGCCATGTATAAACCTATCATTTTGAATTTTTAACATCATAAACTCATTCTCCACTGTATAAAGAGTTTAAATGTAGATTATTTTGATCAAATAGCTTGAAATGAATGCACAATCATGTGAAAAGTTCCAATCCTCTCCAGAACGCTCATTATTTGCAGTTTGTGTGCGTAATTGCCATGTATAATCCAATGTTTTTAAATTTTTATGATTATAAACTCATTTCCCATATTTAGAGCTTAAATATAGATTGTAGTAATCAAATGATTTGAAATGATTGCACAATCACTTGAAATTCTCCAATTTTGTCCAGAACACATTATTTGCACAATATGTGGGTAATTGCCCTGTATAATCCAATCCTTTTGAATTTTAAAGATCATAAACTCATTCTCCACTGTGTAAATAGCTTAAATATAGATTATTATGATCAAATGGCTTTAAATGAATGCACAATCACGTGCAAAGTTCCAATACTCTCCAGAACGCTCATTATTTGCACTTTGTGTGCGTAATTGCCATGTGTAATCCAATCCTTTTGAATTTTCAAGATCATAAAGTCATTCTCCACTGTATAAAGATCTTAAATATAGATTATCGAAATCAAATTAGTTGAAATGAATGCACAATCACGTAAAAATGCTCCAATTCTGTTCAGAACGATCATTATTTGCATTTTATGTACGTAATTGCCATGTATAATCCAATCTTTGTAAATTTTTCTTATTATAAACTCATTTCCCATTTTATTTAGAGCTTAAATATAGATTGTAGTATTCAAATGAGTTGAAATGATTGCATAATCGCTTGAAATTCTCCAATTTTATCCAGAACGCACATTATTTGCACAATATGTGTGCAATTGCCAAGTATAATCCAATCCTTTTGAATTTTAAAGATCATAAACTCGTTCTCCACTGTGTAAAGAGCTTAAATATAGATTATTATGATTAAATGGCTTCCAATGAACGCACAATCACGTGAAGTGCTCCAATTCTGTTCAGAACGCATATTATTTGCAATTTATTTGCGTAATAGCCATGTATAATCCAATCCTGTTGAATTTTTTAGAATAAAATCATAATCTCCACTGTATAAATTGTTTATATATAGATTATAGTGATCAAATTACTGGAAATGAATGCACAATCACGTGAAATTCTCCAATTCTGTCCAGAATACACATTATTTTCACTATATGTGCGTAATTGCAAAGTATAAAGCAATCCTTTTGAATTTTTAAGATTTTAAACTTAAAGTCTATTGTATAGAAAGCATAAATATAGATTATAGTTATCAAATGACGAGAAATGAACGCACAATCGCTGGAAATTCTCCAATTCTGTCCAGAACGCACATTATTTTCACTATATGTGCGTAATTGCCATTTATAATGCATGAATTTTGAATTCTTAAGATTATATTTTTATTCTCTACTATTTAAAGAGCATAAATATATATTATTGTTATCAAATTACTTGAAATGAATTTACAATTGCATGAAATGCTCCAATTCTGTCCTGATTTCCAATTTACGTGCGTAATTGCCATTTATAATCCAACCCTTTTCAATGCTTAAGATCATAAACTCATTCTCCACTGTACAAAGAGATTAAATATAAATTATTGTAACTAAATGACTTGAAATGAATGCACAATCACGTGGAATTCTACAATTCTGTCTAGAACGCTCATTCTTTGCACTTTATGCTCGTAATTGCCTTGTATAATCCAATCCTTTTGAATTTTTAAGATTATAAACTTATGCTCCACTGTATCAGAGCTTAAATATAGATTATTCTGGTCAAATGAGTTGAAATGAAAGCACAATCGCGAGAAAAGGTCCAATTCTGTCCAGAACACTCATTATTAGCAATTTTATGTGCGTAATAGCCATGTATAAACCTATCCTTTTGAATTTTTAAGATCATAAACTAATTCTTCACTGTATAAAGAGTTTAAATGTAGATTATTTTGATCAAATAGTTTGAAATGAATGCGCAATCACGTGAAAAGTTCCAATCCTCTCCAGAACGCTCATTATTTGCACTTTGTGTACGTAATTGCCATGTATAATCCAATCCTTTTGAATTTTTAAGACCATAAAGTCATTCTCCACTGTATAAAGATCTTAAATATAGATTATCAAAATCAAATTAGTTGAATGAATGCACAATCACGTGAAATGCTCCAATTCTGTTCAGAACGATCATTATTTGCACTTTATGTACGTAATTGCCATGTATAATCCAATCTTTTTAGATTTTTCTGATTATAAACTCATTTTCCATTTTATTTAGAGCTTAAATATAGATTGTAGTAATCAAATGAGTTGAAATGATTGCACAATCGCTTGAAATTATCCAATTTTGTCCTGAACACACATTATTTGCACAATATGTGCGCAATTGCCAAGTATAATCCAATCCTTTTGAATTTTAAAGATCATAAACTCATTCTCCACTGTGTAAAGAGCTTAAATATAGATTATTATGATTAAATGGCTTGAATGAATGCACAATCGCTTGGAATGCTCCAATTCTGTCCAGAACGCTTATTATTTGCAATTTATTTGCGTAATAGCCATGTATAATCCAATCCTGTTGAATTTTTCATATTATAAACATAATCTCCACTGTATAAATAGTTTATATATTGATTATAGTGATCAAATTATTTGAAATGAATATAATCCAATACATATCTCCACAGTATAAAAACTTAAATATAGATTATAGTGATCAAATTAATTGAGGTGCTTTCCTCCTCACTGCACGCCTGGCCCTGGTAATTAATGCACAATCGAGTGAAATTCTGGAATTATGTCCAAAACACACATTATTGCACTATATGTGCGTAATTTGCATGTATAATCCAATACATTTGAATTAAGATTATAATCATTTTCTTCACTGTATAAAGAGCTTATATATAGTTATTGTCATTAAATGACTTGAATTGAATTCACAATTGCGTGAAATGCTCCAATTCTGACGAGAACGCTCTTGGCTTCCACTTTAAATACGTAATTGCCATGTATAATCCAACCTTTTTGAGTTTCTAAGATCATAAACTCATTATCCATTGCATAACGAGCTTAAATATAAATTATTGTGACCAAATTACAAGAAATAAATGCACAATCATGTGAAATGCTCCAATCCTGACCAGAACGCTAATTATTTACAATTTATGTGTGTAATTGCCATATATAATCCAATCCATTTGAATTTTTAAGATCATAAACTCATTTTTCACTGTATAAAGAGCTTAAATATTGATTGTTTTGATCACATGACTTGAAATGAATGAACAATCGCGTGAAAGCTCCAATTCTGTACAGAACGCTGATTATTTGCAATTTATGTGCGTAATTACCGTGTATAATCAAATTCTTTTGAATTTTTAATATTATAAACTTATTGTACAAATATAAAGATCTTAATTATAGATTATAGTGATCAAATGACTAGAAATGAATGCACAATCACTTGAAATTCTCCAATTCTGTCTAGAACACTCATTATTTGCACTATATGTACGTAATTGCCAGGTATAATCCAATCTTTTTAAATTTTTAAGATCATAAACTGATCCTTCACTGTATAAAGAGTTTAAATATAGATTATTGTGATCAAAATAAGTTGAAACGAATGCACAATCTCATGAAATGCTCTAATTTTGTCCATAATGCTCATTATTTGCACTTATGTGCGTAATTCCCATGTATAATCCTATCCTTTTGATTTTTTAAGATTATGAACATATTCCCAACTGTATAAAAAAGTTAGATATAGATTGCAGAGATCAACTGACTTCAAATTAATGCACAATCGCTTGAAATTCTCCAATTCTCTCCAGAACGCACATTATTTGACTTATATGTGCTTAATTGTCATGTATAATGCAATACTTTTGATTTTTAAGATGACAAACTCATTCTCCACTATATAAAAAGCTTAAATAGATTATTGTGATCGAATGGCTTGAAATGAATGCACAATCGCGTGAAATGCTCCAATTTTGTCCAGAATGCTCATTATTTACACTTTATGTGCGTAATTACCATGTATAATACAATCCTTTTTAAATTTTAAGATTATAAACTTATTCTCCATAGTATAAAGAGATTAAATAAAAATTATTGTGATCAAATGACTAGAAATGATTGCATAATCACGTGAAATTCTACAATTTTGTCTAGAACAGTCATTATTTGCATTTTATGCTCGTAATTGCCTTGTATAATCCAATTCTTTTGAATTTTAAGATTATAAACTTATTATCCACTATATAAAGAACATAAATATAGATTCCTGTGAACAATTGAGTTGAAATGAATGCATAATCGCGTGAAATGCTCCAATTCTTTTCAGAACGCTCATTATTTGCATTTTATGTCAGTAATTGCCATGTATAATCCAATTCTTTTGAACTTTTAAGATAATAAACTTTTTCTCCACTGTATAAAGAGCTTATATAGATTATTGTCAACAATTGAGTTGAAATGAAAGCACAATCGCGTGAAATGCTCCAATTCGGTCTAGAACGCATATTATTAGCATTTTACGTCGTAATTTCCAAGTATAATCCGATCCTTTTGAATTTTTAAGATTATAAACATATTCTCCACTGTATAAGAGCTCAAATATAGATTATAGAGATCAAATAACTTGAAATGAATGCACAATGGATTGAAATACTACAGTTCTGTTCAGAACGCACATTATTTGCACTATATGTGCGTAATTGTCCGGTATAATCCAATCCTTTTGAATTTTTAAGATCATAAAAACATTCACCACTGTATAAAGAGCTTAAATATATATTATAGAGATCAAATGACTTGAAATGAATGCACAATTGCATGAAATACTATAATTCTGTCTAGGACGCACATTATTAGCAATTTATTTGCATAATTGCCATGTATAATCCGATCCTTTTGAATTTTTAAGATTACAAACTTATTATCCACTGTATAAAGAGCTTAAATATGGAATATTGTGATCAAATGAGTTGAAATGAATGCACAATCGCGTGAAATACTATAATTCTGTCCAGAACGCACATTATTAGTAATTTATTTGCGTAATTGCTATGTATAATACGATCCTCTTAAATTTCTAAGATTATAAACATATTCTCAACAGAATTAAGAGATTAAATATAGATTATTGTGATCAAATGACTAGAAATGATTGCACAATCGCGTGAAATGCTCCAATTCTCTCCAGAACGCTCATTATTTGCATTTTAGGCTGGTAATTGCCATCCATAATCCAAGTCTTTTGAATTTTTAAGATGATGAACTAATTCTCCACTGTATAAACAGCATAAATATAGATTACTATGAACAATTGAGTTGAAATGAATGCACAATTGCGTGAAATGCTCCAATTCTTTCCAGAACGCTCATTATTTGCATTTAATGTGCTTAATTGTCATGTATAATCCAATTCTTTTGAATTTTTAAGATTATAAACTTATTCTTCACTGTATAAAGTGTTTAAATAAAGATTATTGTGAATAATTGAGTTGAAATGAATGCACAATCGTGTGAAGTGCTCCAAATCTGTCCAGAACGATCATTATTAGCACTTTACGTGCGTAATTGTCAAGTATAATTCGATCCTTTGGAATTTTTAAGATTTTAAACTTATTCTCCGCTAAAGAGATTAAATGTAGATTATTGTGATCAAATGACTAGAAATGATCGCACAATCATGTAAAATGCTACAATTCTGTCTAGAACGTTCTTGAAAAAGGTTTGTACATTATGTGCGCAATTGCCATGTATAATCAAATATTTTTTAATTTTTAAGATCATAAACTCATTCTCTACTATATAAAGAGTTTAAATATAGATTATTTTGATCAAATGACTTGAAATGAATGCACAATCGCGTGAAAATGCTCCAATTCTGCCCAGAACGCTAATAATTTGCACTATATATGCGTAATTACCTTATATAATCCAATCCTTTTAAATTTTAAGTTCATTCTCCACTGTATAAAGAGTTTAAATATAGATTATTGTGATCATATGTCTTGAAATAAATGCACAATCGCGTGAAATGCTCCAGTTCTGTCCAGAACGCTCTTTATTTACACTTTATGTGCGTAATTGCCATGTACAAATCAATCCTGTTGAATTTTCAAGATTATAAACTTATTTTTCTTTGTATAAAGAGCTTGAATATAGATTATAGTGATCAAATGAGTTGAAATGAATGAAGAATCGAATTCTGTCCATTACGCTCATTATTTGCATTATATGTGCGTAATGGCCATATATAATCCAATCCTTTTGAGTTTTTAAGATCATAAACTCATTCTCCACTGTATAAAGATCTTAAATATAGATTGTTGTGATCAAATGACTTGAAATGAATGCACAACCGGTGAAATGCTCCAATTCTATCCACGCTCATTATTTGCACTTTATGTGCTTAATTGCCATGTAGAATCCAATACTTTTGAATTTTCAAGATTATAAACTTATTTCTGTACTGTATAAAGAGCTTAAATATAGATTATAGTGATCAAATGACTTGAAATGAAAGCACTATCGCTTGAAATTCTCCAATTCTGTCCAGAACGCACATTATTTGCGCTATATGTGCGTAATTGCCATGTATAATCTAATCCTTTTGACTTTTAAAGATCATAAACTCATTCTCCACTGTATAAAGAGCTTAAATATAGATTGTTGTGATCAAATGGTTTGAAATGAATGCACAACTGGTGAAATGCTCCAACTTTGTCCAGAACGCTCATTATTTGCACTTTATGGTCGTAATTGCCATGTATACATGGAAATTGCACATATAATATGCAAATAATACATTTCTGAGTATCATTTTATCATTTCAATCGTTTATGCATTAATTATAGACCATTTCATCAAATTAATCTACTTTTAAACTATTTATACTGTTTGGAATATGATTCATATGTTATTTACTCAAAAAGATTGTATTATACATAGTAATTACGCATATAGAGTGCAAATAATGCAATTGTGAGTATCATTTGAGTATTTAAATCATTTCTAGGTTCATTGTAAATTATTTCATCACAATAATCAACATTTAAACTCCTTATACTATCTAGAATATGTTTCATATCTTATTTATTAAAATAATTGATTATACTTAGTAATTAAGCATAAAAAGTTGAAATAATGCATTTCTGAATATCATTTTAGCATTTTCAATCGTTTCTGGGAAGATATCAGGTGCAACGGAGAACAAAACTAAATGTCGTGGACCAACAGATGTAATAAACACAGAAAGACAAATTGATAGCACCGTTCCCCAATTAAATCAAATACACCAAGTCCAGCATTCTCTTTCCAATAATCATAGATCTCCCATCTCCAAATCTAACCGTATGATTCAAAATCAAAGAACCAGATAATTCGCGCGAAAATTCAGAAAGGACATTGTTCATAGGCACGGTTATTAAATAATTTGACGTCAGCGAATGATGTCTCAAAATCGTAATCAGCCATCCGATTTCTGATCCAATGGGCCACATTAATCCCTGAGCAAAAAAAAAATAAATAGAAAGTGCACGGTAGACTTTGCTTAGTAGGTTTTAATATCCCGACTTGCACACTTCCTTTTATCCGACGGCACACATAAATCGAAGTTGACTCCATTAATCTATACAGTCCAATTTTTGTTTAACTGTTTGATAGATCAATAGACTTGATATTTAAAATTGATAACCCTGGTCTAATTTATCAAAATTAAATATTGCTTTTGAACAATTTGAACCTCTTTCCGGAAAAGAAATAGTAGAAATACTGATGAGGTCAATGTAAGACATAATTTTAGGGAAGTTGAGATAATTGTTTTGTCTCTTGCAACAGTAAGAATAGAAAAATATTCTTGTTAGCTCATAGAAATCAATGTTGATGATATAACAATGACGATTTTGTTGGCAGTCCCTGCCAAGGGTATCTTAAAAAAACAATGACGACTATGATAACGAAAAAATGATCGTAAATGATGATGATGATATTGATAGAAAATTTTTGTAAATGTACTAACAGCTAAGTGCCTAAAAGATGTTTTTTTTTTTAATAGTGAAATGATCATTCGAAAATATTAATGTATTTTCTATATCAAAATATTATAAAAAGGAAAAATTAGATTAATACCAATGCCAAAATTCTGAAATTAAAAAATGCCATTACAAATCGAATTAAGTTAACAACTAGCAACTTATGCCTTTATAATTGTACCAATTTTTCATATTGACCAAAGACTTCTCCCTTCTTAAAGTTCAAAATTTTCAATTTATGCCATGAAATTTTAGAGATTTTATGACAAATTTTAAATATGAAAATTTTCAAATTTCAAATTTTGAATCTTTAAAATTCTTAAATTTTAATTTCAAATATGTAAATTTGAAAATTATTAGAATATATTAGTTTATTGAAATGCTAATATATTTTTAATTGGAAAAATAACATTTTTCACAAATGCTAATATATTTAATTATTTCTATATTACAGTCATCTCTATCTCTTCTCTACTATATTAAAAGCACCAATGGAAAAATGTAACATCTCAGGATACAACCTTGGTCTGACGATCTGCATCATTGATTGTTTTCAATTTGTAATCTATAACGTTGATTACTAAAACAGAAACTTGATCAGGGGTGCAGATTATATCGCAGAACGAAGATGTATGTTATACCTTCGCTTTAAACATTATCAGACCATAACAAGCGATTCCTTTTTATTTCGCTTGCTCCGTACAAAGTCTAAACCCTACACCCGTGAGCCGACGAAACTAAGATCGCCGCCGACCCACCCTTCTCTCGCTGACCTCCCTTCGAATAGTGGGACCCACCAATTTCGCCCTCTCATCCTAACCCCTGATGCACCGAGAATCCGATATGAAGGCCGCCAGCTCCGTTCTCTCACTTGGTCCGATAAGGAAGGGATGCCACGTGGGTTGCTCGCTGTTGGTCTGCTAAGACCCACCCATCGTTCCCCCTTTCAGTTGCGAACCGGTGCGTTCGATGAAGCGCCTGGCGCTGATTTTGATTTTGGTTTTGAATTTCAAAATTTGCGGCGTTTCAATTTTAATTTTGAAATTCAAATCTTCTCTGCAAACCCCTTTGTTACCCCCTCTCGCTTCCTATTTAAACATCGTATACAAAGAAGGTGAACGAGACTGCAGGAGTTGGAGAAAAAACCATTAGAAAAATCGTGGCCTTGAAGAAGACGAGGCTTGCAAAGGATGATGAGGATTGAGGGTCCACCCACCACTCTACATGAGGTATTTATTTTCAGCATGCTATTTCATATCGAGATGTCATGAGATATTTGATAATTTGCCTCTTCATTTTTTTATTATTTTCTGCAATTTGGTTAGATAATATCAATATTTTTTATATATTTATGGGAGTGGCTAGTGTCAAATATATATGACACATACTCTTGTCCAACGCGATAAAATTTTAATTTTTAAGATTGGAATGGCCGATCCAAAATGCTCAAATTGTTCTATGTTATAAAACCTTTATGGAGACCAAATTTTATATTTTTTTCAAATTTTTTTACTATTTTTTGGAATTTTTCAATATGCTCAATCTAAAAAGTTCTGAACCCTTCAATTTTGAAAATTCGAAAAAAATAGTTAGAAAATATGAAAAAAATAAAATTTTATTATCAAGGATATTTTAATATAGAGATCATATCGAACGATTTGGATCGACCGTTTGAAATTTTAATGTGCGACGTTTGGATCGTGTTTGACGTCCTATATGTTTGATTCTAGCATTACTCTATATTTATTTCTCACTGTATTTCTTAATACTTTTAAAGGAACAGGTGGTTGTTCTCAAGATTGATGTTATTTTCAACTGAAAATTCTAATGGATCGTGATTTTGAGGATTATTTTGCTTTTATTTCAGAATACTAACTTCTTTAATTTGTGAAATTGTTTTGGCCAGATTTAAAAGAGTTCTTTGTAACTTTAGATTCTGATTTTTCAGAGCACAAACTTCTATTGTTTTGGCCTGATGTTGATTTTGCGTTCTTGACTGAAGCATTGACGAGGCTTTTGGATATGAAATGTAAGTACTAAGTACAAACAAGCAAGGCCAAAGTATATTGTTCTTAGTGTTTGAAGACGTGAATTTAGATCTGAAGGAATTCATTTGTAGCTTTCGCAAGACCCAATATCTTATCCATTCGCATACTATACTAAGGTTCATTCCTAACAAAAATCTTCAAACTAAAATTGTTCATAATTTCATATTCTTTCTAAATTCAATTCTTAATGCATCAACTTTACAAGGGACTGTTATTCTTCCATATCCGTTGTGTGCTCCACGTGTGCTATCATTACTTTACAAGGGACTGTTATTCTTCCATATCCGTGGTAGGACCTTTTCTTGGATCATAATTTCTTTTAATAGGTCTTATAGTGGAAATCGTTGTAAGAAGGCTATTTATTTTTATAATCCCTGATTACTATGTGTCATCTTTTCTGTATATATATAGCTATTACAATAAAAGATGGAACAGAAAACAATGATATTTTTATCTCAATTTGAAAACAATTGTGTACTCATTAAGCTTCAATTAGATTATTAAAAAAATCTGGTTTTAGAGGTACAGAATAAGACATTTTATTTGTTTATGTGTTTTTTTGGTTACTTTCAGATATGTCCAGAGTTCAACCAAAAGGCTTCTATATTACTGGGTTGCAAGCCGTCAAGGGAAATCTGTCTTACACAGTAAGTACTAATGTATAATAAAACTGAGAATAGAAAGAGGTATAAAGTCTTCTTAAATCTTACCTTATCTATTTTGAAATTCGGATTTCGCTGAGATTATTGCCGCTCTACACCCTGACTCTTTTCTCTTTGCTTCTCACTGTTATCTTCTTCTCTTTGCTTTTCCCTCTTCTACGCCATCAATGTTGGTTTAAAGAATATTAAGGTACAATATCACCTAGATTTGAATTTGCAATTTCATTCAGAACTGATCTTAATTTTCAATATGTCTGACATATGAGAATGTTGTGTTCAATTAGGACATTAGATATTTTATTATTTATTCAATTTGATCCTGTTTGTTTTAAATATAATTAGTTTTATTCAAAAGATAAAGGAAGATGCATAGCCCAGAAATTGTTTGTTATTAAGCAATGGAGTCTGGTGTGTTCTGTCTCAGAGTTTTAAATTTTAATTTCGGATGGCTTTAGTTTTCTTATTTGAAAAACCATGCCATGTGAACTTGTACATTAGGGTTGAAGGCTTGAAGTTTTTGGCACTTAAATCTTGTAACTCTTGTATATAATGCAAGAATATTGCACATCAGTGGATTTCTAGATTGATTATTTTGAAATTCAAAGTTTGGTTTTATTTGCACTCAATTTTGTTTTCCTGTTATTAATTAATTTATTCATTCTAAACACAGAAAAACAAGCCTTTTTCCAATTTGGAGATTTATTTTTTCTTACGAGTTTACTTCTTTTTTATTGCAATGTTCAGATTCTGCTTTGTGATTGTACACCAATTGCATGAAGCGCAAAACAAGTAAATAAACGAAGGAGTATATGAAGTTATCCTGTTTTAACTTTTCTGTGCAATGAAAAATCATCTTATATTTGCTTCTTTATTTATGATTTTGAGAAAATGGCTGATTTGAAATACTAGAAATAAAATTTGATATGCTAATATGTCAATACCATTTTTTTGTGCTTCTTTGCACATGGTGCTACAGCTATATTTACAAAATGTTGTCGCATTAATTGTATTTTGAATTTTTCAGGGAAGCAGATGTATGAGGAAAGTAAGGATGAACAGTATGTAACAAGCTTCTAACTAATTTAAATCAAGGAGAAGGTACTCCGTAGCTGCATTTATGGCATATTGCAATGTTTTAATAAGTCTACCAAGAAGTACTTCTAATGAGTACATAGTCACACTACTTAAGGGCCAGATTAGATCATTATGGCTGAACCATAACTGTATAAATTTTGGGTCATGTTGTGTTCAATTGTGGCTGTGCATGTACTTTATTGGTTTCATAATAAGCGACCAATCAATTGAGATTTCAGTAAAAATCATCCTGAGGTCATCAAATCATTATGTTCCAACTGTTGTTGTGTACTTTATTGGTGCAAGGCACCAATCGATCAAGATTTCAGTAAAAATCATTCTGAGGTCCTCCAATCATACTGTTCCAACTGCTGTTGTGGGGTTTGAGCACTCCATTACTTGATGCTTAAATAAGAAATTTAGCTGTTAGTTCAATAAATTTGCTTTATTTGACTGAAGTAAAGACCTGGTTAATTAGGACAATGGGCCGAGAGGTTGATGGTAATCTTTTACCGAATCTAATTTTTCTTTTCTTTTTGCCCCAGTAGCCTTTTGAAGGAACAAATAAAAAATTATTATATTGAGAAGCTGCTTCACGGTATTGAGCTCTAATTTTGAATATGTAAATCCTCTCCTACAACTCAGTAATTTTTTTTTTTCTAATTTCATTTTTTCTTTTCAATTTACATGCTTCATTTATCCTTTTGTCAATTTTCTCAAATCGCGGGACATCATCTAATTAGCATTCAACAATCCAAGTAATTATGTATGTAAGCTTATTTCATTTTGCAGGTATAGGTAAGGTTGGTAAACGAATTTACACTTTAATTGTTGTTAATGGGTTTCGTTTGAATTTTTATTTGTGTTCAGCTTTGGTTAGTATATATGCAAAATGTGGGCTTACATAGATTGCACATTTGGTGTTTGATAGAATGCTGGAGAGGAATGTGGTTTGCTGGGGTGCACTAATCGCAGGATATGTATTTGGTAAAAATAAGAAGCCATGGAGCTCTTATCTGAAGACACTTCAGACATTGTTTAAATCTCAATTTTGAGTTTTTAAAGGTGCTTCTCAGAGCCATGCTGGCACAAAAAGCCAGGTGGGGTTACGGCAGGATGGGATGGGCAGTCAGGGTAGATCGAGTCATACCAGGTGGAGGTTTCTAAAAGGTGCTTCTCAGAGTGACGCCCAATTTGATTTTACTGGTGGTTGTTCCTTTTAATTTTTATTTAGTTCAATATCTGGTACATAGAGAAGAAAAATGGAAAGTTATTTTCTATCAGTGGGATATTGAGTTTCAATTTTTGATCCATTATGTTCCTTTCTTTTTGTGGGAGTATTCTTGAGTTTCAATATCTGGTACACTAGGTTGGTGTTTCCAGTACATGTGACAATGCAACTGCAACACAAAATTATGGCTATAAGTTCATAATTATTTATTAGTTTTTATGTTGGATGTGTGTGAATAGTATTGTACTGGTGTGGTTATCTGGTTGTAATGCTGGACTGCTGATCCGCATTAATATACTTTAATATGGAGTTAGTTTAGGCGGGGCTAAACCTGACCCGCAATGTACTCGTTATATATTTATACAATATTATTATTACTTTATCTCAAATTTTCTTCAAGCACATTATGTAATTAGCCCTTTTATTTACTTCTCTTTAAACCATCACGGCGTCATTCATTTCTTTTTGACTGAATCGTTGAAAGTGAAAATTTGTGGAAAGGAGAAAGCTTCGCCGATTTCATCAATTATTATTTTTCTAAAAAAAGAAAAATATGCCCACACGTTGAGTGGGCCAGTTTGCTAGTCTTTTTTTAAAAAAAAGGGAACAAGTTAAGCTGTTAACAAAATAGTTGGAACAGATTCTTACGCTCTCTGCGCATCCGTTACTGATCAATGTATCTTGAGTTCTTGATGTGTCTTGATTGTTGTAGGCTGTGTATACAAGAGAGATCCAATGTGCAACAAGACTACAAGAGTGAGTGGTCCCTCCAACCAACGTTAATTAAACACAGGACCCAATAAATTAAAAATACCGAAAATACCCCCGAACTACCCTACCCGTTCTGTTACGAGGCCTCTCTTTGGGGAAATCAAACACAAAACCGGGTTCATTGTTTCAAGAACAGAAATGCTGGCTGAATGTAGGACCCACCCTTCGGTGTTCAACTATTCATAGACCTGGTGTACTCGTCAAAGGCCCTTTTGCCTCCCGATCGCTATATAAAAATTTGAAATCGTCTTTCCTCTTGGCCTCTTTCCATTTCCATTTCGTAGTTGTAAGATTGTCTCTTGATCTCAATTCGACCAAAACATGGTGTTCTCTCAGTTAGACCCCTATTTCAAGCTCCGCGATTTCATTGTAGACCAGGCTTGGAATAGAGAGAGGGAAGGATACAACAATGGCGAGAAAGAAGGCATGCTGGCATACTTGAAAAGAAAACAAGCAAATGCTAAGCTGTTGGCAGATGAGCGGAGGAGGAAGAGAGAGTGCAACAGAGACGGAGGAGAAGGTGGAGCTCTGATTCCTGTGAATAAGGAAAGAAAACTCGCTCATGGCAGCTCGCCTCAATCCTCCGGAGCTCTCATTCCTCCTATTACCATTGACCGGCGGTTTAAATACTTTTCTATTTTTTTTATTTACAGCTTGAACTTTCGGTTATTTGAATCAGTTATTATTGAATTGAGGTCGAATTTGCTCTCATGCCTCCTTCTACCATAACCTGATTATAGTTTCTTGATTATTTTGATTGAAAATATGGACTTATGGAGTTCGGATCAGAGCTAATATATGAGCTTAGTTAGAGAAGATGTACCATAAAATTCATTCTAAATTGAATTTTCCTCGAAAGATTGTGTCTTGTTGTGTTATTAACTCTTTAAGTTTCATACATCTCTGTCTTTTTATGAGCAGGCATGATAGGATCAGCTATAATGCATATTATAGAGCTGGTAATTTAAAGCAAGCATCACTATTAGTTTAGACAGATCCCAGGATGCGCTAAAACTATTATTCATTTAATTGATGTTATTTTTCTCTATTCTGGAGTAATAGAACTTTAATCTTATTGCCCTTTCCTTTTTATAAAAATAGCACTAAAAATAGCATTTGTGTTGACTTGTCTGTAAAAGTGTCACCTCTATATGGTAATGATAAGTACATTTTGAATTGTATGTCTGATATAACACAAGAACATCTAACTTTTTTTTCCCCAAATTTAGGTTTGAGTCGCACCTTATTCTAAGTAAGAAACAGGTTAGCTCCATCCAAACATCCAATTTATATTAGTAACTAAAATTAATTTAAAAAATGGCAGGTATCAGTTGAATTTTGATTTGTGGACAGACGTGGCAAAACACATGGGAGGAAAAGAAATGGCAATTATCGGCTCAGTTAGCCAGTGGTTTAAATACCTAATCTCTCAAGGTTTTCTATGGGAGCGTGCTTTCCTTCGGGACATGAAAATCCCAGTTCCTTGCCCTGTTATCTTTGATTGGAAGGAGATCTATGACTCTGCTTTCAGTATGGACCTTTTCTTTTTTCTTTAAGTGCGATTTTCAATTCATTGTTTTTAATCTGATTAGATTTACTAACCTTTCTGAAAAGTTTAGACATAATCTTTTTTGAGTGTTTTACAAAAGGTTTGTCATGTTAGATAATTCATTTTAGCCGTGGTCCAGATTTGTTTAACTGATAAGTTGTCAAAGCATTTGCACCAGTTAATTACTCATTTCTCAGGACTAACTGATGTTTTCTATGAACAGATGGTTCTCACTCCTTCAGCTTTCGCCTTCAGGATAAGCATACACATATCGGTTTTCTCTTTGTCCTCAAAAATACAATATACATTTTTCACAATAAAACCCTCATTATTCTGACAATTCTGATTAAAATACATGTTTGTAATTCCTCTTCAGCTTGCAAACGGTTTGGGGCTTTCTACCTGAACTCAAATCTTGTGCTTCTGACACACACACTACACATTCCCTCGGAGCTACCCCCTATTGGCATTTGGTTACAAAGTTCAGTTGAGCTATTTAGCATGTGTTCCTTGAACAATGCCAGGACTGGCATCTGGATATCTGGTACAATCGAACTACTCTAAATTGAACACAAAGCAGGGGGGGGGGGGGGGGAAACATTGCTCCCTGTTTGGTGGTGCCTCACATTACAAACCTTGCTAGTTGCTATCAGTGCACCCAATAATTTCTAATTTTGTGTTTATGCAGATCACCATGTAGTTCACTGCCAATGGTGCAGTAGTTCCAGAGGTCAGATGATGCAAATAATCCTCCTTCCATCCTCAAAAGCCAAAAAGTGGGAATTTTTTGTTAAAAAAGAAAGGCGGTGGGGGACACAGAGGGAGTTTACATTTCAAGGTACAGCGTTTGTTCTTTCATCACATTATTACTAACTTAAATTAAATCTTAAATTTTAGGGTTAGTACATGTACTGGATGCAAGACACTTGGAGCTGTTCCTGGAGGAAGGCTTCAAGAATGGAACCTGGCAATATCAGGATATTGGCATCAGGATCATCCCTTGCGAATGTGATACAGCCTTCGCTGGTATATTTGACTTGTCATGCATGGGATCTCCTAACACTTCCCGTATGATTTCATAACATGAACGACCTTTTTATATTTCAGTTAAAATATCTTTTTGATCGATTAATAGCTTCTCATTGCGCAATATGTGATATATGTTTTATTTTCTAAATACTTTTTGTAGGGATTTTAAATCTAAATTCCTGGGGTGGCCCATCAACCCGTATGATTTCATAACGTCAACTACCTCTTTATATTTCAATTATAATTTTTTTCCCGATTAATAACTTATCGGGCAATATCTGATATATGCTTTATTTTTCTAATATTATTGTAGAGATTTTAGGTCCAAATATGTGTGATGGCCCATTCACCCCCCACCTGCTCAAATCAGTGATATGCTCCCATGCTGTAGCTTTGATGGCTCATCTCGAACACAATATAGGTAAATAAATTTACCAAGGCCTAAAGTCTAATATATTTGAGGTTCGTCTTCAAATGTTGATTCAAACCGTTCAATGTATTCTTCGTATTGAAATCTAGAACGAAATTTAATTTTATATATTTTTTAATTTTGAACTATTTTTAATATTTTTAGAAAATCATTGATCTAGAAAAATGATGAACCGATTAAATAATGATTTTCTAAAAATATGAAATAGTTAAAAACTTCAGAAAAATATAAAATGGAAATGAACATTTTGGACGGGACTCATCCATCAAATGCATTGGACTTTAGCTTTGCTCAAATAAGTTTATTTAATCCATGTCTAAATTTCGTTTAATTTTGGCATCCCTTCTTTTTAAAACAGCAAAATATTACATAATTCAAATTAAGTAATCTGAAATATGGAACCTATATTTTAAGAAGACTATTTGATTATTGAATGGGAATTAACTTTTCCATCGTATTTGTTATAATTTTTTTATTTCGTGTAACTAATTTATGTAGAAAAGAACGAAAATTAAATTATTACGAGGACACCTTTGTAAATTTTGCTTAACTTCATGTCCTTGCTCATTTTCAGGCATTTTTATCAGGTATCAGGTGATGAAAAACGACAATCAGGAAGTAGTCGCAATCAGGATCTCACAATATGTGATTTAGTTCTTATAAAATTCCTTATTGGTATGTTCCAGATATAGTTACATGAGCGAATTATAAGGTAAAGGGATAAGACCCGACCCATATAGTTACATGAGCGAATTTCGTGTAACTAATTTCCTTATATCTCACGTTGTTGCTTTTTTATTTGCACTCTCTTTTAGTGTATTTTTTTTACCTGCTGGCTACTGTATCTTTGATCGTTGTCATTAGAATAGACATTTACAAGCCTTAATGTTCAAATAATAAAATTTTACTTCTTCATTTGTCTGAGAAACATTTCCCAGCATCTACCGAGTGCCATTTTGGCCTGTCAGAAGCTCTAGCAGGCTGGCAGGGTAATTTTGGGGTTCAGCATTTTCCAATACAGTTTGTCTGAACCAATTGCATGTGGCATAATGGCAACAGGACTTATTTTTCCAAAATAGTAAGCCTGGTTCAGATGGGGATGGATTTGCTTTCACCATGTGAGTTGTAAGGGAGGGAGCAAATGAGTTTCACTCTGGAATTTCCAATCTTACCCAAATGGGGATCGTTGAACTATTGAATAAAATAAATTGGTGGCAGGACATGCTGATGCTGGGGCCAGTATGTACTACTTGATGGGAAAAAAAAAAAAAAAACCATAATCATGATGGCTCACCAAAACCATTGCCTTGAAACATCTAATGATACAAGATATGCATTATTAATTACCACATACATAAAGTAATTTCAACTATCCAAAATTAACTTTATAGCAGTTGATCAATATTAATTCAAAGGAGCACAGAGATACTACCAATAAGCAAGCAAAAAGAAAAGAGAAAAACATACACATATTTTGAACCCAGATTGAGATAACTTTAGATTTTGAAGAGCCTTTGTGATATCTATAACCTAACAAGTGACCAACTTTTCTATTGGTAAGTTCTGGCACGTGTTTATCCATCTTCCTATGCATCTCTTTTTCCTTCTATGGTTCTACCCTTGAAACCACCAGAACACCCTTTCCCTCTTGCTTGTATGATAAGCCTTCTTGATATTTCCTTTTATGCCTTTGGTTTGGTAATTCTCATCTCTGTACCTGTCCAGTTGTACTACGACCAGGTACATTGTGTTTACAGCTCCATTACTAACCATACAGTCAACATACTGACGTAAAAAGTGCTGACATCAAGCAAAGCAATTATGCAATTACCCATTAGTAACTGGGCAGTCTGGTCATGATTAGACCAAAATCGGTGTTTCTGAAGGCAAGAATAGATGGATAATGCGACTTACTGATGTAAGTTACAGATAAATCCCATAATGAGTTCTCAATTAGAATTAGGACCCTGGTACATACCAGTCAGAGTCTCTAAATAGACCATCAACAAATTATGAAGGAAAGAAAAAAAAAAATTTCGGTACCCAGAGCAAAAAGAGGAGGCCAGTAAAGCAGGCATGCACCAAAACATATGTCCTCTGCAAATCACGCAAATGAAGATATCGAAGACGCGTCAGTCGCTTTTACGCTAGAGCAAAATAATACAAATAATAATAATAATTATAATAAAAAAACAAATATATAGTTCGTAATTTATTTAATTTTGGGTGTTGACCTGAATTAAGGAACGATTTCTTTGCATTGAAATTCAAACGACTTGTCGATTTTGAATTAGATCGGAGTGTTAAAAGATCACATCGTTTGGGAAATTTTTAGTGAGAGTGCCAAAATGCACGAAGAAAAGAAGAAGAGAAAGCAATATTTTACAGCTAGGATCGTTAAATATTAGGAATAGTGAAGCAGTCCTTTTTCCCTTTTTCCATTTTTATACTATAAACCTGTAAAATTCCTTTTATCTGACTTAGGCACTTCGGTAAATGCAATCAGCTTCTTCAGTCATGCAACCCGAATTCAAATCGGACGGTCTACATACGTCATGTCTGTCAAAAAAATTGAAAAATTAGTTCAGCGAACTTGTAATTTAAAAGTTATGATAAAATCTGTCATTAAAGGTACTTGGAATTTAAAAGTATAAATTAGGGGCTGGACATCTTCTTTTTTTTTTTTTTTTGGAAAAGAAAGAAAAAAGATAATTGGTAGTACCTTTCTGTTAGGGATGTGATATATCAAGATTCAAGACTAAATATTGTTTCTGCATAAAAAAGTAATTCTAGAGAATTATATTACGAGTTGTGGCAATTGTTTTGCCTATTACAATACATCTCCAATATTAAATTAGCTGTTGTACTTGCTAGCATATAGAAATCAGTAAATCACCAATAAGAATAGTGGAATCCTAGATTTGATTATGAAGATGATGATAAAAGAAATAGTAATTAGGAAAAAGCATCGACCAATTAATGATGTATATGCGAATGTAATGATGTCTAACGGTTTCACTTTTGACTATTTTTCATATTTGAAGGACCGTTCCAAGATATTAATGTCTTTTCTATATCGAAATATTATAGAAAAAATACAATTTATTATTTCTAGAGTTTATTTTAGTAGTTATGGTAATTATTTAATGGGAATATTATACATCTTACTATTTGTAACGAGAACTGTTTATATATTAAGTATTATGTAATTAATATAATATCAAATGTTTTTCAACAAATTTGAACTAAAATAAAAATTCAAGGATTATAAGGGTTTTCATGTAAATAAAAAGGAAAAAGCTGATAATGTGACGCGTTTGTCACCCCAGCCGCATGAAGTGCAGGGTGAAAAGTGAAAATGGCTCAATTGTGGATTGATCTTATGTGCAGAAAACAATAAAGTACTGCATGCAGTGAGACCTATTTATTCTTTCGTCACGGGTCACAGACCACAAAAGAATAAAATTCAATTTTCCTAAAATCAGGACAACAAAGATTTATAATTCAGAAAAAAAAAAGAATAACAACGATTTTAAAGTACAATCCTGTTTCTAAAACTAGATCAGGACTTCAAAGTCCGAGTAGTTTAACTTCAAGACATTTGCCATTTCTTTCAGAATTCCTTTTGTAAACACCAAATTTATCTATTATGACCAGTTTCAAATTTATCCTAGAATTGTTAATATTGCGCTCACTGATTGCTTACCGATTACCATGTGTCAAACGTGGTAAGTGGCAACGGAAATGGCTTTGATCGTTAACGTTATGTTTAATTAAACAGCACACATATTAATGTTAGAGTTATGTCCTAGAAGTCAATAATTTAATGACTTAATTATTAGTTTATGTTTTGGATGAGATTTTATCATCTGTTCCTAGGTTTATTATTGACAGATCATTCAGGTTGAGGATCTGAATTGTAGATCTCTGTTGATCATTCTTTAGAATGACAATAATAAATCTAAACGGTCCATAATCTTGATAGTTAACAAGGAACATTAATTATCTTATAAGATTAGTATGCAAGTTAAGTGATGATTAAGTTCTACAAATCATAGGTAAAGAGTTACCAACTTAATTGCATATGTGTATGTTATGGAACATAGCACAGGACTTGACCCATCGAAATAAACATATGGATTGTGTTATGTGTCATTGTTTATTTCGTTATGATTTTGGTTCTAAGTTTGAGATGTTTATCTTTTCCACATGAGGATAGGTTCAATAAATATCGTCTACCGCTGATTCCCGATAAGGACTGCTATACGGACTTTATTTATGTTCTCTTGAATTGTGCGGGGAAAAGTTAATCATCAAGAAAACCGTATGTCCCTCATTAATTCACTTAGTAAGTGACGATATCTGTTTGGGCCCCTTGATGGAGATAGATTGTTTGCATGCAATTTTATACAATTATCTCTAGATCAAGAAACGTATAATCTGCAAGAATGACACACTCCTATCTTGGATTATACGATGATATCGTGTGACATAAGAATCAAAATAGGGAAATACATTTATTCTCTTATGCAGGATTGAAATATTGTAGCAGTACACTATTTATGCGAATTGGGAGTCATAACGTGTTGCTAGATACCGCTTATGATTATTGGAATTAAATAGCGATTTAATTCCATGTCCAACTTAGCATAAATCCTCAAAGGGTCACACAAAATAGAGTTTTAACCAAGACAATACATTATTTATTTATTCGCAATAGTGCGTATTGCGGAAATATGATAAGTTGATTAATTAATTATACACCGTTATAATTAATTAAGTCAAATGGATCATATAGAAATAAATTAATGTATTAGCTAATCCTAGAATAATTGTTAATTGGTTAATAATTATTTTAGTTCAACTCAATTTAATATAAATAGTTATATTAATTTATTGGGCCAATATATATGCATTAAATATATAGCCCGATTTAAGAGCATTTGGAGTAGCTTTTAATTAAATGAATTAGAGGCTTGTTTGAGTGAGTTAAGAGGCCCAAAAAGCCCAAGAAGGAGGCCGGCCTTGGTGGTAGGTAGAGTGGCATTTTATGTAAATAGTGGGTTGGTGGTAGGTAGGGATAATGCACTATATATAGAGATGTATAGATGCAAATTGTAAGCTTCTCTCTTCCCTAACCCTAGCCGCCCCCCTCTCTCCCTCTCTTGGCCGGCGCCACCTCACCTCCTCTCTCCCTCTCTTGGCCGGCGCCACCTCACCTCCTCTCTCCCTCCATTAGCTCATGAGTTGAGCATATTCTCTCCACCTATTAAAATGTTAATTAAGGAAGAAGAGAGAATACCTTGGATTAGCTTTGTTCTAATCGAATCGCTAGCACGAATCGATTTAGACCTTGGTTAATCTCTAGGTGGACTCGAGGTGATTTGGAGACGAAGGAGAAGCACGCCATCGATTCCCATTCCGTAGGATCGAGCCCCGCGAATACGATTTCGCGGGAGGTATAATTTCCACCTTAATCTCTTTGTGTTAACTTGGCTTTTGTGCACGATTCGTTGTGTGTGTTGTTTCGATGGCTTAATTAACTTGTAATTAGCATAAAAATTGAAAATTACACACTTACTAACAGTGGTATCAGAGCACATGGTCGTACTTAAGCTATTTTGACACTTAATTAAGAGAAATTGGCTAATTAACGGATTAGTAGAGATGATGCGTTTGTTTGCTGTCTGGAAATGGTATTTTCTGTGTTGTTTCGCGTTTTTCGCTTTGATAAGTTCTCTGGAAGTTTTTTCCATATACATGAAAGTTGTAGATCTGTGGATTGTGATTCTTTTGGCGTTAGATTCACATTTTTCTGAATTAGTATGGATTTACTGTGAATAAAATGGCGACAGTGCGCAGAACCAGTTTCTGCTCGTACTGTCCTGTTTGAATGGCTTGAAAGATTTATATTTTGAATATAAGTACCAGTGTTCTATGGCTAGATTTAAAGAGGACTTGAAACTCTCTCTTAGCATGTATAAATTGTTGCATGACTTGGATTAATTTGTGGGTTTTCAAGTATGAAAAGGAAGATCTCGTCAGATCCAGTTTGTTGAGCAAATCGATTGTTCTAATAAACTGTACCAACTGAGAACTCCTTTAAAAATTCTGTTTAAATGGAGTTGTTCTTTTTTGAGTTAGGATTCCAGGAAAATTAATTTCATAATTTTTCGTGGAAATTTGGACCTTCAACTAGGTTAGAACATTTCGATCGACAGTCTGTTCCAGTACAGAATTTGTTGATTGTTTAGTATGTAACTCGAACCTTCTGAACTGAACTTGGTGGTTTTCTTTTCATGGATAGCTAGCCTGTAGTCTAAACTAGTTTTTCTGTGTATATTGTATATATAAAAACTGGATAGAAGGTGGTCTTACAGACCAAATGGTTGAGAGGATAAGCTGAAAATCTCATAACGGTGTTTCGTGCACTTGTAAGAGATTTGTCATTTTTGATTCTCCCAGATGGTTTAAGATCTCTTCTTGAAATTTTTACTGGTAATCACAATTATGATAAGGAGCTTAAGTAATTTATTTGAGAATTTTTGGAGACCTAAAACCTTTGTTTTTATTGGATTCCATTAGTTACGTTTTTTAATAAATTACTGTTTTTCTAAGTATTCAAATTAGTTGAAAACAATTAGAAAACTCCTTGTTTGATCTCCTTTCAGTTATGGGATGTTGAAAGAACTTTCTAAATGAATTTAAACAAGTTTTGTTGTTTAAAATTGAGAATTTGTACACGGAATTTACTTATGGCAAACAAATCGCAAAGATGCTTGAAAATCGTTGATTGGAAACAAAGTGCTTGTATGTGCTAACTTTGTTTTGTAGGTGGATAGTGGGTTTAGTATGGCTCAAGACTCAATGCCTTGTGGTTGTATTTGAATGCATGTGTGAATGTTTGTAATGCGGCCTTTGGTGCCATTAATTAATTAATTTGTTGATTAATTTTTGATGTAACTTGTGAGGCTTGCATGCCCCTAAGGTTAGGATGGGAATAGGATGTTTTCACATGTATTTTGTACCTTTATTTTATATAGGATTTAGATCCTTATAGAATTTAGTGGGAGGGCAAGGATTAGATTAGTTTTGCTCCATGGACGATGTGGCGAAACTAATGCAAGCGGGAGCCATACAAACCCACAACTATGAGATGCTTATATGTGATTGCTTGTGATTGCTATGAATTGTCATAGGCTAGGTATGGGTGTATGCTTACACGACCACCAAACAAGTGTCATATGATTGATAGTCCCAACTAAAACTCGATTAAGTTAAATCGCCCTCCTTCTCTCTATCCCCTTCACGCCGATTGTCACTCATGGCGCGGTCCGCCCAAGCGGACGTCATGATTGCCAATTCGGTAGTCGGGGTGCAAATAGCTAAGATTTGCAAGGAGCAAATAGTGAGAGGTTACTTTTCGATGGACCCAACTAGAGTTTGGACATCGGGGCGAAGTTTGTAAATATACTTAGATATTCACAAACCAAGAATCATATGGAACGATATGATTGGTTGGAGAACCTACCTTGTCTAATTAAGTAGGGTGACGTGCCATAGCAGGCTCTACTTGATGAAAACCGGGAACTTGGAAAACCAACTACATTTGGGACATTAAATAAATGTAGTGGGAGTTTTATTTGTTATAAATAAAACAATTGCATAAACTAAATGACCTTAAATTGATTTTGTTATAGATGTTAAAATTGTTAATTTTGTTGCGATCAATCTTTGAAAATGAACAAACTCGTTTCTAAAAGTATTCACTTAAAGAAGTAATACCGATTCCTAAGACACGATCTTAGTGAAGAGAAACTTGAGTATGTCAATTCCCAAAAACTTTCCTCAAACTACCCGAACGTAGCATCGCGATGATTGATTGACTTTTGGCGAAAAGTTATTCAATAAAGCGTATGGCTAATATCCTCATTTGAAATTTCTAGACCTTTGAATTAGCGAATTCATATGGACTAAAATTAACTCGTATGTTCTCATCCGCTTACTCAAGAAAGTGTTCTTGGAGAAAGTAGATATTAACTCCATCATTTATGATCGATTATAAAGAATATGAGTTGACCAAGAGATTATTCTTTTAAAAGAAGTTATATGAATGTTTCATTAGCTTACAAATCGAAAGATTGAAGTAGCTAATTGATGACTAGAGATATTAATCTCCGATATCAAAGATTGTTGATATTGTCATTCGATCTCTTTGGAATTATGAATGATATAATATTACCTTTATGCACGCTTGTTGATGCAAAAAGGTGATTGGTTAAGTATTCAAGAAATACTTCGCCAAGGTATGAGTTGAAATTTCGAGACTCTCATTGATGACCATGTGTCACATGAGATGTTTCATTTGCCGTTTATGGGAGGCATTTGAAAGGTTGTCCGAAATACCATGATTGTGATATTCTGATCCTAAGAAGTATTTGTCGTTCAAAATATCTCACTATCTCTAATTCACACTAGTAACTTGATACTAGTTCATATGCTCGCATTTAAAGAAATGTGTTAGCAATGAAGAATAAGAGAATGTTCGAGAGATGCAAAGTTAACTCCGTATAGGAAATGACTTATTCATTTAAGTCATTACCATTGAATACGTAGAGTTATCTTCATTAAGAGTTTGTTTAGGAATTGAAGGTTGCATACCTTAATTCTAAAACCTCTCAAAACGTCTCCATTTCATATTCAATGATGGATGATAATGTTTCGTAAAAGACAAGATCTTTTATTATGAATTTGTTTATATGATTTCATGCATCTTGATGGAATTTGCTTGAAATAGATAAACAAGTTATGAATGATAAATAGGATGCGTAAGACTTGACATAAAGTATTTGACTTTCATGTTATATATAACCGCTTAGTCACATACATAAACAAGAATCGCATTACGAGAGTCTACGTAACATAGAGCTCGAAATTCAATTCGATTTCAAATCGATTGATATGCGAATCATGTTTGTTAAATGACAAAAGCGCCTTTAACCTACAAAGGTTTAAGGACAAGTGACTTAATTAGGACTTATACATATCGATGTATAAAGACCTATAAGTACTTGTGCAATGAAAGGTTGTTGATACTTTACTACTTGACCAATGATCATTGTAGATATTAACATATCTATTTGATAAGGTATAAGTATGAACCTTTTGACTAGTTCAAAGGAGTTCAAGAGTAAAGTTTAAAAAGACCGTTCAAGAAAAATACAAGTCTTACAATTAATCGTGGTAAATAAGGAGTTAAGTCGTGTAATTTGAAATATTATCTAAAGAGTATGAAATTAGTTTCATAATTCGCTCCATGAGGAATAATATGTCCAAGAATGGAGGTATCGAACAATATTTTGTATAGTTCGATCGATAATAAATCAAATTGACTTATTCGACTCGTATTAGGGAATTATGTTTGAGGACAATATATTGTTTACACTGAATGATGTTCCATCGAAGTCTATTGAAGAAGATATCTTACGAGATTTTGATCTCTAAGTATAATACTTCTCGAGATTTGGTGTTGAGAAGCTTGTTTCAAGTATTGTGGACTTGTAAGCTTAAACCAAATAAGACACTATATATTTGTAGGATGCTTTATATTAAGGCACTACTTCCACGAATATGATAAGAACAAAGTAGTTGTTGCTAATCATAACGTAATCTTGTAGAATGATATTCTCAAGAAGAAGTAGTGGGAGCAAAGTGGGCATTAAAATAGTTTATGCGTCACTACAAGAAGTACTCTTATGGGAAACTTGTCACTCCATACATGGTACTTAGTGGGAGTTGAGCGAAACTTCATTCACAAGTTGTTTTGAAAGAAGTTTAATGGTACGCTCCTTCTAATGATGACTCAACCATCTCACGAGTTGATGATGTTTGAGAAACTCATGAAATATATGAGGAGTCAAGAACTCATTCAACAAATCGTTGTGGAAGAAGTTCATGAACCTCAAGTACCAATCCTACAAAAGATCAACGAGAGTTGATTTCCTAAGCCGTTTGGTGCATAGGTTGTCACAACATTCTCGTACTAAACATATGAGAATCCGTTGATAAACAAAGAAACGATGGAACGATCCGATTCCACATATATGGTTTGAATTCATATGATCTTTAAATAAAATCTATGTATAACAACAAGGTATAGACCTTGGTTGATGTTCATGAAGGAGCAATCCATCAAGAACGTTTAGATCTTCAAAAGGAAAGATCGACATGGATAATAAATCGACCATGTACAAAGCGCGGCTTCTCGCTTGTAGCTATGTCTAAGTCGATGACTAGTTGACTACGTACAAAGCACAACCTCTTGCTTGTGGCTATGTAAAAGTCAATAAAGATCATTCTAGCAATAGTTGTATTTCATATATATTGATATATGGAAAAACACATAAAACCGCCTTCTTCGTATGAATGAAGGAAGATGTTGTGCATTTAACACAAATCGAGGTTTATGTATTGCTAATAACATACGCATGCTTAAAGGATCCATTAATGGATTAAAGCAAGTGTTGTGGAGATTGGAATAAAAGTTTTGACAAGGAAGTCAAGGAGTTGAACTTCGTCAAAAGTATCTTGTATAAACAAGATATTCAGTGGGAGCATAATTGTATTACTTGTGTTGTTCAAGATAACAATTCATTAATTGGGAATAACATTAAGAAAATGAATATTGTCAAGATCTCTTTGGAGAATGTTTTCTCAAATGAGAACTTGGGCGAAATCACCTAATCCTAGGAAACAAAATCTATAAAGATAGATTATGATGGAAGTTAGGTTTGAGCAAATATGCATGTATCGACGAAGTGTTCTAGAAACACGAAAGTTACACTCCAAGAAAGGATGTCTAACTGTACGTCACATGGCATGACTTGAGTGTTTTAACTCGGTCTATTGCAACTCAATTCGAGAAAGTGCATGAAATAGTTCAAGCATTCTTTCATTATGAGTTTTATTGTGTATGCCATATTTATGCATATGCCCCAATGTGTAGTATCCAAAGGATATGACAAACAGTTGTCAAATGGATACAAGAGAGACACATTAGGACGATAGTCAAGGATATCCTCGAGTACCTTATGAGAAAGAGTGATATAATGTTTCATCTCTTAAGATGAAAGAGAGCTCGTGTAAGTTAATAACACTGATGCTAGTTTTTCGAAAGATTGATATAATCACAGTTGAAATACATATTTTGCTAAAAGGTGGTGTTGTAAGTTTAGAAGGTGTTCTAAATAGAATATTACAACCGTTTCCGTCACCAAAGCAAAATACATAGCAACTTGTGAAGCAATAAAAGAAGTTTATTTCGGATCGATTTCTTAGTTGAGTTATTATGGTTCTAAGCATCTCGAATCATAAATTACTCCTAAAGAGCCCAATGTTACATTGGAGATTCAAATATGATCTATAACGATATCACTTGATATCATATGATGGTGATCAAGAATATATATAGGAGTATATATATATATATGGTCGAACAATTTTTGGATAGGTTCGCGAACACAGCGAACACTCTAGCACGACCTCTACCTTGAGCAGTATACGAGATGCAGTTATGCATCCATACGTGGTGGACGTATGAGTAACTAGCTATAAGCGTATTATTTATTTTGAGGTCCGAGACATGTATATATGTAGATATATGACATTGTTCTCAATTCTTCGTTGGCTAGAAGTCACTACTGATTGACTCTAGGCCAAGTGGGAGATTGTTAGAGTTATGTCCTAGAAGTCAATAATTTAATGACTTAATTATTAGTTTATGTTTTGGATGAGATTTTATTATCTGTTCCTAGGTTTATTATTGACAGATCATTCAGGTTGAGGATCTGAATTGTAGATCTCTGTTGATCATTCTTTAGAATGACAATATAAATCTAAACGGTCCATAATCTTGATAGTTAACAAGGAACATTAATTATCTTATAAGATTAGTATGCAAGTTAAGTGATGATTAAGTTCTACAAATCATAGGTAAAGAGTTACCAACTTAATTGCATATGTGTATGTTATGGAACATAGCACAGGACTTGACCCATCGAAATAAACATATGGATTGTGTTATGTGTCATTGTTTATTTCGTTATGATTTTGGTTCTAAGTTTGAGATGTTTATCTTTTCCACATGAGGATAGGTTCAATAAATATCGTCTACCGCTGATTCCCGATAAGGGCTGCTATACGGACTTTATTTATGTTCTCTTGAATTGTGCGGGGAAAAGTTAATCATCAAGAAAACCGTATGTCCCTCATTAATTCACTTAGTGAGTGACGATATCTGTTTGGGCCCCTTGATGGAGATAGATTGTTTGCATGCAACTTTATACAATTATCTCTAGATCAAGAAACGTATAATCTGCAAGAATGACACACTCCTATCTTGGATTATACGATGATATCGTGTGACATAAGAATCAAAATAGGGAAATACATTTATTCTCTTATGCAGGATTGAAATATTGTAGCAGTACACTATTTATGCGAATTGGGAGTCATAACGTGTTGCTAGATACCGCTTATGATTATTGGAATTAAATAGCGATTTAATTCCATGTCCAACTTAGCATAAATCCTCAAAGGGTCACACAAAATAGAGTTTTAACCAAGACAATACATTATTTATTTATTCGCAATAGTGCGTATTGCGGAAATATGATAAGTTGATTAATTAATTATACACCGTTATAATTAATTAAGTCAAATGGATCATATAGAAATAAATTAATGTATTAGCTAATCCTAGAATAATTGTTAATTGGTTAATAATTATTTTAGTTCAACTCAATTTAATATAAATAGTTATATTAATTTATTGGGCCAATATATATGCATTAAATATATAGCCCGATTTAAGAGCATTTGGAGTAGCTTTTAATTAAATGAATTAGAGGCTTGTTTGAGTGAGTTAAGAGGCCCAAAAAGCCCAAGAAGGAGGCCGGCCTTGGTGGTAGGTAGAGTGGCATTTTATGTAAATAGTGGGTTGGTGGTAGGTAGGGATAATGCACTATATATAGAGATGTATAGATGCAAATTGTAAGCTTCTCTCTTCCCTAACCCTAGCCGCCCCCCTCTCTCCCTCTCTTGGCCGGCGCCACCTCACCTCCTCTCTCCCTCCATTAGCTCATGAGTTGAGCATATTCTCTCCACCTATTAAAATGTTAATTAAGGAAGAAGAGAGAATACCTTGGATTAGCTTTGTTCTAATCGAATCGCTAGCACGAATCGATTTAGACCTTGGTTAATCTCTAGGTGGACTCGAGGTGATTTGGAGACGAAGGAGAAGCACGCCATCGATTCCCATGCCGTAGGATCGAGCCCCGCGAATACGATTTCGCGGGAGGTATAATTTCCACCTTAATCTCTTTGTGTTAACTTGGCTTTTGTGCACGATTCGTTGTGTGTGTTGTTTCGATGGCTTAATTAACTTGTAATTAGCATAAAAATCGAAAATTACACACTTACTAACAATTAATGCCGCTAACCAATTCGTTTAGCAAACGGCAGAGAATTCAATGCCACTTATCATTTCGTTAAAATTTAACGATAAAACAGTTTAACGTTTAAATTGTTTCACGCGGTACATGAAAATTTAATACATAAAAATTTGATACAATTACATGAGTAAAATGCACAAATTCCATACAATATTGTTTCATCTAGAAAAATATCAAACATGCATAAAAATTCAATACATCAAAACAGCCCAAACAACAAGTTTAATACATCTTAAACAAACAAATATACCAATGAGGCAATGTCGCAATTGAACACAACATCAGTCCAATATACACAATTAAGGCCTAAAATCTAAGATTTCAAACTTCCTTCTCGAATTTACCAACCTCAAGTTCTCAACTCCTTTTTTCTCAGATAATCAATGATTCAGAATAATAGATAATCAATGATTCGAAAAAATAAAAAACAGAAAGCATCATCATTTAGTGAAAAAAGTTGAGACAAATAATATCTGCAAAAATAGAAGAAATAAAATCAAATAACAGAAAGGAAAAATTACGATATAGAATAAAATTTCATATTTTACCATAAGGCAAAGCAATCTGCAGTTTCCTCTTTTGGTCTCTTTGTCTCTCTCCTTTTTTTTCTTTTTCCTTTTCTCTTTTTCTCTGCCTCTCTTTCTTTTTTCTTTCTTCTGTTCTCCTCAGAGGTGCCGCTGAGAGAGGTCGGAGAGAGAGAAGACAAAAATTGATTGATTGAGGTGCCTCTCTTCTTGAGATTGATTACGCAAGAGAGGGAGCGAGATGGCTAGACATACGAGAGCCGATGGCGCTGCTTAGAGTTTCGAGAGAAGGAATAAAGGAGAAGACAGAGAGGCATTTGAGTAGTTGAGCGGCGATAAGAAGGAAATGGAGATGAAACTCTACCTCGAGTGGGTCGAAAAGGACTCAGGATATAAGAATATCCCCCTTAGATCCTCTATACTCCTCTCTATGTAATTATACTATTCTAACTTGGTAAAATAATAAACGTGAAAACGAAATAACGAAAACGAAATACCTTATACCGCTTACCGTTCCGTTTATATGTGTATTTACCAGTCTATTCTGTTTGCCGTTTCGTTTTATTAACGAAACCAATTTCACTGATGTTTACCGTTCCATTTAGTGGTAACGTCACGGAATAACGTTAAAATTTGTATCGTTGACACCCCTGGTCCATGTCCATAAAAAAATAATAATACTGTCTATTGCAAAAAGACTTCTGCTACAATAATCAAAATAGTACTAATAACAATGATAATAATAGTTTTACTTCTTGTTCTTGACTAGGTTATACTATGATCTTCTTTTTATATGCTTTGTTATGGTAGGTTTTAGTTGGCGAATTTTTGATAATTTAGTTTGCTAGTTTATATCGCATTATTAGAAACATTATTTGAGTCTGTAATATATTGGTTTTATCTTCAATGAATACGGTTGGTCGAAATACCAAAAAAAAAATGTAAATAATGATGATGATTCTTATTATTTATTATTTCATATAAGAACTTTTATAAAAATTTCGTTAAACGTATTTATTTATGGCATGTTATAGTTTACGTAAATGACAAGTAGGTCCCACTTCAATTCAGTGTATCCGGTTTGACTACAGCAATACCTTTCGAGCCAAGCAGTGACTTGTACTTTTTTTCTTCTTTTGGAAATTTGACTCGTACTTTTTACAGTAATATCTCAAAAAAAAAAATTTCCTTCAAATATCCTACGTGGAATAGCAAGTCGTTCTAGGTGATTATACCTCATAAAACGCTACTTAAATCCATCCCACTGCAAAATAAATAAATAAATAAATAATAACTCAATCCCACTGCAAGGCCCACATTTCAGAGTCGCTATGGCCTCCAAAATCAAAATGTGCGACAGGAGTGGTCAATGCTCCCTCCAAGTAAACATTGCATTTACACCCAACTAAATTCAAACTACCGAAAATACCCCCGAACGATCTGCGTTTGTCGTGTACCCGTTCTGTTACGAGGCCTTGCTTTCCGAAAATCAAACACAAAAACCGGGTCCATCATTTCAAACGCAAAATGGTCACTGAACTTCCGGACCCACCTGTTTGGTCTATGTAGATCTGGTGTAGTTACAAAGGTTCTCATCGGCTTCCCGATCGGTATTTAAAAATTTGAATCGTCCTTCTTCGCTTTTCCACCCCGCGTTTATAAATCCATCCCTCCAACCTTTCTCTCTCTCTCAGTCTCTCTCTCTTTATGGGACTCACTCTCTCCAGCTACTATCAGTGGCTTAATCCATTCAATTCAAAACTGAGTGTAAAAGAAGAAGAGAAAGCGATGTTGACTTACTACAGGAAGAGAAAGAGAGGAAGCAAGATCGGAGAGATTTTGAAGTACTACACGAGGAGAACGAAGAGAGGTTGTGCGAGACAGAAGGAGGAGATCGTTCTTCCAAGCTGTAACAAGAGAGGGAGAGAAGAAGGACATGGCGATTCTGTCAAGGAAGAGAGAGCTGTCAAGAAGGAGAGAACAATCGCTCCTTGCAGCTCACCTCGTGCCTCCTTTCTCTCTCCTCATTCCACCTCTAACTGGTTTGAATTTCTAAATCTCTGTTTTTTAAGTTGAATTTTCGTTTATTTGAATTAGATTGAGTTAGATCCGATCTGATTTGTATGAGCTTCGATTTACAGTTTAGAATGTGTAGATTATTGATTTTGTTCCTCTTTGAGGTAGTTCATTCTTTGATTTCTCTCAGCTAGGTTAATTTCGTGATTAATTGGATTTAGATGACGTCAGATCGGATCTGAGGTGATATATGAGCTTAATTAGTTAAGATTTACCAGTAACTTCTTTTGAATTGAATTTTCCTCTATAATTGTAGCTTCATATGTGATTTAGATAGTCTTTTTAGAAGCTTGTTTCATACATGTAGGCCATTTGTGAGCATGATAAGATCTGCTCACCTAATGAACATTGTAGAATTCTGTTAGGATTTACTTTTTAGTTCAGAAATTGTTACTATCTGTTAAAACTTAGATTTTCTTCTCGAAATTCACTTCAATATTTGATTCAGATGGAGTTAGATCCGATCTGAGATTATATTTGAATTTTAACTATTTTGTTTTCTTCATAGATAAATTTGTGTTATATTTGTTCGGATGAAATGATATCAGATCTAAGGTGACAGATGAGCTTAACTGGATAATAGTTATAGAAACTCTGTCTGAAATGAATTTTCTACAATGCAATATAGCATGATTTGTGATTTAAGATTTGCTGTGATCTCCTTTTGTTACATACATATAATGATATCAGATTTAATGCTTGTTACATACATATAGGTCACATAATGAATATTGTAGAATTTCATTAGGATCTGAATCATGCATCATAATTAGTTTCAGTGAGAAAGCTGAATGTACCTTTTTGTTCAGAATTGTTACTATCTGTTAACATTTAGGTTTGCTTCTTAAAATTCAGTTCAGTCTGACTTGAAATTTAGATTTACATAAGCATTATACTTATTTCATGGCATGAACATAATTTTATTCATTTATTTCTGTTATTTATCTCTATTCAAGAATAACAGGAGTTCATGTTTCTGCTCTTTCCTTGTACTAAAGCTAGTTTATGTTATTAGAGTTCTCTGTCAAAGTATCAGCTTCAGTTTTGAATTTGATCTGAACATCTCGAAATGGAGCATTGGAGCTGATTTATCTCTCATTTTTATCAGTTACTTCTTATATAGTGTTTATATTTAAACCTCTTTATGATAATGACAAGTATATATTGCATTACCATCTGTTGTAGCATTAAGCACCATTCATTTTTCATTTTCAATTTTAGATTTAAATTGCATTTTATTATATGTTCCAATCAGATCCCTTCCATCCAATCTAATCAAATAACATTTTATCTATCTGAAATTTCTTGTTTAATATCATCACAATGGCAGCTATGACATGGATCTGTGGACAGAGGTTGCAAAACACATGGATGGAAGAGAACTGCTAATGTTGAGCTTCACTAACAGATGGTTCAACCATTTTATCTCTGAAGATTATATATGGAAGTATGCTTGCCTACGCGACATGGGGATTCCAGCTCCTTGTCCTGTGTCCTTTCCCTGGAAGGAGATCTATGCCTCTTCTTTTGGTATTGATTTATTTTCTTTTTAAGTAGATCTTGTTGTTCTTTTGGTTTAGTCCGATTAGATCCATGAATATTTCTGATTGAAGCTAAGTTGTATGAACTTTTTTGGTGGTATATAAAAAGTTGTGCTATTAAATAATTTAATAATTTAATCAGGCGAACTTTCATATGATTAATTTTACCTGTCGAGCTGCTTGTTTGACTTGTAAGTTGAGGAAGTATTTTTATAATTTAATCTCAGTACTCAAAACTAACAGATGCTCTCTATTGACAGATGGTTCTCACTCATTCTGCTTTCGCCAACAGGATAAGCATATGGGTTTGTCTTTTCCCCTCAAAAGAAAATTTACATTCTACACAATCAAAACCTCATTTCAGAAGAACTTGTTTGTAATTCCTGTGCAGATTGGATGCGGATTGGGTCTTTCTACCTGGACTCCCCTTTTGTGCTTTTGACAGAGACATTATCACTCCCCAGGAGGCTACCCAGGCCAGGCAGTGATGTTAAGCGCTCAATTGAGTTAACTGGCACATGCTCCTTGACCAATGCCAGGACTGGCATCTGGATAGCTGGTACAATCTTACTCAAAACTAAACAAAAGAGTATTAAAACAAATAAAAAAGCATTTTCCCTGTCTTGTGATGCTTCAATTTAGAAACCTTGCTATCAGTGCAGTCAGTAATTTCTAATTTTTCGTTTCTGTTTCATTTTGCAGATCTCCAATTGGTTCGCTGCCCTGTGTGCAACCTTGAAACATGCGAAGGTCAGATAATGCAATCACCACCCTCTTCCTATCTTCAAAAGAGAATATTTTTGTTTTCAAATAAAGGGGAGAAAATCAGAGGGAATTTACATCTCAAATTACAGCTCTTGTTCTTTCATCAAATATTTTCCTACTTAACTGACCTCAAAATGTAGGAACAATGCAAGTACTGGATACAAGACATGTGGAGTTGTTCCTGGAGGAAGACTACCTGGATGAGACCTTGCAATATGAGGAGATCGGCAGCAACCGCATCCCTGTTCCTGCTGCCGCTGCCATTGGTGGAATATTTGACCTGACAAACCTCTCCTCTCCTAGCACTGCCAGTACAATTACTTAAAATGAATTACTTCTTTATATTTCTATTAAATATCTTTGTGATCTATCAATAACTTGCTATTAAATAGTTTCTGATATATGTTTATATATTAAATTATTTGCAGAGATTTTGAATCCAAAGTCCTGGATTGGACCACCCACTGACTGGCAGCCCAAAGCAAAGATAGGCTCCCATGCTGTAGCTGTTAACACCAATCTCCAACCAAACGACGGTAATTCAAATTATTTAATTCTAGTCTAAATTTAGCTTAATGTATGTTATAATATTCTTTAATCTAGTTACTCTGAAATATTCTTGTCCTTAAAGAGGAACATTTGACTATTAAATGGAAATAAATTATTCAGCACTTAAGAAAAAAAGGAAATTGAATTATTATGAGGGTGCCTCTGTAAATATGTCTAACTTTGTTTCCTTGCCCATTTTCAGGAATTTTTGTGAGGTATCAGGTGATGAAAGACAACAATGGGAAAGTGGTCTCAATCAGGATCTCACAGCAACTGATATAAATTCTTAATTTCCTTATTAATATAGTTTAGTTAAAAGATTAGGTAATACTCACATAAGCCTAATAATATAAAGTAAAGGGACATATACTTACCAGTATACCAATACCATACATCTCAGGTTGTTGTAATTTGTTCACCTCTTTTCAATACTTCTTCCCTATTGCATCTTGGATTGTTGTCATTCGATTGGGGATTATAGTTCCAATTAAGAAAGGTTAGGTTAGGTTGTTTCTGTCTTAGAAACATTTTCCAGAATTTAAGGGTTCTGTTATCTTTCTTTGTTTGTTATTAATATTAATTGCTTGTGTTTTAGTAGTATCTTCAGAATAAGACGTGTTCTTTATTTTAATATACTGTGAATGATCATGGAACTGTATATTAGACACCTGAAAAATTCGAAAGAATGGTAAAAACTAAAAACTAGAAAGAAGCTCACCTAACGGCAAAAAGTTTGTAAACTATCATCTGGGCCTACAAATGGGCTTATAAAACTAAGTCAAAGGAATATTATCATATCATAATATCTAGGCCCAATAATTTATCTTTTTGACTTTTTCCTTATTTATTCTTTTTAACGACATAACTTGGAAAAATATGCATAGTTTATTGAATTATTGATTGTGGATCCATGTCAACTGCTACGTTCCAACAAGAGACACAGGAAACTGAGTTAGGTCGATAACAATACCATCAACCAAAGTGCTTTTTTTTTTGTCATTATCATCCTTAGTACTTCAATTTGTATAAAGATGCTCAAATTAACCTACTATTGGAACATTGAGTTGCACGAGCTAATAAATTAAGCTCAGATCTTCTGTTACTCAAGCATACAGCAATATACTGTTCTCCTAAAAACGGAACTTAGGAGTTAGTATTACTCTCTCAGAAATTCTAGAAAAAGAATCAATTAGTTTCATCTCCTCTTCAATTAATGCAAAGCCAAATTCAGACCTAAAATGTAAAGCAAACATCAATTTTATCTCTATTCTTCTTTTTGTAATTACGAACTTTCTGTCATTTAACTATAATTCGAACCCGTATAGTTCAAATTAGTGTATTTGATCCGGTTCAATTGAAACATTCCTGATCTGTGCCATTTCAAGTTCATGTCGTTATCAGATCCAGGTCATCAAGTTATGTTTTGAATCGTCTATAGTTCGATTTATATATAAATTGTTAAATTCAGATCATTCAGATTATGCTCTCATAATTTCGACTAGAATTTATTTTGGGGTCACGAATCACGGTACATCTCATGTCAGGTCAATTGTTTCGGATGTGATTTCAAATTGGATCAAATCGGATTCCAATTTCAACATTCCAAACAAATCACGCCGATACTTTATCGGATCGGATTTGCGAATCGTAGTCTTTAATTCTAAATAAATCATTCTTGGACCTATAAAAACGCAGTTTGACCTACACCTGCATAAAAACTTCTCTTCACGCAAAAATGCCTTTCTCACGTACCTTTTGGAGGTTTATGATAAACTATTAAACTGTCAAACTCATGCCTTTGACGCCCCCCCCCCCCCCCCCCATGTGCTCCCTCTTTCTTTTCTTACTCCTTAATTTACTGCTTTATATATAATTATTTATTTTCTACTGTGTATGGAGCAGTGCAAAGTGCAAACCTAATCCCACTACCACTAGTATTAATTCCTATTTGTTCTCTGTTTGTATATTATATAAGGCCTAGAGGCCTTTAGTTAGCACTTTCATCTCCCCTTCTCACATTTCTCATCTCTAGTAGTACTTCTCTACTAAACATCTTGTTTGTATTTAGATCTCTCTCTCTCTCTCTCCATGGGAAATTTTCTACCAAGCTTGGTCCATTGTACCAATGTACCAACAACACCTTCAAACCTTGCAAAGCAAAAGCTCCATTGCTATACAGTTATTCTAAGCAGGCTGTACAAGTTCAAGAGGTCAAAATCAGGCTCCATTCATACAATTGACCAAAATAACAAAGGAGATAGTTCAAGGGCTACTAGCACTACTACAATAGATGACGAAACAAAAGCTAGTCAAGAGAAAAGAGTTATTCGAGTAAAGGTGCTGCTAACGAAGAAAGAGGCGGCACAGTTGCTATCGATGTCGGTTAAAGGAGACAAGACGATCGGCCAGATCATGAGCGAGCTCAAGAAAAAGGATGTTCATGAAAAATCATTCTGTTCAAGAAATGGTGTGTGGCGTCCGGTACTCGAAAGCATACCGGAAGAGTTGGTAGAGAGTGCATGATTAATAAAACCTTTTAACATACATATATAAAAGGTGTACTAATTCTCATGGAGAGATGTTTGTTCTCATGTTAGTAGTTTAGGACTTTAGTAGAATGGGATGAGAGGAGAGAAGCACAGCTAGAGTTGCATGCTCACCCTCCCATTATTGGTTGAATAGGAGATGATGTTTTATTAGGTTTTCTCCTTGGTTTTCGATTTTTTTTCTTTTTTATAGAGAGGAACTTTCTTGTTTGTTTTGTCCTGATGCATATGCTGAGTGATTGAAAAGAAGACAAATCATGAAAATCAGTGGAATGTGTACAAAGAGTACCTCATCTTTTTTTTTTTTTTATAGAAAATATCATGGATATATATTACTTCAAATCAGTCATGCCACATCTTGGAAGACGTCCGTACGTGGTGTATGATCCAAAATTATCAGAACGCAAAATTTTATTTATAAAACAGTAAAATGATAAAATTAAGAAAAAAGAATGATGGGAAGTTCCTACTAACTACATACCAATAATTAAAAAGATAGTTATAGATATATTTAGTGCTTTTGTTTATGCAAGGAATAGACAGGAGCGCATGTGGGTTTGTTGTTCTCCGGGGTACCAGACAAGTGAAGTGGGTTAGGAAAAGGGAATCTAATTTCTGAGCAACTCTCGTACGTGCTGACACTAAACTATAAAACAAACGCTTATTGGAAATCGGAGGAATTTACGGACTACGTTGAATTAATGGTAGTCATCACCACATGATTTTTTCTTTAAGATGATATATATATATTGATCTTTATTTTTTTTAAATGAACAATATTGTATGCATGTTATGGTTTGCATGTGTTAATTAAATTAAATTACATTTTGCAATTAAAGGTATTCAACATTTCAATTCATTTACAGGACCAGTTACAGTGGCATGCATAAAGGTGTCAACAAATAAAGATCATCGTCAATTGTCTGACACTAGATCGATATGGAACAAATTGGATCCAAACTTTTACATATATAGCCGAAAAAAAAAGAAATAAATAAAATAATTGTACCCTGACATTCACAAACAGAATACAAAAAAAATCACCGGTGATAAATTGCCATACATCGAATTTTGATTCCAAAGCATAAAATTTTTATAATTATTTTGAACTTAAAATACATTTGTTTATGATTTCAGAGATAAAAAATTTTAAGATAGCTAGAATATTATAATTATTTTGAATTAAAACAAGCATGTGTTTATGATTGTTTGATGATGATATATTTCTTTCGTCCTACTAGTCTACTACAATTCTATTTGCATGCTGTGGTGTGCACTAACCAAAATTACCTTTTGAGATTAAACGGTATTAAACTCATTTATTAGATCTGCTACAGTAACGGGAACGTGTCAATAAATAAAAGAGCAAAGCTTGTTTACAAATCAATTGTTTTAAAAAAAATAAGGTGTGTCTGAACACGGCACGACACGACACGGTATAGAGGTGGTACGACACGGTAAAACACGGACACGACACGGCACGAGAACTTAAGCGTGCCGTGTTTTTAGGCGTGTCGTGTCCAACTTTGATGGAATAGACACGGCACGGCACGGCAAACGAATTGTCTAGACACGACACGACACGGCACGACACGAAACACGGCACGACACGACACGAGACATGGCACGACACAACCTAAGAGACATAACAAGTTATAATCAGGATAAAAAATAGTAAATATTACGAAATAATAAAAAAAAATTCTTATATTGTCTATTTTTAAGGATAATTTTATAGTTTGAATGCCTATTTCACCCATAAACATAAGTATATAATTATATTTTATGAAATTCAATTGTGTTCAAACACGACACGGTACGACACGTTTAAAGAAGACACGACACGACACGAGAACACGAGGCGTGCTGTGTCCTTAGGTGTGTCGTGTCCATCTCTTAGAATTTAGACACAACACGACAAGATACGTGAAATATTTAGACATGACACGGCACGACAAATGATTAGACACGGACGTATTTGACACGATACGACATGACACGGCACGTATTTAGAATACTAGATATATGGAACATATTAATTGGGTTCAAACTCTTACCCCAGCCAAAATAAGAAAACATATTGGACCATGACATTCACAAAAAACACAATAAATAATAATAATAATAATAATAATAATAATAATAATAATAATAATAATAATAATAATAATAATAATAACAACAGCAACAATCATAATCATACTCATAATAATAATAATCATCATCATAATCATAATCATGAGGGATGATTTGCGTTGAATCCAAAGCCAGTTTATAGGGAGGGGCGAAGTCAACGTACCATAATTTTGGATGAAAAAAAATGCATGGTGGAATATGCCTTTATAGTTATTATGAATGAAAACGCATGTTGAAATCATATTCTAGAAGAAAATAACATAGTAATAATTTGAGAACATTTAACATGCAGTTTTACAATTTGTTAAAATGTGGCAAGTGCATGTCCTCCATTCTTATAGCGTCCGTCGATCTCTCTTTAATGTTGAGAATATTAGCTAGATAAATATGGTATAATTGTTCTTTGTTCAATAGTCCAAGAATCCCAAGATAACGCGAGAAAATATTTTTCGATACACTTTTTTACAATTTTAATGCTAATGTGAAAATTAAAATATAGACGAATAGAATGTGGCAGTTAAAAGGAGTTCGACTAATGTTGTAAAAAATGATGGCACAAATGTCTCATTATTGTTCGTTATTGTTTTAAACTGTAAGTGTAAAATCAAAATTTGGGAGTTCAGATTACACTTTGTTAAAAAAAATAATAGAAAATTAGAAGGAGAACAAAAAAATGATTGCTCAAATTTTAGCCATTCGATTTTCAGTTGAAAAGCTTCCGGAAATCGTGGGCCTCCAGAAGCCTCAAAGGGGACCATGCATGATTTCTTTGAGATAACTTTCTTCCTTTTTTAGCTCTTTTATGCCAAAGTGGTTTAATTTCGTTTCTTCCTTTTTTAGCTCTTTTATGCCAAAGTGGTTTAATTTCGTTGCAAATGCCTTTTTTGAGGTTAGTTACGTGGTCAGAAAATGGGCCCCACAAGGTTTCTTAAAAATGGACTAAAGGCGCACGCTTGTCCTCCCCGTTTAGCCGTTTAGGACCTGCCTTAGTAGTTAGTAGTTAGTACCAAACGTCCCAATAGCGCAGGGGCGAAGCCAGGATTCGGTGGCGAGGGGGGCCGAGGTCAAACTTCGGAGTTGTTCGGTCGACCAATATGTGACTGAATACATTAAAATTGATAGAAAAAAGACATTTTTTATATTATGCAAGAAAGTTTAGAGAGATGGAATCTCATTTTTACTAGGCTACTAAATTTACTCTAGAAGGAAAACTATTGAACTTTGTATTAACTAGGGGGAGCCCAATCATAACATTCCCTTTAATATACAAAAAACAGCGTGGGCCTGGCCCTCTTGGGCCACCGTGCTGGCTCCGCCCCTGCAATAGCGGCGCTTTAAACTTGCCATGTCGGCGCATGTTTATCAAATATGCCACATCCCATATGTTAATGACATGTATACAGGGACGGATTTACATTCATTAAAGGGGTGTCAATGTCACCTCTATTTTTTAGAAATAATAGTACTAATATTAATATTTTTAGCTAAAAAATGTAAATTTGTTATATGCACCACATGTTTGAACCCCCAAAATATTTAGATGATTTTTCATTGTTGAACCCCATATTTTTATAATATAATTCTTTGAGAACTTTTTGGAAGATTAACAATTTATTTGCAAAAGTGTTATGTTACCATAATAAAATGAAATTAGTTACACTTATTGTTACTTCGGCTATCGTTTTTGGGCCTCGTAGCCCAACCAGGTAACAAATGAAATTTATCCTAATCAGTAATCACTTCAGTAAATCAGAAAAACAATCGAAAAAAGAAAAGAAAATAAAGTTATTCAGCGATGCTTCCTTTCTTTCCTCAATTTATTTTACCTATTGAAAACTAAACTCTAGCGATTCTCTCCTCTTTGTGACTTGCGAGAACAATCGAAAAAAATTTTATCCAAAAACTTCGCTCCTCTGATCATCATTTTCTCTTTTATTTTTTTACCTTTATTTTAGCTATATTATATTGAAAGTTTGGTTTGAAAGTTAAATTCGTGTCTATAACAAGTCTAAAATATATCCGATTTTAGTTCGAATTATTTCATTTTTATGACAGTTGACTAAAATAAAAAAATATTTGCAGTTGTATTATTTTTTGGAACTTTAAGTAATGGATGTTTGATGGAAACATGTATTTTGTTTAATTATTATGATTAATATTTCAATTTTGAAGTAATGGATGTGAAATGAAGATATAGAGTCAAAGCGACTTGACGAATAGCTCCGTCAAATTTGATTAGATCTCAAATTCAAAACTTCAATTGATCAATTCAAACACTCAATATGTTCTTCATATTGAAATTTTCTTGCATGACAAATTTAACAGTTTTTTTTTATTTTTTAAAAAGTATTTATTAGGATTTTCAAAATTGTAAAACTAATTAGATCGAAATTTTTCAAAAATTTTCAAATGTACAATTTGATTTTAAAAGAGATTTTAATATGAAAATCATATTGAACGGTTTGGATTGGTCATTTAAACTTCCGAATTGAAATTTGGTCGGTTTTGACGAAACACTTCGTCCATATCATTCTGACTATAGCATTTTCCATTTAAACATTAATATTTAAGTGAACCCCATTTCAAAATTTTCTGGCTCCGTCACTGCATGTATAGAAAATTTAAATTTTAGAAATGCCGTTTTAATTATATCGTGTCCAAAGAATGAATTTATGCGCATCACACGTCTAAATATAGCTGCCATGCAAGCGTTTGAAAATCCTTTAGCAAAATTATATATATATATATAGAGAGAGATCAAACCCGTATGCTAGAGTCGTTTCTGAAAATCTAAAATTCAAACAGTCGATCCAAACCGTTCAAGTTGTTCTCCATGTAAAAATATCCTTCAAAACCAAATTTTACATTTTTTTCGAATTTTTTTGCTATATATTATGCTATTTTCAAATTGAAGGGCCATAAATACTCCTTTACAACTCATTTACAATGTTTTTTTAAAATAACATAATATATAGTAAAAAAATTCGAAAAAATGTAAATTTTAGTTTCCAAGGAGATTTCAATATGAAGAACAATTTGAAAGCTTCGGATCGACTGTATGCTTTTTAGATTGTGAGAAACGACTCCAGCATACGGGCTATCTATATGCTGGAGTATACTTTAGCCAATCTATATATATATATATATATATATATATATATATATATATATATTTTAATAAAACACAAGTATAGATTTCAGAATTAAATTATAAGGAAATAGGAAAATAATTTTTTGTACAATTTGTTTTCATAATAGAAGATAAATTAAATTGAGCAAAAAATTTCAAAAAGCCAATTGTTGTGTCGATTTTTAAATATAATTGTGTAATTGTAAAAAGGAAAAAGAAAAATAATAATTGTTCGGTCCTATTTCATACCGTTTCATTTTATATTTAGAATTTAGTTGTATTAATTATGTTGTACCAAAAACTACAATGCATGAACATAACATATATAGTGGTACAAAACTTCGACACATCAGCACAATACGTTTCAGTAGCAATGCCATCTATTGGGCCTGAATACACGTATAAATGTATAATGCGCTGAATCGATATCCTCTGCCGTAACTGCAGAGAACAGTTCTACATTACTATCGTCTCATCATTAGATGTCCCGTGATCAATATCAGATTCGTACCGTTTGTAAATTTTAACTGTCGAGATTAAATCGAACGACTATGATAAACAATAGAAGAGAATTTGGTCCATAATGTGCTATGTAAAATGTGTCCATGCCAAACTGAAAAACTATAGACGAAAAATAAAAGAGACCAACTTGGCAACTTTTCAATTTTTTGTGCCCTCAATGTTATGGATATATTTATTTGTTTTATTTATGTTATTGTAAACTTCTTTTGAATAACAAAGAAGGAAGACAAATATAAAATGAATTAGAAATTTGGCTGTACCCCTTTCAAAATGAATAAATATATAAACAAAAACCTCATTATTACTCATCCATTAACTAATTCAGTCATAACTCATAAGTCACGTTTTAATTATGGAACTTGAAATCCTAAAAATTTTAAACAATGGTTTTGTAAGGGAACATTTTTTTTTGGGGCCTATAGCTGAGCTGGGTATTGATATTACTTTTCCTTTGACAGCCACTTTCAATGTTTCTAAAAACAAATTAATTTAAGCACTCTTAGTTTAAAAACAAATTAAACAGAAGGATGAATGCGTTTACTTGGAAAAGGTTCTCCGAGATATCGTCGGCATCCGATTGTCTGCGGTAATCACTGTGTGACGATCCATATCGGCAAACACGTCATGAATTCATCAGCCAAAAATAGAAACGGTAATATATTATTGATTTAAAAATACATATAAGCAGGGGCGGATCTACCACCGGGGCGGGTGGGGCTATAGCCCCACCTCACGCCGTCGAGCCCTTGGAGTCCATCTTTAGCCCCAGCTAATTTTTTCTGCCATTAGAGCACTCAAAAGTGGGGCTGAAGACTTAAACAGAGGTTGTTAGACCCACCTAAATATTTTTTCTAGATCCGCCACTGCATATAAGCAAGATGTACCTTAAACAGTTACACTAATACTAGCCCTCCATAAATAGAGATGAAAGAGGTAGAACAATGAAACATATACATAACAACGAGGAAATATATGCAAAGAAAGAAATTTTGCTTCAAATGGAATCATCAATATTTGAAAAGCCCGAATTTTTTATTCTTATTATCGATTTTTAACTTGACAGCAATAAACCAAAATCATAATATTATTTCAGATGCACTGATTCTTATGTTGACAATCCATAAGAGGAAAATTATCTACAAAGTCAGGAGATTTTTTATTGTCATGAGGCTTTAATTGTTTATTATTACATTTGTTTATAATCATTTTTGTTAGTTTTTTAAGTTCAGATGGTGAATGTCGACAAACTATAATGATATTAAAAAGAAATCAAAGTTTACAAACAAAAATAAGTAGATGGAAGAGAAAGGATAAGGATACAATAATAAGAATAAGCTAAAAAGAGTATGAAAGCAACCAAAATGTACTTAGAAGTTTAAACATTCAAATCATATTACACTAATTTATCTACAGTCTACAAATACAAAACAGAGTACATAATCACATTAAGCTAAATTACAACATATCTTTAAGCCAAAAACAATAGAAAGAAATACAACAAACCCAAAATCAAATCAAAGCTCCATTACGATCTGAACCATCTCAATCGACAAAACCAAAAGTTCAAAACTCTAAAACCTCGTGACTTTCTTCAATTTTTTCCAATTTGGGTTTCCATCCAATTTGAAGTTTAGCCTTCTTTCTCTTATCTCTCTTTTCTCCCATCTCCACTAATATATCATCTATTCCCTTCTCTCCTTTCTTTAGCTCCATTACAAGAACGTCTAGTTCTTTTTTTGTAACAAGCAACTTCACTCTTAAACATCTCTCCTCTGAATCCATACAATCTCCATCTCTTCTCTGTTGTTCTTCCTCTGATCCAAACATTTCCATGCAATTTCCCATTAGTTTCTCTTTCTCTCAAGCGCGCACGCGCACTCACAAACACACACTTTATGGACAGAGCTTTGGTTTACTATATTTTTGGGGTTCACTGGTTCTCTTTATGTATTAAATTAAAGGCAGTAATATGTACGTAACTATTAATAATTATTGGAAGAAAATGTTGGCGATTTCAAATGCAGCGTATTTATTGCAAGGGAAAACGTCCCGATACGTATCCCCAAGACTTGGCTACTAAAAATTAATTTTGACTTCTGTTGCTTGTTTTTATTGTTATATATATATTTTTTTGAGAAAGGTAACGTATTCGATATAAAAATAAAGCTAGATATAGCCCTAGCTTCCCTTATATTTTACAAACAAATCGCACAAACTTTGCAAAGTAGATTATATGGTGCTCGATTTTTTTTCTTCTTTTTACAACTTTGCGCTTTAGTAATTTCATTGGCCTTTTCTTCTTGGGTGCGTTTGGATAGGTGTGGGAAGAAGGGAAGAAGGGAAGAAGTGGGAAGAAGTATTGGGAAGTGTGTAACTTTGTGAAGAGTTTGAATTGTTTATAATTTTTTTTCTTCTTCTTCCTTCTTCTTCTTCTTTCTTCCAACGATCCAAACGCATCTAAGAAGAAAAAATTGTATAACCACATGTTAAAAGCAATAAAAGCTGAAATATTTTCCTCTTCGTTATCAGAATAAAAGGTGTAATAAATTGTTTTTTATATACTATGGTCATAATAAAATTGTTTTTGTCACAATTAGTCACTATTTTCTTGTATGCGAAATTCCCCGCTAGTTCATATCAGATTATTTTATTAATTTAGAATGCAATTGTTTCAAGACATCATATTTTGAAAGAACGAACAAAAGAAAGTATCCACTTCATAAAGATAAAGGATGTTATACTTATTCAAAGGTTTTCACTAATAATTTTTCCTCATAACTGTATCCACTAATTAAAAATAATTATTTAGAAAGTCAACATTATTTGATATATAGCGTTTGATAGATAAGCCTGAAGCAGCCCCATTTTGTTTAATATATATAACCAGAGAAGCTTGGCTTCCCTAATTGGGGCGCTTTTGGATTATATATATATACATAGAGAGAGAGAGAGAGTTTAGCTACGGTGAGTCGCGACTCACGGACCCTCCGGTGAGTCGCGACCAAAACTCCTACATCTAGATCAAAATGACCAATCCAAACCGTCCAATATGATCTCCCTATTGAAATCTCCATGTAGACCGAATTTTTTATTTTTTTGAAATTTTTAAGTATTTTTTTCGGATTTTTAAAAACTGATGTTTTTGAATGGTTCAGAACCAATTAGATTAACGATTTTCTAAAATTTCAAAAAAATACTTAAAAATTTCGAAAAAATGAAAAATTTGGTCTATATGGAGATTTCAATAGGGAGATCATATTGGACGGTTTGGATCGGTCATTTTGATCTAGATCTAGGAGTTTTGACCCTCCGGTGAGTCGCGACTCACCGTAGCTAAACTCTATATATATATAATGGCTAATGTGCCATAGATGGCACAAAGGGTCATGTGCCATAGAGTCGTTTTTCGAGATCCAAAATCCAAATGCTCAATCCAAACCGTTTAAGTTATTCAGCATATTAAAATACCCTTTGAGACCAAATTTTATATTTTTTCAATTTTTTCTGCTATTTATTACGATATTTTTTTAAAAAAACGTTATAATTAGAGTATTTCAGACCTTCCAATTTGAAAATATCAAAATAAATAGGAAAAATTTAAAAAAAATGTAAATTTTGGTCTCTAATGGTATTTCAATATGGTGATCAATTTGAATGGTTTAGATTGACCGATTAAATTTCGGATCTTAAAAAAGACATCTATCGCACTTTAGCCCACCTCTGTTTATATAACCAAAAAATCATCCTTAAGACCTTAACACATTCGAATAATTGTTCCTGTATAATTCTCTAGGCTTCGGTCTTTAATTATTTATGTTCGTTTTCACAAGCAAATACATGTAAATTAATTCGTATAAATTCATTCGGTACAATCTCATATTCTCATGTCAACTAAATGGGTCTTGATTATTTGAGTCATATTATATCCAAAAAAGACTAAATATTTTTTTGTCTCCCATCAAAAGGGTAAGGCAAAGAGCCTAATTCAAAATGCAACATGTTCATCACACATGAAAGAATGTGCCAATAGTAGGACATGATTTCGGGGTGCACAAAAGGTGGTCTATATCATAATAGAATGTCCTATATATGGACCGTTTTGTGTGGCCCCAGTGTGGCAGTGGGCTGTCTAAGGCCAGGCAACAAGTGAGCTCCGACTTGATGGCTTGATGCTACAAATTGGATACACAAAAGTCCTCGTCTGGGGCCCAGAAACAGTATTACGAACATTTATTGAGACCTAAAAGTTAGCTCTTGTTAAAATGTTTGTATGTCATTGCATATTTATTACCGCAATATTATTGTCTGGTCTGAGAACACCTGCTCCTATCTCTGTCTGTTTTTTTTTTTTAAATTAATTCCGAAGTTTAATGATATAAATCAGAGAAGCAGCAAGATTTTTTTTTCCACACTGGAATAAAAAAAAAAAAACATAGTTAGAAACTTAGAATAGTAATTTTTTCCCCCCAAAATATTTGGAGAAGCTGATAAAGCCTTTGAAAAGGTATACAAAACCCAAAAGCAAGACTTGGTCTAAAATTGACATGTAATACTTTTATATGTTGTAGTATATATACTGCAGATAAACTCATATTTATAGTTTGTATGGTTTTTGAATCAATATTTATATACATCCGAAACGTAGCCTTAACCTTAGCAAATACTACGATTCCTTTAATTTTCTAGCAATTAAATATGTGCTAAGAAATTCAAAGTTCCATGGTAAGTCAGACGTGGCAAAAAACAATAAAAATGATACAAAAAAACAGACCTCCCACAATTAGTTATTAAGTTTCTGCTCCTCCTGAAAAAAATGTATATTAATGCAGCCATTGTCATTGTTTTCTAAGTACATGCAAAACCGTACAAAATTAGGAATACTGGTCCGGGTCAAGCCTATTTTAATGTCCGAAACTTTACCAATACTAAAGTACAGACGTACAGTGTTAACAATAAAAAATTGAAAACATTAGAAATTTCCTAATTGAAGCTTGAAACTTATTAATTGCAGAATCAAAACTATTCTACTGATTTCGAAGTTATGCAATTAAAATCATAAATGAATAGTCTTATAATTTTTATAGTAAAAATCATTATGACTGTGTTTGGATGAGCCTAGGAATAAAAAAATAAATTTTTTCTACTCCCAAATTTATTATAAACAATTCAAACTCTTCACAAAGTTACACATTTCTCAATACTTTTTTTCTTATTCCTCTTATTCCCAGTTTCCACACCATCCAAACGGAGTCTACATAAAGAGCTAGTACATCAAATTTAACTTGGTACCTCTTAATATATAATTTTTTTAAAAAGTAATTCACACAATTTCCAGTAATATGAATTCGAAAAGTACTGAAGATAGTATCAACCCTGACCCAATAAATCTGTGTCAGAGCCAACATTTTAGTTGAAACATTATTGTTTAGGGGTCAAACAGGATGATGAAATTATTCATATGAGCCACAAATTGCTGGTACGAGTACGAGGGGATAAAAGAAAAAGGATCAGCACAACTTCAGCAATTATGAAATGAGGTTAACACTTTGACACGTATAATATTCTGAAGCAATGAATAAAAGTGTCACATTATATATCCAAAAACTATTATTGTACATTGCTGAATCGACATTAATAAATAAAATATTATAAAAATAGCATAAAAATAAATATGCTCATTAAAAACCGGACCATTTGGACAAGTTTGTTCAGGAGTGATTCTAACATTTCTATCTGAAACTAACGGTATATTTATCTGAGCCAGTCAATGATAATTCTATTCTATTTAGTGAGAAATATAAAACGGATGAAATAAAACGAAATATGGCTGGATCTGAGGAGCCTATCTAACATGCGACAAAACATTACAATTCATGGAAGCAAAGAAGACATTTTCATTTGTTTGTTATGAAGTGTGAACCTAGAATGCACTGTTTGGGCCGTGACAGAAATATACAAAGTTTAACAACATCTCACCTAAACTATGGTGCTATGTTAAATCGACCCTTCTATCTATCAAGTCCATTTCAAAGAAAAAAGGCCATCGAGTCACGCAATTACTTCAAATAAAAATTATTAGCTATAACCGTGAACCGGGGAACAAAAATAACTGAATACTCAATTAGCTTTGTTTTCTGATGTAGAATACTCCTTCATAACTGGATCGGCACCAAATAAATTAACATTGTTTTTGTGTGGTTAACCACGTAAATTATTCGTTGAATATATATATATATATATATATATATATATATATATATATATATATATATATATATATATATATATATATGAGTTTAGCTACGGTGAGTCGTGACTCACGGATCCTCCGGTGAGTCGCGACCAAAACTCTTAGATCTAGATCAAAATGGCCGATCCAAACCGTCCAATATGATCTTCCTATTGAAATCTCCATGTAGACCGAATTTTTTATTTTTTCGAAATTTTTAAGTATTTTTTTAAAATTTTAGAAAATCGTTAATCTAATTGGTTTTGAACCATTCAAAAACATCAGTTTTTAAAAATCCGAAAATTCAAATGGTAGAGAGAGAGAGAATGACTAACGTGTCATAGATGGCACAGAGAGTCCCGTGCCATAGAGTCGTTTTTCGAGATCCAAAATTCAAATGCTCAATTCGAACCATTCAAGTTATTTACCATATTAAAATATCCTTGGAGACTAAATTTTACATTTTTTTCGAATTTTACTGCTATTTATTATGATATTTTTAAAAAACGTTATAATGGGAGTATTTCAGACACTCCAAATTTGAACATATCAAAATAAATACCAAAAAAATTCAAAAAAAATATAAAATTTGGTCTCCAATGGTATTTCAATATGCTGATCAATTTGAACGGTTTGGATTGACCGATTGAATTTCGGATCTTAAAAAAATGTCTCAAAATAGACATTTATGGGATTGCCATCTATGGCACTTTAGCCATAGATCTCTTTTTTTTAAGATTTGAAATTGAATCAGTCAATCCAAACCGTTCAAATTGATCATCATATTGAAGTACCATTGGAGATCTAATTTTATATTTTTTTGAATTTTTTTGCTATTTATTTTGATATGTTCAAATTGGAGGGTCTGAAATACTCCAATTATAACATTTTTTTAAAAAATATCATAAAAAATAGCAAAAAAATTCGAAAAAATGTAAATTTTGGTCTCCAAGGGTATTTTAATATGGTGAATAACTTGAATGCTTCAGATTTATCATTTGAATTTTAGATCTCGAAAAACAACTCTATGGCACGGGACCCTCTGTGCCATCTATGGCACATTAGCCATCCTCTATATATATATATATATTTTCAATTTTAACCATCTTTTCGCGATCTAAATATTGGATTTAGCCATCCTCTATATATTGGATCGGTCATTTTGATCTAGATCTAAGAGTTTTGGTTGCGACTCACCGGATGGTCCGTGAGTCGCGACTCACCGTAGCTAAACTCTCTCTCTCTATATATATATATATATATATATATATATATATATAGGATGACTAATGTGCCATAGATGACACAGAGGGTCCCGTACCATAGAGTCGTTTTTCGAGATTCAAACTCCAAATTCTCAATTTGAACCATTCAAGTTATTCACCACATTAAAATAACCTTGAGACCAAATTTTACATTTTTCGAATTTTTTTGCTATTTATTATGATATTTTTAAAAAACGTTATAATTGGAGTATTTCAGACCCTTCAATTTGAACATATCAAAATAAATACCAAAAAAAATTAAAAAAATATAAATTTTGGTCTCCAATGGTATTTCAATATGGTGATCAATTTGAACGGTTTGGATCGACCGATTGAATTTCGGATTTTAAAAAATATCTAAAAAAAGACATCTATGGCATTGCCATCTATGGCACTTTAGCCCATTTTAACCATCTTTTCGCGAAGTCTCATACGTATATCCATTTTAATCTTCCATTTTCATTGCAATAAATATTTAACATAAAATAACGAAACCAGAACTTGTCAACTGTGATCGATATTTCCGAGAGTTAATGTTTAGGAAGATAATGATGCTTTTATATAAGGATTCAGCTTAATATCTCAGAATATAAGATCAAAATATAATCTACTTTCAGTTCTGGTATTAGCAGTTGATAGAAAGTTCCACTATATGCAGCCTGCGACGAAAATGGTGATTCAATCAAAAGAACAAAGTTATGTATACCAAATTTGCTTATCTAAAACAAATTAGTCAGACAAAATTAATTCGTAATAACGGCGGTTTGGCATTAATTACGTCATCAGAAAATTGTCAAACCAGTAACAAAATAGTTCACACGGTCTCAGACAGAACTTTGAAAATTACCTGTGACCAAGCTTCTAAATTTCTCCGAAATAACGACGAAATAACAGAAATAGCGGTATTCTGTGTCAAACCGCATGAACGTTATAGTCTTAATTGAGAAAATGACGTAACGCGTTATTTCAGTTATTTCGGCGATATAACGCGTTATTTCAGTTATTTCGGCAAAATAACAAGATGTTATTGCTACTATTGTTAAATTGTGTATTCAATATTAAACTATTGTTAAATTGGTACAAGCTGCTACTGCTACTCAATATTGGTACACTGCAGTATATTGAATTTGGTATGGCCGTATGCTATTTGTATGGAGTATTGGAGATGTATAAACATATAAGTTGATAGTTATAGAATTGATGTGTGTCAAATTTTGAAAAAACACTGCACCGTTATATCGCCGTTATAACATCGAAATAACACCGAAATAACATGGGGACCTGGACCGTCATACCGAAAAAACCGAAATTTAAAAGCTTGCCTGTGACAAAGAAACGGATTGTGAGGTGTGAACCAAATCAACTAAATTTGTTTTATCTGTTGAATTTTACACATCTTACCAAACAATAACATAAAGATGACATAAAACATATCAATTGAGAAAGGTACTTAACTATAACAAGGAAATTAATCAAATTATGAAGTGGGTCTACGTTCTCTTGTATTCTTTTTCTAGCTTTATACTGTTATTGGATAAAAAATTTCAGCTTCCAACTCTCATTATATTAAAAATAAGAAAGAAACAAAAATGACAAATTAAAAAAAGAAATGACCAAAGAAGCAAACATCAGTGCTGATAATGAAACCAACAAAATTTGGTAGGAGAATGTACCAACGCGTCCGTCTAGGTTAGCAAGGAAAAGTTAATAAGAACAATGCAATCCATCGAATTATCACCAATTATTTGATACACATCAAGCCTATTCCAGAGCTACATTTATGCGTCTTTCCTAATTTTTTCCCCTTGGACTAGTTTCTGCATAGACTGGGAAAACCAACAGAGTTAACTTTGTCATCACTTAGTAGATATTAAGCAAGCTTACAAACTTGTGAACACTGACATAAAATAGGCTCTACGTGAAACAGAACATAGTAACATACCAGGCTTCATGTCAGAACCTAGTTCTAATAAGACGTGCATACACCCCTGATAAAACTTCCAAATTTACGATTTCAGTGCAAAAGTGACAATAACTAAATGTACTAGTAGAAATTTTACATCCCTAAGCACAAACATTGTAACATAACATGCTTCATATCAAAACCTAGTTCTAATAAAACTTGCATACACCCCTGATAAAACTTCAAAATTCATAATATCAGTGCAAGAGAGTGACAATAACTAAATGTACTAGTAGAAATTTTACATCCCTAAGCACAAACATCACAACCAAGGCAGAGCATTAGCTTCCCAGGTCAGGATAAAAATCAAAGCAACCTCTGTTTTTTCTTCCTAAGATTGTCAAAGATGCCGCGCACATCATCTGAGGTTATTGGTCTTGATGGATCTGCTGAATCCTGCTTACTTGCCTGGATTTATCATAATTCCAAAACTCAATTATGAATGAACCCATAATAATTATTAGTTTTCCATTAGTTCTTGATGTTTTACTTCCCTTCTGGGGGATAGGTTATACTGACGACACACTTATTTAACAACCACGAGGACACAATAGCAAAATCAAACAAGTAAAATTATAGACATCTTTTTTATAGTTTAGATAGATTGCGTACTAAATTTGGGCAATTTAAAAATTACTTGGTCATCCATCAAGTGGTTTTAAAAAATTAACCATTCATCTTTTGTGGCACTCAATCACAATTTGTAAATTGCATCAAATTTATACAAAACTCTACCAATGTACAAAGAAGATCTATTATTCAAAATTTAAATTCTGATAACCATTTGATTGGTTGTGACAATTGTCAAATAGAAGTGGTTGCCAATATATCATTACCCCCTTTTTGATCCACAGATATTATAACTTATAGTGCTTTTGATCCCTGAGATATCATTCAGTCAAAAGCTAATTCAGATTTACAATGCTTTTGTCAACAGATACTATGATTAATTGAACGACAGCAATAAGAAGAATACCACCTTATATCTCATATCATAAAATGATTCTAAGAAGCATGGACAAATTTGGAGCTTTAATAGTAATCAACATTGGTTTTAGTGAGATTGCAGTTCAAATGTTTTAATAAACAAAATAGGAACAAAATAATTATCAGCATTGGGATATGCTCAATAATATAGGAATGAAAGCTCTAACCAGAAAATTTCGAAGTTCATCCTTCATGTCCGAGATAGCACTCAAAACTTCAATTTTCTGAACATGGTCTAACTTGTTCAAAAAATTCATTTCTGCTCCTTCCTGCTGCTGTAACTTCTCCATTCTCTTTTCTTTGGCCATCTTCTCATACTCTGCTATGGTATCCTCTTTATCAATCAGATATTCAACACCACTCTTAGCATAATAAGTACTGCAAGTTTCACATCTACAAAGAGCTTCTCTCCATTTTTTGGATAGAAACATTGTTCCAGGTATCTCTGTCCCAGAAAAAATTTCATTGATATCCTTCCCAAGCTTGCATTTTGCATCTTCATCATTCATAGGTTCCTTCCCTTTAGAATTGGAATCAGGTTTCGGATCAGTTGATGAGTTAGCCTCTGGTGCAGATCCATTTACAGTAACATTTGGGTTGGTGTCAGTTGCTTGAGGTGCATTTTCAAGGACAGGACGAGACATTATTGAAGAGGGATAATGTTTCAAAAAGGTAAAGGTAGGGGCACACTTTTGACAAATAAAGTCCTCGTAAATTGGTTCGCCCTCTTCATCTCTTGGTATCTACACCAAGAAGAAAATTAATAAAACATAGAAATATCAATAACTTCGAGCATACATGGTATTGAAGTCCCAACAAAAAAAAAATTGGAAATATCCACCTTACCCTCAATCATTCCTTAAAACCAGACACCACAATTCACGCCTTCCAATTGAAAGGATGTATGGCATAAAAAATCCAAACCACCAAAAGATGCACACTGGTTAAAATGGTATAATTATAATTTATTCTTACTGTTTCTTTTTTTTTTCCATAGCACATTAAGGACCAAAAGGATCTTCCTGCAAGTAAAAGAGAATATTACCTCATTGACAGAGTTGAGACCAAGGTGGTCTTCATGGAACCAATCCTCACAAATGCAGCACTGTATCATCTCCACTTGCTCCTCGGCCTCTGGATCAGGATAAGGCCGGCCACAGGTGCAATAAGAACCCTTGAAGTTGTGGTTGTACTTGTTGTCAATGTTTTCAGAGTCTTTGTCAGAAGTGAGCTTGCAGGTGAAGTCAATGAACTTTGCATTGCCACAGTCGCACCTGAACTTGCGCTTGGTCCACAGCTCCACCATCTGGATCAGTAGGGTAGAAGAAAGAGCAAATGTTATTAACAAGAAGATGCCAAGCAAATCAAATTAGCATATTTGCAGTTGGAACATACTGGTTTTGAAGTTCTCGTAAAAAGCACTTCTGTATAATGCAGATTTGCCAGAATGTCAGGCAAACACAGGGACGGAGCCAAGTAGAGGCAAGCCCAGGCACTTGCCTGGGCTTGTTCTCTCAAAATCAAGGCCCAGTTATGTATTTTTAGTATTGTGCCCGGGCTAATTTTTTTATTGTGTCTGGGTTAGATCTCTAATTTCCCTTATGTTTCTTCTTGGTCCAGTTTTGAGCCCATACTTAATTTTTTTCTGGCTCCGTCCGCAAACATGAACCTTAGTTATGCTTTGTCAGGTCAAAATTATCAAATTGTTTGGTCCGAATACCCATCAAATTTAAACTTTATGAGAAGTATTTGGGTACTAAGAAAGTTAAGATTTAAATATATCACAGGGCCAAGGAAGATTGATTTGGACATGGCATCAACTGAATTGTCAACCTTGTCAGATCATGTCGAGTTGTGCATAGTCAAGCCAGGAATGTTCAGCCCTTCCAGTTTGTATGTTCACCATTATATTTTTATTGTGGCAATAGTACGTATATTATGAATGAAACAGAGGGCTCATATATTAGAATATAGCTTAACATATAAGTTACTGATCCACTTTGCTCACAACTTGCCATAGTAGTTTCTACCAATATTAAGTAAAATACATGCATGGTAGAACAGCCTTGTTCTGAGCCATTTAAATGTAACAAACTGGACTACCTCACTCACCATGTAAATTGAAAACAACAGAAAATTATGCCTTAATCTCAGAAATTGAAAAGATATAACAAAATCAAACCAAGAAAATTACAAACCTAACTTCAGCTAACTAATTTTACAAATACCAAATAAGATAAAAAAACAAAACAATACCTCATGACCATCATGACAAGTAAGACTACAAGCAGTGCAAACACCAGCATTCCCCTGAGGCACACAAGTCAAACAAGAGAAGATAGCTTGTCTCTTCATGTACCCATTGGCATAAGTGCACTCTTTCCCTTCATCCCCTCCAAGTACTAAATCAGCCTCCTGCATTTTCCAAATTACAAAGTTATAACATTGTCTTGATTTAATGCCAAAATGACCTCTGCTTACCGTTTTTATGGCTTCTCTAAAAGTTTGAAATTTGCATGCAGAACCCAACAATAACCACCAATACCCATGGTGATAAGGTCTGCCTCATTTGTCAGAAGTCGGAATTGTAAAAATTAATAGCTTCAGTTATCAACGAGAGGCATTCAGTGGGATAATTATGCACCCCTCCCATGTACTTATTTTTTCAATTCAAAATTTCAACCATTTTAATCCATATAACTATATTCTATTAGGTAGTACAACACTAAAGTTACCAGCCAAAATAATCATTTCTGAGCTTCATGAGTAACCACCAATCAAAGTTGGTTTCTTTCGAGTCTATCCTTAAAAATCAGGTAAAATTACAGAATATAAATAACATCAAGGGCCAATAATGAAAATATTAATACGAAATAAACTGAATCAGGGATAGTATTTGAGCAATATCCGATCCAGTTTTCCAAAGCCCAAAAACAAGAAAAGAGAGAGAGAGAGAGAGAGAGAGAGAGATTACCAATTCCTCAGCCTCAACCTCCTTGATGTACTCATCAATGGTTACAACGCGCTCCATCTCATCCTCGAAAGCATCGGCCATTGTTTTCTCAAGAAACCCTAAAAGCTCGCAGCTAGGGTTAGCGAAAGAGCGAATCAGGAAGTAGAAACCCTAGGTCTCAGATCGGACCCCAAATATCCGATGCTTGTTCGATTGGAAAAGTAGAAATAGAAATAGAAATTGAAGAAAATTAAAAGGGAGAAGAGAGAGCTGAGATAAGAGGCGAGAGATTGAGTGAAGAAAGGTGATTCAATTGTTGAGTGTGAGTTGGGGAATTTTAGCAGATGCGCGGGTTACTTTTGGGATTTTTCCCGCCACTTCATTTTCATTTTCATTTTCATTTAGTAAAAATATTTTTATTCTTTTATTATTAAGTTTAGAATGTTTGTACATATTAGTAATTGGATGGTTAATTAATAATTTTTTTTACTAGGAAAAGGTTAATATCTCTATCTCAAATTTTCTGAATTGTATTTTCAGGAAATTGGAAATTTATTTTATTAGAAAATTCCTGACACTAAATATTATGGAAATTAACTAGCAGTTTTATTTTATTTTTTCTGTCACGGAAATTAGGGGTGAGCAAAAAACTCGTAAGTCGTGAGCTAACTCGAACTCGACTCAGAAAAGCTCGATTGCAACTTGTTGTCCCTAAAATTAGGCCTAGAGGGGGGTGAATAGGCACAAAAACGAATTTCTAAACCGGTATGGTCAATATTTGGTTCAATTCAAACTTGGTCTAATACAAACAATCAAAGCACAAGTAATTCAAGTAGCAAGATAATAAAGAGAGAAAGAGAGAGAGAGAAATTGAACACGCGATGTATTACGGAGTTCCGACCCGCTAGGAAGAGCTAGCCTTAGTCGTACGTCTCCGGGAGTTTCGCAACCTCGAAATGGGCGCGCTCCGTTCAATTCCACACGAACGGGACTACAACTTCGAACCAAATCACCTTGTTACAAACACTCTCAAGGTGGATTGGCCTAACTCGATTAAACAATCTCAAACACACAAAGGATTGAGGCTCTAACCAAATCACTCAACTAATCTAGCAATTAACACTAGTGGATTGGTTTAGCACACTCTAATCTCAATGATTTTGCTAAAATAATGCTCAAACACAAGAGAGTATAATGTCTAACTGGTTGGAGCTCAAAAGGGAGGAGTTTCAAGGGTTTCAAAAGTGTCTAAACAGTTCCAAGAGGCCCCATATTTATAGAGGGCGCCAACAGCTCCAAAGACCAGTCAAAACAAACTCTGGCGTTATACAACGCTATATGGCGTTGTACAACGCTGAAATAGCCGTTGAAAAATCAAACGGTCACAGACAATAACGTTATGAGTTGTCAGAGCGTTGTGTAACGCTGTATAGCGTTGCACAACGCTTCAGCAGAATCCAAAGCAGAACCTCGACAATTCCGTTGGAACTTGTCAGAGCGTTGTGTAACGCTAGATAGCGTTGCACAACGAAGTCAAGAAGAGAACAAGGCAGAACTGACAAACTCAAACAATATTGTCAGAACGTCATACGACGCTGACTGGCGTCACACAACGTCGCCGTTGCACAACGCTAGTCAGCGTTGCTCTACGCGACCAGGGCGGAAAAGCGAAGTCTGAGCGAATTTTAGAGCGTTACACAACGCAACAGTGTATGGAACATGGCATCATACATGCAGCATCGATGCAGATCGATGTCTGAGCAATGCAGAGACGCCTGCTGCATACTGCGTTGTACAACGCTGAGTGGCGTTACACAACGTAGGGGTGGAAAGGTTGTGTAACGTTACTTAGCGTTGCACAACGTTCTGACAAGGGGAAAAAGGATTTAACTGGTTTAAAAACAAATGAACTAGCGTTGCACAACGCTATTGAGCGTTGTGTAACGCTGTTCCAACCTTGTCAGAGATTTTGCAATTTAAAAACGAATTAACTCAGCGTTGTGTAACGGCCACTGGCGTTGTATGACGCTGGACAGAAAAACTGAGCATTTTACCAGCAAATTGATTGAGATTAGTTTAGAGTTTAATTAAACCTTAATTACTGACTCTAACTAGACCAAAGCAATCTCTTGAAGCTCCAAACTAAGTGCCACACTTGCTTTAATCCATTCTTCAATAAATTTAGCTATAAAACACTAAAGAGAGATGTTAGTATAAAGGTTTCGGTGTTGTTTTGCAAATCGGCAAATCGAGAGAAAATGTTTAACCAACACAACTCGAGCCAACTGAACTCGAGTTGGTAGAACTCGAGCTGAACTAACTCGGTTAGTTGACGAGTCGAGTTTGAGTTGAGGTCAACTCAGCTCGCAACTCGTGAGTTGACTCGTGACATAATAAATTTATATTTCAAATATATATTATCAACATAATTTATGAGTATTAAAAATTTATAAATTAATAATAAGAATTTTTTTTCTTATATATTTTTATTTTAGATAATATTACATATGATAGATTGAGTTTCAATACATATTTTGTTTCAAATCAATAAAAAAAATATAAAATACAAAAATTTTATTGTTTACAATATTGTATATGTCAAAAAAATTTAATACTAGAATAACATATGGATTAAATAAATAAAATTTGAAGGATATATGTTTATTCCAAGCTAACTCATGAGCCAATGAGCTAGCTCGAGTTTGGGATGAGTCGAGTTTGAGCTAGCTTAAAGAGCTCGAAAGTATTTCTAACTCAGCTCAACTTAGCTCGAGTTATAACTGAGCTGAGTTTGAGTTGTCCCCAACTCGCTCGAACTCAGCTCATATACAGCCCTAACGGAAATTATCGTCTTATTGTGTTTTTCTTGCGTTAATTAGTATCACAGACAAAAATGGGCTCAAAATTATAATTGTTCTTACACTATAAGCATTTATGGGCCATATGTAATTTTTTCCTAGAGCAATTAAAGCCCACAACTAAATTTCTCGTAGAAGCCCAAAAACAAGTCGTATTAGATTTTATACTCCCGAGTCCCGACAAATTTCCACCTCCTCTTACTACGACAGATTTGAGAAACAAAAGAGATCGCCATGGCGAACAAGCTCCACCGCTTGCTAAACCTAGACTCCACCTCTCTCTCCGTTTCGATGTCTCATCGGATTCGACATCTCTCTGGCATCTCCAACCCATCGACGCCACCTCAAGGGTCTTCTAGATCGGACCCTCCTCCTTCGGAGAAAGAAAGGGAGAAGGTCGAATCGACACTGAAAGAGGAGTCGAATGAAGATGGCGAAGAAGAAGGTGGAGTTCATGTGAATAAAGCCACTGGGGAGGTGGGGGGACCGAGAGGCCCGGAGCCGACTCGATACGGCGATTGGGAACGTAAGGGCCGTTGCTCTGATTTCTGATCTGTTTGAGGGTTGTTATGCAAAATGGTACAATTAGAACATAAGGAGGTATTTTATTTTTGTAGTGAAAGTATATTTTATTTGTTACTAGCTGTCTTTGTGGAATAAATTGCACATACAACTTTGTACTGTTTAAGCTAAAATTTATGTTTTTTATATATTTATTGAGCATGTCTTTTGATGTTAAGGTTTAATTCTTATGCTTTGTGTTCGGTAGGTTTAGTTGATAACTCTTACATACATAAGAGCTTTATTTATTATACAATGTATTACTACAAAATAAATAGAATAATTGGTTTTCCTTCCGATTTTATATAATTTGGGCAATCCAGCATATTTCTCCCAAGAAACCTATTATGGCTCTATCCTCATCATAGTGTGATAAACTTTTCCTGTCCTTTTTGTATTGCCCCCATTTCTGCAAAAGTTGTACCTTAATTATAACTTTTGGTGAAAATTGTTCAATGTTCATTATTTTGCTTGACGAAGGGATTAAAAAAAGAAATAGACGAAGATATTTTGGTTGGCATAATAGAATACATTACTTAAAAAGATCAAATAATACATAACCGACAGAGGGATTTTGGTTGGCATTGGCCATTGGGGATATACATGATGTCAGGCAGCCCCGGATCTTTTCTCCTTAGAACTTATTTTGGCTCTCTCCTCACCACAGTCTGGCATATATAGATTGTTCCTGTCTTGTTTGTTTCCTCCATTTGAGCAGAAGTAGAACCTTAATATCTACTTTTGGTGAAAATTCTTCAATGTTTCAGTCAGTCAATTTACCAAAATTCTAATTTGTTGCCAATTTCCCTAATTGTTAAAATTTTCTTGGAACTAGAATACTAGTCTGAAGGTATCTATATGAGATTCAGATTTGTTAAAATTGATTAGAGGACAGGAACTTCATTGGAGAATAAAATTAGACTGACAAATAGAGGGATTCGTTTATTAGTATCACTAAAATTTACTGAGGTTTAGATGTGATGCATACGAGTGCTATAAGCTAGGTAATGAACTGATTCTTGCTATAAGCTAGGTAACGATATGATTCTTGCATAGAAATTTTGTAATGGGCCATGACCTTGCTGGTGAGTAAGTAGTAAGGCTTTATAAACCAAGATTCCTTATTATTATTTAATAGCAAATATATACAAGAGTGCTTGTAATATCTAGAAATACCAAGAGGTAGCTAATAAAAAGGCGCACCAAGTGAAACTCAGAATCCTTTGCTGACATCTGTGGAGATTATTTATTAGCACTTTTCATTTTCTCCACTTACCTGTTTGTTTTAAATGACTTTTGCTTGTGCAACTTCAAAAGACTAGGCTAATCTTGGCATAATCATATCCACATATTATTGGGGTTTCATACGATCTGACTTCTATAGTATTCCAACTTTAAATATTTTGTGGAGTAATATATTTGTTTTTCCTTTTTGCAAAAAGAAAGAGTTATGCCAGTTTATGGATGAGGTGATAATTTAGTGACAATGGGTCATAAACTTATAATTCATGGACGAGATATTCGGTATTGATAAATTTGTTTAACAATGATTTTTATTTTCTGTTTTTTTTTTATCAATTCGATATCGGAGGATATTAACTAGTCTAATTTTTCGAATTGGTAGAACTAAGGTTTGAATGGTCAACTTTTGAGATTTAAAACTGTTTATGACCAATGAGATATCCTTTTCCACTGATTTTGCGTACGTAAACTTTTTATTTATTTCATTAGTAAGGTGTTATGTCATACATCAAGCAAAAATTCCCAATTTGCAAGTCGCCGGCTTCCATTTTATTCACACAAGATTATGGTAAACAAATTACTATTACTTCTCAATAATTTGAATAGGCACTGTACAGTCAATAATTTGATAAAGCACATTCAACTAAATGAGAAGTTAAAAAGTAGAACAAACAAAAAATAAATTCAACAATTTGACAATGCACAAATTTAAGAAAGCACATGGACATCAGCTTCTCCTGTAGGCAGTCACCAGAGAGAGAATTATCAGTGCCACATAGATGGCAGCTGCAAGCATAGACATGGCAATTGAGGCTTTGATTTGTGAACAAAACCTGCCATAGTATGAGCATATGTCTGTTGAAAGCAAATCATCGACGTTTTCAAGTTGCGTACTTATTGCACAAGCCGCTCCATTGCCTGTCAGGAGCATGGAGAGGGCTACTATATCGGCAATTGTGATCAATAGATTTAGGATTGAGGATTTTGGTTTCATGAGAATAGATACCAGCAGTGATACTATGGAGTAGAACAACACGATGACGTTCGCAGCCAGAAAGTACCTGAAACAAAAATGAGTTTGATGTTCATCAATAGTTTTAAGTTCTGAAATTATTCGATTCATCGCCAAAAATATCTGAACGCACATTTTTCTGCATATTCACTTGACCTATTTGTGATAATGGAGGTACATGTTAAGCTCTGAAATGACAACGATAGCACTCAGGTTGTTATAATTAATTTTTACACCATATGTAGTTATCAGCAGGTCATTACACTTGAGATATATATCAGCTACCTCAAATTACCAGAAATTATCAGTTAATTAACAAATGGAGAGAGCTAGTTGCTATCTGCTTTTTTGGAAGTAGCAATAGCAATAATTTTCTGGTAATTTAACGAGCCTAATTTTTGGTCAGTGAATTATGGAATAGTAATTTCTTACTTGAGAGCAGAGAAGCTGGAAAATTTTGCAGTCACACGGTAATAATAGTCCGAGCCGATTGTCTGTTTGGCCGTACCCATGATAATAGTTGCTAAGAATGTGGTCACAATTGACGCGCAACGTGCTATGTACCCGATCCCCTCTATCGACAGTGGGATTGTAAAAGCCTGCGCTGCCTGTCTTTGTTGTACGAATGGTGGCTGGGACATGGCAACTGGTGGTGGCTGGTATGCTTCGTCAAAATTTTGCTGCATATATGGTGCTGGGGGTGCAGTAACAGGAGGCGGCTTGTTTCCTGTATACTCCATTCTGTTTCTTTTCTATGATGGATGGAGGATATTGTTTGGGTTGTTTTATAGATGTTGAAAGAAAAAATATATGTTAAATTATAAATAAAATAAGTATTTTAGATGCCAAGGTGTCCGTCAGCAAAGTCGCTTGACAAGGAAAAATTAGGGATAAATATGAAGGAGAAAATGTCAACCAGCTGGAGTGAGTTGTGATTTGATGACAACTCTAGTTATGAAACTCCATCACTTTAAATTTTAAATTTGGATCAATTTCATTTTATTCCTTCCTTACCAACTGTTTATTGCCTGTTAGATTTTTTTTTTCTCATGGATTCAATATCCTTTTTGTCCCCTCTGTTTTGGTGCTGTGGTTCTTGAAGCAATCAAAGTAAATTTATCCAAAGATTTATTTTTTGGTTGACAAAGAGGACAGCGACTTTGAAAGGTACTTTTTAAGTACAATTTTGTACAAATCATAAGCTAATAAAAGAAAGTTCCGTCAAAACTTATCAAAACAAAATACCTGGGCGTAATGATTATTGATTAATGAAGTTTGTGAAAAAAATTTTAACCAATACTTTTACGGTTGCTTTGATTTGACATATATGATGATTGCGTTGAAAACTTTTTTCTATAAAATCATTCGACACTCAGCTTCTCTCATACCTTCTACTCTTAATTTTTATCTCAAACGGTTTTTCTTTTAAGGACATTGATCCAATGTCCTTGAATCTTTTCGATATTGAGTAAATTCTTCTTCTGGACCGTCAGGCTCAGTTTGGACAAAAAAAAAAAAAGAAAGAAAAAAGAAAAGATGTTTTAGCTATTATTACTGATATAGTGAAGAACTAGCAAAGGGGTATGATGATAAAGACCTGCTATAGATGGTTGAACTTGATGCTTTTATATATGCACTGTGTCCTGGTATTTTGCTACATTGATGTTTTGACAGATTAAGTGATGATAAGACGTTGCTAATTGCTAGTTAAATGCTTTTGTCAATAATTAAGGGTTTTAGTTCTTTTTGGGCCATCTATTGAGAATTTGAAATATTAATCCATTTTGGAGACAGTAGCTCGCTATCAAATGTTTTGTTATTATTACGGAAGTAACAGCAAGCGTTCATTTTTGACATCAAAATTATTTTATTAAGATTAAATTAGGAGTAAAGTCTCTCATTTTTTATTAAATTAAATATTTATAAAATGTCAAAAACTAACCCATTGGTCTCGCTAGGAACCCATTGTCTTTAAATTAAGCGTACACTTGTACGACCCTGTTACGCTTTGAGTCAAATCTCGCTAGGGACCTCAGACATTGATCGTCTTAAATTAAATCAGAGAACCAAAAATATGACAAAGATTGAGATAAGACTAGAACATTAGAGATTTGTACCAACGTAGTAATTGACCGAGTTAATTCGCTAATAACGTGTTCATTAATTGCGTAATTGGTCAATTGTCGGCATCCCGCATCCAACAACGTTATTGTAAAACAAATAATGGTGCGTATTAAAAAAAAAATGTCATCACAGCAGGTTCGCGAGAAAAATTAATGAATGCCTCAAAGTTTGTTTCTCCATGACTGTACTTCACCTCTTTCCAAAAAAACATGGAGGCAGAGCGCTAATTCTGTCGAAAAGAGAATTGAGTCTGAGCTCTTGCTCTATTTCTGATATTTTCATTAAGCGAAGCATATGACAATGAAATAAGACGAAGAATAAGGTACTTCCGTTTGTTGCATGCATCCTTGTAATTAAGGCTCCAAACGGTAATTTGATTCTTACAAGAGTTAACATACGGCTTCCGAATGTATGGCTTAATTGGTGGTAAAAAGTGCCAATAGTTGGCTTAATTTTAAGGCATGAGAATTTAGGGAGGTCGATTTGAGTTTATGTTTTACTGTATTCTGGTTACATAGTTTTAAATGGTGAGCGACACAGTTTACAGGTATAGCTCAGATTCTGCATTACTTGTTCAAGCCCCGTGTTTTTATAGGAAAGTTATTTTTTTTCAAATTGGTACTTTTATCTAATCCACCGCCAACCGTCTAATCTCTTGACCAGAGCTCATCTGGTAACTGATTTGATGCTTTCCCTTGTCACTCTTTGCATGACAAATGCTTCCAATTGGATTTTTCTGGCACTTTATTGGCTACATAGAAATACAGAAATGATTAAATTTTTAGGAAAATGTGCAAAACAATTATTGAGCTGAACATTCCCTGAGGGGTGGAGCTGACAAGGTGAGATAAGTATTTTGCAAATCAGACTGTGTACGATCGATTTTTAAGTCTTGTTAGGCCATGCCTATTTTGATCGATACTGCTGATTCTTGTTATTTCTTACAAGACCAATCAGAAAATCCAGTTCTTCACATGGAATTATTTATAAAACGAAGAAAACTTGTCCATCCTAAAGTCTGATCGTTGTTATTTTCTATCGCTTGTACCGTGAATTAAATAAAAATATTTTACATGTATTGATCCTTGCTCTAGTTTATATGTTGTTCTACTCTTACTCTCGACTAATTTAGAGACAATTCTACAATTAATTTTTCTTTTATCCAACAAATTTGATTGTAAATAATTATATACTTGGAAACACAAATATAAAATAAAAACATTAACATTCACAGTTATTTATAAAAATGAATAGATACTTAGATATTTTCAACAAAAGATATCTCATTAAAACTGCATCTCATGTCCTCTAAGCTCTAAACTGTCCTTTTCCACCTGGGGAATATTCTATATATGTATTTTGTTTTTCACCCACACAAAATATTTCTTCCCCTGCTAAATGGGGCTTTAAATAGTCCTGGAAGGATCAAAAGGGAAAGGAGGGAGTGCAACAGGTCAACATTCCCCTTCCTGGCCAAGCTTCAAGAGGGAAGCCATGGGAAAGCGAAATCAACGACTGTACTTATAAGCCAACCAATGTATGGAGGGAAAAAAATTAATAGAAAATAATAGTATGAATGTTAAAATTATAAATATGCACGCTACTACACCTTGACTACTTCTTCCAGTGATCAAATTGATTGAGGGATTGAATATCTTGAGATACATAAATTTCTTATTAAAATAATATTTTTTTAAAACAATTTCATTAAAATAATTGTCGTAAGGACAGGAATAGCAAGGAAATGCAAGGACATATCAACGAGACATCAATTCCAATACCTCAAAGTACATGGAAGGGAATTGTAACTTTATGGGTACGTAGCCAAAGCTAAGGGAAAGGGAATAAAAGGATATCAAGAAATGTAATATGATTAATTGTATATACTTGTCAATTTGTCAAAACTCAAAACGTTGTTAAGTTACTAGGCTGTTTGAAATTCAAATCTTAAGTGAAAAAGTCATAACCCTTTCCCCTCGACACCCCATGTACAGATGTACTCTTGTGAGCTTCACTACTAGAATGTTAATTATTTGCTTCGCAAAAAAACGTCCCTATTCTGACACGAAAAGCTATCTAAGTCCACCTAAAGACGCTACCTAAGCGACCCCGATATTCTAGCCGCTAATAATAAACATCTGTGTCGCGAGGACGCGGATTACTTAACGCGTCTCTATATTTGTGTCGGGATAACGACGCATACGATGTTCTCCGATCGCTTATTCAAACAGTAAACGCGTCTCTATTTAGACGTTACTATGTCGGTACACCGACGTCTTTATTAAGCGACCCAGATAATTTATTGTCAGAATTTATCGGGGCCCGCAAACTATATTTGTCGGTTTACCGACACCTATGATCAGGGATACAGATAATATATTGTCAGAATTTAATGGGGCCCACAATTTATAAATAGTTAGTATACGGACGCCTTTGATTAGCGACACAGATAATTTATTGTCAGAATTACATTTATACAGCCATTCAATTCTTTCCGGTATCGATTTGGTACCACCATTATTTAATTCATATGATTTTAATTATTCACAACTATTTGAAATTCACAAACATAAATACATTCATAGAGTCAAACAAAAATCACACAAATATCTATTATGCATTGAATTGCAAATCAACATCCAGTACATCCGATTGAAATAACAAACTTGCATAAGTTTTGATACGTGATAATGAAAAGACAATTCTTTGGTTTCCCCCCCCCCCTCAGACACTGCTTGCTTAGCTTACATATTAGCTGTGATGCTCCTCTAATCCAACGTGCATAATCCATGTCAATCACGACTGCTTCTAAAAGAAAAATAAACAAAAAAATATTCATAAAATAGTGCGACTGGAATACCAACATTTCAGTGTGTAGCTACAAGGGTTGTGTACCTGAACTGATACTCCAAAGACCAATTCGAATGCCAGACGTGCCCTGCATTGTAGAAGTATGAAAGTAATTCATAAATTTTGAGGAAAATATCATTAGCTTAATTTACATAACTCAAAATATTCACACAAAAAATTTTAAAATATGTATGTTGGTGCAACTTGGTATCTGAGCTCTAAATTTTTGCACCTCTTATTCTAGCTGAGCGAGTTTTATCCTACTGGCTAGATTTCAGTTTTGTTGGATATAATCCTAATTATTTATAGAAAAGGATAAAACAATGAAACAAATTATGATTGCGTATATATGTATTTAGTTACAGTTGTTGGATATAAGCCTAATTATTTGTAGAAAATGATAAGACAATCAAATAAATTATGATTGCTCATATATGTATTTGATTATCTAAAGGAAAAAGTATCTTCTTTCTCAGACTACTCTTCCTAGCTGCCTCGCGATTTTGTGCTATTCTTAATGTCTAGAAAAGACAAAAAATGTGAAAGGTCTAATAAAATTTCTATGAATATGGGAAAAATAAATAAATATGCATCTGCATGGAATTTACCTTTGGGTCTGATGGTCTTGAGTAAGAGATTCACAATTCCTTTCTATTGTTTGCTTCTTTCTACATTCACAATGAAGAGTTGATTCAAGCTAACAATTGTCGAGAGAGAGAAAGATATATATATATATATATATACCTTAACAACTGCTTTCGCATTCTTCTCAGACTCTGCTAAGCCATCAATTCTAGGGCATGATGAAAACTGAAATTAGTCTGCAACAACTAATTCACCTCACAACACATAATTTACAATATACCAACACAATACAAGTTTATTTTATCTAATTCTATTTTTCAAAGGAATATTGAATTCATGAACCCAATATAAACAAGCTTTAAAATTACCTTATACATAATCTGCCTAGAAATGTGTTCTTATTCTTCACAAACAACTTTAGGAGGCCTATAAAATTTGAAAATAAGATGAATGTGCTCCAAAAAAATATATCACAATAATTAAGGAAGAAATTGAGTTTGTAAATACGAAAATTTTGGTGAAAGAGAGAGGAGGAAAAGTTATAGGACTAAATGTTCATATAATATCAAAATATTCGTGTTGGAGTAGTTAATCCAAGTATATATATACTGTCAATTCAAAATTTCATACAATAAAAACAATCAAAGAGGAAATGTGAATTCAGATATATTAATTTGCTAGATAAAGAAAGTTACAGAACCCATACCTCCAGAAGTTACAGTCTGCTAACGAAATTAGTCTAAAGAGAAAAGAAATTAAAGAAGTAAGAAATTGGGGGAATTCAAAAGTTTATGCAGAAAAGAGAGAAGGAGATTTTCTGGTTAACATGCTAATTTGTATCAATATGTGACCATCTGCATCTATTTTTGAAAAATACAAACCATATAGGTCGTCGAAAAGGATAGCTAAAGTAACAATTAGAGAAAAAAGTTCAAAATATTAAACATGAATAATTGTACGAAACCTGAGGTTGGCAATTACATGAAACCCAAATTGTAGTATGCTCATTTAGTCTCCAAAGAACAGCGCAATCAATCCCAGCATATGGTTTACAAGAGAAATCTCAATCGACGCCTCGTTCGATCTGCGCATGAAATCGGTGATCTCCATCTTCAGGCACCACGATGGCCATTCTTAGATATGAGACGTTGGTTCTTCCGAAGGGGAGAGATGGCGAATGAGTTTCGTAGAAAAGAAAGGGTTTAGGTTTAGGTTTAGCTTACGACTAAGAAGAGGATGAGAGGCGGCTGGCTTGAGGCAATGAGGCCTCGAGGGAAAGATCCAATTTTTATCAGATGGAGGTTAATATTATCCAATATTTTTTATTTTTTATCATTGATTGTTGTCCGTAGATACGCATTGCTGTATTTTAACATTTTTTTAAAGTACAATCACGGATCATTATTTTTAAATAACAATAACAACAAACGATGATGATTAATAATAACAATAACAATATTAAGATGAAGCACATAAGCATATTTGTATATCATTAATTTATTTTTTTCTTTATTAAATTATTATCCTGAGTCCCGAAATAACGACATACATTATATGCAAGACAATATATAATTATTTTATTAATATAATTACATGCATAAATTAAATTCATGTCACGATTTTTTCGATAATTAATTTATCATGAGCAGTTCATATTAAAGAAAAGTGCGTAGACTAATATTTTAGAAATGAAATTCTATTAGCAATTTTTCTATTTTGTTAATATTAACATAAAAATATTTTGTAATTTATTTCTCATTTTGTGTGAAATTTCCCTTAATAACTATGCATAGCACGGAATAATTTAGCCTCGGTGTTTGTTTTAAAGGATAATATTTGTAATGATTTATTTTGTAATGAGATTTCCCTTATTATTCGCGAAGTGTTTGTTTTAAGGGTAACAAAACAATTTAGCCTCGGTGTTTGTTTTAAAGGAATTTATTTTGTAATTTATTTCTCATTTTGTCTCCAAGGGTATTTTAATATGGTGAACAACTTGAACGGTTCGAATTGATCATTTGGATTTTGGATCTCGAAAGACGACTCTATGGCACGGGACCCTCTGTGCCATCTATGGCACATTAGCCATTCTCATATATATATATATAGAGTTTAGCTATGGTGAGTCGCGACAAAAACTCCTAGATCTAGATCAAAATGACCGATCCAAACCGTCCAATATGATCTTCCTATTGAAATCTCCTTATAGACCAAATTTTTCATTTTTTCGAAATTTTTAAGTATTTTTTTGAAATTTTAGAAAATCGTTAATCTAATTGGTTCTGAACCATTCAAAAACATCAGTTTTTAAAAATCCGAAAAAAATACTTAAAAATTTTGAAAAAATAAAAAATTTGGTTTGCACGGAGATTTCAATAGAGAGATCATGTTGGACGGTTTGGATCAGTCATTTTGATCTAGATCTAGAAGTTTTGGTCGCGACTCACCGGAGGGTCCGTGAGTCGCGACTCACCGTAGCTAAACTCTATATATATATATATATATATATTGTAAAACTCCTTTAAATTTTTTATTGTAATTATTTTGCATTAGATATTTATACTTAAACTGTGGAGACTATTGTGCTGATAGCGCAATTCAATTAGCAATTTTTTTTATCATAAGCAATTTTCTTTTATAACAATAATAATATTATCATTTTGCAATATTTTGTAACTTCTTCTTAATTACTGGTACTAGTGCAGATAGGTTTCATTTGTGCGACGTGAGTGCAATATGAGAATCCATATCATTAAACTGATTTGATTTATCTGTTCTATAAATATGATTATATGATTATTATAAATAAAAGCAACCGTTAGATTTTTATGAATCAATCACAGGTCATGGATCCATGTCCTTGATCCATATGACCAAAAAACCGCCAATCAGAGAGTGCCACGTTTGGCAGCCTTCAAATGGCTCCTCTGAAAAAATAAATGGAAAGATGTGCATTATTGTTAAATAAAAATAAATAAAAAAGAGAAAGATGCGGCCTTAGATTTTTTTCGTGACCCTCCATTTTGAAAGTCAAATTCCTTTCAATTTAATAGAAAATGTATAAAAATGACTAAATTAATCCATCCAGTATTTTCGAACAGGCAGAATCTTTCAACTATTATGGTGACTTGTTTAAATTGAAGATTTATTTCTAAAATCAATTATGTAGAATTTTTTTTTGAGAAAAAAATCATATCGAGAATTTCTTAAAGAATTTGGTTATCAAAATATTCTATAGAAATTTGGAGCGGCATGTTAAGGGACGTGGCAAAAAAGCCAACCATTTAAATAAAATACAAAATTTGCTTTGATATGCTCCTTTAATTCCTCCAAATCAATAAAATAAACACTTCGCGAATAATAATTTAATTGAGTCCATGCACCGAGGCTAAATTATTTTGAAGATTCCATGATAGATATGATTAGAGGGTAAAATCATGATAACAAAAAATTTGATTACACGATAAGATCCATGAACACATGTAACATAATAAAAACTAAATTTTCATAATTTTTGCATTAGTATCGCTAAACCTAGACAAAACAGAATTTAAAAAAAAACCATATTATGCAATCAAATATTTCTTTGGCGTCGTCTTTTTTAGAAAAAGGAGGAAAACACGATTAGTACCGGTTTTTTTACTAAAAACCGGTACTAAAAATATTATAATAAAAAACCGGTACTAATTAAGTTAAAAACCCGAATTTAATTTTAAAAATTTAGTACCGGTTTTTAAATAAAACCAATACTAAATTTATTTTTTTAAAAAAATAAATTTTAGTACCGATTTTTAGCAGTACTAAATTGATTAAAAAAAGCCGAAATTTTTTAATTAATTTAGTACGGTACTAAATTAATTAAAAAAATAAAAAATTAATACGGTACTAAATCTGTCACATTTAATATGCTAATTTTGCAGTAGTTCACATTATTCATTACCCACATATCCCTCTCATAACAAATGAATTCTGACAATATTTTTATCCTACATGCATGCTGAAAGAGAATAAGGAAAAAAAATAAAATCAAGAACAATGACTGAATATTACTCAAAAATTATAAATCAGTTAGGTTGCAGTTTTTGAGACAAATCGGATTTTCTTTTGTTGTATAAAGCATACATGATTTCAACTATCCAATAACAAGAGGTCATGGTTACTAACACGAAAAATAGTCACTGTTGGAAATTTCAATGCTCTATACAGACAAAAGGGAGAATAAATTGACAAAGAAACAAGAGCAAAACCAATTAACTTAAAATAAATTGAGGAAAAAAAGGAATAGATACATACCCGTCCATAAATTGAGTAATCAATTCGGAGCATAATCCATGCCATCTCCACCACGTCCCACTCAAACGACCTAATCGTATCACTGCGGTAGAACAGTGGTATAAGAACTTGAGAGGCAAAGGAATAGTGAAGGAAAACCTTGAGAGGCAAAGGAAGACCTTGAGAGATAGAACAGTGGTATAAGAACTTGAGAGACAAATGAATTAATAGTGAAGGGAAGACATATAATTCGGTAAAAATATTTATGTATTTTTAGTACCGGTTTTTTATAAAAAACTGGTACTAAAAATCAATATATTAGTACCGGTTTTTTATAAATTACCGGTACTAAAATTCGCCTGAAAAAAAACTGTTTTTAAATTAGTACCGATTTTTTATAAAAAACCGGTACTAATTTAAAAACTATTTTTTTTTATTTTAGTCGGCACTTTAGTACCGATTTTTTATAAAAAATCGGTACTAATTTAAAAACTGTTTTTTTTTTCATTTTTCAGCGATTTTTAGTACCGGTTTTTAAAAAAAACCGGTACTAAATAATAAGTCTGACAATTACAAAATTGCCATGATTTATTATTAATATCGGTTTTCTTAAAAACAGGTACTAATGGCCCGGTACTAAAAATCTTTTTTGGTGTAGTGAATACAACGCACTGAACTAAATTTACATCTGATTTGAGCTGTTGGATCTTGAAATAAACCCAAAAATATTATGTGTCTCTCATTATACGTGTCGGAGTGCTGACGCCAATATATTCATCATATTTGCGTCCCTACACAGAACTTGAGAGCGTCTCTCTTTTGAATATTTATGCGTCTTAACTTATCTGTGTCGGCCCACCGACACCCAGTAAAATCCCTCCCACCCACTTTTTTCTTTCTGCGTCGCTACTTGATTTAGCGACTCTAATATGTCGGTGGTCCGACACAGATAAACGAAATTCTAGTAGTGCTTTCGGCTTTCCCCATGCAAGCGAAGAAGGGACTTCATTTCTCAGGTAAAACGCTGGGGAAGGGGGACATGTGTTTTCGTTATATAAACTCCCCAAGATGAAGGATCAAACAAGTCTAAACTTCAAATTTTCTTCTTGATACTTATTGCCTAATTTCAAACATCCAATATTAATTATGGCCACCAGCGGGTCGAATGCGCCACCACCATGGATCCAATCCTTGGTCGATGACTGTGGTGGGAAGGAACTTCAACACATTATGAAAAAGGTAATCACTAAGTCCAATTTGGACAGACAACAAAATCGACTTCTCATACAAAAAAAATTTGTCGATTCCATCAAATGGATGCTTTCTGAGGAGGAAAAGATCATGGCAAATCTTCACCCAGCTGCAGAAGTAGATCACCATGGAGGCCTTGACATTAGGGTTTTCGCACAAAACAAGTTCCGAGTTGAGGAAGTCAAAATTCAACGGTGGGACAGTACCGGCTCAACTGTGATAATTGGTGGAGGAATGAACAAGTTTCGAGCGGGCTGAAGGTGAAGGATGAAATAGAGATGTGGGGGTACAGGGATGGAAGAGATAAGAAGTTATGCTTTGCAATTAGCAAGACCAATATGTGATATTTTGCTGTTTGGATGACTCGTGAATAAGGAATAAAAATAAAAAATTTCGATATGCGTGCTTATTCTTATTCTTGTGCAATCCAAACAATACAAGAATAAAAAATTTGGACTCTTATTTCTATACTAACAAAATCATAGTATAAAAATAAGAAATTTGGACAAGCACGCATACCGAAATTCTTTATTCTTATTCCTTATTCACGGCTCATCCAAACACACGAAACAACCCCTGTCGTTTACCATTTCGTTTGGGAAAACGGTACGAGACACCATTCAGTTACCTGTTTCGTTTTCATAACCACACAAATGTCCATTTCGTAATTCATTCTATTTCATATTTAGCACTGATTTTGGTTAAAAACAAAGCGAAACGGTTTGAAATGGCACAATACTATATGTAAAGAGAAACGAAGTGGCTAGTACTATGTCAGCTGTAATAGCTATGTATCAGCCGGTATATTTTAATACTAACCAATTCGAGCAAGTACAAAAAAAAAAGAACCACAATGATTTTTATATAGAAACAAATTTAGTGCGTCGGAGTCTCGGAGACGTACGGTACATCACCTGTTTAATGATCGCCATTTCATTATAGAAATTGTACAAAGGGCACGCATGCACTCTGCAGATTTCCCTTCTGTTGCTTCCACAAGAAATCCAGCATTCATCCTGGACTTGGCAGCTCCTAAAGCACAGAGGGAGCTTATGGCAATTTTTAGTTTTGTGGTTTGGAGAGAATGCTGTTCAAGGATTTTCAAGGGAACAAACCAAACTAAGGGCGAGCTGGTTCATCTGGTGTTCTATGACCGGGAATCCCGAATTCATAGTTCTGTTCTTCGTAGCTGCTTCTTTTATTTTCCTGCTGTTTCTATTTTTTAGCCTTTAATTTTCTTCTTTTATTGTTTGTTCAGCTTAGCCTCTGGCAAAGTTACACACTTTCTAATAAACAATTCCGAAAATTGTTTGTTTCTTTTATTGCAATTCCGAAAATTTTATATGTCAAATTTATTATAAACAATTCAAACTCTTCACAAAGTTACACACTTTCTAATAAATTTATTCCTAGAAATTGCAAATTTTCTAAATTCCCCAAATTCCTACCCCATCCAAACGGGCCCTTTGTAATTTCGTTTAATATAAAGATGAGGATCTGATCCCTATTTTTTGCTAAAAAAAAAACCTATATAATAACTAGAAATTTACCTGTGGATCCGCGGCTGAATGGTTATTTCAAAACAGAGCCAGGTATTGTGATTATTGAAAATATCGAATAAACAGGAAAAAGAATTGTCTTTCTATGATTACTAAAAATAAAGAGTTCAACCGAAGAAGGACATGAAAGGTAAAACTTCTTCTTGTCCCGGCGAGCACGTGAGCCTCTGCTAAGAGAAAAACAAAAGAGAGTGTATTTTAATTTTATGTTCAGAATCAACTGATTAGAATCTTTCGTGTAGCAACTTGATGTACTAGAGTATAACTCGCTATAGTTTTGCCACACCATAAGTAGATACAAAAAATCCTAAATAAACACTATACACCTACTGACCTACTCATCTCATCATCCATATATTATTAGATTAAATAAGATATATTAAACTTCATTATACAGACACGTCATTAATAACTTAAGGACATATCCTTATTTTGTAAAAACAAAAACGAAAAATTCAGTTCCTATAATTGACTATATAAGAGATTATATTGCATACTATACGAAATCCTAAATAAACACTATACACCTACATTAATCTCATCATCTGCATGCAAAACATCGTGGGCTAATCTTAGCAAAATCATATCCACACAATATTCTTGTTCTTTTCTAGTTTTTTTTTTATTTTTTTGTATGTCCACGTATTATTCTTGCTCAATATTATCGGATTTTATATATTATAACAAAAAATGGACAGTAATTATTTTTGTTTGTCATTCAAAGAGTTATAAGTTTACTAACGACCCACTCTTATTTAGCATTTATGGGAGTTATTTTATTGATCTATCGATCCAATTTGAAAGTAAATTATTAATATACATTTATAACTTTATCTAGTTTATATTTTAATGCAATAGAGGCCAAAGTATTTTAAGTTTTAAAAATAATATTTTGTTTAAGAATAAAGTAAGGGCCAAAGAGTTATAAGTTTACTTAGGGTCTATGCTTATAGTTATATATATTATATCTCTAACATTTTAACCCAAAAGTAAACTACATATTCTGCCAACGAATTTGGAGAAAATGATAAAGTTAGTATGTATAAAAGTATTTTGGTTATTTGTCAGTCTAAAGTAAATGGTGTTTAAGTGAAATTGACGGTGGAGCTAGATGGTAGAAATGTTGCTCTTTCATCATTCAGAAAGTTTGGAACGCATCAAATGTTTAAAGGTAATTACTCAAATTAGAAATTCTGATGGTTGATTATTACAAACTGAATGCTTTTTCCCAAGACCATTACAGAGTCAACGTTTAGACTTTACAGAGGTGTGTTGCATTATCCCAAAAAAGTGTAATAAATTGTTGTTTACATATGCAGAGATTTTGATATAATTGAGTTGATTAGTTCATAAGAATGTGACTTAAGTGTCATTTTCTCCTAATTGATCATTCAGAATTGACATTAAATCATTAATTTGGTTCGGATGGAAATTACAATTCAATAAAACATCGGAAAACCATATGCTCAATTAAAAGTATGCATACATAATCATCATCAAAATCTAGTTTCTTGTTTTATATATTTTTATCAAACTCGATGCTAACAAATATTGAAGAGTTGGTTCTATCTTTCTAATAACTTCTCTATGATTATACTAATATTGCATCATATTTTCCTTACTTTTTAATAAAATTAAAAAAATATATATTTAAAACTATAAGGTTCGAATATTTTTTTCAGAATAATATATTATAGCATACGTATATCCGCATATCACATATATACGCGCGCTAGCACCAACGAAATTAATATTGGATTTGACAAAGTAGTCCAGAAATGAAAAGACATTATACATTCAAAATTTCTACATATATAGCTCATTCAACTAGATGAAAAGTACAAACTAGAGCAAACAAATTATAAATTCAACAATATGACAAAGCACACATTTAGCAAGCACTTGGACATCGGCTTCTTCTGTAGGCAATCACCAAGGAAAGAATTATCAGTGCCACATAGAGGGCCGTTCCAACCATGGACATGCCAATTGAGGCATTGATTTGTGAACAAAATCTGCAATAGAAAGAGCATACTCTTCTTGCAAATCCATCATCAATGTTCTCAAGTTCTGCACTTACTGCAGAAGCTGCACCATTACCGGTTAGGAGCATGGAGACGGCAACTAAATCGGCAAGCGCGATCCATAGTAGATTTATGGGTTTTAATTTCTTGATAATAGATATCAACAGTGCAATTATAGAGTAGATGAATACAATGACATTCGCTGCGAGAAAGTACCTACATGAAACAAAAATGAATGAGTTCAATTGTCTTAAGTTCTATAAATTAGTTCAATTCAACACTAAAAATGTTTGAAATCACTACCATTAATTGCAATAATTGGAGAAACTTTCCTACTCTGCTTATAAGAAGTTCAATGAACATAAGATTACTATCTGCAGGCTAGCTATTAGCTGGCTTAAATTACCAGAGGCTTGTTGATTCAGTAATTATTGAAAAATTAAGCTAGTTACTTTCTTTAGTTTGGAAGTAGCAAAAATAATTAAGGTAAACTAGCCTACGTTTTCTTTTTATTTTATTCTTGTACTGTAATTAGCGTAGTTTTTAGTCGTCGGCTCATGCATATATGGAATACAGATTTTATTTTATTTTATTTTTGTGGAAGAACCAGGAAGAGTAAAAATCCTTACTTGAGAGCAGAGATGATGGAAAACTTTACATCTTTGTTGATATCATATTTCGAGCTAATAGTCACCTTGGCCGTAACCATGATCACAGCTGCAATGCATGTCGTAATAATTGCTCTGAGACGTGCCACGTATCCAATCTCCATTAATGACAATGAAATTGTAATCACCTTCTCTTGCTGACTATGAGACGAGCATGTTGATGACGTGCTAACTGAACACGGCCTGTTCCCCGTACATGATGTACATGCCATTCTCTATCTTCTCTGTGTCTTTTGTAATTTGGAAACTATTTCTAAGTTCATGGATGATGTGCATGGGGTGATTTATAGATGCTGAAAGAAATTAAAACTGAAAATTTCAAATTAAAATAAGAACAATCAAATGCCAAGGTGTTCGTCAGCAAAGTTGCTTCACAAGTAAAAAGAGAGATAAATATGTAGAGGAAATTCCAACCAGGTGCAGTGAGTTGTGATTGATGGCAACTCAAGTTATAAAAATCAATAGCATTAAAATATTAAATTTGAATCAGCCTTCAGAAAAAAATTAAAATTCGCATCAGTAGTGTTCTAAAAAAACACGGCGTTTCCGAATATGGCACGACACGACACGGCACGGAGGTGGTAGGACACGGTAAGACACGGACACGAACACGACACGAGAACTTCGCGTGGCGTGTCCTTAAGCGTGCCGTGTCCAACTTTGATGAAATAGACACGACACGGTACGGCACGCGAATTGTCTGGACACGACACGACATGGCACGAGATACAGCACGGCACGACACGAGAGACACGACATGTATTACAGACACGCCAAACACGAAAAGGAGACACACATAGTGTTATAGAAATACAATGGATTCCTCAATTATGTACATACTATTATATTTTTTCCATAAATCTTGTCAAAGATACATTTAATCATAAAATGATTATTAATAGACTTATTTTCGAATAAAACACTTGTAAATCGTTAGAATTGGAAATCAAACTATTACAATATAATTAGGATGCTTCAATAATTAAATCGCAAATAAAATAAAAGGGTCCAGAGCCATGAGCAAATTAAAGATAGAAATCTATATGTGATTTGTCTTAAAAAGAATCAAATATTTTTTGTCGTTGAAAATAGTTTTGTACCTTTTCATGAGTTTGATTTATTTTTAGTAAAATAATTACTTAAGTCCGATAAGAAGTTGTCAAAATATTAATCGATTGTTTAAAATTAATCTATATTTTAATTTAATGGTACAACACGTCTACTTTCTTAATTTTTGACGTATTTAACAAACATAATTTTTAAATTTCATAAACAAATTACATTCATGTCAAAAAGTTAAACGTGTCTGAACACGTCACGACACGACACGTCTAAAAAAGACACGACACGGCACGACACGAGGACACGAGGCGTGGCGTGTCCTTAGGAGTGTCGTGTCCATCTCTTAGGATTTAGACACGGCACGATACGACACGTGAAATATTTTAGACACGACACGACACGAGAGATGATCTAGACACGACGTATTTGATACGGCACGACACTACACGACACGTATTTAGAACACTACGCATCAGTTATTCATGAAGACGCCTTAATAGATTCGCTTAGTTCTTTTCTGGATTTCATGTTCCGTTCCCTCACCCTCTGTTTCGTGTTGGGATTATTGAAACAATAAAACTCTTTTTATTTTTTTGGTTGACAAAGGGGACAACGACTTTGAAAGGTACTTAAATATAAGTTTAATTGTACGAACCATGAGCTTTAAGATTCGGTCAAAACTTCAAATCCTTGACCGCAATGCTGATTTTATTCTTCTTATGTTCATGATGTTTTAGCTATTTCTCATGTGAAGTAGTGAGGTTGTGGTGGTGAGGTCATGTTCTGACAGAGTAAGTGTTATGTTAGATAAGACACTGCTAGAATGCTAGTTTGTCAACAGTTAGGGCATTGATCTGACAACTATTACATAATTTACATCTGAAGATGTGCTCCTTATCTGAATATTTAATGTTCAAATGTACAAATATTACATAATTAATGTTAAAAAAAAAGAAAAATATTTACAACAGCAAAAAAAAAAAATGAATACTTATAAAATGCAACAAATGAATAATCATTCAATTCTTATTACAACTATAAGAAATATTAAACATTAAATATATTTAATGTTTGTTGGCAAACATTATCGAACAGTTCGATTTACTAACTTAGTTTATATAAAGGAATAGATACGTAAGTACTTAGATTTTTCGAAAAAAAAAAACATCAATTACAACGTCATTTTAGTCCTCTCTCCTCTCTTTGCTCTTCCACCTGAGGAAAATCGTTCCTAGTGATTCTATATATGTATTTATTTTTTCACGCACACAAAATATTTCTTCCCCCGTTATATGGGGTTTTAAATATTCCTAGGAGCCTTGGAGGAAAGGAGGGAGTGCATTACAGTTAGGGGTGTCAACGATATGATTTTTAACGTTAGGTCGTTTCGTTAACACTTAGTGGAACGGTAAATGGCACTGAAATTTGTTTCGGTAAATTAACGAAACGGCAAATAAAAAGGACTGGTAATTCCGTATATAAATGGAACGTTAAACGGTATAGACCATTCCGTTTTCGTTATCTCGTTTTGTTCCGTGTAAAATTTTATGAGTATAGAATTTTATATATAACAGAGGAGAGGGATAGAGATAGTCAAATAGATTGCGGAGGAGTTGAGGGGTCGAAGAATCGAAGTAGATATTCAGGGGTGCGCCGCTACCTTTTCCCAACCACTTGAGTACTTTCCTTTCTTCTCCTTGTTTCCCTCTCTCTCTGTCGAAACCCTAAGTGTCGCCGTCACCTCAGAGTTTGTTCCCTCACGCTCACCGAGTCACCTCTCTTATTACTGGCTCTGTCTCTCTCCTTTGCACGCCTTGATCAATAAATCTCAGATCTGTTCTCTCTTATTCTCTCGAGACCCTAAACCTAGTCAGATCTAGCAAGCTGGTAGGTGACAGGTCCCGATTTTTTGTCGATCCATTGCTGTTTTTCAGAAATCTCGTAGCTTAAGAGGCTGAGATAAGGTATTAAGGTTATCATTTCGTATCTGAGAGATCTGAGAGAACGGCGACGAGATCGACTGTCAGAACCATGTTGTCACCAGCAATGATGACCTTTTCCTGGCTATTTTATATAATACGAAGAAGAGAACAGAAGAGAAAAAAGGAAGAGAGACAGTCACTCAGTCAGACAGAGAGAAAGAAAAAGGGGGGAAAAAGAAGGAAAAAAGGAGAGTTGAAGAATAATAACTGAACGTTTATTTGAGGTAAAATCTAACTACTAAATTAGAATTTTTTTTTAGTTTCTGATTTATGTTGTTTTTTTTCAGTATCTAAAATTTTTTTTCTTGTCTATACATGAGTTCAAGCAATCAAGCAAGGTTTCGATGGAGAGAGTAGATGAACCATCACCATCAGATCCTGATTTTTCTGAGCCCGATATTTGTGATGATGAGTATGTTTTTTTAACTTGGCTATTTTGAATTTGTGATGACTCTGTCAGTTGCATACTTGATACTAGTGATACACTGATACTTTGAATTTGTGATGACTCTGTCAGTTGCTTAAATTAGAACTGATGTTGAACTGATAGAACTAATGTTGCATACTCGATATTTTGAATTTGTGATGACTCTGTCAGTTGCTTAAATTAGAACTGATGTTGAACTGATAGAACTGATACTACACTGATACTACTCTTGATACTAGTGATACACTGATACTACTCTTGACTCTGTCAGTTGCATACTTGCATGCTTAAATTAGAACTGATGTTGAACTGATAGAACTGATACTACTCTTGACTCTGTCAGTTGCATACTTGCATGCTTAAATTGGATCTGATGTTGAACTAATAGAACTGATACTACTCTTGATACTAGTGATACACTGATACTACTCTTGACTCTGTCAGTTGCATACTTGCATGCTTAAATTAGAACTGATGTTGAACTGATAGAACTGATATTGCATACTTGCATGCTTAAATTAGAACTGATAGATGTTTGTTGTTAGCATGGGTCCTGAGTTACATTTTGAGACCCCGGAAGAAATTGAAAGAATACAGACACAGGCTGATGCCCCTCAGGACCCTGAGCAAGATGGTGGTAAAACACCAGCTTGTGATGATGAAGGAGAAATTACTAAAAAGAGGAAAATTAGGAAAACTACCTCTGAGATTTGGAAACATTTCACAAGGGGACCCACTCAAGAAGATGGTAGCTATGAGGCCACTTGCAAATATTGTGGTATCAAGTATTTGCAAGGCCAACAAAGGGGCACAAGCTCCATGAGGAATCACATCAACAAAAAGTGCAAAAAATTTCCTAGAAATAACCGTCAGGCTTTGCAAAAAATGTTGCAAGCTGCCAAAACAGCTGGTACAAATCCTTATGTTAGAAATCCTTATGTTATTTGTTTAAATTCTTGGTTGACTTTTTTTTATATGCTAACTTAATATTTTTTAAATAAAATAGAAGGGGCAAAAATTCTTCCATGGATTTTTGATCAGATGAAGTGTAGAAAGGGTTTGGCAAATATGGTAATTGCCCATGAATATCCCTTTAAGATGGTAACCCACTTCTTCTTTAAGGCCTTTCTTAGTGACTTGCAACCTTCTTTCAAGGTTCCATCAAGGAACACCCTAAGGTCAGATTGCATTAAGATCTATGAAGAAGAACAAGTTAACTTGTATAAACAATTTGGCAGCATTAGTTGTAGATTCAGTTTTACTACTGATTTGTGGACCAACAAAGATAGAGATAGAGGTTTCATGGCAATTACATGTCATTTCATTGATGAAAGTTGGATTTTGAGAAAAATGATCATCTCATTTGTTCCTTTGCCAAGCCCACATATCGGTAAAAACATAGCTGAAGCACTTTATGATAAATTGGTCTTATGGAACTTAGATAAAAGGGCATTTTGTGTTGTTCTTGATAATGCCTCTTCCAATGACGCTTGTATTAATCATCTTTTGGACACAACATCCTTAAAAGATGACTTACCGGTTGATGGTAACATTTTCCACCAGAGGTGTGGTTGTCACATCTTAAATCTAATTGTCCAAGATGGACTGAATATTTTGAAAGATGAGGTAACAACTGTACGCGATACGATGAAGTATATTCGTCACTCGCAAAATAGAATGGAGAAATTCAAGCTAGCTTGCTCTCAGGTCCAATTAACTTAGCCATTTATTTGTGTATTTTCTTGATATTTTAATCTTCCAACCAACTAACAAAATTATTTTTTCTTTATTTCAGACCCAAGTTCCATACAAGAAACCAGCATGGGATGTTCCTACAAGATGGAACTCCACATATTTGATGTTGGAGCTGGCCATGGAGCTCAAACCAGCCTTATGTAGGTATGCTAGCCTTGATAAGAGGTACAATCTAAACCCAAGTGGTATTAAATGGGAGACAGTGAAACTTTTAGCTGCTCACTTGAAGGTTTTTTATGATGCCACATTGAAATTGAGTGGAACCAAGTATCCTACATTAAACCTCTTCTTCACTGAGTTCTGTGATGTTTACCATACCTTTAAAAATATGGGTAGTAGTCCATACCCCTTTATTGTCCAGATGGGGGCTGAAATGCTCACTAAGTTTAATAAGTATTGGACGATTGGAAATTCTCTATTGGCAATAGCTTGTGTGTTTGATCCAAGATGCAAGCTTCTAGTTGTTAAGTACTACATGAAACAAGTGTCCCCTCAAGATTGGGATAGTTTTATTGCCTCTTTGAAATAATACATGAAAGCATTATTCATAGAGTATGAGGAAGAAAATGCAAATGCTCTATTAGGACAAAACCCAACTGACATGACAAAGAGGTACAATAACTTAATTTTATTTTGGTTCAGCCTTTGTAATTATTTTTTTATACTTTTTTAACTTGTAACATACACTAAACATTAACAGGCAGAAGAATGCACATGCATCAACTAGTGTTGACAATAGAAAGGCTGCACTGAAAGATTATATAAAAGAAATGAGAAACTCTGAACCCTCAAAATCAGAGTTAGATGACTACTTAGGTGATGATCTTTTCTCAATTATTAAAAAGTTTATCTGTTTATTATTAATATTTAATCTTTATGTATGTTATGAAAATAGGTAGTGAGCTTGATGCAGCAGCTGCAGATGAGGAGTTTGACATTCTAACTTGGTGGAAATTGAAAGTTCCCAAGTATCCAATATTGTCTAAAATGGCCAGGGACATCTTGGCTGTCCCGATATCGACAGTAGCATCTGAAGCTACCTTTAGCACAAGTGGTAGAGTACTAAGTCCTGTTAGGAGCTCTCTTAATGATGAGAGCATTGAAGCTCTGATTTGTGCGCAGGATTGGTTGAGGGGATCAATTACTGGTGAAAATTTCTTATTTTTTATCAACAGTAGCATCAATTGAAGTTTTATAAAAAAAATTACTTACATGTTTGATGTTTTTTTTTTAGAAAATGGTGAATATTTTGGTGATCCTCTATGGAACACTGATGAAAACTGTGGCAATGAGGAATGAGACTTTGGCAGAGGTATGCTGTATGCTCCTCATGTCTTGAGTGATGATGCACTGTTTGTTCTTTTGTTGTAGTAAATGCATGCAAGTTTTATATGTTGCTTAGTGAAACTATGGTGTTTTTGAGCTTGGGTTTATCATCTTTGGCTCCTCAGATCTCAAACCATGATCTTCAATGATGATACTTTTGGTTTTTCTTTTTGAGTCATTGGCTGAGATTGGCATGCCTGAGAAGAGAGTTTGAGATTTGGGTGAGCTTAGATGAAATTTATGCATGTTTGGGTTGTTTTGATGTATGGAATTGATTTTATGCATGCTTAGTTATTTGGTTGTACACAAGCTATTACTGGTATTGTTTTTATGCATGTTTGGGTTGTTTTGATGTATGGAATTTTATGAATGTTTGTTATTTTGCTGGATGAAACAATATTGTATGGAATTTGTGCATTTTTATCATGTAATTGTATCAATTTTTTTATACATTAATTTTGATGTACTGTGTGGCAACGATTTAAACGTTAAATCGTTTTGCCGTTAAATTTTAACGAAACGATAAGTGGCATTTAATTTTCTGTCGTCTCCTAAACGAAACGATATGTGGCATTACTGGGTGTGCTGTTTAATTATACGTAACGTTAACGATAACACCCATTTCTATGTTCGTTAACCACGTTAGGCACCCCAATTACAGTTCACAGGTCAGCATTCCCCTTCCTTGGCAAACTTCAAGAGGAAAAGCCATGCATGGGAATGGGAAATTAATGACTCTACTAAGGCTAGCAATACATGCATGGGAGGGGAAATAAATAATAGTCTGAATGTTAAAAATTATAAATAGGCACGCTACTAAACCTTGAATACTCCGTCCTGTGGTCATGGATTGAGGGATAAATATCTTGAGATATTAGTAATTTCGCATTAAAAAAATTGTGGTAAAAATAGGAATAGCTAGCCAAAAGGGACGAAATGCAAGGACATATCAACAAGATAACCTAGCCTATTCCAATACATCAAAGGAAGTACATGGGAGAGGGAATGAATGATAACTATATATGGATAGCCAAGGCCGGGAAGGGAATTAAAGGATAAATTAAGATATATAATAATATGATTATACTTGTCAGTTTGTCAAAACGTTGTTAGCTTCTTGGATTGTTCAAAATTGAAATCTTAAGTGAAGTAGTCAAATTAAAACCTTTCCCTCGACACCCCCTCCTACTGTTGTGAGCTTTTCCATGCAAGCAAAGAATGGACTCTTGGTTCCTTAGGAAAAACGCTGGGGAAAGGAAACATGTGTTTTCATTATGAACTCCCCAGTACTCCCCACGATGAAGGATCAAAGCAAGTCTGAATTTAATCTAATTTTATTCTTCGTACTTATTGCTCAATTTCAAACAACCAACATTAGTTATGGGCCTTATGGCTACGAGGGGGTTGAATGTACCACCACCATCGTTGACGACTGTGCTTATAATTTTTAAGGAATTCTCTTTAAATTATACGGTTCGAAATTTTATTCTCAGAATAGCATACATTATCTGGATATCATATTTGCACTAGCACCAAAATAATGGATTTGACAAAGTCCGGAGATGAAAAGGCACAATATATTCAATAATTTTACAAGGCACATTAAACTAAATGAGAAGTACAAACTAAAACAAACAAATTATAAATTCAACAATTTGACAAAGCACACATTTAGGAAGAATTTGGACACAGGGCAGAGGTAGAGAAAAAAAATTGAGGGATGCAAATTTGAAATTATTATATTTTGGACGGGGCACGATGCATATTTATATGTAATTATCTCAAAATTAACATATTAATAAAGGACAACTGAGATCTTAGGGGATGCTAATTGAGCCCCCTCCTGCAACCCCTGTCCCTCCACCCCTGCTTGGAGGTCGGCTTCTCTTATAGGAAATCACCAAGGAAAGAACTATCAGTGCCACATAGAGGGCCGCTGCTAGCATGGACATGCCAATTGAGGCATTGATTTGTGAACAAAATCTGCAATAGAAAGAGCATACGCTTTTTGCAAATCCATCATCAAGGTTCTCAAGTTCTGCGCTTACTGCAGAAGCTGCACCGTTACCGGTTAGGAGCATGGAGACGGCAACTAAATCGGCAAATGCGATCCATAGTAGATGTTTGGGTTCTAATATCTTGAGGATAGATATCAACAGTGTAATTATAGAGTAGATGAATACAATGACATTCGCTGCAAGAAAGTAGCTACATGAAACAAAAATGAATTTAGAGTTCATCCATCGTTTTAAGTTCCATACACTACAGGAAACTGCAACAGTTGCATGGGCTCTTTGCATCCGTAGTGCTGATGCAGCATGCGTTCTGCATCAGCTATACTGATGCAACTAGGCCGATGCAACTGGTTTTGATGCAAATGCTCAATTGCGTTGGCATTTACAGTTGCATGGGCATATTTAGTTGCAAGGTTGCATGGGCCAAACAGATGCAACTGATGTGTTTTGCATGGGATTTGTCGGATGCAATTGAGTTATTTAGCATGGGGTGGACTGATGCACTAGACTTCTTTTGCATCCATTTTGCATAGACAATTGATTTCTTTTGCATGGGATTAGTTGATGCAACTGACATCCATTGCATCCACTTGGTTGATGCACTTGAAATATTTATCATGAGTTGGGCTGATGCAATCAACTTCTTTTGCATTCATTTTGCCAAGGCAATTGACTTCTTTAGCATCAAATTAGTCCATGCATCTGGTATCTTTTGCATTCGATCTACTGATGAAATTGACTTCTTTTGCATGGGCTTACCAATGCAGTTAACTTCTTTTGCATTCGTTCTTGCATTGAAAATGAATTAATTGGCATGGACTTAACGAATGCAACTGACTTTTTTTGCATCCATTTGTACTATCAAATTGACTTATTTAGCATGGACTTAGTTGATGCAACTCACTTATTTTGCATTCATACTGCCGATGTAATTGACTATTTTGTATGAACTTAACAGATGCAATTAACTTTGTTTGCATCCGTTCATCTCCTATAATTGACTTATTTTGCATGAGATTAACCGATGCAATTGACTTGTGTGATTTGTAATAGATTCGACAAATACAATTGCATGATTTTAACAAATATCACATTCAATAAAATTAATTTAAATAATGCATTAAAATTACCACACAAAATGGATACATAAAAAACAATCTAAAATAGATATCATCCAACCCAAAATTATACCAAATGTCACAAGAACCAACAATTGTACCACCAAACAAAAATGCAAAAGAACCAACCATCTATGCTACTCATCATCACTAATATCAGAATTAAAAGGGGACTCATCATAATCATCTGCATCAAACTCATTCTTATCAAAAATAGTTCCAGCAATAGTTATAACATCCGGCACATTGCTGATATCGTCTTCTTCTTCTTCATCCTCATCTTCGTCTCCATCTTCATTTTCATCATAATCTTCATCTTCATTTTCATCATAATCTTCATCTTCATCTTCATCATCATCTTCATATTCATCTCCATCTCCATCACAATCCTCATCTCCATCTTCATCCTCATCTCCATCTTCATCTTCATCTTCATCATAATCTTCATCTTCATCTTCGTCATAAAACATACCCCTACCCTTTCTTCCAAAAGATGTTGAACGTGACTTAGTAGGCTGAAATAGAAATAGAAAGTCAAACAAAAATGTGACTAGTCAACAAATAAATTATTTATTTATTAAAAAGTACATAGTAGAAGTACACATCCTATGTCTAAGGAAGTTAAATTAAATTAAAACGAATTAAAACAAGATGTTGAAGGTGACTTGATTAAATTAAATCAAATTATGCAAGTTCTGGTTACACCGGATGCACCTAAGACCTAGTACTGTACTAGTAAATGAACACACGCAATTAGTTTCTTTGATTGGGAAATGAGAAAAGAATCCATAAAAAATAATTCAAAGATACAATTCATTATGATGGAAATGTAACAGTTAAAACCGGTGGGAGAAACACATCTTACATAGATGACAAGAGTGCCCTTCTTTACTGTGAATAAAACATATAAAAATAAATGAAAATAGCAGGCCAAATAAATATATCCATTTATTAGCTATTTCTTTTAAGCAGATATTAGCTATTTCTAGCCAACAAATGACTTGTCAATGGGCAGCAGTGAACTGATACGACACATAAGAGACACTCAAATCATTTATTCATGCGGTAGAGCAAAACTGACTATTGTCTACTCCACAAAATTAACTCAGCCAAAAAAAAACTATTGAAATGTTACCGAATCTAAGACGGGGTTCTTTGATTTGTTTCCTCCTGGTAAACTATCTGAGTCCAGTATTGCCGGGATCCCGTATAATCTGCCATGGCTCTTTCCTCCTGACGCTTCAAGCCATATGCACTTATCAAATTTCGGCCACTTTTTATCATTTGTACCGTACTTTTCAGTCATCAGCTTCTCATATGTTTCCTAAAAATATAACACTAGTCTTCAATTTAAATAGTACTTAAAATAATAACAAGATTAATACAAAAGAATATATTTAATAACCTTGATTTTGCGAGCTTTAGCATAATAAAATTCATTTTTGTTGTCGCTCCGCACATGTGTTTCGACAAATGCTTCCATAATAGTCACTGGCCATTTCAATTTTTTTTCCTATAAACACAATTTAATACTTGATCAAGCAGAACAACTAATATGTTAAAATAATAAGTAATCAATTAATCATTAAAAATGAAAAGCATACCATGTACAAAGCATAATCATATGAATTGATAGACCCATGGCGATGGTATGTACCAATACCTCCCTTCATACGATTTTGTTTATGTCTTGCTGACTTAGCTTGCCATTCAGGGGACCTCCAAATGTCGCACATCTCTTTCCAGTGATTTGGATGGCACCATTCAGGGCAAAATTTTTTCCATTTATTCGGGTCCTTGCTCTTTGCTTTTTTTGCCAACTTATCCCTTAGCTTAGTGAGAGTGTTTGAATAATGCGTAGCTGCGATGCGGTGAAAAACTTTTGAGCAGTTTACAGACTCTTTCTTCTTGCCCCATCTATACTTATGCTACAAGGAAAGAAAATGAAACAATTGTAGTGACCCTAAGAATAAACAAGCAATAAAAATTCATGCATCTGGTCCATGTCTTATGCATCTATAAATATTTTTATTGTTATAAATTTATTTTTGTTGTCATAACTGTCATACAATCTTATGTTCCGATTTTAGAAATATTAAAAAAAGTAAGCCTTTTCTCACTTAAGACTTGTACTACTCAGGCAATCGCACAAACTAGAATCCCCCAAAACAGATACCAATTAAGCCAATTAAGTGACAGTACATATGACCCTCATTACCAGTGATAACAGGTTGCAATACCAAGTAATAATAGTAATAACAATATATACATATATATATATATATATTCTGGCCCTCATTAATGCAATACTAAATAATAACAGTAAGCATGACCCTCATTATCCATTTTTCCTCAAATCAAAGGCGATATATATATTTTGATCTGACATTTGACTATAGACAATGTATTGGAACATTCTTGCATGGTTGTCTGACAAAAATAGTTCTTGGAATATAAATTCAACAAAAATGAAAATTCATAATATTTAAAATTTGTTACCAAGAATGCACGCAAGCACTCCTTCTTTTCGCCGGGTGTAAATTGTGAGTATGCCGTATAAGGCCCTCCCACATTACTGAACACAATCTGAGTGATAGTGTTTGTGACCTATTTGTCGAAAGGAACCGACTTGAAAGCCCTGTCACCTAACACAAAAAGTTTCGGGCGTTGTCTTCGTGGAACATTTTTACCTAAGCGTTGCTTACCCCTGTATTTGCGCTTTTTCACCACAGGTTGCTCCTGTCTTCGCTCATCAGTGAATGGATCTGACCTAGATTGGTCCGATTCCGAACCGGCATCAGATAAGGCATCCTGAAAGATATTCTCCTCAGCTCTATGTTCCTCGGCCACATCCTCGGCTTGAGGCTCCTCGGCAACAACCTCCTCATCTCCAGCTTCCATGGCCACATCCTCGCCAACTCTAGCTTCCTCAGCCATAGCCTCATCGACTATAGTCGGACTTCGGCGATTTTTGGCAGCAGCCCGTTTTTTGTTGCGTCTCTTGATTGCCATCCTAACAAATCAACAGAATCAATGTTTAATCAAAGAGAATAAATAAATTAAACTCTCTTTCTGAACTAGAAATATTTCAAATAATGGATGCACTTTTAAAATATTTAAATTATAGTTGAGAGGCAAAAAAAAATAATGAATAGAAAAAAGTTGAAACTGATTAGAAAGGAAAAACAAAAATCGCCAGAGATTTAAACATTTCATTCATGTAAAGGGGGTAACGAGAGATTTAAACATTTCATTCCTTACACGGGGTAGAGAGAGAGAGAGAGAGAGAGAGAGATCAGAGAGAGGGGCCAAAATTCCAATTCCTCCATCAAATTCCTGTTCACTCGATTGACAAAATAGAAGGAATTACCTTTACTTAGCAGGAGCGGTCAGAGAGAGGCAACGAGATAAAAGAGTTCTTATTTTTTTTTAGAATTCTGAGAGAGGAGGGTTTTTACTTATGGCGGAGAGATAGGAGGGGCAAGTGATTAATTAGACAGATGGAAACATTAATGCATATTAATGATTTGCAAGGATCTGTTGTTTAAATTGTACGGAAGTGAAGAAAAGATAATTCTACATATTGCAATTGATATTGACTATAGTTTATTTGAATTTTACACAATTACAACCAAATGATTAATCAATCTAGAATATTTAGGAGGGGAAATTATTTAGATTTGGCGCTTAATTTTGTTATGGCGCTTAATTTTATTTGGTAGCATAATTATTTTTTTGAAGAATGATAATTTTTTACTAATCTAATAACTTATTGATAAATCCGTCAGATATTTATATTTGATTAAACTCTTCTAAATTTATATTTTTTTATTGATGTTATTTACTGATATTTTTATAATACCTTCAAAATTTAAAGTAATACTAATTAATTTGATAAAAAAATGCTCAAGAATTTGGTTTCTAAAATATTTCATTATGAAGATGAGATTGAGCACCTTGGATCGTTTATGTGAAGCATAATTTTTTTTAGAACGAACTCGTATGTAATGAAAATATATGATTCCTAAGTGCTAATATTAAAATACAAATTTGAGTTATACTATTCATTCAAAGATTATATATATACACACATTACCGATGACATGTAAATTGATATGTAATGAAATGGTAATCTATTAACCTTGCTTGAAAACTATTAATTACTCTTAGAAAATACAAATTGGTAATCTAATAATTTCATGATAAATCCGTTAGATATTTATATTTGATTAAAATCTTCAACATTATTAAGTACAAATAATTAATTTGATTAAAATTGTGAAGGTACTTTTATTATAACATAAATTATTAATTTGATGAATTTGTCTTTGTATCGCATAACATTATTTTTTGTGTCCAAATATATGTGCATTGTTATTTGTCTTCTAACTTGTATTGTTTGATATAGGCTCAGAAGCAAAACTTGGATTAATATAAGCCATAGCAATTTATTGATGTTATTTACTGATATTTTTATAATATCTTCAAAATTTAAAGTAATACTAATTAATTTGATAAAAAAATTGCTCATGAATTTGGTTTCTAAAATATTTCATTATGAAGATGAGATTGAGCGCCTTGGATCGTTTATGTGAAGCATAATTTTTTTAGAACGAACTCGTAGGTAATGAAAATATATGATTACTAAGTGCTAATATTAAAATACAAATTTGAGTTATACTATTCATTCAAAGATTATATATACACACACATTACCGATGACATGTAAATTGATATGTAATGAAATGGTAATCTATTAACCTTGGTTGAAAACAATTAATTACTCTTAGAAAATACAAATTGGTAATCTAATAATTTCATGATAATTCCGTTAGATATTTATATTTGATTAAAATCTTCAACATTATTAAGTACAAATAATTAATTTGATTAAAATTGTGGAGGTACTTTTATTATAACATAAATTATTAATTTGATGAATTCGTCTTTGTATCGCATAACACTATTTTTTGTGTCCAAATATATGTGCATTGTTATTTGTCTTCTAACTTGTATTGTTTGATATAGGCTCAGAAGCAAAACTTGGATTAATATAAGCCATATCAATTTATTGATGTTATTTACTGATATTTTTATAATATCTTCAAAATTTAAAGTAATACTAATTAATTTAATTAAAAAATTGCTCATGAATTTGGTTTCTAAAATATTTCATTATGAAGATGAGATTGAGCGCCTTGGATCGTTTATGTGAAGCATAATTTTTTTAGAACAAACTCGTAGGTAATGAAAATATATGATTCCTAAGTGCTAATATTAAAATACAAATTTGAGTTATACTATTCATTCAAAGATTATATATATACACACATTACCGATGACATGTAAATTGATATGTAATGAAATGGTAATCTATTAACCTTGGTTGAAAACAATTAATTACTCTTAGAAAATACAAATTGGTAATCTAATAATTTCATGATAAATCCGTTAGATATTTATATTTGATTAAAATCGTCAACATTATTAAGTAGAAATAATTAATTTGATTAAAATTGTGAAGGTACTTTTATTATAACATAAATTATTAATTTGATGAATTCGTCTTTGTATCGCATAACATTTTTTTTTGTGTCCAAATATATGTGCATTGTTATTTGTCGTCTAACTTGCATTGTTTGATATAGGCTCAGAAGCAAAACTTGGATTAATATAAGCCATGGCAATTTATTTATGTTATTTACTGATATTTTTATAATATCTTCAAAATTTAAAGTAATACTAATTAATTTGATAAAAAATTGCTCAAGAATTTGGTTTCTAAAATATTTCATTATGAAGATTAGATTGAGCGCCTTGGATCGTTTATGTGAATTATAATTTTATTATAACGAACTCATAGGTAATGAAAATATATGATTCTGAAGTGTTAATATTAAAATACAAATTTGAGTTATACTATTCATTCAAAGCTTATATATATATACATTACTGTGACATGTGAATTGATATGTAATGGAATGGTAAACCATGAACTTTAAACTTTTCATGTAAATTCCATATAAACCATGAACTTTAAACTTTTCATTTTGCAAGTCGATATTTTTTGAAAATTGTGTTTAATAAATGAATTTATGAGAGGGTTATATTTATTGGCGCAGCAATGCCAGCGTGCAATGGTGTCTCTTCGTTGGAACTAAATATATTTATTTCATTCTTTAAAAGTCAAAAAGTTACGGTGGGTAATGAGAAAGAGTTTGGCGGGAGAGATAATTGCCGCCTTAATATATTTTTTGATAATACTTAAGTATATCGGTTGGTCTAGTCTAAAGTTCTGTGATTTTTGACAAAGAGCATAGTTCAGGGATCGGTCAATATAGAATTTAATAAAGAACTTAAAGTTTGAGATATAGATTAGTATTGAGAAAACAAGGACGTGCACAATTATTTAAGTCAACATAGAGCCGGTATAGCGCAAACTACTGTACCGGCTTACATTCTTTGCGCAATTATTTAAATACACAGTTAGCTTGCTTACTTTGCAAACCAGGACGTGCCTGAAGTGTATATCATATGTAATGTACAAATTAACTTTTGCACAGGACGTCCTGTGTTCAATTAGTTTTTTTTTTTTTTTTTTGCACAAATTAATCATGTACTGTACGGAGATAATCTAAAAAAAGCCAATACCAGATTACGTTGTCTTTAATATATCTGACCCTTAATTAATTTGAGACATCTACACAAATTAATCATCCCTGCGGTAACCTTCTTACAAGTAACTGAAAGATCCATCAACCCTATATGAAAATTGTAAAACATCCACACTAATTTTCACCACTGGACTACTTCCAGGACCTAAAGTGAAACTTGACAAGTACTGGTAGCAACATCCACCAGGTTTTGACCTAAAATAAAACAATAAACTCATATCAAAATAATAACTAGAACAGTAAGGCTTGTCCCTGGGAAGTGGGAACAACCACCAGCTGCTCATCAACAGTCCTTTATGCAGTGCTGAATGAGATGCAACTGCTCTCATCTCCACCCAGGATTGTCCCTGAAAAATGACATTAAGGAGTGACAAATCAAATATTAATATCATAAAAACTGAAACAAAAACTAAACTAAATAATCTTCAAGTCTTTCTACTAAATCCTTATAAAACTAACTTTTGGTTCTCACAATCCAAACTGTCTTTTACAATGAGATCCCTATAAACCCCATAAATTACAAATCTAGTTTTATAAAATAAGCTAGATAGCCACCCGCCTAGTATATAAAAAATCAATCAGATTATGAAAGACATTTTCCACAAGTATCAGCTTATAGAACCAAGCTGTTACATTCATAGGCACTGATTTTACACTAAAAATTTGATACTGTTTTTTCCCTAGACATATATGTAAGAGGAATTGAAGTCAAGACTTACTCATTCAGAATCAGAATCAGTAATATCATCATTATTGGGACCTTCTTCGTTATCCGTGTTGTCATAATCTCTTTGGTCTTCACTTTCGTACTCACTTTCTGACATCTCGATTTCATGATCAGCAAGACCTATTTGTTGGTCAATATATTCAATATCAGCGTTGGATAAAGGTTCTACAGCATCTTCATGGTTGAGCGTCTCCGGAATATCATCTCCTGCACCAATTGTGAACGGGCAACAAGGACCATCTTCTTGAAAGAAGTCAGGATTGATGGGTGCTGAATTTTCATCTTGCTCTTTCAACAATAAGTTTGGTAAGATTTTAGATTTTACCTTAATAGGAACCCACCAATCTTTTCTCTCTCGCTTAGGTGATGGATAAGATAGATAATAAACTTGGACAGCATCAACAGCAAATACAAACGGTTCATAAGTAGAAAGGTTGGAATTATGCTTAACTTCAATCAGACCATGAACCTTATCAACCTTCACTCCTTTTGAGGGAGAAAATCACGAAACGCCATACATAATTCCGTCAATTGCTCCCATACATAATTAGGGAGAAAATCACGAAACGCCACAGGTAATAACCGCTCCATAAAAATGTGGCAATCGTGACTCTTAAGCCCTTGGAACTTGCACTCTTCAACATTTACACATCTTGACCAATTTGATGCATATCCATCTGGAAATCTTAATTCCTTCAACCATTTGCAAATCATTTGCTTCTGCTCTTTTGTTAGACAAAAAGAGGCCTTAGGCTTAACCCATGATCCATTAGCACGCTGTTGCAACTCTAGTTCTGGCCGATCACACCACTGAGCCATATCAAGACGAGCTTTGACATTGTCCTTGGTTTTGTCTGTGTCCAAGACGGTGTAAAAGACATTACCAAATCCATTCGCCTCAGTGTGCATATAATCTATGTTGTGTCGAATCAAATTGCTCGACCAATATGGCAAACTCCAAAATATGCTCCGTTTCTGCCAATTGTGTGTCTTTCCATAGCCCGAAAACTCTTGACGTTTCTTTCTTCATTTACCCAAAGACTGCATCCGGAAGAGCCCTGAAAAACAGAAATTAATTATAGTTCGGAACTTGGTCAATTGTAACTTGGTCAGCCGTTCGGAACCTTGTGTTGTCACAAACTTTGCAAGGACAGCGGATCCTTTCCTTATTGCCTCTTACACGTACGCTTGCACGATGCTTAAAGGCTGCTTCAACAAAACTTTCAACTCCAAGCAAAAAATCTGGATTATAATCTCCATTACGAAATCTTCTATACATCCATCTGCGATCCCTCGACATTTTTAACCTGTGATGTACCAAAATGATATGTAAATTATTGTACTGTTGTACTATTGACAGAAATAATTGGTAGAGATCTTATCTACTCTATGCACCAGCTATTTCGTTTCATGTTATAATTTTTTTTTTGCTGACCAATGCCTTATAATTACAGATATGTGAAATTTTATCCAGTAAGTTGACCTAACTTGTTTGTAAAAAAAAGTTCTTAAGTAACTAATTAGTATATTCCTGAAGAAATATTGATAAAATTTTTTAAAGCTTCAGGCTTTGAAGCATACTGATTAACCAAAGTAAATAGTTCAAGCTGATTCTATCATTCTACTTAATAAGTTGCATAGATTATACAGTAACAATAGCAATATTATGTAAAGTTCATTTAGTTCACCCACAGTAAACTTTATTTTGAAATAAGAAAATTATTATCCTATAATGTTATGTCAGTTAGGTCAGGGAATAACTGTGAGTTCCCAAATAGTTTGCTTCTAGCCCAAAACTAAAATTTCATTGATAGGTTTTCTAATATGAAACAATTAATCGACTGATCATTGCAATTGAAGGGATTGATTGGTGATTGATGACAAAAGTTGTCAGAATCATTACCTAGGCTCTAGAAGCGACACAGGAGCAATTGACAAAGAGCAAGAGGCAAATCGATTTAGGTGGTAGAGAGATTAAAGAGTGGGAGTTGGAGAGGGTAAAACCTCTGTCACATGGGCCCGCTTGACAGAGTAGGAGTCGATTGAGTCTAGTCGTCGCCGGTAGAGGAGAAATCACCGATCAATTCTGAAGAGAGGGAATTGGGGAAGAGGCAACAAGCAAGTAAGGGAGAGCAGAAGTTAGAAAGTTTCTAACTTGGATAGAGCACACAGGGAGTTGGAGTAAGGATTCTAACACTCTGTTTGGTTCGGTGGTAAAGGATGAGAGGGAAAGTAAAACATAAAGAGGGAAGGAAAGGAATGGGATGGAAAGAGAAATAATTTTACTTTTTTTGTTTGGATGAACAATGAGGGGAAAGTAAAAATAAATTTCTTTTTCTTCTTGTATCTTGTTTGGGTGGATTATTTCAATGAAGGGGAAATATAACTTTTGACTACTTTACCCTGCACATTTTTACGTTACTGTCAAAGTCAAAATTAATACTGAGCTGTGAAAGTAAACATTATTTAATAAATTGCTGAAACAATAAAAAAAAATTCGTCCAGAATATAAAAAAATAAACAGTATTTATGTTATCTCTAATAAATTGCTGAAAGTAAAGTAAAAAATGGTCAAGTAGCTAGATATAAATTTTCAACAACCCACCATATTGTGCAAAAAAATATAATTGAAAATCAGAATAATAAGATCAATCCATTACCTCAGAATTATAAGGAATAAGGAAAAGGGATTGTGTAGCAAAAGAGAGAGAAAAATAACGACAACTGTGAAATCGTATAGTACCTAGAGAAAGTGACCCTGCAGCAAAAGCCAAGTAAGAGACAGAGATGGTGAGAGTGTGTCAGGATAAGAAGTAGATCCACGGAGATAGAGCGGGAAGAGGGGTATCACTGTCAATCAGCGTCTGCACCGATTTCTTTCCCTCCGTTCTCCTTCGATTTGGAGTAGAATGAAATTTGCGCGTGAGGGAAAATTTGAAAGGGAAATCGGTCCCCTCGGTAATTTTTTCCCTTCCGGATTCCCTTCCATCCAAACAACATAAGTTTGTGAATTTCCCTCCTATTCGCTTTCCTTCCCACTCTATCCCTCCGAACCAAACAAGCTGTAAAGAGAATAACGCAAAGAAGAAAAGAAGTGATGGCTTGTGGAGTTCGCCTGTCAGTCTCTCAAATTGTTCAATTCTTTCTCCAAGTTAAGAATAAGATAATTAACTTAAAGAAAATGCATACTTATTTGTTAACCTAATCAAAACTTTCTAATATTCCTTGTACAAATTAACAAGAAAATTTAGATTAATATTTCCATGTTAAAAACGTTAATCTTTAGAGTTATTTCTCTATTGATTTTCATATATGTTAATATTCATGGATAGAAATTAAATTATAATTGTTTTAATTTACACGAGTTCACAAAATTATCAATTAAAATTTCTTCATGTTACTTTTTCTTATCATACGTTTTTAATTAAATATTTAGTTAATTCTAATTTTCAGTAATCAAGTACATAAATTTTATTAAGGACATTACCACAAAACTTGTTTAATCATAAAAATTGGACAAAAACATCTATGAATTATTAAAATCTAATACTCGTATTGCTTTACTCAACAAATTCATATTTAATTGCATTGGTCATGCTTATGCAATTAAAAATATCAGTAGCATTGACATCACCCATGCAATTCATATTCAATTGCATTGGTCATGTCTATGCAATTGAAAATATCAGTTGCATTGGCATCACTCATGCAATTCATATTCAATTGCATTGGTCATGCCTATGCAATTGAAAATATCAATTGCATAGGCATCACTTATGCAATTCATATTCAATTGTATCGGTTTCACCTATGCAACAAAATGATAGAGAGTCGGCTCACTTAAGTGAAATTGACATTTATTTTCATCAGTCCAAGCCGATGTAACTAGTATTCACTTGCATGAGTCTTGTGCATGCAACATGATAAAAATCATTTGCATTGGCGGTCCCAATGCAATTATATATGCCGATGCAACTGATTTTTCAATACCGATGCAACTGAAAAATGCTGATGCAACTGCTGCAGTTTCCTGTAGTGATATATTAATTAGTTCAATTCAACTGCAAAAGTCACTTCCAATAATTTGCATACTCAATTGTAATAACCGGAGAAAACTTCAACCCTCACTTGTAAGAATTTCAATGAACTTAACCCAGTGGTATTCCGTCAACCAACCACTAGCTTGGTTCAAATCATGCAATGAGCATTTTCAAATTTCATAAATCGTTGGTTTCAAACTTAAGATTACTATCTGCCGGCTACTTATCAGGCTAGTTTGCTAGTAGCAAAAAATAATTAAGGTAAACTAGCCTACTTTCTTTCTTAATTTGAGTCGAGGTCTCATGCATATATCAAATACAGGAATAACTTAGTTTTTTTTTTTTTTTTTTTTTTTTTTTTTTGAGGGAACGCCCGTAGGCAAAGACAGGATAGTAAATCTTTACTTGAGAGCAGAGATGATGGAAAACTTTACGGCCTTGTTGATATCATATTTCGAGCCAATAGTCTGCTTGGCCTTAGCCATGATGACAGTCGCAATGATTGTCGTTACTATTGATATGAAACGTACAATGCATCCCATCTTCTCTAACGACAGTGAAACTGTAATTTCCTCCTCTTGCAGACTTTGAGACTGGATAACTGCAGACGACCTGTTTCCTGTACGTGATGTACTCGCCATTCTCTTTCTTTTCTATGTCTTTCGAAATTTTGAAACTATTTTTAAGGTGAATGAAATAAAATGCCAAGGTATATATGGGGTGATTTATAGATGCTAGCTGGAAGTATTAAAACTGTAAAATTAAAATAAAAACTATCAAATGCCAAGGTGTTCGTCAGCAAAGTTGCTTCACAAGTAAAGAGAGATAAATATCTAGGGGAAATTCCTACCAGGTGCAGAGAGTTGTGATTTGATGGCAACTCAAGTTGTGAAAATCAATCGCATTAAAATATTAAATTTGGATCAGCCTTCAAAAAAAGATAAATAAATAAATAATTTGGATTAGTTATGACTTATGAAGAATCAATGCCCTGTTTGCTAGATTCGCTTAGTTCTTTCATGGATCTCGTGTTCTCCATCTCCCAGTGTTTCAGGTTGGGACTGTTGAAACAATCAAACCCTTTTTTTTTTAGTTGACAAAGGGGAAAACGACTTTGAAAGGTACTTAAATTAAAGTTAATTGTACTAATCATGAGCTTTTAATTAGAAGTTCCATCAAAACTTCCAATCCTTGACCTCAATATTGGGTTGGATTATTCTTCTTATGTACATGATTTTTAGCTAGTTTTGATGATGAAGTAGAGAGGTGTGATGGTGAGGTCATGTTTTGACAGAGTAACTGTTATGTTAGATAAGACATTGCTAGAATAATTTTCATCAGAAAATTAACTATTACATAATTCAGTGTTTTTGTCGACGGTTAGGGCTTTGATCTGAAAATTAACTATTACATAATTTTCATCAGAAAATTTGCTCCTTTCATAAATACAATCACTCTCTATCAATGCTATGTTACCGAAAACTTTTCCCTTTTTCTTGTACCAATATTATTTCAATAAAATATTATATAGAGTATCGACAAGGGGAGACCGTATTTTACTGCAAATTAAGCCATAATTTTATGAATTGTCATCAATCCCTAAATTCTAGTTTAATTTGTTCTGCATTTTATTATTAAAATGATTGAGAATAATATAAGGATTTGTTTTTATTAAAAAAATTGGCATTCATAATTAATGAACCTCTAATTAATGACTCTTCTATAGTAAGCAATTTTAGTGTCGCATTCATTTCCAAATGGAATATACACATGCAAACCAGGCACCCAAATACTACCCATTCTAACATCAAATATTTGTCTCACTAATAGCAATTAGCAAAGCATAACTTTTCATCTCTTCCATGCATGATTCCATATTTTGCATCCCTGAATCCCGAAATCTCTATTTCATCCGTATTCCGTCATATATATATGGACCAAACTCATTCAATCTTTGCCATTTATGATTTACCACAGTTGAATCGGTTGTTATATATTAGTATGTACGTCAGTAGTTTCGCTAACTAATTAACAGTAAATTCATGCTACTTGTTTAGTAGCTGTTAGCGAATCAACTGGAACTCTCCAGTAGAAGCATTCCTGGATGCTGAAATTGTCTCCAGCATAGAAGTTTCCTTTTGTATTTTGTTGTTAACTTAGGGTGTCTTTGGCAAGGGTAGGATTAGCAATAATCTAAGGGTGCGTTTGGTTCTGTAGTAAGGAGTTGCATAAGTTAAGAATGTCTAAGCATTTATGTAGTGTTATGTAATGGATGCTCGGTTATATAGTAAGGATGAGTAACTTAATGCATGCATATATTCATGTCAAAAGACTAAAATGCACTTAAATTTGAATTAGTTATGTATTAATAATACATTGTGACCTAATTATTGTCAACTATTAATTATTATAAAAATTAATTATGAATGATGATAATAAATTATTTTTATTATTAATGAAATATTATAAATATTATTAATTACTTAATAATAAAAATATTATTGATTAATTATTTATTATTATTATTTAATTATTAATTATAATAATTAATCTTTATTATTAATTATGATTTTTAATAATTATTGTTACTTATTAAATATTATTATAAATTATTTGTTAATTATTAAATATTATTATTAATTATTTCTAAGGGGTATTGTTGGAAAAAAATTAAAAGGATTGGTGCATAACTTATGCTGTTATGCACCCTTTAAGTAAAAAAAATATGGTGTCTTAAGATTAATACAACTAACTTACTAACCTCAATTTATCAAATGCATTGAGGTTAGTAAAAATTAGTGCTAACCTTACACTAATGTACTAACTAATCATTTTGGTGGATTAGTGAATTTGAGGGTAGTGTTCGGTTAAAATTATTATAATAATATCTTAACAACAATTATTGTCACGCTTTTAAAAAATCTTTTTTTCATTTTATTGCCATTTTATCTTAGTTTGGTTCATTCCGCACTACTGTTTTATCCGTTTTATCACCGTTTAAATCGTTTTATTATCGTTTTAACACCGATAAATGCTAAATCACCACCCAACAGTCAAACCGCACAAATCATATTTTAAAACCTTGATTATCATCATTATTACTCGTATTATTATTATTATTATTATTATTATTATTATAATCATGATAATCACAATTATTTATTACTATAATGATATATGTTTATTAACGTTATTATTGATATAATTAATATAATTATCATTAGTGTTAATAATCATAAATAATTAAATAAATAATAATTTTAATAATTAATAATAATTAATTGTAATTGATAATAAGTAATAGTAATTATTAATTAAATATTATTGTAATAATTAATAATTAGTAATTAATAATTAATATAATTGTTATTATAATAATGATAATAATTAATAATGGTTTATTTTAATAATTATTAATCATAATTTTTAATTAAAATTAATTATTATTAATAACTACTAATTAATAATAGTTGATAATAATTATTGCAACAAATAGTTATTAACCTTAAAGTACTAACTGATAGGAAAGTGCACAATTTTGAAAATTTGTGTTAATTACACCTAATTAACCATCCAAAACATCATATGCACAAAAAGGATCTAGTGCTAAGTTAATTGACACAAGAGAATTGGGAGAAATCGATACCTCATCCAATATCTCAATTGGACGGCTCGATCCATGGCATGGGAGTTGGTGGCTAGGCTCCATGCGCCTCCTCCTTCGTCGGTTGATCGGCCTCGAGTCCACCAAGGAGGTTAACCATAATCTTCTACTCTTGTGCTAGCAAGAGAGAAACAAGCTAATCCCTCTAGGTTTCCTCTCTCATTTAGCAATTAACTATATTAATTTGTGGAGAGGAGTGCTCAACCCATGAGCTAGAAAGGAGAGGAGAGAAGAGAGAGCATGGAGAAAATTCTGAAAATTTTCTACCTTGGTGAAATTTCGGCCATAGAGGAAGAGGTGAGAGAGAAAGGTGTGGTGGCTAGGGTTTCCCCAAAACTTGACCCCTTTATATAGTGCTCTCTACACCTACCTACCACAACAATTTGTGGACATATTTGCCCTCACATGGCCGGCCCCTATTGAGGCTTTTGTGGGCTACACCAAGAGTGTTAAAAGCCAATTAATTCATCCTTTTAATTGCTCTTTCAACTAACCTCAAATTGGGCTTCTATTTAACTAATTAAATAAAGACCCAATATCTCAATTAATTTAAATGAGTTGAACATAATTAATTATTAACTCATTAATAATTAATTTAGGATTAGCATATGCATTAATTTATTTCGATATGATCCCTTTGACTTAATTAATTATAACGGTCCGCAACGCTATACAATTAATTAATCAAACTATCATATTTTCGCAATACGCACTGTTGCGAATAAATAAATAACGCACTGTATGGTTAAAGTCCTATTTGTGTGACCCTTTGAGGATTTATCCTAAGTTGACATGGAAATAAATCGTTATTTAATTCCAATAATCATAAGCGGTATCTAGCAACACGTTATGATTCCCAATTCGCATAAATAGTGTACTACTACAGTATTTAAATCCTGCATAAGAGAATAAATGTATTTCCCTATTTTGATTCTTATGTCACACGATATCATCGTATAATCCAAGATAGGAATGTGTCATTCTTGCAGATTATACGTTTTTTGATCTAGAGATAATTGTATAAAGTTGCATGCAAACAATCTATCTCCATCAAGGGGCCCAAACAGATATCGTCACTCACTAAGTGAATTAATGAGGGACATACGGTTTTCTTGATGATTAGCTTTTCCCGCACAATTCAAGAGAACATAAATAAAGTCCGTATAGCAGCCCTTATAGGGAATCAACGGTAGACGATATTTATTGAACCTATCCTCATGTGGAAAAGACAAACATCTCAAACTTAAAACCAAAATCATAACGAAATAAACAATGACACATAACACAATCCATATGTTTATTTCGATGAGTCAAGTCCTGTGCTATGTTCCATAACATACACATATGCAATTAAGTTGGTAACTCTTTACCTATGATTTGTAGAACTTAATCATCACTTAACTTGCATACTAATCTTATAAGATAATTAATGTTCCTTGTTAATTATCAAGATTATGGACCGTTTAGATTTATTATTGTCATTCTAAAGAATGATCCACAGAGATCTACAATTCAGATCCTCAACCTGAATAATCTGTCAATAATAAACCTAGGAACAGATGATAATATATCATCCATAACATAAACTAATATTTGAGTCATTAAATTATTGACTTCTAGGACATAACTCCAACACTAACCTCAACATATCATACTAAACAACATTCACTAGCCTTAGACTAACAACCCCATCTGATTACTATCCTCACCATTCTACCCCCCAACCCTAAAAAGTACTAAACCTTACAACACTAACTCTACTAACCCTTAATCTCTATCTCTACTATTATAAAAGTATGGATGGAGGAGGTGTTACACGCTAGATCTAGCATGTAAACATGTATTTCTGCTGTTCGATCGAATTGATATGTGGTCGGATATTAATCGCTATACGAAGTAACGATAATTTTTATTTTTCGTCTAATAAAGAAATAAGTTAAATAACATATCTATTTGTATTGATACTAGATTAAGCAATATATTTTTATTATCTAATATTATTTTGTTTTTTTATTTGTCCACATATAAGACTGCTTAAACACACCCAATTGTGTAACAAAGTGAGCTAGTGAGCTGGCGAGATCTTAGTTTTATAAATACACCTGGTTGAAACATGTAATTTTTTTTATTTATTTTAGAGACACTTGATGGGAGTTGACATTTTTTTTAATTCTTTTGCAAGAACACATTCGGTCTTTAAGATAAAGAAACCTCAGCAAAATAAAAATTCCAATTCATTACCTAACTGTCGCAGGCTCGCAGCTGAACAATAGTGACCTAAAAGAGGTAATTGTCATTATTAAAAATAGTGACCTAAATGTAAAAGAGATCGTCTTTCTATGATTATTAAATTAAAAATTAAAGGAAAAAAGTTTATAAAAGGGAAAACTTCTTCCTTTCTCCGCGAGCACGTGAGCATATGCTCAGATTAGTGCCTCGGGCAAAAAAAAAAAAAACAAAAAAAAACAAAACAAAATAGAGTGCATTTTATTTCAAGAATCAACTGACTATAACCTTTAGTGTAGCACCTCGATTTACAAGAAGAAATTAACTCGCTATACGACTGCACACATGAGCTACTACACAAACCAACGTCACCCTCATCATGTATCGAACATCGTTATAGACTTAAAGTTATACGCCTTATAACAAAAAATTGTTATTGTAAAAACAAAACACTAAAAGTCTAATTAAAACGGAACAATTCAGGTCCTATATGAGCTCTACAGATTTTTATTCTTTTAGCAAAAATCGACTCTATGGTTAATTTATTGCATACTCAGGGTACAAATTCCGCTTATCCGATCAATTATATGGAATACCAATTAAGCTTAAATACAGAAAAAAAAAACAATTGAAAGAAAATAAATTCGACAGCATAAATCGACATGAAAGTAAAACAAAAAAAAAAAGAAAAAAAAGAAAGGAAGTTTGCGATCTTCAAATTTTAAATTGTTGTTAATTTTCTTTTGCTTGTCCCGTAAATTCACAGACGACAATTTATCGGTCTTCTGTTGACTGTCGTGCGATATTTCTCTCCTCTAAAGAAAAAGCTAAATTTTTCACATGATACATTTCCATGAATTTTGTTTGCTTAACATATTTTGAATACAAATAAATATATATTTTGAAAGACTTATATACCAATAATGCACGATAATTTATATAAAGAAACACAAAAAAAAATTCAATTAATTTAAAAATATCTTCATAACTTAATCTTACACTATTATTTTTCCCACGCACGCCAAATATTACCTCCCCTGCATATGCTTACTGGCGGTCCAATATTAGTATTGCTTTGAGGATTCAAAATTATATAAGGGAACAAGTCAGCAATCCCCTAGGCTTTAGTTGCCAAGCTGGCAAGCTCCAAGAGGGATGATAAGCTACAAGGGGCAGCATGGGGAAGGGAAAGGACTGCGTTAAGGAATATCTAACCACAACATCAGGCGGGTTTAATTAAATCCTTTAAAGACCTTTCTTTCCTCACCAATCACCATGTAGTGCTGGGAACCTAGGACTGAAAAACCTTTTCCCATGCATGATGCACGGACACAATTGGGGCTCATGCATAGTTTCTCGCGGGAAGGGAATTAGCAGGGAAGCTTTTGTCCCATTATTTATCTCGTTTATCCTTATCATCTATATATACTGCAAACACAACTCCAATTGAATGCACAAACTATCAACCATCAAATAAACCTTGTTACAACCACCACATTCATCAACCTTAAGCTTTTAGTAATGGCTGGAAATATCGAAATGCCCCAGTGGTTCCAGCACTTGTCGGTCAACGGCGAGTTTCACTTCGTAATGGAGAAGACTCTAACTGAATCAGACGTGAAACGACAGCAAAATAGGCTACTTATACCCCAAGAATATGTGAACACCAATCTTATTCCATTACTACGTGATAATGAAAGAGCGAATGGTAGAATTGACGTAACAGTTTTCATAAAAGACAGGTGGCGCTTCTGGCCAAAACTTACCAATGAATGGGCGACTGGATCGACGGTTATCAACGGCACAGAGTATAGGAAACTCATTACGCTCGGTAAATTTGAAGAACGTAATGTAATTCGTATGTGGGCATTCAGGTTGGGTGGTCAGCTATGTTTTGCAATTGACAAAGCTTGAGCACAAGAACCCCAGGATAATATATTAATGTTAAAATTTAAGAAAAAATAGTTTGTGTCTCATGTATTAATCACGTATTTATGTGTTTACTTGTTGGGGAACTCCTTAATTGTTCTACCTAGTTTACTGCTGCATTGTATTATTGTATGATCATGAAGTGTGTTTGATTATTTAATGATGATTGTGACTTTGTGAGGGTTGTTTATATATATTTCTGCTTGTTTATTTCTCATATATGTTAACGTTCATTTGAAACTTTTCATGCCCAAGTTACCCTGTTGAATTCTATACAAACTGGGAATCGTCAATCGTGACAATGAATAATTGTCCATTCAGTTATTTTTGGCGCTTCCATATTAAACTAACAATTATGAACAATTGACTGGTCCATATTCTATGAATTTGGACGTCAACTTCATAATTTGAAATATTATACGTTCTGGTTTTTATTAGTATACATTGGCTTCAAAAAAAACATAAATAGTTCCTGTTCGTTGATGAGACACGTGCATGTGGTCCTGAAATTAATTTATAATATTGTATAATAATATGCTGGGAAAAAAAATTATGAGATGTAAAAATATTTTGAATGTAACTATCAAGTATCAACGGAAATTGATTACTACCATCTGTAATTTTGCCATCCCTCGCTAAATATAAAGTGAACATATACAACAAATAAAGTGACCATATAGACGATCTAAGTGAACACATACAAATAAATAAATTCAATAAAAATAAGTTGAATATGCATGTAAACTTCTGAACAAATGATGACAACACTTATTTGTTTATAAGTGTTCACTTAGATCATCTATATGTTCACTTTATTTACTGTATATGTTCACTTTATATTTAGCGATGACTGGAATGATATATTTGCCGATGGCACTTATAATTCCTGAGTATCATTGTATCAACTATGTCTATCTTTTTAAGCAACGAATATGTCACTCGGGCTCGGCCCAATACAACTATTGTGGGCGAGGATTGAAGCTCTCGCAACAAACTAATTTCCGAGTTAATTTCACCTAAAACCTTGATATAAGTTTTCCTCCTTTTATCTTCTTGGACCTGTTATGTCTCCTTTTGGGCCTGTACGGCTGTACTCCCTTTGTTTCTTTGTCCACTGTACTTCCCATTCTCCTCTCTCTCTCTCTTTCCGTCACTCGCGAATCGCGATAGATTAATCTCTCCAAAAACAGATTCACGAGAAAATCGACTGTTTTCGACACTGTGTTTGGTTCGCTCATGAATTGCGGACGAACAGCGGTCCACGAATAACTTCTAGTTTGGAAAAATCGAAAGATTAAAAATAAAAAAAGAAGTTCACGAACAGTCTAGTTCGTGAGTGTTCATGCGAACTGTACCGTTATAAAAGCTTGTTTATTTTATTATTCTTGTTTTGCCTGTACCGTTAATTCACATCTTTTTCTTTTGACCCGTGCTGATCTTTTATGTGTTTCTCCGCGCTACACTAATTTAGTATAATTATATTAAAGTTGCCATGTGAACTTTGCTCAGAAAAAAATAGTAATCGTGTAATTAATGAAAAGATTTAAATTTTAAAATCAGATAATTGTACATGTCTTTTTTATATATACTAACGAATTTAAACGCAAATAAATATATAGTTGGAAAATGAAAACGCTTATAAATAACACGATCAACTACATCGTAATTTATATAAGGGAAACAATAAATTACTTAAATATATATTTATGTTTATACTTACTTATAAACGCACGCATGCGAAGAGGTGTAACACGCTAGGTCTAGTGTGATTTTTACCGTTCGATTGGTTTGATTTGCGGTTGGATATCAATCGTGAGCCGAAGCAACACTATTGATTGATTTTCCATCTACTATAGAAATAAATTAAATAACACATCTATTTACATCGCTGGTAAATTAAGAAACATATTTTTATTGTCTAATGTTGTTTTGTTTTTTTTATTTGTCTACATATCAGGCATTTTATGCTAGTAAAAAAAATCATGGTATTGAATGTGGATCTTAGTCGTCCTAGCTCTTCCAGCCTAAAGGATTTATACATGACAACCGTATGACTTTGTTTCTTTTTTGGGACCAAACGATAGCATGATTTGTTGTAAGTAACAATATAATAAGACACAACGTTTGGCCACAAAAGTTCAGACCTCAGCACAGCGTGAGATCTCGTCTCTTTCTAAGAAGGTAGCTTAAATTGACTTGCGCTTTCTGCTCTTTACATCACGTTTTTATTTTGTTCCTCTTTAAATAGGTCTCCATCGATCTCTCAGTACAGTGTACAAATAATGAGCTCCCTCGTCTACTTAAAAAAGAGGCAAGGAAAAGTGGAAAACAGAGCAAGCGAAACAAACAAACAAAGAAACGAATTTCTACTATGGACAGGGTCATTTTATCAATAGTACTCTACAACTCGAACAATCGAGACGGTGAGAGTTCCTTGCTTAAACAAATCTCCAAATAATTATATATGTAGTCAATAAAGGAATAATATTGAAAGCAGCTTTTCCTGGTACTCGTGTAATTTTGAAGGAAAAAGTTGAATAATCTTTTTTTTATTGGCAAATTTAACGTGAGAATCAACTCTTTATCTAGTTGCAAATTAAGAGTAATACATTTTAAGTGAACTTTTGCAAGTTCGAAACCTGACCGAGAAAATTTTTTATAAACATTTAATTTAAAAATAAGTTTGAAAACTTAACCCCAATTATCTTAAAAAAAATGATAACTTGTATTATACTTGTGTAATTTCTTAGAAGTTTACGAAAAGAACTCCAGTTGAATGTACAAAGCCACAAAGGCACAAACTATCAATAATTTAACCTCGTATCTCATTACAACTAACTACATTCATCATGTGCTGCGAATGGCTAGAAATATGGAAGAGCTCCAGTGGTTACACCGTCTGCATAGCAATGACCACATGTTCTCCTTTGTAATGGAGAAGAGTCTGACAGCATCCGACGTGGACCCGCAGCAAAACAGACTACTTATACCCCAAACCTATGTGAAGAAGAACCTTTGGCCATTGCTAAATTACAAAGAGAGAGTGCATGGTACGAAAGTCATAATTTTTCTAAAAAATTCTTGGCGCTTCTGGCCAACACTTACCACTACCTGGTCGACTGGATCAATGGTTATCAATGGCAAGGATTACGGAAGCCTTGTTAAGTATTGTGAATTTGAAGTAGGTGATGCAGTTCGTATGTGGGCATTTAGGTCTGGTGATAAACTGTGTTTTGCAATTGACAAGGAGGTTTGAGCACTAGAACCTTAGAAAAATCTTATGGTGCGAGTAAAACAGATGGATTACATGTGTATTTCATGTGTTTATTTTATGGATCTACCTCTTGCGTTTATATGTAGATAGATACTAAGAACTTCTTTCAAATAGCCAATCGTATAATTAGTAATGAGTTGTTTGTCATCATATATGTCATGTAAAATGTAATAATAATAATTCTAAAGGTTGTTTACATTTCTATTTGTGTATTTGTTATATATGTTAATGTCTATTTGAAACATTTCATACCAAAGATACGTTGTTGTTAACATTTTATAGATCTACGTAAACATGAAGCTTGAGATATATCAATAGAGGCAGTACTATATCTAAATCGTCTATAGGTTCGGAATCTAAATCAGCATACCTGGATCAAACGACCAAGTAATTTGGCCAAGTCAACTCCATGCCAATGCCAACTTGCATTCAAAGGCATTTGGATGGAACTCTTGGTGTGGTCGTGACAAAAAAAAAAAAAACATTCTGGGACCGTTTGGATCGCTTAGGAATTTAGAGAATTTGGAAAAGTTGTAATTCATAGAAATAAATTTATTGGGAAGTGTGTAACTTTGTGAAGAGTTTGGATTGTTTATAATAAATTTATGGTAGGAAGATGAAATTCTCCAAATTCCTTAATTAGAAATCCAAACAGCCCCTATAGTAGTATTTTTTTTTCTTACTTTTTTCTCTCTTTTATTATAATAATAAATTATAAATCAGCAAATAAAATATTACTAGACTAATAATATATAAAATTCTATGAAATAAAATTTTAATACTCCATATTTAATTGAATAATTCATCTTTTCTTAAAATTAATAATTAGTTAAATGAGCTGTGGCCTGTGGGCGGAAACATATATTACACCATTAACGGTGCCGCGATTAATCTAGCGAACCTCCTCTCTCTCTCTCTCTCGCGATAGATTAAAAAGAAAAATCTCTCCTTAAACAGATCCACGAGAAAATCGTTTGGCGCTCTCCATGACTCCATCCCTGCCGAATAACTTAGTTTTCAAAATGACAAATTTACCTCGCGCATTTCCTCCTTCCAAAATTCCCGATTTGGTACCAACTGAGCCGTAAAGGAAAGAACACGTCCTTGATCCGTAAAGGAGCCAACTCGGCAAGGCCAGTACCACCAAAACCCAGTGAATTATGCAAGCTGCCTACAAATGGGGCCATTACCGGGCGATGGTACGTGCTGCTGATACAGTTCTTTGATGTTGTGCCCGACTGGTACAGTCACTGGTACATAACCAATCTCCATTGTTGCGAATTCACCTGATGTTGCTTTTCTCTAGTTAGAATCTAGCTTGTAAGCCATTTGTTGTTTATACAATGCTGAAAAATGTCATTTTTTTTTTAGCAATTAATGCTGTTGGCACCTTGCCAACATGCTTAAATTGAAGAAAGGAATATACGACTGCATATGCTATTATCTTGGATGTTGAATAGATGATGAAATAGATGCTCTATATATCTTGCGACAAAGCAGAGCTAATGAGAGTAATTTGGAAAATTGGGTTATTTAGTTTGTTTTTTTGTATGTGTAATTATGTAGTTTGGTTATACTCCTTGATTGTTGTTTCACCTTTTGTCTTGGCATACTTGAATCAGCTTCCTTTCAGGTATGGGAAGCGAGTACTGTTTTGTATTTATTTAAATGCTTTTCATATTGATAATATGTTTGGCAATGGTATCCCTGAAAATGGACGATTTTGCCCTTCTGCCAAAAATTTTCTGTTAAATTTAACGAACAACATTTGAAGTGCGAAAATATATTATATGATCCTAGCCATTCGATTATCCACTTCACAAAAAATGAGCATAATTTTTTATCCGACCATCTGATTGGACTGGAATTTTGACCGAAGCTCCACAACCCAAAGCCCAAAATCTATTATTATAGATTGGTTTTGTTGTTTCATGGGCTCAAATTCACAATCCGAGTCTCTTTTCATTGACTTTTGGGTCTTTTTATAAATTGTTAGGATCATTTTTGTAATTTTTATGTATTTTGTCTTTTTAAGGTTTTATATTTACTTATTTAAGACAGTCATCATGTTCTTGGAGAGAAAGTGTTGTTTAAGAATTGAACTTTATCAAAGAATCGAAAATCTGTGTGATCTCATAATTAAAATCTCTCTTTTTGGTATTTTTTTTTCCAATATCTGTCTTTATCGCTCGTGAATCAAAATTTAAATGAATTAGACAAATTTAACGAACTTAGTAGGTCCCCAACCTCGACAATCTCAAGCTTTAGGTTGACCTGTACTTTAATATGTTAATTTTTTATTTGCTCTCTTATTTTGATATTAAATAAATGAGCTTGAAAAGTTGTAAATTTATGAATGTACATCTTTCTTTACCTAATTCCACTACGAAATTATCTTGTGGGCAATGAAATAATTATCATTTTGCTTTTGGCCAATCTATGTAATGAATCATATCCAACCAACGTGAAAATACGATGGAATGAAAAGCTATAAAAAAAATTTAAATAAAACCTCATTTTTCATAAGCCTCTTTCAATTCGAATTTCGAGCTGGTCTTCAAATATTATTTTAATCCCCCTTCCGTTTTTCTCTCAGATTACAACTGTCAGTAACAATTAACCACTATATTAATCCTATAAATAGATAGCATTGTATTTGTCGTCTTTGACAGAAACTAAAGTGTTTTGAGATAAATATTATCTATACATTAAATTTTTCCTATTCCCAACAAACAAAAAGAAAAAGACAGTGTAGTTTTTCATCAATTTTCATTCCATTTATCTATGTACAGCTAGTCTGCTACAAATGAAGCACACAATTCCATTCATCCTTTCTCTTTTTTTGTTTCTGTTGTCAATTCAACTAATTCTATCGCATGCATTCGACTCGATATTTAGCTTCGGTGATTCATACACTGATACTGGTAACTTAAATGTGTTGGCTAAGAAACTCAAGTCGTCGCCTGTGCTCAGTGATAATTTGCCTTATGAACAGACTTTCTTCCACCGCCCCTCTCACCGGTTCAGCGATGGCAGATTGATCGTGAATTTTTTCGGTATTAATTTGTGGCAACTATTTTTTTAGAATTTTTTTAACACATTTTAGACTATTAATTCACAGTTCAAATGAATGTATATCTATAAACTGATAGTCATTCCAGACTTCGAGCACCAGTATTGTCTAGTCGGATTATTTCTTTCATTATTTTCTTGTTTACACTTTCATTTTTTGGTGCATTGATGATAATATTTTTCACAATCTCTTATGGTCAAACAAACACAAATATAAGTTGTGTCACTCTCTGTCCTACTGATCGAATGGAAAACCAAGTCTCAAAATAAAAATCTCGTGTCTACCGATCAAATCGTTTGTAAAACAGCTTGAGGGTCGAATCCACAGGGATGGTGTTGGAATATTAGTCTTTTACTTTACTAAACTAGCTAGACGGTTCAACTCTTATGTGAATTAAGGGTTGCAGGTGGGTTCAAATCTTAAGTCTAGTCTCAAGGTCAAAACAAGAATTAATGAGAGAGATTCAACAAGTCATGTAATTCTAGGGTTTCTGGTTGCTAACACTTCTTCTTAGTCCCAGTTACAGCGGCCCGCTGACTCTCGTAGCGGCCCGCTAAAAGAACTTAGGTCGCTAATCTACTAGACTGGTCGCTGGCTACTTGGCGGGCATAGACAACCTCGCTGGTTCATTCAGCGGCCCGCTAGGATTAGCAATGTGGATGCAAATTGAGTTAATTCAGTTGATAATTGTGCAGGGATAATGGCTTAATTAAGGTCCTAGATCAAACTCTCGTTTAGATCTGGTTATCAATTAATTAACCCAATTTTCCTCGTATAGAATCTAGATTTCAACTAGCGTTTCTTGGTCTAGTTTCTACAAGTTTATACCTTTCTAACTTATGAAATCCTTGAGTTTTCACTCTTGAAAAGGACTTAACTCTCTTTAATTAGTCATGGTTTAACCTTTCAGTTTACAACCTTTATGTTAATCATAATCATGCCTAATAATCTAAGTTTATTTGGACTTAACCACGTAGCAAATAAACGAGCTCTACTTAACGGGTGTAAAACAAATCTACTTAAATAATCATGGCATAATCAATTCAAGCAAGGTATAAAACACAAAGATATTAAATAAACTAAATAAGCATGCAATCAACAACTAAGAATTCGAGTTTACAACTATAGCTCTAAAACAAACATTCAACAACTAAGAGACATCATACAAACACAAGAGAAAATGAGAATAAGGAAAGATTACAACCAATTGCTCTTGCGTGTGTCGAAATCTCCTATCAAACACGTCTGTTGCTGTCGCAAATGACCTGCTTGGCGCTGCCACGATCTGGACTTGAGACCTAACTCTCAAATAACTCAATGTCTAACCCTAATTTGACCTTGGATTTGATCTCCTTCTTGTTCTCCCTAAAAATCTCCTCAAACAGGTCTTTAATAGGCATTGGGGAGGTGTAGAAACGTTGGAAATAACTGAAAACGTGCTCTGGATGCCCCTGGAGTTGGTAGAAACCGTCGTCCAAATATAGAATTGTTAAATCGGGCGATTCTGCTAAATCTGGCAGTTCCAGGTCTGCGGGCCGCTGGGACTTTCAGCGGGTCGCAGGAAAATGTCAGCACTGCGTCCTGTCAGTATTTTGGGCATATCTCCTTTATCCGAACTCCGTTTGAGGTGATTCAAGATCCGTTGGAAAGCTTAGAACGAGCTCTTCAACTTTATGGACTCATCCAAGTCATTTTTTGTCCATAATCTGCAATAAAATTTAAAATTATGGTAGTAACTCATTCTTGACACAAAACTCTAATTAAACTAACCTAAATTCATCTAAACTATGTAAACTCAAGGCAATTAGTTTAGTTTGGAGACAAAATGGTACTTGAATATGCATATAAAATCCACTCATCAAATCCTCCCAGGTTTAATCTTTGCTTGTCCCCAAGCAAATATCTATCTTAAAAGGATGATTTGACTCTAAACTAAAACAATGACTTGAGACTTACAAGTTATGAAGATTCTTATCATGCACCAATATCGTGATTTGATTGAATTATTTAGACAATTTTACAAACTTTTTTAAATTGAATTGAGTTGTCCCAAACGACCCACGCTTACCCCACGGGTGAAACACTTAGGATACTTGTAACTATTGCCTATAACTTAACTTGTTCAATTCCTAAACTTGTTGATATTTCAAAGTTTGACAATTGACTTGGCAAAGAGACTCGGGATCACACCCTACCAACACAAATACTATGTCATATCAATTTATTTCACAACCAAGCTTTTGAGTACTTAAACCGCTATATTGATTTTCGAAAACGCATTGGAAATCGAACTAAAGTGAGGCGGAAAAAAGGGTACAACTACTCACCCATTCTATTCCAAAATTTTTGGGTTGGATTTTTTAACTTTTCTCCCAGGGTTAGGAGGGTTTTCCCGCGGTGGAGAGGTTAGCCAAATTACGGTGGATTTATTTTCGAGATTTTTCTCATTTTTTTTATGTCATTAGCCTTTCTGTTTTTACTCATGATTTATGGAAGTTCTTCTATCCACCATAACCTATAGATTCCCGCAATGTCCATGGCATCGTACGCTTTTTAGTTTTCCTTTTTATTTACTTTTTTTTATATACAAAGGTGTGTATTTACATCTTCGACTTTTAATAAACTTGAAAACAGCGATTGTTTGACTCTAGACTTAGTGTTTATTTTCTTAGTTGACATGCATTTGGATCGGTAGAATCGATCTTGACAAAATTTGAAAATTAATTCAATTGGTGGTTGTCTTGGTTTACCGATTTCTAATTGGTCAAGTCATTCATACTACTTATCAAATCATCAAATTTAAGTCTCAATCAAGATAGATTTTGATACAATACCTACTCATTTTCTAAGATCACGGGGGCTAGTCGATCAATTAGATGACCCACAATTCAAGTCGAAAAAAATTTCTAAGACTTCCTAAATAATTCATTCAATTCACGATATCAAAACTTGTTAAATATCTTCCTAACTTACCTAAATGCAATCTATATGAAATTATCATGCAATAGAGAAAATTCCTAAATGAAATACACAATTATACCTGTCAGTTCCAGTTTTAACTACCCACCGAAAATCTCAGCGGGTCGCCGATACACTCAGCCGGCCGTCAAAAATCTCAGCGGGCCGCCGATACTGGGACAGATACAAAATTAACACCTAATATGCATGATGCAAACCTAGAAACAATTCCTATTCTCTCGCCCCAAGTTTAAAACTTTGCATTGTCCTCAATGCAAGGAAAACATAACTTAAAAGAGAGAAAGAAAAGGAAACTCATCAAATTATTGTAGTGGTTGTGAAATTCGCATAGGGGTTGGTGTGACTTGCAAAACGACTTGTATGCTCCTTCATGGTGTATCCTCCAAGTTTAAGCTCTTGCATACAATTCGTGTAATGGTGCTTCCAAAAGCTGATTTGTCACTTTTCTTCAAACCTAAAACCAACAACAACAATTGATAAGTTATAACTAACTAAAACTAATTTAATCTAAATTAATCTAAATGAGAGAAAATGAAATTTTTGGGCCTTGGGTTGCATCCCAAGAAGCGCTTGTTTTAGGTCACTAGCTTGACCACCTTGCATTTACTCATCTTATCTTCACTTTTCTCTCTCTCCACGCATCATAGTTCTTCCAAAAGTGATTGAGAGGGTTCTTTGAAATATGTTTGAAGTGTTCTTCTTTGGATATTATCTTTCTTAGCTCGATTATGATGTGATACTTGATTTGTGGTTTGTTGTCTTCCATCACATCAAGTATCTCCAAACATCTTCTAAGAGTGCTCAAGTCGAATTGATTGAACTTCTCATTCATGTTGTCGAATGCCTCGACTTTGAGAGTTGTGTCACCATCTTTCTTCTCTTCAAATTCATCATTCATGTTCTCAATTGGAGGATGCTTCAATTCCAACTCATTAGATTTGACAATTTCAGCCCTAAACAATTTTTGTGGAAATGGAATTGGATGGATATAGGGAGGAGGTAGTATGTACTTTGGTTCATCAAATTCCTCTTGTACCTCCCTATTCTCTACTTGTTTGCTTTCAGTATTGTTGGTATCTAACCAAATTTGGGTCTTCTTGGAACTAGAGTTTTCAATTTCATAATCACTATGCAAAGCCAATTCATTGTTTTGTTCATTGTGTGGTCTATATGAAAAATTCTCAGTCTCTAACATCCTTTGATGATGTGTAATGAGAGTATTGAGAGAAGATGATATAGATTTCATTTCTTTCAAAAGTTTCTCATTAAATTCGATTTGGTTCATTTTAAATTCCTCAAACCTTGATTCAACACTTGACATTTGCGTAGATGGTCGGAAATTATCAAAATTAGAAAAAAAAGTAGACATATGGTATGGTTGAGACACTAAACCATCATTGTTCAAAGCAAAAGAAGGAAAATCATTCAAACCAGAATCACATGTCTCTCTGTTTAGGTTCCAGCGGGTCGCAGGATCTCCCAGCGGGCCGCTAAAACTGGAAGTCATATTTTGTGCTTCAGGTTCCCTCCATATGAATCTCGAATGGTCTGTTTGACAGTTAAAAGGTCCGTCGAATCCGATGAGGTTGTTGAAGTTTTGGTTGTCTCCACATGCATCATTGATCGTGTTTTGCATGGTGTGAGAAGTACGCTCAAATTCACTCATGTTCGCATTAAGTCCAAATTGCCTATTCATGTGGTTGATTTTCTTCCAATTATCCTCTCCATCTTGCTCACGTACCTGGAAAGAAGGAAACATGGTGATAGAAATTTTTTTTGGTTTTTTTTTTTTTAAAGATAAGACAAAATAAGTAAGATACAAGGATACAAGAGTGTCTATACAAGTTATTAAAGCAAAATACCAATATTCGAGCAAACCGTCCCCGACAACGGCGCAAATTTTGATCGAATGAAAAACCAAGTCTCAAAATAAAAACCTCGTGTCTACCGATCTAATCGTTTGTAGAACAGCTTGAGGGTCGAATCCACAGGGACGGTATTGGAATATTAGTCTTTTACTTTACTAAACTAGCTAAACGATTCAACTCTTATGTGAATTAAGTGTTGCAGGTGGGTTCAAATCTTAAGTCTAGTCTCAAGGTCAAAACAAGAATTAATAAGAGAGATTCAACAAGTCATGTAATTATAGGGTTTCTGGTTGCTAACACATCTTCTTAGTCCCAGTTCCAGCGACCCGCTGACTCTCGTAGCGGCCTGCTAAAAGAACTTAGATCGCTAATCTATTAGACTGGTCGCTGGCTACTTGGCGGGCATAGACAACCTCGCTGGTTCACTCAGCGGCCCGCTAGGATTAGCAATGTGAATACAAATTAAGTTAATTCAGTTGATAATTGTGCAGGGATAATGGCTTAATTAAGGTCCTAGATCAAACTCTCGTTTAAGTCTGGTTATCAATTAATTAACCCAATTTCTCTCGTATAGAATCTAGATTTCAACTAGCGTTTCTTGGTCTAGTTTCTACAAGTGTATACATTTCTAACCTATGAAATCCTTGAGTTTTCACTCTTGGAAAGGACTTAACTCTCGTTAATTAGTCCTGGTTTAACCTTTCAGTTTACAACCTTCATGTTAATCATAATCATGCCTAATAATCTAAGTTTATTTGGACTTAACCACGTAGCAATTAAGCGAGCTCTACTTAACGGGTGTAAACAAATCTACTTAAATAATCATGGCATAATTAATTCAAGCAATTCAAGCAAGGTACAAAACACAAAGATATTAAATAAACTAAATAAACATGCAATCAACAACTAAGAATTCGAGTTTACAACCATAGCCCTAAAACGAACAATCAACAACTAACAGACATCATACAAACACAAGAGAAAATGAGAATAAGGAAAGATTACAACCAATTGCTCTTGCGTGTGTCGAAATCTCCTATCAAACACGTCTGTTGCTGTCGCAAATGACCTACTTGGCGCTGCCACGATCTGGACTTGAGACCTAACTCTCAAATAACTCAATGTCTAACCCTAATTTGACCTTGGATTTGATCTCCTTCTTGTTCTCCCTAAAAATCTCCTCAAACAGGTCTTTAATAGGTATTGGGAAGGTGTAGAAACGCTGAAAATAACTGAAGACGTGCTCTGGATGCTCCTGGAGTCGGTAGAAACCGTCGTCCAAATATAGAATTGTTAAATCGGGCGATTCTGCTAAATCTGGCAGTTCCAGGTCTGCGGGCCGCTAGGACTTTCAGCGGGTCGCAGGAAAATGTCAACACTGCGTCCTGTCAGTATTTTGGACATATCTCCTTCATCCGAACTCCGTTTAAGGTGATTCAAGATCCGTTGGAAAGCTTAGAACGAATTCTTCAACTTTATGGACTCATCCAAGTCATTTCTTGTCCAGAATCTGCAATAAAATTAGAAACTATGGTAGTAACTCATTCTTGACACAAAACTCTAATTAAACTAACCTAAACTCATCTAAACTATGTAAACTATGTAAACTCAAGACAATTGATTTAGTTTGGAGACAAAATGGTACTTGAATATGCATATAAAATTCACTCATCACCTATAATTATACTAAAAAAGATTTTATTAAAAAAAACAATATATGATTGCTTAATAGTTTTGCGAACGAACAGCCCGTTCTCCTTATTAAAATTTAAGTTAAAAAAAAAATCAAATTTTATATCCATTTTACAATATTTTGGAGTTTGGAAAAATATAGATATAATTAGTTATAGACCAATAAAAAACAATGATGTCTAATAATCGAAAAAAATAGTAAAAAATTCCAGAAAGTATATAAAATTTTATTCCCAACAAGATTTCAATATGGAAAAAAAATACTGAATGATTTAGGTCTTTCATTAAAAGTATATAAAATTGATATTAAGACACATAGAACTTTAGCAATTTGTTCTCCAATTTGTCCTCTATTATGTTGAATCCAAATATACAGCAATCTTTAAAAATCCAAAATTAGTAGAAAAGAAATTTTTGGGTCATATTGATTTAATATTGAAATCTTTAAAAATTCAAAATTAGTAAAAAAAATTCAAAGATATGAGGTCTCCAATTTGTCCAATTACATTCAAGGTCATATTAATTCAATATAAAGCAAATCTAGCATAGAAGTACATAGAAAAGAATTGATCTCTATATCATGATATATACTGTAGTAATTCAGTAATCAATTTCCATTTTATTTATTTATTTATTTTTTTAATTTGTTATACAGCGGAGGAATTTGGCCTGCCATATCTTAAACCTTACTTGGGCAAAAATGGAAGCTTTCGACAAGGAGCAAATTTTGCGGTAGAAGGTGCAACAGCACTTGACCCGACGTTCTTCAAGAAGCACAATCTAACATCTTATGTAGATCCATTGAGCACTTCATTATCATCTCAACTACAATGGTTCAAGGAGTTGAAGCCTTCGTTATGCCAAACAACAAAGGGTTTGTAACCTCTAGTTCCCTTCTCCTACATGGCATGTTCAAGTAAAATATTGAATCAATATGACCTTGAATGTAAAATACTAAAATTAACTGAACAAGCAATGATGTCGTTGCACTGCAGAATGCAGAAATTATTTTAGCAGATCTCTCTTCATTGTTGGACATATTGAAGGGAGAGACTACGTCAAAGTGCCCTCCAGTAAGTTGCCTATGATGGTGTCTTATGCTCCAAAAATTATTCAGATTATTGCGGGAATAATCAAGGTACTTCAGAATTTTCTGCCCGGCCTAAAAACAAAAGACAAAAAATTGACAAGAATTTGAAAAGAAGATCTATTTGCTTATTAAATATATGTGCATTGTGAAAATATTCGTTATGAGTTAATCAGGATACAAATGCATTCTTAACAGACATATATACGTGTGTGTATATACGCACACACACACACACTTTATCTTTCAATAGGAACTTCTTGATCAAGGTGCACAGACTGTGGTGGTACCAGGAAACATGCCTATAGGCTGCCTTCCGGCAAAATTGGATGTTTTCGACCTTTATGCATATGATAAGTCCTCTTATGATCCTAAGACTGGATGCATTGAACGATACAACACACTATCAAGACATCATAACTACCTTCTACTTAAGGCGGTAAAAGAACTGCGAGTCAATTATCCTCAAGCAAAGATCATTTATGCAGATTTTTACGAACCTGTTTTAAACTTTGTCAGGTTTCCTCAACGTTATGGTAAGCTACAAAATCAGTCGACAAATCTTTCTAATAAAAATGGAAAACGCTATTGAATTAGGACTTGAGAGAGAGATAAACTTGACCTGCTTTTAGATAATCAATATATTTTTAAAAAAAAAGAAGAAGAAAAAAATTGAGGAGTCTCGAAGTCTCTCCACTCTCCTGTATTAATTCCAACTTGATGTTATTTCTGGATTTACATGTGTTTATTTCTGGTCTAAAAAGGAGTTCAACATTTGTTATTTCAGGATTTATATCTAAGCCATTAGTTGTTTGCTGCGGAAAAGGTGGTAAATACAATTATAGCCTGATTCAGATGTGCAGCTCTCCAAATGTTACTGTATGCAAGAATCCATCAACATACTTGAATTGGGATGGCATCAGCTTAACTGAAGCCGCTTACCGCTATATTGCCAATAGTTGGTTAAAAGGTCCTTATGCAGATCCACCTATAGTTGATGCTCATAAAAACTAGTTCTGCCAGGGGAAGTTAATTTCTCACTGATTTTATATATAGTTCCTTTTCGTTTTTAACTTTTTATGCTAAACAAAACAAAACATAGCATGTCACTCTAAAGATTTAATATTAATGCTTTAAATTATATATAACTTCTGGGTTCTTACAGTTATTAAAAAAAAATTGTAATGCCATCTAAAATTTAAATAATTATTTTTAAGTTAATTTGACACTGTTCTCATCTTTGAAACGTCCGAAATTAATTAATATAAAAATTTATACACAAAAAATTTTAATATACAGAATTATTTATTTTTTTTTTAATAAGAAGAAAGTTCCAACGCGTTTCAGAAGCGAGCATTCGAATTCCCCTCCGTACGCGTTTATAAAACGCGCTCCAGCCCTCCGAACGCGTTTTATAAACGCGTACGAGGGAGAGATAAGTTCGCCCCTTCAGTTACGCCTTTTGAGGAGCTGACACCTTCGTACGCGTTTATAAAACGCGTTCGGAGCCCTGGAGCGCGTTTTATAAACGCGTAGGAAGGTGGTAATTTTTCGAAAACCAGTTCTGACCGTTTTTTTTTGTTTCTTCGTCGCTTCAGTCAGTCCAGAGAAAGAGAAAAAGAAAAAAAGAGAGAAGAGAAGAGAAGGGAGAAGAGAAGAGAAGGGAGAAGAGAAGGAAGAAGAGAGAAGAGAAGGGAGAAGAGAGAAGAGAAGGGAGAAGAGAGAAGAGAAGGAAGTTGCGGCCGGAGAAAGAGAGAAGAGAAGGGAGAAAAGAGGTTGCCGTGCGAAGGTGGTTGCCGTGCGAAGAGAAGAGGAGTTCGAAAGACAACGTACGCCGATATCGAGGTTTTGATTTTGCATTTACTGAAAATTATGGATATTATTGAAATTGTGGAAATTAGTGGATTATTATTGTGGATTATTATTGAAATTTGTATGGAAATTGTGGAAATTGTATGGATGATTATGGAAATTTTGGAAATTGTGGAAAATTGTTATGGAAATTATTGAAATTGTATGGATGATTATGGAAATTGTGCATTTACCTATTTGTATGGATTATTATGGAAATTGTGGAAATTGTGGAAATTTGTATGGAAATTTGTATGGAATTTGTATGGAAATTGGACATTTTAATAAAGTGAGTACACAATTTTAGTAACATAAATTGTATGGAATTATTGGAAATATTATTGGACATTTTAGTAAAATGTTCATGGAATTTTTACGGAATTTAGTGGAATTTGTATGGAAATTGTGTAGGAATTTATTATCAAATTACTGTAATTCGTATGCAAATTGAATGGAAATTAGTCGAAATTTTAGTAAATTGTATGGAATTAGTGGAAATTGTATGCAAAAGTAATTATTGTAAAAATGTCAATTATATAGAAAAAAAATTTTGGTTTTGTTCGTTTTTTGTCCAATTAGCTAAAAAATTATTATATTAATTTTTGTTTTAAATTGTTGTTCTTATATTATTTGAATCAGATGAGTTCAGCAGAAGATGAGGCTGGTCCTTCTGGTGCTTCACCACCTCCCACCGAAGCACCCCCCACCGAAGCAGCCTCCACCCAGCGGCCAAAAAGACGTAGGCGTCGCGCAGCCCGTCCGAGCGCGCAAAATGTCATTCCACCTGTGCAACCGGCCAACGCAGAAAACCAACAGGTTTTGTTCGTTACGGATAACGACCATCTCGTTGGTTTGTCTTTTGAGGAGGTAATAGATTTTTTTATGTTAATTTATATTTTTTTGATTTAATAATTTAGATTTCTTAATAGACTTATAAATTGTATATTAAATGTTTATTATAATTTGTAGTAAAAAATTAATCGAAAATGCTTATTATAAATTGTATTATAAATTGTATTTATTTTAAATGCTTGTAAATACTTAAAAATTGTATTAAAAATTGCAGCGTGAAAAACATTTGGAGTTGAGATCGCACAAGCGAACAATTAAGGTGGACGAACGGATTGAGGGAAGGCTGATCAAACTGGGGCTCAGTCACATTATGAAGGTGAAGCATGTCAACATCGACATGCCATTACTGAAGGCAATGGTGGAGTTTTGGCGTCCAGAGACGCATACTTTCCATTTTCCCGTTGGAGAGATGACCGTTACTCTACAGGTAATTTATTTAAACTTGATATTATTTTTTTTTTTAATATAATTTTCGTATTAATTATCACAATTAGTTCTAACATATAATTTTCGTATTAATTTTCACAATTAATTCTAACATTAATTTAAACTTTATATTTAAAATTCAAATTTGAATATTAATTTTCGTAATATTAAATGTTATATTTTCGTAATATTAACGTATTTTGTAATTGTTACCAGGATGTTGCCTTCTTATATGGTTTGCGCTCGACTGGCATTCCAGTTAGATCGAATACGAGAGGGCCCTGGGAGGAAAAGATTCGTGCAAATCTTTATCCGCATGAAGATTTGGGAGAGTGGCACCGAGAAAGGAGTAGCAGGGAGTAAGTGAAAAAAATACGAATGCAATATTGATTTTGCATATTCAATATATGCATTGCTTACTTGTATTGATTATTCTAAATTTGTACAATGCAGGGGCAATGTTGTTGTGGGCAACAACATCAAGTTGAAATGGTTGCGGCAAAATTGCGGGGTGGCGCCAGCGGCAGATGCTCCTGGTGAGGAGTTAGACCGATATACGCGTGCAGTGGCTCTAGAGCTATTTGGGACGTTGATGTTTCCCGATATTTCTCAGAATTCCGTCCCAGCATACTTTTTAGAGCTCGTATCGGTATAATTTTCTTAACTTAAATAATTTTTTTTTTCTTTACGAAAATAGTACAATTCAATTAGTATTTGTTAACACATAATACTTTTGTTAATACACTGAAATGTTGAAATTATTTTGAATGTTGCAATTTAATTTTGTTATTTTCAATGTTGAAATTATTTTTTTTTCAATGCGTTGTTTAATTTAAATGCAGGGCAATTTGAATGAAGTTCCGGACTTCAATTGGGGAGGTGCCACGCTTGCTTGTCTATATCGTGCTTTGGACCGTGCCTCTATGCGTTTCAAGGTTGTGACGGGACCTTGGATGCTACTATTGTTTTGGGCATGGTCATACCTTCCTGTTTGTCGCCCAGAGGTTGCTCCTATCGGTGGATTAGGACAGCCTGACCTAGATTCATGTGTGCCGTATGGCAGGTAATAACTTATAATAATTTTTCAATAATATTATGCAAATTACAACACATCAATCCTAACCTTCAAAATTTTCAGGAAATGGGGCGAAGCTCGGTCTTTCTCACGGAGCCAGCACCGCGGGGCAGTGGAGAACGCACGGGACTACCTAGCCGTGTTGAACGTTGAAGACGTCAACTGGTTTCCGTACGTACTCGACAGAGCTCTTATGCCACGGGTAGCACAGCAGGGTTCCATAGCGGAGCATGTTCGGTTGCCGCTCATTTTCTACCACATTGTTGCCTACTACTACCCCGACCGTTGTAGGCATCAGTTTGGGCTGTACCAGTTTACTCCTCCTCCACTACCTGTGGTACGTTTGCTATATTTTTCTGATTTATCATACGATCAACTTCAATTTAATTAGAGTAAAGAACTAACTTGTGTATTTTAACAGAGTTGGGACGTGACACACAACCTGCTGGGTTTCCAGCACGGTACCTATCGAGATCGTCCAGATTTTGCTACTATTTTTGCGAGTGCATATGCTGAGTGGACTGACGAGGCATTACAGACACGCCAGCTGGAGACTCGATCCTGGACTGATACTGATACGCTTCGGTACTTCCGATGGTTTTGGCGATACGGTGCCTCCGAGAGACCCACGCCACGAGAGGATGCCGAGGCACGTCTCCAGCGCACTCAGCAGCTGCCTCTTGCTCAGAGGCAGTACACAAACATGGGGTCCAGACTTCGCAATACGGTACATCTTAATTTTTTAAATATGGAAATGTATGATTGGTAAATGGAATTGTGCAATATGTCATTATTCTCGTAAATTGCAGGGCAACTCTGCGCTGAAGAATGCACTTCATGCATTGGGACTGGTTGTGAAGAAGGGGTGCAGAAGGGTGGGAAAGGCAATTCTCGCCAACTGTCGTTCGCAGTTGCATGATGCTTCCATCCCTCTGAGGTAATTTTAAATAATTTAATTTTTTGATTGCGTTTTTTGCATTTTCAATTCAATAATTTAAAAATTACAGGTTGGAGGATTTGTTGGAGCAGCGAGGACTTCCAACAAATATTGAGGACATACCAGATTCTGGGGACGAGTCTTCTTCTGCACGTCCGACTGTACCCACAGACCTTCAGGCGGAGGATCTGATGCATGCGGTTAGTATTCGTTTATATGCAAGTTTCAATTTTAGATACTAATTTATTTATATTCACATTGTTTTTTTTAATATTATAGGATGGTCGACTGAATACCGGGCGATTAGATGATATTTTAGGACCACGCACGTTCTTTCCTACTCAGTTTCCATCCTCAGGTCCTACTCCATCCATGCATAGTGCATCAGCATCGACCTCGCAGTTTGCTGGCATTTCTCAGGATCCCATTGGCATTTTCCAGCCTCATGATCCTCCACCGTACTCCTTTGCACCATTTGGTATGCCTTCCTCTTTTTCTGCATTTACTGTTCCCCCATTTACTGTACCGTCAGTGCCTACGCCTTCTTCTATTCCATCATTTGGCACTCCGTCTGGTAGTATGGGAGGGACAGACTCGTTCAGCACATTGCTACGGACGGCCGGAGATGAGGAGGGTGATTATGTCCCTATAGCGACTCCTCAGGAGGCTGGGCAGCCTGTTGAGTTTGGGCCCATACAGCAGGAGGCTCAGCAGGACCAGCAGGAGGACCTCCAGGAGGAGGACGATGGGGATACAGAGTCCACTGACTCAGGAGACGTTACTGCCCCGGCTGGACGAGATAGGCGTGCAGTGAAGGTGATTGACAGATTTTCACCTTCGGGACCTAGGAGGAGGCGGCGGCATTAGTTATGATGATGGACTGATTTTATTGCTGATTATGACAGTTTTTTTTTATGGACTTGTGTATTACTGATGTTGATTTTATTTTTCGTTTATGGACTTGTGATTGCCTTGTGTATTACTGATGTTGATTGACTATTTTTCGTTTATGACTTGTGATTGACTTGTGTATTTATTGGATTGTTTATTATGACTTGTGATGATTGACTTGTGTATTATTATGACTTGAAAATTCGGAGTGCAAAGCACTACTTGAAACATAAACGTTTATGTATTGAAACGCCAATAAATGAAATACTCCAAACAACAACTTTTATCCATTGAACGTCAACACATTAAAACCACAACTTATAGTGCAAAGCACTACAAAAAATAAAGGAAAATAAAAAACAACCATAAAAATAAAACATTACATTAACAATTCCAACTAAATTACATTAACAACCATAATAACAAAACACATAAATAGTACAATGATATAAATATTTAGAGATTTTGACTATCTACATGTTGTAGAATTTCATCCCACCATGGTTGCTCATCTTCATCATTCGGTTGTTGTTGATTACTCGCACCAGTGTTGTCAGCGAACTGAGCGACTTCGTTCCAAAAAGCAGCATCATCTTCTTGTTGATTACTCGGAACACTGTTGTCAACGAATTGAGCGGCTTCGTTCCAAAAAGCCGCTTCGGTTTCTTCTTTTTCTATCTCTGCCATTCGGCTTGCCGCAATTTGTCGAAGTTCATCCCTCTTATTCATTTCTCTCAATTTTTGCTCTGATTTTTTGAGCCTTTTTTTCCTTGCCTCTTCTTCCCTAATTTTTTGTTTACGATCCATTTCTTCATTTCTTTCTTTAATAATCCTCTGCGTCTCTATGTCCCGAGCTCTTTGTTCATTCTCGTCGTGACGTTTGTGCTCATGGTAGTGGTCACGCAATATGTTTTCTTTGTAATTGAAAACTTGAGCACACCTTGTACAGGTCACTGTGTGGTCTCCATTAAAGTTGTATATTTTCTCGTAAACAGTCCAGTGAGTTGGTTCAGACGAGAGGTAGGGTTTCGGTTGTTGTTGGGGGATGGGTTGAGGTTCTGTGTAATATTTTTTGTACCAGTCATATCGCCTTTGTCGGTTCAGATTCTTTTCGTGTTCCCGCCATCGCCGCTCCTGGTACTCCTTCTGTTCTCTTTCCGGCCCACCATTAATGTGCCATTGGTAGTGTATTTTTAACTCGAGCACGTCTCCCTCTTCAGTCGTGTCTTCATGGATGTTGTATTTCAAAGTGCGATAACAAGAGCGACAAATTGCCTCGTATTCTCCGTTTTCTGGTTGATTTCTATTGGCAGGGTAATGGTAGAAAGTTGGCCAATACTCAATGCGGGTTGCTCTTCGATAGTCTGGAACATCATTATTTGAGTTAGAGCTATTTCCTTTGTCCATTGTACTGAAGGTTTTAACAAGAAGGAGGTAGTGGGTGTTTGTGCATTCTAATTCAACAATGACTGCTTTTATAAATAATTTCAGCAGTTCAAAAATGACATTGTAAAATCAAATCTTGTCATGTCTTTTGCAGTCTTTATCAGAGCATGCTTGTACTTTTTTCCCTAAAAATTAAATAATATACCTTCGAACGCGTTTTATAAACGCGCTCCAACCCACCCAACGCGTTTTATAAACGCGTACGAAGCTCTGACAAACGAGACAGCATCTCCCCCTTCGTACGCGTTTATAAAACGCGTTGGGAGGGTTGGAGCGCGTTTTATAAACGCGTACGGAGGGGAATTCAAATACTCGCTTCTGAAACGCGTTCGAACTTTCTTCTTATTAAAAAAAAATTAAAATAATTCTGTATATTAAAATTTTTTGGGTCGAAATTTTTATATTAATTAATTTCTGTTGAAACGTTCTTTTTACTTAATATACAAACTTTAAGTGAGAAATGTTTACATATTAATTCTCGGGAGCAATTACTTGTGTGCGTGACGTGGTACCACAACCATGTAGAGCTTACCGTTCTTAAAATTTTATGCGAATTGTGAAGATATCTTTGTTTCCTTTATTGCATTGAACAGATTACTCATTACTCATCAGTTGCATTTTGCTTGCATCTTATTTATCATTTATTATGCATTTATATATGCTATGTATTCTACATTACAACTTTTGAGAATTTTTGTAAATTGACTTCTCGATAAAAAAAATATATAAAAAATAAAAAACAGAGAAGAAGAGTTCAGCACGGCAAGTTCTCTCAGCTCTTGCTTCTTGTAAATATCTTGCATTGTAAAAAAAATAATAATAATATAGCATGACAAATTAGATCACTGCCACTTGAGAGAGGCCTCTGCTCTCTCTCTCTCAGAGAAGAAGAGCTCAGTATGGCAAGTTCTCTCAGCTGTTGCTTCTTGTAAATATCTTGCGACTCATCTGCCGAAGAGATATATATAAAATAATCACAATGTAGTCCTTGAAATATTAATATTACAAACTACTGGGTATTTGGGTCATGATAACTGTCTTCACTAAGGACTAAATGGAAACAAACCTCTGATAACACAAAAGCGGTATAAATTCACACTGGATTCAGTACCTAGCCACTTAGAACACGTTGTCACTGCTAAATGAGCAAAACCACTATAGAAACTTGAAAATTATAAAGGCAAAGAAACCTAAGAAAGACCTTGTGATATTTTAAACCAGCAATTTAAGTTCTAATTGAGTTCACTTACGACAAGTTTTAGTTGTTCAATGATCTCTTGCACTTGTTTCAACCTCACATCAATTATACTAGCAGGTAATTCAGCCTCGATCAACATGTGGTAACGGGTCAGTCAAGTACTGCTGTCAGCGATACAAGTATCTGGTTGAGATTGGAAATACAATCACAGAAGATAGTGCGCATCTTTGATTGTATCAAAATCATTGTTAATGGATTTCCATATCTTCCCTAATTTACAATATATTTGCTTACAGCTATAGTTAGAAACAAATCATAGAGATTGGTTTAGATTACATCTTGTACAACTATATAAAGGAAGACCTCTGTATTGAAACGTAAGGAAAATCAATAAAGAAACTTTATTTCTATTATCTCTCTCTCTCTCTGTTAATTTGTTTTATGGTATCAGATAGCTAGGCTAGACAATGTCTACTTCCTCCTCTACTACAAGTTCTATTATACCTACCACCTCTCCAAATGAATCTGTTATTATTCTTAATCTCCCTATTGCTACCAAGCTCAAAGACAATAATTTTCTGGTTTGGCAATCTCAAATTATTCCCATCCTCCATGGTTACGGTCTTCATAAATATATTGCCTTACCCAATCCACCTCCTTCTCCTACCATCACTAATGATACTACTACCATTATTAATCCTGAATACCTCACCTGGCACAAACAAGATCAGCTGTTATTAGGTTGGCTCCGTTCATCATTATCTGAATCCTTGCTCGCTCAAGTTGTGTCCTGTACCACTTCCGCTGATCTCTGGAGCAACCTACATCGCACCTTTTCTGCAACTTCGAAAGCACGCCTTCAAGAACTCAGATCAAAACTTCAAAGCATCACCAAAGGTGGCTCTTCTTGTGCAGAATATCTCCAACAATTTCGCGCTGTTGCTGATGAACTTGCCTTCATTGGCTCACCAATATCTGATGAAGATATCATATCTCGTGTACTTGCTGGCTTAGGGTCTGATTTCAACCCGTTTGTTACTGCTATAACAACTCGTTCTGATTCGGTGAGTCTACCTGACCTATCTGCTCTTTTGCTAACACATGAGAATTTTCTTAACTCTCAGCACCAACTCTTATCTCCTACTAGTTTTTATGCAAACCCCAAACCTAAGCAGCAGCAATATACAAAAAGACAAAACCAATATTATTCTGGCCCACGAGGAAACTATTCTAAACCACCACAAAACTCTTTCAAACCAACTCAAGAGGGTCTCCTTCCTACACCACCTGTCAGACCACCTCAACCTACTATTGCACCCAAGCCTCCCAATCCATACAAAAATGAGATTTGTCAGGTCTGTTCTAAGCGTGGCCATATTGCTTTGGGCTGTTGGTGGCGGTTTGACACGAAATATGGCGATCCTGTGCCACCACCTTTCCAACCACGTGCATCGAGGCAGCCACCACAGGCGTATGTGGCACAACCTTTTTCTACCTCCTCTCCTCATGAATGGTGCATCGATTCAGGGGCTTCTCATCATGTCACACATGACCTTAACAACTTATCATCCTTTGCACCATATGAAGGCACTGATTCTCTTCAAATAGGTAATGGGTCGAGCATGGCCATTGAACACATGGGTACTTCTTCCTTGTCTTTTAATAATTTCACTCTCATACTTCGTGATATCTTACACATTCCTAATTTCACAAAGAATCTGCTTAGCTTGTCTAAACTACTACAAGATAATTCTATTCTTATTGAGTTTTCTTCTTCATATTGTCTTATCAAGGATCGACAAACAAAGACCCTTCTGCTTCAAGCTCCACTTACTAATGGCCTATATCTTCTTACTCTTCCTCTACTAAAACCACAAACCTACATTGGTGAACGAGTTTCAGCTGATTTATGGCACGCGAGACTTGGTCATCCTTCATCCGCAACCACATTGAAGATCTTACAAGCCTTTAGTTTACCTTGTTCTGCTACTAAATTATCTTTTTGTCATGAATGTTGTATGGCAAAATCTCATAAATTACCTTTTAATTCTAGTATGTCTTTATCTCATTCACCTTTAGAACTTGTACACTCCGATCTTTGGGGTCCCTCACCAGTAATATCAAAGGATGGTTTTCGTTATTATGTGCTTTTCATTGATGATTTCACTCGTTTTTCTTGGATATACTTTTTGCGTACAAAAGATGAACTCTCACATGTTTTCACTTTATTCAAATTACAAGTGGAAAATCTTATCAACCATAAAATAAAAACTCTTCGTACTGACGGTGGAACTGAATACAAACCCCTCTCTCGACTTTTTCCACAAATTAACTACCAGATTACATGTCCATACACACCCCAACAAAACGGTTCCGCTGAACGCAAACATCGACATATAGTAGAACTTTCTCTTGCTGTTATGACACATGCCTCTATTCCTCAAAAATTTTGGGATGATATCTTTTCTAGTGTGGTATACTTAATCAATCGTTTGCCATCCTCTTCAAATAATTTCACACCACATCAAGCTCTCTTCCAAAAGCAACCTGATTATTCTTTTCTACGTGTGTTAGGTTGTCTCCGTTTTCCATATCTTCGTCCTTACAATGATCACAAACTTCAAAATCGTTCCTTACCATGTGTGTTTATTGGCTATGCTACGTCTCACAAAGGATACAAGTGCCTTCATATACCGACTAACAAAATTTATGTCTCTAGGCATGTTATTTTTGATGAAACCAGGTACCCATTTTGTGACATTGCCACCTCTGTTTCGGGTACTGAAGCTACTCTTGAAGATCATATCGCACCAACTAGATGGCTGATGCTTTCCGATTACATTACATCATCAGTGAGCGCATCTCCAAATGAAGCACCTGATGTGTCTCTATCTCCTGCGCATACATCCAATGAATCACCTTCTCTCCTACCCGTTGATGCTCCTAATGTCTCTACATGTCCTGCTGTCCGTGGCCTCAATCCAAATTCCCAATTAAATGATCATGATGACCAGCATGTTATTTCCCATGAGCGGTCACAACCTGATCAAACCGTCAACAACTCACCTACCAGCGATTCCTCTACAGCAGCCCCTTCTGACAGCATTGAACCAAGTGTGTCCAGCTCTGTTCCCACTCATCCTATGGTGACTCGCAACAAAGATAACACACGCAAACCTTGTCGATTTCCTGATCATGTGGCTTATCTCTCTACCTCACCTTTGGAAACTGAACCTACCACATTTCGAGAAGCTAATGCCTCTCCTCTTTGGCGTACTGCAATGGCAAAGGAAATAGATGCTCTTGCTTTCAACAGTACTTGGACTCTGGTTCCTCCTCCTGAAAATCACAATATCATTGGCTGCAAATGGGTTTATAAGATTAAACGCCATGCTAATGGCTCAATTGAAAGATACAAAGCAAGACTCGTGGCAAAAGGATTCACTCAAGAAGAAGGTATTGATTTCTTTGATACATTTAGCCCGGTGGTTCGACCAATGACAATCCGTCTTGTTTTATCAGTTGCTATTTCATCTGGTTGGACTATCAGACAACTAGATGTACAAAATGCTTTTCTCCATGGCGAATTAAATGAGACGGTTTACATGACACAACCTCCCGGTTTTGTTGATCCCACATTTCCTAATCATGTTTGCCTTCTTTCTAAAGCTTTATATGGTCTTAAGCAGTCTCCCAGAGCTTGGTTTCATACATTGAGCTCGGCACTTCTTGCTATTGGTTTTTGTGCCTCACAATACGACCCTTCTCTCTTCATTTATCATCATAAGGGTCACACAGTTGTGTTGTTAGTCTACGTAGATGACATCATTATTGCAGGTACTCATTGTGATGTTGTGGTTGGTATTATTCAATCTCTAAAATCCAGATTTGCTATAAAGGATCTCGGCTCACTTCGCTTTTTCCTTGGCATTGAAGTCACGCCTACCTCTGATGGTCTACAACTTTGCCAAAGCAAGTATTTTAGAGATATCCTTAATCGTGCAAACATGAAGGACTCTAAACCGTGTGCTTCTCCCATGATTTCTAATCTCTCTTTATCCAAACATGATGGAGATCCTATGGATAACCCACATTTGTATCGCATGATTGTCGGTGCTTTACAATATGCTACCATCACTCGTCCTGACATTGCTTTTGCAGTTAACAAGGTGTCTCAATTTATGCATTCTCCAACAGTAACTCACTGGGCTGCTGTCAAACGCATTCTGCGATATCTCAATGGTACACTCTCTCTTGGTCTTCATCTCAAAGTCTCATCATCTTTCACTCTTCATGCATATAGTGATTCTGATTGGGCTGGCTGTCCGGATGATCGCCGCTCCACAACTGGCTTTTGCATTTTTCTTGGTCCTAATCTTATCTCTTGGAGCTCTAAAAAGCAAGCTACAGTTTCTCGTTCCTCCACTGAGGCAGAGTATCGTGCTTTAGCCATGGCCAGCACTGAAATTATATGGTTGCAGTACTTGTTGGCTGAGCTACACGTTGTTATTACTTCTCCACCGATTCTCTGGTGTGATAACATTGGTGCTACATTCTTAGTATCTAATCCGATGTTTCATGCGCGCACGAAACATGTTGAAATTGACTATCACTTCATTCGCGAGCGGGTTCGAAACAAAGATCTTCAAATTCAATATGTTTGCTCAAAGGACCAGCTTGGTGATGCTCTTACTAAACCTTTGTCTACACCACGGTTTCTATGGCTAAGAGACAAGCTAACAGTGACATCAGCACCATTAGCTTGCGTGGGGGCTGTCAGCGATACAAGTATTTGATCACTGGATATCAGCGATACCAGTATCTGGTTGAGATTGGAAATACAATCACAGAAGATAGTGCGCATCTTTGATTGTATCAAAATCATTGTTAATGGATTTCCATATCTTCCCTAATTTACAATATATTTGTTTACAGCTATAGTTAGAAACAAATCATAGAGATTGGTTTAGATTACATCTTGTACAACTATATAAAGGAAGACCTCTGTATTGAAACGTAAGGAAAATCAATAAAGAAACTTTATTTCTATTATCTCTCTCTCTCTCTGTTAATTTGTTTTAACTGCTCATACACAAGTGTTCTCTAATTTAAGACCTCATGTCAGTTTTTTACCACACAAGATGCTCGTTAAAATGCCACCAAGAACTTAAATTGTTAATTTGCCCTCAGAAATCTATCAAATGTTGAAACCGAATTAATTAAATAATATTTGTCACGCCTCTTGGATAGGCCTAACTACCCCATCCCAAGCACTTTTGGCACCGCCTCCACCCCTCAAAAGCAATAATAACAAATATATACATAAAAGAATAAAAAAGAATAGACAATAAATAAAACAAAATAAAAATGAACAGAGCCGACCCTCTTATATATATATTGTCATATGCACTCAAACACACACCACCTCTCACTCACTCTCCCTAATGGCAATAAGCCTCAAAACCCTTGTACTATTTTTCACCGCTGCACTATCTTGCACTTACACCTACACGGTGTTTGCAACGCCAATGCCGTGTAATGAGGTCGCACGCATGATCAGCCCGTGTGCATCTTATCTCGCCGGCCGGTCCACAATGCCGTACCGTTTGTGTTGTGGTGGGATGACAGTGCTGAACCGAACAGCTGTCACTCCGTCCGACAAAATGACCATGTGCAACTGCCTCAAGGGAGTTGCCACCACTTCCCGACAGTCGATTTCTCACGTGCCGCTCTCCTCCCCAGCCTATGTGGTGTCTCTGTCAATGTTACCATCACTCCTAGCATGGATTGCAACAGGTGAGCTTTCTTTTAAGGGTGATATTCACTTACAAATTGAAAGTATGTTGTTGCATTAAATTCTCTATTTTATCCATAATGTTGCGCCTAATTGAGTACTAGCTAGCTGTTTCCGGTTTAGGCCGAATTATTTGATTGGGCTTTGATGTGTTGTTTATGGGCCAGAAGGAAACTGACAATTTGTACTTTTAACATATATAATACGTACCATGAGGCCATCAGTCCAAATCTATTACTTTTTTACTTGGTCTGACAATTAATTTATTCTGCAGTGCATTCCTCTAGTGTAAGGCGTAGATATCTGAAAAAACAAATAATAGTGAGGCTGATGAAGTCTTGGAGCATATTATTTGCAGTGAAGGATGAAGCAATAATTTTAGTAGTGTTATAACTATCTAGCTAGTAATTAGGCAGTCATATTTAGATATGTAGCTCTCATTTATATGTTATAATTGTTGTGTAGCAAGCTTATCATGGAGTGTGTGTCATTAATAACATTATTTAACTTTTAATTAGTCATTTATATGACTCGTATAATTTTTCTTCAAGTAGCGTGATCATGTTTTATTTGTGACTAATTATTTTCACAGAGTACTAGTATGATTACATCGTTGTAAATTGTATACCCCTTTTATTATTCAAAATGAAATTACCAATTCTTTCTTATCTATGTGCTCCGTTCGCACATCGTATTATGCAAGTAAATATGATACACCAAATATTATTAACGCTAGATAATATTTCTAGAGAAAGAGATAAATAGAGAATCTGAAAATGAAACTTGCATATTAATTTAAGAGTAAACCATATTTATTTCATGGCTACAAACAAAACATACAAAAAGTGAATCTTGCATTAATTTACAAGAACGTAGTCCTTAATGATTTCATGGTGAGATTAAACAAAAATATACAAATTAAATTTCCATCAAGCATATCTTCATGTCAAAAAAAAAAGACACTGTGTTCTCAAACTGAGTAAGATTGATTTGAACAGAAATACAGTGTTGAGAAATGGAAGTGGTTCAATTTCTCCCAAATTTTTCTCAACCCCAGCACCAAATGATATCTGATTAAAAGTCCTAGTTTGGCCAACAAAGAAATCTTGAGTTGTTTTAGTTTGCTTGTTGTATAAGATTTATTAGTTTGGCCACCAAATGAGTCATTTCCTCGCCATGTGCGCAACCTTTCACCAAAAAGGAGGGACTAAACAACTAATAGTTTGACTTCTCCCACTTCTGAGTGGAGATTGTAACTGCAACATTCAATATTTCATATCTAAAATTAATGTGAACCGTATAATTTAGGAACGAACGGTCCAGATCATATATATATATATGTCCTAACTTTTCTATTCTTCACTATGAGTCTATTACTGTCTGACAGATTTGAATTAGATTGTAAAATACATTTATGTGAGAGGTTATATCTGCAAAAGAACTTTTTTATTATTTTTTTTTTTTTTTTTTGACTGAGTGCTTATAAATGGTTTCTCACATAACATGCTGCAAATGAGAAAAGGTGTTAAACAGACTTATTAGAAGGCTCTTCACCTTGTAAAAGAAAAGGCATAGATATCTTTTTGTGAAGGGATGAAGCATTTGGTGGAGGTTGAGAAAGGTTGCGAAGGTGTCGATGGCAGGCCGAGTGTGGGCCCCGCATACCGCAGTGTATTTGCAGCAGACGGTTTCCCTTCCCCGAAAGCCAGCTTAGAGAGCTGCTGGGATATTTTTCGGTACATTTTCTCCTCTTGAGATCTGAAAATTAACAGATGTATATCTGACGTTTATAATTTATTCAGATAATGTTCGTAATAGTATAATTAACACTACGAGAGCACATGATATGCATGCTGAGAGTGCACTGGATTGCCGATTTGGATATTAGGAGTGGATATAAATTAAAGATTTATGTTATTGACAATTTGACATAATGTATTATGGTTATTAGGAATGCTATTAATTTGGATATCTGTATTTTGGTTGCTGGCACGTATTTTCCAACGCAAAAAAAACAATCGCACGATTTAGATCATATAAAAGTCCTTCAAACAGAGTGTAATATTAATTAATTATACTTAATTGAAATTTTCATCTGACAGTTTAGAAAATATGTCAGCAAGACTGGCAGCAATTAGACGTCGCAATACAATTTATTCAAAAAAGTAAAGAAAAATGAAAAAAAAAATAAATAGTGTCAAACAGGAAGTGGCTAGTGTCAAACATATAAGACACAGATACTTGTCTTTAATTTTTAACATGAGAATGGCTGATCTAAACTGCTCAAATTGTTCTACGTTATAAAATCTTCATGGAGATCAAATTTTACATTTTTTCAAAATATTTTACTATTTTTTTGAAATTTTTTAATATGATCAATCTAAAAAAAAAGATACAAAATTTGAAAAAATATAAAATTTATTTTTTAAGGATATTTTAATATAGAGATCATATTGAGCAGTTTGGATCGGCTGTTTGAAATTTTAATGATCGACATTTGGATCGTGTTTGACGTCCTATATGTTTGATTCTAGCATTACTCATATGCAAATGCCACAGAAGATCAGAAAGATTGAATTCGTAATAAACTACGAAAAATAACAATTGATCTGATGGAATGAAAACCGGAATTGTACGTTTGTAAATATTAACCGTGGAGATTAGATCGGACGGTCGTAATGAAGAACTCCAGAGCAATTCTCTGAGCGAACTGCAGAGGAAACGGATCCTTGTCTGATCGGACGGAGGAGAACACTCTAACCAGTTACCACTAGAAACCTTGTCGCAATCGCTTTTCTTTTTTCAGAAAACAAGACCAATTTTGGATTTGCAGTCTATTGTTCGACAAATTTACTGCGGATTTTACCAAGCATGGTTGCAGAGAGAGAAGATATGCGGATTCACTTAACTACTGTGCGAATTTATGTTACAGTTTATCAGTGGAGACGAATCCCAAAAACCCTATGCTTGGTCGTCGCCAGATCATCGATGGCAAGGTTTCTCTTCCTCTCACCTTTATTTATTTTCTAAAATAAATATATTTGTAAAATTTTTTGTATTTATTTATCTGGTAAATTTTCTTTCTATGTTTATATTTTGGTAGGCTGGTGAGTATGTGTGGATGACATATGAAGAGGTGTATGATATTGTGATCAAGGTTGGAGCCTCTATGAGAAGCTGTGGAGTTTCAAAGGTGTTTTACCTTTCAACAATTTTGAGATTTGAACCCTGCATTATCATGATTTTACAAGTTCTCTGTGCTCTCCTGTCAAATGTGCATTGAACTTCTGTTTGTTTGTAGAGAAATAGAATTTAAGAAGGATTAGTTTAGTTCTGCAATATCTTCATTGCACTTTCTAATAGCTAATTGTATAACATTAAAGTGAGATGTGAAATAAATAAAATGTTCTAATCTCTTAATCATTCAAGTGCATGTTGTTGTTCAAACTAGGGCCTTTTGAATTTTTCCTAAAAAAACATGGACGCACTGCCTAAAGGTTTCAAGAGGTTATTTACTGGTAGCTTTTTTTTTCCCCCTTATTATGTTTCGTTTCTCAATATTTAGGGTGGGCGTTGTGGTATCTACGGTGCCAATTGTCCTGAATGGATCATAAGCATGGAGGTACCATATATGAATTTTATGTGTAAAGCAGCATGGATGAAATTTTCATTTATGATATTTATTACCTATCGTTAGTTACACTTTCTGACCTCCTCATCATGTGGTTTGCGTGATGATTCAGGCTTGCAATGCTCATGGAATTTACTGTGTTCCATTGTATGATACCCTTGGTATGCGATCATCATTACTATTGGTAACTTAGTTATTATTGCTTACTCAACAACATTGGCTGATTCATGAGGATGATATAAACAGCACATTCTATTTGTTTCCCTTTTATTCATATCTAGGTTCTGGTGCTGTTGAGTTCATCACATGCCATGCAGAGATTGAAATTGCCATTGTAGAAGAGAAAAAGATTTCTGAGGTTGTTTATTTATATCTCTAAACAAAATTTTGTCTGAATGCACTTATTTGGTAAAATTGGTAGGGCTTAAAAGTCTTACACTAATTATTTATCGCCAGTGGTATTTCTCCCCATTTCCTTTCTGACAGTATCTGGGATGCTTAACCAGCTAACGTTGAGTCCATCGACTAACTCATAGTTAACAAACTATTTAAGATCATTTTGACTGATCATTTTTCATTTTTCAGCTTTTGAAGACTTTTCCAACCACAACACGTTTTTTAAAAAGTATGCTGTATTTAATATTCTACATGATGTTGTGCTTTTTTTTTATGGCGCCTCACCTCTATCATCATTTATACATATTTCGTTAAATTTAATGCAGCAATTGTCAGCTTTGGGAAAGTCACAACAGAACAAAGGCAAGAGGTTGAGAAGTATGGCTTATCTTTTTATACATGGGACGAGTTCGTCCTCCTGGTAATTAATGAAGCTAGATTTTGAAAATTTGGATTTTCTTTTTACCAGTAGATGTGCATTGCACAATTGTTAAATTTACTCTCTCTCTCTCTCTGTTAATATTTCTTGAAACTGTTTCTTTCTCAGGGAGAGAACCAACAGTTTAACCTCCCTGTTAAAACAAAAGATGATATTTGCACAATAATGTACACAAGTGGGACCACAGGAGATCCCAAGGGTGTGATGATGTCAAATGAGAGCATTCTTGTACTCATTGCTGGTGTTGATCGGCATTTAGAATGCATCAATGAGAAGGCAAAACTTTTCATATTACATTATTATCATTCTTTTAATAGCACAATTAGTTTTCTCTGCATTTAACACCTTACCATCAGGCTATTTGGTGTATAACAGAACTCTCTCAAAAATAATTTTGCCCCTCTGATTTCAAATAAAGTCAAAAAATGGCTTTGGTTTACATAAAGCAAATGAAAGAAGTGATGATGAATATATAGTGACTTCTATAAATCACTTGCTCGCAACTACAAAGATTGGTAATTGTTAATTTAATGAATGTTCGGCACAGATTTAGTAAGGTACTATGTGTTATTTGCTGAAAGCCATTTCACATGATACAAACCTTAATTGATAAAAGTTCCTGCTAGTTCCATTATAGTACCTAAATTTGGTATTGCATTTTCTCATTGTCTATGTCCTAAAATTGGTTGCACAGAGTAATTAACATAATAACATTTCTGCAACTCATGCACAATTATTTATTTATGCAGATGGACTCAAGTGATGTTTACATGTCATATCTACCTTTAGCACATATTTTCGATAGAGCTCTTGAGGAGCTGTTCATTTACAATGGTGGCTCAATAGGATTTTGGCGTGGGGTACAAGAGTTATCCATAATTAATCTAAATTGACAGATCATTTTCCTTTTTGTTGCATGAAAACTGCACATGCTTACTTTATTCTTTTTGAATTGCTTATTTGTAGGATGTGAAGTTATTATTTGAGGATATTAAGATGCTAAAGCCAACTTTTTTTTGTGCAGTGCCACGTGTCCTAGATCGAATTTATTCAGGTGAATTGTTTAGAGGTCCTCAATAAGCAACTTGCATAAATACCCTGCAATTACTTTTCTGCATGTGCCCATATGTGTGTTGTTCTATACTAATATATTGCCCCTTTCAGCATAAAATAATTGGGTATTTCTTTTATTTTTGTATTCTAGGTATGCAAGAAAAAACTTCATCTGGTGGCTTCCTGAAGAAGACCTTGTTCAATTTTGCTTTTGAATAGTGAGCTTATATTAACATTATATTACTTGATATCATTTCTTTGCTATTACTTTTTGAATATTTTTAATTGAATATAACATCATGTTTATGTTTGTTGCCATGTTTTATCAGCAAATTGCGCAATATGAAAAGGGGATTTAAACATGAAGAGGCAGCTCCATATTTTGACAAACTTATATTTAGTAAGGTATGCAGATGAAATCTATCCACAAATTTGGATTTTATCTTGTTGTTCCAAAAATTTACCACAGCTTTGTGGAATACTTTGTTTCTTGTCATTCAGTGACCTGCTGAACAAAATAATTCAATTTCTATTTTTATTTATTGAATTTGATTAGGGACCAATTTGTATTACTAATCCATCTTTTTGTTAATTTTTTCAGATAAAAGAAGCAATGGGTGGAAAGGTAAAGCTTTTATTATGTGGGGCAGCCCCGCTAGCACCACATGTTGAGGAATTCTTGCGTGTTGTGATGTGCTGCCATGTGTTACAAGGCTACGGTATGAAATTGTTTACCAGTTATCAATTGCACATATGCTTTTAAAATAAGAGCTGTTTTCTGTTTGTCAATGTCTTAAAGTTCCCATTTTGGTCTTGAAATATTCTTATATATACCATCTTTGTCCCTATGGTACAATATTAATACTACACATGGGTCAACAAATCAATACCCTTGATGTGTCTGATCTTAAATATGTTGTATTCAGGCCTAACTGAGACCTGTGCGGGCTCATTTGTCAATCAACCAAATGACATGGCAATGCTCGGCACGGTGGGCCCACCAGTGCCAAATATCGATGTGCGATTGGAGTCAGTACCTGAGATGGGGTACGATGCCATGTCAGTTATTCCGTGTGGAGAGATATGCATAAGAGGGAAAACACTGTTCTCTGGATACTACAAACGAGAGGATCTGACAAAAGAAGTATTGATCAATGGCTGGTTTCACACAGGTATGCTTTTTCAGATTTGTTTTTCAAATTTAACATGATGTTGTTATCATTAATTAACATTGTTACATAATTACATTGTATCTTTGTGTCAACTGTAGAAAGGAGGCTATTTTATGTTCTTACTTCTTAGTCACAGAAAAAGGAAAGAACATTTGGTATAAATTGTCAACAATATATTTAGTTTTTTGAAATCTTGCGATATTGATTTTGGCATGCTAATTAATGTAAGACTGTACTCTTATAAAATTCAAGTTGCTACTTTAATGTCATGGTTGGCATGGCATTGTCAAGTCAGAACTCTTTTGACTTTGGCATGCTAATTACATGCAATAATCCCTCGAGTTTGTCAATGTAGGTGATATTGGTCAATGGCAGCCTGATGGATATTTAAAAATAATTGATAGAAGGAAAAACATTTTTAAGCTTTCTCAGGGAGAGTATGTTGCAGTGGAAAACTTAGAGAACATATACGGTTTAGCCCCTACTGTAGATATGGTACATGTTACCTACTGTGGTTCAAGGTTTATTTATTTGGTAACCATATGGAATCAAAAAATTTTTACCAAAAATTCTTTTTGATGGCCCTCTTTTTATCCTAGATATGGATATATGGGAACAGCTTCAAATCATACCTAGTAGCAGTGGTGAACCCAAATCAAGAATCCCTTGAGAAATGGGCACAACAAAATGGAGAGAAAGGAGATTACTCTGACATCTGTGCAAATTCTAAAGCAAAAGAATACATTCTCGAGGAATTAGCAAAGGTTGCAAAATCAAACAAGGTATGAGCTGCTCTTGCTAGTGTTTCTTGTTTCTCCATTCCAAGTGCTACCTGTTTTCACCAGTCATTACTAAAACTTTTTTGCGGCAGTTGAAAGGATTTGAATACATAAAAGCTGTGCATCTTGATCCACTGCCATTTGACATGGAACGCAACTTGTTGACGCCAACTTTTAAGAAAAGACGGCCCCAACTTCTTAACTATTACCAGGTTTTCATACTTAATTAGATGTATTTTCCCAGTTTAATATCAATTGGCTACTTTTTTTAACAATTGATTTCACCTGTTGTCTGTGTTTTCTTGTTTTTATTTTAATTTTTTTCAGAGCATAGTCGATGATCTTTATGCAAGTACGAAGTAAAGAAGTTCAATAAAACGAATAGCAATCAAGCTTTGCAAGTTACATCTCACCCTGTCGGGGGTGATGTTATATATAATTTTCCTTCAAATTCATATTTATGATTGGAATGGTGTATATAAGACTAATCAGGGGCACATCACATTATATGTATATATGGCCATCAAAAGTGAAGATCAAATTTCGGCCTCAATGAACTTATGATGCAAGCAAATCTCATTTGTAGTATGTAAATGCATTTGACGTACATCATTAACAGTTTATCTCTCATATTCTCTTCTTTTTTCTCGAAACATGAATAAACAAAATTTTTTGGAAAGTACAATAATCTCTATGTTTTATACTTTTATACCAACGTTCCTTGATTTACATTTTCGAGACAATCTATGAATATCTCCTAAAAAAATCTTAACAAAATTTTTAAATACACGAAATAAGATAACCTAGAACTAAAGTGTGATTTCACCAATACTCACCACAAGAGCAGCGGCCATTGCTAAACCTATGAAACCTATTAGTGTCCCTTACGATTATGTCCCTTCTCGTTGCCTTTGAAATTAACTTGATTGCATTATGGCAATCTGCACACACTCGCAAATTTTTAAACACCCTTATCGGTTTTGAACCTGAAACTGCTACAAGGCCAAAAGCAACAGCTATTTTCTCACTGTGTTGAAGCAAAAACTGCTCTTTCACGTCGTCTTCTACATCATGCAACACGCAACTCGTATCTGGCACATAGCCTATTTGCTTTATTTCTCTGATCAAATCGTCCAACTTTGCATACACCTCCTTCGCACGCAGGTGACATGTGTCTCCCACGTGGAACTCGTGTATCACATTCTCTATTTCTAGCCAGCTTATCCCAGCCTCTTTATTCACGTTTTGTTCCTTCATTGCAACCCTAATTTTAGCAACCTCATCCCATTTCCCAGCCTTTGCATATAAGTTAGAAAGTAACACATGTGCAGCTGAGTCTTGTGGCTCAATTTCAAATATATTTTTAGCAGCAATTTCGCCGAGCTCGACATTTCCATGAACCTTGCATGCAGCAAGCATTGTTCTCCAAACCAGGGCATCAGCTTTGATAGGCATTGAATTAATAACATTCATTGCCTCGTCGAGAAGTCCAGAGCGGCCAAATAGATCAACCATGCAAGCATAATGCTCCATTCTGGGTAAAATTCTGTGGACTCTTTGCATAGAATTAAAATATTCCTTTCCTTGGTTTACTAGACCTGCATGGCTACAAGCAGTCAGCACAGCAGTATATGTAGTTCCATTTGGTCTCACACCAGCTGAAATCATTTCATCAAACATCTCTAGTGCTGTGTCTGCATAACCATGTTTTGCATAACCTGTAATCATGGAAGTCCAAGATATAACATTTCGACGGGACATTTCACTGAACACCTTGCATGCATCATCTAAGTACCCGCACCTTGAGTACATTGTAATAAGGGAGTTGCAAATGGGTAAACCAGACCCATATCCTGCTTTAAGCAATTGTGCATGCAATTTCTGACCTTCAGTCAGTAGACCTACACGAGCAGCCCCACTTAACAGGCTAGCAAATGTAAATGCATTTAAACCCCTTGCCATGTTTTTGAATGGATGTGCAATCTCAGAGGTTTCTTCTGTACTTTCATTTGCCACCTGCCCATTTATTGTTGTACTGTAAGAGATCATATTTTGGGTGTGAAGTTGGTTAAAAGCTTTACGAGCCTTCTCCATGGAATTAGAATTAGTGTACATGCTGACTAAGGCATTACCAACAAAATTAATAGAAGAGAGGCCCAATTTTGCAATATGGGCATGGATTTGCTGGCCAAATGCCAGATCCAACATATTAGCACAAGCTTTTAGGATGACTGAGTAAGTGAAAGCATTTGGCTTCACACCTCCCACCAACATCATCTCATTAAATAAGTCCAGAGCTTCATTGTTCCACCCTCTTTGCACGTAACCTGACATAAGAGCTGTCCATGACACTACACTCTGGACAAGCATTTCATCAAACACCTTCCTCGCATTATCCATTGAATTCCCATCTTCACATTTTGCATACATGTCAACTAGGGAACAACCAACAGTTGCATCAATCGTGCCAGTTCTAATGGCAAACGAATGCAATTGCCTCCCCAGTTTAATAGATTCCAACTCCGTGCATGCCGACAAAGCACTGCTTATGGTAAACTGGTCAGGCTCATACTCACCATCAAGCAACATTTGTACAAACAAGTCCACTGCCTCCTTGGCAAAACCCTTTTGGCCATATCTAGTAATTAATTGAGTCCACAGAACCAAATTCCTATAAGATGATTGGTCAAACACTTTGCGTGCAGATCTCAAATCATTATTCTCAGCAAACATGTCTATCAAAGAAGAAACCACAGCCCCGTTTTCCTTCAATGACCCAATCTTAATAACAAACGCAAGAATGACCCAACATAAAGAGAAAAACTCATGAGTTGAACATGCCTTTATAACTGCACAAAAGGTGTAGACCTCTGGTGTAAAGTCTGTTGCAAGCATTTTGCAGAACAGTTCAAGTGCATCTCTTGGTCTTCTATTTTCAGCAGCTGACGAGATAATAGAAGCCCACGAGACCAGGTCAGAATTGACACCTGATTTTAGTACAACAACAAATTGGTGAATGTAGACGCAATTTTCAGATAATTTCATATTTGATCAAGAAGTAATATTAACAAACACCTAAAAAACACTACCTAATTTGGAGAAGATGGAATAAGCCGTGGCATAATCGCCGCCTTTGGAATACATAGTGATGAGAGAATTATAAATGGCAGTGTCAAGTTCGATGCCGGAGGAGTGCAAAAGCCGGTGCACGGCACGGCCATGGTGTAGGTCTCTGTCGTGAATACACGACCGAAGGAGAACAGAACAGGTCACCAGGTCAGGCTGATATGGCATGGTAGAGAGGGTTTTGACGGCTGAGTCAAGCTGGCCCCGTTCGGCGAGGCGAATGGCCTGGTCTTTGTAGTGCTCGAATGGAAGGTTCCGTTTGGTGGAGGGAGGTTTGGAATGGAGAAGAGTCGGTGGGTGTGGAATGGAGGAAAGGGAGATTGAAGTCGCCATAGGGGATGGAGTGGGGAGATGAAGTGAAGTGAAATGAGAAGTAGAGATGGAGAATTGGTTAAGAGAAAAAGATATGATGTCTGGAACCAATCGATATCAGTGTCGGAGAAGAGAAACAAGGTTTTTTTTTTTGTTTTAACGGACGGACAGGATGTCAGCATACCGTGTCGGTGACCAAAACTAAAATACCACACAAACAATATTTTTTAAAAAAAAAATACCACACAAAATGCGTTTTTCATATTCATTTATACTAAAACGAGTTATTTCAGATTGATAATTCTTATCTTAAGAATATATGATAACATATTCTGAATATCCAAAAAAACATATTTAAAAACATTTTAGAAACTTTCATAAAACCTAAAATCTATCTCACTATTACCTTAAGAAAATTTCGAAAATTACTTAAGAAAATAACAAAAGATAGCAATATATTAAAGAATATACTTACTCAATTTTTGTATTTAATCGAAGGTGTGGAAAAAGTGAAACTCGACTTTCAGGGTGCGTTTGGATAGGTGTGGGAAGAAGGGAAGAAGGGAAGAAGTGGAAAGAAGTATTGGGAAGTGTGTAACTTTGTGAAGAGTTTGGATTGTTTATAATTTTTTTTCTTCCCATCTTCCTTCTTCCTTTTCTTCTTCTCTCATCCAAACGCACCCTCAGATATTTCAAGTTATGTCGCTTGACGTACTGGAGAAACTTACTTTTTAAATCTAGATCTGATTTTTTTTTTTGTTGGAAACTTTTTACAAGACAAGAGATATAACTGTTCACTTTGAAAAAAAATACAAATAAAAATGGATAAAAGGATGGAAGCGTAAGGAACCAGACTCAAATATCTAGAGATGAGTTTTTCCAATGTTCCAGATTTATAATTCGAATTAGACATGGTGCACATTGAAAGTTTAGACAATAAATAATCATGACAAAAGGACCCAAATGTAGTAGATTCTATAATGGATGAGCCAAATTCACATATACAATAGAAATTGGAAATGAGTTTTTCTCTTCTAAATTTAAGACTTTCTTATTTGTCCTCAAAACAAAATTTCTTTTCCTATGTTTCAATTATTAGTTTCATACAAAATAAATCGTAATAATTAATTCTAGTACCAAAGAAAATGTTTAAAAATCAATAGAAAATTTTAGTTTTCAGAAATCAATTCCAATAAAATAGACAATATAGATAAATTTTCAAATTTAGAAAATAAAATCACTCAAATTAGAATTTCAGTCATGTAATATTAAAATTTCACTTGAAATCCAGAAAATAGTAAAAAAATCGGATATAAAATAAAAAGACAATTTTTTTAATATATATATATATATATATAGAGAGAGAGAGAGAGAGAGAATGGCTAACGTGCCATAAATGGCACGGAGGGTCCCGTGCCATAGAGTCGTTTTTCGAGATCCAAATTTCAAATGCTCAATTCGAACCATTCAAGTTGTTCACTATATTGAAATATCCTTGGAGACCAAATTTTACATTTTTTCGAATTTTTCTGCTATTTATTATGATATTTTTAAAAACGTTATAATTAGAGTATTTCAGACCCTCCAATTTGAATATATCAAAATAAATAGCAAAAAAATTTAAAAAAATGTAAAATTTGGTCTCCAATGGTATTTCAATATAGTGATCAATTTGAACGATTTGGATTGACTGATTGAATTTCGGATCTTAAAAAAATGACTCAAAAAAGAGATGTTGTACTAAACGTCTCTAGGTTTGTCGATTGCAAAACAATATCATTTGGCATTTAACAATCTTCTTTGAGTTTTATAGGAAGAAGATACAATTTATGAGGACTTGAATAAAAGCTTTAAGAAAGATCAAGATCAAGTCATTAGAGAGCTTGTAGGCTAGTTTAGACTAGGATAGAAGGTATACTTTAGTCCTTGTTTATCCTTAAAATGGTCTAGATAGCGAAAAGCTCAAATAAGCCAGCAAAATCCTGTTTTCTGTGACCTAGCGTCATACAACGCTATATAGAGTTACACAACGCCAGAACAGCTAAATTCATACTTTTGTGAATCAACGTTGCACAACGCTATATAGAGTTAGGCAACGCTGAGTCACAACGTTGTACAACGCTCAGTAGAGTTGTACAACGCTGCAGATTAAAAACTTGGAAAATTTCCTGAGTACCATCGTACAACGCCATATAGCGTTGTACAACGCCACATAAATTCCAAGTTAGCTGTTCCATGTAAACAGTCGTTTTTACATGCAAAGTCTCTGGAGACGTTAGCCAACGTCTTTCAGCGTTGGGTAACGTTAGCGTTGTGTGACGGCATATAGAGTTGTACAACGCTCTGTTGAATCTGTCAGAGTTGTTCCTTTTGTCTCCCTTTAGCGTTGTGTAACGCCATTCAGTGGCAAGCAACGCTCTGACAATTTCCAACGGAATTGTCGGAGCTTTCCTTTGGTTTTACACTCCTGCGTTGTGCGACGGCAAATAGCGTTGCACAACGCTCTGACAGACCAACGGCTATATTAAAGAGCCGTTAGAATTTACAACGGTCATATTCCAGCGTTGTATAACGCTATTCAGCGTTGTACAACGCTGTGGCCTGTTTTTGTTGGGGAACTGCTCATTTCGAGCCCTATATATATCCACCCCTTGTTCTCTCTCTTTGAGTTGCTTCACTTTGCAAAATTAGACCAGAATTGAGCCTTTGAGCATAGGGATACTCTCCCACTTGAGCTTTTCATAGCTAGACCATCTTGAGAGATTTAGTAGCCTCAAACACCACCGCCCCGACATTGTCGCTAGGTGTAGGTTGGAATAGGTTGAGAGCTCTTCTCCTTTGAGGCCGTTGTGCCATTCGAGTTAGGCCGATCCGCCTCGAGTGTCCTTGTGACGAGGTGATTCGGTTCGAAGTTGTAGTCCCGTTCTTGTTGGAATTGAACGGAGCGCGCCCTTTCGTGGTAGCGGAACTCCCGGAGACGTACGACTAAGGCTAGCTTCTTCTAGCGGGTCGGAACTCCGTAATCACATCGCGTGTTCAATTTCTCTCTCTCTTTCTCTCTTTATTATCTTGCATTGTGAATTGCTTGTGTGCTTGCTTGTATTGGGTACCAATTGAATTGTGTTAGGGTAGTTCATACCAAACCGGTCCAAAACCTTAAATCGCTTCCGCTAAACCTTGTTTAAGCCGCCTCCTTAGGGACAACAAAGTGGTATCAGAGCGGGAACCTCGATTAAGCTATTCTTAATTTCGGTTTTCGGTCATGGCGGCTCGGTTTGTAGAGAGACCGGATAAATTAGGCCAAAATTGTAGAAATTTCTCTTTTTGGAAGAGATGCATGGTGAACTACCTAAATATCTTGGGATATTGGCATGTGGTAGAAAATCGGTATACCCCCGAACTTAAACCAAATTCGGTAGAATTGACCAAGAAGTCCCGTGATAACCGAATGGATAATGATTGTGCGGTTAATGCCATATTAGCCTCGGTCCATGAATCAATTGGTGTGACCCTTAGTCGTTTTGATCTAGCACACGATATGTGGATGGCTCTCCTTACCCGTTATGAGGGAAATTCTCAAATTAGGCACTCTAAATTGTATGAGTTGTACTCTCAATTTGAGAATTTCCACATAAAGGATGGTGAATCCATTGAGGATATGTACACTCGTCTTGTACAACTCCAAAATGAATTCACCGAAGGAGGTGAGCCCCTAACAAATGGCAAGATTGTAGGGAAGATGATGCGGGCTATGAGTGGACGGCACGAATGGGATGCTCACATCACGTCGCTTGAGACCATTATCCGGATGGACCATGCGTACACCCCGAAGCAAATGTACACCGAGCTTCGATGTGTTGTAGAGAAGCTCAAGCAACTCGCCAAACTAGAGCCTCATCCAAGAACCTTAGCCATGACCTCCACAAGCAATCCCGCCTCCACATCATTATCTCGATCCTCTCATCGCCGATACCCACATCAAACACCATTGAACCTCTACGAGCTTGATGAGGCAAAGCAAGAGGTGGTGATTGAGAAGATGTTTCGTGGGTTGCTCAAGCATGAGAAGAAGTTCAACAATGAGAGATTAGCCAATGATGAACGGGAGTTGTGCTTTGTGTGCAACAAAGAAGGGCATTCCATGCACAAGTGTCACAAGCTTTTCCCTCAAGTGCAAACCGACAAGCCAAAGCCTAAGCACAAGAAGGAAAAGAAGAAGGCTCAAGCCATGCATGCCTTGTGGGATGTTGAATCCGAAACAAGCTCATCCGATTCGGATTCTCATGAGGTGTATGCTTTGGTGGCAAATGTGGAAGAGGTGGTATTCTCAACGGATGATGTGGAAGATGACTTCGTGAAGGACATCCTCAATGAGTTCAATCAAGGAACACGATTTGTTCATCCGCTACTTCAAGCGCGTAAGGCAACACCACCCCCATCTCCACCAACTTCGCCAAAGGCATGCTCTCCAAAGGTATATCTCCCTCTCAATGAATCTCTTAGTAGTAGTGATAGTGAGAGTGATGATGAACCAACTAGTTCAACTCCATGTGTTGATTGTGATAGGTTGAACTCTATTCTTGATGCTACCCATGATGCCTTGGTTAGGAAAGCCGATACCATAGAAACCTTAAAAACCAAGGTAGATGAGCTTACTTCTAAGATGGGTGAGTATGAGGCTAAAATTAAGGAGCTTGAAAAACAACTTGAAAAACCGGTTTTAGCTCAAGTTCCTAAAACGAATTTGAAAAACCTTTTCAAAGGTCAAAAGCCTCATGACAAGTCCGGTCTTGGTTACCAAAAGCCTTATCAAACCAAGAAAAGGAACTTGTCACACAATAATGGGAAACAAGTTGCACAAACCACACAATTTCAAACACCTAGGAATTCTCGTGGTCATGCATATATGTACCAAAAGAAACCTAGAAACACTAGAGTGCAAAACGAAAAGAATTTGCAAAATCAAGAAAAGAAAGTTTATGTTCCAAAGGCGTCCAATAAAATTTATTTTAGAGGACCCGATGGATGGTTTTATGAATTTAAAGAGCAACACTCTTCTCAAAACCACAAAGCTCAATCCAATAGGCATAAAAAGAATGTTTCCCAACATTTCCAAAAGGATCGCAAAAAGGATTTTAATGCCTCATCCTATGATCCTAAGAAGAAGGCCGAATACCTTAGAGCCCATTACTATTCTCATTTTGTCAAGGGTTCTACCATGCCTAAGCCAACCAATGCATATTGCAACTATTGTTGTCAAAATGGTCATATCTCGTTGGAATGCAAACTTAGGAAACCAAATGGTGAGTCCAAAGGTAAGTGGGTTCCAAAAGCTTGTACCTCTAGTGGTACAACTAGTGGTATGGTAACCAATATGGCCTAAATACCAAGTTTACCCCCGGTCTTATAAGCCAAATTTTTAGGAGGAGCCTCTTTATTTCTATCTTATTTTTGTTTGAGAGGTTAAATTTGGTCACACTACTTTGTGTAGTGCTCTAAATTGGTTTTCCAATTCCTTTTCTCCAAAATTAAGGGGGAGCCATAAATTTAGGGGGAGCTTGCTACAATTTTCACTTTTTGTCGATTTACAAAAAGGGGGAGAATTGTAGTAAAGCTTGTGAAATGCCAAAATTTAATCGCTTTACTAATGATATTGTTTTGCAAATCGTCAAAAGGGGGAGATTGTTGTACTAAACGTCTCTAGGTTTGTCGATTGCAAAACAATATCATTTGGCATTTAACAATCTTCTTTGAGTTTTATAGGAAGAAGATACAATTTATGAGGACTTGAATAAAAGCTTTAAGAAAGATCAAGATCAAGTCATTAGAGAGCTTGTAGGCTAGTTTAGACTAGGATAGAAGGTATACTTTAGTCCTTGTTTATCCTTAAAATGGTCTAGATAGCGAAAAGCTCAAATAAACCAGCAAAATCCTGTTTTCTGTGACCTAGCGTCATACAACGCTATATAGAGTTACACAACGCCAGAACAGCTAAATTCATACTTTTGTGAATCAACGTTGCACAACGCTATATAGAGTTAGGCAACGCTGAGTCACAACGTTGTACAATGCTCAGTAGAGTTGTACAACGCTGCAGATTAAAAACTTGGAAAATTTCCTGAGTACCATCGTACAACGCCATATAGCGTTGTACAACGCCACATAAATTCCAAGTTAGCTGTTCCATGTAAACAGTCGTTTTTACATGCAAAGTCTCTGGAGACGTTAGCCAACGTCTTTCAGCGTTGGGTAACGTTAGCGTTGTGTGACGGCATATAGAGTTGTACAACGCTCTGTTGAATCTGTCAGAGTTGTTCCTTTTGTCTCCCTTTAGCGTTGTGTAACGCCATTCAGTGGCAAGCAACGCTCTGACAATTTCCAACGGAATTGTCGGAGCTTTCCTTTGGTTTTACACTCCTGCGTTGTGCGACGGCAAATAGCGTTGCACAACGCTCTGACAGACCAACGGCTATATTAAAGAGCCGTTAGAATTTACAACGGTCATATTCCAGCGTTGTATAACGCTATTCAGCGTTGTACAACGCTGTGGCCTGTTTTTGCTGGGGAACTGCTCATTTCGAGCCCTATATATATCCACCCCTTGTTCTCTCTCTTTGAGTTGCTTCACTTTGCAAAATTAGACCAGAATTGAGCCTTTGAGCATAGGGATACTCTCCCACTTGAGCTTTTCATAGCTAGACCATCTTGAGAGATTTAGTAGCCTCAAACACCACCGCCCCGACATTGTCGCTAGGTGTAGGTTGGAATAGGTTGAGAGCTCTTCTCCTTTGAGGCCGTTGTGCCATTCGAGTTAGGCCGATCCGCCTCGAGTGTCCTTGTGACGAGGTGATTCGGTTCGAAGTTGTAGTCCCGTTCTTGTTGGAATTGAACGGAGCGCGCCCTTTCGTGGTAGCGGAACTCCCGGAGACGTACGACTAAGGCTGCTTCTTCTAGCGGGTCGGAACTCCGTAATCACATCGCGTGTTCAATTTCTCTCTCTCTTTCTCTCTTTATTATCTTGCATTGTGAATTGCTTGTGTGCTTGCTTGTATTGGGTACCAATTGAATTGTGTTAGGGTAGTTCATACCAAACCGGTCCAAAACCTTAAATCGCTTCCGCTAAACCTTGTTTAAGCCGCCTCCTTAGGGACAACAAGAGATCTATGGCATTGCCATCTATGGCATTTTAGCCCACCTCTATATATATATATATATATATATATATATATATATATATATATAGGATTGCTAAAATGCTATGCATAGCACGGATGGCCTTCGTGCTATGGATTCGTTCTTGCATTTCACGTTTCAAACAACTGATCCAAACCGTTCATTATCTTCTACGTATTGAAATTTTATTAGAAACCAAATTTTACATTTTTAAAATTTTTTTACTATTTTTATCAATTTTTTGAAAATCACTGTTATTGAAGGGTTCAGAATTTATTAGATTAAGTATTTTCAAAAATCTGAAAAAAATAGTAAAAAAATTAAAAAAAATGTAAAATCTGATTTCTAATGAGATTTCAATATGAAGAAGATAATGAATGGTTTGGATCGGTTGTTTGAAGCATTAAATTCAAGAACGAATCCGTAGCACGAAGGGTATCCATGCTATGCATAGCATTTTAGCAATCCTCTATATATATATATATATATATATATAGTGTTTTGAATACATAATTGACTATTGAATATGTTAACCCAGTACTCCACATATGCACGAGTACCAGTACCAGGTACGAGTACGCCTCCGGTACGAACCGAGTACGCCACGTGGCGTACCACAGGTTGGTACGTGTACCGGATTTACTTGTACACAATGTGAAGTCTGAATGCTTAAAATTTATGATGATGCATCGACCATAGAAAATTAAAGGCACGCAATACTTCCCATGCGCTACTGTAGGCATCCAGAATTTTAATTTTTTTTACTAAGTTGTACACCTTGGTATATAAAAAAGTTCTTAGAAAAGTTTTCAAAGATATTGTGGGACTAAGGCAGAGGAGCAAACCGGACAGCAATCCATCCCCTATATTAGTGTTTATCAAAAACCCGCCGGGTCGAACCAGCTCCGCTCCAAACCCGTCCCGGACCGTCCATGAACCGCGATGGACCGAAGGGTTAGAACGGGGCGGGTCTTCGACGGGTTTGGGCCGCCTTTTCTAAAAAAACCCGCGTTAACCCGTCCCGTCTTAACCCGTGGACCGGACCGCCCCATCCCGTCAACCCTTCTTAACCCGTCCAAAACTCGTGCTAATTCCTGCACCAGACCAGACCCACTAAAACATGTCGAAAACCCATTCACTTTTCCCTTCCCACTACCCCACGTAGGACACCCTAGGCCCCTACTCCCACCCACAAATGGACACGCGTCTCACACCCCATCCCACCCAACCCCGTCACGACACGTATCCCCTCTCTTTCTTCCAATGGCTAAAATCCCAGATGACCCAGACCCAACACCCGAAATATAAGAAAACAAAAAAAATAAAAACAGAAAAAATTAGTAAAAAAAAATAAAGGAAAAACGTAAAAGTAAAAAATAAAAAACAGAAAAAATATTGAAAAAAAGACGCAAAAAAAAACGTTATAGTGATATATATGTAATTTATATATATATATATATATATATATATAGAGTTTTGCTATGGTGAGTTGCAACTCACCAAAGCCTTCGTGAGTCGCGCTCAAAATTCCAAAATTTAGTTTAAAATGGCCGATCCAAACCGTCTAATACGATCTACTTATTGAAATCTCCATGCAGACCAAATTTTATATTTTTTTGAAATTTTTAAGTATTTATTTCGGATTTTAAAAAATTGCTGTTTTTGAACGGTTCAGAACTAATTAGATTAATCATTTTATAAAATCCGAAATAAATACTTAAAAATTTAAAAAAAATATAAAATTTGGTCTGCATAGAGGTTTCAATAGGGAGATCGTATTAGACGGTTTGGATCGGTCATTTCGAACTAAATTTCGAAATTTTGAGCGCGACTCACGGAGACTTTGGTGAGTTGCAACTCACCATAACAAAACTCTATATATATATATATATATATATATATATATATATATATATATAGTTTTATACTAACGAAAAATAAAAAAAAACAGTAATAAAATAAACAAAAAATCGGCGGATCGGACCGGACCGAACCGTCATAACCCGTGCGGGTTACATGGGGCGGGTTTAAGAAGGGTTAGGGTCAAGATTTCTAGGATGGACCGTCCTAACCCGTCCCGTCTTAATCCGTGGACCGTCCTAACCCGTGGACCGCCGCGGGTTGGACCGCCCCGCCCCGTTTGGTAAACACTACCCTATATAGTTTTGTTCTTCATTCCTCACTCTATCAATGTCTCCATTTCATTAATTTCAGAAAAATATATATTACGTTTTTAATTGTTTGAAGGCTTTTAAATAATCATTTGTCTATAAAAATTAACATATTTGCTCACAGATATATGACAAATCCAAAGATATAAATTTTTCTAATTATAGACTTATAAAATATTTTAGATATTTTTTAAATCTCATAAAATTTAATTTTTATAATAGTTTAGTTTTTTTAATGATTTGAAGACTTTTAAAAATTCATTTGGCTATGAAAATTTATGCGCTTAATAATAAATATGTGAAATTTTTAGTGATATAAAATTTTATAATTGTACAATCATAAAAAAAATTATTACATAGATAACATTATATTTAAAATATATAATATTTATCGTCGTATTCGTACCAGATATTTTTGAAAATTTTCATACTCATGCAACATAAACTATTGATGACAGTGCTTAGGAGAGGCTGCAACATAATTGAGTACATTGGATAGATGGCACGTACAATCCGGACTTCAATTTTCCTCTTATTTCCCTTTTTTATTTCTCTCTCTCGTCTTCTGTATCGATCCTGACTTCATTGGTTTCCTTCCCAAAACCTCCCTTTCATTTCTCTCTCTCTTTTTATTAGTCGGAACGGTTATGCCTCGCTCTCTCGCTCTCTTTCTAAACCCAATTCAATACAAGTGAAGTGAATCCGTTTATTCAGCACGAGTCCACGGAGAGGTAAGATAAAAATGCATATCGGATCGGAATCGGGCGATTTATTTTCCAAACCATGTTTTCTTTTACGCAGCCTATTTTATTTTTCTTCTGATATCATTTAATTCAGTTCTATTGTGGCAATTCTATGCTGAATGCTATAACAAACAATAATAAATCCTTTCAGACTTCACTTCTTTGTCATTAGTTGACCATTGACCAGTGATATTGTGTTTGTAACGGTAATTTCTTGCTTCTTCAGTAAGGAACTCCAGTTGTCAATTGTTATCTCTTTCTCAATATACACTCATAAATTGTACCTTTACCTTTGCTTTCCCCTTCAATTATTCTGTAAAGACTAAAGGCCTTTACTTTCTTCTCAATTTGAGTTGAAATTCAGTGTCTGGCACTGGTATAAATTCTGAACCCTCTCTTCAATAGGATTAATTGTGGAAGAAAAGTGGAACTGAGAATTAATCATGAAGGCTTTGATTCTTGTCGGTGGATTTGGCACACGCCTTAGACCTCTCACACTTAGTGTGCCTAAGCCGTTAGTCGATTTTGCCAATAAGCCCATGATTTTGCACCAGGTACTTCCAATTTATTTTATAAATTATTTTCTTATTCTGAAATGAAATTGCTGCATGTGTTACTTAATTCAACTAAAATTTTCAGATTGAAGCATTGAAAGATGTAGGCGTGACTGAGGTTGTTCTTGCAATAAATTACCGACCTGAGGTTAGTGAAAGCTTCCTTCTTTTCATTCAGATTGATATTATAAATGTATTTCTGGGTAGCAATCTACTCATAAATTGTTTTTGTAATTAGGTGATGCTCAATTTCCTGAAGGATTTTGAAGATCAGCTAGGTATTAAAATAACATGCTCCCAAGAGACTGAGCCACTGGGAACTGCTGGGCCTCTCGCTCTGGCCAGAGACAAGCTTGTTGATGGTTCTGGTGAACCCTTTTTTGTGCTAAACAGTGATGTCATTAGTGAATACCCGTTTTCCCAGCTGATACAATTTCACAAGTCCCATGGGGGTGAGGCCACAATTATGGTGACCAAGGTAAACATTTTAATCACTTAATTTTCCCTTCCAGAGAATGCAATTTAACCCTTGATTTTATGTGTACGCTTGACCTAATCATCATGTTCATCTGAGTCATGATAAGTGTTTTAGGTAGGTCTAGAGGGGCTAAAGAAATTAAGGTGACACAAACTCTAAATGCAAGTGGATTGTTTTTTTCTCATTTTTTTCTTTTCTGAAATAGGAATTGGTTGAATGTCAATGTTGTCAATATCACCATGTCAATTTCTCAGTCAATTAAGAACTTCAAAATTTCATGTGCTAGGTTGATGAACCGTCCAAGTATGGTGTGGTAGTGATGGAGGAAGAAACCGGAAAAGTTGAGCGTTTTGTTGAGAAGCCGAAAATATTTGTTGGAAACAAAATTAATGCTGGAATTTACCTGTTAAACCCCTCCGTCCTTGATCGAATTGAACTCAAACCCACCTCCATTGAAAAGGAGATCTTCCCCAAAATTGCAAGTGACCAGAAATTGTATGCAATGGTTCTTCCTGGATTTTGGATGGATATAGGCCAGCCCAGAGACTACATCACTGGTCTTAGACTTTACCTAGATTCACTCAGAAAAAATTCACCATCTAAACTTGCCAAGGGGGTTCATATAGTCGGTAATGTCTTGGTTCATGAGAGTGCGGTTATTGGAGAAGGGTGCCTTATCGGGCCAGATGTGGCAGTGGGACCTGGTTGTGTGGTCGAACCCGGAGTAAGACTTTCTAGGTGTACTGTCATGAGGGGTGTGAGGATCAAGAAGCATGCTTGTATTACTAGTAGTATTATTGGCTGGCACTCGACAGTGGGTCAGTGGGCCCGCATTGAAAATATGACAATTCTAGGGGAAGATGTGCATGTTGGAGACGAGGTTTACAGTAATGGAGGTGTGGTGTTGCCTCATAAGGAGATCAAGTCCAGCATTTTGAAGCCTGAGATTGTTATGTGAGTTTCTATTCAAGTCCTAAATGTATGCCATGTTTAATGTTATGTTTTGCAAATGTATATGTTGTTGAATTCATTAGTGTCTGGTTTGAGATTGCAATAATGAAAGTGTCAAGTGTGTAGTAATTGATATTGTGGCTAAGTGTGTAGTAATTGATATTGATCTGGTTCCCTGGCGTTGTACTCCATTTCTGTTCTTCAGTGGAACAACATGTTTTGAATTTTCTTCGTTCTTTCTTATTTACAATTTTTCATTTTCACTTTGATGGTTTGTGTAATTTTGTTGTAGGGACCTATTCAAAAGAAATAGTGAGCTAACTGGATATAAATACTAAATAGGTATACAGTTTTTTCTTGTAGGGCTAATTTTGTCTTCTTCAGTTCCTTGTGGTGTTGTCATTATCAGCTTAATAAGCATGAAAGTGACCTTTGTGGAAGTAAAACTGAAAAAAAAAAATATGTATTCAATGATGTATGCAGGGACTGGTAATGGAATTTATTAGAGAATGACTTAAGAGTAGTTCAACAAATCATGCTTTAGGTTTCTAGTGTATTTAAATCGTCATTGCTATAAAGAACAGAAAGTAACTTAGGGTGTGTATTCTCGAACTTAGAAGGTAGAAAGTTTAACTCAAAGAAATGCAATTCAGACAAAAGTCACAACTGGGATTTGTGGTTGCTCTTGTTAACGACGTGTCAAAACTCAAAACCTTAAAAGCATAAAGGCATCTCAACTTTTCAAATAATTTTGAGTCAGCATTTTCAATTACAAACAGAAGACTTCTGAAAAATTACTAGGCCTTCTTTGTGGTGTTTGGTTCTGTCCACGTCAGCTGCTTATAGTTAGCCCCTCAAGTTGGTAGTAGAGCCAGTAAGCCAGTAAATAAATGTTGAAGAAACAAAGTTGCGCATGTCATACTAATCATACTATTAGTATGACAAGGATGATGTTGTGGTTGGCAGCTGAAAATGCTGATCAAAGTCTCTTCAGAGATTCAGGAGCCATTTCTGAGAAAACTCAGCCCACAAATCTTGTGTGCTGTATTTGGACACACAAAGCAAAACAAATTCTTGTCAAATTTGGAGGTTTATGGAAAACATGCCAAACAAATTAGGCATCTTTTATGGTAACATCAAACAAACACAGTATGAGGGATATTGATTTGCCGAATTTAGGAAAAGGGCGGCCTGTGCACTTAGCAAACCAAACAATGCAGCCCATAGAGAGATCAGAAAAAAAATAAAATAAATGAACGTTTAAATTACAAAAACACTATACATTTATAATGTTTCCATTATTGCGGCTCCAAATATGATATGTATGATTTGATTTCAGAAATAATTCCATACAGTTTGAAATTCATGACTTTAATACAGTACGGATAAAATTCATATACTTATATTTTTAAAGTCATAATTGTGTGATGACCGTAATATAAATACATGAAGACTAACAATAATACTGGAATTTAATATATTTATTGACATGGAATGATGTTTGCTGGCACCTGTTTTCAAGAATTATTGTGCAATCTTGACCTTAAAATACTGTTCTACATGTTTACCACAATAAGTATTTTATTATTCAAATAGTGTAAATATGATTAAACATGGTAGAGCACATCAGTGTGCATACATTATAGAAGAAATTGAAGATCAGTTAAAGATGTGAATAGCAACTGTGTACGCAAATCTTATACTTAGGCATGTGAATAGCAACTGTGACGTATTTCTTAACTAAACATGTTAAATCATGTTATTTTTAGTTCCTCAAATCATGAACAAACAAATCCAGTTAATATTTCCGAAATATAATATATAATTCCTTGGCTTACACTTACAAGACATTATTAATGAACAATTCTTCTCCTTTCAAGGAAAATCTAATGAGTTGGCAATAGATGAAACAAGTAACAACAATTTACAACTAAAATTAACTGCAACTTTCCCAATACCATTACTAAACCTAAGAGCCCTATTAATGTCCTGACCTGTCGCCTTAGAAAAAAAAACTTGATTGATTATGCCAATCTGTGAACACTTGAAAGTTTTCGGTTTCCAAACTGAAACCACTAAACGCCAGAAAGGCTTAAGGCTTATTCAACATTTTGCCAAACACACTTTCTTCTCGCTATGTTGAAGAAGTGCTTCCTCAGTTGATCGCTGGTTCTTTGCCTTGGGGCACTCCAACTGCATGGCTACAAGCTATCAGCACAGTTGCTTGTGTAGCATCATTTGCTCTTGCACCGGCCAAAATCATTTCATTGAACAGATGAAGGCTCTCTCAGGATAACCATGTGTTGTTTCAGCAGGACATTTCACTGAACACATTTAACAGGCTAGCGAATGTACCTGCATTTATACCTGCTCCATGCTATAAGACACCATATTATGGGTGGGAGTCTGGCTAAAAGCATTATATGTCTCTTCCATGGAACCAGAGTTAGAGTACATGCTCATCAAGGCATCGCCAACAGAATTAACAGAACAGAGACCCAATTTTGTAATATGGGCATGGATTTGTTTAGCCAAATCCATATCTACCAGATTTGCACAAGCTTTTAGGATAGTGGAGTAAGTGACATCATTTGGCTTCACATCCCCTTCCAAAATCATCTCAATGAATAAGTCCAGAGCTTCCTTGTTCCCTCCATTTTGCACGTAACCTGACATAAGAGCTGTCCAGGACAGGACATTTTGAACAGTCATTTTGTCAAACACCTTCCTTGCATCCTCTATGGACTCCCCATTTCCATATTTTGCATACACGTCAATTAAGGCGCAATTGACGGGTAGATCAATTGTGCCAGTTTTAATGGCAAAAGCATGAAATTGCCTCCCCAATTTTATAGATCCCATATCTGCACATGATGAAAGAACACTGCTTAAGGTAAAATGATCAGGTTCAAACTTGCCATCAAGCAACATTTCTACAAATAACTCAATAGCCTCCTTAACAAAACCCTTTTGACCATATCGAGTAATTAACTGAGTCCAAAGAGCTACATTCTTATCAGATATTCCATCGAACACCTTGCGTGCAGACTTCAAATCGTCATTTTTAGCAAACATGTCTATCAAAGAACGAACCACAGCCGCGTTTTTCCTCGACGACCCATTCTTTATTAGAGATGCAAGAATGACCCAACCAACCCAGAAAAAGTCACGGTTTGAACATGCTTTTATGACCGCACAAAAGATGTAGAGTTTTGGTGTAAAGCCTGATTTGAGCATTTTGCAGAACAGTTCGAGTGTATTCTTTTTCCTTCCATTTTGCGCAGCTGAGGTGATGATAGTATCCCATGAGAACAAGTCACAATCAGCACCTAATTTAGTACATTAACAAATTAGTGAACTCAGTTCCCAGATACATTCACATTCCATACAACAAGGAACAACAATCTACACATTATACCTAGTTGGGAGAAGAGAGAATAACACATGTTATAATCGCCGCATTTGGAGTAGAGGGTGATGAGAGAATTGGAAATGGCAGTGTCGAGTTTGACACCAGAGGAGAGCAAAAGCCGGTGCACCGCTCCGCCATGGTATAGGTCATTGTCGCGAATGCATGATTGGAGGAGAACATAGGAGGATACCAGATCAGGTTTGTATGGCATGGCAGAGAGGGTTTTTACAGCCAAGTCGAGCTGGCCCCGTTCGGCGAGGCGAATGACTTGGTTCTTGTAGTGCTCGAATGGATGTGGCCGCGATGTTGTGGAGTTTGGATTGGTAGAGGGAGGTGTGGAATGTAGAAGAGTTGGTCGGATGGAAATGGAGGTTGGAGGAATTGGAGTCGCCATGAGATTAGAAGATGTTAAAAGGTGAAGTGAGCGGCAATTGAAGATAAGCTGCGCGGGGCCAGTTGAAATGGAAATAGGTTGGGAAAAAAAAAACAGAAAATAAAAAATAATAAAAGCAAAAAGTTTATATAAAAATTAAAGGTCGTTTTTTTAGAAAATTTGAAAATTTAGTGGGTTAGGAACCGTTTGAAGTTTGGATCTAAAATCAGATTTTTTTTTTGTCAGTAGATTGATTTTGACAATGAGGTTTCAGATTCTATCTCGCAACGAGAGAGAATTTTACCAAATGCAATGTCAATATTTTAAGATGAAAAAACTCTAATAGGTTACAGTACTGGTCTAAATTTCAGAATTTGGTAGTGGCTCCTACCATCCTACCCATCTGTCAGTACACTATAAACAGCAAGGCATTTACTATTGTTTGCGTTTTCAGTAAAGATGTTTTCTGTGAAGGATCTAAGAAATGCTAGAGTATAATACCAAGGAAGAAATATATGTCATTGCTGTAATCGGTGGCCAATGAAGCATGTTATAATACTAGGGTCCATTCTAATTGCACTATTGCAGCAATTACAATCCGGTAAAGGCCTTCACCAATTGTGACATCCAATTTGATATAAAATGGAACAAGGAAAAAAAAAAAAAAGGAGTTTAGATGAAAACTGAAAAAACTCAGTAACTGAGTCAACCACAGAAAGAGGTCAAGTACCCGAGTGCACAATCATGGACAGCAAACACTGGGATATTCAAACTTCACATAACAAATCCAAAGCCTCAATTCAAAAGAATCCATCTAAGAAATATGTCTACATTCCACCCCACTTCTACCTAATATCAAGATTTTGCTTCCATGTCAGATTACACTTTAGTGTGTTGTGGCAACCCTTTTCCTTTGTTATTATTTTCTATCAGTCTTCTTCAGCTCAGGCGGAATATGAGAGAGATTAACGTCAGAATCACGCTCCCCGACAATTTGCAGTTGCATCAATTCCTCTGTTGCATACCTTATCCTCTCATCTATTCCAGGGGGGGAAAAGACACGCATCAGATATGTTAACAAATACAAAAATATGATTAAACCTGCAGTATACTCACCTGCAAAAGGAACCTTGGAAGAAGCCCCTCTAGGCTCTTCTTTCTTCGCCCTTCTTTGTTTGACTTGGTTTTGAAAACCTGTTGTTTTTGAATTAACTTGGAAGACTAGCTCATGCTCCAAGTCAATATTAGGGTATCTTTTACAAAACCAGGATATTGCCTCCTGAGTCAATAGCCAACAATCTCTCAAATCAAGTTTTTTCAGGTCTTCATGGGGGACATAAGAGAGAAATCCTGAATCGGTCAAAACAGCACCTTGATATCCTAGATATTTCAAGCCTGAGATAGAGGCTAATGTTAGGAAGGAGGAATCAGAGAGGTATTCACTTCTCAAATTTAAATATTTCAGATTTCTGAGTTTTGATAAGGGTTTTATGGCTTCATCTTTCAGTTGGATCCCCTCCAAATTTAGGCTCTCCAAATGATTTAGACTAGTAAGGCTACAAGCAGACGGCACCTTAACTTGATAATTGCCATTGTACATATAACCTGGCATGGAAAATGTCAACCTTTAAGTTATTTGAAATTAGTTAAGAGCTTATGTTCAAAATAAATAAATAATCAAAAGAACCTTTAATGCTTGTATAGCTCAAATCCAAAGTTTGCAAAGAAGGCATCATGCTGATATGAGAGAGAGACGAATCATCAATCATCGTGCTAGCCAAAGAGAGATATTTCAGTTTTGGTACTGTACCAGCCAAGACTGAAACCCCATAGGAGGTGATCTTGGTTTTCTTCAAGTCCAAATATCTCAAACTATTTCCATTCTTTGCAATAGTTTGTAATGTAGTGTCACGGATTCCACAGAAACTCAGATTCAAGTGCTCCAAATTTTCCATTTTTTCTAAGAAATCTAAGCTATTCAAAAGACTTCCAGACAAGTCAAGAGAAGTCACAAATTTCAAATCAATGCCAGAAAGTGCTTTCTCTGCATTTTCAAACTTGCTCCCTGAGAGAATGAGCTTGGATAGCGGCACACCACCTGAAGGGCAGGGTCCATTAAATATGGAATTGATGGTGCAGTTGCTCATGTTAAGGGTCTTTATCAAAGGGAGGAATGGTATGGTTGTGACACTGGTCCATAGTAGGCTGAGATAACCAAGCCTAGGAAAAGCTTTTAAAATGGTGGCACCAGCATCAGAGATTTTGCTTCCCCATAAATCCAAATGCTCGAGTTTTTTTAGAATCTACATCAGAAGAAATAGATAAGTCCAAACAGAGTAGCAAAGCAAGAATTCATGCATGAACACAAACAACAAATATCATTGCAACCATATACAATATTGAAACTACTCTTTCTTCCTTAAATATGCAAAGCAGAACATCTAAGAAGGAGATAATCTAGGTGTCTTTTAAGCAAATAAATGCAGAAGCTTCATGTTAGTTGTTAATGAGGTTATAAGCATGCATTTCCCAGATCTTTTAGGGTTAAGAATAATTCAGGTATATCTGATATCCAGGACAAAGTGGACTTTAACCTCTACAAAAAATATGACCAACACGTCAACGCACCTTTTCCAGTAAAAGGCTATCTCTAGCACGAAAGGGAGCCTTCATTTATGAAACAGAAACAGTATGAATGAAGGGATGTTTTGAAACCTCTACTTAATAAATATAAGGCAGGAAAGGCCAATACTCACTTTGAAAGGTACAGGTCCTACGGGATCATTCAGAAGTCAGAAAAACAAGGTTCACCATAAAGAATGAGTTCAAATTCCTAAAAGGCAATCAGCGGTATGACTTTTAGGGGATTTCTGCTAGGGACATAAGGAAAGAAAGTTTTCGGGTTTAAAATAAAAGGTAACTATGACATCTTCAGAGGCTAGGACCTTGAATAAAACAAATAACAACTAAAAAGTACGATCACTCCATGAATAATGTCAGGTTGCTAGGTTATACCTGTAATGACGAGAGGGCCTCATCAGTAACAAATATACCCCCCAAATCTAGAACAGAGAGGTTGCTAAGGGAAGAAAGGAGCATGACTCCACTAGCAGTCACACCAGTCTGGCACAAGTACAGTTTCTCCAGGCTTTCAATGGTTATGATGTGCTTGACACCAACATCAGTAAATTTTTGACATCTTGACAGGTCCAGCTCTTTTAGTCCATCCATACCTGCCAAGAAAAATGAAATGCTTCTGAGTAGCTTGCTCCTGACAATTAATTTTAGCAACAAATGAAAATTCCAAGGTGTTTTCCTCATTATTTGATTCTTATTACAATAAATTAAGTCTAATTTTGCTGCAGAAAATTACCTAAATACAAGGACAAAGTTTGCAAACAACTCCCAGAGAATTATATAATGAATACCAAAAATTGAACTAGAAGTAATATCCATTTACTAACGTGTATATATATTAAAATGATGCAAGTTACTAAAGTGCCTTCTGAACACCTAATCCAATTGAAATGAGAAGATGCAAGACCAATCATTCTTCTCCATTATTTGCCTCTATGCAAACTTAAATGGAAACATTTAAGAAATTTGGTAGGAAGTATTAAAGACCTCAGTTGATAAACAATCATTGATCATACCAGCAAGCGGCCAAATAGAAGAACTACTGACACCTCGGCAGTCAGCAAGCTTTAGCGAATGCAAGCACCGAAATGCACCGAGGTATGCTAACCATTCACCGTCCACCATGTTCTGTCCAGATAAATCGATCACTTCAACTGAATACTGGAAAACTCTGCAACAATAAATAGCCCAAAAGTACACATTACTATATATATTAATCAATCGCTTTAGAAATTATGCAATCCTCAGTAACTACAACACTAAACTTATCACCAGAGAGGAAACTGAGAATTTCTAAGGATACAATAGAATAGATCAGCTGAATCAAGAGAGAAATTTTTTTTCCCCTTTTGTGTAGAGATACTACTGGATTTACTGAGTTATAGTATTAACAGATTGTAACAAGTAGATTTATTAGAAGAAAGAACAAAGGTACTAAGAGGAGAGAATACTCAAGCAAGGAGGGAAAGGCGAGTTTCCGAGAGATGAGGCGAGCGAGGAGTTGATCGGCGAGGTGGGAAGGGAGGCGCTCGAGAGTGCGGCGCAGCCTGCGCCACCTCTCCACCGCCTCCGCCGAGGCCGTCGCCGCCTCAATGCACTTCTCCACTAGAGTCGGCGCTGCCATGAGAGAGATGATCTTGAGCTTCTTTGTCTTTCTTTCTCTTTCTCTTGTGCTTTTTTCTTTTTTTTTTTTTAAAGAAGGGAGGAGACTTCAACTTTGTTCCTTTTTCAGTAAATTTTGGTTGCCAAGGAACCCAAAATTTTTAATATAGGAATGATCTGAAACAAATATATAAGGACGTAGGAATACGGATTAATATAATTTATGAAAATAGGAACCAAAATCTCCTTTCTTTTTTCTCCTGGATTCGCGTGCACAGCACCAAGAAAGTCAAAGAGTATTCCAATTATTGGTCTCACGGTAAATTAATTTGGAGAGCTTCATTTACTCATTTTATTATTTTTTTTTTCAGTAGACGTCATTTTTTCTTGTTTTGTAATCATTTAAGTGAAAATTTTATGGCGGTTAACAATATTAGTTTGGGTCGGGTTATACAATGGATTGGAACTGGATCCGCTACCAAGCTGACAATCTAAATTTGGGCCGGTGAACGTCGACCCAAATTAAAGTCATTACTAGGTTAAAAAAACAATAATTAAATGCATTTTATATATTAGACACTACGCACCTGGAAAGAATAACATCACTCTCAATCTTGTATCATATTGCTTTGTTTCAAGAGCTATTAACCAAATTAATGATTGATATTTGGGCTTTAATTTCTATTTTGTTGGTTATCTAAATAAAGTCTGATCTTTTTGTATATGTGGGCAACTTAAAAAAAAAATGAAGTGATAACAAAAATCTCTAAACAAAATAGAGAGGCCTTGTAGGTAGGGTTGTATACGAGCCGAGTTCGAGCGAGTTGGAGCCAACTCAAACTCAACTCGGCTATAACTCGAGTTAGCTCGACTCGAGTTGGAAATACTTTCGAGTTTTTTTAAGTTAGCTCAAACTCAACTCGTCTCTAACTCGAGTTGGCTCACGAGTCACGAGCCAACTTGATATGAGTATGTCTACTTCAAATTTTCATTTTTTAATTTATATATTATTTGAAAATTAAAGTAATTACTATATACAATAATATTAAAAATAAATTTTATTATCAATTTTGTTCTTTTTCATTGATTTGAAGTAAAAAATATGTCTTGAAACTCAATATTAACACTCATAAATCATGTTTTTTTTTTGACGAAAAATAGGAGTCAAGCTCCTACCTTTGCATTAAATTAATAGAAACAGTAGCATTACAAAAATGGCATTTAACTGAAAGTTAAATAGCCAAGCAAAGCAAAATAAAGAAAGGGTAAAAAAGGAAATTAGAAAAAATCTAATGACTAATGGCTAATGAAATAAAAGAAATGTCAGGCTGTTTTTTGGCAAAGTAGAAACGCTCAAGTAGGTGAGGAAGATTAGTTGTGCTGTTGATGCAAGGAATGACATTCTGAGAGTATATCCTGTAGCAAAGCCTGTGGTTGTTTCGACTTTTTTGAAATTTTTGAAGTTGCAGATTGGTGATGCTAGTTCTTTCCTTGATTCACAGGCACCGCCACGAAGATTGAAAAACGTCACTTTTATTTAACAGATGAGATGCTGAAGAATTATCCCAGCTTAATCAGTTATAAGGAACCGACATTAGACATCCGGAACAGGTTGCTTGCACCAGGGGTGGATGATCTAGCTAAGAAGGCAGCTGAGGAGGCCTTGAAAGAATGGGGTCAACCGAGGTCTAGAATTACCCACCTTATCTTCCATACTGCCTCGAGCTGTGTCGATTTGCCCGGTCCGGACTACCGGCTAATGAACCTCCTAGGACTTGAACCAACGGTGAGCCGCTGCATGTTATTCTACACTGGATGCTATGGTGGTGGTACTGTGATTCGCATAGCGAAAGACCTAGCTGAGAACAACCCTGGTGCCCGTGTCCTTGTTGTTTGCGTAGAGATAAATCTTAGTTTCTTCTGTGCCCCATTTGAAGAGTCCATAGTCCATAGAGATGCTTGTTGCACAGGCTTTGTTCGGTGATGGTGCTGGGGCCGTCATCGTTGGCTCTAACCCTTTTTGAGATCCTCTCATCGGGCCAATCCATCATCCCTGGGACAGCGGAAGAAATCAACGGCTGCATGCAGGAGGCCGGCTTAATCAGGTACTTGAAGCCTTCTGTACCAATGCACATCTCAAATAACATCAGTAAGTGTCTCACTAAAGCATTCACACCACTAGGGATAACAGACTGGAACTCTCTTTTCTGTGCTGAAATCTTCAATTTCTTTAGTTAGCACTAACTTTTTTGTTTCACTGCAAAGTTTCATTAATTTGTCCTGCTCTCCATGTGTAGGATTACCATACAAATTAATATTAACAATGTATTTATAGATTACAAAATGTAATTAGCTGACAATGATTGACAATGCAATTAAAAAAAATTAGTTCTGTTAACAGTTCTAAATTAAAGCTTATTTGCTTAAATGGATCACTTACACGTTTACCAAGGACCAGTTTACTGCAATTATTTGGACAGTATGCTGGGGCCGTATCTGCTCCCGCGCGGGACCGTCCAGCGCAGCCTTCGAACCGTCCGATCTGATCTGGACGGTTCAGCCCTATCAATCTGGTTACATGCACGGGACTCCCTTTGCCATTTAGATTAAATCACACGGCCGTGATCTGTGCGCTGGACGGTCCCGCACGGGACTAGATCCCATTTGCGGTAGATTCTAGATGGAATGGAATATGAGCTCAAGCTTGACAAGGAGAAGCTTATGGCAACCAGGCATGTGTTAGCATAGTATGGTAACATTGGGAGTGGCAGTGTGTTTTTAGTTATGGATGAGATGGTGAATAGATCAAAAGAAACGGCAACAACCGGCCGAGGAGCAGAATTCAGAGTGCTCTTAGGCTTTGCTCCAGAACTAGAAAGAATGGGAAAAAGAAAGGAATGGAAGGAAAAAGAAGGTGAAGGAAAGATAGGACATTGAAGATTATTTGCTCCAGCCAGAGAATAGCATCCATAGAAGTAAACATTTGTAACCTTATTTGTAATAAGTAAAAAGACTATATTACCCTTTCTAAAATCTTCCTCAAAAAAACGATTTGATATGTTCTTAGCCAGTTAGCCTTTCTTTTCCTAACTTACGTTCTCAGTTCTCACAACAAACTTCCTATCAAGGCAGACAAAGTAAGTTGTTCCAGGTTCTTAATAAATAGGAAGGGTTTTACAGGAGCTTTAGAAGAAAACAAACAATTTAGTGGGGCCTAATATCAGTAAGAAAGAGTATAAGGATATTATCGTCACAAAGGTGCAGATTTCTAATTTTATTTGAGTACACCCCAAAATCGGGGGTAGCTCCTTGTCTCCCTAAACGAGCTCCTGGAGACATTTGGTTTCCTTCTATTTACTTCTTGTAACCCCATAGTGTCAATTGGAGCAGGCTAACGCACTTCCCTTATCTTTCCTTCGCTCCCATTCATCTCTTATGGAGCAATGCCTTAGGGTTTGGGCCAGGCCTCACCATTCAGACATCTGTTCTCCGTGCCAGCCGAATCCCTAATTGATGCTTGCCATTTATTGTCTGCTGGGCTGCTTACCATTTACCAGTTGGATATAATATATAATGCATTAATGCTTATTTAGAATAATGTCCTAGTTTGTGCTGGTCTGGTACGTTAAGTTGTTTTGATGCGCACGAATAATTCCTATTCTCAGAGCGCGTCTTTTCTCAATTATTATATATATAGCGCAAAAAAACACATTATTTCTTTGCGAAATGATAGTCTCTATCCCAAAGTGAGGGATAGAGAATAGAGAATGGAAAAAGGTAAAATACTGCATACTAGCTTTATTATATATATATCCATTGCCAATGATAGACTTGGGGTGTGTTTGGATGTGCTTGTTGAAACATGAAGTGTGGTGGTGTGTGCTACCACATGAGATCCAAAACATGTCATTCGGCCAGGTGTTCGGCTAGGTCTAGCCGAATGGTATCAAGAACGACGTGTTTTTCATACAAGGAAGGTTCCATACTGCACCAAACTTGGTAATACGTGTGTAGCACGGATGGAGAGGTATTCTCTACATAAAGGAATAATTTCCTTATGTAAAAAGATGTAATTGGAAAGAAAGAAAAAAGGAAGGGAATTAAGGGGCAATTAATAGGAAATAGATGTGGGTTTCTAGGATAATTCTGGCTCCGTTTGGATGCGTTAAGAATAAGGTAGGAAGAAGGAAGAAGGGAAGAAATTTATTGGGAAGTGTGTAACTTTTGTGAAGAGTTTGGATGGTTAGAAATAAATTTATTGGTAAAAAGTGATTATTCCTTATTCCTTATTCCGGGAAGAAGCCATCCAAACGGAGCCTCTATTAATACTTCTTCTCCTCCATTGTACCATTGTAACATAAAATAATCAATAAAAAAATGAGACGTGTGCGTGTGTGAGAATATTGGCACCAAGTTGGTGCTGAACCTCGTTAAAATCGTGTGTTCTTTATTGTTATTATTATTTTCTACAATGCTCACAAACAGGCTGCTCGTGAACAAGCCGTAGTTCGTGTGAACCAAACAACTCACGAACTAGACTATTCGAGAACTTCTCCCCTTGTTCCTAATCCCCCCATTTTCACAAACTGGGAGTTGTTCGTGGGCCGCTATTTGGATGGCACGGATTTTCACATCCTTAGTTGCTTCAATGCTGCTTCAGTCCAAATCTAAAATCAATGCTAAATCCTAGTAATTTGCTGCTGTAAATAAATAAGAGAGAGGATGAGCACTTCCGTCTCTTCTCTCCTTTCCCCAAAACAGATATTCTAACTATTCTTATGTGACTTGAACAAGCTTGTAACCATAGATCCATATGTCAGCTGGTGATGCTGCGTGAATGCATACAAATTCAAGGCTCTTTTCCACCAGGTAAAGTCTGAATCCAAGCAGGAAACATGTACCCATATCGGTACTTTGTCAAAACCCATAGATGTCCGTACAGCTTGGAGATGCCAACATCAAGATCTTTAACAGTTTTGGGTGAATTGTTGGTGAAAATCACCGAGTAGCGGTAGGTCTTACCTCGGTAATTCCATGATATGGTTGCATTTTGTGAGATGTTGATTAGTGAAGAAGCTCTGTTGACTGAACAAAGACAGAAAACATAAATTAGGATATTGGGGGAAACAAGCTTCTTAAATTCCAATAAATGGATTGTCAAACTGTTTTGTTTAAAGTCCAGAAAATATTTATTTATTTATTAAGGTAGGTCATGTTATTAGTTACCAGGACTTGATGATGGCTTTGGAGTTGCAGCTGGATTTTCCTTCCTGATTGGTGTGGTAGGTGCTAGGACCAGAGCTCTAAACAAAGAATAATGTCAGCAAAAATTTATCAATTGATATATGATCCGGTTTCATTTTTCTATATAATATGATAGCAATTTTAATTTCCAATTTGAAGAACACATAATTATATGTATTACTTAAAGAGAGATAGAGATCAATGTTTGAACAGTTTACTTACCAAGAAATAACTGACTCAATCCACTACTGCCAGCATTAAGCCTTGCCAATACACCAAGCAAAGGTGCATTATTATACTTCATAAGTAGTCAGTTCAGTCTGCTCATAATTGTCTCTATGGTCCACGAAGTCATCATATGCACCTGGTCCACCCACGATTGCACCATCAAGAAGATTAGGATCCCCAGAATTGAGGCCAAACCAGGTTGTATGCCCACCTGAGCAGCTAACAAAACTGGGTTCCGCCTTGAGGATAATATGGATGAGCCACGGTGGTGTACTTGCTGCGGGTAAGTGTTGCCGTAGCCTGCCATGTAGCTTGTTGCCCTTGGATTGTCTCCTAGGATATAATCCACATGAAAATTGTTATCTAGTTAGACCAAAATGCCTTTAAAGTGATATAGAAACTTTTCATGCTTCTATATCAACAAGTACATTTGATCATGATCATTTCAAATTGCCTTGCATAATTTTTTTTTAATCCTAGAAAGTCAAATTGTTATATTTATTTTACTTTACTTTGATCACGGCTTCAGTTGCATTCTTACTTTTGCCCCATTTTTTCCATTCGACTTTAAAATATGAATATAATTTAAATATGATATTTTTACGCCTTCCAGTAGGCAACTATTGTTGCAGGTTGATAACCCACCAACATAAAAACTTGATGAAAGTATGAGAAACATAATCAAATTTCAATTAGGTTTTTTAAATAAAGTATTACCTGAGAGTTAGCAATATTGAAGAGTTCAACAGGTTGTGCTGGCTTAGAGTCACACTGAGCAGTCTTCCCGACAAAAGCAAGGTAGTCAGAATACGCCAGGTGTCTTCTGCACGCTTTGACTCAACTTGCTAATGCATGTGCACATGAACGATTCAGCCATTTGCTTGTAATTTTCTAGTGCCTCAACGTGCTCCCCTGCATTGCCTTAACTGGATAATTGCCATGGCACATGTAACCTGGCATGGAAAAGGTCAACTTTAAGTTATTTGAATATAATGAGAGCTTATGTTCAATATAAATAAATGAATTAACAAACCTTTAATGTTTGTGTAGCTCAACTTCAAGGTATGCAGGGAAGGCATCATGTTGATATAAGAGAGAGCCGAGTCATCAATCATTGTGCTGGCCAAAGAGAGATATTCCAGTTTTGGTACTTTACCAGCCAAGACTGAAACCCCGTGGGAGGTGACCTTGGTTTTCATCAAGTTCAAATATATCAAACTATTTCCAATTTTCGCAATAGTTTCTAATGTAGTGTCGATAATTCCACAGAAACTCAGATTTAAGTGCTCCAAATTTTCCATTTTTTCTAAGAAATCGAAGTTATTCAACAAACTTCCAGAGCAGTTGAGATGAGTCAGAGAATTGAAATCAATGCCAGAAAGTGCTTTCTCTGCATTTTCAAACTTGCTCCCGCAGACAATGAGCTTGGATAGAGGCACACCACCTGAAGGGTGGGGCCCATTAAATATGGAATCGATGGTGCAATTGCTCATGTTAAGGGTCTTTAACAAAGGGAGAAATGGTACGGTTGTGACGCTGGTCCATAGCAGGCTGACATAATTAAGTCTAGGGAAGGCCTTTAAAACGGTGGCACCAGCATCAGAGATATTGCTTCCTGATAAATTCAAGTGCTCGAGTTTTGTTAGGACCTGCATCAGCAGGTAAAGATAAGTCCAAACAGAATAGCAAAGAAGAATTCATGTATGTAAAGTTGTAAACAACAAATATCATGCAACAATACAATATCAAAACTACTCCTTTCTTCAACAAATATATCAAATATATCAGCTCAACATTTAAGAAGGAGATGATCTGGGATTTTTTGAGCAAATAAATGCAGAACCTTGATATGGAATTTTTAAGCAAATGAATGCAGAAGCTTGAACTATTTTTGGGAAAATAGGGAGTGCTAATCCAGCAGTAAACAGGGAGCAAAAAAATAAAAAGTACTCTTCCATGTTTAATGGGGTTATAAGCTCGTATTTTTTCAACCTAAGCATAATGCAGGTATATCTGATATCTAGGACAAAATCAGCTTGAATGTCTCCAAAAATATATGACCTACATAACTTGTCAGGCAAGGAATATATATCTAGCATAGCGTCAGGAAGCCATCATTTTTGAAACCACAAACTGCATGAAAGAGGTCCAGTATTAGCACCTCCCCTTAACAAAATGTGCAACAGAAAAGAAATTACACACTCCATTGGGAATGGGTTAGAAGTCCGCAAAGGGGTAAGAAGTGCTAAAAAATTTAGGAAATAAAAATAGGGAGATAACCGAACTTCTGGGAAGTGTTTAGGTTTAAAATAAATGGGAATTATAACATCTTTGGATGCTGAGTGCATATAAAAGGAAGTCATGGATTAAAACATGAAGTACAAAAAGAGGAAAACCCAGGAAATAATCTCAGGTAGCTAGTTTATACCTGCAATGATGAGAGAGCCTCATCGGTGACCCAAATGCCCAACAAATCTAGAAGAGTGAGGTTGCTAAGGGAAGAAAGGAGTCTGGCCCCACTAGCAGTCACACCAGTGTGGCACAAGCGCAGTTTCTCTAAGCTTTGGATGGTTATGATGTGCTTGACACCAGCATCAGTAAATTTTTCACATTTTGACAGGTCTAACTCCTTTAATGCATCCATCCCTGTTAAAAAAAAATTACTACTAAGCAGCTTACTCCTGACAACTGATATTAGCACTAAAATTAGAAATTCCAAGGTGTTTTGCTCATTATTTAATTCTTGTTGCAACAAATTAATGCTAATTTTGCTGCAGAAACTAACCTGTACAATTCCAGAAATAACATTAATAATAGTTAGCAATCTACTCCGAAAGAACTACATAGTAGATCCAAACATTGAAAACTTTTCACTCATACCAACCTAAATTTCAAAATACTACTCAAACTAATGCTGCAAATAACTAAAGTATCCTCTAAACCCCTGATTCAATGAGAAATGATAATTGTCATCTGCAGTTTTGCCATCGCTTGAACAATAAACATAATATAAACAAGGTGAACATATAGATGATCAAAAGTGAACACATACAAAAAAAAAAAAAGGTCTTGTCATTCCTTGTTTAGATTTTTATATGCATATTTAACTTATTTTTTATTGAACTTATCTGTTTGTATGTCTTCACTTTGATCATTTATATGTTCGCCTTGTCTATTTTATGTGTCCAATTTGATAAGCGATGGCAAAATTGCAGATGACAGTAATCAATTTCCTGATTCAATTAAATTAAAATGATGTCAGGCCAATCATCCTTCCCCATTATTTGCCTTTATGTAAACTTAAGAACGAAATTAATAGGTTCTTGAAACATTTAATGAATTTGGACAGGAAGTATTAAAGATAGCAAAAAAGACCTCAATTGATAAACAATCATAGCTCATACCAGCAAGTGGCCAAATTGAAGAACTACTGACACCTCGGCAGTACGCAAGCTTTAGCGAGTGCAAGCACCGAAAAGCACCAAGGTACGCTAACCATTCACCATCCACCATGTTCTGTCCAGATAAATTGATCGCTTCAACCGAATGCTGGAAAACTCTGCAAACGATAAAGAGCCAAAAGGTAAACATAATTATATATATTAATCAATCGCTTTAGAAATTATGCAATCCTCAGTAAGTACAACACTAAACGTATCACTTCAGAGGAAACTAAGTAATTCCTGAATCTACAACCGGGTTGATCAGATGAAATTAAGAAGCAGCTCAGTATTCATTACCAAACACACAAATTCCTGTATTTGTTCTCAATTCCACATCACACCAGAGAAATGTGATGCAGTACATTACTGGAATTACTGAATTAATTATGTAAAACAGATTGCAACAGTAGATCTAAGGGAAGGGAGAATACTCTAGTAAGGAGGGAAAAGCGAGTTTCCGAGTGATGAGGCGAGCGAGGAGTTGGTCGGCGAGGTGGGAAGGGAGGCGCTCGAGAGTGCGGCGCAGCCTCCGCCACCTCTCCACCGCCTCCTCCGAGGCCGTAGCCGCCTCAATGCACTTCTCCACTAGAGTCGGCGCTGCCATTTGCGATGATCGTGAGCTTCTTTGTTTTGTGCTTGTTAAAGAAGGGAGGAGATTTAGACTTTGTTCTTCTCTCCAGTGATTTGCGAATTGCGAGTTGCGAGTTCCGAAGAGGAGAGTATTGAGAAATAGAAATTTCCTGTGGCATGTATGTGTGTTGCTATTCCTGTTGACAACCACTGGATAATAGTGGATTCCGCTTCAGCAGCTAGCCAGCTACTATTATTTGGTGGGTCTTACCTGTCAGTAAAATACAACAAAATAAACAGAAAGAATTAAATTACATTCATCCAACTAATGAGACACTTGACATCATTTCATTTGTTTTTTTTTTTTTTGAAAAAACACATCATTTCATTTGTTATGCTGTGTTTTAGATATTATATTATAAGGCTCCGTTTGGATAGGTGTGGGAAGAAGGAAAGAAGGAAAGAAGTATTGGGAAGTGTGTAACTTTGTGAAGAGTTTGGATTGTTTATAATTTTTTTTATTCTTCTTCCTTCTTCTTCTTCTTTCTTCCAACGATCCAAACGCACCCTAAGATATAAAATGAAAAGAAAAATATCGTGTTTAAAAGAGAATTTTCAAAACTTTATTTCTGAGGTGGAACGGTTAACGAAACGGAATTTTGTACCGTTTCAAAAACAGAATGGTTAACAAAATGAAATTCTATACCGCGTTCTTTAACGGAACAGCAAATGAAACAGTCTGTTCCGTGCATTTCTGCCACGTTTGACAGCTCTAAGTACAAGCTTTGTTTGAAGTGAGTGAAATAATATGAGAGTTGACCGTCTTCTTTTGGACAGCAATTTTATGCAATTATTCTTGTCAGGTTTGTGCAGTTAGTTGGGGATTTTTGTTTGCCTATTATAATGTTAGCATTTTCCGGTTCGGATGTGTCGAGGTTTAGGTAGTGAGTTTTGGTGCTTTTTTTTTATATTCAGTTGGGTTGGGTGGTGCTATTTGGTACCAGGTTTGGTGTCAGATGAGGAGGGTTAGATGAGATTGTCGTTTGATAATGTGGCTGATGTATTGCTTGCTTTTCAATTAATGAAAAGTGGTGGGTCAAAACCCGCTTATTTCAAAAAAAAAAAAAAATTATGTACAATATTTTTATATTATCAAAAATATTATATTACGAATTTATTAACAACCGATAAAAATTTTAAAAAAATTGATCGCACAATGCGCGAATTTCCACTAGTTTTTTCCTAATTAGCAACAACATGTTATAGTATAAATTTAGTTGTGAGAATATTGTAGCAGACAATCAATAATTCAATCAATATCAATCAATACCACCGCCAATTATTTTCTGTTCTCTAAATTATTAAAAAAATCCCAAAAATAGTACATGACATATTACCTGAGATTTAGCAAAGTCGAAGAGTTCAGTAGGTTGTGCTGGCCCAGAGACGCACTGAGCTGCCTTCCCTGCCGAAGCAAGGTAGTCACTAGTCAGCATAAACAGTGAGGAGTAATGAAGCACTCGTGAGTCGTGACAAATTGGAGATTATTCCACTCTGACGGTGCAACACTCCGCCAGGTGTCCTCTGCATGCTTTGAAGTAGATATGGTCCGATTGAGCAGTATATAAATGTTAGGAGTAGATATGGTCCGATTGAGCAATTTGGGGCCTTTCCATTGTTTCGAGCCCAAAATGTGATTTATATAGACCTTTATAGTTGATTGATCAGTTGAATCATTCATCAGAAGGTGATTGATTCTTTTCGAACTATGGTTGAATTTTTTTGAACTGTCATTCTGTCGAGATCAGTGGCAGAAAGAAATTAAAAGTTGATCAGTATATATGTTAGTCTGATTTTCTTGAATACAATCATGGATGAATAAAGTTTAACTATACAAAAAAGTAGGCTTTTTCCCATTTTGATCTTATAATTTCATGATAGGTTTACTTTTAATGTTCAAAAACTTGTAATAACAAACAAAAATGGTGCATTGATCACATATTTAAAGAGAGACAGAAATAATTTATAATGCATGGACACTAATATAGTAATTACAAATGGAATGTGATTCTAAGAGTTGAATCAAAATTCTGACCCAAATTAGGGTGGGGGGCACACTAATAAGTATTCTGGTAGCCTCGGTGTCCTATCTTAATGTTCTTCACCACAACCCAATACTTCATATATAAATGTGTTTTACAATTGGGGAGGGTTTGCATATGATAGCAGATAAGGCTGTCAAAGGCATACCAACAAAACGAATAACGACAGCAAAATCTGTTTCATTTTCTAAACGAAATGGCAGACGGCAGCAAAATTTGTTTCATTAACGTGTTTTTGTACATGCCATTTAGCGAAATTGTTTTGCTTACGAAGTGGCACAGTTAACAGAGCAAAATGGGTTTCGTTTTCTTAACAGCACAGCAAATGAAACACTCCATTGTGTTGCCACTTACCACGTTTGACAGGTATTATAGCAGAGTGCAGTTGAAGCTTCATGCTTATTCACAACTTGGTTGATCAAATCTTCCACCAGAGAACTCACAAGGTGCCCCTAACAATAATCTACATTATTAGTAAGTTAATTCTATTTGGGTTTGATCTCCTTGTCCATACTTTAATCTCAGTCGCACCACATCCTTGTTGGTGGATCTACTCTATGTCACCTAGCACAAGATTCGAGCTATGGAGCTGCAAAGGTCTTTTACTTCCTTTTAGGTGTTGAACAAGTTGTAATTTAATTTTACTTCTCTCTGACTATGAACTATGTGATGGCTTTATTATGAATGAATCGCCTACGGGCTTCCATTGTACATAATAATAATAGGTATGGACCTGACCCATTTAACACTGGGTTCTTTGTGCCAGATTGGAGGACCACCACTCTCTTTGGTGAGACATTCATCAACATTTGAGATATCGAAATTTAGAAGGAAAAACTTACACTTGTATTTTTGGTTAAGTTTAGCAATGTTATGCTGAGCGCTCGATTTACTTGAAATTCAACAACTAATATTTGTAAATAATAAATAACATTTGATCTTTGGGCATGAAAAGTTTCAACATGCTGACCAGGAGTTGCATAACAGCGGCACTTGGGCATGAAAGATTTCAAATAGACATTGACATAACTAATAAAATTAGAAATGATCAATACCAATTATCATTACTAGCGGGACACATCGAGCTTTTGATAGAAAATTATCAAAAGTTAGTCCACAGGTGGTTGCATTACCAACAGAACAAAATAGTCACAAACGAAATTACCTTAAAAAAAATGTCTCACAATGTTACAGATAATATCTCTTGGAAGTCAGAAGTCAGAACTAAAATCAGACCATAAATTTCTGCACGGAACTCAGTCTGAGTCTTCTTCAAAGCTGTCCTCTTATTTGATATACTCTCCTTCAAATGAGATCAAGTGCTCGAGGCTGCTCCATCTTTAGATGACATCAACATAACAAATATCCACGCATGTGCAAATCCATATTTACACCAAAACCCAATAATTACAGCAAGAGCAATATGGAACACAAATTCTTTAACAGTAGCAAAAGTACATCAGCAATGTCAAAAAAATTCATAAAATTTTGAGCATCTGCAGACCTAATAGGGTGCAAGGCTGCAAGTATATAGTTATCATTTTAAACTTTTTCTCGCATAAACTTTAAAATCATCATCCAAAGCATGTTCTTATACCAAATATAAAACAGTGGATAAATTTTGTTGAGAGATGCCTTCAAAGCCTTCATTCAATTCAATTTGATTGTTCCTCAGAGTCATTTGGGTAAAAGAAAATAAAATTTGATATCTCCTTTCTGCATTCCAACATAAAGAAAATCAAATTCAAACATAGGGTTTGGACAATAAAACCAAGAATATCCTTCTTTTTCCCCAAAATATTGGCAGGAGCTGACAAATGAATTATGAAGCTAACCATTACCATGTCTTCCTCTGAAAATATTGTCCTTGCGCCAACTTCTTTTCCTTTGGAGCTATCAGAGCTGACCTAGGCATCAAACCTGCTATCTTGCATATAAAAGGCAAAGTGCAGCAAGTTCATTATTGATAATCATGTACTTGGCTCATTGAGTGCAAGCTCTGCTTGGCCATCGGACTATTCATGAAAATACCAGTGAAGGATCTGTTCAGAAAAAAGTGGATAACCCAAACTAATTCATGAAATTGAGTCCGATTTATCACAATATGAGACTAAATGGAAGTTTGGAGTTAATCACTAAACTGAACATGCTCAAAGCAATTCCCCAATTCTTGTAACCAAGAGTTTAAATTGAAACTGATGGTTCAGCATGGGACCCTGCAAAACAACTCAAAACACAAAGCTATACATCTGTAAATTCCGAAAGTACTCAAAAAACAAGTTGGCAAATTTCATGCAATATTATATGAAAAAACAAATAAATACATGTAATGTAAGACATGGAAGAGAAAGACAAATTTAATTATGATCTATATAAGCATAACACTCATCAAATACAGCTAACAATTTTAGCACTTTCAATAGTACCAATAATCATATAATTGCATGAGCGCGAGGTACCAAATTAGTTGTGTAAAAAAGCAATCTAGGAGTATCCTAGATGGTCTAACAGAATTCTGAGTTAATACAAACATTAATTGCAACTACGAAGAACATTAAAATTGCAAAACAAACATTCATGAGAAGTATCGAAATACTATGATAAGTTTTATTTTTTTTGAGGGTCAGGTGGCAATCACCACACTGACAAATTTCAATAAATAAAAAAACTTTACAAAACTTTACAAAAGAGAAATGAAGCAAAATTGACACGATGCGACCTGTCTTCATTTCGGAGGTCATTGCATCGTGAACCTAATGCTTCATCAGAATATGGGTTATCGGGTTTGGATCTTCGTTGTGAATGGATTTGAGTTTCTCCGTGGAGGAAGGGTGCGCGTCGACGACGGAGGCGCCAATCCCAAATCCCACGCGTTTTTATCGATTCGGCGACAAGAAAAAAAAGAGAGGAGGAAAAAAAAGGGAAAGGGGCGGGGAGAGGAGCCTGATTTGGAACCGATAAAAACGCGTGGGATTTGGGATTGGAATTCCTATTTCTTCGAATTCTCTGATCGGAAGGAGAAGTGTAGGGAAAAGAATTGGAGTCGCGGGAGTTTCAAGCCCTGGCCTGAAATCTCCGTACGGTCATTCTCGCCGAAACGTCGAAATTCGGTGGGATTTGATTTCATCGGCCTCCGTCCGATTAAAGCGCCAACGACAGAAGATAAACGCTGAAATCAAATCATTTCCTTCCTTTTGTTTTTTCCGATCAGAACTTAGATTAGAAAAATCAAATCGACTCTCCTCCTCTTCCCTTTCCGATCGAACCGGTGTATTTCTCAAATCATTATTGATCTGAGACGTTCAATTTAATCTAAACGGACTCAGTTTTACTAACGGCACGAATCTCGATAGACCACGCAATGTATATATCTTTTTTGAAGGTAGGGTGGCGATTGCCACACCTACGAAAATCCATTAATAAACGAAGGCACGTGGATTGTATTTTAATATTCTAATATTATGTCGTGTCCCGATTTAATAGTATTGGAATTTTATAATAAATTGGAAGAAAAAGCAATAAATTGAAGAAAAAAATTAAATAGAAGAAAAATGATAAAGAAAATAATGGTTGTAGCCTTTTGATTAATAATTCTCTACTATTACATTCAAACAACTCTTTATTTATATTTGTCTCATACAACTAATTAAGATAGTAATAATATAGAAATAATTAATGCTAAGATATATTTGATTTATTCTAAAGAAGGTAAGAAATCTCATTAGATGGCCAGCCCATCAACATATCTGATATTTATTTCTTTTCCATTATTCGTTCTTGTTTCCTTATTTGTTCAGTTGGATCATGGCATTGCCTTCTCCTTACGAGATCCTTGACCTCAAGGATCAAATATAAGGAACTCAATTTCATGCAGTGGAAATTTTCTCCTTCTACTTCTACAAGATTAAGAATCTCATCTTGATAATGATAAAATAGAAACCACATAGTTTCATGACAATAACACCTTTTGTGGTTTTGTCTCTCTTCATGACAATTTCCTTGTTTAGATATTGTAAGATTGATGAACTTTAAATCCTTGTTCACTTTCGTTGATTTGATGAAATCTAACCACAACTCATTTGTTGGTTCCACGATATCTTCTTTTTGTATCACAATAATATGTAGAGGTGTTTGCACTTCTTCTAGCACAGGTTCAGTTTGTGCAATTTCTTCTCTCTCATCAATTTCATTTGGCCATGCCTCCTCAACTTCCATAGTTTCTACTAATTTCGAAGTTGATTTTGTTGTAGTCGAAACATTTCTCGCATCTCTTCTTGTTGCCTTTTGAAATCAACTCGAAACATTTCTGTTGATTCTTTCATCAACTTGAGTTGTTCATGGACTTGCTGCAGAGTTTGTGTGTAGAAATCTTCATAAGCCATATATCGTTGCTTTGATACCACTTGTCGTGTCCCGACTGAATAACTTTTGATTGATAATGGCTTTAGCCTTTTGATTGATAATTGTCTACTTTTAATTTTCCCTTACAACTCTTTTTATAAGGCTATTCAATCATGGAAAGTGTTAAATTAAGAAATACTTAAACTATAAAAAATAAAGATACAAGTCCGTATATTTTATGTCCAAATTTCCTTTATTTTATTTTTTTCTTCATTCTTCATTTGTTTCCTCATTTGTATAGCCATACATGACATTGCCTTCTCCTCACGAGATCCTTGACCTCAAGGATCAAAGTCAAGAAAATCGAATTCATGTAGTGAACATTCTCCCCCTCTACTTCTATAAGATTGAGAGCCTTATCTTGACAGCGATGAACTGAAAACCATATACTTTCATGATAATAACAACTTCTGTGGTTTTGTCTCTGGTCATGATAATTTTCTTGTTTATGTATTGTGAAATTGAAGAACTTTAGATTCTCACTCGTTGTCGTTGATTTGGTGAAACCCGTCCACAACTCTTTGGTTGGTTCCATGATATCTTCTTCTCGTATCACAATGGTGTGTAGAGGTATTTTCACTTCTTTGGTCTCTTCAAGTTCAGTTTGTGCAATTTCTTCTCCTTCATCATTAATCTCATCTAGCCATGCTTCCTCAACTTCCATAACTTCTACTAATTTTGCAAAATTACTCGTTATTTGGTCGAATTGTGCTTGAAGTTGATTTTGTTGTAATCGAAACATTTCTCGCATCTCATCTTGTTACCTTTCGAAATCAACTTGAAACATCAACTTGAGTTGTTCATGGACTTGCTGCAGAGTTTGTGTGTAGAAATCTTCATAAGCCATAGATCGTTTCTCTGATACCAATTGTCGTGTCCCGATTTAATAGTATTGGAATTTTGTAATAAATTGGAAGAAAAAGAAATAAATTGAAGAAACAAATTAAATAGAAGAAAAATGATAAAGAAAATAATGGCTTTAGCCTTTTGATTGATAATTGTCTACTTTTAATTTTTCCTTACAACTCTTTTTATAAGGCTATTCAATCATGGAAAGTGTTAAATTAAGAAATACTTAAACTATAAAAAATAAAGATACAAGTCCGTATATTTTCTGCCCAAATTTCCTTTGTTTTATTTTTTTCTTCATTCTTCATTTGTTTCCTCATTTGTATAGCCATACATGACATTATAATTATAATTTTGATTACTTGATCATGACAAATAATTCGTAATTATACAAATAAAGCAGTAAGCGTATCAAATGTCAAACAAGTACAATTAATTTATTCTCAAATCTCAATATTAAAACAACAAGTAAAGTAACACACATGAAGCAAACCATGAATAAAGTACAAGACACATCTTTTAAAAAAAAATAAAAATTCTGAAAAAAAAGGACAAAGTATATATGTTGCTATTGCCTATTGCTAAGGTTCCAGTCCTCCTAGTCCTAGTCAATACCAAAACACAGTTTCTCACCAGACCTGAAGGCCCACAAATGAACTACATCACCTTCTTTAAATTCACAATACTTGATGAGTTTGCCATACTCCTTGCCATTGATAACCATTGATCCACTGGCCCAGGTAGTGGTGAGTTTCGGCCACAAGTGCCACAAATTTCTTATGAAAATTACTACCTCCGTACCTTCCGCTTGCTCCTTATTATGCAGCAATGTCGCAAGATTGTTTTCCACATTGCTTAGGGGAATAAGGAGCCTATTTTGTTGTGGGTTCACGTCCGATGCTGTCAGTCTTCTTCATTATGGGTGTGTTTGGATTGTTGGAAGAAAGAAGAAGAAGAAGGAAGAAGAAGAAAAAAAATTATAAACAATCCAAACTCTTCACAAAGTTACACACTTTCCAATACTTTTTCCCACTTCTTCCCTTCTTCCCACACCTATCCAAACGCACCCTATGAAGTAGAATCCATGAGTGCTAGGCAACCGGTGCAACCACTGGGGCACTTCCATATTTCTAGTTATTTATTATTGAAAGCAAATATTGCATAATTAATGTGCTGATTTTGATACGAGATTTTTGGTGTGCTTGTTTGTGGATTCAGTCGTACTTGTCGAAAAGGAGTATATATAGAAAAAATATATCCGAATGATTTAATTCAATAGTAACTTACTTTTGCCAAAAATATATCCGATGACATGATGCAAATGAACCTTTGAAAGAGATGGGAACTCTTGACAAAAATATTAAACCCGTAATAAAATATATCCGATATTGAGTTATTGACTTGATGGAAATGAACCTTTGAAAGCGATGGAAATTCTTGGCAAAAGTATTAAACCGGTAATAAAATATATCTGATATTGAGTTATTGACTTGATGCAAATGTACCTTTGAAATTGATGGGCATTCTTGGCAAAAGTACTAAACCCGTAATAAAATATATCAGATATTGAGTTATTGACTTGATGCAAATGAACCTTTGAAAGCGATGGGAATTCTTGGCAAAAGTATTAAACCCGTAATAAAATATATCCGATATCGAGTTATTGACTTATTGGAAATGAACCTTTGAAAGCGATGGGAATTCTTGGCAAAAGTATTAAACCCGTAATAAAATATATCCGATATTGAGTTATTGAATTGTTGGAAATGAACTTTTGAAATTGATGGAAATTCTTGGCAAAAATATAAAACCCGTAATAAAATATATCCGATATTGAATTGATGCAAATGAACCTTTGAAAGCTATGGGAATTCTTGGAGCAAATGAACCATTGAAAGCGATGGGGAATTCTTGGCAAAAGTATTAAACCCGTAATTAAATATATCCGATATTGAGTTATTGACTTGATGGAAATGAACTTTTGAAAGCGATGGGAATTCTTGGTAAAAATATTAAACCCGTAATAAAATATATCCGATATTGACTTATTGAATTGATGGAAATGAACTTTTGAAATTGATGGGAATTCTTGGCAAAAATATTAAACCCGTAATAAAATATATCCGTTTATTGCGGGAGGTGGCAATTCCGTTTGTGTATGTGTATGTGTTTATTTATGGCTTTGCATTTATCGTGTCAAATTATTTTATTGGACATGGAGATATTCAGTTTCTCTCAGTGGTCAATTCATGAAGCCTGTTTGATATTTGATTTATTTGTATACTTTATTTTGGTAATTAGTTTTAAATATTAAAAATACAGTGTTAATTCGATATCTAATGTATATATCCTACTCTGATATTGAAATTTTAAGTTACTAATATCGAATTGAAGTCGACTTTGACAACTCGGCCTATCATATAATCATATTGTCCAATCTTGATTCCACCCTTGCCCGTCCCCTCAGTAATCTGTGCGTCTTCCTCTTCTCTCTTGCTTCAGACCGGTTTGGAAAAGAAAAGACATGAAAAATTTGAAAGAAAAATTTAGGAATAAGTTGTACCATATAAATTGACAAGGTGATCCATTATATTATTATTCTCACAGAGGAAGTAACTAAAAGGTAAAAGAGTGTGTTTATTAAATATAATAGAGTAACTACTAAATTTTAATGTGTTATTTTATTAAGAGTAGTTTTTAAAATTAAAGAGTAACTAATAACTATAAAAAATTACATAATAAGTCAAATGCAAAGTTTATCTAAGTGAGTAACTAATAATGTAAGGGAGTAATCAATAACAAATATTTGGGGTGTGACATCCGTATCGGAGATTTTATAAAAATTTTCGAATCGCCGTATCCCCACCATACCGATTACGGTTCTCGAATCCAAATACATGCAACATAGCTTGGTGCTTATAACATTTTTTATTGAAATTGAAATTTGCTCTATAAATAGCGGAAACCATTCGCATCTCCTCAAACCCTAATCAATCGACTCCGCTGATAATTAAGTGATAACACCAGTTGCATAATAATTGATAGATGTACTTCAGGAGACGAGACCATGGCAAATCGAAGCAAGGCTACCGTTCTTGCAACTGGCAAGGCTCTTCCAACCAACATCATCTACCAGTCAGATTATCCTGACTACTACTTCAGTGCTACCAAGAACGAGAACCTTACTGAACTCAAGCAAAAGCTTACTAGAATATGTAATCAATAATTCAATTATTAACTCATGCATATATGGTCTCTCTCTATATATGTATATATAAATCATCGTGCACTCAGAGCCTAACTTCGACGTTTTTTATTCTTTTGTTGTTTAATAATTACATAATTTGAAAGCTTAAGAAATTTTTGAAGTTGCAGATTGGTGATGCTAGTTCTATTAACAGATGAGATGCTGAAGAATCATCCCAGCGTAATCAGCCATAAGGAACCGACATTAGACATCCGGAACAGGTTGCTTACACCAGGGGTGGATGATCTAGCTAAGAAGGCAGCTGAGGAGGCCTTGAAAGAATGGGGTCAACCGAGGTCTAGAATTACCCACCTTATCTTCTATACTGCCTCGAGCTGTGTCGATTTGCCCGGTCCGGACTACCGGCTAATGGACTTCCTAGGACTTGAACCAACGGTGAGCCGCTGCATGTTATTCTACACTGGATGCTATGGTGGTGGTACTGTGATTCGCAATGGTTTAAATAGCGGATAGCGATTCCGTCACGATATGCTCTTGTCATAGCGGATAGCGGATAGCGGTTATTTATCGGCCGCTATCGGATCAATAATCATATAAACATAAACTGTTTGATATTGATGTATGACTGTCAAATTGGTACCACAGGTTTGGTTTTAGAGAGCTGGTTCCTTTTATTTGAATGCTCACAGTTGTATATAATATAAATGATACAGGAATTATAAGTGCCATCGGCAAATATACCATCACAGTCATTGCTAAATACAAAGTGAACATAAACAACAAATAAGGTAAACATATAGACGATCTAAGTGAACACTTACAAACAAATAAGTGTTGTCATCACTTGTTGATAAGTTTACATGCATATTCAACTTATTTTCATTGAACTTATTTGTTTGTATGTGTTCACTTAGATCGTCTATATGTTCACTTTATATTTTACGATGGCAGGGATGGCAAAACTGCAGATGGCAGTAATCAATTTCCTAAATGATGTATAGGTTTTCAGCATTTTCATTTGGAAAATTATGTTAAGGAGCAACTTATCTTTTGGTTCATATTATCAATTCCTCAAATTTTCCTTCGTTCCTTTGATCAGTAACTTACTTTTCTTTCACACCTAATTACCTCAGAGGGGGGAAAAAAGGAAAAAATGAAAGGAAATAATGTCGTTATATCGAATCGAAACACATGTGCTGCACCATATTAGTGTGCGGTGTGCCACAAATCTTACCGTCGATGCATAGCATAGAGTATACTTTGCTGTACCTGCTTTCACTGAGAGAGAGAGGGGGATAGTATTGGGCTTGGCCTATATGGACCTAATTACTCGCAACCGCATCCTCAGCAGTCCGAAAAAAGACTGCTCCAAGCAGTCCTTTTCATTTTTTTTAATTTTTAAAAATTATAAAATTCAAATGGAGAATCCAAACCGTTAATCTTGTTAAGTTTTATCAGCGATGCATTTTTATATAAGTTTTATAAAATTTGAAGTTTATTCGATACTTCATTAAGTGACCAAATTATGAACGGATTAGAATTAATTAAACCAGGTTCGTTCATTTGTTGACCACTTGATCTAGTATCAAATTAACTTCAAATTTTATAAAACTTATATAGAAACGCATCGCCGATAAAACTTAACAAGATCAATGGTTTGAATTTTCTATTTGAGTTTTACAATTTTTAAAAATTAAAGAAAATAAAAAGAACTGCTTGGAGCAGTCCTTTTTATGGCGGTAGAGGATTCGGTTCCCTAATTACTCGGCCCATTATAATGAAAATTTCTTGAATCTGCTAAACTTGCGCTAATCAACGCTAAATGACCGATATGTAGCGCTAACGAACCGCCATCGGCAGAAAACGCTAAATTTGCATTTTATTTAGCACGGTAGCGATTGGCACGTGAAATCGATATTGCGCCGATATATAACGCTATTTAAATCATTGCATATGATTCGCATAGCAAAAGACCTAGCTGAGAACAACCTGGTGGCCGTGGTCCGTATTCTCTGCCAACTTTTTGAGGTTGGTAGAGTACCAGCGTTTGATCCGAGCATCCGAGCAGTTAGATCTAATCTCAACGGTTAAAATTTTTCGGGCCTATCAATTTGGTTACATGCACGGAGCTTCCTTAACCGTTGAAATTAGATGTAACGGTTCACATCAGGAGTCAGCACTAGAGGATGTGATTCCGTGGCCGTGTCCTTGTTGTTTGTGTAGAGATAAATCTTAGTTTCTTCCGTGCCCCATCTGAAGAGTCCATAGAGATGCTTGTTGCACAGGCTTTGTTTGGTGATGGTGCTGGGGCCGTCATCGTTGGTTCTAACCCAGACCTCTCTGTTTAGAGACCTCTTTTTGAGATCATCTCATCGGGCCAATCCATCATCCCTGGGACAGCGGAAGAAATCAACGGCTGCGTGCAGGAGGCCGGCTTAATCATGTACTTGAAGCCTTCTGTATCAATGCACATCTCAAATAACATCAGTAAGTGTCTCGCTAAAGCATTCACACCACTAGGGATAACAGACTGGAACTCTCTTTTTTGGGTCGTTCACCCCAGTGGAAAGAAGATTCTAGATGGAATGAGAATGAGCTCAAGCTTGACAAGAAGAAGCTTATGGCAACCAGGCATGTGTTAGCAGAGTATGGTAACATTGGGAGTGGCAGCGTGTTTCTAATTATGGATGAGATGGTGAAGAGATCAAAAGGAAAGGCAACCACCGGCGAAGGAGCAGAATTTGGAGTGCTCTTAGCGTTCGGGCCAGGTCTTACCATTGAGACATCTGTTCTCCGTGCCATCCAGATCCCTAATTGATGCTTGCCATTCAGGCATTCATTGTCTGCTGGGCTACTTATCAGTTTGATATATATTATGTACATTCTGAATAATAATGTCTTCGTTTGTGGTGGTTGTCTATGTTATACTATGCAAGCTATATAGTGCAATGTAAGTACGTAACTATGTAATGTAATAAAATAATAATGTATTGGTATGCTTTGATTTGTTACTTTATATTTTTATAATGTCAAGTTAAGTTGTTTTGATACGCACAGTATTTCTTTGCGAAATAGTGCCTCTTCGCTCTTCCAGCCAAAGTGCATACGAGCTTTAATTTATATATATATCGATCTATCGATTGCCAATGATAGTCTTCATCATGTTTTTATTCCTCTTCGGGGAGGAGAAGATAAACGTTTATTTGTTTATTTTTATTATTATTATTGTTTTTACCTTCCAATCACTGTTGTAGTAGCAATATTCTTGGAGGAACACAAATTCTCCAGTGAGCGGAACATCACACTCAATGCCACCTAACTCGTCAGTCGAAATTGGTCTGATTGACCACTCCAAAATTCATGATTTGCTCTAAAGTTTGTATAGATTTTCAGAAAGGAAATAGGAGAACAGTCCAAAAAATACTTTATTCTCTCAAATTCAGAAGACAATCTACTATTAATCTGCTTGTCGTTGAAAATAATAAAATCAACATTTGTCCTAAGAACACATATAGTTTAAGAACTCGAACTCAATAAATAAAAGCAGCAAAGTGCACATCCTTAGTTGCTTCAATGCTGCTTCACTCCAGGAGAGATAGTGGATGGACATCTTATACAAATACTTCCATCCCTCCAAATCCCCCCCAAATCTAAAATCAATGCTAAATCCTTGTAATTTTGCTGTAAATAAATAAGAGAAAGAGGATGAGCACTTCCATCTCTTCTCTCCTCTCTCCAAACAGATATTCTAGCTATTCCTATATGACTTACACAAGCTTGTAACCAGAGACCCATATGTCGGCTGGTGATGCCGCATGAATGTACACAAATTCAAGGCTCTTTCCACCAGGTAATGACTGAATCCAAGCAGGGAACACATACCCATATCGGTACTTTGTCAAACCCCATAGAGGTCCGTATAGCTTGGAGATGCCAATGTGAAGATTTTTAACGATTTTGGGCGAATTGTTGGCGACTATCACAGAGTAGCGGTAGTAGGTCTTACCACGGTAATTCCAAGATGTGGTTGCATTTTGTGATATGTTGATTAGGGAAGGCGCTCTGTTTACTGAACAAGGCAGAAAAACATAAATCAGGATTTTGGGCGAAAAAATGCATCTTAAATTCCAAGAAATGGATTGTCAAACTGTTTTGAAATATTTATTTGTTAAATTAAGAAAAAAAGAAAATCTCTGTCTCATTTTAGTTACCAGGACTTGATGATGGCTTTGGAGTTGCAGCTGGATTTTCCTTCCTGATTGGTGTGGTAGGTGCTGGGACCAGAGCTGTAAACAAAGAATAATGTCAGCAAAATTTTATCGATTGATATACAATTTGGTTTCATGTTTCTATTAAATATGATAGCGATTTAATTTCCAATTTGAAGAACACATAATTAAGTAATTACTTAATAGAGAGATCGAGATCAATGCAGCAATGCATGATCTGTACTTACCAGGAAGTAACTGACTCAAGCCACTACTTCCAGCATTAAGCCTTGCCAATACACCAAGCAAAGGTGCATTATTATAAGTAGTCGGTTCAGTCTGCTCATAATTGTCTCTATGGTCAGCAAAGTCATCATATGCACCAGGTCCACCCACAATTGCACCATCAAGAAGATTAGGATCCCCGGAATTACGGCCAAACCAGGTTGAATACCCACCTGAGCAGCTAACAAAACTGGGGTCCACCTTGATGGATACGATGGATGAGCCACGGTGGTGTACTTGCTGCGGGTATGTGTTGCCATAGCCTACCATGTAGCTTGTTGCCCTTGGGTTGTCTCCTAGGATATAATCCACCTAAAATATTTATCAGGTTAGAACAAAAGGCCAAAATAGACATAAAAATTTATGCCAAATCAATATGTTTGATAATAAATATTCCAAATTACCATGTATAGATTTTTGTTATCTTAGAAATACAATCAGTATATTCTATTTCTATCCATTATTTTAATTGGCTTGAGTTTCATTCTTTTATGAACCTTTTTTTCCCCGTGTGACATTTTTTACTATAAATTAAAATATATAATATAGTTATACTATCAGGCCATTCTAACAAGCAAAATTGGCAACGGTTTGAAGCCCCCTGTTTGAAAACAAATTTCAATTTAGGTTTTAAATAATGTATTACCTGAGATTTAGCAAAGTTAAAGAGTTCAGTAGGTTGTGCTGGACCAGAGTCACACTGAGCTGCCTTTCCTACCGAAGCAAGGTAGTCAGCATAAACAGTGAGAAGGAATGAAGAACTTGTGACAAATTGGAGATTATTCCAGCTCTGTCTGTACAACAATCCGCCAGGTGTCCTCTGCACGCTTTGACGCGACTTGCCAATGCATGCGCACATGAATGACTCAGCCATTTGCTGGTACTTTTCTAATACCGCTACATGCTCCCCTGCATTGCCTTGGAGGAGGAACTGCACATATTTGAAGATTTTTATTACATTTTCTCCCAAGAAAGGAAAAAAAAAACTTCTACTCAAAGCTTGCTAGTTCCTTTTAACCAATTTAATTATTTGAGTTAGGACTAGATATGATCCATTCACCATTCACCATTCTCCATTGGAACCATTTTGGGCCTTTCCGTTTTTTCAGCCCAAAATGTGATATATATATGGACCTCTAGTCTCTAGAGTTGATTGACCAATGGAATCGTCATTTATTAAAAGGTTATTCATAAAGGGTGTGTTTGGAAAGGCCGGGAATAGGGAATAAGAATAAGGAATTTCGGTTTGCGTGCTTATTCTTATTCTTGTGTAACCCAAACAACACAAGAATAAGGAATAAGGGCCCTTATTCCTATACTAACAAAACTATGGTATAAGAATAAGGAATAAGGATAAGCACGCAAACCGAAATTCCTTATTCCTATTCCCTATTCCCGGCTCATCCAAACACACCCAAAGTGAGTACTCGAGTTCTTCCCAACTCTGGTTGAAGTTTTATATACTTTCATGATCACAGGCAAAAAGAAATTACAAGTTGATTGGTATATTTGTTTCTGTACCTTGGCTGCTAGGACCTGTGCACCAGCGTACTTAACATCCCAACCAAACTCAGCCACTGACCAACTGGTCCCACCAAAAGCATCTCCGTTATTGGCCAGATAATTCAGGTAGTACCTATCATTGGTAGCTTGGTACAACCAGGCAGCAGCCCAGAGCAACTCATCCTACAACATACAAAAATAAATAGATAAACAAATAAGATAACAAAATGAACAGGCATAGCAATAAGTGTCAAAACGGATATGAAAATATCTAGTTAATGAGTCATTAGGACTTACATCGTAGCCGCTTATCGACATGTAATACTTCTGAACTACAGCAATGCTGCTGTCGTACTTGCCCCTGTACTTGTCAGCGAAGTCGAACAACTGTCACAGTTCAGATTCTGTATCAGTTTTCTGGCCATGCCCTCGTTAATTATTATATAAGCTGTGCTTTTTATGTGTTAAGATTAAGATACGAAAATATATGACTGTAAACAATTAACAGGAAATGTCCAAGGGCCTGTCAGAAGCGGCCTCATGATAATATGCTTATTTTCTTTGGGCTTGTGAAGAATTTACACACAGAGTGGGTTCTATAATATATAGTATTTTCCTCCAATCACATTGCTTGCCACGTAGCTAAATATTAAATTACTAACTAAAGAATTTTTTAATTTTAATTTTTCCAGGAACCACCAAAACAGTTTTATTAGTGGGCCCCGCAAGAATAAAAAACCTCCTGTAAGTTTGAAACAGTCTTTAACAAAAAGAAAAAGGTAATCTGAAAATCCAGATTCCTTGAGGCAGGTTAGATATAAATTGTGTGACATGTATCTGACAAAAAGGGCCTAAAAAATTTCTGGAATATACATCCGGCATCCCCACAGAGCACTAGATCATTTGATTATTTTGTAATGAATTTTTGCTAAAAGTTGCTTTCACTTGTTACAAATGAAAATAACAATTCCTTTTTTTTTCTGGAAGATCGAATAGGCAACAAAATATACATCATTCTACTAAACTTTATGTTTGCAAATGAAAATACTACACAAAATTACAAGCTAAATTAAAATCCCCAAAATACAACATAGATGTTTGTTAAATTTACCTGTTTAGCATGTTCCAAAAGCTCATTTGAATAAGATGGATTAGACTGACGGAAAACGATAGATGCCGATGCCATAGCTGCAGCGGTCTCAGCTGCAAGCTCGGAGCCAGGATGTGTTGTATCTATTCGATATGCTTGTCGGCTTGTGGTCATGTCCTCCGGCCGTTGCCAGCAAAGATGGTCCGTGTTACCATCACCAACCTATAAAATTATAATATAATGTCAAGTTACAAGTTACAACTTAGAAAAGAAAAAAAAGAAGAATCAAAGATATAGCTCCATTACCTATAGATTCAGTGACGAAAAAAATACTATAATTATTTTCTAGGTGTTGTTATTTACAAATATGTGTTTTATATGCATACTTTCAAATTGAAATAAGATTGTTGAAATTTAGGATAGACTGTTTCGAATTGTGCCAAGGAGATACCACAGAAAATCGTACAGTGTTATTAAAAGTTGTTCATTATCTCAGCAACAGTGATGAACAAGAGCAGCGTTATTTTGCTTTGTATTTTTTAGTTACTCATCAAAACACAAACACTTCTTGCACGGTCTAATTTATAAGCGATAATGAAGTACTGAATTTGCTGTTACTTCTTGTGGTAATTTAATGGTAATTACTTGCACGGTTTAATTTATAAACAAGTCCACAAGCCATCTTATGGTAATTTAATGGTTTTTACTTGGACGGCCTAATTTAATGGTATTTACTTGTGGACAAATGAAGTAATGACTTTGTTGTTAATTTAATTGGGAAAATTGGATATAACCCCCTCTAATCTTCAACAACCGGATATAACCCCCTCTAATCTTCAAAACTGGATATAACCCCTCTAATCTTATTGATTTGGAATATAAGTCCTTTTGATCAATTTCAATCATATTTTAAATATTAAAAAATATTTTTTATAAATTTAGACAGAAATACCCTTACTTCTGTCTCTGTATGCGATGCTATTGAAGAGTGCGAATCTCTTTGGAGCAGATTTCTACTATTGATGACAGGTGATTTCATATTATGTTTTGAGATGCACTGATGTATACAAGATTCATTAACATTTATCCCTCTATAAAGGTTCACTGTAGCTATTTCTATCTACTTCGAATCTCCTCTAGACAATTCTACCTGTTCGAATGTAAGTTTTAAATCAAACCATTACAATACTAAAGTATGGGAAAAGGCCTAGGAGATGCAGACAAAGAGGCTAGAGCCTAGGTGATGGAGGGAAGAAGGCCTTAAGAAAATTTTTTTTTACCTTCCTCAAGCCCGACAGCCATTGTTAACAACTTCGGAAAAGAAAAAATAAAACGAGACAGAGAGGAGAGATGAGCCAGCAGAGATAAGGGCAATCATGTCAAAATATAATAGAATCGATTTTTTATATTTAAAATATGATTGAAATGAACTGAAAGGGTTTATATCCCAAATGAACAAGATCAAAGGAGGTTATATCCAGTTTTAAAGATTAGAGGGGTTATATCCATTGGTGAAGATTAAAGGGGGTTATATCCAATTTTTCCTTAATTTAAATTACCATTAAATTAAATTATCATAAGGAGTAAGATATCTGCCTTCACATATGCATATTACCGTACGTATTATATTCTATGCATTTACACATTTCTTTAAGTATATTGATCTTAAAATAAGAAAGAAAATAAACTAGAATATCTTCTAATTCCATTTTTGCCAAATATTACTATGGCTATAACCGATACGGTGAAGGGAATCTATATCCTTTTTAAGTGCATTTACTCCATTCCCTTATTGACCTGTAGCTTGCAATACCATATAGACAACCAACCAAATCAAATCTTTGCCTTTACATCACAGGAAAATTCAAAAACAAAATAGTAAGCTTGAAATCTAAGACCTTGAGGGGGAAAAAAACAAGAAAACAAAAAAAGAGTTCCAAAAGGGAGAAAATTAACTTTAGACTGATTAAATCAGCCAAAGAAAAAAATGCATATGCTTCTTTTACTATATAGAACATATTGAAAAACAGTTGACTTGGCATACCCATTTCAAGATAATAATATTCAACTATATATTAATACATTATAGAAAGGTCAGCATGCAAACAAAAATGAGCAAAGTTGTAGTGCCATAAGTGTTGATTGCCACAAATATTTTATTATTTTATTAATGAGTAAAGTTCCGCTACCAATATTTTGGTTGCTCCCAAATGCCAATATTTTACTATTAAGTTATTTTTTCAAATTTTAAAATTCAAGCGTTAAATTCAAACCGTTGATCTTATTTAGTTTAACGAGCAATGCGTTTTCATATAAGTTTTGTAAAATTTGGAAATTTATTTGATACATTAATAGATAGAAAAACAAATGAACCTTGTTAACTGTGATAGATTCGTTCTAATACGTTCATGCTTTAGCTTTTGATCAAGTATCAAATAAATTCCAAATTTTACAAAACTTATATATGAAAAAGCATCGCTCGTTAAACTAAATAAGATCGACGGTTTGGATTTAAAGTTTTAATTTTAAAATTTGAAAAAATAACTGAATAGTAAAATGTTGGCATTTGGAGGCAACCAAAATGTTGGTAGTGGAACCTTGCTCTTTATTAATATATTTCAAAATTTTAAATTCAAATTTCAAATTTACTATTCATCTTGTTAGTTTAACAAGTGATGCATTTTATATAATTTTTATAAATTTTGAATTTCATTTGGTACTCGATGAAAACAATTAAAATGAACGGATCTTGTTCACTATTGATATAATAATTCTAATACGTTGTTATGACCACTTGATAGTCAATTAAACTTCAAAATTTGAAAATATTATATGAAAATTCATCGTTGGTTAAATTGAACAAGATCGACAGTTTAAATTTAAAATTTTAATTTTAAAATTTTAAATTATTAATAAAATAATAAAGTTGTGGCTTGCACAAAAAAAATGGTTAGGAAAAAAAATAATAATAATGTACCTCTCCATAGAGAACATAAGGCTCGGGATGGGATTTGATGAAATAGTCAGTTCCCCATTTGACAGCATCCATGGCATGGCCAAGCTCTCCACTAGAGGCCATCTGTTTACCATACTCTATGATGCTCCATGCCATCATCGTCACCGTAAATGCCATCGGCAACCCGAATTTCACATTGTCTCCAGCATCATAATACCCTCCCACAAGATCTATCTGCACGTTATTGAATCAATTTTTTGGCTTAGTCGATATCGAAATTTTCTGGTACCAAAAGCAGGATTAAAGAGAATGCGCACGTAGCATACTTTTTGTTATATATAAAATAAAATAAATTTGTCTATTTAGGCTCCGTTTGGATAGGTGTGGGAAAAAAAATAAGTATTGGGAAATTTGTAACTTTATGAAGAGTTTGGATTGTTTATAATTTTTTTTTTCTCTTCTTTCTTCCTACTTCTTCTCAACGCATCCAAACGGAGACTTAGATTTTAATTTTTAAAACACATTATTGGCTGCAGTGCAGCATGTAATATGTGATATCGACTATTCTCTGATTAGATTAAAAAGAAGTTTGTGGTAAAAAGTGAAAATTATCTTTCTTTTTAAAAAAGAAAATCTTAATGCATGTTTTTTTTTTTTACCCAAAAAGTTCTTGAGAGAAGCAAGGAACAAAGGGTGCGTTTGGATGAGAGAAGAAGAAGAGGAAGAAGGAAGATGGGAAGAAAAAAAATTATAAACAATCCAAATTCTTCACAAAGTTACACACTTTCCAATACTTCTTTCCATTTCTTCCCTTCTTCCCTTCTTCCCACACCTATCCAAACGCACCCAAAGTACACATTGTGGGCCACAAAACTAACCCTGTTGTTCCACCTTAGAACAGAACAGTACAAGACCATAATCGAAATGTACAAAATTAAGAGAATATTTTCTTTCAAAATAAAAAGAAAAGCTAATAAGCAGAAAACATATACCCCATTGGCTTTTCCATCTTGGAGACCAGAATTAGCTCTCCATGTTATTCTTTGATTTTCTGGCAAATATCCAGATCTCTGTGCCTCAAAAAACAATATACTCTTTGTCAGAGCCTTTGCATAGTCATGACCAGCAAATGCCACTGGTGCAAACAAGAGCACCACCATGCAAGTAACCATTTTCACACAGCTACCCATTTTTTTTTTACGGTTTAGAAGTGTAAATTAGAAGTGTGAAAGCAATGAAGAAGATAGAGAGGTGTGGAAGGGAGATGATGAGAGGGAAGGTAAACAGGCAGGGGTTTAAATAGAGAGAGAAAGATAATGGATGGGTCAAATATTATTGATGGTATTATTACCTTATTGGCTGAGACAACTAAATTGCGATTCAATTATTTTGGTTTCTTGTTTTGGCGCCAATCCTCTCTCTCTCTATCAGCGCCGAAAATGGATGCTGAAAAGAGTAAAAATTGCATGTGGCGCCGCCCTTTTTCCAGTTCCAAGTTTAGAACTTTTAGTCTATTAGTTTAGTCGAGAATCATGATATAGTAGCCCAATGCCTAATCCTTCTTTGAAGATATTTATTAAACGTTTTTTTTTCATAATATACAGTATTGACAAAATTTCACAAATCACATTCTCGTAACTGCAATAATGATTCCCCTATTAATGGGATCGAGCTAAGGACATCAGTTCACCATGTCAGACCTTTTAATTATTTATTTATTGTTCTTTTTTTATTATTTATTTATTTATATTTAATTATTTATTATTAGTAGTAATAATTATCTTTGAGTTAACGAATTAATTCTTTTTCTTGGATATGAATTCATGAAATCAATTAGTTATCACTTGCCTCAATTACTCCAAGAGCCAAAGAATTACCTGCCCTCTAAGATTCGTAGAGAAATATACTTTACTTTAGGGTGCGTTTGGATAGGTGTGGGAAGAAGGGAAGAAGAGAAGAAGTAGGAAGAAGTATTGGGAAGTGTGTAACTTTGTGAAGAGTTTGGATTGTTTATAATTTTTTTTCTTCTTCTTCCTTCTTCTTCTTCTTTCTTCCAACGATCCAAACGCACCCTAAGTAGGCACAATCATTTACTCTGAAAATAAATACAGCTTATATTACCTGCCAAGTAATGTAGATTTTTTATAAGTGTCCTCAAAATATTTCTTTCCAAAGTTGATGAGTTGTGCACTTGTGCTCAAAACTATTTATTATCGCATTTGCTTATCCGAGCAATTACAATAGTACCTTCTATTTTTAATTAGATAAAAGAAGACCCCTAATTAAAATATCATAAGAAAATAAAAACGGATATTATTTCCTAGTAAAAACCAGCTTTGCGTATCCTTTGGTGATGCCAATTTACCAAACAAGTAGGTTTAATTCCAAAAGGCCTTATTTGAAATGAATTGCAAATTCAATTTTTCTACAAAGACGAGTGAACGGTTGACACAGTCGTGTTCTATTAAATTGGTTAGGTTATGGACTTATGGGTATACTCTGAAGTTTCAAAAAAGTTTGGTCGAATTCATATTTTCTCCGTCGTTTCAATTTGGCACGCCTGTGGAACAGAGAAGACTCTCAAGACTCGTTTGACCTTTTTAGTTGACACGAAATATTGTTGAATCGTACCTTACGAGTTGTCTTTCGTATTCAACTAGTCCTGGACGGACGTCAAGTTCCAGTGACGAAGACAAAGGGGGACTGGCAAGGGCCAGGCCCCCCTAATAATTAGAAATTTGTTCATCATATGTTAATTTATTAAGATAAATTTATATAGTTAAGTTTATAGGTCTCCTCTATATTCAAAATATTATGCTCGATGATGCTTCAGTTAAAGAAAGATTAATGGATGTTGGTATTGTTTCAAGTAATTTGTACTTAAACTTGATATTATCTTGATTCTCAATTTCATTTAGCCAGATTTTGGCCCCCGCCATTCCTCAATCCTGGCTTCGCCACGTCGTCAACGAGAGTACAAATTGGAATGTCTTTTTTATGAGCAAATGATTTGATTTTATGGGAATCTAACATAAATTTTTCTCAAATATGTCAGACAAAGGATCATTGAAACAAATTGATAACAATTTTTTATAATTTTGAAAAAAAAAATACAGATTAAGTTGATAATTTCAATTCAATATTGCAAGTACAAGATCGGTTGGTGGAATGTGAATTTTTTTTTTATGGTGGCGAACTGCCAATAAAAATCGGCATTTGTTGGTGATTTCATATTTACCTGATTTACATAAATTTTAATTTAGTAAAATGATAACAGAAAACCTTGTAATTAAGGAGTCATAATGGGTTGGGACCGAGCCAAACATATTTATGGTGTGCGGTTTAATAATATTATTATGGTCCAAATTTGCACGTACTTGTTCTTTTAAAATAATTATGTTTCAATTAAATACCATGAACCGTTAGTTAAATAAAGACTTTTATTGTTTTAGTTTTTAATTTGACCTCTACATTAATTATTTATAATATAATTCAACGCTAATTAAACCTATGCAAATAAGGTTAGCCCATAAGGCAATGAGAAAAGTCATAATTCTATCAAGTAAACTATGAGATCATATTGATCATGATATCAATGACTGCATTCCTAAACATATTTAGGGCTGAAAACGGTAGCCGTTTCAACCGTTCTTTCGTTTCGTTTCGTCCGGAACGGAACGGTAACGGATAAGGATTTTAGTTTCGTTTAAGGAACAGAACAACTAACGCAAATAGAAATATTGTTTCGTCTCAGAACAGAACGATTGGTGAAACTGGTACATTTCGTGGTCGTTTATTTCGCGCATTTCGTCTAAAAATGTTTTCATGGTTTTATTATTAGATTGCAGAGGACCTCAGCGGAGAGATCGAGGGAGAAACGAGTAAAATTAAATTTCTGCAGCGTCGCTTCATCATTTCTCCGCCGAACACAGTCACATCTATCTCTCTCGCCTCTGCACCACCCAGTACAATCGCCGTCGAGAGCGAGAGGTGATGATGGTGCCTCCTCCCCCTTTCCCGCATGACCTAACATGTCATTTCTCTATCTTTGTTTCATACAAAATGCAGAATAGTTTATTTTCTTACATCTTAATAAAAATGCAAAAACAGTTAGGTAGTCAAAGACGGTTATAACCGTTTTGATCGTTTCCATCAACAAAACGATCAACGCAACATGTGTTAAACGAGTGCAATAATCAACGCAATAAGTACAAAAATTTCGTACATCAATGCAACGGTTAACGAAAATGACCACTTTATGCACCCCTAAACATATTACAGTGCAACACGCAGGAACCGTCCAGTCCGGTTTGAATTTACTTAGCCCACTACTCCAATTTATTTACAAAATTTATTAACCGCCCCTCAGGCCAGGGGCCTGGTTAGTTATTTGACTATTTGTGAGTGCTAGAGGATATAATATTACAGTAATAAATGACTTGTTGCAGGGTATCTGTGCCCAAATTCCGTACCAAGAGTGCTGAAGGACATTCATAACATCCTTCAAAAAAATATTTCATGTCCCAAGTTGTGAGAGATTCAGGACTTGAATATTTTCTCCCTCTTTTCTGGATGGAGATGGCGCAAAAATTGATATCCACGAGTCCTCAAAAGGAGAGTTATGCTGTCACCCTAGTTATGCACAAGTGTTAAAACTTAAAAGTTAAAACCATTCTAACACCTCCAAATTAAATAGGCAATATTTCAGATATTAAATAATTTTGTTGGGAAGTTGAAATGTACAAATTGTGAACAATTTCATTAACGAATTCAACAAAGTGGTAAAACGTACGTCCTTAGTTCAAACTTCAAAGAAACAGTTCATGAATCATGACAAAACCCAAATTAAAATTTCTCCATTAGAAGGTCAAAATGATATATTCACTGAAGTGGGATATCTGTTGTAAAAATGGATAAGATATCAAATAAACTCAAATTAAAAATATAAAAATAAAAATTTGTTGCTAGAAGGCTGCTTTTGAAAAACTTTATGCAAGTTTAAGAATTCCATGTATTTATTGTATTAGAGAAGTAATGCAAACTAATTGCGTAAGTTGAGTTCTGTCTGAATAAAAGTATAAAACTATAAAAGAGACAAAAAAAAAATTGAACAGCATTGCAATAAAATAATCAACTAAAATGAGAAAAATGCTTTGTTCCTTAAAAGTTAACAACTGAACCCGTTGCCGTAAAATATATTTAATTTTTAGAATGAAGATCTCCAAAGTAGATGAGCCCAATTAAAAGTTAACAGTAGATTAATATAAAAAGAAAAGTTAGACCCTGAGTGCTAAAGAACTAATTATCCTCGGACCCTGGTTTTGACATTAAAGCACGTTTGACTTGTGTTTTATTGCCCAAAAGAATGGCTTCGTGATCATATGTGGCGACCATAGAGCAACACTTGTTGGCAGTTGTCGACAACCGGATTTATGCACGGGCAGAATCTTTTGCAATGGGATCTTCAAACTATATAAAAAAAAATTATAAATGCTAAGATCAATGTAAGAATGACAAAAACATTTAAGTTCTAATTAATTGAAAGCAACAATACAACAAAAATCATACTTTTATCAGGTTCAAGTGTGCTTTTTAATAAAAAGTAAAAACATCCAAATAATATTAAAATTTATTTGAAAATGTTTATTACACAAAAATGCAAGAGAATAACATCCTTTTATCCCACTTAAATCGGCCTATGGATCCATCATCCCTTATTTATTTATTTATTATTAAAATTAGTTGCAACTTATTAAAAATGATAAAAATCTGTCAGAGACCCATCACTCGGAGTGACACTTGTGTACCGTATAAAGAATCAAAATTCAAAGTAAGGTTTAGACGTTTAGTTTGGCTTGGGGCATTTGCAAAAAGAAAAAAAGAGTAAAAAAAAAAAGTTGGTTTAAAGGTAGACAAATATGACGGAGAACACGCCATGTCTCCGCCATTATCGCCCCCCTGATTTTCTCCAATTCATCCGTAATTCGATAGCCATTATATTCTTCCTCTTGTTTTCTTTAAATTTTCATGTTTTTCTGCCTGATGGTTCTCCTTCATTAATTTCGATTTTGAATTTCTCGAGATACTTTATTCTTGCATTTAATTAGTACGATATTTCATGAAAAATTAAATTTTATGAAAAATCAAATTTGGTCTATAAATCGGAGAGATGTTTGTTTACTTGTTATATTTACTTTGCAAAATCGAATCTATAATTTTATTTGAATTACTGTAGCTCCAAGTTATTGACTAGTATTATACTGCAACAACAAATGAATGTAGGGAAAATTTAGTGTTTCCATATATTTTATTCCAAAGAATATTTTTATTTACTAATCTTTTTTTTATATTATTTACTAATCTATTAAAGACAGAGGTTTCGGCTCATCGAAGGTGAGCTTCTAGGACTGTCAATGAAACCCTTTTATTCATTTACCCAACCCGTACCGTACCGTATAAAACGGGTATGGATAAAGTTTTATTTTCGTTAAGTTAACGGGTACGGGTAAGAAATTTTTTCGTTAATTTAACAGGTACGGGTACGGGCAAAAGCTATTTCGTACCGTTTTCATAACGGGAAATTGCCACAATTAAAAAGATACAATTACATGATACATATGGCATCTTATATTGCATGATTGGTAAAAAAATATTGCTAGATTTTATTTAAGATTTATAATTCTTTCCATTCAGTATACGAAAAAATAAAAAGCATAAACCTAAAATATTCGCCACCATTGTTGCACTTTATTAATATACTTATTGATATAATTTATTTATACAGAGTGTACAAATTTTATTAATATTATTATTATATTCATTTTTTACCGTTACCGTATCCATACCGTTAATTCTTAACGGGTACGGATAAGGTACGGATAAAGTTATTTTTAACGGGTACGGATAGGGTACGGGTAAAGAAAATTTTAACGGGTACGGTAATGAAAATATCTTCGACCGTACCGTACCGTACCCATTGACAGTCCTATGAGCTTCTTAAACAAAATTACATTTGTAATTCTAAATTCTGGGTAGCCGAATAAGGCTCAAATTATTTAATTAATATTCCTAATTACCGTACTAATTTATTCGGAAGCCTAGCCCACAAATTATCATTACCAAGGTCTAATTAGAACCTCTATTGCTTAAATTTTGTCTCAGAAATATAATCCTTCTTGTGGTCAAGAAAAGAAAAAGTAATCTATTTTTCTTGGAATGGGTGTATGGTTAGCTTTTTGTCTTTCTCATTTCAGACCCGAGTTGAATTTTCCTTTTCTCACGGCGGAGTATCTTTGTCAGAGCTTTCTACGACACAAAACCCAAACAAATATCCCCTTCCACACTAGGATGTCACGTGCTTTAAAGTTTTATATACTTAGGTGTTCATCGAATTCATCCATTTAAATATATTTATTACTTAAATACAACAAAGACGCTGATAAAATATCACAATTTTTTCCCCAGCTTATCACTGCTTGGTGAAATGCTATATATTTTTTACAATTAAAATTTTCTATAAAAAATAAAAAAATATTCTCATTTGCATTAATTGATAGATATTTGAAATATTAATTCATTATAAATATTTCTAAAATTACTTAATAAGGATCACGTAATTCATATAAAATTAAATAAATCATAAGTTAGAACTTACAATTTTGTAGAGAAGACATCTTGATGCGGAAATTTGATCTTCTCCAATTTCCCTTAGTCCAAAACGATGGCAGAAAATAATGGCGTTTTTTCTGAAATTTCTTGTTTCTTTTTATTTGGGCGAAAATATGGGAAAAGGTGCCACTACTTAATAAAATTTCAGAATTATGACTAAGGTAATTGAAGGGATCAAATTCTGAATAAATCTGGTCCATTGATTTTCCATCAAAATCAATGCACCCTTTAATCATATTTCATAAATGAACTTGGTTCATATTTAATAATATATGCCACATTAAATTATAATTAATATTAATAATATTAATTATAACATTAATATCACCATAATAATATTATAACGTAGACCAAAGGTAATTCTGACTTTCTAAGCAAGAAACTTAGATTCTTAATCCTTTATTGTATAGAAATATAGAATACATATATTAATTGTGAGTTTGTGACACCTGCTCTTGAATTTTTACTGGGTTTATCTATCTATACTACTTATAAACGCACGCATGCGAAGAGGTGTAACACGCTAGGTCTAACGTGTAAACAGGGATTTCTACCACTCGATTGGTTTGATCGGTGGTTGGATATCAATCGTCAGCCGAAACAACACTATTGATTGGTTTTCCATCTAATATAGAAAATAAATTTAATAACACATCTATTTGTATCACTGATAAATTAAGAAACATATTTTTATTGTCTAATATTATTTTGTTTGTTTATTTGTCTATATATGAAGGCATCTTATGGTAGTTTTATTAAGGGGATGTTGTATTTAACATTGGACTAAAATTTGGTTGCCATTATGCATGTCGACAGTAAATTTCACAATGAAAGTTCGGACTTTGTCAGCTCCTGGGTTCGGGCAGTGTACCAAAACCAAAGAAAAGACGAGAACTGGATCAAACTGTAAATAAAGTGGGCTCGAACAAACCAACAAAACAATTCTGTCTCATTACTGCAGAAGTTCAGATACCCACAAAACTAGGGGAAACGGTTGATCGTTTTTGTTTCGCCCGATCGAAACAGTTAACGAAAATATATTCCCTTTTTATTGTAAAATAAAAACAGTTAACAAAATTAGTGTCTTTCGGGTCGTTTATTTTTTTTAATCGTTTTATGTTATTTTTTATGTATTTTGAATTATATTTTGAGTATTTATGAACAAATTTTGATGAATTGGAAATATTGCCTATCAAACCAGACACTTATGCTTGCGAAATAGAAAAACATGTATAAAAATTAATTATCAAATCAGCAAATCAAACACAACTACACATTTTAATCATTTTGAAATAGTAAAACATGCATAAAAATTAATTTCCAATTAAATCGACCGTTTTGATCGTCTTTTTTTTAAATGAAATAGTTAACGCAAATAAAAATTTATTTCGTGTCATAAATGAAATGGTCAACGAAACAACTCAATTTCGTGACCGTTGTCGGCCACGTTATGCACCTCTACGCAAAACATATGCCAACGGATTGACATCTGAATGGTTGTTTCAGAACTGTATGCGTAGACAATTTGAAAGGATACAATATAGTATATATAGCTTTCATTCACTAAATAAATAGCCTAGTTATAGTAATTATAATTTGAACGATTATGAGGCCTCTTTAAACTAAATGGCGCTGAATCGACGAAACACAATGATTACCGAACAAAATATTGCACCCAAAATTCAGGTGCAAACATTCGCTTGAATAAGTCACTTAAATAAGAAAACAAAACTGTTTCATCACTACCTCCAGTTTTGTGTCTATCAGAATAATTATAGCTATTTTAGCTGCCACAAAATTCTTACATAGGCAAACTACAACAAAAGTAAACGTCCCAGCCGCATACATAGAAAGCATGAAATTGGGAGGGAAGTTGCACTACACCATCATGACAGTTGCCTTGAACAATATTAGCTTTAGTTCATGCTATTTATATTAACTAAAAATATTTGACACCAACATAGCTTAAACTAAAAACTACACTAAACCAGAAGGAAGGAAGGGACGGCACCAATAGCCAGATGAACCCTTTCACTACACGAAAAAATGCCTTCTGTAACGGTTAACAAAAAGCTTTAATAACCGTTAAAAAAGATCAGCATTAATAACTGTTACAGATTCTAATTTTCTATAACGGTTATTAAATAATAACCGTTACAAATAAGATACAATACTGTTACATATATTTATTTTTTAATAATTTATAACGGTTATTAACTAATAACCGTTACAGAAGCCTTCTGTAACGGTTATTAGTTAATAACCGTTACAATTTTATATATAATTTTTTAAAAAAATAAAAATCATATACGAACATGCGCAATATTAACAATTCAAAATTAATTAACTAAAATTTTTTCAATTATTTTTACAGCGTAAAAGATTATCCTTCCAGCTAACAAAAATCATCAAACTATAATATCTTTCATCTCCTAACTACACAGAATAAATCATCATAAATCATTCACCACGGCCACGGCTTTCGTCCCACGGCCATGGTTTTCGATCTCTTGGCACGGCTTTCATTTCCTTAGCCACTACTTACGCTCCCTCGGCCACGACTTTCATTCGCGAAGGCCATGGCTCTAGCATTAACCTTTCCTTCACAAAACCTCAACCACGATTTACTAAGTAACCTATTGCAGAATGTTGAAATAGCCTTTTAGTGTGCTTTTGCAGCTTGCTTATCTACAAACATCATAAATAAGTGAAATTTGGTTCAATGAAAATAGCAACAGAAAGGGTAAAACCAAATATTGCATGTCAACAGAAAGGGTGCGATTAGAAACCATTGGAGTAAAAGTAATGTAGATAATTCACACACTCTAGTTTTACTTTTTTTTTGGCGATGAATTAAAATAGGAATCAATGTAAAATATCAAATTGTAGCTGAAACCAAGTAAAACAAGTTAAATAAATAGGGGCATATCTGTCCTTAACTTCTTATAAATCCACTTTTCCAAAGCGATGTAAGCCAAAAGTTCACACTTTCAAATGAATTTTGAAAAGAATTACTTGTTTCAACTTTGCAGTGGCCTTGATCATGCGCCTTTGAAGGAATTAGAAATATCATTTGGCATCCTCGATATCATTTGGCTCCTCGTGGACATTCATAACTGCAATGACAAAATTAATTAGAAATAAAAAAATGTAGGATAAATACCCTAATGGCATCAGTTCTTTAGAAAATAAATTTTGTTAATTGACATTTAGAAAATTTTGGTATTCTCTCCAGAGCAACCTGCTAATGTACCAAATGAAAACAAATTAAAAAAGAAGAATGAAATTATAAAGTATTAGATCAATGCTTTCTTACAACTAGTAACTAACCATTGAAAAAGCATACTTCATTAATTTGGTCATCTAATCTAGTTGCATGGACATTGTGACAAAGTAAATAATAATATCAAGTACAAAAAAAGAATCTAAACAAATGTATTATTGGCATGCATATAAAATTTACTGACATACATATAAATTTATGTTGATCAAGAAGATTGATGTATGTTAAATTCAAGAAGGACGATGTATGTTGATCAGTACCAGTACAGCTTGACCACACTCTTTCTTTAGACCCTGCAAAGGAAGATAAACGATTATTGCTTAACATAAACACTTGATTTAACCAATTTATTGCACATGAGCACTGGTCTGTACCAGAACAGTTCTTGTATACTGGTATGGGTTTCAAAATGTGACAATAGCAATTGACGCTGCAAGAAGACTAGTAATTGCCATGCATCTGACTTAAAAAAATCCATACTATATTGATAAAAAAGAACATTGAAGATTTGGGGATTTGACAATCATTATCATATCAGCACAATCAAATCATATCAGCAGTAAGCATCCAAAAACAATAGCAACATATATACATAATTTGATACAAGGATTTACTATCAGTTCAATACAAGATAAAATTGGTTATGTCCAATTGAACCTACATGTCGATTACGAGCAAATAATGTTAGAGTTATGTCCTAGAAGTCAATAATTTAATGACTTAATTATTAGTTTATGTTTTGGATTATATTTTATCATCTGTTCCTAGGTTTATTATTGACAGATCATTCAGGTTGAGGATCTGAATTGTAGATCTCTGTGGATCATTCTTTAGAATGACAATAATAAATCTAAACGGTCCATAATCTTGATAATTAACAAGGAACATTAATTATCATATAAGATTAGTATGCAAGTTAAGTGATGATTAAGTTCTACAAATCATAGGTAAAGAGTTACCAACATAATTGCATATGTATATGTTATGGAACATAGTACAGGACTTGACCCAACGAAATAAACATATGGATTGTGTTATGTGTCATTGTTTATTTCGTTATGATTTTGGTTCTAAGTTTGAGATTATTATCTTTTCCACATGAGGATAGGTTCTATAAATCTCGTCTACCGCTGATTCCCGTTAAGGGCTGCTATACGGACTTGATTTACGTTCTCTTGAATTGTGCGGGGAAAAGCTAATTATCAAGAAAACCGTATGTCCCTCATTAATTCACTTAGTGAGTGACGATATCTGTTTGGGCCCCTTGATGGAGTTGGATCGTATGCGCGCAACTAAGCGATCAACTCTAGATCAAGAAACGTATAATCTGCAAGAATAACACATTCCTATCTTGGATTATACGATGATATCGTGAGACATAAGAATCAAAATAGAGAAACATATTTATTCTCTTATGCAGGATTGAAATATTGTAGCAGTACACTATTTATGCGAATTGGGAATCATAACGTGTTGCTAGATACCGCTTATGATTATTGGAATTAAATAACGATTTAATTCCATGGCCAACATAGCATAAATCCTCAAAGGGTCACACAAATAGGACATTAATCACACAATGCATTATTTATTTATTCACAGCAGTAAGTTCTGTGAAAATATGATAAGATTGATTAATTAATTATATACCGTTGCGAACCGTTATAATTAATTAAGTCAATGGATCATATAAAAATAAATTAATGCATTAACTAATCCTAAAACAATTATTAATGAGTTAATAATTAATTTAGTTCAACACTTATTAATATAAATGGTTATATTGATGAATTGGGCCGTTATTTAAATAGCAAATATATAGCCCAATTAAAGAGTAAAGTTGAGGGACCTTAATCATATGAATTAATGGTCCAAATGAAGGGGTTAAATGGCCCATAAAGGCCCATTTCGTGGCAGCCACTTATGGTGGTAGGTGGGATGGCATAGTTGTAATTATGCAAGAGGTCAATTAGGTTTTGTGCTCTATATAAGGACCACTTATGAGAGCCTCCACCTAGCTTTTCTCTCTCCTCTCATTCCTCCCATGAGGCCGCCATTTTTCACCCTCTCCTTCTCTCTTTTGCTCATGTGTTGAGCTATTTTCTCTCCACTAAATCAAGGTTGTTGATTGATGCAAGAGAGAAAACCATAGGGATTAGGCTTGTTCTTTGGGTATGCTAGCACGTACCTTGTAGAACGTGATTAATCCTCCTTGGTGGACTCGAGGACGGTTACGAGACGTGGTGGAGACGGTGGAGAAGGCACACCATCGGTTTCCATGCCTTGGTCGAGCCCCGCGAATACGATTTCGCGGGAGGTATAATTTTCCACCTTATTCTCTTGTGTCGAATTGCTTAAAGTACTAGATCTCATGTTGCTTGTGTTTTAATTAGATTAATTAAGCGTAATTAGTCACGAAAATTAAAATTGAGCATTTTTCTAACAGTGGTATCAGAGCCCATGGTCGTACTTAGGCTTTTTTGACACTTAATTAAGAGAAATTGGCTAATTAACAGATTAGTAGAGATGATGCGTTTGTTTGCTGTCTGAAAATGTAATTTTCTATATTGTTTCGCGTTTTTCGCTATGATATGTTCTCTGGAAATTTTTTCCATCTACATGAAAGTTGTAGATCTGTGGATTGTGATTCTTTTGACGTTCGATTCACATTTTTCTGAAATTGTATGAATTTATTGTGAATAAAACGGCGAAGGTGCGCAGAACCAATTTCTGCTCGCACTGTCCTGTTTTAATGGCTTGAAAGATTTATATTTTGAATATAAGTACCAGTGTTCTATGGCTAGAATCAAAGAGGACTTGAAACTCTTTCTGAGAATGTGTAGATCGTTGCATGACTCGGATTAATTTGTGGGTTTTCAAGTATGAAAAGGAAGATCTTGTCAGATTCAGTTTATTGAGCAAATCGATTGTTCTAATAAACTGTACCAACTGAGAACTCCTTTAAAAATTCTGTTTAAATGGAGTTGTTCTATTTTGAGTTAGAATTCCAGAAAAATTAATTTCATAATTTTTCATGGAAATTTGGACCTTCAACTAGGTTAAAACATTTCGATCGACAGTCTGTTCCAGTACAGAATTTGTTGATTGTTTAGTATGTAACTCGAATTTTTTGAACTGAACTTGGTTGTTTTCTTTTCATGGATGGATAGCCTATAGTCTAAACTAGTTTTTCTATGTATATTGTATATATAAAAACTGGATAGAAGGTGGTCTAACAGACCAAATGGTTGAGAGGATAAGCTGAAAATCTCATAACGGTGTTTCGTGCACTTGTAAGAGATTTGTCTTTTTTTATTCTCCCAGATGGTTTAATATCTCTTCTTGAAATTTTTACTGGTAATCACAATTATGATAAGGAGCTTAAGTAATTTATTTCATAATTTTTGGAGACCTAAAACTATTGTTTTTGTTGGATTCCATTAGTTACGTTTTTTGGTAAATTACTGTTTTTCTAATTTTTCAAACTAGTTGAAAACAATTAGAATACTCCTTATTTGATCTCCTTTCTGTTATGGGATGTTGAAAGAAATTTCTAAATGAATTTAAACAAGTTTGGTTGTTTAAAATTGAGAATTTATGCATGAAATTTGCCTATGGCAAACAATACGCAAAGATGCTTGAAAATCGTTAATTGGAAACAAAGTGTTTGTATGTGCTAACTTTGTTTTGTAGGTGGAAAGTGAATTTAGTATGGCTCATGACTCAATACCTTGTGGTTGTAAATGAATGCATGTGTGAATGTTTGTAATGCGGCCTTTGGTGCCATTAATTAATTAATTTGTTGATTAATTTTAATGTAACTTGTGTGGCTTGCATGCCCCTAAGGCTAGGATGGGAATAGGATATTTTCACATGTATTTTTGTTCCTTTATTTTATATAGGATTTAGATCCTTATAGAATTTAGTGGGAGGGACAAGGATTATATTAGTTTTGCTTCATGGACGATGTGGCGAAACTAATGCAAGCGGAAGCCATACAAACCCACAACTATGGATGAGATGCTTATATGTGATTGCTTGTAATTGTTCGGAGAGGTCGGCATGAGATGAGGCGGGGGAGGGAGGAGGGCTGAGTAAGTGTTGGATGGGAGGTAGGGCCATAGCATGGGTAACGCTGGATAGGCGTTTGATGGGAGGGGATGCATAAAGCGTATGATGATGGGATGATGGAAGAAAGGATGGTAGTAAGCAATTCTGAAACAAAAAGTACTCGGACTGTTTGTTTTTTTCATATTGTTCGTTATAGATTCAGTAGATAAAAATTCCTCTGTGATCGATGGGCGGGTCTTATTAGCAATTAACTATTGATAAGTGGGTGTTCTCTAATCAAATCAAATATTTCAGTTTTTTTTATTTTGAACAAGTAGATTTTAATTTCAAAAAATTCACACTTGCGTTAACAAGTAAGAAACAATACAAAAAATCAATATTAGATCTAGCAATTACAAAAGAAATAAACTCTAAATTAGTACTAGTATTCTCACCTCTATTAAAAACGACTACATCTCTTGTTAGACACACCCAACAAAGAACATATTCACTCCTCTCAAAACAGACCATACAAATATAAACAAATTAATTATCTCAATTGGAAAAAAAAAACCGCAAAACTATTTTTCCAGTGCATGCAAAATACATAATGGAGTCTCAGTCTCTATATCTATATTGCTCATTCTACGACATGAGCTCTTTTAAAGGCCACTAGCTCTATAACATCCTTCTTAAAGCTCAGATGTTGAGAAACACAGACTCAACATCACGAAGAGGTCGTGATATGCAATAATTGTGCCAAGGTAAATCGAAGCTCGACCACAGCCATACTTACATCACAAGCGTGGGCACGTATCCCATAATCTTTGGCTTAGATTGACTAATTTGGTGATGCAGTGATATTGGTGGGGCAATTACGATACATAAGGGTGTTTAAGTAAATTTCAATCGTAATTTATGCCGATCTGTCCCTTGCGATTACAGGGTTGAACATCTATGAAGGGGGTGTTTAAATAATTTTCTTACATATTCAAGCTATCTTAGTTTCCTCCAATGATTTAAGCATATTGAAATTCATTTTTAGGATTATCAAATATAAGTTATCAGATAAATATCTTTTAATTTTAAATTGCTTTCCACATTATATTTTGCATCTTTAAAATGAACCTCACGGTGTAATTTATCGAATTAGTATTTGATGTTGCAAACATGCATAACCTATGAAGATCACAGCTGTTTTGTTTTTCTCATAAATTTATTATGACTAGTTTTCATAATTATTACTTTCAATTTAAACAACTAAAAACATTAAATTAGAAAGATATTAAAAAAGATACTAGAGATCAAGAGCATGAGGCATATTTATACCACATATTGGCAATGAACCAACAGAAAAATATGAATAACCGCGTAAAAATGTGCACCAAAAATTAAGGTGCAAACTATCACTAGGCCAAGTCGCCAGCAAAAACAGAAAACAGTTTGAAACTAGTCCTGTTTTGCGTCTATCAGAATAATTTTAGCTATTTTAGTTGCTACAAAATTCTCAGATAGACAAATAGAGAGCATGAAATTTGGGGAGAAGTTACAACACCATGACAGTTGCCCTGAGCAATACTAGCTCTAGTTCATGCTAATCATATTACCTAAAAATAATTGAATCTAACAGAGCTTAAAACATCTTTATGTAGCTCTTTCTATGGTTTTTCTTCATCCGATTGAGCTGGCCCAGTAATGGTATCAGCAAAATACTCCTCAACTGAAAGAAAAAGTTTTGATTTCCATCAGCAACCGAAGTAGGAGAATAACCTTTAACACATAGTCATCTATCAGCATCGACTACAATTCTAATGGTGTTTGAAATTAAAAATATTTTGAGGGTGCATGTCAATGTGTGCAAATAAAGCAGGTGCAAGGGTCTACATGGAAGGATTTGTCCCCTGGCTCAAGGAAACCCCCCATCTGCCACCCCAACACAAGGAAGGCATCAGTGTTGTGTGGATATGGCCTATCCAATAAACTAAAGATCACACAGAAAGGATTTGGATACAAGATTCAGCATGGAAAGGAGTAGATACAGCCCCTTGTATGCAAACAAACAGAAAACAGCATTGAGGGTAGAAAAAAAAAAATACCTATATCATCTTGGTCTGGAGAGTCAAGTAAGATGTCAGAATCTGATGGGAGGAATGGAGTCCCTGCATAGTTCTCAAGTGCTCCTAAATCTGCAAAGGAATTTTTGACCAATACCATGAATCATACAGTTGAAGTGAAAGAACATTGGAATAATTGTCTGCTTTTTCTCCTCTCTTTTGATTGATGACATCTGACTTGATACTGATGGAGAACAGACTAGTATAGATCTCAATATTTATGCCTTTTTTGTCAATGCCAACATATCAATTAATTTTAAACATAATATTGAATTCGAAGCTCGCACAAGGGAAACATGCAACGACTAATCGAAATATGAACCAATTTTGGTACCATCTAGTCAATTGCATTACACATCTGTGCTTCTCTGGACTGTAGCCATGCCTTGTGTTTGGCAAGTGAAGTAAATTATAGATGCAAAATTATTTAAAAAGCATTACTTTTGGAAATAGTGAAGTAAATAGACAGAGTATTGAATAAAAAGACCAAATCATCCTCACGTGTTATGACAACAAGGTAGTAAACCTTCAAATCAAAAAAACAAAAGGAAGATAACAAATGATGTAGTAAAGATAAACAGTGTCCAAGATAAGGAATTTAGCGCATTAAATCACCTCTACTTCACTTGCCAACACAAGCATTGGCTTAAAAAGTTCCAGGGATGATTGCAGTGATCATTATTGAAATGAGCCCACGCACAAACATCAAAACCAAAACAAAACCAGTAAGAAAAAAGAATTAAAGAACTACCTCCCAAGCTAGTAAGATCAGCTGTCAAATCTGAAAGGCTGAAGTTCCAAAGCTGTCCAAATGACCGACTGAGAGAATCCCTCGATGACCCGACATCAGGTCCAAGTTGAAGACCTCCTGGGTCAGAGGTGAAAGCTGGATCCAAAGCTGACTGGTCCATGCCCATGCCAGATATCTCTGTTGGGGTGAAGGGGAAGTGGTTGCTTGAAGCAGCTGATGAAGGGCTAACAGCCATCTCTGACATTGCTGACATTGTACCAGTGGCAGGTGGGGCTGGAGGAGCAGCTGGTTCAGGTGCTCCTGCTCCATTGTCTATCACCATGCTTCAGTTAAAAAAGAAGAACATGTTATAACATAGCAAATGAGGGAAACAAAAACTTATTTGCTCATAAGACTCTGAATTATCTGTTTCAATATTTGTTGCTCATTGTCATTCTTATTTCTTGAGATTAAGATGTTTCTCATTGTCTTTTCTTCTGTCTCCTGGCACACCAGAGAACCAGTCAGAAGACCACTAGAACATAAGAGGAAGAACTGGTCAATTGGTACAGTAATCTTCAATTAAGATTTTCTCAGGTAATTGTTTGCAAAAATCTACCTGCTAAAAGGCTGCCTAAGCAAAATAAAAAGAATTAAATAATATGTATGTATATAATAGTTGAAGATGGTATTCTGAGGATTATACTACAACAACAATTTTGTCCAATCAATATTACAAAAAATAGCTATTTATTACCTCCAACAAAAAATAATATGCATATTATGAAGTCAGAAAATAATGGTTTTCAATTAAAAATTAGGAGGTCAAATTAGTACTTACTCATTTCCAGAATTCATACGGATGGGATGGTAATTTGCAGGGGCTGGAAAGCCGTTAACTACATGACAGCTGGAAAGGCTGCCGGCAGAGGGATCAAGCTGGTGGGGCCCACCAGCAGGTGGGATTGGAGGCTGTTGAAGTACTGGGTATCCCATAGGTAGGTTGTTAACTGTACTGCACACACCACTTTTGTGCTTAATCGAAACTCCATATAAAAATTAAGGAATTAAAAATATTTGCTGAAACTTAAAAATATTAGAAGCTTGTCACAGTATTTACTGTTTCTAGGATTTTGCCAGTTGTGCCCAGTATTTTCAAATAACCCAACTGAATTATTTTCTCAAAGAATAACCAACTTCTAATCAAGGTTAAACCAAGCAAAAATGACAAAAGGTGCCCCCCAAAATTTTTTTGGTAACTAAATTAAATTTTTTATAATAATTCAGAAGTTTTTGCACTTCCAAAACATAATTGCTCGACTCATGTATTTCTAATTTGGGTTTATGAAAGAAAACATCCCTCAGGGCTTTGTCAAAAAGTTTTGTGGAACACATGATATTAAAATATATCATAATCTTGGGTGAAATTGCCAAAGCGTGAGAAGTGTGGGGCACTCCTCAAAGTACAGTGAAATGTTGATCACAGTTGACAAAGGCACAAGTTCAATGAAAAAGAACAGAATATTGAACTAGTATGATTTATTGCCCAGGAAAAAGGCATCATAACTCATAAGTAGCATGATAGTACACACAGTATTTCACTACTGTATTAAACTGGGCATGAAACATGCATCTAGTTGAAAAATAATAGTAAACTTAGTTACATTTCTTAATAAACAGCCTTACAAATAAGAAGACAAGAACTTACCAGGCATTGGATGGATACCATTTTGCATCGGAGCTATCGGGACCTTAGGTGGGACTGGGTACTTCATTAAATGGTACTGGTGCTCTAGTAAATGGTTGAACAGTATTATTTGTTTTTTCAATTTTAGCCTTATGTAATATGCCCTGAAAAACTCTGCATTCTCCTCCTCGAGTTTCTGCCATACTGAACACAAAGGGGTGAAAAACAGAATAGAAGTTTATTTGAGCTGCTTAAATTGTAGAAATCGTTTAAGCAAATATAGACGACCAATAGTGATTACCAACTACTATTGTAAACACTAAGCCAAATGACAGAAATTTTAACAGCGAACAGATCTGGTACTGGCATGGTATCAGAACTAAAATTGGCAGCTTATCAAAGAGAACAAAAAAAAAAGGATAATAAAATAAACATGAAAACTAAGCCAAAATATAGGTGCAGAATAATTTACAAAAACAATAAAAACAAACCTAGAGTAGTAAAACCAGGTTCTATTCTAGCGCGAGTAGAGAGAGTTCGAACCACCTCTCCTTTATTCATGTAAAGCTGGAGACACCTTTCTATTAAATTTTGTACCTGCAGCAGAATCACAAGTTGTCAGAATTTTAACAAATAAACCCAAAAAAAAAGATCATTTGCTCAGGAGTTAAATAACCAACAATCAAGTACTAGAATACATTAACAGTTTATAATATCAGGAAATATCCCAACTAAATTTTACTACCTACCAACAAAATTGAATGCTAAACATGAAATGCAACAGATGTTAATTCCCATGTTCCCCTCTAACAACCTCAATATATCAACCTTAATTCTCTAAAACTGTAAATAATACATAAAATTCAATTTAATTTCATAAAAAGTACCCTTTAATTCCCTTAATGCAGCCTCATCTAATTTCCTCACACCATACATAAAACAAGGAACACTTAGAGAAAATTGAAGCATGGGACTGCAATCCTGACAAAATTGAATTCACGGAGTTCATATCTAACATCTGAAATTTCAAAAAACCAGACCAAAACTGTGTTTTTTTTTTTCTTTTGAAAAAGGAAAGAAAGAGAGAAAAAGGATGAATCGTACAAGCTCAATATCTTCACGAGAAACCTTTCTATTATCACTACTGGCAACAGACAAAGAGCCTGAATCAGCGGCTGGCGCCTCAGACGCAGCACCAACTGGAATTGTTTGGTTTCCTTGCACTTCATGCGCAACTTGACTTGTCGGAGGTGCTTCTGCTGCAACTGGAGAATCCTGTAAAAGATTCGTTATTACAAAAAAAATCCAATAACTCACTTTCCAAATCTACTCTCTTTTCTCAAATTAATTCCAAAAAGATGGAGTTGGTGCCTCACCTGTGATGTCTTCATTCTAGTTTAAATAGGAGAGAACAGGTTCTCGCATCAGATTCGCTAGTAAGTGAAAACACTGGAATTGAATTGAATGTAACAAGAAAGGAACACAGAGAAAGAGAGAGAGAGAGGTGGGAAGGAGAGATTTTCTCTCAACAGTGATAGTGCCAACCTTTAAATACAATTTGGGAACAAAACATTAATTAAATGAATTTAATAAAAGAGGTTAAAAAGGTCAAGGTGTATTTTAATACAATTCAGCATTTTTCAATAAAGACATTGTACTTTTGTTTCGCAGACGTCAAACCAGACACTGTAAACAGCTTTAAACTAATGCGTGTATGTTTAAAATACGGCTCCCATCCTCACGGCTCGGCTCTCTAATATTTTTAACCCTTAGGTTTAAAAAAAAAAATTCATTTTTTTATGGTTTTTAGAAATAGGGGTTTTTTTTTGAGAAAAAAATTGCTGTGTCGTGTCTTTAGTCTTTACGTGTTAGTTTGAAACAAAAGACTTAGTTGTTGTTGTATCTTTACGGGTTAGACATATTTTTTCTGTCATGTTAGTGAATGTAGAGACATACACGTGGTGTGCTAAATTTAATTTTAATATACGACACATCTAAAAATACGGTAAGTCTAAACATGTCATGTCGTGTAAGTGTTTCAACATATTAACATACTGAAGTCGTGTCATGTTAAAATTTCAATCTACCAACACACCACATTTATGAGAACTCTCTAAGTTTAAAAAAAAAAGGAAATTGATTAGTGTCATCGCAATCCGTGCCATCGCTACTCATCCTGCGCTCTATCTCCTCAACTCACCCAGCGCGCATTTTTTTCATTTCGTTATTATAAGTGTTCACTTTATTAGATACAAATGTTCACTTTGTAGTAAAATTGTTCACTGTTTTATAAGTGTTCGTTATGTTCACTATGTTCATTTTATTTATTTATTTATTTGGTAAAAAGTTCTGTTAGTTAAGTACAAATATTTAGTTAATTGAGTATAAATGTTCAGTTAGTTGCAACAGAAAAAATAAATATTACGAGCAAACATGTTTATTTTATTAAGTATAAATGTTTAGTTTAGTAAGTACGAATGTTCAGTTTAATAAGTACAAATGTTCAGTTATTTAAATATAAATGTTCAGTTAGTTGCAACATGAAATATAACTGTTATAAAAAAAACCAAGCAAATGGATCACGAATCGGACAAAAAATACATGAAAAAATTAGAATAGGTCATGAACCAATCCGGTTCAAATTAATTTTTTTTCCGACTCTACCCCTGCCTCCTAGCGTACCTCTTGACCCACGCATAGATACACTTTTTATTATTAAACTGAACATTTGTAACATATAGCAGCGATGACAAGGATGGTTTATTTAGCGATGACAGTTATAATAGAAGTTTCAAAAACAGACTAGTAATGTATCAACCAAACTTTTTGGATTTAACAGATTCTGAATATTTAGCATTGCAAAAGTTAATAAAAACCCAGTAAATAAATTCATTTGAATATTGTAAGTAAAATTTATACATAACTATAGTTGGCATTTGTTTTGAAGAATATGTAGTAAAAAAATTATTCTTGATCCAAAGAGAGTACTAAAAAATTACCTTTCTAATCTATGAACTAGATCTAATGATCTATATTGCTAGAAAAAGAGAAAAAGTAGTTCTCATAAAAAATTTTAAAAATTTCGTGAAAATTAGATTAGATATTGCATTTATTGTTTAGTTGTCTATGTAATGTAATTAATCGACAATGACTGAACAGGTGCTTCAAATACGACAGCGAAGCAGTACTAAATACTACTAAGGGAGGGAGAACTGTCTTATCAGAAGTATTTCACGTAACTGAAACATGATACCATAAATAAATGAAACTTAAATAAATGGAACTGGAATTGGACAGAGCAAGCTACTCAATTGGCCCCATGACAAATGAGTAAATGACTATCGTTTTAAGTAATTTTGATTAATTTATTTCGTTTAATTCTTTCCGATTCGTTTTTATTTACCCCAATAATTAGGTCTCCTCCTTATAAAGACACATTCCAAGTGTCAAGCTCAGATATCTCTTTAATTTATGATTAATTTGCTGGTTGTGCCCCACATATATGCTTGACTCATTTTTAGTTACTAATAAAATTATATGGAAAAAAACCTATGATGCATACTAATGTACCAGAGCTTTAGAGCATACTGATTACAACGCTTCGATCTACTTTAAAATGACCAATCCAAACCGTCTAATATGATCTCCCTATTTGAAATTTCCTTCCCGACCAAATTTTATAATTTTTCAAAAAATTTAAGTATTCTTTTTGGATTTTTTAGATCGACCATTTTGAAGCAGATCAAAGAGTTTGAATTAGTATGCATACGAATATATTGAAGTGGTATTTTGCACTCTTTATTTCTATTGCAATATTGTGATACCTCGGGATAAATTATTTCTTGGAAGACATTATAAACTGCATTTTGATTTGTCTATTATAAGTCATTGAATTCTACTGTTTTAATTAAAACACTCCATACAAATTAAATTAATTGGTCACATGGACATTACTTGTTAACATGAATAATTTTTTTGCTGATTTTTTTAACTAGAATTTTTTCGGTCAACGTGCATATATTTTTATTTTGGTTATGGTTATGTGCATAGTAAATTTCACTTAACTTTCACAGATGAAAAAAACAAAGTGGTTTTATAAATAATAAACACAAAGTTTACACTGCAGAAAACAAGTTGAAATTCGGTTAACATTTTATGTCTAAAAACAATTTAGTGATAACTTAAACTTAAAACAGAGGCAAAAGTGCAGTGACCTCTCCCACAAGAGAATTTACTCGACAAAATATAAAAAAAAAAATACCTGACAATCTGAATAAAAAATGGTGACATGTCACTAGTCGATTGGTGCAAACTGCGATGGTGCACCCGGTGCAGAGTACTTGCAAATGGGGTCACGGGGAACTAGTGAGTCACTGTGCATGGTCTTGTGTCTAGTGTCTATTGATGGGCTTTATAAAGAGAACAGCAACCAGTTATAGCTGGTCCAGACAAACTAATTGAAATGAAATACAACAAAGATCTTCTGTGGCGATTCGCGTACCTCATATCGTATTGCTAGTCTCAACATAGCCACATAGGGCTATTTTGCTTAAATAATAATGAAATTAAATCAAATTACGTCTTGTTTCATACATTTTAATGGAGCGTGTACCATGTTCGCACCGACAGCTACGTAATTTATATATTTTTATTTCGATATGTGTTAACAATCAAATTGGTACATTGGATTGGTCAATTTTATTTTTAATGATGTCGAAGTCTTGTTGTTTTCAGTTTGGATGTAATTGAATGGGGAAGGAGATGATGGTATTAATGAGACCATGAATTGTGCAACTACTTGACTTTTGAATAAATGTCTGGTTCAAGAATTAACTCCATAAACACCAGTTAATCCTACAAGGAATTTAACAATTCTACGGTTTTGAGTTTTAAACCACCAGTATAAAGTAACAAAAATAATCCAATGGTTAATAGGTACATCAAATCACTGTGTTTTTATCCCATTGGCTTCATGTCTTCAAAACGATAACGTGTTTGGAAGCCAGATTTAATTGTTATTTTAAGAACAAATTAAAATTTGATAACACTTGACATAAAAATTATTAATGTTATAATTTTATAATGTTTGAAATTGCTCCCACCTTTATCATAAAACTTAAAACTACAAATCATTTTGACTGGGAAAAAGCAGCACCCAATATGGCGTTTTATGCATGAATGAACAGAAGATCCAAATTGAACCAAATCATGCCAAATTGCCAATATGAGGCTACTCTGATCTGTCACGTGGAATATAGGATAATTATTAAATAATGATTACGGTTGATATTGATTAGGATGCGGCTCACGCATCATTCATATATGACAATACCAAAAGAATAAAAAATTATGTTGTGATTTAACAAGGACTAGAAAATTCGCCATTGACTGCCGCCTGACTATAACATATTAACATCATAACATGGGTTAAAATAACACTGTTACGGCAGAAAATAAATGTGGTGTATAATAATTAATTTGTTACAGTAAGGTGCAGAGCGGCCAGGAACACCCAACCTTAAATTAGCATGTCCCAGCGTCACATCAAAAGATAGCTACTTGTGTAACATGTTATCCAAATCAAACAAAACTGATTTGACGAGATATTTCCTCGACTAGACACCGGTGTCAAGCGCTTCCAAATGGTTTAAAAATGTGGGAAACAGGGCTTGGAAGAGTCAAATAGGGCTTGGAAGTTTTTTTAGCATTGGTGAGTAGGGGTACGTCAAATGTGGGAAAGCACGGAATAGGGTTGTTTCGTTTCGCTCTGTTTCGATAACGGTACCAATTATCGCTTTCTCATTTTCGTTTCGTTTCGATAAACAGAATAATTTTTATGTTCTGTTACCATTCTATTTCCATTTTCCATTACAATCACCTCATGTTTGTATACCGTTTCCATTCCATCTCGGTAGCATTGAAAAAAAATCGTTATTTCGTTCCATTCGTTTTCACTACGCCATTAATAAGCATTAGTACCGGTTTTTTTTGTATTATTAGTACCGGTTTTGCAGCGGTACTAATAATAGGGGTACTAAAAGCAATAAAAAACCGGTACTAATGAGCCGGTAGTAAATCATGAAATAAACCATATTAGTACCGGTTTTTTATAAAAAACCGGTACTAAAATTAATTCATTTAGTACCGGTTTTTTATAAAAAACCGGTACTAAATTAAATACATTTAAATTAAGAAATTATTTAATTAATTATTTAATTAATTAAATAAAAAAAACCGAAAATTAAATTAATTTAGTACCGATTTTTTATAAAAAACCGGTACTAAATTAAATATATTTAAATTAAGAAATTATTTAATTAATTATTTATTTAATTAATTCAATACATTTAAATTAAGAAATTATTTAATTAATTATTTAATTAATTAAATAAAAAAACCGAAAATTAAATTAATTTAGTACCGGTTTTTTATAAAAAGACGGTACTAAATTTTAATTTAAATCTGTAAATTTTATTTAATTAAAATTAATAAAAAAAACCGAAAATTTTAAAATTAGTACCGGTTTTTTATTTTTATAAAAAACCGGTACTAAATTTAAAAAAAAAAATAAATCTGTTTTTTGGGCTAGCCCCCTTTTTGCTAGCCATTTGTACCCATTCATTGTACCAATTGTACCAATTAATATATATATCACACAATATAAAAAATCAAATGCATGGATCACAAATAATATCAAATCACAAACAATATCAAATCATCATGCATCGATCACAAACATTTCCATATGAAATCATGCACATAGTTAATATTTCCATGCAAGCACAAATCACACATAGTTAATTGTATTCATTTACCACGACCTACAAGCGTAAGTAAATAACGAAACCATTCATTTATCGTGTCATTGATCTCTTTCTCACTATAACGCTTACCAACCAGTTGCAAAACCTGCATTTTGACATTTTATATAGTTAATAACGAAATCATCATGCATTTTGCATTTTGACATTTTGCCCAGTACAATTTTAAGATCCTTCACTTGTTCATAAGTCTGTCTTCCAGATTTTGGTACAGGAGCCCGGCGGTTCTCGGTGTTGCCATCAAATTTGTTCTTGTAAGGTGGCCGACGGTAAGGGTGATGACGACTGAGAAACCTACGATGTCCCAAATAAACAGTTTTTCTACAATTCGATAACCATATCGAATGTGTTTCCTCCATGCAAATAGGACATGCCTTTTCTCCTTTATTTCGGTAACCCGACAAGTTCCCGTAAGCGGGAAAGTCATTAATCGTGCAGAATATCATGGCACGTAAGTTGAAATAATTCCTTGAATGTGCATCAAAGATTTTCACTCCGTCCTTCCACAACACATCAAGATCCTCTATTAATGGAGCCAAATAAACATCTATATCGTTGCCGGGTTGTTTTGGACCAGAAATGAGCAGCGGCATCATCAGATATTTTCTTTTCATGCATAACCAAGGAGGAAGGTTGTAAATAACCAACAAAACAGGCCAAACGCTTCGGTTGGTACTCATGAGACCGTAAGGATTCATTCCGTCCGTGCATAGTCCCAATCTCAAATTTCTAGACTCACTGCCAAAATCAATGAAATGGCTGTCTATATTGTTCCACTGGGGTGAGTCTGCTGGATGTCTGAGTTTTCCATCTTTCTTTCTGCCTTCTGCGTGCCATCTCAACAGTTTAGCATCTTTTGAATTACTGAAAAGACGCTCAAACCTTTGTATTATTGGCAAATACCACAATATTTTCGCAGCTGGTCTTTTCTTACAACTTTCTTCTTCATCATCCAAATCACTGTCCCTTTGTTTGTACCGGGATGCATTACATTTTGGACATTTATTGAGGTTTTCATACTCCTTACGAAATAATATGCAATCATTCGGACATGCCGCAATTTTCACTACTTCTAATTTCAAAGGACATAGTAATTTTCTAGCCTTATAAGTTGTATCTGGCAATGTATTATCTGCTGGAAGCATTTCTCGCAAAAAATCAAACATGTACTTCTCCCTTTGATCCATCTGTATATATATCCAAAAAATCAGAATTTAGGGTTTATAGATTCAATGCAACATATGCAGTTTTTGGGCCGGTTACCATCCTAGCCCGCTCTTTGGATACTCTTGTCTCATTAGCGAGCGTACGTTAGATACAATGTGTTGTCTGAGAAAAATTCGGCAACATTTCCCCTTATGTTCCCTGAATACGCAAACACACAATTGCTCGTGCGTACGTATTCGTGGGAACATAAGAGGAAATGCTATCGAATTTTTCTCAGACAACGCATTGCATCTAACGTACAGCTCGCTGTCCTAAATGAGACAAGATAGTATCCAAAGAGCAGTACTCCCGACCGGGAGTACTATCCGAGATTAATCCCTAATGGATTAATCTCGGACGGGCAAATAGACCTAAAATAGTTCAAATTCCGGCAATTTGGTCTTATATGACAATACTTAACTAAAAGAGATGCAAATACCGATTATAACCATTAGGGATAATGCACATACAAATCGACAAATTAACAAAAAAAAATTATTGAGGATTAAAATAAAATTACCGTAATTGCCCTTTTCTTGATCGATCGGCCTCTTCAATAAGAAAACCTCAAATTCGAATTTTTTTAGCTCTCCTTTGATCTCCTTTGCATCCTCCAATGATTTTTCAATTTTTTTGAATTTTTGCAAATTTTTTGCTATTTTATTTATATGGTTTTTGAGAGTAAGAAAATTTTCGGTTTTGTAGAGAAAGGATAATTAGCCATGAACAGTATATGACCCTTGAGAGAGAGAGGAATAGTGAAGGAAGACATGTATTTCGACTAATAAATATCTGCCTATTTTTAGTACCGGTTTTTTATAAAAAACCGTACTAAAAATCGCTTAAAAATAAAAAAAACGTTTTTATTTTAGTACCGGTTTTTTATAAAAAACCGGTACTAAAAATCAATTAATTAGTACCGGTTTTTTATAAAAAACCGGTACAAAAGGTTTGAATTTATAAAAAAAACCGTTAGATTTTTAGTACCGGTTTTTTATAAAAAACCGGTACTAATTAATTGATTTTTAGTACCGGTTTTTTATAAAAAACCGGTACTAAAATAAAAACGTTTTTTTTTTATAAATTCAAACCTTTAGTACCGGTTTTTTATAAAAAACCGGTACTAATTAATTGATTTTTAGTACCGGTTTTTTATAAAAAACCGGTACTAAAATAAAAACGTTTTTTTTTTTTTTTTTAGACGATTTTTAGTACCGGTTTTTTAAAAAAACCGGTACTAAATAATATATCTGACAATTACGAAAATGCCCTGATTTATTATTAGTACCGGTTTTCTTAAAAACCGGTACTAATGAGCCGGTACTAATAATCATTTTTGTTGTAGTGTTTCAAAAACGAGACCAATCTATCCTTTCGTTTTTGTTCCGTTTTGGAATGAATGGAACTGAAACGTGTAAAACGGCACGATATTGACCTCTATTGGTGAGTATATCAATATTCAATAAAGATAAATATGAATCTAAAATGCAAAGGTCTGTTATCCACCTTATATTTTGTATTGAATCTTGTAGCCTAAAAGAAGCATTGAATTGCCTTAGGCTTCAGTTGTCAATAAAAAAAAAACGATAAAAAGAACATTGAATCGATCGTAAATACAACTTAGCATTGAATCCATCGCAAATAAAATAATAAAAGTAAAAACATTGAATGCACATTAATAAATAATGTTGCAACATATATATATGACCTCTATGCATCCGTTGGAGGGGGCCTAAGGTCCCCTAGAAATGTGTGTATTTCATTGCAACAAAACAACTACTTTTTTCCCTTTAAAATCCCCTAGGATTGCAAAACGGCCACTAATTTTTTGAGTAACAATACGTGACAAATTATGTCAATTTTATGAGTCCTCTCAGAGCATCAAAGGAAATCTAATGTTGACACTTGACCACTAGAAATTAGACAAACAAGTGAGACAGAGACAACATATACCAGATAACATGTTTCAAAAGAGCATCTTTTGAATGTACCAATCCGGTACCCAGTTGAACATAGCAATCAATTCAGGTCTGGTTCAGAGTTCGACTTCTCAATAAAAAAAAATAAAAGTTTTTTTTTAGAAAGACTAAAAAAAAGGGTTTTTGTTCTAGGCACGGATAGAATTTGATGTGCACAAATAGGAATTTCGCAATAATATCCCAACATTCTTATTTCGATAATGTTTGTCCGTAACATTAACCTGATGATTAGCTTACATCAAACATTGCATAAAATTGAATTAAAAATATTACATGGAATTCATTTTATTTTTCTTCATTAAAGGTCCTTTGGTTTTGACTAATTAGATTTTTTCAATTTTGAAAATTAATCCAGCAAGTTTTGAGGAAAGTTTGTTTATCTCAATATTACTTCCAAGGAGTCCTTTGGAATTGGACCACCTTAACTGTAGAGTACAGATCTATGCATGCATAATTAATTTCTTAATTTTGTTTTCTTTTACCTACGGATTTCAATCAAAAAAAAAAAAATTTCTTTTGTCTTTAATTTTATCTTGTCTAACTACGTACGTGCATATATACAGGTCATCAGCTTTACTAAACCTCAACCCTTTTCCACACTTATAGGGTGCGTTTGGATCGTTGGAAGAAAGAAGAAGAAGAAGGAAGAAGAAGAAAAAAAATTATAAACAATCCAAACTCTTCACAAAATTACACACTTCCCAATATTTCTTCCCTTCTTCCTTTCTTCCCACATCTATCCAAACGCACCCATAATATCTAAGTTGATATATTTTAAAATTTATTCAACTCTCACAATAATATCTATGTAATAACTACTTTTTTTTTGAAATAAGTGGGTGAAATCCCACCACTTTCCATTAAAATGAAAAACAAAATGTCAATACAACCAAAACAACATCAACAGCTAAAGACTCGGCACTGATACCATACCACAAACTGTGTACCAGTGCCCCCTTCATTATCTAACACTCTCTATGGTTAACAACCAAAGCAACCTCCAATGATTACAAAACAACCAGCTATTCAATCCATCTAAAAAGAACAGTACAAATAGTAGCAACACATTATTTCCTCTATGCTGCATATATCACCATGGGACCCCTTGCTCTCTCCTCCTTGTTTGCTCTAACATCTTCCAATAGTGCTTCACCCTCTTCAGACCAGACACTCCAAACTTCTTCTTTGAGTGATGCTTTCCAAAGGCCTGACCAGTAAATCATGATGCTTTTGATATCAGCAACACACCTTTTAAAACTATACGGTTTGCCATTAGAAAAACAACATGTATTTCTATTTTTCCATAAAACCCAAAATATTGCCACACAATAGTATCTGAAAGCTGATTTTGATTGTATATTTCCATCATAAAGGAACAAAATCTTCTAATTTTTCTGGGATCAATGGAATTTTGAACAATCGGCATACCCACTCCCAAATTTTCACATTTTGATAGCATCTAAAAAACAAATGATCACTTGTTTCAAGATTATCACAGTAAATACATTTGGGATTACCCTCCCAACCTTTTAGAGCCAAATTATCTCTTGTGAGAATTTTTCTTTTACTCAATATCCAAAGAAACATGCGAATTTTTAGAGGCACTTTAAGGTCCCAAATAAATTCTGTCGTGTCTCTCTCTATACCCCCATTTTCTAACCAATTATATATATCGCTTGTAGAATATTTTCCTTTTGCATTCAATTCCCATCTCATCTTGTCAGAATGCACATCTAGTGGAATATAAGGTGCAATCTGTGCTTTCAACATCTCTAATTCGCTTAATTGTGTTGCATTCAGCTGCCTTCTAAAGGACATATATTTCAGATTTTCCCTCACCCTTTTGCTACAGTAATATTAGGGTTGGTACATATCTGAAACAGTGAGGGAAATCTAATTTTTAGAGCAATTCCTTGACACCATTTATCAAACCAAAATTTAATGGATTGCCCATTGCCCACCTCAAAACTACTATTGATATTAATGATACTAGCAAACTCCATAACCTTCTTCCAGAAAAAAGATTTGATTTTATCTTGGCCAAACAAGCCATATTTTTTTTGAATCATTGTTTTCCACCAACCTTTTGTAGTATGATCTCTGAGTTTCCAGTACCACTTACATAATAATGAAATATTCATGAGTTTTAAATCTTTTAACCCAATGCCCCCTTGGTTATAATTTCTGCACACAGTATTCCAATTTACTAAATGATATTTCTTTTTTTCTCCACTGTGCCATAAGAATCGACATCTAATATGATCTAATTTCTTTCGAATTGATACTGGCATATGGTAAAAAGACATCATATAAATGGCCAGAGATGATAGCACACTTTTAATCAAAGTTATCTTACCCCCATAGGATAGGAAATTGGCTTTCCAGCCTTGTAACTTTGCTTGGAATTTATCTACAATCCCTTGCCATTGTGCAGTATCTAATTTCTTCCAATGAATTGGTATTCCAAGGTATAAAATTGGAAATTGTGCCACTTTACATCCAAAAATTTGTGCTAACATCTCAGCTCTTTCCATAGAAATATTCAAGGAATAAAGATCACTCTTATGAAAATTAATCCGCATACCTGATATAGCCTCGAAACCAATGAAAATCCACTTTAGAACTTGCATCATTTGTGTATCTGCTTGACAAAAGATAATGGTATCGTCAGCATAGTGGAGATTTATTAAAGGGTATTCTTCATCTACAGGAACCCCTAAACCTTTTATCAGACCATTATTTCTTGCTTTTCTAATCATTTGATCAAGACAGTCTGCTACAAGATTAAAAAGAAGAGGTGAGAGGGGATCGCCTTGCTTAAGTCCCCTTTTAACCTCAAAATATCTAGAGAGTTTTTCATTAATCTTAATACATACATGTCCCCCTATCAAAAGTTTCTCTATCCATCTCACCCATTTCTCATGAAACCCTCTGGATTTAAGTATCTCAAACAAGAAGTGCCAATTCACTCTGTCATATGCCTTCTCTAAATCCACTTTTAACACCACACCTTCCTTTTTAGATCTAATTGTGGTATGTAATATTTCATGTACACAGACTACATTATCCAATATGAATCTTTCTTTGATGAATGCAGCTTGTGTTTGATCAACTAATCGATCAATAACCATAGCTAATCTATTTGTTAAAACCTTTGTAATCCATTTGTAAATGCAGTTAATCAGGCTTATAGGTCTGTAATGCTTAATCTCCATAGCATTCTTTTTTTTGGGAATCAAACTTATCATGGCTCTGTTAAGTTTTGCAATATCAAGTTTATCATAATAAAATGCCTCAAAAAGGTGCACAACATCTGTTTGTATTATCTCCCAATTTTTTTGGTAAAAATAGAAATCATACCATCTGGACCAGGAGTTTTTTCTGCTGCCGATTCAAATAAAGCCTGCTTGATTTCTTCCAGATTGAAAGGTTCAACATATGTAATAACTACTTAACTAGCTAGCTATGTAATAACTACGCGGCTGCCTAGCTAGCTTATAATGTGTGGCTTTAATCTACCAATATATGTAGCCATACCCATATCTTCTTTTTTATTACAAAATCTATATATTGAACTTGGTCACCTATCATGTGTATTTACTTTTGTTGCTTTAGTTACATCACTTTGTTGAATTAATTATTGGTCTAAATTAGAATAACATGGTCATTCTAACTAGCTAGACAGGATTTGAAACATCGTGTACAGACACTCTCAAATGTTTGTCCATTGGCATGACTCACACAAAATTCCATTTCTTGAGAATGATTAGGCGGACAAATATTTGAAAGGTGCCAAAGGTGAATGTATTTTCTTGAGAAAAGAGAGATCAAAAGAGAAAACAAAACAAAAGGTGGTGGTGAGCCTTTAACAATTGTCAGAGACCAACCTATATGGAATGATGATAGCGGAGAGTGTTTGCTTAATTGCTTGTGTGTTCCATTATGTTCATTTTGTTATTTTAATTATTTATAATTTTTTTCCAAAAATCTGAGTTTTTTTCCGTTTTCTTTCTAGTGGACCTGTGGTTAGTCTGTAATGGCCAAGTCTTATGGGTGCTTTTCATGCTCTGTGATCTAGACTAACAATGGCCGGATTGCTTTTACACAGAAATTATAGCTATTGTTCCCCTAATTATGATCTCAAATATAAAAAAGCAAAGGAAAAATGTAAGAAATGTTGTAAGAAATAACCACACAAAAAAACGAATTCTCATGGCTTACATAGTGTCTTTTTTGATTGGGAATTCAATTGAGCTTAGCTTGTTTATTTAGTTAGATTACTATTATGGCAGAAAAAAGTATTTGTCTATTTGATGCCTCTTATGTTCTCTATTGGTTTTCGTGGCACTATATGCATATCTAGTCCTATGAATCGCAAAATCAAGAAATTAGATATACCGCAGCGGAAGTTCATCGAATAGTCTAGATCCTCCTCGAAAGCGGTGCTGCAACCCCCTTCCTCTACTTGCGCAAGGCCACCATCTCTCTCCGTATGCGGCCGACACACTACGACCTCAAGTTAGGACCTAGCGATACTCTTCACGATTCCAAGTGACATACACGCCATGTGAGCGTTGTTCTCTTTCATGCTTGGAAATCCTTCAAGCAAGGGAGGAGAAGGCTCCCTATAACTCACAAATCTCTCTCTAGGGTCTCTAGGTTGTCTCATGGAAGAGGAGAAACGAACAGACAAAACTGTAACTGAAACAAACCCTAGATCTGGAGTTATATAGGTCTGTAACTGAACAGACCTGATTTTCACGCGCAGACGGAACGGTCCGTTCCAACTCTGGAACGGTCCGTCCCTTATATGTCTCCGCATTTTCTAACATCTCCCTCTCAGAGACATCATCATCACACGACATGTATTTCATACGACAAATGGAACGTGCGACCAGCGCATACACCTGCAAGCGGGAGCTCAAACGCCTCACCATAATAAAGTTAAGGCCAGCGAGAAAGCATCTACCTTTTTATAAAAATAGTTAAATAAATGTGTATACTAGTACCTCAGATACATTCAAATTTGCACTAGATTAGACATTATCGACCGCTCAATGATACATGTCTTTTCTTTTTCAGTCTTAGTCTGTTGTATGTTCCCAATCTCAGTCCATATGACGAGTTTGGTGGGCCCTGAACACCAACAGATCCCTTGTTTTGTGCAAATTGAATCTGATCTTCCTTTCGTCTCATGAAAGTCAGGATAGAATCAGCTACTTTCCCAGCAATGTCCCGACAGGCGGATAATGCATCACCATAGGGTACACACCAAAGTAGCAAGCACTAACTCCATCCCTCATGACATAGTCAAAAGTCAAAGGGTATGTGACTAAGGAACTCACACATGGGGAGTCATACGGTCTTGGTCCTGGAACCACTCAACCCACTTCCAAACGTCACCAAGCACATGTTACAATGAATTATCTGTTCTAACAGACGTGTGTTCACTTTCATTATACGAGTCTAGATTCAGTTTGCAAACCAAGTGTCTATGGTCTAGACCACTCCTTATTGCAACTAATCCTGAGATTCTCCATTTGAACACTCCCAGCGTTTTAAGGAGATTCTCATCTCGGCTAATATTGAACTACATGATTGTTTGGGGCCACAATCATATCGGATCGCCTAAAAGAAGACAAGCCTCATTTCAGTCCCAGACTGAAGCGACATTGAGCTTTAACCACCCCAGGTGGCTCCTTAGTCCCTAACTAAGCGCACATAGCTCAATAATGTCTCATCTCTACATGCCCCGGGCATTATAGGCGATTTCTCGCATGAGCGAGACAATCTAAAGTTCAATGACACACTACCAATAAGTGCTAAAATGCACTTAATTAATAATAAACGCATGTCCATTATTCAATTTCAAGTACATATAATCATGAGGATCTGATTGTCAAATGGATCATCATCAAATGAAACGAACCACGTATCAACTCTCCAAACCAACATGGAGTTATGAGTATCCTGAAATGGACAATTAGAATTTTTAATGGACCGTTCTACATAGGAATTCACTCAATATCAGATCAACTCCCTTTATGATATCATGTCTCCATATATCTGAATCTGTTTGGTTTAGTCCACTATACCCATAGTAAGTTTCTACAGCTATACATAACAATGAGTTGTTATCGACCTCCCTGAAGTCATAACAACTACTAATTGTATCAAGGGACTATCTCAACCAAACTCCTTCTTGACATGAACATAAATCGTATCAATTTTGCTTCATCTCCCAAATGAGAGAGCTAGTATGACAATCAAAACACGTTATTGACTCTATATCCTCCATGAGAGAGTCACACTCAATCTCCACAATGAGAGAGTAAACTATTTTGTTTCATGAATAAAACTGTTGTTATCAAGTTAACTTTATCCATAAAGTATACTTTGCATGCACATGAATTGCTTATCCATAAGCCAATCATTTGCAAGTATTTAAACTTGATAATCTTGCATGTTATTTATCACACATTTATTCAGATATCTCAAAGTCAATGTACCTTTCCAAATAGGTACAAGAATTGGCTTATCGTTTGTGTCAAACTCATAGCCTTGCTAGAGTGACCTCACTTTATGATATGTTATAGGGTTTAAAGTAGAATATGCCACAATGCACAAGTCTACCATGCTTCTAACTCAAAATAGAAGCGCATGAATCCCAATATCTCATTTCCATAGCCACATGCATTAGAAATCAAGCAAGCATCTCTTGTTGCTTGTATTAGTCCTATTGTACCTTGCAATCGACTAGGAGATATTTGTAATTGTTTGTAAACACAATACAATACATTAATTTGAGGTTCTAGAATTTTCTGATAATCTGGATCAGTGCAAACGGACCGTTCCAAATCCAAATGGTCCGTTCCAAACGAAGTTTCTGGAAGTTCATCTCAATCTAGGCAGCCTGCTAGCCCAGCAAGCATTCTACTTAGATTATGCAGATAAAAGTTTATTGCTAGTTGAGCTTCCTCTTCTTCAATAATATTTGACCCCTGGTCAGATATATTGAGTTATGAAGGTATAGCTATACTTAGCACTTTCTCTCAAGGCACCTCAATATTTTTAGGATCTCATTTTCACCGCTGCACCACTCTCGGAATGCAGTTAGATGTGTATATTTTTCGATTGCTCCAAGTAATAGAATAACCTCCCTCTCAAACCTAGTTCTACTCTCTATTCTCTGATTATGCACACAAATGGCAAGTTCCAGAAGAGAGAAGAATGGTTATAGTAAGGGGTATTAATAGACCGATAAGCCATTCAGAACGGTCTGTTCCAAATATGGAACGGTTCTTCCCAAGTATGGAACGGTTCGTCCCAATCTTCATGGGACGGTCCAGTTGCCCAGTAGACAGGTCCGTTTGAAATGTGGCTCGTAATAGTCCTTTCCATATCTGGAGCCACCATTCAAAACGGTCTGTTCCACGTATGGAACGGTCCGCCCCAATCATCATGGGGCGGTCCAGTCGCCCAGCAGACTGGTCCGTTTGAAGTGTGGTTTCACACACTTTATAACATCTAATGTGCCATATTGCACAGCATCCAATAGTGCTCAGTGAACCCTATTCTCATATAGATTGTTTTCTTTCTTCTCAGACTTGTTTAGATTCAAGCATGGGATATTCAACATCCAAAAATAAAGAAGTCATTTATCTATTCTTCAAGCCAATAGTGCACCATATGTGCAATGATTATTCGACAACTTATTCTTAGACCATGTAACATATATTTTAGACAACTAACCAATTGGCTAAGTGTGCACTCTCAGCCATGGATCATCTAAGTCTGCACCTCTTGTGCTCTTAGTTTTCCACTGCTCAATTAGTGAAGTGATCCTTGTCTAAAACTGTTATATGTCTAGAATAGTTTCAACATAATCATATCTACTACATAGATTGAGATAGGTATAGGCAAACTCATCTCCAACAAGAGAGTTTCCTCACACTAGACTCCCTCTATTCTGGTGTATCACTTCAAACGGACTATACCGGAGCCACCGCTCTTGAAGTACTCTTTATGTTATAAATACAAGTCATGCAATAATCTTTCTTTATTTAATCTATCTCATATTTTATTATCAAATAAATTCCTTTAGCAATGGAACTTAAATTGGCCTCAACATCAATTTTATTACAACATTGTTATTTTGAGCAAACACTCCTCCTAACTCACAATTTTAAAAACAGATATGAGGGCATTTGTGTCTAATTGCTCAAAGTGAGATTTAAACTCTATAGTATATTTTCCTAAGCTTAACTTCATTGAACTTATGCGAGAATGTTGAGAAAGAACCTATTTCATTTCCCCATCTTTTCCTCAGCATCTGAGTCAAGTTCATAATGACTAAAGTAGCTTGTATAAGAAACTACAAGTTATCTATAAATCTCAACTCTGTAAGGAATTTATTTCATAAAGTGATTCTTTAATATGGCATAATTATGGTTCTTCTCCAATAAATTTCTTCAAAATTTATGAGAAGATGCAATCAAACATACATCTGAATCTATGGCTATATGAGAAACCTCCCAGGAATCTTTAGAAGCTCATAATTCAAAACATAATCTTTCGTAGATTGCAGCCCACCTCGGACTGTATTCAAACGATCCGCTCCAAACATGGACGGTCCGATTGGAACTCGAACGGTCTGTTCGAAATTAATTTTAGCAAAAATTCTATAGTTAGAAATTCTCTCCACTGTGCATCTTTTATTGTGAATCATATCCCGATTTGCAGATCACAGTGATTGCACTTAGTCTTTGAAGAACCATACTCAAAACGGTCCTTCATCATCATCATGCAACACCATTAGTTGCACGATATGAGAAATAGCGAATTACCAAGCTATTTCATATCTTATCACAACTCATAAACTCGTACAGCAAGTCCAAATGACTGTGACTCATTTTAAGAGATTTCATACTTTTTATGACTGAATTGAACCTAGTCATAAATGTGATAAGAACCAAAAGGTTAGTGCAATGAACATACTAAATCTCCATAACTTAAATCGTTTTTCCACAAGCATTCAAGTTCTCGTTTATCGCTTACTATGCCTCAAGTTGGAATAGATTGGCGATTATGACCTAAAAGTCAATCCCAGTCTTTAACCTCAACTTGCATAGTTAAGCATGCCAAATAATCACTACTCATGAGATTATGCAAAATTTAAAGAAAAATGCATAAAAGAAAGCTTACTTAGTACCACAAATCATAATGTTTTGGTACTAAAGTCAGCACCATCAACATGCTCAATTCTGAAATCTAATACCAAAAGAAAATTCCACAAGTACCAGTTATTGTCAAGATTTGAAATATATTAAAGTATCATGGAGCAATCATTTGTGTCCCCCTCTTGGAACAACAAATCTGCATGTGCCAATCCCCTGGACTGCATCATTGCATTGATTCTCACATAGATCACTTTACTTCACATTTATGACAATCAAAATGATATGTTACATAACTAACCTCATGGTAGTAACATTCAAGCAATTTGCAATTTCAGATTTTCAATACTTTATCCAAGCTTAGAAACATATCTTTTTGTATATCAATTTCACAACAATTATATCTTAGTATTTATACAATTACTTGACTATGTCATCAAACATGACCAATTTGAGCAACATTCGTTTCTTAACGAACTTTCACAAGATAGTGAAGTTTATTTGCACATGCTCTCACTAACTAGAAAGCAAACAAATTTAACTCTAACACTTATTGCTCAAATGTCAACTTATGAATTTCTTTATGTAACTCAAAATTTATTTGACCTCATGTTAAGATGCAGCTCCAAAGTGCTTCTTGTACTTGTCAAAAATTTATTGAGCTTGCAAATTAATATAGTCAATAATTATCAATACTATCATTAGAGATTAAGTTAAGTTGTAACTAATACAAGAAAACAACAAATTTTGCTCAACAACAAAATGCGAGTGGATTTGTTGTGGGTCAGTGATCGCCAGCGGTTCGCTACCAAGCCTAGCGGCCCGCTGCACTACCCTTACTCAATTTGTTTCTAACTTTTCACAATTTCTTTTGGGATTTTCCTTTAGATGTGATGGTCTCAAGTCCATCCTGATTCTCTACAAGATAATGAGATACTAAATACCAGCAATACACATCCATCATATCTTCTATAATCAGCGATGATTGTAAGCCAATGCCATACATGGAGACAAGCACACAAGTTAGCACTAAACAATTTGTCTCACAGCACAACTCTTGAATCAATCCAAGAAATGATGTAACATAGCAATGATAACTGAATGATGACAACCAGGGCCACCAATCCTATCCCATGTACTAAGTGCACCACCTCCCAATCGACTCGATTGGCGCAAGACGCAGAAATTGGATGAGACACCATTGTCTACATTCCAAATTCACCCTTTGTGTGCAACCACACAGTGCTAGCCGACACCCAATTGTGTCATGCATGCAATCACAATGGTGAGACGACACCTCATGCACCATCAATCACCCATAATGCAAATATGCAACTAAAGTAATGCATTAACCATTGAGCTATCTCGAAGATAGCTGCAAACACCATGTTGGACATACTGGTATGTTCAAAATTGGTCAGGTCAAACCTTAAGTTTACACAGTTTTGTTCTGTCAGACAATCAGAACGGTTCGTCCCACCGTTGGAACGGTCCGTCGCAGAGATCAAAACATAGACTAGTTAAGGGTTTCCAGCCTGGAACGGTCCGTTCCAGCTCTGGAACGGGCCGTCCGTTCCAGCTCTGGAACGGCCCGCCCCACTGCTGGGTTGGACCAGCCTGTATGTTGTCATGTCAGCAAAAAGTCTTGGGACAGTCTGTTTTAGATTTGGAACGGTCCAGTTCAGACGTTGTTGAAACCCTGATTCTGGTATTTCCAGCGATGGAATTCCTCAGAAATTAATTTTCTTTACCAGTATTAGTTACTCTGCCCTGAATTAACCATATTCCAAGTATTTGCTATGAACTCTATCAACAATTAAGAGATCTAAAGCCAAAAACTGAATCAAATCAAAACTAGGATTTTTATAGAGCAACCAAGTCATGACCAAGAACAAATAGCCAACTAGCCATGGTGTCTAGGGTTTAAACAGTACCAAACCTTCGAAAAGAACCTTGCGGTTCTCATACCAATGTTGGTTTTCGTGGCACTATATGCATATCTAGTCCTATGAATCGCAAAATCAAGAAATTAGATATACCGCAGCGGAAGTTCATCGAATAGTCTAGATCCTCCTCGAAAGCGGTGCTGCAACCCCCTTCCTCTACTTGCGCAAGGCCACCATCTCTCTCCGTATGCGGCCAACACACTACGACCTCAAGTTAGGATCTAGCGTTACTCTTCACAATTCCAAGTGCCATACACGCCATATGAGCGTTGTTCTCTTTCATGCTTAGAAATCCTTTAAGCAAGGGAGGAGAAGACTCCCTATAACTCACAAATCTCTCTCTAGGGTCTCTAGGTTGTCTCCTGAAAGAGGAGAGACGAACAGACAAAACTGTAACTGAAACAAACTCTAGATCTGGAGTTATATAGGTCTGTAACTGAATTGACCCGATTTTCACGCGTTAACGGAACGGTCCGTTCCATATATGTCTCCGCATTTTCTAACATTCTCTCTATATTTCACCAATTGCATATGCTTGTGAATATACTTCTCTATATAATATTCATTCCCAATTTGCTGAAAATATTTCTCATGGGTTTCTGATCCAATGGTAATTTCCTTGAGAGAAAACAAGGTGAATGGTAAAAACAAAACAATATATATGGTGACTTATATACAAGTACGTAACTAACAACTGAGCCCGGTAGCTAAAGTTCTGTATTTACTTCCTTCACTGCTTCATCGTCTTGAGTTGGTGTTGTGTGTAATTGGTGTGCAAATTAATGTTTTGATTAAGGGGCATGATTGAATGGTGGGATGTGTGGGTATGGACCCACACGTGTCGATCGGCCATGTGGTGGTGACAGGATAGATGCCTCAGACAATGACCCTCCATCGGATTTTCTCCTGCCATAACAGGAGTTCCAGAGTCTGTCCGGTGCATGGAGATTAATTTAACGGGTCACGGGAATTAATTTGATGTTTTTAGGCAAAATCTGCAGTTGACCAATATTTAGATTTCAACAAAAACGGAGCAGAAACCGGACTGAAAAATTAATGTAAGTGAAAGAACTTGTATATAGCATAACATTCCTTACTTTTATGATTTAGTTAACAAGACTCCAAATGTAAGTCTACAGATTTGTAATAAAAAATACAAATATAAAAATTAGTTCCCTAGCAATATATTCTTCACGGACATTTCACGGTATAAAAAGAAGGATGAAATGATATCAAGAAAGATTGATTGAGAAGTCATATAGGGGCCGTTTGGATCGCTTAGGAATAGAAAATTTATGTAATTTTGTGAAGATTAATTGAGAAGTCATAAAGTATTCGAAGTGTGTAATTTTATAAAGAGTTTGGATTGTTTATAATAAATTTATGTCCAAAAATAAGAAATTCCTCCTATTTCCGTAAATAGTCCCATAATGAATTTGTTAGTGACATCACAGATTGTGTCAGATAAAAACAAATCAGTTAGTGACTAATTAATATCAAACTTTTGCTTTTTTTTTTCTTTCGTTTTCATATAAGCCTCACTTATTATGTTTAATTACATTACACCCATGTACAATGCGCATGTGACAAAAGAAACAGTGCAATATAAGTTGGATTTTCTGCTGTTGTTCTTTTTCAGCCAAGACAGTATGGGTTAAATTAGTGGATTCTAGGGGGGGAGGAATGAAAAGCGGACAATCGGTACATTATTTCCAAAAAAAAAAAAAAAGGAACAAGGAGAGCAAAGAGGGATGGATCAGTACATTATTTCAAATTTTCTATTGCGCTTATGTAATAGCCATAATTGTGCAAGTTTTATTCGTAAAAAAAAAAATAAAACCCATCACTTATAGCCTTTGGAGCTCCTACATTAGTACATTCCATTTTTTTTTTTTAGAAAAAAGCTATGTTACCCCATATTCGGCAAAAATGTATCCGATACGAAAACACATGTGATACGCACCGAATACGCCACATGGCGATTCGAACTTCAAACTGCTAAAATTGTTTTATAGGAATGTGTGTTTTGGACATATGACTACAATCTGAAAAGCTCGTGACGAGATATATTGGATTTATCATGGTTTACCCCATAACAACCATTTTCAGAGTAAAAAAAAACGCTATATAAATCTCCGAAATACACTTTAAAGTTTTCAAATCTAAAATTTATATAAAAACTATCATAATTAGTTTGTAATCTTTACAAATTATTTACTATATAGTATACAAGTTATTAAAAAAATTACAAAATACATAAATTACAAAAATATATTCTTTTAGTTATTTTATATATATTGTCATAAGTTTTTAAAAAAAATAACGGATCTTCACATCCGCACCATATCTAATATGATGCCCGCACTCGCAACCATGCGATATATGAAAAAAGAAACATTAAAAAAAAAAAAAAGATAACACATGAAACGAAATTCATGATATGGATTGTTTGCTGTGATAGTTACTACCCGATCGATATAGGTCATGAGGTACAATATGTGGTCGGCGTTGCCTAGTTGGCCAATTGGCTCATATAAAATTGATCATGTTTGATTCTTCTGCCACCTTCTAGTATTTATTTATTTATGCTCTTAATGTTTTTTTTTTTTTTTGGGTGTATACTTGTTTTCTGAAATTAAAGTACACAAATGAGCACACTTTTTATTTTTTGTTGCAATAAGAAATTTGGATTTGGGTCATCTGGTAACTCTTTTTGCTGTGTCCTTGAAGTTTATCCATTCTTGCAAGTTGCAACTAAAATAAATAAATCATCTGATTGCTACTCACATCGATATTTGTCGAACAAGATACGAGCTACTTGTGTTATATGTTTGTCAAATATGTACCACAAAGAAAAACCATTAATCAAGGATGTTAAAATGAAATCCGTAACAAAAGTTACAATAATACCCCCATCGTACGAAAAAGGAGCCAGCAATTTTTGTAATAAGAACAAGCATAATATTATATCAATATTTTAACATTAATATAATAATTATATAAAAATCATTAAATAATGACTACTGAGTCAATAGTGAAAAGGATTTTTAAAAAATTATGAAGGATTACAAATAAATTTTCTTAGAAAAAATCTATTTGTTACACATGTACACTTAGGCTCCGTTTGGATAGGTGTGGGAAAAAGGGAAGAAGTGGGAAAAAATATTAGGAAGTGTGTAATTTTGTGAAGAGTTTGGATTATTTATAATTTATTTTTTCCCTTCTTCGTTCTTCCTTCTTCCTACCTTCTTCTCAACTCATTCAAACGGTGCCTTAATGAAAATATTAGGGACGTTTTTTCAAGAACTAATTTTTCAGCCATTTGAGTTTTGTTGTTGTTCAATTTTATCCAACCGTTCATAATTTTAAAGGAACAATATTTTTTATTGCAAAGAATTCATACATAGATTTTTTTTATTGTTTTGGAGAGGCTAGACCGTGGTTCTCTAGTGAATATATAGAAAAATTGTTATGATGCAGAATCTGCTAAAATATAATATAGTCATGTATTATTTAATTAAAAAAAATAGGACATTGTCTCAATTATCTGTTGGCGTGTCCATCGTAGTTTAGCATTTGCAACTTGTCGTCCCAATTCATTTTTTGTAGCGATCAAGTACGGAATTTTTTGTTTGACTGAAATGTTTCGCAATGATTGGAGGCTGAATGAGTTGGTAGGTGTTGGGATCTGCGAATTAGATACCTTTTAAACCAATATGCATGAAGCAATTTGTATCTGCTTTCGTTTAGATTCAAAATCAGTTCTCCGCAATTCAGAAGCTATTGATAGAACACGATACGACACGGTACGGAGGTGGTACGATACGGTAAAATACGGACACAGCATGACACGAGAACTTAAGCGTGCCGTGTCCAACTTTGATAGAATAGATACGGCACGACATGACACGCGAATTGTCTAGACACGACACAGCACAGCACGAGACATGACACGACACAACCCAAGAAACATAACAAGTTTACGATCAGGATCAAAGATAGTAAACATTACGAAATAATAAGAAAAATCCTTATATTGTCTATTTTTTAAGGATAATTTCATAGTTTGAATGTCTAGTTCATCCATAAGCATAAGTATATAACTATATTTTATGAAATTCAAACGTGTTCAAACACGACATGATACGACACGTTTAAAGAAGACACGTCACGACACGACATGAGGACACGAGGCGTGCTGTGTCCTTAGGCGTGTCGTGTCCATCTCTTAGAATTTAGACACGGCACGACACGGCACGTGAAATATTTAGACACGGCACGACAAATGATCGGACACGGACGTGTTTGACACGACACGACACGACACGGCACGGCACGACACGTATTTAAAACACTAGCTATTGATACGAACTACTTCGAATTATGTAAAACAACAATGGTTCAACAATGCGTCGGTGATATTTAAATGTTTTAATATCCAAAATAAGTGTTATAAAATCATTCTAGATGGATAAGAGTATAATTAACCAGTTCTAACGTTATAAAAAAATATTTTTATTATTGAAACATTTTATACATGCTTTTTTAAAAAGATAAATTGAGGATCAAATCTCATAACTTATTTTTAAATTAAATACTATAAAAAACTCTCCCTCGAACCGAATTTCGAACCTGCAACATTTTACTTAAGATGCATTGCTTTTTGTCACTAAATCAAAAACTGGTTCTCTTTATACTCACTATTTGTTTCTACCATAATACATACGTACTACAAAAGATCATTATTTGAAAATAATATCATTTCCATTGCAACTTCACTTGTTAAATGCAAAATAGTGAGTATATATGAGATTCCATTGCAACATTTCACTTAGGCTTTGATCAAAATAATTTATATATCAGATTTCATTTGATTACAATTGATATTTTAGAATTTTATTAGATCTAATAACACAGAAATTTCAATTAAATGAAATCAAATTCACTTATTTTGATGGAAAAATTTCAATTAACATGAGAATTCTATGGAATTTCTACGGAAAAGAGAACTCATTTTAAATTTTTAATCAATGTATTCGCCAGATATAAGCGTAATGGTTTTTCTGACCAAAAGTGACATAGTCTTAATTTAGACCATTGAGTGAAATAAAAATTTTCAAAATTTGTATCTTTCAGAAGATTAACAAAAGAGGAGTCACTTGCATGCAGTTAATTAAGACCGTGTAATCATGAATTAATTAGACAATATTCCAATTTCACAAATGAAGGGCTTATGTCCTAGTTGAATTGTTAATTATAAATATACAAACTACAAAGTAACAATTGGAATGAGCAGTTGGGTTTGATGTAAGCGCTGTATTATCTGAATATTAAAAATAGTATACAATCACTTATTTTATAATCGAACTCATTGTCTGACAACTCAAATAAATAAGACTAGTTGCTAGCCTCACTTCAGGGACTTGCAATAAATCGGTACATTGTTACTCTGTTAGGGATGCCGACTTAATTGGTAGATGAATCTTGGGCAAAAAATCCTGTTCGAAAAAAAAATTTCAAGTGATATAAAAATTCTATTACGCTTAGTATGGTTAATTACATAAACTGAAAGCTCTACTATATTAGTATTTTGACATCCATACAATACAACAATACTAAGTTTCTTGCCACGTGGAGAGAGATATTTTAGTATATAGTAGCAAAATATGCCCCAATAACTGAGCACATAAAGAAACAAAATAATATTAGGCAATAGAAATATCTGATTGAATCTTTCAATGATACAAGTGGATATTTTTTCGAAAAATAAATTATTTAAACACGACTCTTTTCTGTTAAAGAATTTGAAATCAACATTAAACCACACATAAAATCAGATCACACAAATCAATGATCCATAATTGATATAACAATCGTTTCCAACTCTCTAGTAAAATTATTCTGAACTTTTATAGTATTTTTTTTTAAGTAAAATTATTCCGAACTTTTTATAGTTGTTTTTATAATTAGTACATGGAGTTTTGATTTTTTTTTTTTTAGGGTACCAAGAATTATATTTGCTTACTATTTCCAACAACAATATGGGGAAAAAAAATCAATAAAGACAAAAGTTGTTATTTGCACTACTACCAACAAATAACAAGCTGAAATTTATAAAGATCATTAAATAAGCATGGACCCAGGATCCTTTTTTTTATTTTTATTTTTTTCGAAACCTTGACGGCAGATGTCAAGCAATGAGCAATCCGTTTCTTTATTTTTGAAACAGCCCTTGTGCAAAGAAGTATGGAACGTAATGAGGTTGTGCCTGAAACTGAAAGAGAAAAATTACATTAAACCGGTAATTTTTTTAATAAATAGGTAACTTCCAGACTATGCAAACTGATGACGTTGCTTAGCGATTTAGGGTAAGTGGTCCTAGATTTAATCATTTAAATCCACTCAAGTTTTATTCAAACTGGCTCTATGCTGTGCTGTCCTCCAGTGTAACCGTTTGGGTAAGTGGTTGAAAAAATTGGTGTTTGTTAATTAAGATCAACTGGAGGAACATAAAATGGTCCCCATCGCATGAAGCTGATGGGTCCACCGTAGACTTGGAGTATTGTATTATTTTCATGGACCACCAGCGTGGGTATGGGCGTATGGCTCAAATCTCAACAGTTGACAATTTGTTCTCTCTAATTGGATGAATTGGACCAAACAGGCAGTGGAATTTGGGACCCTTTTAATCATCGTGGGGCTGGTTGGATTTTTGGAAATTTTGGAGAATTCAATCTTCCTAGCATAAATTTATTATAAGCAATTCAAATTCTTCATAAATTTACACACTTCTCAATAAATTTATGTCTAGAAATAAAAAAATTTTCAAATTCTCCAAATTCCTAAGCGATCCAAACGGCCCCCCATCTGACAAAAGATCGTTTTCCATTCCCAAGAAAATCCAGCAGATCTCCAGTTAAATAACGATGGAGAAGATTATCAACAGATCCAGGCCAAGTGGCCAATTCTGCTTTAAAGATGGCACAAATTGCACGCGCACGGAGGAAATTGTATTGCTTGTTTTTTGTTCAAATTTTAAAAGTTTGAAAAGAAATTTACTGAGGCTCCGTTTTTTTCCTAATACATCAAAATTCATCATGCATTTTCTTAGCTTATTTGACAATATTGAGCATTGTTTTGCTATTTCTTCCATCATATGGAATGATTTGTTTCGCCTTAAATTTTTGCGATAATTGGACAGACTCAGTTGAATAATTTTTTATTTAAATAAAACAATTGAAGCCCTATCCTCTTTCTATGTTGTACGAGCAAGATTATACGAATAATGCTAGAGTCAAACATTTTTTAACACTTCAATATACCAAACACGATCAATCTCAATTTTTGATATTATAATAGCCAAACCTAACATCTCAATTTATTATCCATGGGTGCGTTTGGATAGGTGTGGGAAGAAGGAAAGAAGGGAAGAAGTGGAAAAAAGTATTGGGAAGTGTGTAATTTTGTGAACAGTTTGGATTGTTTATAATTTTTTTTTTCTTCTTCTTCCTTCTTCTTCTTTCTTCCAATAATCCAAACGCACACCATGCTTGCGTTTGGATTGTTGGAAGAAAAAAGAAGAAGAAGGAAGAAGAAGAAAAAAAATTATAAACAATCCAAACTCTTCACAAAATTACACATTTCCCAATACTTCTTCCCACTTCTTCCCTTCTTCCCTTCTTCTCACACCTATCCAAACGCACCCCATAATAATAAAAAACTTCTTAGATATCAAAATTTACATTTTTCATAATTATTTATTTTTTGAAATTTAAAAAATTCTCAATCTAATTAATTTTGGATCCTCCAATTTTAAATAAAAATATTAAAATTGATATCAAAAAAGATTTCAATATGAAAGTCATATTTAGCAGTTCAGGCTGACCATTTGAAATTTCAATTATTGAGTTTAGAATCGCATTTGACTCTAGCATTACTCAAATTATATAATAGATCCTTATGATTATAAAAATGTCAATAATTGCCTATTGAATAAAAGTTTTCTAGAGATTTATGTCAACGATTATCACAAGAGCTACTTATTATTGAATTAATCATATGGGTAATTGTTATCATATTTCTTGATGTACCGTGAACACTGAACAGATATATGACGAATATAAGAAATATCAAATGAGATGTTAGTTACTAAATTGTAGATACAAATAAAGTTCTTTGCGCATGTAATTCACCTTTTGTTGTACATACAGAAATTAAATTATGCACTGAATAAATTTTTTAGGCCATAGTTAGCTAGCTGGACTCTGAAAAGATACTTTGACGTCCAATAGCAAACAAATGAGAATTTGTCGAATTTAATACTGTATTTCAATACCGAAATGGTAATTTAGATAAGTATTATTCACAAGAGATAATGGATCATGATTGAATAAGATGTTGATGGCTTGACTTTTCTAGGGTCAACATGTGAACATATCCTGTCAGCATTATTTATCGCTTAAATTGGATTTAGTAGGGCTGTCAATGGGTAGGGTAGAGTACGGTAGAGACATTTTCGTTACTCGCATTCGTTAAAATTTTCTTTACCCATACCCTATCCGTACCCGTTAAAAATTAACTTACCCGTACCCTATCCTTACCCGTTATGAATTAACGATAAAGGTAGGGTAACGGTAGAAAACGAATAATAATGATAATAATAATTCAGTAAAAAATGTGCAATATGGATGAATAAATAATATCAAATAAATATAATAAAGTGCAAAATTGAATAATACTTTAAATATGATAAAATCATATAATATCTTCTCATGAAAAATATATATAACTAATTAATAATTAAAAGTTTACTTACTTATCATCATGAATTATAAATTATTAATGTAGTATATTGTCTCAGACTCTCAGTTAAATCTACCAATTGAATTGACTTATTAGTTATTAATATATTAATTGGATATTATAATCATATCTTTCCCCATTAATGATTATCAATTATATATTATATATATAACGGTATGGGTAAATAACGGTTACGAAATAGCGTTACCCTTACCCTTACCCAATAAATTAACGAAAATTTTTTCTTACCCATACCCATACCCAATAACTTAACGAAAATAAAACCTTACCTATACCCGTTTTATCGAATACGATACGGATAGGATAAACGGTTAAGAGGGTATCGTTTACAGCCGTAGGATTTAGTCACACTTTAAATTCAAATTTGGATAAAATCAATTTGACTCGTGGATGAGGCCTCTTAGTCGTGTAATTCGAACAAAAAAAAGGGAAAAAAAAATCGGATATGCATGTTTGTCTTTATCTATATTTCTCCGACATCATAATAGAAATATATTGCAGCGTTAAATATTTTTTTATTGAACAAACAGAAGTCCGAGTAATCTCCAAAATTTGTCTTATCACCATCAAGTCTGTAGAAGAAGCCATGAACTTAGATAAAATTTGGTTGAAAAATATCTAGAACAAGTGAACAACGCATTAAAACTTGCTGCATTCTAATGTGGCTATGCCAGGTTAAAAAAAATATAAAATCAACACACATGGGAAATTGTATTTATAAAAACAACTTCAGTGGTGAAGGTCATGTTAGGTACAGCTTGTCAAACGTTGAAAAAAGACACGTTTCAGCCCATACCGTTTGCTGTTCCGTTAATATAACAGTTTCAGCATTTTATTTTGTTAACCGTTTCGTTTATGAAACGGCACAAAAATCCATTTCGTTATTCGTTCCACTTCACAAATTACACACGAAACGATTTGAAACTAGACTGAAACAGTCGAAACGGTACATAGTTGTATTTTGTTTGCCGTTTCGTTATTGAAACGAAATCCATTTCGCTGCTGTTATCTGTTTCGTTTGGTATTAACGAAACGGCATCACGTGTGTTCTGTGGCCGTTGACAGCTCTAGGTACAGGTGCTGAATGACCATTATTTTATTATAAAACGACGAGTTCAATCTCCGCGAGACGCAAAGAGATTAAGAGAGAGACATGTTATCTTACCAATAATTGCTACGAACAACTATAAACATTACATAAAATTATTTACAATAATACAAGCTGGTATCTAAATACTTGAAATTCTTGCTTCTTAAATTAAATTAGTAGTGTTTAATATTATGAACATTATGAATACCAAGGTCAATAAGAAATATTCTATTTTATAATGTCAAGATCTCAATCAAGCCATCGCCTGTTAATGAAAAATAACACAACAGCCGAATGGTCATCTTTTTAGAAAAGGATTTGTGTGGAAAATTCCATCTCAAAGACTCAAACTACTCATTTGTTGACTCGATGTCATTTCATTTTTAACCTTTGTATTGGTAATGAAACATCCTTTTTGTAATAAATATATAAATGTATCTTTTGAATGGTGTGTATCACTAATAAGATACACACGTTTAATTTTGAATACCTTCTAGAATTTTTCCTCTCTCTCTCTCTCTCCCCCTCTCATTAAAAGAAGCCCTGATGGACAAGTCAATTAACAACCATATCTTAAGTAGAAAAGTGAGAGAAACCAATAAAACAATAAAAATAGAGGGACGATCTCATGTCAAAAATTTATACAATAAACCAGTAATGATAAATTTAATTTTTCATGAACATTTCTTAAATTATAAATGCTAAAACTATTAATTTACTTTTGAATCATATCTATCTATTAAGATCAATGGATAAAATTTACATCCCTTAATAATTCTATCTATCTATCTATCTATCTATCTATCTATCTATCTATCTATCTATCTATCTATCTATCTATCTATATATAAATCTCTAGACGATTGTCTATATTTTTAATCTATTAATCGATCGATCTCTACAAAGTCACTAAATCAATTTTTGTGAAATTTCCATCTCTAGATGATTATCAGAATAAACTAAACAGAGTGATAATTTATTATAAAAAATTTATCTTTTTTACACTAAAAATTACTATTATTTTGTCCTCCTCAGAAAGAAAAATATATGCTAAATTTTGATTTGAACATAGGTTGCCTGTCATCCTTGTACAATTTTCAGGGTTTTGAACTTAAAAAACAGAAAGGAGCCAAAAAGCCCAATGTTTTCAGTAGATATTTCAAAAGATTTCCTAGTCCCGCCAATGGCATTTTGTCATCACGATAGACGGTCCTCGTGGCTGCCACGCTCCTCCTCTAATGTTAGTCCACGTGGCAAGATCTAGACCTTGGAACTGTGCTCCTACTCCCTAATGCGGCGCAGATGTCTTTGTTTAACGACACTAAAAGTTCTACGGACAAGTGATTTGATTAAAACAAATTAATAGTTTTGTACACGTGGCCTACAATTAATGGCCAGTAGTGCAGAATTTCTTGCCTGTGTAATAATAAGAGTTAGTTTAATCTTTTTTCTGTGGAAATTAACAGATATGCCCCTAGAAAAAAACATTAAACTTTTAACTGCACTAAAATTGTGGTGTCATTTTCAAGCGATCTCTGTCTGTAAATTGTCAATCCTACATTTTATATGGGATTAATTATGTGACTGCATATTTTAACAATAAGACGAGCATTATATATTTATATGGTGCATTTCACGTTGCATGTATTTACATAAAATTTCGCCATCCAGTAAGGTCATGAGAAACTTTTAGCTGGGCCTGGGCCTCCATTTTGGGCATAATTTTTATCAAAATCACTCTCAATCCACTTAAGTGGCCACATGTTTTATGCTACTTTTACAACAAATTGACTGGTTAACACCTAATAAAGGCACAATGGAGTGTCTGGTTTGTAATTCTCTTCTCTTTTTAAGTATTGTGTCAGTCTTCATATTGATTAAGTTGCTAAAGTGGTCCGCGGAGTATCTTTTCTTTTCATGATTTTGGGTCTTGGAAAATAATTTGTCAACCAAAAGATACGGATGGAAAATAATCCAACTTAACGTTAACACATATATATAGTTCATCATTCAGTGCAAATAATAAGTCTGTGTTTGGGCCAATTGATCTCATTGAAATTTATTAAATTTCCCATATCGACATACTATTCACGCTGATTATCTTCATATAGCATGAATCCAAATGGTCCAGTACTTGATTTAATTTTAGACCAGACATTCTGGACCAAATCATTCAAAGCTAAACACATGGATCAACCAGATTTGCAACCTGAGTTTAACCAGGACGACGGTTCCGAAAATGATTTGTTCAGCTTGATTCGATTGTCACGTTCGTTAACAATGTATTTCA